>JAEDXJ010000001.1:0-1377119 GCA_023014345.1 Galerina sulciceps
GTACGTTCTTCGGGTTTAATATCACTTCTAGTCACCATGTCTTGGGGTGCAGAATCTGGTACTTGGAAAGACATTGACACTGTTAACCCGGACTGAGAATCCACTTTGTTTTCAAAGTGAAGCGTGAACCCTGGTAAATAATGGCTGAATTAAATCAGTCGACTATGGCTATGATGTTGGCTTACGATCTTCCCCAAACGACCGTGTCAAGATCTCTCCCATCTCTTTCTTTGTCAAGCGGACATGGCCTAAGTCACCACCTTCTGCCGATCCCGCGATGACAGTGATTTCTTCGAAACTCGTGGCATATCAAAAACTGTCATTTTGTGTTGGGTGTGGTGGCAACTTACAATTCAAAAGTACCATTACACCTCCACTTTCCCTCAGAAGTCTTTTCAAGCAATAGTGGCTGACCGTTTTCTGCGTCAGAGACTAGGATTTCGACATCGATCGTACTCGGTGCTGGGTGAATCGCATCGGGTGTCCACTCGAACGAAATTCCTGGGAGGATCGAATAAAGTAATGAGAAGCCTGGAGGGCTACAAAAATTAAGATTTATACCCGTTAGAATCGTATTCCTGTGGCGTGTTCAGTATACTCTGGGTCATACCACACGACAGGAGGACACACCTCTTTTGCCCGACCTGAAGTTCTGGGTGTTGTAAGCTTTCAATAGGATGCGACATGCTACCAAGAGATTTTTTTGGGGGAATCTTGTCAGCCTTAATAACGATGGCTGGGCTGCTGGAATATTATATGAAGGTGGATTGAGCATACAGAGTCGTCCCAGAACCGAAATCGGGATAACCCAACCCTATCAGGTGACCAAACGGATGCTTCCGCCAAGCAAGGACAAATTGAAATTCGCAGTGTCGAGACCTCGCTGATGAGTTGAGCACGCTCGTCCCTCGTCTGCATCGTCTGTTCTAGCGGCGGAGGCGCTGAATTTTCATCATAGCCGACTCTCAGTTATCATCCTTGTCGCCGCCGTCTCCCACCACCGCCGGACCCAAATTCATTCTCCTGCTGTCAGTTTTTCCACAGGTTTACAAGGCCCTCGTCGCAGATGCTATTCGTGAAATGATAAAGCGTGGGCGACCGTGCTTCTCCTTCAAGGACAAGAAAAATGAATGCTGTTAACTGGTTGAAAGGGCCGCCATCATATCGAGGCTCGTTGACTGCAAGATGAGGACGAATGGGCTGACTGTCGCAGAGTGGAAATTACGCGAGATGAGGCGGAACTGCGCACAAAGTATTCTAGGGCAGAAAACGGGCACAGGTGGTTGACGACCCGTAGGTAAGTTTGAATATTGAGGTTCAAATTCTAAAGCTCATATGTTGGAGTCCAGTATAGGAAGATTAGCAGGCCGTAAACCATCTGCTCATCTCGTCTTTCTGCTCGCATATTCTACTCTGACTATGAGTCGTTGTTGGCTCTTTCCAATCCTCTCTCCCGTCGATTCAAACAATGGACCACGCTTAGTTTAAATTCATTGTTCTTTTCTTCGCTCCATCCGCGATCATCTTCCACATCAATTTACCGCAAGACTTACTCAGTACTCCTACCACACCCTCCACCGGCTTTACTTCGTCCGGTCAAGCCATGACGATGGCGACGTAAATCTCGATTCGCTACGGATCTTCACGGAAACGCACTGTCAATGTCAGGAACGCGAATTTGGTGTATGGCATATAGCACATAGAGGACTTGCACTAACCAAGTACGTCAAATGACCACTACAACGGAACAGGACTACTAAATAACGAACTATGGGACCAACAACATAGGCTCTACTACCCCGCCCACGCATTATGGTGGAATGAAAGTAAACGACTCAAAACTTGTTCTACGGAAAGCCGATGACATCACGTAAGAGCTCGCCGTGGATGTCCGTCAATCTTGAAGATAAGGTGACGTTGGAGATGATTGTACAAACCCCGACGTTTGAAAATTTTGTCCTGGATGTCGCAATCCCCTTCTCAAGAACGACCGCGTCTCTCTCAGCTCCTTCCACTCCTTTACCCACCCTTTCGTCGTCTCTCTGACGGGAGCACCTGCTCCTCGTCCAAAGGCCCCACAGGCTGCTCTGAGGCAGTATGTCTTCAGTCTATGTCGACGACTCAAGCAGCTCTGTATCGTTCACTGGATCTTGGACCGCCATCAGCCACTCAGGCGCGCATGATAATACGTTGCACCAGACCACGACCGCTGGTTCCTCATACACGTTGTCGTACAACGGTAAGTTCACTGGTGTAGAATGCAGCGAACTCAACTGACAACAGCGCGCAGGTTCCCCGTCTGTTACCCTTTACGGCTCTAGCGAACCATGCAGTCCTAACCAGACCGACGCCATTTATCAGATAACATTGGATGGCAAGGCCGGTCAAGTCATGTCTGTCCCGTGCAATTCTCAGTTCCAGAACGGGCTCGCAGTCACTGCCAATACGGATGGTCCTTCTGGGGTCAACGCCAATCACGTTGTTACGTTCACATTCCTAGGAGGCGCTCGCAGCGCGCCTTTGCTGTTCGACTTCATTCAGTACACGTCATTCGCTAGCACCTCGCCTTCCGCTGTTGTCCAAGCCCCTGCAACCCCGCCTACGAATGTAGTGCCACCAACGAGTGGATCACCAGCTCAGCCAGCGACTCAACCAGCGACTACGAACCCGACTTCGATTGGTCCCAGCCCTCCTGCCGACGTGTTGTCGCTGACAAACTCAAACTTGAAGGGAAATCCCACTCCGCTGTCGCAGGCTATTTCAAATTCGGCAAGAATCAATACCGAAATGGTCACTCGGTTGACTACGATTAACGGAGTCGCTACTCAATTTGCTGTTCTTACCACTGTGACGAATACGTCAGGAGGGTCAAATCCCACCAGTCCGTCGTCCACGGGTAGCGTGAAGGGAAGTCGACGCCTCGTAGGCCCGATAGTCGGTGGTGTGATAGGCGTTTTGGTAGTAAGCATCCTCGTCCTCATATTTTTATGGCGGAGAAGAAGGGCTAGTCGCCGCCCCATCGGGTCTCCAGAGGGTGTCGAGCCATTTCATCTTGATCGCGATTCTTCTCCACCGGAGCACGCTGGTTTGTCGGCCAATAGGAATTCGATTTCGAAGGGCGTCCAGCTCGCACAAATGGCGCAGCTAGTGGACGAAAGGGGTCGGTCTGGCTGTCCGTCTCAAGAGGTTCCTTTGCCACATCAAGCTTCGGATTCAACTCCAGACCCCCAACCGCCTTCACCTCCGCGTCACCTGTCCGCTCCTGCTCAACCACCATTTATTACACTTTCAGACTCCACTCCCGTTTATCTATGGACGCCAAGCAGCGGTATCTTACCGCAACACCACCCTGGATTACCTTTGTTTACAACGTCACTGGAGGTCCCTCCTCCTTATAACGTTACGCAGACCTCACAGGCTATCCTGTCGAGGCAAACTTCGAACACTGCTACGGATTAGTCAACCGTTTTTACTTGCACTGTCTTTACGCGTCTCATTCTTTGACAGACATGCTTTTCAGTGTCCCTTAAATCTAGTTTGTATGTATTTCGGATAATTTATCGCTACGCTGTCTTTTCTAACGGTTCCAATGGACAAACGGTAGTAATAGTTATACCCACGAAATTTTTATCACAGCCACGACTTACAGGACGAAGACAGTCTAGCAAGGCTGCGAAAATAAGACATCGTGAGGCTCCGTGAAGGAATTAAAAGATCTAACCTCGAGTTTCAATAAATGAGATGGTTTCGGCGTTTCCTGATTCAGGGTTCCAGCGTGCGACTAAAGGTCAATGGATCAAATTCGTCGGTATAATTCTTCCTCCGGAATTCGAATTGGAACTTGTATTCACGCAACGACTCATAGAGCACTCTTCTGACTTGAGAGTTTGTGGAGATCTAGAGTCGAGACGCGACCCGACGCGTGAAAGCCTACATGAATCACGAGACGACCCTGGAATGATCCGCGATTATATAATTGACTCAATACGTCACTCCCATTCTGAGTCTGAAATCTTTTCTGAGCGTCTTCCACCATTCATCTCCTTTTCTCTTTCCTGTCTTGCATCCTTCATCCCCTTCTGACGACTTTACGACATCGAAAACGACCACGACTGCGACGACCTAACGACTTTTATGACATCCTCATCCACCTCCACCACCATGACGCAGAGGATAGGCATGTCGCTTGAGGAGATACACGCCTCCCGCGCGGAGCAGCGGAGACAGCGGCTGCTCGAGGTAGAGCTGGAGCTTGCGATGGAGGAAGCGGAGGCGCTGAAGATGACCGAGGTCTGTCTTTCATACCACCCAACTATATGCGCTCTCCTGACCTGGCTGGCACACGACAGGAGCAACGGCAGCTGCTGCACCGGCCATTCGCGGCTGTCAAGGCCGAGTTCACGGACCTCGATGGCCTCAGGTGGACGAAGACTGCACTTCGCATGCGGCAGGTGCGCATATATTACTATTTTTTCGTTAGTCACACTTTGACCTTGTCCGTGTTCGTCGCTCTAGCCGACCAAGCCGCCGCTGGCGCCCCAGCCCCAGCAGCGCGGGGCACACGACCTAAAATTCGGAGCGCAGACAGAGGCGGAGACGCAGACTCAGGCGAATGGGACGTTCGTGGTCCTCACCAACGCCGATTTAGCGTCTTTCGCACCAGAGGAAACGATCCGCGCCTCGTCATCCTCCTCTTTCCCGAACGTGCCTCATTCCCGCCTCCCACTCCCTGTTCCGCTCCCTTCTTCGACGTTAACGTCCACGTCGGCGTCGTGCACCGACCAGGCCCCGTACGAGGTCGTCTACTCTACCCCGCAACACCCCCTCCACCCCCAAGCACTCAGAGTCCTACCCGAGGGGAAGAGGCACCGGGACGGCTCGCGCACGCGTTCGCCTATCAAAGGCTTGTTTCCATTCCCCGCGCGACAGGGACAGGGTATCACCACCGCGGGCACAGCGGGAGAGGGACGGGGAGTGAGGGTGTCGTCTTCAGCGTCGATGCCCACGGCGTCATCCCCTCTCGCGCGTCAGTGCTACGTTCGTCCCGCCGCGGGGGTGAAGGCAGAGGAGACGGACGACGAGGAGGGAGAGCGGGACGGGAGCCGAGAGCATCAACACCACGTTGCCCTGCGCAGGAGAACCACGAATGGGAAGGCCAGAAGCAAGAATTTTACTCGACCGCCGAACCCCCATCCCATGCTTTTCGCAGGTCGGGATGCGCCGTCACCTCCTATATCTGCTTCCTTCACTAGGGCTAGGGCTAGGGCTGCGCCGGTTGTTCAGCCTGTGGATGTTTCTTTGGTTCTGGAGTCGAGCTCTGCGCGAGAGGGGGGTGGAAAGGGGGAGGAGGGGGAGGAAGATACCTTGTCTTCTAATTCTCTCTTATACCCGCCGTCCCCGTTGCTATCGTCGCCTCCCCAAGCGAATGGTGCAGGACGGTCGGACGCCCATCCCGTTTGTATCTCGGACCTGCTTGACCCACCCCCGCCCTCGTCGAAGCCCACGCGCGGGTGTCTTACGGATTTGCTAAACCCGCCCTCGTCGACGTCGAGTACCTGCGCTGATGGCACCGAAGAGAAGGAGGAGAGGAAGGAAGGAAGGACCGACGAGAGTGAGTACGGAGACAACGATTTGTTGGACGATTACGCACTTGATGATGAAGACTTGGACGGGGAGTTTATCTTCGACTCTGATTCGGGGTCTGACTCGGGTTCTGGGTCTGACTCAGGGTCTGGTTCGGGTTCAGGCTCGGGCTCTGGCTCGGGCTCCGACCGGGACCGTGACTATGACGAGGAAGACGACGATGCGGACGGCGAAGACTCTGATTTGCTCAGCTGTCCAGCGGGGCTCCTCGCGCCGCCGCCGACTTCGACGAAGACCACGACGACGACTGGGATTGGAACGGGGGTGGGGGCGAAGTCGCCGAGGAGCAGGCTTTATTCTTTGCTTGGGGATGAGCGGGGGCCGGCACAGGTAATGGCGGCAGGAGGAGGTGGAGGAGGGGGCGAGGGAGAGGGAGAGGGAGAGGGAGAGGCACGGTCTGTGCAAGAGGCGGGATCGACATCTTTGCTAGACGCAGTTCGACCGTCTGCAATCACTCTACCAACTCCGGCGGCAGCGTTGACAGCAGAGCCGCCGTTCACGCCTATCCCGCCAGTGGGTAGGTCCGCAGATGCGTCTGGGTCTACGCCTGCGTCGACGACGACGCTGCTGCGGGGGTGGGAGGGGGAAGGAACGTCAACGTCCACGTCTACCGCACGAGGACGAGTCGAAATAGCAGGAGCAGGAGCAGGAGCAGGAGAAGCAGCGCCGCCGTTTACGCCTATCCCGCCTGTGCGCGTGTCTGGGTCTGGGTTTGAGTCAACGGCTGCGTCTGTGACTCCGGTGCTGCTGCGTGGATGGGACGGGCGCTCGAACGGGAGGGAAGGCGGGTACGAAGAAGACCGTCCAGCGCCAGCGCCGACGCCTTTCCCCTCGCCTTCTCCTGTGCCGAAGACCGTATCCGCTCCCCTGAGTCTTGGAGGCGCAAACGCCTACATCCCCCCCACATCGTCGGAGGCTGGGGCGAGGGCGGCGGGGCTATCGGCACCATCGACGCCATTCACTTTGTCAACTCCAGACCCAGAAGCATCGTCGACGCCATTCGGGACGCCTTTTTATACGCCTTGTTCTTCTCTCCCTCTTACTTCCTCCACCACCCCCTCGGACTCTGCCTCTCTCGACCCTGCCCGTACCCCATCGTCACCCCCTTCCTCCTACTCCTCAAATTCGAACTCGAACTCGAGCTCCTCATCTTCGTCATCCCTTTACTACCCCGGAGCACCGCCCTCCCCTGGGACACCGTCACCTACCCACCCGCACGCGACTTCGAGACGGGGGCGCGAGGGGTTGGTGTTATCCGCTGGGACGTTGTCTGTGTTGAATATCGCTTCGACTGCTTTTGGCGAGGATGGTGTGGGAGACGAGGACGAGCGGGAAGAGGAGGAAGAGACCCCGGTGCCGAGCCCAGTTGAGGTTGGAAGTGGGAGGGGATGGAGGTATGGGCTCGGTTCGGGATCAGGAGCGGGTGCAGAAAACGGCGCCACCTCGACTGCGAATACTGCCACTGGTGTGACGCCCGCAGCTGCGACTGCTGCGGTGGGCGGTGTCGTTTCGTGGTTGAGGTCGTCGTTCAGCTGATGATTCCATCGACTTCAAAGACTGCGTTGAGTTCGTTAGGCCTGTGTTCGGGATAGAAGACCGGGTGTCACATGTCACCTCCTTCAATCCCTGAACCTCGCCCTCGTCGCTGTAGCCGTCAACTGGTTATTGTTATCGTGCTCGTCGTGCGCTCGTGCCTCTACTGGTTCTCCTCGTCGTATCAAGACTCAAGACTCGAAACCGGAAATTGTTCCACGTTTCCATTTACCCGTTCGACTTCTCTTTTGCTTTATCTTGGAATCTTTCAAGGAATGGACCTCATGTTTGGAATTTCCACGATTTTATCGTGCTCGAGTTTATGTTCGTCATCGTCGTTGCAGTTACTCTCGTTCTCGTGCTCGTTATCATCGCCCGTGAGCTGCCGTCATCATCCCTTTCGCTCCGCCATTGCCATCTGTATCTCCTCGTCTGCATCTTCATCCTCGTCCACACCATCGTCCTCGTTCCCATTCAGTTCATCTCATTCGTATCGCACCAGGATCTCAAAATCTGAAAAGGTATTAACGCTATCTAGCTATCCTTCTATCGTCATCGTCATCGATTTCAGTTTGGATTTTTTCTTGCACTACTTCTACTCTAGGCCCACGACCCTGCACATTCCTCTATCCTTCTCCTTTCATTCCTGCTCTATTTTTCGGACGACCTCAATCAATGAATCATCGAACTATCACTCATGAATCACCAGACCACGGAACTCGGATCACTGCTTCATCAACATCTTCCCTCTGTCATAGCCACCATCACGAACATGAAGACGAACTTCAAGACCTTCTACTTCTCCTCTTTTCTTGCTCCTCCGCTGCATTTAGACATTTCTCCAGTCATAGCCGCCCTCCTATCATATCATATCATCCCTCACGAACAAAAGCCACAAGATCGTCTTTCAGAACGTTACCTCCTACACCTACACGATAGAATACGATATCTTAAATGCATATTCCTAGTCACCTAGTCCGCGTCGTCGCGATCGGTTTTTCTCGTTTGTTTTGTCAATAGCTAAAAATAAATTGCCTCGCGGAACGAACTTGTACAACAGCGCCGCTTACTGCCAGCTGCTAAATGTAGATACCTTTAAATTTAACGATTTCTCATGTCGTTCGGGAGAAGGTGATTGTGGTGGCTGCTGTCAGTGGAGTAACTGGAGTTGATTTTGATAATCATTATTTCATGGTTAGTAGGACAGTACGGGATTCAATTATAGCGCTTCATTCATTAAACCTGGAACGTCCCAATTGTGCGGTTCGTGCTCTAGACTTCGTACTCTAGATATTGGAACCTCCTTGGAACCTCTGCGCTCTCGAATTGTGATTCTATGACTTACCTGCAACTGACGTGGCCGAGAAAAGTGGCTCAAAAAAGAACCGTTCACACAACACAGGGCAAGCTCGAAATAACCAGTCCCTCCAACGAAGTGAAAAAGGCGTATGCAGCAAGTCTACGCCGCCCAATTTGACAAAAATGATGTACGTCATTTATTATTCTGCGAACTGTCAAGCTTGAAACAAAATATAATCGTTGGAGAGGGTGAAGTGTACCAATATTCCTGCAAGTTCGCATGTCTGCTAAGTTGGGTTCGACGTACGTTGAAATTCGACGTCAGCAGGTTAGCAGCGCTGAGAGCTAGAAAAACGATGTAATTTTTGTCTGACACCCCATTTCCCTGGAGGGCATTATAAAGTCTTGTTCTATCCTGTATCCTTTCCCCAGGATCCAACTCCTCGACCTTTCAGCATGATCTTGAAATTTATTACTGCCCTGTCCGTACTGCTCCCATTTGCCTATGGACAAAGTCTGCTCTCATCTTGCAGCGGCTTTACCCTTACCGAAAACGGCCTGGAACTAAACGCCAACTGCGTGACTTCTTCAGGAGCCGTGGTGGCTGCTTCGGTGAACCTGGAATTTGACTGCGTTGCCTTTGAGGAAAATGCGTTCAAGCTTGTTTGTCCGTTCCCCCGAGCCGGGTGAGCAATTTATACGGGGGTGAACGAGTACTGTACTGACCTTCTCCGTATATATAGGACCGTCGCGGAGAACTTTGATAACTGTATCAACTGTTCCATCAGCCAGCAAGCGGTGCTCACTTGCGAATGCTTCTCGCAAAAGTCAGGGTTTATCAGCGTTAATCTTGCTTCCAGTGCGTATCGTATAATCCATAAGTATATTACTCGTTTTTTCATTCGCCGGCTCTGTCTGTAGGCTCGTGCCTTGTATATTCCCCGCAGACGGGCACGATAACTTGCCTCGAACTCGATTGAAGACCCCAGTCTGCAAATTGGAAAAGCCCGTGTAATTGTATGAGAAGATCTTTTCGCTCAATTTGTAAAGGAATTGTGTATGATTTTGCATAGGACTTCAATAACCAATTTTGAGTGGGTATTCAGCATATAACCCCGAGCACGGCGTACCGAATACAAGAGTCGTGTTCCTGGAAAAGGAAATCGTGCAACACAAGGCACAGCCTCTGATAATCCATGGGACCTTCGGGCTGTTCGATCAACTGCGCATGCGCATAATACGTTGTACTGCTCAATTTGAAATTCAAGTCCAAATGACGACCGGCCCCGTCCTGACGGTATGATGCAAGCAGACATACGAACATGAGCACGAACACCGAGTAGATTGGAAGGTTGGTTTCTAAATTAACGGGGAGAAGTGCTCTTTTCCCGGATAGTTTCCATGGTCAGTAAGCGGGAGACCGTAGACGTTACCATGGGAGAATTAGGTTGTATTTCACGGTACTCGAGTGCACTGCCCAACACTGCCTTACTAGATTCTGAAGTGACTTCACGTCCCTCAGACTTGCTATCTACCATCCCGGAGGTACTTACAAAAAAATCAGTCACAAAAGTTCAGCGTGCTTTGTGGTGCGACAAATCTTGAACTCGATTATTTACCTCCCATCGATACTCGCCAGACGTCAGTCATTAAATTATTTTCGTCGAAGAAGACTTAAAATACCGTGAAAAAATGGGTGATCACTAATTGTCAATCATTGATTTTCATTAGGCAAGTTTGCGTCACGGCGATGTTCGCAACACTCCATCTATCAGAGGCCGCATACTGTAGTTCTTTGCATTACGTCGGAGCGGTACTTCCCGCGATTATGAAGACTCAGAAACAAGGACGACTTCCTGATTCGGAGGTTGCGCAGCCATTTTACCTGGTTCAGGTTCCAAATCCAGAAATTCCCTATACGAGTTTGTGGTAGCTGACGAGCTCTGGCGACGCACCGGGAGCCTTTCGACGCTGACCTCGCGACTGTTCCCATCACAGCGCGAGCTTTGCGTCTCTTCGCACTCGAATTATTCACGAGCACAAAAATTCATGGGCAACAGAGCATAGAACACCGAACGCCGAAGTTGCGTTCTTTGTATGTAGAGGCTGAAAAATATAAAAGCCCATGCGGTGGTTCTGGATCGCTCAGTCGAAGCCGGTCTTCTTCACCCCCATCCTTCTCCTCGCCAACGCTGGTCGTTTGAACCCATCCACTTCTATTTAAAATTATAAACATTATGATGTCGCGAACTGGTCTCCTTGCCTTTGTCTTCTTCTGTCTTTCTATCACCCTCGTCAGGTCGGCGCCGTTACCTGAATTGGGATTAGAGTGGGTTATTGTGTATTTTATTAATCACGCCGTGTTAACTTAAGCTTTTTTCTTGAAGTTTGGTTGAGCGCGAGGCTTATGAGTATGACGATATCTTCGAGCGCTCCCCAGCTTTATTCGATCGGGAGTTTGAAGATGACCTTTATACTGTGCGTTTCCTATCTGTTAACATATGCGCTGAGCGAACTCATGGGATACATAAAAATAGCGCGAAGATTTTGACGACTACGAACTCGAGAGCCGCGGGTTCTTCAAGCACCTTCGCCACGATCTAGCGAAAGCTGGCAAAGGGCTTGCCAAGGTAGACCTTCGAGCAGCCTCCGCAGTCTCAGGTGCAGTGGCATCCGTTCCCGGAATTCCCAAAGGCGCTGCGCTAGCGGCTGGTGTTGAATCAAACCTCGCCAACCAGGCCTTGAGCGCGATCCACCGCAGGGGCTTCTTCTCGAAGCTGAAGCACGCAGCGAAGGGCCTCGTGAAGTTCGACTTGAAGGCTATGTCCAAGGTCTCGGGCGGCGTTGCTAAAGTCGGCAAGTTTATTCCGGGTGTTGGCAAAGCGGCGACGACGTTCGCGAAGGTGGAGTCGAAGGTTACTGGCGCGGCTGGGAATGCGATCTAGTGATCCGTTCGTTCAATCTACGTTTCTGAAGAAGGGGAATGGCGAGTCGGGTGGGCTACTTATACAATATTTAAGGCAATCGTCGTTGGGATCCGGAATAAAAAAGAAATGTTCTACATACCTCTCTTAAATTCCATCGAAATGAACGTACTGGAGGTCAAGGCTTGTCGAGCGGTCTGGAATGACTGATTGAGAGACCCTGAGCAGTTCGGCTGACTCGGCCGAATTGTTCAAGGTCCGCTCGGAGTTGAAGCTGAATTTGAAATTCAAACCTGCACAGTTGCAACTGTTGACGTTGATCATCAACGTGCATTAACATCGAACTCCCCCACTGTGATCACCCTCGACCAACATAGCGCTAACGAAGCCGACAACGGAAGCAAAATCGATGGATATTACCACTTAGGGCAAGGTGCAAAGGCCTTCATGGTGCAGGGATGACCCGTGGAGCGTTAGGATGTCCTCGAAGTACGTGCTCGCCCTCTTCGACTAAACTCTGTTTCTAACTTGCTCCCTCTCTCTCGTAGGATTATCTATGTGCCGCTGGATGGATTGAACGGTTTCTCAGCCCCATTCTGGCAAGTGAGATGAGCTCCTATAGGACCCTTTCCTCGTTGGATCTCTCTTATGGGATGTCCTGGCTACGGGCACATGGCACTTTGCTAGTCGTAGTGCGGTAACATATCGATGGATTCTCCTTCTCTGTTTGAGGTTCTAGGTGGTGCATTCCTTGTGTAAGTTTCTACCGAGAACTCGTTTTCAGACTCTATATCTACTCTGAATATTTTCTCCAGAATAAGTTGACGAGACACGTCGCAAATCCCCCTCGCATCGTTATTCCGTGTCATTCGGTTTCGTTCCCTGTCGTGTGCCTTCCGATGCAAGCTAAAAATCGACGCAGGGCGAGTCGCTCGAACGAGGGACAGCGGGAAGGCTGGACTTTCAGGTTCGGCCTCATTGTTAGTTTTTAGTTGTACTTAGATCCCATAATCACAGAGGTTGCCCTGACGCAAATCGTTTCACAGTCGCAGTGAAATAAAATGGCAACTTGCCTTGTAGTTTAGCTTCCAGTGTGCCACAAATTACAACAACCACACCGAGATACTCTTGTCCGCCAGGCGAGCCTCAAGAGGATTCTTCGCCAAGTTTTTACATGGCGATCTCGGTTCCGCTTGGTGATCCAGGTTCGCTTTTTATTCGGTGCGGCTTGGTCAAATACCACCACGTGCTATACGTGTTGTACCAGGGTCCATCGACCGAGATTGCTCTGAAGAATGTACATCAACGTTGCTTTCTCGCATTCTACATTATTACCCTCAAGTTTCTAAGACAATTCACAATGAATTCGAATGCAGTTCAAGGCGGATTTTTTTAGTGAGTGAGCGGGCTTCTTTCGACGATATGGTCTGACATTCATTTCAGACACGAGGAAGCGCCGTTTGACGTCAATTCTGGTACGCATTTCATTACGTTGCCCTGGTCTATCCCAACGCAGAGAACCGAAAAAGGACGGTGCTAAGCCTCATGTTGACACAGCCGTCCCAGTCTACAAAATGCGGGGTGGGCGCCCATTTTATCTTTCCTCCCCTGTAGGCTTCCACTGCCCCCACCCACCGCCATGTCTCGACCAACGTCTGTGGTGGTTGATTCCTTCGACCACCGCGTTTCCGTTTCGACGAACAACCCCTTTCGAGACTCGCTGGCAATTCCTGCAGACGTTCCGTCTGACGTCGAAGTAGAGACCCCTCCAGTTGCGCAAGGCGTCGATGCCCTTCATGATGAGCCCACCCCACATTCGTCTCTAGAGCCAACTCGAGCCAACAGCGCCGTTGACGCTGTTCAAGTGGTGCAGCCAGAACATGTCCAGCCACGCGGTACTCCTGACAATGTCGCTGACGACGTTCTAGAACCACCACGTCCCATCACGCTGTTTGAGAAGTCTTCCATTGCCACGCTCGATTCTTCCAAGGCGCCAATCTCGACGCCGCTGGGCGAATCGAAGGAATCCCAGCTTCTGGTTCTCAGCTCGTTGCCAAGATCAGGAACTGGCGAAGGGGGTGAGGGCGTTCGCCAAGCCGACGAGCCCACTCCGCAGTTAGTCAAACGCCGAAGACTTCGGTTCCTCCTCCTGTTCATTGCTGTCGTCGTCGTTCTTCTCGCTGTCCTTCTTCCTGTCTTTTTGGTCGTTGTTCGGAACCACAATTCAGAGTCTTCTCAGGGCGGACATTCGGGATCGGGCGGTACGAGCACTGGGAAGCCCCATCCAACGACTTCGCCGTCAAGTGCCATTGTGAGTTCCACCTTCGATGTTCCATGCATTGTCAACTGATTTGTTGTCGTTTAGACTGGTGGCGATGGGTCGACGGTTAAGCTCGCGAACGGCACAACGTTCATTTACAAGAATTCGTTTGGTGGATTCTGTACGTTCGTTTGTATTCCTCTTCGTTGTACTACTATCTAACGCCACTATCACCTTCATAGGGGTAGATGATCCCGCAGACCCCTTCAACAACGGCGCCAGGCCCAACAGCTGGACTCCGCCCCTTAATTCGACCTGGACCTGGGGCAAGGATCGCGCGTTCGGTGTCAATCTCGGTGGCTGGCTTGTCCTCGAGCCATTCATCACCCCCGATATATTCCAGCGCTATCCTTCGGCGACAGACGAGTACAGTCTGAGTCAGCTCATGGCTGCGGATACGGCGAACGGGGGTCTGAAGCAGATCGAGGATCATTATGATACGTTCATTGTGAGTCTTCGGTTAATCTCCGTTTGATACGGCTTCGCTGACTCACTAGTTATAGACGGAACAAGACGTAGCAGAGATCGCGGGTAAGTTACGAAGCATTTCATCCTTGTTGTTGATTTTAATGTTTCTCTAGGCGCGGGTCTCAATTACATGAGGGTTCCTATCGCATTTTGGGCCGTTGAAACGTGGGACGGGGAGCCATACCTCGCCAAAACGTCGTGGAAGTCAGTGTCTAATTTTTTGCTTATCTTTCAATTGTCAGTGAACTCGAAATCGAACAGATACTTCCTCCGCCTCGTCGGCTGGGCGCGAAAGTATGGCTTGAGGATATTCCTCGATCTTCATGCCGTTCCTGGAGCTCAGAATAGTATGTTCCTCAAAACTTGACACAGCCAACTGCTAACACGACTGCACAACAGATTACAATCATTCTGGGCGGTATGTCGAGTTTTCTAATTTTGCCCGCATGCAACTGACTTGATTATAGTGGAGGAACCGCTGTCAATTTCATGCACGGTAACATGGGTCTGGCGAACGCCGAAAGGACTCTGTATTACATTCGCGTCATCACAGAGTTTATCTCGCAACCCGAATACAAAGACGTAGTCACCGTTTTCGGGCTCGTCAATGAAGCTCTGATAACGCTTATTGGAATGGACCAGATGACGAGTTTCTACCTTCAGGCGCACGACATGATCAGAAATATTACCGGGTTGGGCGAAGGGCATGGTCCGGTATGTTGTATTTTTACTTTCAAAGTTGATACGTAAATGCCTGAACACTCATTTGGTTCCTTTTTTCTAGTATATTGCAGTCCACGACGCATTTCTGGATCCTTCCACTTGGAGCGGATTCCTCCAGGGCTCGGACCGTATCATATTGGACGAGCACCCCTACTTCGCTTTTGGCGGGCTCGACACTGATCCAGTCGACGTGAACGGGCCGAGTGGACAACCTGGTGGAAAGTGGTCGCCATTAGCGTGTCAAGATTTTGGGCCGCGTACCGAGAGCAAGTGAGTCGAATCAGGCGTTATTTATTACACTGTTCCTTCGAACGAGTTACTAACTTCTTCTAAGTCGACGGAATTTCGGTGTCACCGTCGGAGGAGAATTTTCAGCGTCGCCGAATGATTGTGGGCTCTTCTTACTCGGAGTCGACAAAGTCTCTGCCAATCCTCAGTGCACTATGTATGGTGATTGGCAAAACTATAGCGATGCTATGAAATCTGGCCTTTCCACTATGGTATCCGCTAGTTTCGACGCCCTAGGTGACTGGTTCTTTTGGACATGGAAGGTAAGACTCTTGATCAAAACATGTAGCGTGTAATTTACAAAATGTAGGTCGGGGCATCGACCGCTGGAACAATCGATTCGCCACTATGGTCCTACCAGCTTGGTCTCCGCAACGGATGGATTCCCAAGGATCCGCGCACTGCTAAGGGCAGCTGCGCCAGCCTCGGCGCGAGCGTCGACGTTTTCGACGGGAATTACCAGCCATGGCAAACAGGAACCCCATCCTCTATCCCCGCCGCTACGAGTGCCCAGTTCCCTTGGCCTCCACCTACCATCTCTGACGCAGACGTAGCGATGGCATTGCTCCCGACTTACACGAATTCGGCTCCAATCGTTACTCTACCTGTTCAAACCTTCACGGGTGCACCCAGTCAGGTGACGATGGGCGTCGATGGATGGTTTGACAGCGCTGACACCGAAGGCGGGATTGTGACGGTTGCTGGATGCCCATATCCCGATGAATACACCGCGACGTTTAGTGTAGTCCCGACTGCAGCGTGCACTGGACCGGCTACCACTGTTTAACGAACTATTCATTTCTCTCTAATAAACATTAACGAACATTTGTAGATGTATTTCGATAGACATTGAATGGACTCGTACTCAATATCATTCATTCTCTGGTCCTGCGACTTCGCGAATGGTTTTCGGGGATTTTACTTGACAGAAGTCCAAGCAGCTCATACGAGCCGCGAAAGTCCGGCCCGTTGTTGTGGGCTGAGTCATCACCCAAAAGATCGCTGTTTCATCACTCCACTTTCTCTCCCGAACGAGCTGCTTACTTGAATGTCCACTCAAGACTCCATTGAAGATGGAGAGTACGATTCTGATGAATACCCAGAACTACACCCCAATTTTTCTGCCCTTCGCACACGTGTCCTCTCGAATCTTTCATCGGAAATTCGGTCTTGGAAGAAGCTCACCCGCGGACGATATCATGAAATCTACCTGCTTGAAGCTGTTCAAGATACCAGATACATTGCGCGATTCTCGCGTTTCAGCGAGCTGCCCGAAAAAATTCAAAGCGAGGTTGCGACAATGCGGTATGTTCGAAGCCATACATCCATCCCAGTTCCCGAGGTGTATCTCGTCGATGTCTCACCGAAGAATGACGTCGGAATGCAGTTCATGATAGTGGAACACATGGAAGGCCAACACCTGTATCACATCTGGGATGATCTCAGTATTGATTACCAGAAAACTGTGCTAAGGGATATAGCGAACGTTCTTGCGCAGCTGGCTGGCTGCGAATTCGATTCCATTGGTTCGCTGAAAGAAGACTTCACCATCGGCCCATTAATACACTCGGTTGGAGTCAAAGAGGACGCTATAGATTCCATTCGTACACTCACGAAAGGTCCATTTTCATCGGCCGGGGGTTATCTCGAGTCCTTCGTTGATGACGTCTCCACCCCTCCTTCACTCACGGCGCTCAACGCAGAGGTCAAACAGCTGCTACACGCATATCTGGCATCTCGCAATCAGGATAGACTCTTACAATCACCATTTCGACTCCTCCATGCCGACTTCGATGCACAAAACTTGCTGTTCTCAACCCCAACTGCCGACACAGGCGATCCACCCAGGCTCACGGCCGTTCTAGACTGGGAGTATGCCCATAGCGGGCCGCTATACTTCCTCTATGAATATCCTATATTCATTCAAGACGTCCATTGGTCGAAAAATCTGTATGAAAGGAACGCCACGTTACGTCAGACGTTTTGTCATGCACTTCGAGATCAGTTCGCAGAAGGCTCGAACGCCTGGGAGGATACGCGGGCGGCGCTGCCGAGTGGAAAGTCTGCACGACTGAACATTTTTGCGGAGCTCTTTATGCAGGGCATGGAGTGGGATTGGTCGATGATGGAGAGGGGGGTGCGCGAGTACGTCAAAAACGAAAAGAAGGGATCTGGAAAAGCATACAGTGGGCGATTAGATTGGACGCCTGACCCAGATTTTTGATCGCTCAGTACTGCGATATTGATACTGAGCATTGGTTCGTATCGACTGATACTAATTAATACAAAATAATCCAAGCTTAAATTAATTATGACCCCAATCTCATATTCAAATATGTGGCAAGAACTGAGCCCAATTGACTACTGAGTGCGCTGCCGGGGGAAGGTTCCGTAGAGAAAGAACGGCCACCATCAGAAGTGATATCCGAGCCAAAAGATATAAGGGAACGACTGTAACAAACATCCACCAAAAAACCATTCGCGTGAATTTATCAGGAATAGAAAACAAGAAAGCAAACCTGTTCAAAACCAAGAATCTGGATGGACTTCCTCCAGCTGAACGGTAACCCTTTTGGAGCCAATTCCCAATGACGTGAAAACTGTAGAGAACTACGTGCAAGACTAGTCCAATGATTGGAACTACAGAAATGACAAGCGACGAAACCCTCCAGGCAACTTCTTCTACATCCGAAAGAAAGGTGAAGGACCATCCGAGATAATGTATAAGACCAAAAATGACGCTGACCGTGGATATCCCGAGATAGAATGCACATTCCAAGCAATTTAGGTCGTGTTTTGGAACTTGTGGTGGGAAAAATGTCGGTATGCGTGTGGGTTCTGTCCAGCTTGAAGGTTCCAGTGCACCTCGAATTTCACCAAGCCTACTTAATATGATGGGGGCTGCATGTATCAAGTATTTCACCAAATTTGTGACCAAATTTTCTGTGAAATACTGACGATAAAAATCAACCTCATGTTTAGTACTAGAAGTCGTAGAATGCGAAGATTTGTGGAGGGGGATATCCAGTGAATTTTTTGACTCGAGCTCTAGGCCGAGATGAATGGCGTCATTTGAATCAATGGATGTGAGATGCGCTTTTGGCGGACTGGCTATTTGAGGTAACGGCGTTGACGCCGAAATTTCAGAAGCTGATTGACGGTGACCTGTTAACGTTAACCTTCATCTGGACAAGAAATAGAAATACTAACTGCTCAACGAGTCAGTTTCCAAAACTCTTTCCGGGTCTTCGCCCACGCAAATATGTTGCTCGGTCTGGACCTAATGTACTTGAGGATGATCCTCGAGACACAACTGCCGAAGTAAAGGGTTGCACTTACCAAGTCTCCATCACTACTAATGTCGATTGCCTGAGGAAGGGGCATCGTGCTTGTCAATCGATATATTCGGACGCAAGTTGTCACATCAACTGGTTTTTTCCACCAAAGGAAATACATTATCCCGTTTAGGAATGCGAAAGCGACCGTAACCAGTTCAATTTCGGTAAGCATAAGTCCTTGGGCCTTCCGGGAAATACATTGAGCAATAAACCACGATGTTTGTCCGACGACCAATGATTTCGACAGGGCATCGCCCTTGCTCCGGTCTTGAATCTCCTTCTCTGATATGAGCGGGAAGCCGATTTCCTTGCGTGCGAGTAACCGATTAAATTCACTCGGCGTAAGAACAGATATATCTCGATCACCATCAGCGAGGACGAACCCGCCCATCTGGAGAAAGTGGCCGTGAGTGATGGTCCAACCATACGCTATTGAAATTTTAATTCAGAATAAAATATGTTGTAATATTGCTATTGGTGACCTTGATAGTATAAAGCATGTGCCCTAGCATGTCTCCACTGACGCATTGCCCAAAATATGAGCATTTCTGGGATTAAAATAGCCCATAGCATTAACTCCAAGCGTTGAAAGGCTATACGAACTCTGCCATCTCTAGGACTTGGCATATTCGGATGGACCGCTACCCACGTACACGCAAATATGGTGGCGAGGCAACTCCAGAGAATATCCCAGGTCGACCTCTGGTTAAAGGATGGAGCTAGAAGTAGGTTGTGATCCGTTACAAAATTTAGGGAGGGGTTATTGATCACTGGAGCTGATCGAGCAACGCCATTGAAGACGAAGAATAGAGAGACAGCTTGAATTAGGGGCATTATGAAAGGAAGGATTCCTCGTACTATCTTGTCCTTTGCTGTTGTTATATACGGGTACACTATATTTATCGAAGGTTCTCATAAAGCAGTGTAGGAAATATACCTTATAGTGGGGTACTGGTGGACGAGGATTAAGAGAGGATACAAGGATCGCCGTCGAGGCAGTGTTGACACTTGATAAATGTAACTGATGCAGATGGGTGCATAGCTGCGGATTCGTTGACTGAAATAAATTTTCGGTGTAAATGATATGAGAAGAGGATGAGCCTGACCGACGTTGATCCGACGCGACTGAAGTGGCGCGTTGATGAATGTGGGAAAACATTCGTCATCGCAAGGTGGAGCTGAGGAATGCCGATCTCGACGTCACACATCGACGTCCCATCCCCCATCATCCGCCCATAGGGCATCAACATAATGCAAGCACTAACCCGGAGAGCTTTTTACATATCTTTACCTTGAGCTCGATCTCTCGCCCTTGAACTACGTCAGCAACAGGACACGCACTGGCATCTTCAGGTCACATTTTGTTTTACTCTTCAATTTTGCGAGTCAGTATAGAAGTGTTTTTCTTTACACCTTTGGGTGAGCATCAGGCTGCCATCGCAGACGCTCCAATTAAGGTACATCAGCGTTTGTTTTCTCCCCTCTGTCTGTGCCTTCAATGAGGATTCGTGCTGACCATATCCAATCCTCTAGCACACTTTGGTCGTTGCAGAGCGTCATCTGCAGGTATATGGTCGTTTTATACGACAAGTATAGTGAACACAGGGACACCCTCCACTGCAGATAACCCCATCTGGCAATACGAGGACATGGGTGCGGGAGGTGACGCTCAGTACTTCAATGGCGACCGTCTTTGGTGCGTCTTTTTCATCATTCTTCTCTTGGACTCGAGTAGTTCTATTCTATATTCGCGGCAACGTTTCCACGTTGCTAACCTTTCATCCTCTTCATTTTCTGTCTACTTTCACATCTTTTCCTTCCGCGAACGTTAGGATTCGAAGCTTGGATATACGCCCGCGCTCCCATCCCCCACTTGGATCATCGCGCTCCTCGAAACGTCGCCTGAAATGTAAATGCCTCTCGTCGTCGTCGCGTCCATTATCTTTGGTAAGTTTCTTTATTGCAGCCAACTTCTCCCTTTTTCTTCGTTCATTCGGGTTTGCTCAGTATTTAATCGCCGGCGAAGGGACAAGTGGTAATTTATTGTTCGAATCAAACATGACAATTGTAAGTATCTTGGTTATGAAATTTTGCAGTCGAACGTCAATCTCTCCCTAGTTGCTGGTGGCCGTGGTGAAGGGGGTGGTGGCGAACCCAACGGTATTGCTAGCAGTATCAAAGACGGAGTAGAATCTTTCCAGGAAAGCAAAACCGTTGACGAAGTCGAAGCCTTCGCCGCTTGGGGTGCCGAGATTAGCTACAATGAGATATATACGGCTTGCGATACCCCCGATGTCTACGTTCAAGCTACGGGGCCAGAGTTGAGCGTTGGCCGTCAGCTCAAATGTCGCCTGTGGATGTCAATAAATGCGTTAATGCAGAAGAATTTCCGAGGATATTGAGAGCTTACCCCTCCAGCAGTGAAGAACAGACTTTGAAGATTGTTGAATTGAGCAGTGGTTATACGTAGCAGACCGGTTGCGTTATCTTGAACGGCCCCAGTGGCAGTGCGATATTTCGAGAATCCGTTGCTGGCGATGAGAACGAGGGTTGTACCTGTCCCGGTCCCATAAGCGTAGCCCACTCAGAAGACGGTAATTACGCACCTGTGTCGACAATGCCGGCAGTTGTTGTCAGGATAGAAGTTGTTGCACCATATCGAATAGACTGGTCGATGCCCCAGAATTCGCTCGAAGGAGATGTTTTGGTTACTGGACTGAAGTTGGAGGATAATAAGTCGAGAGCATTGAACAAGAAAAACTGAACAATGTGCTTACATAGACGTGACAGCTCCTGTTAATTTCGTGCTGTCGACACCGCCTGCGGAATACTGATAAATTTGTGATCATTTTTCCGGACATTCAGCTCACCCCAAGTTATCTCGCCGTTCACGTCATCACCAGTTATTGTGGGCTCGAAAGATATGCCAATTGAGTGAGCAGGAATGGTACCAGCAGTGAACAAGTTGTCGGTAACTGTAGGAATTACGCTGCCCGTCGCAGGACTCAAAGTGCCTGATCGAAAGCTCACTAAGTTTATTTTCACTGCAATTCCGAGCAGCACTTACCCAGGGTAAGATCAACGGGACCGATGCTATTGGTAAAACGCTATCAGTGGAAAGAACTTCACATGGAATTTTACTGAATACCCTAGGATGCCGTCTACTCCCTGAAAGCCTGAGGACTGAAGGGAACTCAATCAGTTACTGCGGTAACAAGCTAGCAGGTCGTGACTGACGGTCGATGCTACCCCGATGGACTGACCGGAAATGGAGAGACCAGGGGTGATTGTCACTAAATCTGTAAATTCGGTTCCTGTGATGACGATTATGAATACTAAAATTAAGTCGATCTATTAAAAGACGTACCTGAGAAAGAGCCCGAGCCGTATGTCACCGACTGAGAGGATTAGTAAAATGGGAGGGAGATTGCATCAAATAAGACACTTACGACTTTGTTCGGGGTTGTGCCAGTTGTGCTGGTCTTCTTGAAGGCTGTAGTGGCCCCCACCCAAGTATTTGAACTTCACGGTCGCGAAATTAATTGTAAAACAGAAGATAAACTGTATAGACACGCTTACCTTCCTGTATCGACGATCAGGTCGACTAGAATTATTTGAAGTGAGTATGAATCTGAAGTAAAAACATTGGTAACCTACAAGAAGTTGCAGGACTACCCACACCGACGACGGCAATATACGTGACGGCTTGGTTGATCACAGACGAACTAACGACCGCTGCTTCCTGGAAAGGAAGACCAGCAGCCTTCGCGGCGCCGCGCGCCTTTAGTGTCTTTGCCCGAATCTGGTCGTGGAGCACAAGATTGTGGGCGCTTGTAAGGTTGAGACGACGAGAGATAGGCAGGGATACTGATGACCTCTTCACTACCACTGGGTTAGCAGCGACGGAAAAAGCAAGAAGAAGCGTGGCAATAAATGTCTTGCTAAACATGACTGCCTAGGGGTGCCGATAGTCGGTGCGTACTCTCAGAATGAGTCTCCTCGTTTTATATGACGTCCTATGGGAACAATGTATAGAACGACTTCGTCAACGGTTCGCCAGATGGTGAAGTTGATCCTAACAAATTGCTTTCCACGACTGCCAGTATTTTGGGAGTTCTTCCGACAAAACTCAACTTCGCGGAACTAAATTTGTCGGTGCTAATTAAGTATCTTATCCTTTCAGCCACGAGGCCCATTGAAGCGACTAAATATATGATATGTATTTCCAACAGCCAAGTAAGCATGGACGTTCTTCAGCGGAGACGGTACTCACACTCATTCAGTTGCCGACCAAACTCAATTACCTCGTATCAGCTTCTCTTTCTGAGTCTACCCTTTCAATAGAGTTGGGAAGCACAACTGCACTGGGATTAGACCTTGTTGCTCTGATTCTAACGCTTGTTTTCATCGCACGGATATTTCTGTGAGCGTCATTAGAAGAACAGCTACCGCAATAACGCGTAAATTTTGCACCAAAAAGGGCCATCTTAGCTACAGTACACGAGTACAGACCACCATAGAATAATCTCCTCACACTGACCATATGGATTCATGTCTATCCCGGATCCGACAGGTATTTACATTCGTCTGAGTGAGCACCTGCCTTCACTGCATTACGCCTTAACCCTTCTCTTGGTATTGTCGTGTGCCTTTTTACAACATTTTTTCCGATACATGGGAGAACCATTCCATTTTTGTAAGTAAAATGCGATCCAAATACCGCACAAATTCGTAGACTCTCTTCGCATACAAGCGAACGACTATTATTTACTCACCTTTTTCTCGGTAAATTTAGCTAGTGCTGTAGAGACTCGATTCGTTCAGAGTTCTACACTGATACGCTACGTTAATCTTCATTTTTAAATTTAATAGCGAACTTCCGAACAAATGTTGAGGCATGAGTCACCCACTTCTTATTCACACATGTGGATATTTAGGGTACATTGGGGTGAATATATTTGAGTTTCTATCATTCCAGCTTGAAGCCGTGTGAAGACTCTCGGTATATCAATTTTTATCGATGACACAGCAAAGAACCCGACCAGTAATCAGGCGGGATTGCCTAAAGCGCTTTATCAGGATGAGATTGCAAAATTGGACTGGACGATAGAGCGAGAAACTCTAGGTGATCGACACTTAAGTCTCACGGTGAATGGGAATAGATAGCTCAGAGCACATTCTCCCTACCCAAAGCAATCGTTCACCTGTGAAACTGCGTATGTGAATAGACAGACTATGATCCAGCGGAAGAACGGTTTATGGTCGGTGCCAGTACTTTATCATTATTTATGAACAAAGGTCTGAAGACAGCCTACAAACAGAAAAAAGAAAGGCAGAGGGTGGGATTTTCTGTTTGCGGTTACAGTCACCTGATCGCGCGAAAATTCAGTCTAACGTGACGTTTTCTTCCGCCTCGTTGTTCGGACTCGATGTTTGACTTCATTCCCTCCAACGTGGTTTGCTTCCTCACCATGCCGCAATTCCGAATCATCTTTTCCAACTCGAACGCCGTCACTGTGTTATGAGTACTTGGAAAGGAGTTTGCACACTCCTGAGGCTGGTTGAGTCCTTTTGTCCTTCCTTTAGAAGTCGTCAACAATTTATCCGGTGGCTCCCTACTCTTGGCGATGGACTACCTTCGACAAAGTGGACATTGCGTTGAGATTCCTCTGGCTAGCGTCAACCGTCTCATGAACTTTACGATACTCGCTTTGGCCTGCGCCCACCCCTACGTCTACTTCAGAAATCGGTAGCTTGCCTTGGAACACTGTTACAGTAATATCAGGCAACCTCGTTCATTTTCGTTTGCACTGAAGTTTTGCTGAAGTTCCTCGTCCGCCGAGTTGATCAATCGATCTTGCCGTTGTCCGAGTCGATGCCGACCATCGCACGAGAATCACGATAATTTGTACCTGATTGGGTTTCGGATCAAACTTGCTCCTTTGGGCCTTGGCAGCCTAGACACGGCTCCGATTCCGGCATGCGCGCATGGTCACTC
Organism: Galerina sulciceps; assembly: GCA_023014345.1. Classification (NCBI taxonomy): domain Eukaryota; kingdom Fungi; phylum Basidiomycota; class Agaricomycetes; order Agaricales; family Galerinaceae; genus Galerina; species Galerina sulciceps. The sequence goes on from JAEDXJ010000001.1 coordinate 24,535, forward strand.
CGCCCCCGCAAAATGAATCACAAAATGATAAGTCTTGTCCCACCGGGCGGTTGAACAGATTACGCACCAAGGGTGTTTATGGCCATTACGAAAAGCTCATAACGCGAGTATAGGAACGGCTCAACATTAGGGGCCCACCCATGGACTTGTCCAGCCCTACAAGATATTACTTAGGAGACTTTCGCGCCACTCAAGATGGGAAATGATCGCCGAACCTCCTTTCCTCTTGTAGTTCGCTGCTGCGATCGGGTTAGGAAATATGCACCCGTCGACTATTAAATGCCGTTCCGGACGTGGTGGATCATCCCTGGATACGATGGCTTCCTACCCCGTCCCGCCCGACGTCCTGCTTTTCAGTCTGAGAGGCATTCAAACGACACGGTTTTGTCGTCGTACGTCTCGTTTCATATCTAACGCATCAATAACTCATATACCTGAACCTAGTGGCGTCAAATGGGATCATTTTTTACGAGCAGCGTACGTCCCGTATTTGCCATCAACGGATGTCCATATTCACCGAGAGGAATTCTTCCAACAGTGATTACATTTGAACGCGAAGTGAGCCGCTCTTCTATACCTCATGTCATGTTGCACCTCTCAATTCAACCACGCACTTCAGGTGAATACGATTTGGGCGAGTTGGCTTTCCCTTCCAGTGTGTTTCCATTCTGACGGAGTTGGGAGCAGAAAAGCAAGTGGACATTCGTCAAAATATTATTTCTAGTGGTGCGTATTAGACATACCTCCCATCTTTACCCGCGTTCTAATCTCGACGATCAGAATCGCTACTATGGCTTGGCTTCCGCAATGCAAGTTCTTTGATTCGACGATTTCCTCCACTACTGACAATGGCTTCAGATTTAACACATACGGTAATATATATGAGCTTACCCTCCTGACCACCACCTGATCTCGTCGTCGTCGCAGCTTTCTTTTCCCCCACACTCTCTAATCAAGTGAGTCTACTTTCCTACCGTGAATAAACGTGATCGTAACTGTTTTATGTGCAGCTGTACGTTTCTCTCAAGTTCCCAAAATTTCACGTAATAAACTGATCATTCGGTTTGATTAAATAACAATAGCTGTACGTTTCTCTTCGCTAACGACGTCGAACTTTTAACTAACCGCAGTTCAAGGTTTTCAATACTACCAATGGGAAGGGTGGACGGGTCTAGTCGGCTGCATGCTCGCCGATAGCAAGTCTCTTCTTTTCTTAGCGTCACTACCACTAAATCGACTGATTTCCAGTAATCCTACAAATGCGAATCTACGCGCTTTATTCGAAAAGCAAGATCATCACTGGCTTAATAGCCGGATCCTTCCTTCTTTGCTTCGCCGCCTCCGGATTTATGATGGGTTCCGGTCTGAAGGGTCTATCTGGTACGAGGACCACTACCGTTTCATGAAATTAGATCGCTAACAGCACGCAAACGCAGCAAGCGCATATGACCTTGTCGGTGGCGGCAAGTTCTGCCTCACTGTCCGCGTTCCGAACCACTTCTTCGTCTTCTGGTTGCCTATGCTCGCGTTCGAAGCTCTGCTCTGCGCTTTGGCCCTTTTCCGCGCGTACAAGTCGTACCGGGATAGCGGTAGGACGGTTTATGGTCAACGGCTCTTCAATATTCTGATTCGGGATTCGTTGCTTTACTTCCTCGCGTATGAATCTCCTGCTGGACTATCACCTGATAACTGACTGATTTGTGGTTTAGGATTGGACTCACCTATCTGACTTGCTTCGTCGTGTGGATTTTGGAGCCCGTAAGTCTTGTCAAGACCTAATTTTGAATAGTTAGGATCTAACTCGTGCTTCCTAGAATATTCTTATAGAGGCGCCTATTGGATTTTCTCTCGCTATTTCGTGTACGCTGAGTAACCGTATGATTCTCAACCTTCGCGACGCCAACAAGCAGGAAGAGCAAACGGAACTTTTTATACCGCTGAAGGTAGTCACAATTCAATAGGACGACTTGTCCTTACTTACAAGTAAAAGCGACTTCGACTTCGGACTTCATTTTGTAGTTTTTCCTTTCTCAGTTTCCTTTCTTGAAACCTTCGGATTGGAGCTCAGTAACTTATTCCAATACCCTCTAAATTCGATTGTAAACTATTTATATTCCCGCAAATGAAGAAAACACGAGTTTAACATTACGTCTAGGAAGTGCATAACGCTTGACTATGCTACATGTACGATGATCCAGCGTTAACGCCAAACCAATGCATCCAAAACAAAAACGGGACGCAATAGGGCTACGTCGGTGGTCGACGTCGGTGGGCTACGTCGGCGATTCAGAGGATAGAATCAACCGGTTTAAGATCAACACCCACGATTCCTTGCGAGCGTTTTAATCTCGAAGAAGGGATGCGGGAGTTCTGAAGGGTCGAAATAGCAGCGCCTCATTCAGACACAGGGACGACAAGGACGTCGTTCTTATCATCTTCGACGATGATCGCGCAGGTCCTCCAGTATGCGCTGACCACCTCCACCCAACATCCCTCCTCCTAATCGACATCGTCGGGCCATGTTACCCTCGACAACCCAACCAGATCTACAGGAAGGTCCGAGGAAGAATCGAAGTGGATAGGATTGAACTGGTAGAAGGGACTCGGCTCTTCACGGACGAAATCCAGTGAATGATTCAGAGGCGTCATAGGCGGTAGGGAGTGTGTTCGTGTCGCTTGTTTCTTGTAGAAATTGGGCCCACAGTGCGCTTCAAGTTCTGGTCTTTGGGAAGGTGAGGTATATGCGCGTGGAGGGTTGAGTATGAGCAGCGAGGGGAGTTTATGAGGGATACGAAAGACGATACTCGTGAGTAGTTACTGTTATAAGAACTTTAGCTGACATAGAGAGTCGTTTCGTCGTCGATAATGATCATGATCCTGGCGTCGACAACGTCGTGGATGAGATCTACAAGAGCGCGTAAAGCAAAAGCTTAAGAGGAACTTATACATCATCAGGCCTCAGGCCTCAACGTCAACACCCAAGCCAGCCAGTGCGTTCGTTTCCGTCTCCGGGTGGAGTACCTCGCTATCTGCAATTGGGAATTGGCAGTGGACGATGTCGATGGTAAGGTGGTGCAGAGAAGGTCACGCGAGAGGCTGAAGAGGAACGTCTACGTCAATGAGGTAAAAGTCATCACAGCGCCGAAGGAAAGCAGAAAGAAGACGCGCCAATCGACTTGGATCGAGAAGACTGACTCGTTCTGCGCAGGATGGGGAGTTTGGAGCCCGACGCTAACTGGATTCCCGACGTGCAGTAATTGACTCCATCACGCTAGCAGTGCGGCAGCGGGCTTTTATACGTGGTAACGCAAAATTGGGGCTAGAACAGAAGAAAAGTGGGTGGCAAGTGATAGGCAGCGTGAGGACCACCGGTATAGAGCACATAGACCTAGGCTATTAAGCCTGGTTCGAGAGCGAAGACGGGAGCATGACTGATGGATATCGATGGATGTTGATGGATCGGGACGATGACGAGACGGGTTTCGCCGACAAAGTCGCTGCCAAACACAACAACATACTCGGATTGATCATGGCATGCCACTTCCCCTGGCGCATTTTTCATGTCAATACGAAGATGAAATGGAGTCTTAGGTTAAATGTAAGTACCAGCCATTTCCGAGCCACGATTCAAATTAGTTTTAAACGTATTTTGGCTCATTTGCAGCGACACCTTGGCTGGCGGCACTTGAGTTTTGAGGTACGCCAGCTCCTTTGAGTTACCGTTCGAATTCTTGCTGATATGGGACGTGATCCCAGATCCATGTCTCATGGAAAATATTGTATCCTCAACCCACCCGCCTCATTAATCTTCAGACATGTGGGGATGAATAATGTTTCGAGACGAACTTGAATAACAGCTTACTCCGCCGAGTACATCATTTTCCATCTTTTCGTACGGCTTTGATATATTTCTCAAATTCCAGAAATAGCACGTTTACGCGGTGTACCCGTAAAGCTTGTATGACGGGATTCGTTTTCCCAGGTTTATCACACAGGCATTGAATGGACAGCCTTACCAAGTACAAGCGTTATTTGCCAACTTTCCAAATACAAGAACATGCTCCATATCAGACGGTACTCGAAACGCTTATTTTAACTCTCTCCCGAGCCCATTTAAGTTATTGTTCCAGGGACGATTCACCAGTAGACGTGCCTCTTACCTCGAACGATAGGTTCTGTCTAAATCAGCTGGAGGGCTTCGTAATGATGAGTCTATGAGACTATGCTTCTCGCTTACCTTTTTCCGCCGTTTTTGGAGATTATGTCGCACCCTGGGCTAGGACTTACGGATGCGGTCAGAAAACAGATCTCCGACCTGGGTCGGGGCTTTGCAACTGGCAGTTGATGGTTCCTAACAATCTCGAGCATCCAGGAAATTTGTTTTTGATTAAGTCGAGGCTGGACAAAAAACTTTGTAATAAGTAGGCAGCGAATAAGACGCATTTGTCATCCAAAGCCACCTAGCAGCAGTGCTATACCTCTCGGCATTACAAGACATGCACTGGCTCAGATCCAAGTACTGATACAGCCAAATTATTCATCGACACGGAAAGATCAAAGGATGTGGCAATCGCAAGGGCTCATATGCTACATAGTCTACAGGTCTTAGACGCTTTTCCTGAAAATCCAGTCTTCCTGACGTTCTCTCTCTCGGGGACCCTTTGCCAATCATGGATCCTTTCTCTATCACTCTCGCCACAATTACTATAACCACGGCTGTGAAAGATGTCGCTGAACTGGTGCATAAATTTGAACGGTCTTTCTCCCAGGTCTGTTCTTTGAGGTTTATCTCCAGGGGATGATATCGAAACTGACCAATCTCTCCATGCCGCTAGTCCACCGAGAACATTCGAAATGCTGAAATATTAGCTACCGACGTTCGTCGCACGTTGGATCAGCTCAAGAAATTTCGCGACGAACAAGAGGTCATTCTGACTGATGCAAATGATATGAAAGTTGCCCTCGCCGAATTGATCAGGTCAATAATTCCCAAAAGAAATGATAGTAACTTCGCTGACGAAACGATCGTAGGGACATGGAGTCTGTCCATGATAAGTGCTCCAGAATTGGACCAGTAACAGCAAGGAAGAAATTCGCCAAATTCAAGGCTGCATTCAGCGGATGGAAAAACCGTAATAAGGTCCAATCAGAGATCAAGGAACTCATGAATCGGATCAACCACTGCTCTAATCAATTTATTGTGCGTTCTAGGGAATTCTCCCTTTGCCCCAGTCCTTCCTGACTTTCGCTGTACTATAGATATTTTCTAATTTGAGAATTGAGAAACGACAAATTATCTCAAGCATTCCCGCAGCCCAAACATCCGAGACAAGTCGGAACAAGATATCGAGCACAGTTTCTGAAGAACGCATCGTCGATTTTCTTGGAAAAATCTCAGCGAAGCCGCGAGACTTACCCCCAGAAATGTCCGACGAATTTATTTCTAATGCCTACCTTCGCATTCAAATCGATACGATCAATGCGCTTATGGAGAAGCTATCTTCGACGGCATCATATCCCATTGAAGAACCAACAGGAGACTACCTCCTTCCCTTTGAGACCGTTCCAAAAAATTTGGTTGTCGAGCATGATCGATTTATTCTGCAGAAAGACATTATAGGCCAAACGTTGCAGATTCAGACCATTCTACGAAGGGACTCCTCGTCCTTGTCAGTGCAGGAGGGTGCGTGGGCTTTGGACGACCTCACATCCGACTTGCTTCACCTCGGCATGTACCATGAGTCAGCTTTAATTGGTGCATGGGCCGTGAAGCTCTTTCGAACCTTAGTTACCCATCACGAGGCGACGTATTTGCCCTATCTTGCCCTATCTCTCATTCGCCTGGCTCTGGCATACGATGGAACAAACAACGTAAATGACGCTCTTTTTTCAATTACTGAATCCATTGGTTTATGCCGAAGGTTGCAAATATCTTCTGTGTCCTGGGATACGAAGCTTCTATTGCCTCATGCATTGCGGGCATCTGCTTCCATGACTTCATTTAACAGAGATCCCCTCGAATTGCTGCACGAAGCAGAGGAGGCTGTCCATTTTTTTGATAATCTTATAGAAACTAGCAAGCCCACAATTGATGCTTTCCAGATAACCCGAAAAACCATGGAAATTTCAGAAGATTCTGCTATATCTGCAACTCAATCCCTTGCTCAAACATTGCATCATCTTTTACCCAGATGTGGGGTATATGATTATGGAAAATCATTGCACAGGCTCTCAGTAAAACTTCAAAATGTCGGGCGATTTGCAGAGGCTTTCCAAACCCAACAAAAATCACTGGAAATTTTCAATTTCCTTGTTCCTTTCTACCCTGAATGCCTGGATTTGGACAGGGCGCATGCCCTCTACCAAATTCTACACCCAGATTTCCGGGGTTTTCTACCGCCTCCTGACGCACTTCGAATGTCACACGAATTGATAGCAATTTATAGGAAATGTTTCGAAATGGATAAGCAAAGATACAGAACAGACCTGTACTATGCAATGACGCAAAATGCTTATCTGTTGAAAAGAATGAATCGATACGACGATGCTCTTCTAGTTTGGAGAGAAGTGACAACTTTGGTTCAGGAAATAAACGAAGATCGACTCCGCTATGCAACAGCTCTGGATAATGTTTCAGATGCCCTTTTCTTTTTGGAACGTCATGACGAGGCGGCCGTTATTCGCAAGGAACTGATTAATATATATCAGGCTCATTATAATTACCCATCCAAGCTGGAGGCTAAAGCTCATTATGATCTCGCATGTGATCTCCAGCACGCCGAACGCTATCCAGAAGCAATTCGCGAGGCTCAAACATGTATCATGCAATATCGCACATTAGCCTGCCAAGATGCAGACTTGTACAAGGATAAACTGGCTGAAGGACTCTTCTTGCTTTCTGATATTCTCTTCGACGCCGATGAATACAAGCAAGCATTTGATGCTGGGCAAGAAGCATTTAGTCTCTACCACTCCATTATTCAAAACAATCCAAGCTCCCTCTCGGATTACATCGCGTTTATACGCCTGCAAATCGACATTTGTTTCTACTCAGACGATGAGGCAAAATCCATTGAACAAGGACAACAATTGATTTATTATTCAAACGAGTTGATCAAAATATTCGCAGACCAGAGAGAACAGACTCTCATTGATGCCATTTACATTCATTCTAGAAATTTGTTCAAGTTTGATAGGCTCACAGAAGCCACGATTGCCATACAAGAAGCGCTGGACTGGTATGAAAGCGTTCCGGCAGAGACACCGTCTGGGGTGGAACAACATATGGATTGCATTCAGCAAATGGCCCGTGTGCTTCGCGCCCAGGGGTATCCGGAGAAAGCCCTGGACGCTTATGACGAAGCTCTAAAAATTGGGAAGAAATTTTCCTCAGACCCAAAGGTTGTTGAATCGCTAATTTGGGCAACCGCTCATCGCGCCAAATGTCTCTTTAATATTGGACGATATTCTGAAGCCCTGAAAACCAGTCAGGAAGCCTTGCTAGTCATTCGTGAGAGCGAATATCCGGATACTTTTGCTCGGGTGTTGTGCCTGCAAGTCGCTTTTATTATACAGCAATTCGACCGGAACATGGAAGTGGCAAATAATGCCATACAGGAAGCCATCGACTTATCTCGTGCTGGTATCATCACAACCAAAAAGGCAACCGACCGATTGAGCCATCAGGTGGATCTTTCAGAGTCCCTCCGATTTATCTCAGAGGTTGAAGCCGATTATGGAAATATGACTGACGCGACGCGCCTCGCCCAAGAAAGCCTGAAGGAGATCACAAATGTTATATCCGCAAATTTAATCTTACCCTCAGATGATGTTCATCGATCACATATGGATACCCTCCACACACTTTCCTTGCGTCTTGCTTCTAATGAAGACCTTCCTCGAGCACTGGATGCAATATTTGAGGCTAGTTCTTACTATGAAAAGCGAGCACAGACACGCAACGGTCTATATCCAGACTTTGCTTGGATCCTCCTTTCGCAAGGTATCCTCTATTGTGCGGCCAGACGACACAAGGAAGGAATCGCAGCCAAGACCAAGCTCACAGACATCCAGGAGCGTTTGGGATTAGTTTTTCCTAGCCTCGCACACTGTGTTCAGGTAAAATTGGATCGGGAAATGTGTCGTCCTTCATGGATCGCCTTGGTCGCTAAACTTGACATTCAGTGCACACATCAAGAGCTGAATGAAGGGTAGTCGAAATCGAGTAGGATTACATCTGACAACGGTAGTAAGGATCGTAATGCTTAGAGGAGCGGTCTAGCAAAGTAGCGTAACTGGTTAGTTTGTGTTTTAAGATCTCAGAAAGATTTTACCGACAATAAAATCGTGTTAAACCATTAACAATATGACTGGGTTTTCATATTCGGACTCTGGAAACATGAATTGAGTTTCACCGTGTCGGCGCTAACGGATTGGACCAGGTGAGGTTATTCTTCATTCTAAAATTTTCATGCTTCTATTCTTGTTTCGGAGGTTCGAGTGGAATTTTTGATATGTTTATGCCTCGAATCATGCGGATGGTCTCGACTTTGGGACCAACGTTTGGACTGGTCTTGGATCTGATTTCGGTGGTTCTTCCGACTGTAGTCAACGCGAGAGGAAGTAGGGTTAGTTCGGATCTGGCCCGCCGTATTCGTGTTCGATATCGCTACTCCCAGTGGATACGGTCGAAATCGCAGGGAATAAAAGTCAACAAGATATATACACCGTAATAATACATGGCACACGAGTTGTAGGGTACCGCGACCCGCTTAGTATTAAATGACCTGCGGGGCTGCTGCTTGGGCACTGGCGAGAGTTTAGATAACTCGAGGCTTATGCTAGCTAGACATTGATAGGATAGCTTTATTGTACCGTAGGGGCACAGACCGCACGTTGCTACGACGAAAATCGAGGTGGTTCTACCCAAGAGCTATGGAGTTACGGAGTTTCCCGTCTTACGTAAGTATTTGTTTTCGGCTTTCGAATGGCAAACATCATCCCACTACTCATCATCGTCGACGACGTCGACTGCTCAGCGCTCAGTGCTCACTGTCGCGTCTTTACGTCTTTTTATCGTGCATATCGATGTCCTTTCCTTCCCATGGCCTGTTTCGATTATGATTCACTTCCTAACTTGGATTTGAAATAGACGGTATGTTGGTGTTCCAATTCTATTCCAACTTCAGAAGAATCTGATCGTTATGGTAGTGTTTTTCATCTCAACTCGCGCGCTGTGATGCCGTGATTTTACAACCTCAGCGTCGGCTTTCCCAAAACTCGAATTTTTTATGAGCCCCGACGCGCCTAATCCCTGACGTCATCGTTAACTTCGTCAACGGGGCATCTCTACCCCGAAGAGCGGCAGCACCGTACGCTTGTTCGGGGCTTTTGCTATGGGATTTCGTTTCAAGATGGGGAATACTAGGTTTCAGGTGCGGTACTCGCGTTTTCAAGCGCATACAGGCCAGATTTGACGGTGATTCAGGGATGGTAGGCTTGGAGAGGGGGAAGAGGAGTGATGTATGCACAGAAGGGTGCGTCGTGAATGCATGCTTGGGTCCTGCGCTTCTCTGGTGGAGCTGGAGCGTCGCAGCCGCTCTTCAGCTTCTCTTCCCTCAGAACGTACGTCTACGACGATTGCGATTTCAAGAGCGCCATCCAAAACGGTTCTATTCTACATTCCCTCAACTCATCCTCGCCCGTCCCACCCTGCGTCTCGCTCATGCCTCACCACCCACACATCCTGCCCTCCCCTCCAGCCTCTTATCAAGTCGTCGTTCGAAGCAGTTCTACCCCGCCTTCCTTTCTGACCTCTCCTTCGCTCTTGCACCCTCCATCTCGCTTGTACCCGGCCACGTTGGCATTGGCGCGAAAAGCATCCCCGCACCGTCTACATAAATGCTGGTGCTAGTGCTAGTACCAGTCGGTGTGGTCGCCCCACCCACTTCCTTTAGACCATTCCGTCCCTCTCCACTCCGGCCTTACCCCGCCCCTATCTCGCGTCATCCCAGTTGCTCTAGAATGCAAACCCCCTGCACCAATACCCGACTCACGCGTTCGTCACAGGCTAGCCAGCCGTGTATTACATATCGGCTTCCCCTCTTACCTCTCACTGCCATATTTCTCCGACGCTCGCACCAGCAGACGACAGCGGTCGGTTTGGGACACGTTAATATTGCATCGGCGCTGCGAGTCCCGTCGCTTGTGCATCTGAACTCGGAGATCCTGCTGCTGCTGACTTTCTTTCTGAGGGTGGCGGGCGAGGGGGATGGCTATGAATGACATCGGGATGTGCGGGAGAAGACGAGGTGAGGGTCGCGGATGCTTGGAAGGATTGGACGCTGGAAATGGAACGCGGGATGAAAGCAAATTTCGAAATGGGGAACTTCAAATTTCAGACTTCGAAGCTCGATGGTCGTCGACAGGTATCGATATGCGACTACGACTGCGGCGTCTAATGTCTACCCCCCTGCCGGCTCAACGTCGAGTCGTCGACTCCGCGCATCCGCAGCTGAGGCTTGAGTGGACGCCAAAGCACGCGAATTTGCACCGTCTCTTCTCGGCACGATAACTAAAGCTTCAGTTCAGTATCCTCCGCGACTCGCCGTACGCCCATACGTCCATCCCTCCCTCCCTCACCACCCCTCTTGCGTTGTTTTTCAATACTTCCCAGCAAGCCCGCACACATGCATTCATTGAGGGACTTAAATTCTCATTCTGGCTGCGGCACGATTTCCGCTCCAGCTGAGCGTCGACGCCCCACACGCACACCCACGACGCCCAAATGATCATCTCCGGTCATCTGCCTGCTTATCCCGTCCTCCCTTCCCCTTTCAGTCCTGTGGGACGCAGTAGTGGCTCCGTCGGCGTCTGGTTCAATCGGCACTAGGCCCGCACCCATCGTCGTCTCGTAGACGAAAGTTGGAAGCACGGAGCTGCGAGTGGGGAGGAAGAATCGATTTACAAAGCGGGGCGCCCGCAGATGCGGCACGGGTGCGGATGAGATGGGTATGGGGAGGGATGCGACTATATTCCCAAGACCAACGAGTTCGGCACACGAGCGTCCGGATTTTGAGGCTCGGCGAATAGCCCACGAAGGAGGTGAGGAGAAGAAATGGTGGAGTGGGGCGAGAGAGAGAGGACGGCGCAGTGAGCACTTGGAAGGAGGGAAGGGACGGTCGTATGCTGACAGGATCGATGTGCGAGCGTAGGCCAGGACTGTGCGCACTCATTGGGTATGGTCTCCGAGTTTGCTTTCTCTATGCATTTTCGGCAGCTCACCATGCCCTCCTTTTTCAGTCTTGTTTGTGAAAGAAATTCTTTCACCATGAAGGACCCTGTCTATCTTATTGATCTTGCGACACTATTCCGAGTTTGTATACTCTTTACGCTACTCGTTCGAGGGATCGATTACCGGGGTCGACATGAGGACTGCTTATATTTTTGACTCCGTTAATTTTCTAATTCTTCTTCAATATGAATCAGGATGGAGGAAGATGCTCTCTCTTTGACAATCTTCTACCGTCAGATGGCAGGCTTGTCCCATTTTCGGTCCAAATCTTTGAACCTCAAAAATAAATCAGTCACATAGATATTCTTCTACTGGACATCCCTCCCCTTCTCTGTCGTTCGTCAGTATCACAATCTACTGCAAGGAGCGGATAGCTTACTAACTTGCGGTTTTGTTGATAGCGGCTTTGCAGAGGGAACGGGAGGGTCGGGTATGTCTGAAATATCCCCGCTAGGAGCTTCCTCCTCTTCGACTCCCTTCGTATGTCGCTTTTCTACTGCTTGATTATACCTGAAGTTAACGTGTTTGCGTTTGATAAGACGTTCTGGGAGTTGTATTTTGAAGTCCAGATTAAATCCTCACATTCAAACCCCGTATGAACCACAATTCTCAGCTGCATGGCGGGTCTGTTAATCCTTAGCACGATTACTCGTGTTCTCAAACTCTGGGGTACAAAGCTTGCTGCCTGCCGCCGTTTTTACTTTCAGGTGCGAATATCAACCCTCAATTGTGTGTCTCACTGATCTTGACTCTGTCTCCGTTATTTTTCCAGCTTGATTTTATCCAAGAAGCCGCCCTCTAGCAGTACACTTTCTTACCGAGTCTGCAATGATTTTTTTTTTCATCATTACTCTAACCACGTCGCATGAATGAATGCGATCGTTGTGAAGTAAAGTAAGTCTGTCCGTTTCCTCTTTTTCTAGTCTCATGCTCTCTACTGTGTAGGTTTCTTTATCTGGTCATTACAGTACCTTGAATACCGATTTGACATATCTGGATGGAGATAGAGCAGTCGGTTCCAGCTCATCGTACCTCTCAACGATTTGCGCCTGCTACTTTCTCAGCCAAGTGCGCTGTCGTCACTGGTGGCTGCTCTACACTCTTATCTCAAGGACTTCAGGGAGGTGGTGGTCGTCCTGTTACCCGACATTGAATCTTAACCTAATCTCTGGGCTACATATTGTTTCTATCGACCTGCCTGCATTTTTCTCCCCTCATTTTGTTCGGGTTACCACAGGGGTTTTTAGAGTTCCCAACGGTTATTCTTCTTCTCGTTCTCGATTTTTCGTGTTTCTTTCCTTGTTTCGGAGGTTTGAGTGGAATGTTCAATGTGCACGTCGAATTACGCAGATGGGCTCGATTTTGGACTGGCCCTGGATCTGATTTCGGTGGTTGTGAGTCTGGGTTAGTTTTGATCTGGTCGCGTATTCTTGTTTGATATTGTTTCACGCCATTAAACACCCAGTAAATCGATCTATTTCTGCGGGCTCGCTTGGCATTGAAGTGGAAAAGATTCACGCGCATTGTCCAAGCTGATACTAATAGAGGACCGCGATCCGCTTATTAAACGATTATTAAACGACCCCCGGGTCTGCTTGTTGGGCTCTGGCGAGAATTTAGATAGTTGGGGGATTATCCTAGCTAGAAATCAATAAATTGCCTTGTTTTTTTACCGTCGATGCACAGACCGCGACGAGCTCGCGTCAAAAAAAAAAATCGGATAGTTCTACCCAGAGCTTCGGAGTTACCGGTCTTACATAAGTATTTGGTTCACCGCTCAACTGGCAAACACCATCCCGCTGTTCATCGTCGACGTCAATTTCTTACTGTCACGCCTTTACGCCTTTTATCGTGCATATCTGTGGCCTCTTCTCTCTGGGTCCTGCGCAAGTTATGCACGTCTTTCCCTCTTGGTTTGCCATAGACTGTATGTTAGTGTTCGAATTCTGTTCCAACTGACAAAAAATCTTACTCTTCTTTTTTAGTGTGTTTGAGAATGACTCGCGCGATCTGATGCGATACTCTTACTTCCGAGCGTCGACTTGCCAAAAACTCGAACTTTTGTGAGCTCCGACGTGCCTACTTCATGACGATCGACACCGACCTCCCCTTACTCGTCGATGGGTCACATCTACCCCGAAGAGCGGCAGCACCGTACGCTCGTTTGAACTGCAGGCACTATTTCTATGGGATTTCGGTTCAAGGCAGGGAATACTAGGTTCCAGGTGCGGTACTCTCGTTTTCAGGAGCGTACAGGCGGGAATCGACGAAGATTCAGGGGTGATAGGTCCGGATGCGGGGAAGAGGTGTGACGTATGCGCACAAGGGTGCGCTGTGAATGCACGCTCCGCGGTGTTTGAGTCCCGCGCCTGGCTGGTGGAGCTGGAACACTCAAGACGAAGGAATCGTCACCTGCTTTTACTGGCACCTCAACATTGCTGGTCCTCTTCATCTTCCCTTCCCTTCCTTAGAACATTCCTTTAAGACGATTCCGACGTCAAGAGGTCCACATCGTCTAGCCGATGAGTATGCCTGCACGTCGATCCCGACTGCTCCCGTTACTGGGCTTCTCGCGGTCAGCTCAAACTCGTCTTTAATCCATCCCGCCCTCAATCCATCCTGCCCTCCACTCCATCCTCTTATCCGGCCATCATTTATACCCCACCTCCCTCTCTCAACTCGTCCGTACCCGTCGCACCCTCGATCTCGGTTCACCGTCTACTTATATCCTGGTGCTGGTGCTAGTACTGATCACTGCGGTTTCCCCACCCACTTCATCCTGACCCTCTCCATCCCTCTCCACTCCGGCCTTGCCCCGCCCCGCCCGCACTATGTCGTGTCGTCCCAGCTCCTCGTGGAGCTAACCGTTAGCACCAATACTCTCGCAATAGCAGCACCCGCACCCAGAATATAACGCCTTGAGTGCGTCTTACACCCTCGACCACGCCAGCGTCGCCGTCTTCAACGTCGGCGCTGACTCGCATGTTCGTCACGGGTGCGTTTGCTGGTGGCAGCGTCAGAGAAAGTGCGGGGGTGCGGAGGAGGAGGTACAGCCGACTCGTGCGCCGAGCCGGCAGGGGACAGTAGCGCGCATGAGATAGATCGCTTTCCCTGGTGTTTAGGATGCAGGTTGTCACGCACGGGATACCACCAAGATTGCGTCGGCCCTGCGAGTCCCGGCACTTGTGCTTCTAAACTCAGAGGTCCTGCTGCTGGTTTCTATCTCGGGTGAGGGGGAGGAAGGGACGTAGGGCAAGAGACGCAGACAGCGCCGGGAATCGCGGGGAGGAAGGAGGAGGGGAGGAAAAGCGAAGGATTGGGATTTTGAATGGACAGGAAGGTGCGATGACAGCTGGACAAGACGCTGCGTACCACTACTGGGCAATGTTTAGGCTCGAAGGGTTGAATTCCAGGACCAACCCCGCTGTCAGCGCCGGTTCAGCGCCAGAACCTCAGGTCTCAGCCTCGAGACCGTCGTTGACATGGATCCCCACAGGTCACTTCTTGGCACGAAGATGAGCTTCTTCTGCTCCATGGTCTCACCTCGCCCATGAAAACTTTCATCCCCTCCATTTTTCCTTCATGCTTTTTCGATACTTGCCTGCCTATCCGCGTACGCACCACAATTGGATAGGCGGTCGAATTTTCATTCGTATGGTGGCGCAGTCCCTCTCATCCACACCTGACACCCACAACACCCGACTTTGGCATAGCGAATACGCGAACCCATAAAATTCAATGCTTCAGGTACAGCCTACGACCCGCTCCCTTGCTTATTCCCCAGCCTCAGCCCTCGTATGCTCATCCCCTCCCTTCCTCCTCCTCCCTAATCTCGTCCAGCGACCCGCCTGCTTATCCCGTCCTTCCTTCACCTCTCAGCCTTGTGGGAGAGAGAAGAGAGACAGGACGGCGCAGTGAGCGCTTGGAAGGAGGGAAGGGACGGTCGTATACCGACAGGATCGGCGCGCGAGCATCGGCCTGGACTGTGCGCAATCATTAGATATGGTCTACGAGTTTGCTTTCTCCGTGCATTTTCGGCAGCTCACCTTGCCCCCCTTTTCAGTCTTGTTTGTGAAAGCAATTCTTTCACTATGAAAGACCCTGCCCATTTCTCCGATTTTGCATCGCTATTTTCGATTTTGGTGACCTTTATATGCGACTCGTGCAAGTAATCGACTACCAGGGTCGATGTGAGGGCTAGTCATATTTTTGACTACAATAATTTTAGGATAGAGGAATGTGCTCGCTCTTCGACAATCTCCTACCGTCAGATGGCAGGCTTGTCCCCTTTCCGGCCCAAACCTTCGAGCTTCGAAGGCAAATCAGTCACATCGATACCCTTCTACTGGACACACCTCCCTTCTCTGTCGTCTGTGAGTGTCATAATCTATTCAAAGGTGCGTCTAGTTTACTGACTTGCGGTTTTTTTAAATAGCGGCATGAGAGGAAGGGGAGGCTCAGGCTACATCTTGTATCAGGCATCTCAGACATATCTCCGCTAGGAGTTTCGACTCCCTTCGTATGTCGCCTTTCTGATGAACGACACAATTCTTAGCTGGATGGTAGGCCCGTTAATCCTTGGTGCGTCGTTCTAAATGTTCATAAACTGAGTGGTACAATACATGCTACCCGCCGCCGTTGTTACTTTCAGGTGCGAATACAAATCCTCAATTGTGTGTCTCACTGATCTTGACTTTGTCTCCGTTATTTTTCCAGCTTGATTTCATCCAGGAAGTCGCCCTCTAGCAGTGCGAATTCTTACCGAGTCTGCAATGATTTTTTTTTTCATCATTAACCACGTCGCATGATTGAATTCGATCGTTCTGAAGTAAAGTAAGTCCATCGGTTTTCTCTTTTTCTAGTCTCGTGCTCTCTAGTGTGCGTAGGCCTTTTTATCTGGTCGTTACAGAACCGTAAATGCCAGTTTGACGTATCCACTAGTAGATGGAAATCAGAGCAGTCGGTTCCAGCTCCTCGTACCTTCCCGACGATTTGCGCCTGCTTCTTTCTCTGCCAAGTGCGCTGTCGTTGCTCCAGGCGGTTGTTTTGCACTCTTATCTCAAGGACTTCAGAGACATGGCGATCGTCCTCTTACCCGCTATCTGACTTTAACCTAAGCTCTGGGATACATATAGTTTCTATCAACCTGCCTGCATTCGTTTCCCCTCATTTCGTTCGGTGTTACTGGTGGGGTTTTTAGAGTTCTCAGCAGTGATTCTCCTTCTCGTTGTCGATATTTCATGTTTGTTTTCTGGTTTCCGAGGTTCGAGTGGAATGCTGGATATGCGCGTTGAATTACGCAGATCGGCTTGATTTTGGGACCAAAGTGTGAACTGGTCCTAGAGCTGATTTCGGCGGTTGCGAGTCTGGGTTGGTTCTGATCTGGTCGCGTATTCTTGGTTGGTATCGCTTTACGCTATTAAACACCCAGTGTATCGATCTATTTCTGCGAGCTCGCTTGGCATCGAAGTGGAAAAGATGCACGCGCATTGTGCAAGCTGATAGTAATACCAATAGAGAACCGCGTTCCGCTTATTGAACGACCTCCGGGTCCGCTTGTTGGGCTCTGGCGAAAATTTAGATGATTGGAGGATTAGACTAGCTACAAATCAATAAATTGGCTTGTATTTTTAACGTCGATGCACAGACCGCGAGCTCGTGTCAACAATCGAGATGGTTCTACCCAGAGCTTCGGACTTACCGGTCTTACATAAGTATTTGGTTCACCGCTCAACTGGCAAACACCATCCCGCTGTTCATCGTCGTCGACGACGTCATCTTCTTACTGTCGCGCCTTTACGCCTTTTATCGTGCATATTGGCGTCCACTTCTCTCTGGATCCTGCGCAAATCATGCACGTCTTTCCCTCTTGGTTTTCCATAGACTGTATGTTAGTGTTCTAATTCTGTTTCGACCGACGAAGAATCTTACTCTTGCTTCACCAGTGTCTTCGATAACGACTCGCGCGCTCTGATGCGATGGTTTCACTACCTCAACGTCGACTTGCCCAAAACTGGAACTGTTTATCAACCCCGACGCGTCTACTCCCTGACGTTATCGTCGACTTCGCCTTCCTTGGTCATATCTACCCCGAAGGGCGGCAGCACCGTGCCCTCGTTCGAACTTCGGGCACTGTTTCTACGGGATTTGGGTTCAAGGCAGGGAATACTAGGTTCCAGGTGCGGTACTCGCGTTTTCAGGAGCGTACAGGGTGGAATTGACGAAGATTCAGGGGGTAATAGGTTCGGATGGGTGATGTATGCACAGGGTGCGTCGTGAATGTATGCTCCGTTGGACTCGGTCCCTGCGCCTGGCTTGTGGAGCTGGAGTTTACGAGAAGGAGTCGTCACCTACTTCTGCTAGCACCTCCACGCCGCCGCCGGTACTCTTCGCCTTCTCTTCCCGTCCTCGGAGCGAACCTCTACGGCGATTCCAACGTCAAGAGTTCCACGTCTCCTAGCAGACGAGTATGCCTACACGTCGATCCCGACTGCCCCCGTTACTGGGCTGGTCGTTGTTAGCTCAAACTCGTCATCGTTTCATCCCGCCCTCATTCCATCCCGCCCTAGCCCATCACGCCCTCCCCTCCTGCCTCTTATCAAGCCGTCATTCAAGACGGTTCTTCTCCACCTCCTTTCTAACTCGTCCGTCTCCGTCCCGCCCTGTTTCCTGCTCGTTCCCCGTCAACGTTGGCGAAGACGACGACGGCGCTGAAAGCGTACCCGCACCGTCTACCTATATGCTGGTGCTGGTGCTACTACGGGTCGCTGAAGTTTCCCCACCCAGTTCATTGGACTACTCCATCCCACTTCACTCCGGCCTCGTCCCGCCCCACCCGCTCTATCTCGTGTCATCCCAGTTCCTCGAGAAGCCAAACCCCCGCACCAATACCCGACTCGCGCGTTCGTCGCGATGATGGGCTGGCCCCGCCCTTCCCTGCTTGGACGGGGTTGACCCCGTGGATTTACCGTCAGAGGCTGTCCCAAACGGCCCACTGTCGACTACTGATGGGAGTATTAGAGACGGTACGGAGGAACAGGTTAGGGGGAAGCTGATTTGTGAGGCAGTGCCATATCTGGGGGCGGCCTGTGAGGAGAGCACTGCCGATATTGCGTCGGCGCTGCCGGTCCTTGTGCTCGTGCGTCTCGACGTGGAGGACGTGATACTCGCGTTCGTTTTGTGGGTGGCAGGCACGGGAGATAAGTGTGAATAACATCGGGAGGGACGGGAGAGAAGCCGAGGCGAGGGTGGCGGATGCTTGGATGTATCAGATGATGGAGATGGAAGGCGGGATGAAAGCGAATCTCGAAATTGGGAACTTCAAACTTCAGACTCCAAATCGCGATGGCCGCCCGCTCATCATCTCGGCGACGCAAGACTTTGGCGTCAACGTCGACTCTGCGTACCAGCAGCTGAGACTCGAGCGGACGCCAAAGCACGCGAATTTGCACCGTCTCTTCTCGGTGCGATGACCAATCCTCCTCTTCACTAGCCTTTGCGACGCGCCGCGTGTGATCGTCCCTCCCCCCCCTCCTTCACCGCCCCTCTTGCGTTTTTTTTTTTTTTTTCAATATTTCCCATCCAACCCGCATACATGCATACATTCAATGTCTTAACTTATCATTCGGGCTGCGGCGCGATTCTCGCCCCGCCCCTCCTGGCCCGCCCATTTCGTCGACGCCAAACACCCACACCCACGACGCCTAAATGATCATCTCCAGTGATTTTTGAATCCTTTCCCACTCAGTCATGCCGGACACAGTACTGGCTCCGTCGGCGTCTGGTCAATAGGCATTAGGCCCGCGCCTCTCGTCGTCTGCTAGACGAAAGTTGGAAGCATGGAGCTGCGAGTGGAGAGGAGGAATCGATTTACAGGGCGGGAACGGAGATAGGGGAAGAGGCAGAGGTAGCATGGGTGCGGATGAGATGCGGTCGAGGCGGGATGCGAGGATATTGCGATGACCAACGAGTTCGGCACCGTGCGTCTGGATTTCGGGGCTCAGCGAATAGCGGACAAAGGATATGAGGAGGAAAAATGGTGGAGTGGGACGAGAGAGAGAGGACGGCGCAGTGAGCGCTTGGAACGAGGGAAGGGACGGTCGTATGCCGACAGGATCGGCGCGCGAGCGTAGGCCTGGACTGCGCACAAATATGTATGGGCACCGTCTTCGCGTTCTCGATGCATTTCGGAAGCTCACCACGCTCTCCCCCTTCGCAGTCTTTTGTGAAGGCAATTCTTTCACTATGAAAGACCATGCCCATTTCTCCGATTTTGCATCGCTATTTTCAATCTTGGTGTACTCTATATGTGACTCGTACAAGGGATCGAGTACTGGAGTCGAAATAAGGACTACTTATATTTCTGACTCCGTCGATTTTCTAATTCTCCTTCAATATGGATCAGGGTAGTGGAATTTACCCGCTCTTCGACACTTTCCTACCGTCAACCCGGTCCAAATCTTCGAACTTCGAAAGCAAATCAGTCACATCGATACCCTTCTACTGGACATACCTCCCTTCTCTGTCGTCTGTGAGTGTCATAATCTATTCAAAGGTGCGTCTAGTTTACTGACTTGCGGTTTTTTTAAACAGCGGCATGAGAGGAAGAAGGGGAGGCTCAGGCTACATCTTGTATCAGTATGGCACATATAGTGTGCAATAATTCAGGTCACATTTTTTGTGCAGGCAGACAGGGAATTTCGTCAGGTTTCCCTGAAATTTGCACAGGTTCCCTGCCAATGTAAGTATTTACGCAAGTCAATTTCAGAGTGAATTTTTCGCGTACAAGTCAGGACAACAACAATTTATTGTTTCACAAAATTGATTTTTTTTTATGCAGGTTTACATTTTTAAAATATTTTACACAGGTCGCATCTTACCGACTTTACGCAGGTATATATTATCAAATTATTCTACGCGGGTCACAGGATACTTCCTGCTGACTTTACGCAGGCTTGTTTGTGTTTTCCGAAGCTTACACAATGACGATATTAGAGGCCAATACAAAAGAAAATCTGTCAGAACCGGACAGTACGTGACCGCTGGAGCGCATTTTCGTTTTATGAGCTCGAGCAACGTCTGCTCAAGTTTTCAGACTTGGATCGCGCGAGTCTGTTACGGTTACTATTGAGCCCAGTGTATGTAAAAATGAATAATTAGATTCTTCTCCCTTCGTATTAGGAGTTTCTATACCTCCGTACAGGTCTACTAGGATGTACTACAAACAATAAAATTAAGTTTCCTGAATAGATGAGTAAGTAACTGAAGCTACAATGTGCAATGAATAAGCGCCGGCCTAACTTGGCGCTGGCGGATGATTGGCTCGGAGATTGCCTCAGCCACAATGTTATCCCAACAGTTCCAAGACAGAGTTATCCTTCTAGGTTAATGTACAGAAGGTTAGCTTCTTTTTCTAGATTATGTTTTGTTAGACCTTTACCTCCACAGTAATGAAGATGCTCGGTGGCGGGTGAGTTCGGGTGCTTCCTAGAAAGGAAAGCGGGGCGCAAACTCCGTTTGCGTGATGGTTCGAGGGGATCCTAAGGAGTGTGGATGGTAGTTAGTAGATAGAATGATAATAAACTTGTTCCAACTAGTGAAACGAGAGCGAGACTATGGGGAGCGATCCGAGACGATGCCAGGCGACGTTTCTATCGTAGAAACCGAGCCGCAAGGCGCTAACGACGATGGGGGGAGAAGAATGCTCTAATTCAACTAAAGATCTACTACATGAGAGCCCGTATTTAAGGACTACGTAGAGACCAAAATGGGTAAATGAAAATTTATGAAACAAGGAGAGAAAGGGAAATCAGAAGAACTGAGAGAAATCTACCTTCAGAATGAGTGGTAGAGATGGATAAATTAAACAGCTAACTAAAATGGTGTGTTTCGTATGTGATCGACGATGTGGCGCGTCGGAGATACGTACGAAAACAGAAAGAAATATGAAATAAAATTTACTCAACATGGGAACCGAAACCGCATACGATATCAGGGTCTTCGTGCCCAGACAGAGGGGCACCCTCACAGTAAAACCATTTTTATTGAAAACGACTGAGATTTGGTACTTGACTCGTCGCACTCAGAGATTCGGGAAAGCAATGGTATCAATTGGCAATCGACTCGTCGTTAAACTCCTCCTATAAGCTTGTAAGTCGTCTAACGGCCTCGACATAAACATCAATCCCAAACTTTCCATCATCCCGGTTGATGGGCGTGAAGCCTTAAGTACACCGGCAATCAGAATCGAAGTCCTGAGCATCCACAACAGGTGTGGTGTCAGTGCTTGTTTCAAAGGGCAACATGCGAAAACGATGTGGCACCAATAAACCTGCGTCAATATTCTCTGGTGCTCAACCTGAGTACTATTTTGCGCCCTAGTAAACTGGCGTAAAAATATATCTCACCTTTCAACATACGAAAAAAAGGACCTTTCCGAACCTGTGTAAATTTAAGAAATCTAGATCTTGTGAATAAATAATTCCTGACTTCTGCACCTGTGTAAAAATGGCTGACTTAGAAGCCAACCTGCGAAAATTTGTCGTTTACCTACACGAAAAACGCAACCTGAATTATTGCACACTATATGTGCCATATATCAGGCATCTCAGACATATCTCCGCTAGGAGTTTCGACTCCCTTCGTATGTCGCCTTTCTGATGAACGACACAATTCTTAGCAGGATGGTAGGCCCAGTAATCCTTAGCGCGGCTGCTTGTTCTGAATGTTCTCAAACTGTGGGGCACAAAGCTTGCTACCTGCCTCCGGTTATACATTCAGGTGCGAATGTCAATCCTCAATTGTGTGTCTCACTGATCTTGACTCTGTCTCTGTTATTTTTCCAGCTTGATTTTGTCCAAGAGGTCGCCCTCTAGCAGTACGATTTCTTACCGAGTCTGGACTCTGCAATGAATTTTTTTTTTATCATTCCTCTAACCACGTCGCATGAATGAATGCGATCGTTGAGAAGTAAAGTAAGTCCATCCGTTTCCTCTTTTTCTAGTCTCGTGCTCTCTACTGTGCGCTGACCTCTTTATCTGGTCATTACAGAACCTTGAATGACGATTTGACATATCTAGATGGAATCAGAGCAGTCGGTTCCAGCTCCTCGTACCCTCTCAACGATTTGCGTCTGCTTTGTTCTCTGCCAAGTGCGCTGTCATCGCTGGCGACTGTTCTACACACTCATCCCGAGGTCTTCAGGGAGGTAGCGATCGTCCTGTTACCCGCTATCGAATATTAACCTAAGCTTTGGGCTACATATCGTTTCTATCGACCTGCCTGCATTCGTTTCCCCTCATTTCGTTCGGTGTTACCGGTGGGGTTTTTAGAGTTCCTAACGGTTATTCTTTTTCTCGTTCTCGATATTTCATAGTTTGTTTTTTTGTTTCGGGGGTTCGAGTGAAATGCTGGATATGGGCGTTGAATTACGCAGATGGGCTCGATTTTGGGATCGACGTGTGAACTGGCCCTGGATCTGATTTCGGTGGTTGCGAGTCCGGGTTGCTTCTGATCTGGTCGCGTATTCTTTTTTGATATCGTTCCACGCCATTAAACACCCAGTAAATCGATCTATTTCTGCGAGCTCGCTTGGCATCGAAGTGGAAAAGATGCACACGCATTGTGCAAGCTGGGACTAATAGAAAACCTCGATCCGCTGATTAACCGACCGTCATGGAGGTGAGGTCTGTTCCTCGCAGCATCGAGTAATGTCTTTTCCTTGAGCTTGATCCATCTAGCTTGGCCGAAGACGCGAGAGAGACACCGAACGTGCAGGGTTTACCCCGCTCGAGACGCACCATGCTTTCATGCACTCGATGCGAAAGTTCGCAGAGACGCGTTTGGGAAGGAGGGATGCGTACGAGAATGAGTATTTTGGGTACTCCTGGGTTTTGGTTAGCTCGATGTAAATCGGGCTGCTGCACGTGTTGGTCACAGATGGAGAGGAGGAGGGAAGAGGGAAGTACGGGAAGGAAGAGGAAGTAGCCACGTATGTGCGGGAAGTATATGGGTGGGTTGGTGGGGCCCTGGATCTTGTTCCCCGTTTCGAGTGAGTTTTATCCTTCAATTACCAGCGCATGTATGCGTCGCATACGCTCAGTTTGGGCTCAGCCACGGAGAGGAGGTTGAGGGGAGGGAAAGAGGAGAGCACATATTGAACACAACGGTGCATACGTCCCGGAAGGAGTTAGTTTCTGTGAATCGGGCTTTCAAGCGGGCGTTTGATGTCGATGTTTACGGCGAGGGAGGGGGCGAGGGCGACGAGTACGACATTGCGTTCGGAAGTCTACAGCCCTTCCCCTGTTTTCGAACGGTTTGGGACAATCATGTTGAGTTGGCAAGTGATGATGCATCGATGGTGATCGGGCCTCTTATCGGAAGGCGAGCATGCGGAGGGAAAGGAATTGGTCCACCACCGTCGGACAAAAAAGGGTGACGCGACGCGACGCGTAAAATCACGTGAACAATCCATCACACAAATCTCCAGTGCCAGCGGAGTTCGTTTCAAGCTTAGTGACGCATTTCGACAACATTTACTCACTACTGTGGCTGTCGTCTCAGAGGATCAGAGAGATCTCTTTCGGTAGACCCATCGTAAGTGTTCTTTTCGTTTTCTGACATTTCTTATCTTTACCGACATCCTCAGGAACCTCAGTGGGATGTTGAGACCTTATACATGCGTTTGTCGCCGCCTATCGTATCTGCTCTCCAGACGAACTCGACCGACGATTCGACGAATAAAGTTCTCGTCCTTCGCTGGTCGGGTGGATTAGGTATCCTCGAGCTCGAGGTGTGTGTTCCGGCTTGTGGAGATGACCTTGGTGCGTACCAAGCGGGCGGCCAGAGTGACCTAGAATTCATGCTCGATAGTACGTGCACCCCTTTCCTTTTTCCTCCTCCTCATTCTTTTTATTATGTTCAACTTTCAGTACTTTCCATCATTTGACTGATCGTCTCGAACATCTGTCCCGTGGCCAGTAATTGTGGGTAACAACTTGTGAGCCTTCCCTCTTATCTCTTGGACTGTGATTCACTCTTTCATGCGGATGTTGATTCACTCTTTCATGCGGATGTTCTTCATTTAGCTATCCGACCACTTGAAAATAACTTTGGGCGTACTTTCGGAGTGGCCATATCGAACCAGAGTTCACGCCGATCAATACTTAGTACGTACTTCCGGGCTCCTGTCCCAGATGCCCTCTTTGATTACTTGTGTTCATCTTTTAGTACGCTGCATTCTCTGCGTAAAAGCTGTGTTCACCCAGGTTCAACTTCGAGCGATGATTTACCATCTCGAACGGAGTGAGTCGTTTGTTCGTATCTTGGACTGTTATTCATATTACCCCGACGCAATGTAGAGTTTCCTCAGCATCCCTCTGGCTTCCTTACACTAGCTCTGACGGTGAGCTCAATCTTCGCTTTCGTTCGACGGCTCCCGGTTCGTTTTGACCTTTTAATCTCGTTTGTCTTCAACTCTCCAATTCGAACACTACCAATGCAGGGTCAGACATCGCCTACTTGTCGCTCGAGTTCATCGAGAACGCGTTTTCTCGACGGTCTTTCAGAAATTTCTCCAGCACGACGGTTTTCTACCTCCTATCTGCGACCCTCAGAGTCGAATGCTATGCTACATTTCTATCTGTGATTCCTGAAACCTGTCAGTCGAGGTTCTAGCTCTGAAACTGCAAAGAATTTCGTCGACATTAGCTACCTCGTACGATCAATGGAAATTGTTGTGAAGTGAGCCTGTCCCTTTCCTCTGTTTTTCGTCTCATGCCCTCTATTGTGCATAGGTCGCTTTACCTTGTCATTCTAGAACCTACGAATTCGAGGTTTCTGGATCAACCTTGCAAAGTCGGTTCTAGCTCCTCGTACCGTCCCTTGTGCGGCGCGACGAGCATTTTCTCTCTTCGATCGCCTCTTTCACCCTTCCTCTTGTTCCTATCATCCATAATCGCATTTTCGACTCATGTCTACCGTTATTCTGTTCTATCATTTCTCACCATTTCTTTTCGTTTCTACCTTGCCTGCGATCTTCTTTTGTCTGACCTCTCTTCGCCGTCTTTCCCTTCCCCACTCCTTCAAGGCGTCTCGAGATATGTGCCCTCTTCATTCCCTACCACATGCTCTGTCGTCGTTGGCGATCGTTCTAGGCTTGAATCTCTTTCTCCTCGTGACGAACTATACCACAGCGTATGCGAGGACTGACTGTGGTATGATTATATTGCTATCTTTTATCCGCTCTCGACCTGAGCTCTAGGGCTACTTGGTTTCTATCACTGACTCGCCTCGACCTTGACCTGGCTGCTTTCGTTTCCCTCATTCCGAATTCATTTGGTGTTTCCCGTGGGGCTTTTAACGCTCGCGGGGTGGTCCGTCGACTTTTTTCGGTCTTATTTTGTAGTTGGATATATGCTTCGAACTTCGAATAATGCAGACGTTCTTGATTTTGGGGCAAATGAATTGGTTTGGACTGGTATTCCTTTTATGCCGAGGTCATTTCATAATGCATGTACCCGTCGACTATTGAAAGCTAATTCTGGGAGCGCTGGACCATCGCGGCTGTAGCTTCGGTCAAAAAAAAAAAAACACGACGTCGTTCCTATCGTCTCTGGGAGCCTTAGGAAATTTGATCTTTTTTAAGCTCCCGAATAAACTATCAAAATAGAACAAGGCATGCGTTCATCCACTCGGTATAAATCTAACTGAATTGATGATCATCACGGAAAGATCATGGCTATATAGTAATCGCGAGGGCTGTGATACACGGCTACAGATCTTCCACGTCGTACTCGGAAATCAAGCCTCCCAACGTACTCTCTCCGGACCTTCGTGAATGGATCCTCTCTCAATAACTCTGGCCACAGTTACTCTCACAACAGCAGTAAAGGATCTTGCTGAATTATTGCAGAAATTTGACCAGTCTTTCTCCAAGGTCGGCTCCAAGTCTAACTCCGCAGCGAATTTACCGAAACTGACGAATCGTTACGAGATCAGCCCGCCGAGAACATTCGCAATGCTGAGATATTAGCCACCGATGTTCGCCGAACATTGGATCAACTCAAGCGCTTTTGCGACGAACAAAAGGAAATTCTAAGCGATGCAAACGACATGAAAGTCGCCCTGGACGAATTGATCAGGTCAGTAACCGTGCAAAAAATGATACTGCTCTTATGGATAAAGATGGCAGGGACACCGAGTCTGTCTATGATAAATGCTCTAGAATCGGACCTGTCACTGCTCAAAGTAAATTCACCATGTTTAAGGCCACCTTCAGCGCATGGAAGAATCGGAACAAAGTTCACTCTGAGATCAAGGAGCTCATGAATCGGGTCAACCAATATTATAGTCACTTTATGGTGCATCCTTGAAATTTAACTTTTTGTCGGCTCCTCCTGACCCTTGCTCTGTTACAGATGTTCTCAATAATAAGAATAGAGAAACAACAGGTCATTTCACGCGTTTCAGTAACTGAGGCATCCAGTAGAGTTCCGAACAAGAGTTCAGCCACAATTTCTGATGAACGTATTATCGATTTTCTTGGAAACAACACGAAGAAGCTGCAAGAGTTACTTCCCGAAATGTCTGCCGACTTTATATATACCGCCTTTCTTCGTCTTCAAGTCGATGCGATCAATGCACTTATGGAGAAATTGTCTTCAACCGCATTATACCCGATCGAGGAACCAGCAGGACGCTACCTCCTTCCCTTTCAGACTATTCCAGCAATTTTACTCATCAAGGAGGATCGATTCGCTCTGCAGAAAGAAGTTATAGACCAGACATTACAAATTCAGGCAATTCTGCAAGGAGACTCCGGGTCGCTGTCGGCGCAGGTGGGTGCATGGGCTTTGGACAACCTCGCAGCCGACTTGCATCAGTTGAACCTGTGCCCCGAATCGGCTCTCATTGGTTCATGGGCAGTTAAGCTCTTTCGCGTCTTAGTTGCCAATCACCCGACCACGTATTTGCCGTATCTTTCCCTAGCTCTCTCTCACCTGGCTGTGGCATATCGTGGAACCGACAATGTGGATGAAGCTCTTTCTTCGACTACTGAAGCCATTGCGATTTGTCGGTCTCTGCAAATATCGGCCGTTTCCTTGGACATAAAGCTTTTATATCCCCATGCATTACAGATATCTGCTTCGATTACTTCATGTGAAGGAGATTCCCTCAAATCACTGCAAGCAGCAGAGAAGGCCGTCTCTTTTTTTGACGA
Source organism: Galerina sulciceps (assembly GCA_023014345.1). Taxonomy (NCBI): domain Eukaryota; kingdom Fungi; phylum Basidiomycota; class Agaricomycetes; order Agaricales; family Galerinaceae; genus Galerina; species Galerina sulciceps. The sequence continues at coordinate 52,047 of JAEDXJ010000001.1, forward strand.
AATAATTGCCAGCAAGCTCAGCGATGGTACCTTTCAGATAGCCCTAAAGCCAGAGGAAACTTTAGACAACTCTTTCATTTCTGCAGCGCAATATCAAGCGCGAGCACTACATCAGCTTTCGTCAAGTTCAATGGTATATACCTACATTATATCTTTGCAACAGCTATCAGTCAGTCTTAAAGAAATCGGGCGAATTGAAGAGGCTTTTCGTGCGCAAAAAAGGGCACTCGAAATCTTGAACTTTCTTGTTCCATTCCATCAAGGATGCATGGACCTGAACCGAGCACGGGCACTCTACCAAATTTTGCATAGAGATTTCCGTGGTTTCCTGGCGATGACTGACATCCTTCCTATGTTTCAAGAATCAATAATCATTTTTAAGAAATATTTCAAGAAGGATAGGAGAAAATACAGCATGGAACTCTGTTGGGTACTCTGGTTATATGCCACCGTTCTGAATGAAATGGATAGATACGACGATGCGCTGCTAGTTTGGAGAGAAGTGGCAGCGTTAGTCCGGGAAGACGGTGAAGATCGATTCTACCTTGCAAGTGCTTTGGATAATGTTTCAAATGCCCTTCGCTCTTTGAAGCGCCACGACGAAGCGGTCGTTTCCCAGAAGGAATCAATAAAAATTTATCAAGCGATTCGTACTTCCCCCTCTCATCTTGAGGCCAATGCTCATTACAATCTCGCATACGATCTCCGGCATGCCGGGCAGTATTTAGAAGCAATACACGAAGCGCAAACGTGTGTCGTGCAATACCGTGCATTGGCCTCCCAAGATCATGGCCTGTGCAAAGAATACGTGGCTAAAGGTCTCTATTTACTTTCCGATATCCTCTTTGATGCAGATGTACAACGAGAGGCTGGTGGACCTGGACAAGAGCATTAATCGTAATTGAACCAGGGGAGGAAATTGCGAAAAAAAGACGTTTAGAGTCCTACAGTTAGAGAACAGGTGAGCAGGACATGTAAGGAAAGTAGCCTTGGAATCGATGAATGGAACTTATGGAAGTATGCGATCTTGGAGGCCTCAAGCACGAACGACTTCCACTTTAAACTAAATAGAAGAGGTGAGGGATGGCATCAGTAAGTGTGACTGCAGGGGTTTAGATGCTGCAAGAACTGCTGTACTAGTTAAGAGATCGCAAAACATGGAGGTGAACGGAGCAGTATATGGTAATGTTGGTCAATAAGTCCGTTCCTAAACGCTACTACTGGTCGCATTTCCCTTTCATACGACCTCAGAACACTCTAACCCGAAATCGCTCGTCTTGTCATCCTCTGCGCCCGTTATCAACGCCAAAGTCCGAACGAGATCGGGTTGCTCAGTCGCGTTCGGCTCGTCCGAGTCGTCGTCAACTCCTGCTTCGTCACCCCACACGGTTCGGATACTGCTCATTTACTTTCGCTAGACTCGCACGCTGATGCGAGTAACGAGGACGGCCCTTCCTCCAAGAATCACGATACCAAGAGGCAGGCGGAGAAGCTCTGGCGCGGTGCTTGTGCTGTCAAGTGCACACAGGCTGGAGTTTTAGGAGCAAGAAGCGAGAAAGGGAGGAGGTAACGATGGGCTTGGAATGGGGAGGAGTGAGGCGTGCACGCGCAAACTATCGGGTTCGCGTCCAGTCTGGAGCGCGAAGTGCGGAGGAAACCGCCGATAAAGTGATATTGCGGCGGCACCACAAGTTCCAGCGCTTGTGCCTCTGAAGTCGACGTGACGCTGCTGCTTTCGATTTGTGGGTGGCATGCAGGGAAATAAGTGCACGTAGGGCGACGAGCGTGAATAGCACCGAGAAGTCGGGAAGGGGAGAAAAGAGAGAAGAAAAGAGACAGGAAGGTATCGGATGACACATTTGTCAGGATGAGTTGCGATAAGATTGGCTGAGGGCACGTGATACGGTCAGGGGGCTCAAACAACCGCAATCGACGTCCGCTCCTTCACCTCACTGCCTTAAAATTCACCCATTGATTCAGGTGTAGTTGTCGCGAAGGGAGTAGTGTCGAAGGTCCAGAAGCGGGCGAGAGCAACATTGAGGCGTAGTTAAGAGAGGTGAGGCTGCCAATACGACGACGGAGAGGGTCAGACCCCGATCTCGAGGTCCGAGGTGAAGAGGCGTCGTCCAGTGATGGGGTTGCTGGTGAGAGTGACGGAGGTAAGATTGAAGGTGTGGAAGTCTCTTGAACGGCTGGAGAAGCAGCAGAGGTTGAAGCAGTGGCGGTGGAGGAAGGGGAGAAGCTTGACGCTCCAGTGTTGATTTATCTACCAAGGTAGACGTAGGACTCATCAATGTCAACGACGCCCCAACTTCTCTGAGCCCTTGCTCACTCTCTTCGTTTACAGTTACACCTCTACCTCGATGACCTTGTATACCCACCAAACCGGCGCCGAAGATGCGAAAGAGGCTGGCTGTGTGTCCGCAGCTCCTCGCGCGAATGCAGCTGTGGTTGAACTTGTAGCTTTCCCGTCTGATTCCGAATTCGAGGGCTGTTAAAGCTGCCCACACGACAGCGAGCGGTGGGGCGGGAGGGGGAGGAGTAGGAGTCGAGCCTTGCATTACTGGCTGGGATTCGTGGTCCGGAGTGGTTAGTGGTGATGCTTCAAAACCTGCGGTCGAAGACAACCAATGCCGCTAAAAGGAAAGCAAGGTTCGACAACGAGTTCGAAGGTCACTGACCAGTCACTGACGAAGACTGGGATGCAGGATGAGGTGAAAACGATGAGGGCGGGAAGGTGAGGACCTGCGTTTGCGGAGAGGGAGGGTTATAGTGGTTGGTTGTTGGGTGTGACGTGTCCGCTGTTGGTGGCGACCTTGAGCTTCTCGGGAGTGACCCCGACGCTGGTAGAGATGCAGGAGTCATGGGCATTGTCTTCTCCACCTCGCGTTTGTGTTCTCGCTGGAATAAGTACCCATCGGTGTGGTCTATATTGTAAATTAAATCAGTCAGCTCGCCCCGCATGATGAAACACACCTTGATAACCAAGATCTTCATGCCCCACTCACTCTCCCAGCGGCAGTACCTCGAAGCGCACCATCGATCTCTTACCCACCCTCACTGCGCGACCCAGACCTGAGTCGCAGACTCAAGGTCATCTCCCCTTTGCGCTCCTCGTCGTCGAATCTAACGACAATTTCTGAAGTTTCGGTGCTGCTCGCGGTGCTAATTCGCAGCGGGTAGGATGAACCGTGCGATGTGCGACCTTCGCATTTCTGCGCGACCAACGACAGCGAGGAGGGAGTCGTGCGATGGATTTCGCCGTCTCGGGCTGGGGGTAGTGAAAGGCTGTGAGTTAAGAAAGGAATACATGCGGTCAGTTCGAGGTTTTGATGAAAGAAAATACGAAAAAGTTGGTGGCGAAAGGATGAAACAACTACGTACTTTCGACGATACCCGCCGTCTAAGGTTCTCAGGTGCCATGATGAACACTTTATTTAAAATATATGGTGGTTTGGTTGACGATAATGACGGCGCGTGGAGATGAGATCTACAATGGCGGGTAAGGGATGGCAAGACAACACCTAGAAGGAGCAAAGAAAGAACGACGCACGATCTATACAACCTGACACACTCTCAGATAGAATAGAACGTCATAAGTGCACCGATTGATTTCGGTTCGACCGTAACGTCGACGGTCTGCGCATTATACAAGTCACTGGCGCAGGAAGATGTCGAGGGTATTGGTGGTTCAGAGAAAGACCATGCGAGAGGTCGACGGAGGGGTCTCTTCTGAAAAACTAAGTAAGTACAGTAGCAGATTAAACCAGAAAAGACGCACCCATGATGGAGGAAACTGAGATTCTGAACCGGGTTGGAGATCTCAAGCACCACGCTGGTACGGGTTCCCGACGTGCTCTGATCAACTCGATCGCACCCGCCGTGTTACTGAGGTAATATAACTCTAGAACGTGGTACCCCAGAATGCCTGCATTGCTCGAGAGCGAAACGGAGATGAGTGAGGAGGACCGCGACACTTGGGTTACAAGCTAAACCTTGCCGCCCTACGATGCCTCCCAAGAGTATTTTCCATGCGCGTCAGCACTCAAAAAGCGAGCTCTGGAGGCTCTGAAGCCTGAAAACCCCCTCCTCGATCTGTAAACTTGATGTCAAGATGGGCTTGGGTGATTAGGGAGGCGTGGCGGGCAGGCCACGTTGACTGTCGTACCAAACGGTGGACCGTGGTGAGGAGCTAGGCCTCGGGCAGAGTTGTTCCATTTGCACACAGCCTGAATCGCTCTGGTCACAGATTATGAATGAGGGAGAAGGGAGGTCGCCGTCGGTGGTCGTGAACGAGGGTGATGTGACGTGTTTATCAATTGATTGCCCTCAACGTCGTTGCCAAATATAACTATACAATCATTGAGCTATATTTGGCATGTGGGGATCTTCACGGCCCACGGGGCTCTCTCAGGCATTTTTAGAAAGGTCTCTCGCAGAACCCAACGCGAATACCCGCTCTTTCTACTGCAATTTTTGACTCGTCTCTTTTTTACCTCTCTTTCTGTCGTTCTTGTCCAACAACTCGCTGTCTTGGTGCTGCCAGTGTCTGCTGAACGATATTCTATATTATATATCTAAGGCTACCAAGTTCACCAAACTACATGTTCGTAGGCCTTGTCCACGAACCACAGATTCGCTTTCGTTGGCTGTATAATTTGAGTATAGAACGGCCAGCGCTACCAAGCATATAGTTTGTGGGCAGAATCCAAGTCATACGTTACTTGAGAGGCCAGGTATACTCTCAAATATCACCCTCTCCTCGTTCTCTGTTCTCGTGACGAGCTTCCTAAACTTTTCAATGCGTCTGGCTCCACGTTCGGTTTATTGTTCTGCCGACTGTCCCTATAATTAAATTCGTGATCCCACTGTCTTTCAATCCTCTATCAAACACTGATCCAGGACTTCCGGATACAGTCGGAAGAGTGATCTTCAGCGTGGGTCGTGGGTTCAAACACAACAAAGTGACAGCCAATCTAGAGAACAGGTCTTCTGGATAGCTAGTGAGAAGCATCTGTTATTCATGGTCACCTCTGCAAGAGTAGCCATCTCGGCGCTGCGACGCATGCTCACAGATCCCAATTCAGATATGACCAAATTACTCACCAACCCCGCACAATGTACTTGGAAATCAAATCTTTCGAAGTACTCTCTTCGGACCTTCACCAATGGATCCTCTTTCCATTACTCTAGCCACTGTTACTCTGACTACAACGGTCAAGGATCTTGCTGAAATACTGCAGAAGTTCGAGCGGTCTTTCTCCAAGGTCAGTTCTTTGAAGTTCATCTCCGTGGAAAATATATCGAAACTGATAAATCACTACGCGGGTAGCCCGCCGAGAACACTCACAATGCTGGGATATTGGCCACCGAACTCCGGCAAACGTTAGATTTACTGAAACGATTTCGGGACGAAAAAGAGGTGATTCTGAACGACGCAAATGACATGAAAGTCGCTCTGTTTGAATTGATCAGGTAAATAATTTTCCAAAAATGTTAAACGTACCTTCGTTGACAAAAAAAATGGACAGGGACATGGAGTCTGTTTATGAAAAATGCTCTGGAATTGCACTTGTAACTGCGAAGAAGAGATTCGCCAAATTCAAGGCCTCGTTTATTGCGTGGAAGAACCGTAATAAGGTCCAATCGGAGATAAAGGAACTCATCAATCGCGTCAATCAGCAGCGCAGTACATTCCTGGTTAATCCTTGAAATCCATTTTCTGTTCGGCTTTTCTTGACTGTCGCTATGTCATAGCTGCTTTCTGTAATGCGAATTGAGGAACGACTTGTTATTTCAAGCAATACCAGGGCACAAGCACCCAGTACAAGTCGGACGAAAATTTTACGCCGAGTTTCTGAAGAACGCATCAGGGATTTTCTTGGACGCAACTTGGCGAAACCCCGGGATATATCCCCCGAAATGTCCGACGACTTCATTTCTAATGCTTACCTTCGCCGTCAAGTCGATGAAATCAATAATCTTATGGAGAAATTATCTTCGACGGTTTCACATCCAATTGAAGAACCAACAGGACACTACCTGCTGCCTTTCGAGACCGTCCCAAGTTTTTCCATCTTTGCGGATGATCGATTTATTCAGTGGCAAGATGTCATTAGCAAAACGTTCCAAATTCAAACCATTTTGCGAGGTGACAAAGCGTCCTTGTCGGTGCAAGTGGGTGCATTGGCATTAAGCTACCTCGCAACCGACTTGCAGCGGCTGGACATGTATTATGAGTCGACTCTCATTGGTGCATGGACCGTAAAGCTTTATCGAACACTAGTTACCCGTCATCCAGCCACATATTTGCCCTACCTTGCACTATCAATATCTAACCTGGCCGTTGCACACCGTGAAAACGGCGATATGAATAATGCCCGTTCTCTGATTGATGAATGCATTTCTATTTGCCGGTCTCTGCAAATACCCTCTATGTCCCTGGATATAAAGCTCCTATTTCCCATTGCATTGAAGATCTCCGGTTCAATAACTTCATCGGAAAGGGATTCCCTCCATTTGCTGCAAGAAGCAGAAGAAGCCGTCTTTTTTTATGAAGATGCCCTTGACAGTTGCAATTTCACCAACGACTCACTGCTGATAGTCAACGAACCAGTGGAGATTATAGAGGACTCTTCCATGTCTATAGTGCATCGCCACATCAAATCCTTGCATCACCTTTCGTCCGGCTCAGCCGTGTACAATTATGGTCGATCTTTGCAACAGTTTTCGACTACTCTTCGAAAAATTGGGCGTTTTGCAGAGGCTTTTCAGGCACAACGAAAGGCAGTAGAAGTTTTCAATTTTCTGGCTCAATCATACCCCGAGCGCCTGGATCTGGACCGGGCGCATGATCTCTACCGCATTTTAAATACAGATTTCGGGGATTTTCTTCGGCCTGCAGACGCACTTCAAATGTCACACGAAATGGTAGCCGTTTATCGAAAATATTTCAAAAAGGATAGGCAAAAATACAGCACAGACCTGTGCGATGCACTTTCGCAGAATGCTTGTCTGTTGGAAGAAATGGAGCAACACGACGATGCTCTCTTAATTTGGAAAGAAGTGACAACTTTGGTTCAGGAAATAACGAAGATCAACTCCATTATGCAAGTGTTTTGAATAATGTTTCAAATACACTTCGGTCGTTGGAACGTTATGACGAGGCAATCATTTACCGCAGGGAATCGATCAACATTTATCGAGCTATTCACGACTCTCCGGCGGAGCTTGAGGCAATTGCTCATCACAATCTCGCATATGATCTACACCAGGTCGGACAGCATCTAGAAGCAATTCGCGAAGCTCAAACGAGTGTCATGCAATACCGTACATTGACTTTCCAACACCCCAGCCAACACAGGAGAAATCTAGCTGCCAGTCTTTATTTGTTTTGCTATATCCACTTCGAAGCCGATGAATATGAGCAAGCATTTGACGCTGCTCACGAGGCATTTCATCTCTACCAGTCCATTATCTAAGACGAGCCTAGTACCCTCTCAGAGTACCTCCGGTTTCTACGCATGCAAACATGGAATTCCCGGTTCTCAGATAACGAGTCAAAGTCCATCGAACGGGGAAAAAGTTTGATTCATTATTCAAACGAGTTGATCAAAATATTCCCGGCCGAAAGCGAACACACCCTCATTTATGCCACCTATGTTTATTCTCTCAACTTGTCGAGGTTTGATCGACTCACAGAAGCCACTGTTGCCCTTCGAGAAGCGCTAGATTGGTATAAAAATATCCCGCCAGAGACGCCCTCGGATGTATCACAACATGTGCGATGTTGTTGGGAAATGGCCTACCTGTTTTATGCCCAGGGTATCCTGACAAGGCTTTAGATGCTTATGAAGAGGCGATCGAGGTTGAGAAGAAAATCTGCTCAGACCCTGGCAATATCGTATTGCTACCTTGGACAACCGCTAATCGCGCCAAATGTCTTTTTGATATTGGACATGATTCTGAAGCGTTGACCGCCAGTCAGGACGCCTTGGTCGTCGCTCGTGCGAGCGAATATTCGAGTACTTTTGCTCTGGTGTGGTGCCTGCAAGTCGACTTTATTATGCAGCAATTCAACCGCAACATGGAAGTGGCAATTAATGCCATACAGGAAGCTATTGACTTATCTCGTGCTGGTATCATCACAACCGGTGACCCAACCGACCGATTGAGCCATCAGGTCGATCTCTCAGTGTCCCTTCAATATCTGTCTGAGGCTTTAGCTGATGGCGGAAACGAGACTGATGCAATGCGTCTCGCTCAAGAAAGCCTGGACGAGATCATGAAGGTTAAAGCAGCTAACTTAGTATTACCTTGGGATGATGTCCCAAAATCATATATGGATACCATTCACAACCTTTCCTTGCGTCTTGCCTCAAATGATGGTCTTCCTCGAGCATTGGACCTAATAGTCGAGGCTGGGGTTTACTATGAAAAGCGTACACAGGCGCGCATCGGTTTGCATCCTGAATTCGCATGGATTCTCCATTCTCAGGGCGTCTTCCAATGTGCGGCAGGACGACACGAGGAAGGAATTGCGGCTAAAGCCAAGCTCACCGATATACAGGAATGCTTGGGCATAATATTCCCCAGTCTCGGACGCTGTGTCCAACTTAAACTCGATCGTGAAAGGGGCCGTCCGTCATGGATTGCCTTAGTTGCCAAACTCGATCTTCAGTGCCATCATCAAGACCTGAATATATGATAGATGAAATTTAGCAGGACGCTCTCCTACACGGGTAGTATGGGCCTCGATGGTAGCATCGCGAGAAGTGTCCCGAGACACAGATTGCGGAAATAAATTGAATAGTTATATGTACATGATAATCGGATGGAAAACCTACTTGAATCCAAGTCAGAAAGGCCCTCGATGAGGTGCCTACAGGGTGAGCAAGTCACGGTTCGCACTGATACTCGCCGCTACTCAACTCGGAATTTCGAACATAGAAGTAGCTTTGAAACGGTTGTTGCCTACCCTGCTTTAATGTACATAAGCTCGCTATTAATCACATTTTTAAAATCGACTTAATATCCATCTAAAATATCAACAGCAATCGAATGAACCCGAGCCGTGACAGGATTTGTATTCAAGGGGTGTGCATCGGCAATTGCCGACATACGGGGTGGGGAGGGGGGGGGTGGGCGAGGGCTTATCCAAATTAAAATTTTTTCTTCGTTATTTCGCCCGATAATGGCCCCAGAAGCTGGCCGGCGACTGTACATACCCTATGCAGTCGATTCCTGCCAAATTTCTGCAGTCTCGGACGCTGTGCGAGCCAAAGAGCGGGTTCTTGTCCGCATTTGGTATATTGGCGGAGTCGGCCCGGTAACGGTTCAACAATCAACTCGTCCAACTGTTCAAGTTCAACCATCTTAGCGCTCATGTTCGGTTCCCTCCTCTTTTGCATGGCTACCTCAGCTTTGAAATGTATACGACAACCAGGACAGTTACCTGTACGGTTATTATGCACTGCCCTGGTTTTGGAGCATACAGTGCGTTCTCGAACATTTACTTCCGTTCCGCCATGTCTCACAAATTGGCAAAATTTCAGATATACGTCCATCGAGGAGGATGCTCCTCCGCATCCTCCTCCATATCCAACGCCCTGTACTTCTGCCATGCCACCAAAAGGGAAGAAAGGCCCAAAGGTATGCCATCGTACTCCATAGAAATTACGCGGTGTCAGTACATCTATCAATAGGAAACCCCCGAGCATGATGCATCGAGCACTCGTTGGTGTCCAGAGTGCAAAATTTCCGTAGGCCTCAGCTTTGCCGGCGAGAAGAATTGGGCACAACACATTGATAGCATTGCTCATAAGGCAAATGCCCGAAAAGCTGCAGCTGTCCCGGGCAAAAAAATAAGCTCGTTCTTCACCAAAGCGGCAACACCGACTGCCTCCAGTTCCACCAGTAACCCAGCTCTCGCCCCCACTCATATTTTTCCGAAGCTTCCGATTGTTCAACCTTCTCAGCCTGCTTTTTTTCTTGGTGATCCGCACCCAGTCAGATTGGCCAAAGCGACAAGCCCTCCAACAACGTTACTCGGTCGGTTCAAAGCCACAATCGACCTACTTCCTCTCGTTGTACCCACTGGGATTGATTCCGACGACTTGGCTTCATTTTCAGGGCATCCAGCGGCACTGATTGGCGCTGATGACGAGCCTTGGGAAATCCTTGATCAAGTTCTGAATCGAGTCGTCGGTTATGGAGCAACACCTGAAGCGATTTCGACTCTCATCCGACGAGGTACACTTGGTATGGACGGGATGTACAATTGGATAAAAGCATGCATCGAGGACCTTCATATTGGTGAATCATTGCTCGAAGGAAAGATCGAGCGGCTTATTGAGGCTATGAGGCTCATGTAAGTGTTTGATATAAGTTCAATACGAAAACATCGAGTTCTGATCTTCACATTTCAGCGGTGCCGTTTCACCACCTAAAGACGTTCCAGAGCCGCTAATCGCTGGGCCATCTCAAGTGTCCGACTACCCGATTTCTGAACAAGCTTCACCACAAATATTCGAAGTCGAAGAAAATATGCCTGCTTTTAGGGACAAACTTGTTGAACCTCACGTTCCGTGCCCCGGTTACGAGCTTAAACTCCGTGATTCTCAATCACCTTTCGCATCATATCCATTTCTGCTGCATACGACAAAGGATTTACCGTGGAAAGTCATTGTAAGCACCGAGAAACTTGTCCTTCGGTCTACTCGATGCACTGGCCATGGACGGCCTACCAAGAAAGGCAAGGAAGTCAAACAGATCTCTTGTACCTTCTGCACGAGCCTCCATAATGACACGACCATTATGGGTATCCGACACCGCGCCCTAGATGGTGCTCATGAAAATATGCCTTGGGCATACCTCACACCCGCTGAGATGCATGCGTCACTCTCGAAGAAGAACAAGCAAATCAATTATCTCAAACTTTCTTCGCTAAATAATGCCGCCACTATTGCGGTGCGAAATCGCCACCTAGATGGTTGGAAGCGACTTGCTGCTGCCTTAGGAAAGGAAGACATCCCACGTATTCGTAGCTTGATGGCGGCTCAAACGCGCGCTGGAGCGAGCGTGTTCTCTATCATTGAGAAGGTTGATGATGCAGCCAAGCGAAAGTATAGCCCACGCGGATATGATCAGCAAGATTTTGAGCGCGCATTTCTGATTTACAAGCTCGGGGGTCGCTCTGCCGCTAATATTGCTCATCGTTCCCTTGGAGTACCGTCTATTGATGCTACAAAACGACATATAGCATCAAAACCCCTTCAAGCGTCACCAGGATTCCCGACGCAAGCAGAGCTAATGTCTAACCTGGAACACTGTTATCCAAACCCAGGTGATCCTGTCTCCGTTTCCGCTCCAGGTGTCAACCAGGACTCAACCACGGCTGTTATTCCAATATCCATGTTACTGGATGAGCTAAAAGTTCAAGGACGGCTCCGTTGGGAACCCAGGACAGACTACATCCTTGGTGTGTGTCGAGAACACGGCCACCAATGCGCTCTTGAATTCCGTTCAATTGTGCAGGCTGACGATGTAGCTGAATGCCTGAGGAAGAAGATCGTTCATTTAGCTGAAGAGGTATGTCACTTCATTTTTGATTATTCCAAATGTATGTTCATTATACATTAGGCGACGGTCATCGGAGCAAGCATTCTAACGGAGGATCCTGCTGAATACACCACAAAACTGTTTGCCATTTCTGGGAGTTGTAAACGCGAAACCGTTCAAAACCAAGAAAAGCTCATCCGCGATGCTAGCAGTGCCTTGATATCAACTCAATCCAAGTTTCAGCGCCGACTTTACTGTGTTGAGACAGATGGTGACTCACGGCGCCGCCGAGCACTCATCGAAATCACTTTCGTTGGCGACCTTCCCATGTCCAATCCCATTTACCCTACTCTGTCAATCCTTGCCCTATTTGACCTCAAGTGTGGTGTTGATGCTTTAACACCGGATTTTGACTGGAAACACGTGCTGAAGAGGATGCGAAATACAGCTGTCCGGCCGAAGGGTTTCAGTATCAATGGGCATTTGATTACTTCTGCGATTATTAAGGGTCATCTCCTCTCAACGGGGATGTCGTCAGTGTCGGCAGACAGTCTTCTTGCGCCAAACGACAAGCAAGATGTCCTCCTCATGGTTAAGCTGCTCTATGCAATCTCATCTCTTCCCTTGCCCGCTTCTACAGACAACCCCCTTGTTCAAACTATTCGCCATATTCTTCGCCTTCTCGGACAGCTATACTCCAATTTGCTAAACGCCTATCTCAACACGTCACTCTCACTTCACCAGCAACTCGTTCATCTTAGCTGCGCCGCCCACTTAGTGCTCACTCTCTACAACCGAGACAAGGGAGATTTTATCCCAGTCCAGTCGTATTTTGACCTTATGGTTATGATCAAGAACGCGTACTTTTGTGTCGCAAAAGCTCAATTGGATAACCCAACAGGAAAATTCTTTCTTATTCTCTTGGGTACCGATGGCCTTGAGAAGGTTTTTGGGAAGGTCCGAAGCATGGTTGGAAACGACACCAATGCTGATGTTCTTCAGCTTGCAAATCGCATCGACGGCGCTGTTAAATGCGTCAATATCCTCGAACTTCACCCCGAGTGGGGCGGAGAAGCTCGACGACTCCGTCTTGGGCCACTTCAAGGCAATATCGACAATATTTCCAGCAAATACGACCACATTAATCCCCGATCTTGGAAGGGTGATGTCCGTGTAAATCAAGTCGTCCTTGTTGGTTGCTGGAACGAGGGCCGACGAAATGCAGAAACCTTGCTTTCTAGTGCTGGGATTGAGCCTATGTTTGACTATATGCAGAGAGAAGGGGGGTATAGCATTTTATGCCCGTTCGGAAATGGGAAGATTGTGTTGGTGGATGGATTGAGAACTGGGGAACGCGATGAAACAGAGGAAGAGTATGATTTGCCACCTGTAATCGAGGCTACCAACTCCACCGATGCAGATCCAGAGTCTGTTGAAAACCAACCTGACATCGATGATCTTGCTGCGACGGCCGAGCTTGAAAGTTTGGAGGATCGCGTTCCAGTCCCATACATTTCAATTGATCCGAATAACCCATCAGCAAAGAAAGTCCACAAGTCATCTGTCCTCCGCCTCTTATCCGACCCACTTACATTCACCGAATCTCGCGACAGGCTCAAACGTGTCAGGGGATATTCGCGATACAATGAGAGCACCAATTTTGGAACTGCAGAACAGCCTTCTGCGCCTATCCCAGAGGATGACGATAGTCTTTACCTTCAAGACCCTGCGCTAATACTTGTCCAGTGCGACAATCGAATCTATTTAGCCGTTTTTCAAGTGCTTAGTATTCGCCGTGATGGGAAGGAGGTTCAATCGTTACCTCCTTTATTTCTCGTCGAACCAAATATTCGCATTCAAGGCCAAATCATGAAACTTGGACTCATTTTACAACGAGATGGCTGTCAAGGCGGTGATTCAGACTGGGAGTGGAATGGGAGTTTTGAGTCAAAAGGAGTATTTCGTGATGTCGAGGGTCGCTTTATACAACAGGTTAACCCTGACCGACAACTTGCATCTCGTGGGCGAAATAGTGGCGAAGAAACTTTTGTCTTCAAGAGCGCAGAACTTCGCGCCATTGCTGCAACTATGTATGAGCGGCTATACAAAGATCGTAACTCGCTTCCTGCAGTTCCTATTTCTGATTCGTTTCCGTATAGATCAACTGTTGGTAAGAAGATTTACTGATAATCTGCTCAACGTATATGCTCACAACAAAACCAGGGGAAGCATGCTTTGTTTGCGAGAAGGAAACCAGCCATGGAGATCTTCGCCACGCTGATGGTTCTCCATCATGTCCTCGGTGCCCCAATATCAAAACTAAATCACTTTCAGGACAGGACTTACTGAAACATATGGGCGCCCATATAATTTGGGACGATGCTCTCACAGGTGCGAAGACGCCCTGTGGTCTTTGCTTAAACACTGGTACATTATGCGAGATCTATCTTGTTACTCGAAGCGACATTGCGACAAGTATTGACATGAAAAAGTCTCGCTGTCAAAACCTCCGCCGCATCAAACTCAAACTAGCAGAAACATTTACTCCGGCTCAACCGTGCACCAACCACCCTCTTATTTGTTCACTATGCCCCAAGGATTCCCCTGCCGTTTGGAAGTACAATTTCGAGAAACACATTTTAGAACGGCATCCATTTGCAAATCCCAAGCTTTATGAGCCAATATGGCGTGTTAGTCCTGACGAGAAAACTCTAATGCGCGCTGTTTATATTGCTCGTACACGCATGCGGCCTTCAAAAAAGTCAAAAGACCCAACGTTGGCGATCTCAGATATGCACAGTTCACGGCTTGCATTACGGTAAGCAAAATTGTCAATTGAATTTGTTCAAACTCACATTTTATAACTAGGGATTTCAACAACGAGGTAGACGATAGCGCCGTCGACGACCCTTCTGCCTCAGAAAATGAGTCAGAAGAATCTGACGACGATGTGGAGGCAACTGCCGTACCTGGTGATTCGGAAACAACAGCTGACGCCGTAAATCCAATGGAGCCATCGTCTTCAAGCGGTTCTGGCATCCTACCAGTTAGTGAGACTGTTGAAAAAACGACAGGAGATGTTGAGGAACTCAATCCCAATGACGGTGCGTCTCAATTTAGTTTTCTTTTTGAACTAATTTAACTTACTTCCTAAAAGAAGCATCAGAAGGGCCAAGTACACGACCTCGCCGGAAGCGCAATCTGACCACAATTGTACAGGAAATGATGGAAAACCGTATTTGCGCAGATGAAGGATGTGAGATGGCCATCAAGGATGAGGATTTGCTTCGTTGTGCAGCTTGTAACCTTGTGGTAACGGAATTGTTGATTATTTTTATGACAATAGACGCTAATATATTTTACAGTATCACTTATCTTGCCGCGGTCTCATTGAACGGCCTTTAGATGGATGGTTTTGCGACGATGATTGTAAGGCAAATGCTGGAATTAGGGTTGTTCCTACACGCAAACGTAGGCGCAGAGCTTAGTTCGGTCGCAATATCATGTAATTACGTCATATATTTCCTTTTTAGGAAGAAGGGGGGAGGGGGGGTCTAGGGAACCTTATCGAAATAAAACAACCCCGTGTACCAGGATTTTTTTTTGCATACCCCTTGTTTGTATTACGGCCTTCAGGCACAAAGCGGGTGCCTCCGTGTCGGCGTCAACGGATCGTACAAGCCGTTGATCCGCAGTGGACCGGATCTTGAAAAAACTGATTACGTTATAGCACCTCACCAATGGCAACACCGAAACGTGGACGCGTCAGTCCGACTCTCTTCCCCTTCCTCATCGCGGGTCAAATGAACCCACATCATCACCCTTCTCACCGCTACCACGACGCTTAATCGCGAACGTGACCACTACCCTTGACACTGGGAATGGCCCAACCTCGAAACACCTCGAAGATGGCGAGCCGATCGACCACCACACGTTTCCCTCCCTCTTTCACTCCACTCCCTTCAACGAGCTTACTATACTGAACGCGTTATACACCACGCGTTCTGTGTTCTTCAAGATCGCCGACTACTTCCTCGTGGTCGCTGAAGATGGCAGCTCAGAGCCACGCGAGTTCTCAGTAGGGTCGTAGGCTAAGTGCACCTGGGGCTTATGAATGACGGGGAGAGGTGCGGTGCTAGGCTGAACGTAGGGGATATGGTATGTCGAGTGTCTGACGGTGAGGAGGAGGTACGCTTTCTTCGTGTTGTTTCTTCGTGTTTGACTTTGGGTTGAACTGGTCTGTATTTCTCTGCTCTAGGAAACACATCGATGGACCTAAACTTGTGAGTACATCATAGACATTTGAAACGATGTTTAAAGCCGAAAGTCCTTCTCTTTATCCTCTACCTTCCCTTGCTTCCTACCGCGAAGTGTGTGTTTCCTTCTACGCGAACGGTATCGTCTTCTCCACTTGTCTTTCCTTCTCGTCTTTCCTAACCTCGACTCTTCTCTCCTTTGTCCCTATCTAACTTATCCTCTTCCTCCTCCCACAGAACGGATTCTACCGCATCTGCCTCGCCCCTTTCGTCGCGTACCTCCCTTATCCCCGCTCATCTCTTTCGCAAACTCCCTCGCAAGCATTCGAGCTCATCAACGCCGACGCCGGCGCCAAAACTCGCGAGGACGCGGTTCCGATTCACTACGCCGTTGTTATTGGTAACACGTCGGCTCCTGTTTTCTTCGCAGCCGCGAACGAGAGTATGCTTGCCCTCCGTATGTTCCTCTCCCTTTACCCGAGCTGGATCGGCGAAAAAGCTAAGAGATACGTGTAGCGCTCAGTGTACGAACCACTCGAGGCCCTCAGACGGTGCCTCCATGCACCCGTTGCAGGGATTCGCGGAGACCTAGCTGGGGAGATGAGACGGGTGCCCCACGCGAACCTGTGATGCGAATACCTCTTGTGCAAGGAGATAAGGCGGCAGCTCTAGTTGGACTTTAGGGAAGAAGAGGAGGGAGTACGCAAGGAAAATAAAATACGGATGTATGTGCGGGAAGTGAACACACGGGCAGATTTTGTTCAGGAAAAGGTCTTCAAGTGAGTTTTTCTTTTCAATTCAGCGCACATATGCGTCAACTTCTATCGCTAACTCGCTCATTTCTCACCATACCTTATACTTCTAGTCAGCCCAAGATGCATCGTACTTCGCAGAAAAACACCGTCTCTTTCGACGTGAACTCGTTCACCCCGCGCCGCCCTTGTTGCTCCAACTGATCCCACCTACGTCAAGCGGAGCTTCTATGCAGGCTTGAACACCGCGCTCCTGCACCACATCCTCGACCGCGGGGAGAAATCCTGCAGCATTACACGGGGTTTCTGCGATTGCGCGATCGGCCCTCGACCTCGGGCCGTGCAGTTTTTTCTAAACAAAGCAGGGAAATGGAGCAAATGCCGAACGCGACCACCCGCCCGCGCCGCTGACCCTTCGGGATCGACTACATCCTCCCGCCTACTCGGTACTTGGATTGAAATCGAATTCACGAAATATTCTACGTGAACTTGTTCAAGTCCTTCCTCGCTCTCCACCACGTCCTCAATGCGAACTCTAGCAGCATACCCACCCCACGCGTCGTCATGGGGTTAGCTCTGAGACTGAGCTGAACCTCGGCGCTCGCAGAAAGCAGCTTTTTTGTGGCAGGAATGGGAGAAGAACGAGAATACCTGTTGGGCGCGACAATAGGTATACCGAGGGCTGAGTCGGCGCTTTAGGATAGATCGTTTGAGACGTTCGGTGTTGATATCGAGGGCGAAGGGCTAGACGGCGAGTGTACTCTGCGGTATAGGGTACTTCCGCAGTACGCGAACGATCCGACTTTTTGAGATGTGGACAACAAAATTGGGATGGCGGCCGATGCCAATTAGGCGGTGCATCGCGAGTGGGACACTAACGAAGAAGGATGTGGAATGGACGAGGATTGACCGAGATGGTGGTTTTTTTTTTTATATTTCGTCTTTCAACATTGTGATTTCGAAACTTTGATTTGTCAATAGCACTTCTGATCGACCTGTGAATGAATCCCAGAGTGAATAAACAATGTTTTGAATTTGATCGCCAATTGGATGGACGAAAGGCTTCTACAAAAAAAAATCGGGACGAGATAACTTACCTGATAGCCAGAAGTGGTCACTAATAGGTTTGACAAACAGGAAATTCAAAGCGGAATGTATTGAAGATATTCAAAATAACGAATATTTAGATCGGCTATGAACCTCCTCATTTTGAGTTTCTTGTTAGCGAAGAATCAGAGAGAAGCAGATGCTTTTGACCATATGTAGCTGCCCTAGCTAAATTCAGAGCCGGGGACGCGTCGCGACGCGTCATCAAATTGGTCACGTGCTCATGTTGAGATCAATTTTAGATCGTTCCCTACCTCCCACTTTCGGCATTCCACACACCACTCCCTCCTGATCCTCTATAGGGTGACGAATCAATTTCATTACCTTAAGCTTATGTTTCTCGACATTTGTCTCTGTGTGGATGTATATGCTGGGTAGGGAGGCAGATTACGTAATGGACGCTTCTTGGTGTTGGCGAACGAGTTCGGTGGGGCAGGAACGGGGAGGAAGGCCAGAACTACAGCAATAGGCAGCACCGGATGTAGACCGCCGGGGTCGAGCGATGGACTTGGAGAGAGTGGAAGAAAAGTAGAGGCGGAGGCGGGAGTTGCGAGGAAATGGGGTCTGTGTGGGGAATCGGGAGAAGCACACGAGCCAGGTCGTGAGCGCGTTGAACGCAGATCTCTAGGTTTATCTGATGTATGGTGGTGTATCAAACCTCTTGAGGCGAGCGAGACCAGCCGTGGCATTGGGCTAGAGTTGAAAGAGGAAGTTTCCCATGACGGCGACGGCCGGGGTTCTGAGACAAAAGGGGTCGTCCGGGGATGGAAAGACGCATTCGTAGACAATGCCTCGTCAATGGTGATGATACCTGCTGCTGCGAGAGCGAGCGGAGGGGCGGGACAAGAGCCCACTTAACCACAGATCGAAGTACTGCGCGGACATTGGTGGAGCTGAAAAAGTTCCTGATGATGCTTCGGCTTCGGCTGGGAAGGAAAAAGACAGACGCTGGTGAAAGCAGAGCGAGTTCGAAGGCGATGAGACGTCACTGACGAAGATTGGGAGAGGAGGGAGCGACAAGGAAAGGGCTGAAGGGGGAGTAAGTTGCTGCCTTTGCGGAGAATAAGTTGCTAGGGTGCTGTGGTTATTGGGTGCTACGTAGCGCTACGCGTTCGCTGTTGAGGGCGACGTCGACGTTCCTGGGAGTGATGCCGACGCTGGTGGACCCGGGGGGGTATGGGTATGGTCTCCTCTAGGTAGCTTTTGCGTTTACGTTGAGAATAGGGAGCATCAGTGTCGTCTATACAGTAAATTTTATCAGTTAACTTGCCTACATTATAAGCCATAAAATTCAAACATACCTCGATCATCTTCTTTACCCAAACACGTTCTCCCAGCTTCAGCACCTCCAAGCCCGCGTCGCAAGACTTAACCCCAGTTCGCGAACTCAAGCTCGCTTCCCTCCCCGTTCCCAGCCGTCAACGCCTCAAGCTCGCGGAGTTGGTGCTTGGAGTTCCGGCTCGACCAACGACAGCGAGGAGAGCGTCGTAGAGCGTACTTAGATATGCGGGGCTGGAGGTTGTGGCGGGCTGTAAGCTAGAGAAGGAATGGATGCGCTCAGTTCGAGGTTTTGATAGAAGAAAATACGAGAAAAAAAAAAAAAAAAACATAAATGAACGAAGAGAGGAAGAGACGACGATAAGACACACCTTTGAAGAAAATCCCGCCCCGCCCACTAAAGTCGTCTGTCGAGTCCAAGACCTCCACGTTCTTGCCCTCGACGATCCCTTCCTTCTTCTTCCTTCCCTCCTCTGCACGTTGGGCTTGTAGGCGTCGACATCGAAGACTCCAAGAACAAACACCGAGGAGTGACGAGGGAGCCTAAGGGGGCGCCTTCCCGCCATCAAACCCGTATTCTACTTCGCTAATCCGTTCACAGATGCCTGACCTGGTCTCTCCTCGAATGCCCGCGCCCCCGCACCGTCGACCTCGCTTCGACTTCAACCTCAACGTCCACCCACAACCCCCGCCCCATCATACTCCCGTCCCACGACCGGACCTCCCTCCAATCTTCGTCCGCCCCGACCCCGCCCCCGCCCCTCCATCCCTCCGCCCTTCTCCCACTCTCGGCACCGCTGTTCCCGCCTGTGTCCATATTCGCTTCTATGTCTTCCCTCCTGTATTACGGGTATGGCGGGTGTTGGGCGGGTGCATGGGTGCACGTACGGGTCGTATGAAGGATTCGAGGTTCCGTGTATGCGTGCGTACGAGTCCGATTTCGGGCGCGAGACCTCGTCTCACTCTCAGCTGAGCATGACCTCCTCGACATACTCGTCGTCGGGCACCGTTCGACGCAGGTGGATGCAGACTGGTGGGAACGGCGAGTAGGGGCGTTGATGTTGACACTGACGCTGTTGCTCGCGGGAACATTTCTGGTAGCTCGTCACCTGGCGCGAGCCAGGGATGCGCAGCAAGAAGTGTAAGACTCCTGGAAGTCGTTGGACGAGGCTTGAGAACGAGTTCGAAAGCGACAGCTTTCGTTGACAGAGACGGGTATAGAAAGACGAGGAGGGAACGATGGGAAGGCGTCAAAGCGGAAGTAAGGAGCTGCGTTTGCGGAGGGAGAGTGATGAGTTGGGTGTTGGGTGTGACGTGTCCGCTGGTGATGGCGACGGAGAAGTTCCGGGGAGCGACGCCGACGCTGGAAAAGCTAGGTCAGGTATGGTCACGGTCTCCTCCAGCTCGCGTTCACGTTCGCGCTGGGGTATGTAGGATGGCTGGGGCGATTTGCGAGCTTGATGCTCGGCGTTCCTGCGCGATCAACAACAGCGAGGGGGGCATCGTGGGGGTTTCAGAGTTTGGGGCTAGTAGTAGTAGTCGTGGGTTGTGACCTAAAGAAGGAAGACGTGCAGTCAGTTCGAGGATTCGAAGGAAGGGAGATGATCGTAGAATGAAGGATGACGGGGAGAGGAGGAAAAACAAAATAACTTACCGTGAAAGAATTCCCACTCACTGGCGTCCTCGGCCCCATCTTCCTCGCGTCCCCATTCCCTCGACGACCCCATCCTTCTCCTTCTATCGCCCCATCCCATCCCCCCGCACCTTCGAACTCGCAGGCGTCAACCCTGAGAAGAAGACGGAGAGGCGGAGCGGGGGAATCTTCCTGTCACTGACAACGAACAGCCCGATCTACTTCGCTGCTCCGTTCGCCGCTGCCACACCTGGTTTCTCTTCCCCGCCGACACCTGCCCCCGCCCACCACACACGGTCGACTTCAACGTCCCGTCCATCCCCCTGCAGAACGAGATCCGCACGCGAGGAATACATCGCTACTCTCGCGCCACGAGTGAACTGAGTTCGACCTCCCCATCTCTACACCCTCGCGGTGCATACTGTATATTCGCCTCCGTGGCCATCCTCGTGTCCGCCTTCGTTGAGAGTAAAGTACACAACCAGAAAATCGTCCTGCGGGTCGACGAACGAGACCATCTGCGTAAACACGCAGGTGGTGACGCTTGAGGAGAGGAAGTTGGATTTCGTCGCGGGTTAGGGAGTTCAGTTGCGGGCCGTATGTAAGGTGCGAGGTTTCGTGTATGCGCCGGTGTGAGTTCAAATTAGAACGTTGTGACGCATGCCACTCCCAGCCGAGCGCGACCTCCTCGCTGGCTCAGTCGACGTGCTGTCTTCCCCACCCGTGCCCGCCCCGCACCGTCGACCTCGCTTCAAATCCCCCCCATCCTCTTGCAAAACAGGATCCGCTCGTTCGTCTTACACCCACGCCCCACGAGCTGACCTAGCTCAGGCTCCCCATCCATGCACCCTCGTGCCGGCGCATATATCCGCTTCCATGTCCGCCCCCATTGAGAGTACGGTACACAGCGTGGGACGCTTCCTGCGCATCCACGAACAGAGAAACCGAGATGAACGCGCGGTCGGTCGAGCAGGGCGGGCGCCGCATGCGCAGGTGATGACGGCCGAGGAGGGGCATGCGGGATGTTGGTTATTTTGTGCGGGAGGGTTGGATGTAGGGGTGCGGGTGCAGGTCGTATGCACGGTGTGAGGTTCCGTGTAATCGTGGGTGTGAGTCCGAATCCGAATGTTGGGCTCCAGTCGACCTCCTCGCCAGCTCAGTCGACGTGCTCGTCGCCGTGGGCGCTGTTCGGCATAGCTGTATGCACAGCCGTGAGAATAGCGAGGGCGTTGGCATTGGCGTTGGTGTTGACGACGCTACGCGCGGGAACGTTGCTGATGATGACGACCAACTGCAGTTGATGAGAACTACGAATAAAGATCTACAATAGAGGGAAATGATATCAATGGAACTGTACAAAGATAAAAGACAGATTGACGCACGGAAGGTGTTTAATAGATCTTCGTCTGCACGTCGATAGCCCTTGGCTTGACCTCGATATCCACGTCAGCCAGCCCACTCGCCTCTTTCGCTTGGGGGCCTGAGTCCTGCACCTTGAACAGTGGAGCCATTCGGGACGGTTTTGAGGGTAATAGTGGAGCAGAAAAAGACCACGCGAAGAGTCGACGGGATACTTGTACTGACAAAGTAAGAGTATGTACGGAGCCAAAGAAAAGCAGAAAAAAGACATACCAATGATCGAGAAAACCGATTCTCAGAGCGAGAGCGCGACGCGAGGTTGATTAAGAGAGAGGGGGACTGCGAGGTGGGCTGCTGGTCTTCTTTGTTGGCGTACCAAGCCCGTACGCGTAGGATATTTCAATGTGCACTGGCGCTTACTGAGCGACGTCTGAAGATATTCTCTTGAAAGTTGAAGACAAGAAAGTGATCCGATACCCTATGTGAGGCAGGCGGAAACCGGATGGAGTGAGCATTGAAAGTATCGGGGAAAGGGGTGTAATCTGAATAGAACATCAGGCTAGAGGATCATTTAACGGTAGTAAGACATGGCATCCTGGGCGATTTGCCCTCGAAACAGATCATGGGAGGCTTGGGGAAAGCTGTGGTGGTCTTGCTGGCAGGGGGGTTTGATTGGCCACGAAGTTGTTGCCAAACACAACGATCTGAATGCCCCAACACACGCCTGGGAATAACCATTACTAAGTGTTCGATCGATACTTGTCTCGCGTTTCTTACCCTAAATATCATCAAACGGGATAGAATAAAGCTCCGCTCATTTTATCCTCAGGTGCGTATATCGCTCGTCAATCATGCGCGCCTCTTTGACCAGGACCCATTTTTCGTGGTTTGCTTCTTGTCATTCCAGGAGGTTTTGTCAGATGGTCTAACGAATCGCCTTCTTGATTTTATTGAACAAACATTGTTCCAGACGAGGAGCGAGAATAACCACGACCACCCACACCTTCAGTCCTCGTACGTCAGTTTTCACTTCTATATTTTCATCTATTGAGTGGACAAGCACAGTCATGTCAGACTTGCTTTTTCACTGTCTGCCGAACCTTGGTTCAGGACTTCCGGATACGGTCAAAAGAGAAAGCTCCGACGTCGCCACTGGCAGTTAATGAACCATGGCACTGCTGACAGTGTCAACGGCAGCGCAGCTTTCAGGAATTTTGTTTGAGTTCCCAAATTTAAATTCCTGTTAATCTTGAGTGCGAGGGCCGCGGCGAGGCTTCTGAAGGTGCGAATTTGGACAACAAACCTGTGTAATAAGTAGTGAGAAGCAGCCATAATACATAGTTATGTGAGTAGAAGCCGTTTCGGCAATGCAAAGAGTGCGATTGTCAAGTTCATTTTCCACGCGGAAAGTTCGGAGGTCATGGTGATTGCAAGGGCTGTGCTACACGGGGCTGGCACGCTGTACTGGGGGATCAACGTTGCAACCTTCCACGTACTCTCTCTCGACCTTCACCAATGGATCCCCTCTCTATCACTCTAGCTACAGTCACTTTGGCTACAGCAGTCAAGGATCTTGCCGAACTATTGCAGAATTTTGAACGGTCTTTCTCCAAGGTCGGCTCGAATTTTATATCCGTGGCGAATTTATCAAAACTGACGCAATCCCTACGCGACCAGCCCGCCGAGAACATTCGGAATGCGGAGTTATTAGCTTCCGAGCTTCGTCAAACATTGGATCAGCTCAAACGATTTCGCGATGAGAAAGAGGCGATTCTGAACGACGCAAAGGACATGAAAATCGCCCTGATTGATTTGATCAGGTCAGGAATTCCTCTAAACGTTAAAGGCACTTTCACTGAGAAAACGATCGCAGGGACATGGAGTTTGTTTATGAAAAATGTTCTGGAATTGCACTTGTAACAGCGAAGAAGAGATTTGCTAAATTCAAAGCTACATTTATCGCATGGAAGAATCGTAACAAGGTCCAATCGGAGATCAAGGAACTTATCAATCGCGTCAATCAGTATCGCAGCACTTTTCTGGTGAACCCGTCAAATCCTGCTTCCACTCGGCTTTTCCTAACTTTCACTCCATTTTAGCTGTGTTCTGTCATGCGAATCGAGGAATGGCTGGTCATCTCAAGCGATTCCAGAGCCCAAGCACCCAGAATTGGTCGAAATGAGATCTCGTGCCGATTTTCTGACGAGCGCATCGGGCATTTTCTCGGAAACAACTTGACGAAACCGCGCGATTTATCCCCCGAAATGTCAGACGACTTTATTTCTACTGCCTACCTTCGCCGTCAAGTCGATGCAATCAATAAAATTATGGAGAAATTATCTTCGACTGCATCATATCCGATTGAAGAACCAACAGGACGCTACCTGCTGCCCTTCCACGCCTCCCTAAAATTTTCATTCTACACGGATGATCGATTTATTCAGTGGCAAGATGTTATCAGCCAAACATTTCAGATTCAGACCATTTTGCGAGGTGACACGGCATCCCTGTTGGTGCAAGAGGGTGCATTGGCTTTGGGCTACCTCGCAGTCGACTTGGGGCTGCTGGACATGTACCATGAGTCGGCTCTCATTCGTGCATGGTCCGTAAAGCTTATCGAACATTAGTTTCCCATCACCCAGCCACATATTTGCCCTATCTTGCCCTTTCACTGTCTAACCTGGCCCGTACACACCATCAAAACGGTGATGTGAACAATGCCCGTTCTGTGATTGATGAATGTATTGCCATTTGCCGGTCTCTGCAAATACCCTCTATGTCCCTGGAAATAAAGCTTTTATTACCCTTGGCATTGGGGATCTCTGCTTCAATCACTTCATTTGGCAGGGATTCCCTCAAATTTCTTCAAGAAGCAGAAGCAGCCGTCTTTTTTTATGAAAATTCCCTTGACAGTAACAATATCACCGATGGCGCATCGCTGATAAGCAGCCAACCAGTGGAGAATTTAGACAATTCTTCCATTTCTACATTGCATCATCGGGCTCGAGCCTTGCATCACCTTTCGTCCGCATCTGCGGTATACGATTATGGTAAATCTTTGCAGCAATTCTCGACCAATCTTCAAGAAATCGGCCGATTTGCAGAGGCTTTCCAGGCACAACAAAAAGCACTCAAAATTTTCGATTTTCTTGTTCCATTTTGCGATAAATCACTGGACTTGGACCGAGCGCACGCACTCTGCCGAATTTTGGACACAGATTTTCGAAATTTCCTCCCACCTGCCGACGCACTTCCGATGTCACACGAAGTTGTAGCCATTTATCGGAAGTATTTCAAAAAGGATAGGCAAAGATACAGCACAGACCTGTGCGATGCCCTTTGGCAACATGCTTGTTTGTTGGAAGAAATGGAGCAATATGACGATGCTCTCTTGGTTTGGAAAGATGTAAGAAGTTTGGCTCAGGAAATCAACGAAGATCGACTCCACTTTGCGAGGGCTTTGGAATGTGTTTCAGATGCCCTCCGCTCTTTGGAACGTCATGACGAGGCAGCCATTATCCGCAGGGAATTAATCAATATTTATCAGGCATATTATAATTCCCCATCTCTGCTGGAGGCTAATGCTCATTATGACCTCGCATATGATCTGCAGCAGGCCGGACAGCATCTAGAAGCAATTCGCGAAGCTCAAACATGTGTCATGCAATTCCGTACATTGGCATTCCAAAACCCGTGCCTTTACAAGAAAGGTCTGGCTATTGGCCTATATTTGCTTTGTGACATCCTCTACGACGCTGATGAATATTTGCAAGCATTTGATGCTGGCCAGGATGCATTCGATCTCTACCGATCTATTCTTCAAGACAAACCTGACACTCTCTCGCGCTACGTCGCGTTTATACGCCTGCAATCCTACATTTCCTGGTACTCAGACGACGAGGCAAAGTCCATTGAACGAGGACAACGGTTGATTGATTATTCAAACGAGTTGATCAAAAAATTCCCGGATGAAAAAGAACAAACCCTCATTCATGCCACTTACATTCATTCTAAAAATTTGTTGAAGTTCGATCGGCTCACAGAAGCCGCGGTCGCCATCCAAGAAGCTCTGGACTGGTTTGATAACGTTCCAGCGGAGACACCCTCTGCAGTGGAACAACATATGCGATGCATTTGGCAAATGGCCATTTTGCTTCACGCGCAGGGGTATCCTGAGAGGGCCGTGGAACGTTTTGAAGACGCTGTTAATATTGGGAAGAAATTCTCTTCAAATCCCGACATTGTCGAATTGCTAGCTCGGACAACTGCAAGTCGCGCCTTACGTCTTTTTTATGTTGGACGGTATCCTGAAGCCATGACCACCAGTCAGGACGCCTTGTCTGTCATTCGTGGGAGCGAATCTTCTAATACTCTTACTCTGGTGTGGTGTCTGCAAGTCGCTTTTATGGTACAGCAATTCAGCCCGCACATGGAAGTGGCAATAAATGCCATACAAAAAGCTATTGACTTATCTCGTGCTGGTATCATCACAATCGAAGACACAAATGACCGATTGACCCACCTGGTTGATCTCTCAGAGTCCCTCCGATTTTTGTCTGAGGCTCAAGCTGATAGCGGGAACGAGGTTGACGCAATGCGTCATGCCCAAGAAAGCCTGGACGAAATCATGAAAGTTAAAGCAGCGAATTTAATAATACCCTGGGTAGATGTCCGACTATCGCACATGGATACCCTTCACACACTCTCCCTGCGTCTCGCTTTCAATGGTGACCTCCCACATGCGCTGGACCTAATAGACGAGGCTAGTGCTTACTATGAAAATCGTACACAGGTGCGCATTGGTCTATATCCTGAATTTACGTGGATTCTCCATTCGCAAGGCGTCCTTCATTGTGCTGCCGGACGACACGAGGAAGGAAACGCGGCTAAAACCAAGCTCACCGACATACAGGAACGTCTGGCAATAGCATTTCCCAGTGTCGGACGTTGTGTTCAGCTGAAATTGGATCGTGAAAGGGGCCGCCCTTCGTGGATCGCCTTGGTCGCCAAGCTTGACCTTCGTTGCAAACATCAAGACTTGAACGAAGGATAAATTAGGATTTCCTTCGACGTCTGTAGTAAGGATCCTGATGAAAGGATGATCTCCGGAAGTAGTATAACGGGTTGGTTGGTGTTTTGAGATTTTAGAAATAGAGTTGATATTTATGTGATATCGGAGAGGGAAAGCTAACTTGAAGCTAAGGCAAAGGCCCGCTCGGCGAAGGTAGTCTTTTCCGAGCTACATACCTCGTTACATCCGACAAGAACTAGAACTAGAACGCGAGCCGGCGGGAAGTCCATAAAAACCACGTCTTCGTCCTCGAGATTTCCTCTCTCAGCATTGAATTAGCATCGAGGTCAATGACTATGGTATTGAGCGCTATTGTGCTCGAATCTAGATTTTGTAGATTTCACGCGACGGGCATTATTCCGCCTTTCGTGTAGGCACATCCACTTCACCTAGGTCATTTGGAATGGGCCGAACAGCGAGAGATGATCGACGATGAACGTTCTGACGCGGGCGTCGCCGTGTCGGGGTGGATGCACGCGCCGCTGGATCTCAAAAATCGATTACGTCATAAACACGACGCGTCAGAGCTCGACTTTCCACAATCGTCGCGTGTCATAATGAATACAAGCTCCGCTTGCCCGTCGCTTCGCGACGGGGTTCGGCCACTCCTCGCTTCGCTCGGAGCGGCCCGTCTATATATGGGAGGACACTATTAGTCAGCTATTAGTCATCATTGTCTCATTATATTATAGATGACTGTCAAATTCATCGTCTTCGAATACACCCGACATTCACCATCCACCTACGGCGACCTTGCTACATCCAATGCGTTACAGATCAATCGATCAAGCCCCATCTGTCCTCTAAGCACGCTGGCGACATCCTCGGGGTCGTGGACAAGGACGCCTATAAGCTGTACGAGTTCTCGGTGGGGGTTTTTTGATGGGCACAAGTGGCCCAGTGTGATTCGGTCGGTGCAGGAGGAGCAGGTCGTGTGTTGAGGATCTGAGCTGAGCGCGGGGATATGAATCATGTCGAGAGTTTGGCAGTGGGGATGTGGCACGTTTTCTTCGTGTTTGATTTGGAATTGACCTGGTTCGTCTTTTTCTACTCTTGTAGATACTCCCTCGGCTCTCAACTTGTCCAGAGTCTATCGGAGACGCTTGCATGGGGTCTGAAGCCTATGTCTTTGCTTGAACGACTCCCCTTCGCGGATCTCACCATCTTCTCCGCTTGTCTTTTCTCAATACTCCAATGACCGAATTGTCTCTCTTCTCCACCTTCCCTCACGTACTACTCATCTTCTTCACTCTCCCTTCCTCCTCACCTTTGGCGACTTCTAACCCTTCCCATCACTCTGTATCCTTATGCAGGTCACTCATACTCATCCACCTCCCTGTAGAACAAATTTAACTGCATCTGACCCACCCCGTTCCTCGCTCACTACCTAGACCCAGCCCATCCCTCGCCATACCGACCAACCCCGAATCTCCCTCGCACGCATTCGTTCTCGCCAACCCCAACACCCCAAAATTCAGCGCGGACGAGCACAAATCGCGGTGGCGGCCACGTCGTCGTGACACCAGCATCGTCTTCCTATACGCAATGCTTCTCGCTTCACGTCCTTCTAATGCGAGCATCCTAACGGGAAGGGGGTGACGTTGTCGCCTGAGGTCTTCGCACTCGCGACCGAGAAAATGCACGCCTCGCCTATCGCGTCCTCCTCGCGAGCAGGGTGGGCAGCAACCTGAGATACGCGGAACACATGGTATAGAAAGTCGCTCGAGGAGCTCGATGTAGTGAGTTTTACTCCTAAATTAGCGAATATATGCGCCAACTTTGATCGCTAACTCGCTTATTGACTCACCGTACCTGCGATCAGCCAAAGCGGCCCTCTCAGAAGACGCAGCGACCCTCTTGAATGCTGTCGTTCACCTCGCTTCGCCCAATCCTCCTCGCTTGCTCATGTGCGCAACCCTCTAGTACATCCTCCCTGCCGATCCAGTACCGCGATTCGAACGGAACCTTCAAAGCCTTCGATGTGAGTCTATAAACCGTATTCATGCACCACATAGTCGTTTTAGAAGTGAACTCGAGCAGCATACACACCCACCAAGCAGGCCTTCTTGGGGCTCGCGGCGCAGTTCTTTGTGGGAAGGGAAGAAGAGGGCATGTGTATTGATCACGAATTTTTGCTGGGCGGAATCTTGAGGCATTTACCCTCCCTGTTGGTATGTATTATCTTTTTCATGCCAAATTTGTCGTTTCGATATCTGCATCCGTTGTTTTGTAGGTCAAACCAATTGTATACTCGAGAGGTGAGGATGAGAACGGTTGAGTAGTTGTTCCAGCGTGGTGCAAACTGCAGGTTTCGTGGATATTATTACAATTATACTAAGAATGGACGAGGTCGTGAAAATTGCATGATGACGTCGCGCGTCGCGGTCACGTGCCTAACGCAAGACTCCGAGCCAATCGTAGCGGTCGACTTTGGGTCGACTCTGAACCATCTTGGTACTTGCATTGTCCGTTGTTCCACGTGTAAATTCTATTCGCGATAATTCATTTCTCTAAATCCTCGGCCTAAATATTTCTCAGCATGATCGTCAAACTCGCCAAGACTCTCGTGTCATATCTACCGCCTTAAAACGGCACCATTGGATGATTTTTGTAGCGTGCCGCTTGTTAAATACTCTCATCGTGGTCATCGAGGACATTCGCTAGACGATACAAACCGACCTACACAACAAAGAGGACTCTACGGTCAATCTTTTCCAGCTTTGTAAGTACTGAGCCATTCAACATTCAACATTCTAGTAATTTTGTCGTATTACTTACGGAACACTTGAATATTCTCTACGTATTCAGGTACATGAAATTGGCGACAAGACGTGGACCAGACACAAGATATTTCGATTTACGGCGCTTCGGGTAAGTCCACTTCGTTCCCAAAGCGTACAATCTGGTCCAGTCGGACATGGACAGCATTTTTACCTGCCCACGATACAAGCTTCTCAAAGTTCCGGCATTTGTGCCTGGTATTGAAGTCCGGGTACGGGAATTTATGACCCCTACGTGAACAGTGAGATCGGCCCTAGTAAATGTGGTAAGAATTCCTCACTGGACCCACTCGAATGTGATCATACCAACGTCCGCTGAGCACATCAAATGCTGGCGGAGAATATCTATGCAATGGTCTTACAACCTGGATCAGCAACAAATTTATTTCAGAAGAAAAATAGATCACCAAGGTGCATCCGGGAAAACTCAGAGTCCATATGCCCTGGGTTAGACTTCTCGTAGTACTCGCGGTAGGTGTACTTTCGAAGCATATCCTGGGTACGAATCTAATTCAATACGAACCAAATCGCTATTTTTTAAATTACCAAGCAGTGTAACTGGTGTGGAAATTCCAGAGATGCAAGGTACCCTCCTCCGTCCTCGTTACGAAGCTTGACTTTGGATGGGCTGTCCTCTTTTCCTAGTTGTAACACTTCCTCCAACGTCAATCGAGTGAGTTTTACTGTCATTTTGATTTTTAAATTCGACGGGCATCATGATAAATAAAGGAAGTCCACACCGTTTTGGGATATACTGCGCCAAGCAGCGTCAATTTGTGGCGTTGGATATCCACGGTAGATAGACGGGTGGTTGAGAGTGCCATATGGCTGGCATCCTGTGGAATAAATCCGCCCACATCTTATTTGGTCTTCGTAAATATATTTGACCTGCGCGTAAACATCCCGGCGTCCCCGTAAAAATACTTCACCTGCGCAGAAACATCTTGGCAGCCCCGTAAATATATTTGACATCCGAAATTTTTTGAAATGAGTGCGCAATAAGATTCTCGCTGCGCAAACATTTTATTGACGGCCGCAAGGAAATATATAACGTGCGCGGACTTATATTCATCGTGCGCAGAAATATATTCATTGCGCAGGAAAGTATTGGGTGTCGCGGAAATATATTTTATGTGCGCGAAACTATAATCATTGCGCGAATTTTTATTGAAAATGCTCAAGATTCAAGTATTGCCGGCCTGCCGTGATTACATAAATGATCCGTTGATGGCTAGTCTCGGCAAAGCCACCGACGTGTGACCGTCCACTTCCGTTTTAGTCAGTTCGTCGGTCACCTTCACCTCCTCTTCCACCTCCCCGTTGGGCTCGTTTTTGAGGCCTAAACGACGCTGTGCACGCCTTTGAGTGCCCCGCCCATTCAACAAGGCGTGATGCCTGGAAATTTGACCTAAATCACGGGTACATGGCAAATGGGAAGTTGAAACCACCCCAGGTATGTCGCAAAATCAATCCTTCCAGTGCGGCTAACTTACATTCCACATTCCAGAGCTCACCGTCATGCCACCACCGCATACTTGCGTCTTCCGCCACGTCACGCCAACCGCCTCCACTTGCGCATAGTGGCTTCTGCCAGGCAACCGACACGCCTGCTGGCGATCAGCACGAGCTCATATGAGGCTTGTATCGTGCTGGAGCTCTCATAGGAGGGGTTCTAGCAGCCTGTAGATGCGTTTTGACGTCGCCGCATCCTTCGTAAGCGGCCGACATGGTGACAAGACGATGGTAAAGAAGCATTGTAGAGCCATGGAAACGAGGCCGGGGACCAGAAGGGGGGGAAATAGGGAAGGAATGAGGATTGAACGCGACACAGGACGGTAAGCCATCACGTCATCGCTCCGCTCCACCCTGCTAACCCATTTGAAAAGGATTCGACTCTCAGTCTGCCTAGATACTTGCTTGGTGCTCGTTGCAACCAGCCTCCGCCGCCGCCGCCGCCTTCGCTCTCGCACCGCCTCCGGTGCTTTCGCCAACCTGAGGAGTGCACTCACCACGATGTCAGTGCGACAGCGCAGGCACAGGCAGGGCAACGCCGTCGTAAGCCCTGCCGTTGAGCATCTACGCCTGGTATGTCCCC
The DNA here is from genome assembly GCA_023014345.1 of Galerina sulciceps. Lineage (NCBI taxonomy): Eukaryota > Fungi > Basidiomycota > Agaricomycetes > Agaricales > Galerinaceae > Galerina > Galerina sulciceps. The sequence continues at coordinate 83,937 of JAEDXJ010000001.1, forward strand.
GTCCTTCCCCTCCACCTGTTTTTTTTATTAAAAGACTAACATTATTTTTTTTCAGCTGCGAGAACTCGCTCGCACCGCCTTTTCATCCTCCACTCTTCGCACCGTGACACGTCGCGGAGGCTGGCACGACCTCCGCTGCCCACATCCCGTCACTCAACACCGCAAACCCACTGACGTGAAATGTAGATACGATGACGGCGGATGGCGATAACGGAGAACGAGCCACGTCGAGCGCGAGCGCCTTCCGCGCGAAGGCAGCCAGGGGGCATACCCCGAAAACGGGTGGGTGCGACGGTTGGTGCGGCGTCCAGCGAAGCGAAAGCCGCGACGCTGACAGCAGCGGCAGCCTCTAGACCTTGTTGACGCTGGTAAAGGGTTATCCTTCTCGGTTTTGGTGTACTTGCTGGGTCTCGGGACGTTCTGCGACTCTGTACTTAGGGCCGGAAGTAGATTGCATAGTCTAACTTGTATATTAGTAGATAGTAAAGTCATTTATATTGATCAATGCCGTGTTAAGAAGTTCGAAGCAATTTTTACAGTGAGCTCAAGGGGCTATTACGGCCGGACGTCTGCACTTCGCTCAGTTCGCTTTGGTTGTGATATGGTGTCGAAAATGCGAAAACGGATCATTTATGTAATCACGGCAATTCGGCAAGACTTAAAAGAAAGTATAGGGCTGCGAAGTCGATAAAAATTCGCGCATGGATTACGTTTCCGCGCACACTAAAAAGATTTCTGCGACACCAAATATATTTCTGCGCAGTCAATGTATTTTTGCGCGCACTCAATATAATTTCGCGCACTGTAGATATGTCTTCGGGAAAGCCAGTAAAGTATTCGCGCTGTGAAAATGTCTCTGCGCACTTGCTTTAAACATTTTCTGGCCACTAAGTATTTACGCGCTGGCGAAATATATCTACGGGAACCGTATAAAGTGTGGGCGGATTTATTCCACAGGATGCCAGCCATAGTGCCATTCCATATCGTTAGTTCTTTATAGTACTCTACAGCCCCATTTGCTGGAGCTGCCGCAATATATAGAGGCGATTAGGCAATGTCTTCTGAGTATAACATAAAACAAACAGTATACTGGGTTGAATAACTGCCCTTGGGCCTGCTTCCAAAGTGAAAAGAAAAGTATCGAAAGCGCCAGCAATGCGCCGTGAGTGAAATAAGCCCAGTAACGTAGTCGTAATTCCTGGTACGGAAAACTTGAAGATCGCCGATTTCTGTTTGTAGTGGTTCGAAGTAGTTGTTCTGTTACGCCGTATTCCTCGTCTTTTTGTTGAAGGGAAGAGTAGATTAGAGGCATGGTAGTAGACAAAGGCAAGATGGAAGTTCGCTAGCTGTATAAGTTGACCGTTGAGATGAGGAATTCCGGATAAAAGATAAATTTAAGTTTCACAGTAACCTATAATACCATTCGTTTGAAACACTCGCAAGTTTGAATCCCCGTGGAAGAGTGTCTTTCAAGTGGGCGCAGAACTCGCGGGCACGGGGAGAAAGTAGTCCGATCATCGAAGCTGTAATCCCAAATCGATCTTTCAGAGTAAACTCCCCTTGGATTGCGCCTTAAGGCCTCATCTGTCAACCAATTCCAAAACACCTCTTCTAATATCCTTTTGTAGGATCCTTCGTCATGAGCTCATCCGATGTTTCCTCTACTTCGCCGACATCACCGCTTCCAAAGTGAAGTAAACATTTGACAATTTGTCCATGTGTATGCTTTCCCATTTGACTATCAGTTAGCGAGAGTGCTGATGGAGAATTTGTGCCATTAAAAATAAAGTATGGTGTCATTACCTTTGCACTTTACTCCAAGGTGCTGTATCATTATCGGAAACTTAGAAAGTTCGTATATTTACAAGAGTAATTCTCATTACAAAGAGTCGGGGGCCGTTCTCATAATTTTCTGAAGGCGGAACTCGCCATCCGATAGTAAAGTTTAATATGGTCTCGTCCTGTTTCGGTCGTTTATCGCTCTTAGTTTTAATTGAGATAGGTAGGGGCAGACGTCGTTGAAAACCATTGTCATTATTTCTTCCCACCCACCACAGCTCTCTAATTTAAATCAAAATTTGAAAATTGCCTAGTCATTCATACTTATGTAAAAACATCCATGATTACAATTTCACTGACAGTGAACGTTCACACTGCTCAGTGTCCAATCCTGTGCATCTTTTGTGTGTACTTTGTGGACGTTCATGAGTAGTAATGATGACTGGCCGTCCACACATCTTTTCCAACGGAAATAAAAGGGTCCTTTTAGGACGGTCAGATAAAAATAGAGGACGGATCAGTTCCATAAGACCCTCACATCTTACAAACACCTTGCTCCACGGAACACAGGCTAATTACCAAGGGCATCGTTGACCGGGATCACATAACAATTGAGTCCTCTCCGAGTCACAAGTTGCCATTGGCCAACCAGCGCTTATTTTTAGTCCGTACTCTCAATTGTACTTCCCAAACGCAATAAATACAGGAGACAGAATGACCATGGACCTCTAAAGCTTTCCTTTACATCGTCAACGGTAGCCCCACAAGATAACCCACAAATGCAAATTTTTCGTTTATTTCTTGCTCTTCTTCCGGTGTTAACCATCAGTAACGCAACGCCTCTTCGATTTGCTAGAGCGGGTAAGTTCTAGTGTTCGTTTATTGTCCTGTTTGTCACTGAAGCAAAGTTGCCAATAGATGGAGAGGGAGTGGATGGTAATTATGTGCTTCATGAGGAGAGATTTTAGAAAATAACCACGCCATCCGCTCAGGGGACCTATTTTTGCTTTACCATGGCGGCAATCGTACGCATGTTCATTCGCTTATCGAGTGATGTTTTATTGAAAGTTCCAATTGAAATAGCTGCATCGAGCCAACTTGATGGTAATTCCATTTCTCCCGGTGGAAATAGTCTTTGAATACGACCCCTTCCATATTTTTGCAGCCAGACTCGTGAAGTACGTTCGAGAAGGTATGCATTATTTCGTTACGGAACACAATCAATCTGATGGCGCGGATAGCGGAGGACCCAGAAGTCGGCCGTAATTCCATTCACCCCTTGCAAAAAAATTGGAAATTAACTCCTTTTTTACTGACATTTAAGAACCTCCATTCGGGGATTACATTCGTTAAGAAATACACGAATTGCGGTATTTCAATTGCGTTATTCGATCAAACAAGTAACTGAATGTTTAAATTAGCATTTGGGCGACGGATGGTGATACTTGAGTGCCCGTCAACTGACAACCAAGTTTCACCTTACGTTTTGAGAGGGGTATTGCGTTTACATGGTCTTGTATTTCGAAGGCGAGGAATCAGAAACTGGACCTAAAATATGATCAATCTACAACTTTACCGTACACCTTGTTACGCTAAGCGTGGAGGGAAGACTCCGAAGATTCCAATTGCAACGCATCAATTGCCAACATATAACCGGCTTAATATTGATATAATACAAGACCTCCACTGTATCAAAATGAACTCATGATCAAGTACGTTGGCTAGAGTTGCTGAAGCTGAAGCTGAAGCCTCAAAGCGCTGAAGCGGGTGTTGCCGTGTCGGCATGAACGGATGTACGCGCCGTCGATCCATGCGATCTAAAAAAGTAGATTAGGTCAGACGCGCTTTCTCTTTTCCTCCTCAACAAGATCAAAACATCGACGCGTCAGAGTTCGAATTTCCTGCCTCCTTCGTCGGGTGTCAAATTAGACTAAACCGCCCCATCCCTACCCTAAGTCCTGAATATGACGGTAAATTCAACGTCTTCGAATTCACCACCTCACCTACGGCGAGCTCGCTACACCCAATGCGTTACAGATCATCGATCACCCCCTTCTGTCCTCCTAGCAATCCGGCCACATCCTCGGGCTTTTGAACGACGACACTATAAGCTGCACCAGTTCTCGGTAGGGCTGTTTGATGGGCACTGGTGGGTCGGATGGCTGAGAGAGGAGCAGGTCGTGTGTTGGGGATTTGAGCTGAGCGTAGGGGATGTGCGGTTACAGTATGTCGATCATTTCACGGTCATTCGTGTTGTTTCTACTTTCGCAGATACTCTGCCTGCTCTAAACGTGTCCAGAGTCTTTCGGAGACTCTTTGATATGGACCGATTCGAATTCCCCATCGCTGATCTCACCATCATTTCCTCTTATCTTTTTTCCACACTCCCAACAATCTTCCACCCCCTCTCCTCCAAGCTTCCAACCCTTCCTCCCACTCCGCCTCCTTATGCAGGTCGCCCACACTTATCTGTGGAACGACTTCCACCGCATCTGATTCACCCCGTTCCTCGCTCACTACCTAAACCCCGCCTATCCCTTCCGCGAACTCCCCGAACCTCCCTCGCGTGCATGCGATCTCGCCAACTCGACGCCCCAAAATTCGGCGCGGACGAGCACAAAGCGCGATTTACCATGCACGACTGTTGTCGTCGTCACACCAAAAACGCCTTCATATCCGCGACGCTTCACGCTGCGCGTACTTCTGATGCGGGAATCCTGTAGGCGCGCGATATGGGAAGGGGGTGACCTTTGCACTCGCGAACGAGAACATGCTCGCCTCGCCCATCGCTTCCTCCTCACGAACCGGGTCGGCAGAAACCTGAGAGATACGCTGAGCACGGTATAGAACGCCGCCTGAGGCACCGATGCAGTTAGTTTTGATTTTAATTTAGCGCATATATGCGCTAACTTCAATCGCTAATTCACTTATTCACTCAGCGCACCAACATTGGCCATCTAAAAAGGCGCTGCGACTCTCTCGAAAGCTCTCGTTTACTTCGCTTGCTCATGTGCGCAGCCCTCTGGTACATCTTCCCCGCCGATCCGGCAGCGCGATTCGATGTACAAAGCCTTCGACGTGGGTCTATAACCACATTCCTGCACCACGTACTCATCCTCGAGGCTAACTCGAGTAACATAGCATACACACCTACCAAGCAGGCCGTCTTGGGGATGGCGGGGGGCTGGCGTTATCCCCCTCGGCGGTGCAGTTCTTTTTGACGAGTGAAAAAGAGAGGACGTGCTAATTATTGATAGAGAATTTTTGCCGGACGAAATCTTGAGGGGATTCGTCATCCCTACGGGTGCGTATTATCTTTTTTATGCTAATTTTTTTTTTTTTTAGATATCAATAATCCATTAACCCTTCGCTTGGGGAGACCCGTCCTTCCCGTGCCTTCTGCGGCGAGTTAAAAAACATCAACTAGTATCTCTATACCCAGTCGTGTATTTAAAGGGACTTGGACAGTCTCGTCGCTCGAAATATCACTGAGTGGGTATTGGTTGGAATATACAGAAGTCACATACACGGGGAAGTCCAGTGGACCGACTTGATCCATGGGAAGGGACGTTTTCCAGCACATCAGGGAGTACTCTGACATCGGGCCAGAATCCTATTTCAGTATTCCAAGGTTCTGTCGTCTGGAGGAGAGGATCAATTTGTTGACTAAAATATACACACAGTTGTTCGCCTGTGCTTTGGGCTGCTAGATCACAGACTGAGCATTAGAACGGGGGGTGCTTCCGAGGTCCAGCCCTCCTACATCGCAGCTCCTGTTTCTCATCCTATCTCGTAGGTGTGCGTTGTCTACCACCATCTATCGCGCGAGTTGTCTAAGAGCCTCGCCCCCTTCGCTTCCTCACGATCAGGTTCATTGGCCTTCCTCACAACTTCCAGTTTCGTGAGGCAAGACCGATTACAAGAGCCAAAGACTCCGCGTACGATGAAATATCAGTAGCAGCAGCCATGCTGTCGCGTTCAAGTTGGCTCTGGCCTGAGATTCCCGAGATGCCCGAGTAATGATTAGATTAGATAAAGAATAGCACAGCCCGTTGCATGTGGAAAGACGCGTCCTGGATGAATCTATTTTGATTTGGTTTTTAGGACTGAAAAAAATATTCGTGGCTCCTGTCGTCGCATCTTCACCTTGCCCGTCGTCGAAACTCTCGGGACGCTTTCCCTCTCCCCTGGCCTCAAGTGCCGGGCCCCACAGGAACACCTCGCAGGGGCCGTAAACTCATCCAAACCATCACGCACCATTCCGCTCAACGGACGAACACCTATCGTCACCGACCGTTCAAGCACTGAATCAGCAAAACGTTCCTCTCCGTCTGCCACCTCTATTTCACTCTCATTCCGCTCTCTCGCGAGCCCCTTATCCCCCGGCGAATCCGCTCGACGCGCCTGCTCTGTCCTCGCTGTCGCCCTTTCTGCTAAACGGGGTCACCGACGCGCAAGCCCGCATGGCCTAATCGACGCAGGACAGCTGCAGCCTGCAGGTATGGATCGAAGGGCGAGGACGGGGCATAGTCTGATGGGCGTAGCGTGCATTACGCGCATTAACAGCGAGGGTCGTCCGTCGATGCTACGAAGAAGAGAGGTGTGAGTGGGACGAACGGCGCGGTTGAAAGAACGGGAAGGATGTAGAGGCTCAAAGAGCGCGTACATCCTCAGCTCCCCGCCGCCTCGTTCGTTCAGTCTCTCCGGCTTTCTTCCCTTCGGCGTTCCGGGCTTCGACAGCGATGCCCGCCCGAGCTCGACCTGATCACCCTGACACGGTGGAGGTCGACTCTGTGTCATCATCGCCCGCGAACTATCAGGCTCCCGGATTCAAAACCGTGCTCATCCCGCCTCGGGGTCGGGGGCGATCGTCGCGGTGTTGGGACTGCTTCCGGTCTTGCTATGGGTTTCTGATGCCAGGAGGGAAATAACAGGATGGCGATCGCCTAAGAGGCAAGCGGGGGCGGGTGAGGAGGGGGAGGGGGTGAGGAAGGGGAGGGGGGCGAGGAAGGGGGCGAGAAAGAGAAGGGAGAAGCCAAGCACGCGGCGAGTGGAGGTCGAAAGCAAACGATCGAGGAGAGGCGTGCCCCGAGGATGGAGTCAGCAAGAAGCCGGCAAGTTTAAGGCAGTGGCAACGGCGCGGGGAAAGGTTGGATCGAACGGAGGCAAGGCGCAGAGGTGGGGCGAGGCAGAACGGCGGTAGGGGTGGTGACAGCGTGGGGTAATTCGCAGGATAAAAGATCCTCGCGGTGATAGCGCAGATGCAGTTGCAGGCATGACAAAAACATCGAAGGTGGAGGATGGGGAAGATGGTGAACGGAAGCGTTGGTGTTGAAGGAAGGAGAGGGGAGGGGAGGGGGGTTCGGATGGGCAATGCTGGTTCAGAAGCACCAGTGGAGACGCGCCGGATGTAGAGCCTGCGCAAGGGGCGGACGAGCAGAGAGGGAGGCGACGGCGCAGGGGAGCATTCGATGAGGAGGGGCGGCAAGGAGGCGGGGCGACGCAGAGCGCCAGAGGAGAGTAGTGACGGCGCGGGGGGACGGTGCTGGGTGCATGGCTCCCGCAGATTCGGCGCAGACGGGGACGCCGATGAGCACCTGACGTTCAATCCGGGTAGAGGGACGTTGGCTGTATAGTGAATAAGCGTGCGAAACGGAAAACGAGAGAACTATCGTTACTCACGAGGGTTGCGGGGTGTTCAACAGCGTAGGCAGGTTGGGTGCGACGTCTCCACGAGCAGACGCACCAAACGATAGAGCAGCGTCGAGCCAACCCCAAAACGTTCTTCGTTGCCATCAATCTCTCCTAACCTCATGCGTGCTCAAAACAAACCGCAAGACTGCGTCGAGTTCGCCTCACACGTCGCACGAACTGACACGCGCTCTCCACCAGCCGCGAGCGCAGATGGACGGCCTGCGTGCATGAGTAAGGCGTGCGCGGGACGAGAAGCAAGGGTTTGTGTGTTTCGAAGGCGCGAGTTTGTCGTTTCCTACGGCGGACATTTTATCGGCATGGGAGCATAGGGATGACCACACGAGTCGGGGACTACTGGCCGCTGGCAGCTCTGTAGGAATGAGATACGACGGATGGGTAGGGAGCGAGTATAGATCTCGAAGGGGCGAGGGGGAAACGGCGAGGAGGGGGGGGAGGGAGGGGGCTAGTTGAGGAAGGTTTGGGCGCGGAAAGGCGGTGCAGAAGCACCAGCGGGGCCGGCGCGGGAGTGGATAGGCGGTGACGGGGCTCAAGACAGGCGAAGGGGAGGGGAGGGGTGGCATTGAACACGGTGCTTAAGCATAAGCAGCGGCGGCTCGCCTGGGGTGGAGCCAGTGGGGACGGGCTTGGGGCGGGAGCGACGGCGCAGTTGGGGCCGGGTGAGGAAGGTTGGCGCAGACGCGAAGCGTAGGGAGGCGGTGAAGAGGATGACGAATGCGGTGGGCCGTTGGCGTCACGCGTTCAGATGGGGGTTGGTGAGCTACAAGGATAGAATTCGCGTGCGGTGCGTCGCCCGTATGTGGGAGACGACGCACCCAGGTGAGTGCGGGGCGAGAAGCGGGCACTTTGTGTAACCTCGGCGCGGTCGGTTCATCATACATTGGCATGGGGGTGCTGTGAGTCAAGAGATCCTAAGGGCGAGAAGGCATAAGATGGTCCAAAACAACAGGGAAAAAGAGCTCACCAATGCGTCGGACACAAAGTAAGAGCAGCGTTTGTGGATGGGGTTTTGTGCGAGACTGAGTTGACTGGTGGGGAGGCATCTGGGTTGATGCAAACCCCGGCCCAGTTGTGACCTCTGTTGACCATCTTCAAGAAGAGACGACGCCGGCTGCTCCGCAATGGTCGCTGCTGTGGCGACCAGCGTCGAGACTCCTAAGAAAGTGGACAACATACGAGGTTGTTGAAACTTGAAAGAAAGGAACGTGGCCCCGACGGCTGATAATAAACAAACTTATCATGTGATCCTTTGCTATATCCAGAGCTTCGGAGTTACGGAATTTCCCGTTTTACGTAAGTATTTGGTTCGGCTCTCAACTGGCAAACATCATCCCGGTGTTCATCGTCGTCGACGACGTCGACTTCTCACCGTCGCGCCTTTACGCCTTTTTATCGTGCATATCGGTGCCATCTTCTCTCTGGGCTTGCTTTCATTATGCGTCGCTCAGTTCTATCTGGATTTGAAATGGACGGCATGTCGGTGTTCCATTTCTGTTACAACTAACAAGACATCTTACTCTCGTTATTTTAGTGTCTTTGATAACGACTCGTGCGCTCTGACGGGACGCTTTTACTACCTCGACGTCGACTTCAAGACCTCTTGCCCTGAATTTTACCCGTCCGTGAGCCGCACCACGCGCGCTCCCACGCCGACTTCCGCGTCCTTGTCAATGGGTAATGTCTATCCCTGTCTGGTATGGGATCTCGGTTCAAGACTAGGTCCCAGGTGTGGGTACTCGCGCTGTCGGGAGCGTACAGGCTGGAGTTGACGAAGATCCTGGGATGATAGCTTTGAATATTGGGAAGAGGAGTGACATATCACACAAGAGTGCAATGTACGCTCTGTGCTACTAGGGTCCCGCGCCTGGCTGGTGGAGCTGGAACACTCGAGACGAAGAAATTCTACGACGATTTCAACGTCAAGAGCTCCACGTCTCCCAGCCGATTTGTATGCCTGCGCGTCGATCCCGTCTGCTCCCGTTACTGGGCTGCTCGTTGTTAGCTCAAACTTGTCCTCATTCCATCCCACCGTCATTCCATCCCACCCTCGTTCCATCCCGCCCTCCACTCCAGCCTCTTATCCGGCTATCATTCATACTCCACCTCCCTCCCTCAATTCGTCCTTCCCCGTCTCACCTTGCGTCTCGCTCGTACCTCGCCGACGTTAGCGTAGGCGACGACGGCGCTGAACCGTGCCCGCAACGTTTACCTATATGCTGGTGCTGGTGCCTCCATCCCTCTCCACTCCGGCCTTACCCCGCCCCACCTGCCCATCTCGTGTCGTCCCAGTTGTTATAAAAGCCAAACCCCCGCATCAATACCCGACTCGCGATTTCGTCATGGGCTGGCCCCACCGTCCCCTGTCCGGGCAGCGTTCACCCCGTGGATTTACCGTCAGAGGCTAACCCAAACCGCCCACTTTCGTCTGCTGGTGGGAACATCAGAGACAGTACGGAGGAGCAGGTTGGAGGGAAGCCGATTTTTGAGTCGCAGCTGGGGCGGGAGTGACGTATTTGAGGTATTGGTCCGCAGGCTGTGAGGAGAGCACTGCCGGTATTGCTTCAGCGCTGCGAGTCCTGGTGCTCGTGCGTCTGAACCCTGGGGGTCCTGCTGCCGCCGCTGCTGACTTTCGCTCTTTGGGGGGCTGGCGCGGGAGATGAGCGTGAATAACATCGGGGGGAGGTGCGGGAGAGGAGGCAAGGCGAGGGTCGCGGATGCTTGGATGGATCAGATGACGGAGATGGAAGGCGGGATGAAAGCGAATTTCGAAATGGGGGACTTCAATCCTCAGACTCCGAAGCGCGATGGCCGTCGACCGGTATCGACATGTGGCGATGACCGCGGGGTCTAGAGTGATGCCTATCCCCCCTGCATCATCTCGGCGACGCAGGACCTTAGCGTCAACGTCGTCTCTGCGCACCCGCAGCTGCGGCTCAAGTGGACGACGAAGCACACGAATCTTCACCGTCTCTTCTCGGCGCAAAGGCCAATCCTCCTCTTCAGTTGCCTCTGCGACGCGCCGCATACGTTCGACCGTCATGCATAGATACATTCATTGAATGACTTGAATCCTCATTCGGGCTGCGGCGCGATTCCCGCTGTCGCCCCACACCCACACCCACAGCACCTAAATGATCATCGATCATCTCCAACGATCCGCCTTGCCTATACCGTCCTTCCTTCCCCACTCAGTCCTGCGCCACGCAGGACTGGATCCGTCGGCGTCTGGCTCAATAGGCACTAGGCCTGCGCCTCTCGTCGTCTGCTAGATGAAAGCCGTAAGCACGGGGTTGTGAAGGGCGGAGGAGGAATCGATTTACAGGGCGGGAACGGGGACGGAGTCGGAGGCAGAGGCAAAGGTAGCACGGGTGCGGATGAGATGCCGTCAAGGCGGATGCGACGATATTGCGATGAGCTACGAGTTCGTGGAGATGACGAACGTAGGACGAGGATAAACAAATCATAAGTGGGACATGGAGAGGGGAGAGGGGCGGGGCGAGGTGGGCAGGCATATTGAGTGCTTGGGAGGATGGAGCAGCGGTTGTATGCCGACAGAATGGGCGCGCAAGCGTAGGCCTGGACTGCACGTACCCATTAGGTATGGATACCGTCTTCGCGTTCTCTACGTACTTTGGCAGCTCACCACGTCCTCCCTTTTCACAGCCTTGTTTATGACAGAAACGTGCCCGCCTACGAAGGACCTATCTTACCAATTCTGCCGCACTGTTCCAATTTTGATATATACTTATGACTCGTGCGAGGGATCAAGTACAGGTGTCGATATCAGCACTATTTATATTTATCATCAATATGAGTTAGCCCACCAGCTGCCAGGTTTGTCCCTTTTCCAGTGTAAACCTTCGAGCGTCTGGATCAAGTTCTATACCTGTTCATAATAACCCGAGACTGAGTTTTTTTTTTTTTTTTTTTTTTTTAATCCTTTTTTCAATTCGATAGCACGTCTGTCGCATGGATATTCTTCCGCGAGTCTGTTGTCCGTGCATCTCGCCATCGCCGATGGATGCCTACCTTTCCTATTCCGTCCTGCCCTTCCGGTCCTGCGATTATTATGACACTCGGTTCCTGAGATTGTCTACGGGACCCAGCTTCCAGGATATTCGTTTCACAAAGCTAGATATAGAAAAATAATCCGTCAATCTCGACTTTATATACAGTGTGAATTTAGACTACAAGCTATACGATACTTAGTGAGAAACATAGCCATCTCGGCGGTAGTGGCTGTTTTGGCATTGCGAAGCATCTGCTTATATCCAGGTAGACGTACAGATACAACCAAATTAATCTTTGACGCGGGTGGTTCGGAGGCTATGGTAATCGCATTGGCTGTGCTACACGCGTTACTGAGCCTGTGCGCTGTACTTGGAAATAAAGTCCCTTGACCTCGACGTACTCTCCCTTGACCCTCATTAATGGACCCTCTCTCTATCACTCTCGCCACAGTAACTCTCACTACGGCAGTGAAGGATCTTGCTGAACTATTGAAGAAGTTTGAGAGGTCTTTCTCCAAGGTCAGTTCGTCGAAGTTTATCTCTGTGGAAAATTTATGGAACTGATGCGATCCCTCCGCGGCCAGCCCGCCGAGAACATTCGGAATGCAGGGATATTGGCTGCCGAGCTCCGCCAAACGTTGGATCAGCTCAGACAATTTCGCGATGAAAAAGAGGCGATTCTGAACGACGCAAAGGACATGAAAATTGCCTTGATTGATTTGATCAGGTCAGAAATTTTCCATCACATTGAAGATAGTCTCATTGAGAAAACGGTCGCAGGGACATGGAGTCTGTTTATGAAAAATGCTCTGGGATTGCACTTGTAACGGCGAAGAAGAGATTCGCCAAATTCAAGGCTACGTTTATAGCATGGAAGAATCGTAACAAGGTCCAATCGGAGATCAAGGAACTTCTCAATCGCGTTAACCAGCATCGCAGTACATTTCTGGTTAATCATTAAAATTCTTCTCTTTATTCGGCTTTCCCTCACCTTCACTCCGTTTTAGCTGCTTTCTGTCATGCGAATCGAGGAAAGACTGGTTATCTCAAGCGGTTCCAAGGCCCAAGCGTCCAGTACAAGTCATAACGAGATCTCACGCCGAGTTTCTGATGAACGCATCAGCCATTTTCTTGGAAAGAACTTAACCAAACCGCGAGATTTATCTCCCGAAATGTCCGACGACTTTATTTCCAACACCTATCTTCGCTGTCAAATTGATGCAATCAATAAACTTATGGAGAGATTGTCTTTGACTGCATCATATCCCATTGAAGAACCAGCTGGACGCTTCCTCCTTCCCTTTCAAACCGTTCCAGTAAATTTGTTTGTCGAGGATGATCAAGTTATTCACCAGAAAAATGTCATTATCCAAGCGTTGCAAATTCAGACCATTCTGCGGGGTGATATCGCATCCCTTTCGGTGCAAATGGGCGCAAGCGCTTTGCAACACCTGGCGTGCGATCTGCTCGACCTAGACATGTACCACGAATCAGCTCTCATCGGCACCTGGGCGGTAAAACTCTTTCGAACCTTAGTTACCCATCACGAGGCTACATATCTGCCCTATCTTGCCCTATCCCTCACTTACGTGGCTCTAGCGTACAATGAAACAAACAATATAGAGGGCGCTCTTTCTTCAATTACCGAATCCATTGGTATATGCCGAAGGTTACAAATACCATCTGTGTCTTGGGATACGAGGCTTCTATTGCCTCATGCATTAAAGATCTCTGCTTCAATGACCTTATTTAACAGAGATCCCCTCGAATTGCTACAAGAAGCACAAGAGGCTGTCAATTTTTTTATGAATGTCGTCGAAGGTAGCGACCTCGCCAATGGAGCATTGCCGATAGCCAGAGAACTGATGGACAATTTGGACAATTCTTACATTTCTTCGGTCCGCCATCATGCTAAAATACTGCACCAACTATCGCCCAGTTTAGCAGTATATCAATATGGTGCATCTTTACAACAATTATCAACCAATCTTCAAGAAAATGGACAATTTGCTAAGGCTTTCCATGCACAGAAAAAGGCACTAGAAATTTTGGATTTTCTGGTTCAATTCTACCCTGAGCGTCTGGATCTGGACCGGGCGGACGCACTTTCCCATATTTTGGACACAGATTTCCGGGATTTTCTACCCCCTTCTGACGCACTTCCAATGTCACACGAAATGATAGCAACTTATAGGAAATATTTTGAAAAGGACCCGAAAAAATACGGCAGAAAACTGCACAATGCGCTTCGGGTAATATCGAAGCTATCGTTAGTCATGGGGCGATACGATGATGCTCTCATTTTTGGGAGAGAAGCAATATCATTGAATCAGAAATTAAACGGCAATCGCTTCTCGCTTGCACTGTCCCTAGACTTGATTTCAAATATCCTTCGTTTTTTGGATTGCTATGATGAGGCAGCTGTTATATGGAACATATAGTGGGTCATAAATCAACTATGGAAGTGCAAGGAAAATAAGCAATTTTTGAGCTTGTGATCTGAGATTCACTGTTTTTTGAGCGCAGTTTTTCGGATTCACTTTCTTTTGAACATGGTTTTTCGAATTCACTTTTTTTTGAACACGGTTTTTCGAATTCACTTTTTTTTGAACACGGTTTTTCAGATTCACTTTTTTTTGAACACGGTTTTTTGGATTCACTTTTTTTCGACCACGATTTTTCGGATCAAATTTTTTGAACACATTTTTTTGAACCACTTTTTTTGATCACACTTTTTTTTCACAGCTTTTCTTGAATGCAGTTTTTGAAACTGACTTTTTCAGAATGTGTATTTCGAAATCACCTTAATACGGCTCAGGTCGGGGAGTTCAAATTCCCAAATTTCCTGTGTAGCCAATCATTGCCCGACTCATGGGACCCTGGGCTAACTGCCGATTAGATTAGATTCCTCACTGTCGGTCGGTCGAAGTTGGACCGCGGTGATATGCCTACGACTTTGCTAATGCCGTGCACAAACACACAACACGAACGCGATCGTAACGAGTGGCTCTGAGGCGCGAATCGGGTTCTAGGGATCCGATGATGGAACTGGACGATGTGCGAGGGTCGAGGGAAGAAAACGAGGGCGAGAACAATGACGAAACGCGCAGCCGCGACGACGAAGACGGCTGGAGACGAAGTGCGAAGACGAGGACGAGGTGTTGCGACGACGAAGGCAACAAATGACGAAGCAAAGTACGAAACAGACGATATTCGAGAGGGAAAACGGGGAGCGCGATTCACTGAAGGTAAACTGCAGTACAAGCATGTTTTTAGAGTGTAAATACGTCGGAAATAGAAGTAAAATCGTGAAGGTGAAGTGAGAAAACAAATATCAAATAGAGAAACGAAAATACAAGAAGTTGATCGGAGAATTGGGGTGAGGAGAAAAGGAGCGACGAATGATGAAATACAAGAGTTCGTGATGGCCAAAAGCTGTCTAGACTTCAGAAAATAAATTCTTGCGAAAGCGCGATGCGATTCGTCGGGGAAAAGTGTTGACGTGGCGAGAATAAGATGTCGAACGAGTTGGAAATGCGAAAATGGGGTATAAGATGATTGTTGGGGTATGAGGGGAGTGCGAATACCGAGTGTCGGCTTAGCAGAGTCTGGCCTCCGATAGTGCGCCGTTCGCTATGTGAGCGTGCGAAGCGTGAGACGGGCGTCTAGTGCTAGCGGCAAAGTCCGAATTCGAGCGCGCAGAGATTTGCGGTGCGTATCAGCAGGCAATCAGCGCGCCTGCAATGCGTCAAATTGGGCACAGAACTCATTATTCAATTTTTCCTAACCCGACGACGTAGTGCTGCACCTCTGATCTGCTGCTAACATGCCTACGGTAAGCTAGTAGTTTACACAAATAAGCCCCTAATAAGCGGCTCTGAGGTGTAGGAAGTCTCATCCTCTGCAATCATGGTTTGCTGAACCAGAAACATGAACTTTGAATCACAAACTTTGAACCGTCGAACCTCCGTCAGATGGCAAAACTCAGGACAATCTCCCTAGGAGACACGTGCACCGCCTTGGCACATGAGGCCGAAAGTTGATGGGAAATTATGCATATAACAATAGAAGAAGGAGGGGAAGGGGTGAAATGGTCGTACTGACTCAGAAAAATAAATTATAGTGGGAGTTCAAGGCAATTTTTTGGGGCGACGCACGATGCAATTGAGGAGGTGTTGGTGTGGAAGCTAAAGTAGAGTGATTCGAACAATAAAATATTTCGCCAAATAATGCCATGCAACTTGTGGGCGAAGGACCGTGATAATGCAAGATCCGATGTGTTGGGCGCGAATGCGGGATGCGCGCCTAGCGCGTGAAGTGGGCAAAATCCGAGATTTGTGCGCGCAGAGTGTCGCGACGCGTGTCATCGAATCACTTGGATTCTTTGCGACTCCCTGTGCGCTCAAAGAGCAAAGTTTACCAACTGCACCTGTTAGGCGCGCATCCCGCGTCCCACGCCAGATAAGGTTGACCACAACACCACGACATGTCTATTCAGAAGCCTACAAAAAATCCCACTGTGAGCACTTTGTTGAGTATTTCTTTGGGTCCTAGGAAGCCCAAATCGCGTCACAGTATTGCTTCTGTTTTGTTTAGGGATTGGCGCCGGTAACCCTGGCGTATTCCAGGGCTACCCGTACCCTTACCCCCGCAAACCCGTACCCGCGCATAAGGGTACGGGGTTTTCGTGGGTACGGGTACGGGTTTTTGCGGTACGAGTACAGGTTGGGTACAGGTCGAGGCAGGTAGGGTGGGTGGTGCCAATGTTTCGTCACAAACACTGATACTGTAGAGGCTACATGCTATTTGTAGTTCTACGTATGGAAAACATTGTAAATTAAATCATTGGAGTACTAAATATACTTACTTACCATTTTTGAGCTGCTATAATCTTGTTTATGACCTATCCTTACCGGAGGCATTTAAAAATGCCTCCGCTAACGAAACCTTCTCTTGGAACACCCGATAGGCGCCGAGTTGCTGACCCGCCAACCCGTGTCGGGGGTACGGGTTTTTGGGGGGGTACCAGACCGCCTACCCGTACCCGTACCCCAGCAAAACCCACACCCGAACCCGTGCGGGTCGCTGTACCCATGCCAATCCCTTGGTGCATGGCCTAGCAATTCGTAGGGACATGTATCAAGGCCTAACATGGATAATCTAGATGGGGGGTTAGACATTAACTGAGATTTCTATGCTTGATTTGGCGCATTGCAGGCGCGCAGCGCGCTGATTGCCCGCGGTCCAACTTCGACCGACCGACAGTGAGGAATCTAATCTAATCGGCAGTTAGCCCAGGGTCCCATGAGTCGGGCAATGATTGGCTACACAGGAAATTTGGGAATTTGAACTCCCCGACCTGAGCCGTATTAAGGTGATTTCGAAATACACATTCTGAAAAAGTCAGTTTCAAAAACTGCATTCAAGAAAAGCTGTGAAAAAAAAGTGTGATCAAAAAAAGTGGTTCAAAAAAATGTGTTCAAAAAATTTGATCCGAAAAATCGTGGTCGAAAAAAAGTGAATCCAAAAAACCGTGTTCAAAAAAAAGTGAATCTGAAAAACCGTGTTCAAAAAAAAGTGAATTCGAAAAACCGTGTTCAAAAAAAAGTGAATTCGAAAAACCATGTTCAAAAGAAAGTGAATCCGAAAAACTGCGCTCAAAAAACAGTGAATCTCAGATCACAAGCTCAAAAATTGCTTATTTTCCTTGCACTTCCATAGTTGATTTATGACCCACTATATGTTCCATACTGTTACCCGCAGGGAACTGATCAATATTTATCAGACTCTGTTTAATTTCCCGTTCCCGTTGGAGGCTGAAGCTCATTATAATCTTGCATATGATCTCCAGCATGCCGAACACTATCCAGAAGCAATTCGCGAAGCTCAAACATGTATCATGCAATACCGCACATTGGCCTGCCAAGATGCAGACTTGTACAAGGATGGACTGGCCCAAGGACTCTACTTGCTTTCTGATATTCTCTTCGACGCCGATGAGTACAAGCAAGCATTTGATGCTGGACAAGAAGCATTTTGTCTCTACCACTCCATTATTCAAAACAATCCAAAATTCCTCTCGCACTACACTGCGTTTATACGCCTGCAGACCCGCATTTCCGGGTACTCAGATGATGAGGAAAAGTCCATTGAACGAGGACAACAGTTGCTTCGTTATTCAAACGAGTTGGTCAAAATGTTTCCGAACAAGAAAGAACGGACCCTCATTTATGCGATTTGCATGCATTCTGAGAATCTGTCAAGGTTTGATCGGCTCACAGAATCTACGGTCTTCATCCAAGAGGCGCTGGACTGGTATGACAATGTTCCAGCAGAGACACCCTCTGCAGTGGAACAACATATGGAATGTATTCAACAAATGGCATTTGTCCTTGGGGCCCAGGGGTATCCAGAGAAGGCCTTGGATCGTTATGAAGAAGCTCTAAAAATTGGGAAGAAATTCCCCTCAGACCCGGACGTTCTTGAATCGCTAATTTGGACAACCGCTAATCGCGCTGAACGTCTCTTTGATATTGGACGGTATTCTGAAGCCCTGACAAGCAGTCATGACGCCTTGCTAGTCATCCGTGCGAGCGAATCTCCAAATATCTTTGCTCTTGTGTGGTGCCTGCAAGTCGTTTTTATTATACAACATTTCAACCGGGACATGGAAGCGGCAATTCATGCCATACAGGAAGCAATCGACTTATCTCGTTCCGCTATCATGACAGCCAAGGACACAAGCAGCCGATTGAGCCATCAGGTGGATCTCTCACGTTCCCTTCGATCCCTCTCTGGGGCTCAAGCCGACGACGGAAACGAGGCCAACGCAATGAGTCTAGCTCAGGAAAGCCTGGACGAGATTATGAAAGTTAAAGCAGCAAATTTAATTTTACCCTCGGATAATGTGCCAAAATCGCACATGGATACCATCCACACACTCTCCCTGCGATACGCTTACAAAGACGACCTCCCTCTGGCGCTGGACCTCATAGACGAGGCTAGTACTTATTACGAAAAACGCGCACAGGCACGCAACGGTCTATTCCCAGACCTTGCATGGATCCTCCTTTCGCAAGGCGTCCTCTATTGTGCTGCAGGACGACACGAGGAAGGAATCGTGGCTAAAGCCAAGCTCACCAACTTACAGCAGCGTTTGGGCTTAGTATTTCCCAACCTCGGACGCTGGGTTCAGGTAAAGTTGGATCGGGAAAGGGGTCGTCCTTCGTGGATTGCCTTGATCGCCAAACTCGACGTTCAATGCAATCATCAAGATTTGATGGAAGGATACTAGTTAAATTCCAGTAGGATTACCTCTGACCACGGTAGTAAGGAACGGGTCTAGCAAAGGATAATCTGTTCGTGTTTAGACATCCTAAAAAGAAAATTCCCGACATTACAACCGACGTTAACACCACCTAAAATATTAAAAGTATAACTGGGTTTTCATGTTAATTTCATGTTTGGACGAAGGAACTTCAAGCGCTGAAATGAGTTTCGTGGAAGGAAGGAAGGAAGGAAGTATATTATGTCGGCGCTAACGCCTTACGGATCGCAGCAGGATCGCACGTGCCGTTGATGAAAATTTGATTACGTAATATACAGGCTTTCTCAACGACACTGAGCTCGACATTTCTCCCTCCATTGTCGCGTGCGAAGATAAATCTCATCAATACTATGATCGCCTCCAATCCACCTCGACATACCGAAAATCACTACCACTCTCGACCTCTCCCAATACAACGCATCATCCACCACCCCAAAACACCACTTACATCCAAAGAGACTCCACATCCACAATACCGATTCCCGGCCCATCTAGGTCTACGGCGAGGTCGTCATACTCACTGCCCTTCAGATTAGGTGTCACCTGTCTTTTAAGATGGTCGGCAACGTTCATGGACGATGACAACCAGGAACTGCACGAGTTCATGGTAGGGGTTGTTTGATCAATGAAGCAGAACGCGCTGTGCAACAAGACGAGCGGGCTGGGGTATTAGGATGCTGAGCTGAACGTGGATGGGCCGTGCGTCGATAATCTAGCGCTGGAGGAACGGTGCGTTTTCCTCCTTGTCTTCAGATGCAGGTTGACATGGTTTGTATTTTTCTGCTCCAGAAGACAGCTTTTCTATTCTAAACTCCTGAAGAGATTGCTGGAATCGCTTAACAAACCCCATTCGTCCGCTTGATCGACCCCTATTTGCTTTGGGCGACGCCGCGACGGTAAAGCGGGATCGTTCAAGAGCAGAATAGAAATTAGCACCGCTTCCCTTTCCTCCATATCTTTTCCTATACCCCATATCAACAACGTCCACCGTTCTCTCCCACTTCTCCCCCAGACCGGCTCCCACTGCGTCTTCCTTACCCTGTTTGTCTCATACTCACTCGATCCCGCTCATCCATCGCGCTAGCTGCTGGTATCTGTCCTCCTGAGGCCTGATCGTCTGAACGCCAACGCTGTACTCCCATTGCATATTGGCCAATCTGAATGCCCGGAGGGCTAAAGCTCACCGTGGACGAGTATGGGTACGGCATCTTCTGTACCACGCGTCGTCACCAACTGCCGACGTGTCGCCTCCTTTCCGTGACGCTTCGCGTAGCACATGCCACTCTCGCTGGAAGCCTGAGCACGTACGTTCTTGTTAGACTTGTTATGCGCGCGGCTGTATTGACCCAGAATTCAAGGTTATTGGTAGCACGTGCATCTCCTGCCCCCTCACCCATCCCTTCTTTGATAGTGCTCGCGTCATAATGTGCCACATCCTCCAAATGAACATTTAATTCAACCAGGTTTAACACTGAGCGGTGATCAATATCTCGAACGTTGTAAGTCTTTTGTTCGTTCGTTTCTTGGACTGTTAGTCTTATCAACTCAGTGTCGTGCAGAGCTTCCGAGAAGCAGGAAGCTGTTTAAATATCCCGCTGGTTTCTTCACGCTAGGTTAACGACGAACAGTCAGGTCAGTCGTCACTTTAACTCGATAGCTTCATGCTCAATCGTTCTGACTTTTTCATCCCCCCTCAACCCATAGCCCTTCTACCATTGAAGCGTTCGCACAAGGCCTACTTGTCGTTGAAATGATCGAAAACACGTTTCTCGATGATCTCTCAAACCCTTCCAGCAGGACGAACTCCTACTAACTTCGCAAATGATTTCGTCAATGTTAACCACGTCGTATGCTCGAAGGCGATTTTTGTAAAGTCATTGGTGTGAAGTAAGTCTATCCTAATCTCTTTTTCTTGTCTCATGTACTCAATTGTGCATAAGCCGCTTTACCTCGTCGTTACAGGATCTCGAATACAGCTCCTTGTTCTACCTTTTGCGCAGCGGGAAAAGCATTTTCTCTCTTCTTCTCTACCCTGCCTGCTACCTCATTTTTCATTTATGTCTCTCCGCCGTCTTTCCTTTTCCCGCTTTTTAAAGGCGTCTCGTGACACGAACCTTCGTTCCGTTGTACGCTGTCGTCGCTAGTGATTTTTCTAGTCTCAAATCTCAAGGACTTGGGTATAGGCGATCGTGATGTGATTTTGACCTCTGCGTCGGGACTCATTGTGTCTATCGTCGACGTTTGACTCGCCTGCTTTCGTTTCCTTCCATGTTATTTGGTGGGTTTTAATGTTCGCGGGGTGATCACCATTCGTTGGCCTTTTTCGTACTTGTTTTTTCACCTTTCTTTCCTCGTCTTAGAGGTTCGAGGGGTCTGTTGAATATACGCTTCGAATCATGGACACGATTCTGGCACCAACGTGTGTACTGGTCCTTTATCTGACTTCGGCGGTATTTTGGATTCCGGTCACTGTGAGCCAATGCGAGAGGCAGCAGGGTTGGTTTGGATGTGAGTTCGTATTCCTGTTTAATTACACACCTAGTGGATCGACCTCCGGGTCTGCTGCTTGTGTATTGACGAGAATTTAGATACCTTGAGGTCTAAATTAGTTAGAAACTGACAGCATAGCTTGTTTTCAGCATAGGGGTACAGTCTGTACGTTCCTGGCGAGATGTTACCGCCAACTAGGTCGCACGGAACTACCCGTATTACCTAAGTATTTGGTTCGGCTTTCGACTGGCAAACACCATTCCGCTGTCCTTCATCGTGGTCGACAACGTCGGCTTCTCACTGTCGGGCCCTGCGCCAATTATGCATCTTTCCTCTCTCGTTCTGATGCTATGCTTCTATCACCTCAACGCCTTCGTCCAGGTTTCTAGCACTCAACTCGACCTATTTGTGAGTTGCGCAGCCCACACTCCCTGACGTCGTCGCCCACACGATTCTAACTCTGCTATTTGTTTTACAGGCAACAATCGCGCGTTCGTTACACATTGCCGATTGCCTTGGAGAACGAGGATAACCCTTACTTCACCTTTGCATTCGTCTGGGACTCTCGCTAAGGAATTCTGGTTCAAGATGAGGAATTATTAGGTTGCAGGTCCAGTGCTCGCGCTGTCGGAGGCGTTCAAACTCGTCCTCGATCCATCCCACCGTCAGCCCATCCCGCCCTTGTTCTATCCCGTGCTCCTTCCCTTCATGACGAAGTCGTTCAAAATGTTTCTACTCCACTTTCCTTTCTCGCTCCGTCCGTTCCCGTCTAGCCCTGCGCCTCGCTCTTACCCCGCCACCGTTGGCAAAGGCGACGACGGCGCTGAAAATTCGTCCATCCCGAACCACTCCGGCCTTGCTCCGCTCCACTCGTTCCACCTCGTGTCATCCCAGCACCCCGCGGAGCGAACCACTCTCGCAATGGGAGCACCCGTACCAAGACCATAACACACCGATTGCCCATTGCGGCGACGACTGCGATTGTAACTCCGTATTCAACGCACCCGCAGACTCTTGCTTCTTCGCGCACCGTGACTGGCTCCGTCCTTCCCCTCGCTGACGGAGACCCCATCCCGCCCCTGCTGCACGTGTTGGACACAGATGCAGAGGAGGAGGGAGGAGGAGGGGGGAAGTACGGGAAGAAAGAGGAAGTGGGCACGTATGTGCGGGAAGTGCACGGGTGGGTGGATGCGGCCCTGTATACTTCAATGACCAGCGCATATATGCGCTCGGTTTGCCCTCAACCTCGCGGAGGAGGGAAAGAGGAGAGTATATATTAAACGCGACGGTGTATACGTCCCGGGAGGAGTTGGTTCTTGTGAATTGGGCTTTCAAGTGGGCGTTCGATGTCGATGTTGACGGCGAGGGTGGAGGCGAGGGCGACCCATATGACAGTGCCAGTGTGTTCGGAAGTCTACGGCCCGTCGGCCCTTCTTCTGTTTTCGAACGATCTGGAACAAGCATGTTGAGCTGGCAGATTACAGTGCATCGATTTTGATCGAGTCTTATATCCGAAGTGGAGCAGGCGGAGGGGAAGAAGGATGGGATGGATCACCACCAGACAAAAAATGGGGACGCGACGCGACGCGTAAATCACGTGAACTATCTGTCACACAAAATACCAGTGCCAGCGGAGTTCGTTTCAAGCTCAGTGACGCATTTCGACTGTGGTTGTCGCCTCAGAGATCTTTTTCGGTAGACTCACCGTAAGTGTTCTTTTTGTTTACTGACATTCTTATGTTTACTGACATCCTCAGGAACCCCAGTGAGATAATGAGACCTTATACATGCGTCTGTCGACGCGTGTCGTATTTGCTCTCAAGACAAACTCGACTCGACGTATTCGACGAATAAAGTTTTCGTCAGCCTTCGCCGGTAGGGTGGATTAGGTATCCTCAGAGTGTGTGTTCCTGGTTGTGGAGATGACCTTGGTGCGCATCAAGCGGACGGCCAGAGTGACCTAGAATTCACGTCAGTCGGTAGTACGTGAGTCCTCTTTCCTCTTTCCCTTTCCCTAAATTTTCCATTATGTTCACCTCTCAGTGCTTTGCATCCTTTGAATACGTGCTGTGCTCAATCCGTTTCAACGTCCGGTTTTGACCGACCATCTCGAAGGTCCATCTTGTGGCCAGTATTCTGCGTAACAGCTTGTGAATCTTCCTTTTTGTCTCTTGGACTGTTATTCACTCTTTCATGCGGATGTTCTTCCTTTAGCTATCCGACAATTTGACCATCTGACCCACACATATCAACACAGGCACTTAAAACGCTTAAGTACTTGTCGCTCTAGTGGACGTGCTTCTGCATGCGATGGATACGGCGAAGTGAATGTTCAAAGTTACGGAAACGTCATTCGTGCGTACTATGGGAGCTCCCGTATTGAACTAGAATCCCAAGCCTGTTGATGACATGTGCATCCCTTTTCTTATCACCTATTTTTTCTCGAACGTAGTAAGTCCTCTGTTCGTTCCTTGGACTCCTATTCATATCACCCTAACAAAATGCACAGATTCGTCAAACCAGGAGGCTACTTCAGGATCTCGCTAGTTTCGTTTTTGTTTGATGGCTTCTGGTTCGTTCTAATTCTTAACTCTCGTGAGTCTCCCCATATTGAACCCTCTAATTCGTACATCATCAACGCAGGTTAGCACAACACCTACTTGTCGCTCGAGTCGATCGAGAACACACTTTTTTCGACGGTTTTTCGGAAATTCCTTCAATACGACGAAGGTCTACCTCCTGTCTGCGACCCTCAGAGTCGAATTCTATGCTACATTTCTATCCGTGATTCCTGGAAGCTATTAGTCGAGCTTTTATAACTGGCCATGTAAAGAATTTCGTCGACGTTAACCACGTCTTACGATTAATGGCGAATTTGTGAAGTGAGTCTACCACTTTCCTCTTTTTCTTGTCTCATGCTCTCTATTGTGCACAGCCCGCTCCATCTTGTCGTTAAAAGACCTCCAATACGGATTCGAGGCGGCTTCTGGATCAACCTCTGGGACATCGGTTCTTGCTCCTCCTACCGTCCCATGTGCCGCACAACAAGCATTTTCTCTTTTTGAACGCCTCTTTCACCCTTCCTCGTTAGATCTGTTCTGTTATTTCGCTCCTTTTTTTTTGTCTCTGCCCTTGCCTGCGATCTTCTTTCGTGTGTCCTCTCTTCGCTGTCTTTCCCTTCCCCACTCCTTCAAGGCGTCTCGCGATATCTGCCCTCTTCATTCCCTACCACATGCTGTCATCGTTGGTGATCGTTCTATAGGCTTGAATTTCTTTCTCCTCGTGCCGGACCGTACCACAGCGTATGCGAAGACTTTGGTATGATCACGTTGCTATATATTATCGGATCATTACCTGAACGCGGCGCTGCACTGTTTCTAGATCTAGCACGGAGTCATTCTGACCTTGACCTGGCTCCTTTCGTTTCCTTTCATTTCTTTCGGCGTTCCCGGTGCGGTTCTTAAAGCTCGCGGGATGATTCGTTGCCCTTTTTTGGTCTCAATTTTCACCTTTCTTTTCTCGTAGTTGGTTAACTGGTGTGGATTGGTATTTCTTCTGTGCTGAGATCGGCTCAGAACGTATGCACCCGTCGACTATTGAAAGCTAGATCTGGGACATTGACCATCACGGCTGTAGCTTCGGGCCGAACTGATGTCGTTCCTATCGTCTCTGCGAGCCCTCGGAAATTTGTTTCTTTTTTAAGTTCCCGAATAAAACTATCGAAATAGAACAAGGCATGCGTTCATGCACTTGGTACAAATATAACTGAATTGATGATCATCACGGAGAGATCAAGGCTATATGGTAATCGCGAGGGCTGTGTTTTATGGACTGGAGTAGAGAGGTTGCACGCTGTACTTGGAAGTCAAGCCCTCGGACGTACTCTCTCGGCCTTCACCAATGGATCCTCTTTCCATCACTCTAGCCACGGTTACTCTCGCTACAGCAGTGAAGGATCTTGCTGAGTTATTGCAAAAGTTCGAGCGGTCCTTCTCGAAGGTCGGTTCTTTGAACTCTATTTCCCAGCAAATTTTTCGAAACTAAAATTTTTATGCGGCCAGCCCGGCGAAAACATTCGCAATGCAGGGATATTAGCCGCCGATGTTTGCCGAACATTGGATCAGCTCAAGCGATTTTGTGACGAACAAAAGGAGATTCTGAGGGATGCAAACGACATGAAAGTCGCCCTTGCTGAATTGACGAGGTCAGTAATTCCGCAAAAATGGACATTTCTTTCATTGAATGAAGATGGCAGGGACATAGAGTCTGTTTATAATAAGTGCTCTGAAATAGGACCTGTAACTACTCGGAGTAAATTCGTCAAGTTAAAGGCCAGCTTCATCGCATGGAAGAACCGTAATAAAGTCCACTCGGAGATCAAGGAGCTCATGAATCGGGTTAATCAGTGTTATAGTCACTTCATGGTGCATCCTTGAAATTTACCTTTTGTCGGCTCTTCCTGACCCTCTCTCTGTTATAGATGTTCTCAATAATAAGAATCGAAAAACGACAGGTCATGTCAGGCGTTCCAGTTACTGAAGCATTTAGTAGAGTTCCGAACAAAATTTCGAACGCAGTTTCTGATGAACGTATTGTCAAATTTCTTGGAAGCAGCACGGAGAAGCTGCAAGAGTTACTTCCTGAGATGTCGGCCGACTTTATTTCTACCGCTTTTCTTCGTCTTCAAGTCGATGCGATTAATGCACTTATGGAGAAATTGTCTTCAACCGCGTTATACCCCATCGAAGAACCAGCAGGACACTACCTCCTTCCCTTTCAAACTATTCCAGCAATCTTGCTCATCAAGGGTGATCGATTCACTCTGCAGAAAGAAGTTATAGGCCAAACATTACGAATTCAGACAATTCTGCAAAGAGACTCCGCGTCCCTGTCAGTGCAGGTGGGGGCATGGGCATTGGACAACCTCGCAGCCGACTTGCACCAGCTAAACATGTACCCCGAGTCGGCTCTCATCGGTTCATGGGCAGTTAAGCTCTTCCGTACCTTAGTTGTCAATCACCCGACCACGTATTTGCCCTATCTTTCCCTAGCTCTCTCTCACCTGGCTCTGGCATACCGTGGAACCGATAATGTGGATGGCGCTCTTTCTATGACTACTGAAGCCATCGCGATTTGCCGGTCTCTGCAAATACCGTCTGTCTCCTTGGATATAAAACTTTTGCTGCCACATGCGTTGCAGATATCCGCTTCGATCACCTCTTTTGAAAGAGATTCCCTCAAATCACTCCATGCAGCGGAAGAGGCCGTCTCTTTCTTTGACGAAGTTGTTGCCAGCAGCAAGCTCGGCAATGGTACTTTGCAGATAGACAGAAACCCAAAGGAAACGGGAGACGACTCTTCCATTTCTGCAGCGCACTGTCATGCGCAAGTACTGCATCACCTCTCGTCTAGTTCGATGGTATATACGTATGGTATATCATTGCAACAGCTCTCAATTAGTCTTAAAGAGATCAGCCGATTTGAAGAAGCCTTTCAGGCGCAACAAAGGGCACTAGAAATTTTAAAATTTCTTGTTCCATTCCACCCAGAATGCATGGACCTGAATCGAGCACGGGGACTCTACCAAATTTTGCATACAGACTTCCGTGGCTTCCTCGCGCCGACCAACATGCTTGCTATGTTTCAAGAATCAATAACCATCTTTAAGAAATACTTCGAAAAGGATCGAAGAAAATACAGTATGGAACTGTGTTGGGCACTGTGGCAGCATGCCGCTCTTCTGAATGAAATGGAACGATACGACGATGCGCTCCAAGTCTGGAAAGAAGTGAAAGTTTTGGTCCAGGAAGAAAGCAAAGATCGATTCCACCTTGCAAGCGCTTTGGACAATGTCTCGGATGCTCTTCGCTCATTGAAGCGCCATGACGAAGCGGTTATTTCCCGAAAGGAATCAGTCAAAATTTATCAAGTGATTCAAAACTCCCCGTCTCATCTCGAGGCAAATGCTCATTATAATCTCGCGTATGATCTTTGGCATGCTGGACGATATTTGGAAGCAATTCATGAAGCTCAAACATGTGTCACGCAATACCGTACGTTGGCGCTTCAAGATCACAGCCAGTACAAGAAAAAGCTAGTTAATGGTCTCCACTTGCTTTGTGATATTCTCTTTGACGCCGACCAATACAAGGAAGCATCTGATGTCGGACAAGAAGCATTTAATCTTTTTCAGTCCGTTATTCAAGAGGAACCAAGCGCCCTCTCGGATTACGTTGCGTTTATACATCTGCAAGCCAACATTTCCTGGTACACAGACGATGGAAAAAAGTCCATCGAACGAGGAAAAACTTTGGTCCACTATTCAAACGAGCTCATCGAAATATTCCCGCATGTCAGAGGACAGACCCTCGTTTACGTTACCTGGATTCAATCTCACAACTTGTCGAGGTGCGATCGAATCACAGAAGCCACAGTTGCCATTCGAGGGCCACTAAACTGGTATGAGAGTGTTCCAGCAGGCACACCCACGGAGATGGAACTACATATGGATTGCCTTCAGCAACTGGCCATTTTGCTTCACGCCCAGGGGGATCCGGAACGGGCTCTGGACGCTCTCGAAAAGGCTATGACCATTGGAAATAAAATTTCTATACACCCTGACATTTTCGAACGTCTAGCGTGGATCACCAATATTCGTGCCTTATGTTATTTTGATCTTGGTCGATATTCTGAAGCTGCCACCGCCAGTCAAGATGCCGTTTCGATCGTTCGTGAGAACAAATCTTTGGATACCCTTACTCTTGTATGGTGCCTGCAAGTTGCTTTTGTGGTGCAGCAATCCAACAAGAACTCGGAAGTAGCGATTAACTTCTTACGGGAAGCTGTCGACTTATGTCGTACCGGTATTTCTACAGCCGCCAAAAACCTAATCGACCAATTAAACTATCTTTCCGAATTGTCAGCATCCCTTCGACTTCTGTCCGAGGCTCAAGCAGATCTCGGAAACGAGGTCGACGCAAAGCGTTTCGCTAAAGAAAGCCTGGACGAAATCACCCAAGTCAAGTCAGCGAAAGCAATATTGCCCTGGGGAGACGTTCAAGCGTCGTACATGGATACCCTCCACACACTCTCCCTGCGTCTCGCCTGCAATGACGACCTTCCTCAAGCGCTTTACCTAATAGTCGAGACTAGTGATTATTACGAAAAACGTGTACAAGCGCGCCATGGTTTGTTTCCAAAATTGGCATGGATCCTCCTTTCGAAAAGCGTCCTCTCTTGTGCTGCTGGACGACACGAGGAAGGAATCGCGGCCAAAACCAAGCTCACGGACGTACAGGAACGTCTGAGCTTAGTTTTCCCCAGTCTCGGACGTTGTGTTCAACTTAAACTTGATCGTGAAAGGAGCCGCCCTTCGTGGGTCTCTTTGCTTGCCAAACTCGATCTTCAGTGCGGTCATCAAAGACCTGAATATATGATAGACGAAATGGAGAAAAATTCTCTCTTACACAGGTAGGATGGGTCCTTATAGTCGTAGCATCGCGGCAAGTGTTCCAAGACTCGGACTGCGGAAATAAATTTGAATGGTTATATGTACATGATAATCGGATGGAAAACCTACTTGAATCCAAGTCAAAAAGGCCCTCGATGAAGTACCTACAGGGTAAGCGAGTCACGGTTCGCACTGATTCTCGCCGCTACTCAACTTGGAATTTCGAACATAGAAGTAGCTTTGAAACGATTGTTGCCTACCCTGCTTTAATGTACATAAGCTCGCTATTGATCACATGTTAAAAATCGACTTACGTAATATCCATCTAAAGTATCAACAGCAATCGAAGGAACGCAAGCAGCATGACAGGATTTGTATTACGGACTTCAGGCGACTGCTGGAGCACAAAGCGGGTGTCTCCGTGTCGGCGTCAACGGATCGTACAAGCCGTTGATCCGCAGTGGACCGGATCTTGAAAAAACTGATTACGTTATAGCACCTCACCGACACCGAAACGTGGACGCGTCTGTCCGACTCTCTTCCCCTTCCTCATCGCGGGTCAAATGAACCTACATCATAACCCTTCTCACCGCTACCACGACGCTTAATCGCGAACTTGACCACTACCCTTGACACTGGGAATGGCCCAACCTCGAAACACCTCGAAGATGGCGAGCCGATCGACCACCACACGTTTCCCTCCCTCTTTCACTCCACTCCCTTCAACGAGCATACTATAGTGAACGCGTTATACACCACGCGTTCTGTGTTCTTCAAGATCGCCGACTACTTCCTCGTGGTCGCTGAAGATGGCAGCTCAGAGCCACGCGAGTTCTCAGTAGGGTCGTAGGCTAAGGGCTTATGAATGACGGGGAGAGGTGCGGTGGTAGGCTGAACGTAGGGGATATGGTATGTCGAGTGTCTGACGGTGAGGAGGAGGTACGCTTTCTTCGTGTTGTTTCTTCGTGTTCGACTTTGGGTTGAACTGGTCTGTATTTCTCTGCTCTGGGAAACACATCGATGGACCTAAACTTGTGAGTACATCATAGACATTTGAAATGGTGTTTAAAGCCGACAGTCCCTCTCTTTATCCTCTACCTTCCCTCGCATCCTACCGCGAAATGTGTGTTTCCTTCTACGCGAACGGCATCGTCTTCTCCACTTCTCTTTCCTTCTCGTCTTTCCTAATCTTTACCCTTTTTTCCTCGGTACCTATCTAACTTATCCTCTTCCTCCTCCTACAGAATGGATTCTACCGCATCTGTCTCGCCCCTTTCGTCGCGTACCTCCCTTATCCCTGCTCATCTCTTTCGCAAACTCCCTTGCAAGCATTCGAGCTCGCCAACGCCAAAACTCGCTAGGACGCGGTTCCGATTCTCTACGCCGTTGTTATTGGTAAACCACCGTAACGCGTCGGCTCCTGTTTCCCTCGCAATCACGAACGAGAACATGCTCGCCCTCCGCGTGCTCATCGAGCTCGACCCGAGCTGGGTCTGCGAAAAGCCTGAAAGATACAGTACATGGAGCGCTCAGTGTATGACCCACCCAAGGCGCTCGGTGCCTCCATGCGCACGTTGCAGGAGTTTGTGGAGACCTAGCTGGGGCCACTGGGACGGGTGCCCCAACGCAAACATGCAATGCAAATACTTAGGCCAGGAGAGACAAGAGATGGGATGGCAGCTCGATTTTGACCCAAAGGAGGAGGAGAGAGCTCGCGAGGAAAGGGAGATGCGGATATACGGGCGGGAATTGTACAGATGGGCGAATTTCGTACAGGAAAAGGTCTTCGAGTGTGTTTTTTCTTGGATTCAGCGCATATATGCGCTGACTTCGATCTCGCTTATTAGTTTACTGCACATTATAATCAGCCGAAGATTCTTCGCAAAAGACACCGTCTGTTTCGACGTTGACTCACCTATCCCGCATCGCCCTTGATGCTTTTATGTACTGGGCTCCAATTGACCCGCCCCACGTCAAGCAGAGCTTCTACGCGAGCTTGTACACCGCGTTCCTTCACCACATCCTCGCCCGCGGGGAGAAATCCTGCAGCATTACACGGGGTTTCTGCGATTGACGTTCTGATTTCGAAACTTTGATTTGACAATAGCTTTTATGACCGATCTGTAATCAATATTGTCAATAGGTTCGAAAACTCGAAATTCAAATAGACGAGTAGTTGCATCGACTGAGAACTTCTTGATTTTGAGTTTCTTGCCGGCGAAGATCCAGAGAGAAAGAGATGAGGTTCATGATCTCGAAATTCCATCATATGATTATACATGTTTTGTTCCTCTAATATGTGCTTTTGACCATTTCGAGCTGCCCTGACGAAATTCAGAGCCGAGGACGCGTCGCGACGCGTCACCAAATTGGTCACGTGTGTTATGTTGGGATCAATTTAAATTTCGGATCGCTTACCTACCTTCCCAACTCTCAGCATTCCAAACACAATTTTCTCCTGATCCCCTAGAGGGAAATGAAATCGATTCATGACATTATAGTTCTCGAAAATTTGAAGCGTGAAATTCCTGACAAGCTTTCCAACGCCGTACTCCCCACATGCGTCAAATTCGGTTCCAAATTTCCTCGTGATCCATATCGTAGTTCGTCTCCTCGTTGAAAGCGAGCCCAAACGTTTTTAGACTTAAATCTTGTGCTGATGGTCTCCTTTACAAGAATTATTGCACGGATTACGAGAGCTATGAGCACAAAGGTGCCCACATTGCATTGTCATCAAAATGGGGTCCTCTTGCAATTAAAACGAGGCATCTTCAGATCATCCTCGACTCCAACGACGATTCCGGGTCTTTCAGTGCTGGTCGTGGAGCTACCCTCGCCTGGTTAGGCGGGCGTGGCGGTTGGTAAGTTCGGTGCTTAGTGTTCTTGTGGGACCAAAGACAGTGAGAAGGGCGTCGAGGGTTGAGTTTTGGTGTCCTGGGCCGGCGTTAGTCGCAGGCGGTAAACTAAAGAAGAAATAAGGGCAGTTAGTTCGAGGCTTTTATCGAGGGGAATAAGAAAAAAAGGACGATAAAACGGATGAAGAAAGAAGAGACAAACGACATACTCTTGACGAAACGCGCTCCCTGATGTCATCTGGCATCCCCGAGTCCCATGACCCCTTCCCCTTCACCCCCTCTGCCCAACTTCGGGCTCGTAGGCGTCGCCACCGCAAACTGAGAAAGGAAATACACGGGACCGGCCTGGGGCGGGGGCGCCTTCCTGCCCTTGACAACGAGCAACCCATTCTACTTCGCTGATCCGTTCACAGATGACCGACCTGGTCTTTCTCCCAGCCCGCCCGCGGCGCCTCCGCACCGTCGACCTCGCTTCGGCTTCAACTTCAACGTCACCTCCAACCCCCCGCCTCATCATACTTCCATCTCACGATCGGACCCCCCTTCAATCTTCGTCCGCCCCCGCCCCGCCCCGTCTATCCCACCGCCCCGCTCTCGGCATCCCCGCTCCTGCCGGCGTCCATATTCGCTTCCATGTCCGCCCTGCTGTCCGCCGTCGTTCAGTGAAAAACGAGCAAATCGTCCAGCGCGTCGACGAACAGGGCCGTCTGCGTGACCACGCAGGTGGTGAAGACCTAAGCCCAGGAGAAGACGCGCAGGAAGTCCGTCATTTCGAGTTGAAGTGCTGGATGTATTACGGGCACGGCAGGTAGATGGGTGCGGATGCTAGTGCGGGTCGTATGTAGGATTCAAGGTTCCGTGTATGCGTGGGTGCGAGTCCGAATTTGAACGCGAGACCTCGTCGCACTCTCAGCCGAACATGACCTCCTCGACGTAGGTGGATGGACAATGGTAGGAACGGCGAGGCCAGGGGCGTAGATGATGACGCTGGCTCTGATGCTGATCCTCGCAGGAACCATTTCTGATGGGTCGTCACCTGGCGCGGGACATGAATGCACAGCAAGACATGAAGGACTCCCAGAAGTCGCTGAACGAAGTTCGAGAACGAGTTAGAAGGCAATAGGCCTCTCGTTGACGGAGACTGGGGTAAGGAAGATGAGGAGAGACGATGAGGAAGGCGTCAAAGCGGAAGTCAGGAGCTGCGTTTGCGGAGGGAGAGTGATGAGTTGGGTGTTGGGTGTGACGTGTCCGCTGTTGATGGCGACGGAGACGTTCCGGGGCGCGACGCCGACGTTGGAAGAGCTAGGTCAGGTATAGTCATGATCTCCTCCTGCTCGTGTTCGCATTCGCGCTGAGGTGTGTAGGACGGGTGAGGCGATTTGCGAGCTTGATGCTCGGCGTTCCAGCGCGATCAACAACAGCGAGGGGGGCATCGTGGAGTGCGTTTCAGAGTCTGGAGCTAGGGGTAGTCGTGGGTTGTGAACTATGGAAGGAATATATGTGGTTAGTTCGTGGTTTTGATAGAAGATATTAAGAAAAAAAGGGGGTCCTAAAACGGATGAATAGAAGAACAGATACAAAATCATACCTATGACAAAACCTCGCCCGCCCCACCCAGTATCACAACTTCCCCATCTTCCTCGACGTACTCGTCCTGCTCCTTCTTCTTCCATCTCCGGTCCTCCCTCCGCACCTTCGGGCTGGTAGACCCCTAGAACAAAACACCCAGGAGCGGCGGGGGCGGGGACGTCTTCCTGTCGTTAACGACGATCAACCCATTCGGCTTCACCCCTTCGTTCGTCGCTGCCCGACCTAGTCCCGCCTCCCCGCCCACACTTGCTCCCGCACCTGTCCCCGCCTGCACCGTCGACCTCGCTTCCGCTTCAGCTTCGATGTCAACCTCCAAGCTCCCAGCTCATCTTCACGCTGAAGCATCCACTCGCCGGTCGTAAAACCCCTCTCTCACCCAACGAGCGGACAGAGGTCGACCTCCCCATGCCTACACAATCGCGCCCGCGCATATATCCGCTTCCACGGTCGCCCTCGTGTCCGCCGCCGTCGAGACTACGGCGCACAGCATGGAAATCCTCCTGCGCGTCGACGAACGGGGCCATATGCATGAATGTACAGTCGTTCGCGCAAGCGGTAGGGTCGAGGAGAGGGCGTTGGAAGTTCGTCGCTTCATCGCGGGTTCGAGAGTGCAGGTGGGGATTGAATGCAGGGGGTGAGGTTCCGTGTATACGTGGGTGTGAATTCGAATTCGAATGTGAGGGCTCGCCCCACTTCCCGCCGAGTACGACCTCCTCGCCAGCTCAGTCATGTCAGACTTTCCCTTCCACTGTCCGCCGAACTCTGGTTCAGGACTTCCGGATACGGTCAAAAAGAGCAAGCTCCGACGTGGGTCGTGGGTTCGTCACTGGCAGGTGAATCGTGATGTTCCTGGCAGTGTCGACGGCAGTGCAGCCTTCAGGAGTTTTGTTGTAGTTCCCAAATGTAAATTCCTGTTGATCTTGAGCGCGAATCTCCTGGAAGGGCGAATTTGGACAACAAACCTGTGTAATAAATGGTGGGAAGCAGCCATAATACAGAGTATGTGAGTAGCCGTTTCGGCATTGCGAGGGATGGGGTTCATATTAATTTTTCAGGCGGAAAGTTCGGAGGTCATGGTAATCCCAAGGGCTGTGCTACACGCGGTCAAGGGCTTGCACGCTGTACTCAGGAATCAACCCTCACAACGTACTCTCTCTTGACCTTCATCGATGGATCCTCTCTCTATCACTCTAGCTACTGTCACTTTAGCCACAGCAGTCAAGGATCTTGCTGAACTATTGCAGAATTTTGAGCGGTCTTTCTCTAAGGTCGGCTCAAATTTTATCTCCGTGGCTAATTTATCGAAACTGATGCGACCCCTACGCGGCCAGCCCGCCGAGAACATTCGCAATGCTGGGATACTAGCTACCGAGCTTCGTCAAACGTTGGATCAGCTCAAACGATTTCGCGATGAGAAAGAGGCAATTCTGAACGACGCAAAGGCCATGAAAATCGCCCTGATTGATTTGATCAGGTAAGTAATTTCCCAAAAATATTGAACGTACCTTAGTTGACAAAACGATGGGCAGGGACATGGAGTCTGTTCATGACAAATGCTCGGGAATTGCTCTTGTAACTGCGAAGAAGAGATTCGCTAAATTCAAGGCTACGTTTATCGCATGGAAGAATCGTAACAAGGTCCAATCGGAGATTAAGGAACTTATCAATCGCGTCAATCAATATCGCAGCACTTTTCTGGTGAATCCCTCAAATCCTGCTTCTAGTCTGCTTGTCCTCACTTTCACTCCAATTCAGCTGTTTTCTGTCATGCGAATCGAGGAACGACTGGTCATCTCAAGTGATACCAGGGCCCAAGCACCCAGTACAAGTCCGAACGAGATTTCGCGCCGAGTATCGAACGAACGCATCATGGATTTTCTTGGACGCAACTTGGCAAAACCGCGAGATTTATCTCCCGAGATGACCGACGACTTTATTTCTAATGCTTACCTTCGCCTTCAAGTTAATGCAATCAATAAACTTATGGAAAATTTATCTTCGACTACATCATACCCAATTGAAGAACCAACAGGACACTACCTCCTTCCCTTTGAGACTGTTCCAGCAAATTTGGTTGTCGAGCATGATCAATTAATCCTGCAGAAAGACATTATAGGCCAAACGTTGCAGATTCAGACCATTCTACGAAGGGACTCCTCGTCCTTGTCAGTACATGAGGGTGCGCGGGCTTTGGACGACCTCGCATCCGACTTGCTCCACCTCGGCATGTACCATGAGTCGGCTCTCATCGGAGCATGGGCCGTAAAGCTCTATCGAACGTTAGTTACCCATCACGAGGCGACGTATTTGCCCTATCTTGCCCTATCTCTCACTCGCCTGGCTCTGGCATATGATGGAACAGACAATGTACAAGGCGCTCTTTCTTCAATTACTGAATCCATTGGTATATGCCGAAGGTTGCAAATATCATCTGTGTCCTGGGATACGAGGCTTCTATTGCCTCATGCATTGCGGACATCTGCTTCCATGACTTCTTTCAACCGAGATCCCCTCGAAATGCTACAAGAAGCAGAAGAGGCTGTCTGTTTTTTTGATAATCTTATAGAAAGTAGCAAGCCCAGCAATGATGCTTTCCAGATAACCCGAAAAACAGTGGAAATTCCAGACGATCCTGCTATATCTGCAACTCAATCTCTTGCTCAAATTTTGCATCATCTTTCACCCAGATGTGGGGTATATGATTATGGAAAATCTTTGTACTGGCTCTCAGTAAAACTTCAAGAAGTCGGGCGTTTTGCAGAAGCTTTTCAGGCACAACAAAAAGCACTGGAAGTTTTTGATTTTCTGGTTCCATTCTACCCCAAGCGCCTGCATCTTTACCGGGCACATGCACTCTACCGAATTTTGGACACAGATTTCCGGGATTTTCTACCAGCTCCAGACGCACTTCCAATGTCACGCGAAATGGTGGCCATTTATCAGAAGTATTTCGACAAGAATAGGCAAAAATTCAGCACAGACCTTTGCAATGCACTTTGGCAACATGCTTGTTTGTTGGAAGAAATGGAGCAATACGACGATGCTCTCTTAATTTGGAAAGAAGTGACAAGTTTAGTTCAGGAAATAAATGAAGATCAACTCCGTTTTGCAAGTGTTTTGATTAATGTTTCAAAAACACTTCGCTCGTTGGAACGTTATGATGAGGCAATCATTTTCCGCAGGAACTTGGTCAAAATTTATCAAGCTATTCATACCTCCCCAACGGAGCTTGAGGCAATTGCTCACCACCATCTCGCATATGATCTGAAGCAGGCCGGACAGCATCTGGAAGCAATTCGCGAAGCTCAAACATGTATCATGCAATACCGTACATTGGCATTCCAAAACCCACGCCTTCACAAGGAAGATCTGGCTTTTGGCCTAGATTTGCTTTGTGACATCCTCTACGACGCTGATGAATATTCGCAAGCATTTGATGCTGGCCAAGATGCATTCGATCTCTTCCAATCTATTCTTCAAGACAAACCTGACACCCTCTGGCGCTACGTCGAGTTTATACGCCTGCAAACCTATATTTCCCAGCACTCAGACAATGAGGCGAAGTCAATTGAACGAGGAGAACAGTTGATTCATTATTCAAATGAGTTGATCAGGATATTCCCAAACGAGAGAGAACAGACTCTCAGCCATGCCACTTACATTCATTCCGAAAACTTGTTGAGGTTTGATCGACTCACAGAAGCCATGATCACCATACAAGAAGTGCTCGACTGGTATGAAAATGTTCCGGCAGAGACATCCACAGCCGTGGAACAACATATGGATGGCTTTCGGCAATTAGCTAATGTGCTATGCGCACAGGGGTATCTAGAGAGGGCTTTAGGCGCTTACGAAGAAGCTATCAACATTGGGAGAAAATTCCCTTCAGACCCCGACATTGTCAAAAAACTACTTTGGATAGCCGCTGATCGTGCTAAATGTCTTTTTGACCTTGGCCAGGATTCTGAAGCCTTGACCACAATTCAGGACGCCTTGTCTGCCATTCGTGAGAGCGAATATTTGCATACCTTTATTCTGGTACGGTGTCTGCACGTTGCTTTTATGGTACAGCAATCGAACACGGACGTTGCAATTAATGCTGTACAGGAATCTACCGACTTATCTCGTGCCGCTATCATCATAACCAAAGAGCCAACCAACCGATTGAGCCATCAAGTTGATCTCTCAATTTTCCTTCGATTTCTGTCCAGCGCTCAAGCTGACAGCAGAAACGAGGTTGAAGCAGTGCGTCTCGCCCAAGAGAGCCTAGACGAGATCATGAAAGTCAAAGAAGCAAACTCAGTGTTACCCTGGGATGATGTCCCAAAATCGCATATGGATACCCTTCACACACTCTCCCTGCGTCTCGCTTTCAATGGTGACCTCCCACATGCGCTGGACCTAATAGACGAGTCTAGCGCTTACTATGAGAAACGTGCACAGACGCGCGTTGGTCTATATCTGGAATTTTCGTGGATTCTCCACTCACAAGGCGTCCTCCATTGTGCTGCCGGACGACACAAGGAAGGAAACGCTGCCAAAACCAAGCTCGCTGACATACAGGAGCGCCTGGCAATAGCATTTCCCAGTGTCGGACGTTGTGTTCAGCTGAAATTGGATCGTGAAAGGGGCCGCCCTTCGTGGATCGCCTTGGTCGCCAAGCTTGACCTTCGTTGCAAACATCAAGACTTGAACGAAGAATAAATTAGAATTTCCTTCGATGTAGATAGTAAGCATCCTGATGGAAGAATGATCTTCGAAAGTAGTATAACAGGTTAGTCGGTGTTTTGCGATCTCATAAATAGATTCGTGTATGTGATATCGGAGAGGGAAAGCTAACTCGAAGTTAAGATGAAGGCCCGCTCGGCGAAGGTAGTCCATCCATAAAAGCCACGTCTTCGTCTTCGAGATTTCCAATCTCAGCATTGGACTAGGACAGAGGTCAACGAAAATAGTGATGAGCGCTGTTGCGCTCGAATCTAGATTTTTGTAGATTTCACGCGACGGGGACCATTCCGCCTTTCGTGTAACCACATCTACTTCACCTAGGCCATTTCGAATGGGCCGAACAGGGAGGATTGATCGATAATGAACGTTCTGAAGCGGGCGTCGCCGTGTCGGCGTGGATGCATGCGCCGCTGGATCTCAAAAATCGATTACGTCATAAACACGACGCGTCAGAGCTCGACTTTCCACAATCATCGCGTGTCATAATGAATATGACTGTCAAATTCATCGTCTTCGAATACACCCGACATTCACCATCCACCTACGGCGACCTTGCTACATCCAATGCGTTACAGATCAATCGATCAAGCCCAATCTGTCCTCTAAGCACGCTGGCGACATCCTCGGGGTCGTGGACAAGGACGCCTATAAGCTGTACGAGTTCTCGGTGGGAGTTGTTTGATGGGCACAAGTGGCCCGGTGTGATGCGGTCGGTGCAGGAGGAGCAGGTCGTGTGTTGAGGATCTGAGCTGAGCGTGGGGATATGAATCATGTCGAGAGTTTGGCGGTGGGGATGAGACACGTTTTCTTCGTGTTTGATTTTGGGTTGACCTGGTTCGTCTTTTTCTACTCTAGTAGATACTCCCTCGGCTCTTAACTTGTCCAGAGTCTATCGGAGACGCTTGCATGGGGTCTAAAGCCTATGTCTTTGCTTGAACGACTGCCCATCGCGGATCTTACCATCTTCTCCGCTTGTCTTTTCTCAATACTCCAATGACCGAATTGTCTCTCTCCTCCACCTTCCCTCACGTACTACTCATCTTCTTCACTCTCCCTTCCTCCTCACCTTTGGCGACTTCTAACCCTTCCTCTCACTCCGCCTCCTTATACAGGTCGCCCATACTCATCCATCTCCCTGTAAAGCGACTTTCCCTGCATCTGACTCACCGCGTTCCTCGTTTAATACCTAAACCCCCCCATCCCTCCCCGTAACCACAGACCACGAACCTCCCTCGCGCGCATGCGCTGACCCATCTCGCAGGTTCACGTCGTCTATCACAATCTATCGCTCGGGTTGTCCAAGAGCCTCGCCCCCTTCGCTTCCTCACGATCAGGTTCATTGGCCTTCCTCACAACTTCCAGCCGTGCTGTGTTATAGTTTCCTCTCTATCCTCTCCATTCGACCTATCTGGATCCTGGATCATAGGCGTCCGTACCAATTTTGGTTTTCTGCGCCGCTCGCTCCAGTGCTGTACTGATATCTTAGAATTAGTAAGTCATTTTTTTTACTCCCGTCGAGCTCTTTTTCTTTCCTACTCTTGTTTTCTCTCTTCCACGCGTGATTCCTAGTTCGACATTCCAATAACACCCGATCCACAAGGTCCTGCCTAACACATCAAGTTTTCTGTTTGACTCATCCTTTCCTCGCACGCAATACTCAAGCAATACTTTTCTACTAGAAATGTCATTGTTATTTTGTAGGCAGATATACCTTTCACGTCAACGTAAACTTAGCTTGTGTTGTGTGGCAACGATGATTTCGTATATTTCATGTATCACGGAATACGTCAATACGGTTTAAATGAGCGTAAAAGCAGTGACGAGCATTAACTACAAACATCGGTGAATTTGCTGCAGCTGCCGCGATGAGACGAGCGGAGCTTATGTCGCGCACAATAACGTGGGCGGCATTGGGCAGTCCAGGATTTGAAGGCCTACGAGTTCGAGGTCCTAGTGGATGACGGATCGCAGGCGATGGGATGATGGAGTTGGTAGTACGACGAGGTGCGACGAGGATGGAGAAAAAGAGCAACACTATGAGCGAGTGCGGTGGAAATCGGTCATAGTTTTGGGAGGAGTCGGGCGAAGGGGTATGGATGTCGACTGTTTGGAGGAGGGCGAGGAAGGGGAGGGACGAGGGTGTCGAGTCTTGAGGAAGTGGGCAGGGGATGCGGAACGCTGCCGCAGAAGCACGAGCAGGGGCGGCGCGCCAGGGTAGAGCCTGCGCGGGGGGCAGAGGAGTGGGGGACGAGGAGACGGCGGGGGAAAGGTTCGATGCGGAAGGGGGGCACGGAGGCGCGGCGAGGCAGGGCAGGGCAGCAGGTAGGCAGCGACAGCAAAGAAGAGGTAGCACCGGCGTCTGGCGCGGACGCGGGCTGGGCGCAGACGATAAGGAGGCGATATGAAGCCAGACAACGGTTTTTCGCCCGAGAACGGAAGACGTAAGAGGCGTTCTTCCTTGAAGCGGAGGGGCGTCTCTGCTACGAAGTGAATGAGCGGAATATAGAAAAAGAGAACACAACAGCTACTCACAGAAGCGCGTGGCGGTCTTCAACAAGGAAGGCTGAATGTATGCGACGTCTCCGCAGTGCGTGCGCGCCAAACAACAGCGCAGACTCAGGCTCAAATGCTAACCCAAGGGCCTTCTCCGTCACCTCCAAACCCTCTGCAACATCGCCCTCTGTGCTTAATCGAGCCGCAGGACCGTATAACCCGTAGTCCTTCACATCTGCAGGTCTTCAAAGCCACTCCCTTCGTTGTGGAGCATACACTCCCTCATCTCGTACCACGTCGGCAGCTGAGGCGAATCGTCGCACTTGCCCCGCTGATCAAGCTTGAAGCTGCTTCAGGCGACGGTGCCAGTGCTTCCGCGGGAACGGGGGTGCGGCAGGGAGTAGGGATTGAATGAGGGAGGCTGAAAGGCGGACGAGTGGGTAGGCAGGGGGTTGTATAGTAGCGCGCCAGCGTACTAGTAAAGGAATTTAGATGGGAGGGGGTTGAATACAGAACGCCGCTGTAGAAGCACGCGCCAAGGTAGAACTGGCGGGGGGAAGATAAGCAGGCGACGCGGGCGACGACGGGGGATTATTCGACGTGGAAGGCTGGCGTTGAGGCGAGGCGAGGCAGAAAGGCAGAGGGGGGCAGCACGGCGAGTATTCCACATAAGACGGTTTGTGCTCGTCCAAAAACGGTGTGTGATATAGTCAGATCTTATCTGATTTGGTTTGTAATACAAATAAAAAATATTCGTGGGGTCTTCCGTCGCATCTTCATCTTGCCCGTCGTCGAAGCTCTCGGGACACCCTCAGCCTCAAGTGCCAGGCCTCACAGGAACGCCTCACGGGGCCCGTAAACTCGTCCAAACCATCCCACACCACTCCGCTCAACGGACGAACACCTATCGTCACCGACCGTTCAAGAACTAAATCAGTTCCTCTCCGTCTGCCGCCTCTACTCCACCCTCATTCCTTCCTCCCGCGAACCTCCTATACACCGGCCAACCCGCTCGACGCGCCTGCTCTGTCGTCGCCCTCGCCCTTTCTGCTAAGCGGGTTCACCAACGCGCAAGCACGCGTAGCCTAACCGACGCAGGAGAGACGGAGATGCGGATCGAGGTGTGGGGACGGGGCATAGGCTAATGGTCGTGGTGTGTGTTATACGCATCAACGGCGAAGGTCCTGGGTCGATACTGCGCACAAGAAAGGTGTGAACAGGACGAGCGGATCCGGTTCCTCCGCCTTCTTTCCCTTTGGCGTTTCGTACTTCGACGGCGACACTCGCCCGCCCGACCACGGTCTGGTCACCCCGACGCGGTGGAGGTCGACTCTGTGTCCGCATCGCCTACAAACCCTCAGGCTCCCTGATCCCGAACCGTGCCCAACCCGCCTCGGGGATGAGGGCGGTCGTCGCGGTGTTCGGACTGGTTCCGGTCTTGCTTCGGAGTACTGGTGCTCGTACTCCTCTAGGAATGAGGACGCGGAGGGGGAAATAACAGGATGACGAATGCCTAAGAGGCAGGTGGGGGCGGGAGGGTGAGGGGAGGAAGGTAGGAGGGGACGGCGCGAGGAAGAGGCGAGGGAGGGGCGAGCAGGAGAGGGGACGAGAAACAAAGCACGCAGCGAGCAGAGGTCGGAAGGAAACGATTGAGGAGAGACGGGGCAAGGAATGGCAGTACACGAGCACGAACAGAAGCTGCGCCCCGAGGACGATGACGGAGTCAGCAGGAAGAGGGCGGCGAGTATGAAGCAGCGCGAACAGCAGTGGCACGGGGAAAGGTTGCGTCGGATGCGGAGGCAAGGCGCGGAGGGGAGTTCGCAGGATGAAGACCCTCGCGGCGATAGCGCAGACGCGGTTGCTGGCATGACAAGAGGATGGGGGAAGGGTTGGTGTTGAAGTAAGGGGGAGGGGAGGGGACGGTGGTTTGTCTGCGCAACGCTGGTTCAGAAGCACCAGTGAGGCGCGCCGGAGGTAGAGCCTGCGCAGGGCGGCGGACAAGCAGAGAGGGAGGCAACGGCGCGGGGGAATATTCGATGACGAGGGGCGGGCAAAGAGGCGGGGCGACGTAGAGCACCGGAGGGGGGCGGCGACGGCGCGGAGCGACGGTGCTGGATGCATGGCTCCTGCAGAGTCGGCGCAGACGGGGACGCCGATGACGAGTCGACGGTCAAACCGGAGAGAGGGTCGTTGGCTGCATCATAATGAGCATGCGAAACGAAAATGGAGAAAATAATCGCTACTCACAGCAGTGTGGGGTTTTCAGCACCGTAGGCGGGTTGGGTACGATGTCCACGCAGAGAAGACACGCCGAACGAGGATGCAGACCCGAATCCTAATCCCAAAACGTTCTTCGTCACCCTAAACTTTCCCCGCCGCCTTCGTACTCAAAACGAACCACAAGACCGCATCGAGTTCGCCTCACACATCACACGAACTGACACGCGTTCTCCACCAGCCGCGAGCGCAGAAGGACGCCCTGCGTGCGCGAGTAAGGCGTGCGCAGGACAAGAAGCAAGGGTTTGTGTGTTTCGAAGGTGCGAGTTTGCTGTTTGCTAGGGCGGACATTTGTCGGCATGGGAGCATAGGGATGACCACACGAGTCGGGGACTACTGGCCGCTGGCAACTCTGTATAAACGGGATGCGATGGAGGGGTAGGGAGCGGGTGTAGATCTCGGAGACTCGAACGGGCGAGGGCGAGGAGGGGGGGAAGGGTGGGAGCTGGTTGGGGAAGGTTTGGGCGCGGAAAGGCGATGCAGAAGCACAAGCAGCGCCGGTGCGAGGGTGGATGGGCGGTGACGGGGCTCAAGACAGGCGAAGGGGAGGGTTAGCGTTAAACACGGTGCTTAAGCATAAGCAGCAGCGGCGCGTTGGGGGTAGAGCCAGTGGGGGGCGGATGGACCTGAGACGGGAGCAACGGTGCGGTTGGGGCTGAGTGTGGACGCCTGGCGCAGACGCGAACCATATGGAGGCGGTGAAGAGGATGACGGATGCGGTGGGTCGTCGACGTCTCCGACTGGGCTCATACATTCAGATGGGGGTTGGTGAGCCGCGATGCTGGAGTGTGCGTGCAGAGCGTAGCCCACATGTGTGAGATGCTATGCCAGGCCAGAAGCGGGCGTTTTGTCTATGCGCGGTCGGTTCGTCGAACGAGCATGTATCGGCA
Source organism: Galerina sulciceps (assembly GCA_023014345.1). Classification (NCBI taxonomy): domain Eukaryota; kingdom Fungi; phylum Basidiomycota; class Agaricomycetes; order Agaricales; family Galerinaceae; genus Galerina; species Galerina sulciceps. The sequence continues at coordinate 127,538 of JAEDXJ010000001.1, forward strand.
TAGGAGTACTAGGACAAGTGCATGAGTCAAGTCATCCTAAGGATAAGACGGCATAAGAGGGTTAAAAACAACAGCGAAAAAGAGCTCACCAATGCAAAGTAAGAGCAGTGTGTGTGGGCGGAGTTTTGTGCGAGACTGAGTTGGCTAGCGGGGAGGCATCTGGGTCGATGCAAACCCTGACAAGCTTGAGACCTCTGTCGACCATCTCCAAGAAGAAATGACGCCGGCTGCTCCGCAATGGTCGCTGCTGTGGCGACCAGCGTCGAGACTCCTCAGAAAGTGGACAACATGCGAGGTTGTTGAAAGAAACGAACCTGGTCCCGACGGCTGATAATAAACAAACTTGTCATGTGATCCCAGGGAAAATTCGACCGTGAATTGCCGGCTCTGGCCCCATATCGTAGAATATTACAACAGGACCCCTGATAGTACATAGGTAACTCGGATACAAAATCGGCGACTTTGGGCGAAAAATGGGTGGACAGATTTTTCGGGCCTCCGGCGGGTTTTTTGGTGGACTCCGTACCCGACCCAAATTTTCGGCCATTTGTAGGTGGACTTTTGTATCCGAGTTCGAAAAAAAACTTGAAAATTCTCGAAAAATCCCAAAAAAAATCTCTACGCCTAGTGTTTGTTCGCTTTTCCTCTTTACATGCTCATTACTGCTAATTTATAGTAATCTTCCCATTAATCTGCCCATCTCCCTTTTTCTGCGAATTTTCAAGAGATTTTTGACAGTAATACCGATAAGCTGCTTTTGTTAAGCCAACCACACTGTTGCAGAGCTTTGCATTCCAAGAAGGCATTGTTGATGAGGCAAATAGAGCTGGAAGGAATGTAACAAAGGAATGCCACAGCCGAGAAGACGAGAAAACAATGACGGCCAGTGGAGACCAAGATACGAAACCTTACAGACAATGAGCATTGTTCCAGCCAGAAAAGAAATGTAATGAATGGGCTGTTGATATGTATGTAGGGCCACATAATTTGCATAACAGGTCGTAGGTGGACAGTATCCATGTTCGGTCGTGGACCACATTTGTAGGTGGACTTTGAATTCGAGATAAAAGTGAACAGTGCTGGATGTAGGTGGACGCTCCTACTAACAGTATCCGAGTCCCGCGGCCTTCGGCCGCGGTTTTGTGGTGGACCCGTATCCGACCAGGCTCTGTACTATCAGGGGTCCTATTACAACGTGCCCTATACTTTGGAGATGGACTATCACTGGATAAATGACTGATGGGTGTTATAGAATCGGGCTGACTTATCTGACTTGCTTCGTCGCGTGGATTTTGGAGCCGGTAAGTTCAGTCAAGACCTCATTTATCGGTTGGGATCTAACGCATTCTTCCTAGAACATCCTTATAGAGGCCCCGATTGGGTTTTCGCTGGCGATTTCGTGTACGCTGAGTAATCGAATGATTCTCAACTTTCGCAACGCCAACAAGCAGGAAGAGCAAACAGAGCTTTTTATACCGCTGAATGTAGTTTCAGTTCAATAGGACGACCTGTCCTTACTTTCAAGTAAAGCGACTTCGACCTTGGACTTTGACCTCGTAGTATGACCTCGCTCAGTTCCCTTTGAGTTACCGTTCGAATTCTTACCGATACTCGTGATCCCAGATCCAATTTTTCGTGGAAAATACTGTATCCTCAACCCATCCACCTCATTAATCTTCAGACGTATTTAATTTTCGCTTTTTTTTTTTTTTCATCCATGTTTCCGTCGTTTCAACATCTATTTCGGATCTCTCTTTTTGATATTGGGGACAAATAACGTTTCGAGAAGAACTTAAATGACCGCTTTCACCGCCATGTAAGCCATTTTCCATCCTTTCGTAGGCTGTGATATATTTCTCAGTTCCAGAAATAGCACGCTTACACGGTGTGCCTGGAAAAGCTCGTATGACGGGATTTGCTTTTCCCAGGTTTATCACACAGGTATTGAATGGACAGCCTTATCACGAAACGCTTATTTTAACTCTCTCCCATTGCCCATGCTGTTTATTGTTTTAGGGACGATTCACCAGAGTTTTTCAGTGGAGGCGACTCTTACACCGAAAGGCCCTTCCTACATAAATCAGCCAATGGCTTCGTGAGGATAAGTATATGAGACTGTGCCTTTCCCTTGCCTTCTCTCGCCGTTTTTAGATCCTGTCAAAACCCAGGCTAGAACTTACAGATACGGTCAGAAAGCAGATCTCCGACCTGGGTCGGGGGTTTGCAGCTGACAGGCGATGGTTCCTAATTTCATTTTCGAGCGTCCAGTAAATTGGTTTGTGTATAAGTCGAGGCTGGACAAGAAAATTCGTAATAGGCAATGAATGGGACGCATCTGTAATACATAGCCACCAAGCAGCAGTACCAAACTTCTCGGCATTATAATTTACAGGGCATGCGCTGGCTCAGATCCAAGTACCGATACAACCAAATTAATTATCTACACGGAAGGATCCAAGGCTGTGACAATCGCAGGGGCTCATATGCTACATAGTCTACAGGTCTTAGACGCTTTTCCTGGAAATCCAGCCTCCCTGACAGACGCTCTCTAGGGGCTACTTCGCCAATTATGGATCCTTTCTCTATTACTCTCGCCACGATTACTATAACTACGGCCGTGAAAGATGTCGCTGAACTGGTGCATAAATTTGAACGGTCTTTCTCTCAGGTCTGTTGTTCGAAGTTTACCTCCAGGCGATTGCAACGAAACTAACCAATACCTCTACGTAACCAGTCCGCCGAAAACATTCGAAATGCTGAAATATTAGCTACCGATGTTCGCCGCACGTTAGATCAGCTCAAAAAATTTCGCGACGAACAAGAGGCGATTCTGACTGATGCAAATGATATGAAAGTCGCCTTAGCTGAATTGATCAGGTCAGTGATTCGAAGAAAAAAATGATAGTGTCTTCGTTGACAAAATGATCGTAGGGACATGGAGTCTGTCCATGATAAATGCTCCAGAATTGGACCAGTAACAGCGAGGAAGAAATTCGCCAAGTTCAAGGCTGCGTTTAATTCATGGAAAACCCGTAACAAGGTCCAGTCGGAGATCAAGGAGCTTATGAATCGGATTAACCAGTGTTACAGTCAATTTATCGTGCGTTCCGAAGTAGCTATTACTATTGATCAGGTCTTCCTGATGCTTTACCTGCTCTAGATATTCTCTGCTCTGAGGATTGAGAAACGACTCGTCATGTCAAGGGTTCCCGTAGTCCAAGCATCCGGTTCAAGTCGAAACGAGACATCGAGCACAGTTTCTGAAGGACGCATCGTCGATTTTCTTGGAAGCATTTCCGCGAAGCTGCGAGATTTACCTCCAGAAATGTCCAACGACTTTCTTGCTAATGCCTACCTTCGCCTTCAAATCGATACAATTAATGCGCGTATGGAGAAGCTATCTTCGATGGCATCATATCCCATTGAAGAACCAACAGGAGCCTACCTCCTTCCCTTTCAGACCATTCCGAAAAAATTGGTTGTCGAACATGATCGATTTATTCTGCAGAAAGACATGATCAGCAAAACATTGCAGATTCAGACCATTCTACGAATGGACTCCTCATCCATGTCAGTACAGGAGGGTGCGTGGGCTTTGGACAAACTCACATCCAACTTGCTCCACCTCGGCATGTACCATGAGTCAGCTCTCATCGGAGCATGGTCCGTAAAGCTCTATCGAACCTTAGTTACCCATCACGAGGCGACGTATTCGCCCTATCTTGCCCTATCTCTCATTCGCCTGGCTCTGGCATACGACGGAACAGACAATGTACAAGGTGCTCTTTCTTCAATTACAGAATCCATTGGTTTATGCCGAAAAATGCAAATACCATCTGTATCCTGGGATACGAGGCTTCTATTGCCTCATGCATTGCGGATCTCTGCTTCAATGACTTCATTTAACAGAGATCCCCTCGAACTGTTACAAGAAGCAGAAGAGGCTGTCCGTTTTTTTGACGATCTTATAGAAAGTAGCAAGCCCAGCAATGGTGCTTTCCAGATATCCCGAAAAACAGTGGAAAATTCAGACGATTCCGCTATATCTGCAACTCAATCCCTTGCTCAAACCTTGCATCATCTTTCACCCAGATGTGGGGTATATGATTATGGAAAATCTTTGCGCAGCCTCTCAGTAAAACTTCAAAAAGTCGGGCAACTTGCAGAGGCTTTCCAGGCCCAACAAAAATCACTGGAAATTTTTGATTTCCTTATTCCTTTCTACCCTGAACGCCTAGATTTGGACAGGGCGCATGCACTTTACCAAATTTTGGACACAGGTTTCCGGGATTTTCTACCGCCCTCTGACGCACTTCAAACATCACACGAAATGATATCGATTTTTAGGAGATATTTCGAATTGGATAGGCAAAGATACAGCACAAACCTGTGTGATGCACTTTGGCAAAATGCTGACTTGTTGCAAGAAATGGAGCGGTTTAACGACGCTCTTCTGGTTCGGAAAGAAGTGACAAGTTTGGTTAAGGAAATGAACGAAGATCGACTTCGTTTTGCAAGTGCTGTGGATAACGTTTCAGATGCCCTTCGCCTTTTGGAACGTCACGACGAGGCTGCCGTTTCCCGGAGGGAACTGATCAATATTTATCAGGCTCATTATAATTCTCCATCCCAGCTGGAGGCTAAAGCTCATTTTGATCTCGCATGTGATCTCTGGCATGCCGAACACTATCCAGAAGCAATTCGTGAAGCTCAAACATGTGTCATGCAATATCGCACATTGGCCTGCCAAGATGCAGACTTGTACAAGGATAAACTGGCTGAAGGACTCTTCTTGCTTTCTGGTATTCTCTTCGACGCTGATGAGTACAGGCAAGCATTTGATGCTGGACAAGAAGCATTTGGTCTCTACCACTCCATTATTCAAAACAATCCAAACTCCCTCTCGGATTACATCACGTTTATTCACCTGCAAACCCACATTTCCCAGTACTTAGACAATAAGGCAAAGTCCATTGAACGAGGACAACAATTGATTCATTATTCAAACGAATTGGTCAAGATATTCCCAGGAGAGAGAGAAAATACCGTCATTCATACCACTTGCATTCATTCGAAAAATTTGTTGAAGTTCGATCGGCTCACAGAAGCCACGGTCGCCATCCAAGAAGCACTGGACTGTTATGAAAGTGTTCCGGCAGAGACACCGTCCGCAGTGGAACAACATATGGATTGCATTCAGCAAATGGCATTTGTCCTTGAGGCCCAGGGGTATCCAGAGAGGGCCTTGGATGTTTATGACGAAGCGATCAATATTGGGAAAAAATTCTCCTCAGACTCTGACGTTGTTGAATCGCTACTTTGGACCACCGCTAATCGCGCTATATGTCTCTTTGGTGTTGGACGGTATTCTGAAGCCCTGAATAGCAGTCAGGACGCCTTGCTAGTCATTCGTGGGAGCGAATCTCCGAATACTTTTGCTCGGGTGTGGTGCCTGCAAGTCGTTTTTATTATACAACATTTCAACCGGGACATGGAAGCGGCAATTCATGCCATACAGGAAGCAATCGACTTGTCTCGTGCTGCTATCCTTACAATCGAAGACAAAACCAGCAGATTGAGCCATCAGGTTGATCTTTCACGGTCCCTTCAATTTCTCTCTGTGGCTAAAGCCTATGATGGAAACGAGGCCGACGCAATGAGTCTAGCTCAAGAAAGCCTGGACGAGATTATGAAAATCAAATCGGCGAATTTAGTCTTACCCTCGGATGATGTGCCAAAATTGTATATGGATACCCTACACACGCTCTCCTTACGTCTCGCTTTCAATGATGAACTCCCTCGGGCGCTGGACCTCATAGACGAGGCTAGTACTTATTACGAAAAACGTGTACAGGCACGCAACGGTCTATATCCAGACCTTGCATGGATCCTCCTTTCCCAAGGCATTCTGAATTGTGCTGCAGGACGACACGAGGAAGGAATCGCGTCTAAAGCCAAGCTCACCGACTTACAGCAGCGTTTGGGCTTGGTATTTCCCAGCCTCGCACGCTGGGTACAGGTAAAGTTGGATCGGGAAAAGGGTCGTCCTTCGTGGATCGCCTTGCTTGCCAAACTCGACGTTCAATGCGATCATCAAGATTTGAAGGAAGGACACTAGTTGAATTCCAGTAGGATTACCTCTGACCACGGTAGTAAGGAACGGATCTAGCAAAGTATAATGTGTTGTTCGTGTTTTGAGATCCTAAAAAAAAGTTCCCGACATTACAACCGAGGTAAACACCACCTAAAATATTAACAGTATAACTGGGGTTTTCAGTTCGTTTCATGTTTGGACTCAGGAACTTCAACAGCTGAAATGAGTTTCGTGGTGTCGGCGCTAACGGATCGCAGCAGGATTGCACGTGCCATTGATGAAAATTTGATTACGTCATTTACAGGCTTTCTCAACGACACTGAGCTCGACCTTTCTCCCTCCCTCCATCGTCGCGTGCGAAGATAAATCTCATCATTACTATGATCGCCTCCAGTCCACCTCGACTTACCGAAAATCACCACCACTCTCGACCTCTCCTAATACACCGCATCATCCACCACCCCGCAACACCACTTACATCCAAAGAGACTCCACGTCCACAATACCGATTCCTGGCCCATCTAGGTCTACGGCGAGGTCGTCATACTCACTGCACTTCAGATTATGTGTCACGTGTCTTTTAAGATGGTCGGTGACATTCATGGACGATGACAACCAAGAACTGCACGGGTTCATGGTAGAGGTTGTTTGATCAATGAAGCAGAACGCGCCGTGCAACGAGACGAGCGGGCTGGGGTATTAGAGCGCTGAGCTGAACGTGGATGGGCCGTGTGTCGAGAGTCTAGCGCTGAAGGAGCGGTGCGTTTTCCTCCTTGTCTTCAGATGCAGGTTGACATGGTTTGTATTTTTCTGCTCTAGGAGACAGATTTTCTATTCTAAACTCCTGAAGAGATTACTTGAATCGCTTAACAAACCCCATTCGTTCGCTTGATCCACCCCCATTTGCTTCGGGCGACGATAAAGCGGGATCGTTCAAGAGCAGGATAGAAATTAACTCCGCTTTCCTTTCCTCCAAACCCGTTCCTCCATACCCCTTATCAACAACCTCCACTTTTCTCTCCCCCTTCTCCCCGTCTTGCCCATACTCACCCTTCTCCCCCAGACCGGCTCCCACTGCGTCTTCCTTACCCTGTTTGTCTCATACTCACTCGATCCCGCTCATCCATCGCGCAACCTGCCGGTATCTGTCCTCCTGAGGCCTGACCGTCTGAACACCAACGCTGTACTCCCATTGCGTATTGGCCAATCTGAATGGCCGGAGGGCTAAAACTCACCGTGGACGAGTATGGGTACGGCATCTCCTGTACCACGCGCCGTCACCAACTGCCGACATGTCGCCTCCATTCCGCGATGCTTCGCGTAGCGCATACCACTCTCGCTGGAAGCCTGAGCACGTACGTCCTTGTTAGACTTGTTGGTGTAACGGAGAAGATATCTTGACAGTGTGTGTTCGAATGACATTGGTGCGTCCTATGCGTGCGGCTGTATTGACGCAGAATTCACGCTTATTGGTAGTACGTGGATCTGTTGCCCCCTCACTCACCCTTCTTCGATTGTGTTCGCGAGTACGCTGAATCCTCCAAATGAACATTTCGTTCAACCAGGTTTAACGTCGAGCAGTGATTCATCATCTCGAACGTCGTAAGTCTTCTGTTCGTTCGTTTTTTCGACTATTAGTCATATTAACTCAAAGTCGTGCAGAGCTTCCGGGAAGCAGGAAGCTGTTTAAATGTCCCGCTGGTTCCTTCACGCTACTTTGGCGACGGACAGTCAGGTCAGTCGTCACTTTCTCTTGATGGTTTCTTGATTAATTTGTTCCGACTCTTTCATCCCCCCCAACCCCTAGACCTTATACCATTAAAGCAGGTTCTCACAGGGCCTACTCGTCGTTTGAACTGATTGAAAACACGTTTCTGGATGATCTCTCAAACCCTTCCAGCAGGACGGACTCCTACTAATTTCGCAAATAATTTCGTTGACGTTAACCACGTCGTATGCTCGAAGGCGATTTTTGTAAAGTCATTGGTGTGAAGTAAGTCTATCCCTTTCCTTTTTTTCTCGTCTCATGCTCGTTATGCGTATGCCGCTTTACCTTATCATTACAGGATCTCGAATATAGCTCCTTGTACCACCTCTTGTACAGAAGTAGGTGCATTTTCTCTCCGCAGGATCTTTCATCGTCCTTTTCGCCCTTTTTCATTTTTTCTTTTCTTTACCCTCCCTGCTACGTCTTTTTTTGTTTATGTCTCTCCGCCGTCTTTCCTTTCCATGCTTTGAAAGGCGTCTCGTGACACGAGCTTTCGTTCCGCCTGTACGCTGTATTCGCTGGTGATTGTTCAATGCTCAAATATCAAGGACTTGGGTATAGGCGATTGTGATGTGATCTTGGCTTCTGCGTCAGGACTCTTTGTATCTATCGTTGACCTTTAACCCGCCCGCTTTCGTTTCCTTACATGTTATTTGGTGGGTTTTTAATGTTCGCGGGGTGATCACCACTCGTCGACTTTTTTGTCATCGTTTTTTCACGTTTCTTTCCCCGTCTTAGAGGTTATGCGCTTCGAACGATTCTGGAACCGACGTGTGGACTCGTCCATTATCTGACTTTGGCGGTGCTTCAGATTGCGGTCAATGCGAGAGGCAGTGGGGTTGGTTCGGATCTAAGTTCGTATTTGTATTACTTATGCTCCTAGGAACGAGTCACCGCTGCGAACTCGCCACGATTTGCTCCTCCGGGCCTGCTGCTTGGCTGGCGAGAATTTAGATACCTAACCACTATATTAGTTAGAAATTGACAACATAGCTTGTTTTCAGCGTAGGGGTACAGTCTGTGCGTTCCTGCGACGAATGTCGAGAGACTCTGCCAACTTCATAGCCCGGAACTACCCGTATTACATAAGTATTTGGTCCGGCTCTCGACTGGCAAACATCCCGCTGTCCTTGATCGTCGTCGTCGACGTCAGCTTCTCACTGTCGGACCCTGCGCCAATCATGCATCTTTTCCTCTCTCGTTCTGATGCGATGCTCTTACCACCTCAACGTCATTGCCCCGATTATTAGTCCTCAATTCGACCTATTTGTGAGCCGCGCTGCCCGCACTCCCTGACCTCGTCGCCCCACACGGTTCTAACCCTGCTATTTGTTTTACAGGCAACAATCGCGCGTTCGTTACACATTGCCGAATACCTTGGAGAACGAGGATAACCCTTACTTCACCTTTGCATTCGTCTGGCACTCTCGCTAAGGAATTCTGGTTCAAGATGAGGAATTATTAGGTTGCAGGTCCAGTGCTCGCGCTGTCGGAGGCGTTCAAACTCGTCCTCGATCCATCCCACCGTCAGCCCATCCCGCCCTTGTTCTATCCCGTGCTCATTCCATTCCCCCCTCCCCCTCTTCCCTTCATGACGACGTCGTTCAAAATGTTTCTACTCCACTTCCCTTTCTCGCTCCGTCCGTTCCCGTCTAGCCATGCGCCCGCTCTTACCCCGCCAACGTCGGCAAAAAGGCGACGACGGCGCTGAAAATTCGTCCATCCCGAACCACTCCGGCCTTGCTCCGCTCCACTCGTTCCACCTCGTGTCATCCCAGCACCCCGCGGAGCGAATCACTCTCGCAATGGGAGCACCCGTACCAAGACCATAACACACCGATTGCCCATTGCGGCGACGACTGCGATTGTAACGCCGTATTCAACGCACCCGCAGACTCTTGCTTCTTCGCGCACCGTGACTGGCTCCGTCCTTCCCCTCGCTGACGGAGACCCCATTCCGCCCCTGCTGCACGTGTTGGACACAGATGGAGAGGAGGGGGGAGGAGGAGGGAAGTACGGGAAGAAAGAGGAAGTGGGCACGTATGTGCGGGAAGTGCACGGGTGGGTGGATGCGGCCCTGGATCCTTCAATGACCAGCGCATATATGCGCTAGGTTTGCCCTCAACCTCGGGGAGGAAGGAAAGAGGAGAGTATATATTAAACGCGACGGTGTATACGTCCCGGGAGGAGTTGGTTCTTGTGAATTGGGCTTTCAAGTGGGCGTTCGATGTCGATGTTGACGGCGAGAGTGGAGGCGAGGGTGACCCATACGACAGTGCCAGTGTGTTCGGAAGTCTACGGCCCTTCTTCTGTTTTCGAACGATCTGGAACAAGCATGTTGAACTGGCAGGTGACGGTGCATCAATTTTGATCGGGTCTTATATCCGAAGTGGAGCAGGCGGAGGGGAAGAAGGATGGGATGGATCACCACCAGACAAAAAAATGGGGACGCGACGCGACGCGTAAAATCACGTGAACTATCTGTCACACAAAATACCAGTGCCAGCCAAGTGCCAGCGTAGTTCGTTTCAAGCTCACTGACGCATTTCGACGACGTTTACTCACTCTATGGTTGTCGCCTCAGAGATCTTTTTCAGTGGACCCATCGTATGTGTTCTTTTGGTATGCTGACATTCCTTATGTTTACTGACATCCTCAGGAATCTCAGTGAGATATCGAAACCTTATACATGCGTTTGTGGACGCGTGTCGTATTTGCTCTCCAGACAAACTCGACTCGACGTATTCGACGAATAAAGTTCTTGTCGGCCTTCGCAGGTCAGGTGGATTAGGTATCCTCGAGGTATAACCTTGGTGCGTACCAAGCGGGCAACCAGAGTGACCTAGAATTGACGCCCGTCGGTAGTACGTGAGTCTTCTTTCTTTTTTCCTTTTCTTTAATCTTTCTGTTATGTCCACCTTTCATTGCTTTCCATCCTTTAAAAACGTGTTGCACTCAATACGGTTCAGCATCCAGTTCTGATCGACCATATCGAACGTCTATCCCGTGGCTGGTATTTCGGCGTAACAACTCGTAAGTCTTCCTTTTTGTTTCTTGGACTGTTGTTCACTCTTTCATGACGTTGTTCTTCTTTTACCTATCCGACTATTTGGCCATCCGAACCACATATATTCAACTCAGGCTTTTACAACGCCTACTGATCGCTCTAGAGGACTTGTTTCGTCACGCGGCGGCGAATTCGGTGAAGTGAATGTTTCAGGTGAAGGAAATGACTTCGTGCGTACTGTGCGTTTGGCCATATTGAACCTGAATTCACGCCCGTCGATAGGACGCGCATCCCGTTCCATATCCCCTATTCCCTCTCGAAGAAAGTAAGTTTTCTGTTTGTTTCTTGAACCCTTATTCATATCACCCCAATTCAATGCAAAGATTTGTCAAACCGCGAAGCTACTTCAGGATCTCGCTGGTTTTGTTTTCGTTCGAAGGCTTCTGGTTCGTTCTAATTCTGAACTCTCGTTCGTCTCCCCATATTGAACCCCCTAATTCGTACATCATCAACGCAGGTTAGCACAACACCTACTTGTCGCTCGAGTTGATTGAGAACACGCTTTTTTTCGATGGTTTTTCGGAAATTCCTTCAATACGACGAAGTTTTACCTCCTGTCTGCGACCCTCAGAGTCCTACGATTAAAGGCGATCATTAAGAAGGAATCCTAAGAAGTAGGTCTATCCCTTTCCTCCTTTTCTCGTCTCATGCTGTCTCTTCTGCGCAGGTCGCTCTTTCATTACTGAATTTGGACTCGTTCAACTTCTCGTACCTTCTCTTGTGCAGCGGGAAGAGCATTTTCTCTCTGTATGATCTTCCATCGCCTCTTGAGCTCGCTATCTCTTCTTTCGTTTGAACTTTCCTGGCTGTCTTTCCTTTCTCCGCATTTTCAGAGTGTCTTGCGATATGCGCTTGCTCCGCTCCTTACCGCATGCGCTGTCGTCGCTGGCGATTGTTTAGGCTCACATCTCAAGGACTTTGGTATAAGGAAAGGGCGATCATGTCACGATCTTGACTTCTGTGCTTGGCTTCTTTGTTTCTGTCCTTGACCTCTACCCGTCTGCTTTTGTTTCCTTAATAGAGCCTTTGACACTCGTGGTGTGGTCCTGATGCGTTGACTATTTTCGTTCCCGGACGATTCTCCCTCACCTCCGCATGATCGGCGAACGGTTTTTGCCTGCATCGAACCAGTCCATCAATCCGTACCCAATAAACTAGAATCTAGAGGGCTACCTTGACCCACCTCCCTTCAATTCTTCGGACGAATTATTTTTCAGAGGGACCACTTCCCGTCCTTACGCGCCGCGTGAGTTGTTTATCATCTAACTCCATACAGCTCTCGTATATTTCTCGAGTCAACCAAATAGTGCGATTACGCTATCTAGGTTGAGCTGTCGAAGTCTGTACTACGGAATTCAATTTTCCCAGATTTATTTTTGTTAATCACATAAGTACTGAATGAAGTGCCATCCGTGCTGGCAAGTCTATTTCTATTTCCAAGTTCACAGATAAAAATATCGAAATCGAACAAGTGCCAATGTGCTCAGATTCTTATAATTGGATTGATGATCAACACGGAAAGATCAAGGCTATACGGTAATCGCGAGGGCTGTGCGACGTAGGCCATGCACGCTGTACTCGGAAATCAAGCTCCCCGACGTACTCTTTCTGGACCTTCGCCAATGGATCCTCTCTCTATAGCTCTGGCCACAGTTACTCTCACTACAGCGGTTAAGGATCTTGCTGAACTACTGCAGAAGTTCGAGCGGTCTTTCTCCAAGGTCAGCTCTTTGAAGTTTATGTCAGCGGCGAATTTACCGAAACTGACGAATCGTTGCGAGTCCAGCCCGCCGAGAACATTCGCAATGCCAGGATATTTGCCGCCGATGTTCGCCGAACTTTGGATCAGCTCAAGCGATTTTGCGACGAACAAAAGGAGATTCTGAGCGATGCAAACGACATGAAAGTCGCCCTGGCTGATTTGATTAGGTTAGTAATTCCGCAAAAAATGGCCTTTATTTCATTGATAAAAAGTGGCAGGGACATCGAGTCTGTCTATGATAAATGCTCTGGAATCGGACCTGTAACTACTCAGAGTAAATTCGCCAAGTTTAAGGCCACCGTCATCGCATGGAAGAACCGTAACAAAGTCCACTCGGAGATCAAGGAGCTTATGAATCGGGCCAATCAGTGTTACAGCCACTTCATGGTGCATTCTTAAAAATTTACCCTTGATCAGATCTTCCTGACCCTCTCTCTTCTACAGATATTTTCAATAATAAGAATCGAGAAACGACAGGTCATCTCAAACGTTCCGATTGCCGAAGCATCCAGTATAGTTCCAAACAAGATGTCGAGCAAGATTTCTAATGAACACATCAGCGACTTTCTTGGAAGCAGCACGGAGAAGCTGCGAGAGTTACTTCCTGAAATGTCTGCCGACTTTATTTCTACCGCCTTTCTTCGTCTTCAAGTTGATGCGATCAATGCACTTATGGAGAAATTTTCTTCAACTGCATTATACCCCATTGAGGAGCCAGCAGGACGCTACCTCCTTCCCTTTCAGACTATTCCAGCAATTTTACACATCAAGGAGGATCGATTCACTCTGCAGAAAGAAGTTATAATCCAATCATTACAAATTCAGGCAATTCTGCCACCAGAGTCTGGCAGGCTGATGTATAAGTACCCAGTAATAGCCACGAAGTCCTGATCAACAAAATGCAGTAACTTCTGGTGATATATTAGTGATTAATCAGAGTTGAAGGTGGTGTATCGGTCTAAGAACACGCCACCAACAAATTAGCTGTCCTTTATTTTTCGTCGGTGGCACTGCATTCCACGGTGCTATCCCTCATGAATAAATGCACCTCATTATTTGTACTTCCCTAGCTTATGAATAAATGTCCTCCGCCTTGTTTATCGAAACCGTGCCTCACTCATGCATGAATGTACCAAAATTAATAATTCATCGAAGCGTCTAAGCCTCTTCTACATGAATAATTGAATGCAGTTTTGTTCATCGAGGCCGTGTATAAAATCGCCCACATTTATGCTTATTAGATCAGGCTCCCTTACAAATAAGAATAAGTGGGACTCAGTTTATCGATCCTTTATTCGTCGAGGACTACATAAATGTACCTAATTTTGTAATTCATTCAAGCCCTTCTTTAATTAATAAATTAACATGACTTTGTTTATCCAGGGTGTACCCTCCTGAAGGATTAAATGCGCAGCATTTTTTATAGATGCTCTTGTGATTTATCATGGTATGAAGGCGCGTTGATTTGTACTTCGTTACTAGGCTAGTTATTTCCTGCCGAAAAAATAAATTGACGGCACTTTATACATCAAGGTTCATGGGATTTGCTGGCAAATATAATACTTGTCACATTAGTGCTTCATTTCAGTAATAAATATGTACATAAAAATGCTTCCCAACACCTGGAAGCATAATTCTGGCCTCATTTGTTTAATTTTCCAAGCCACGGCAAAAAACAGAAATAAATGGAATGTTCAGCGCATTTTTTAAACATTCCACGGATGACATTACATATGATACATGCTGCATAATGACTGTGGTACGTACAAACACGCATATAGATATGAAATGCGAAGGTTTATCGATCCGCACGGGTCGCGAGTAAGGATACCGACGGTTACGAGTACGGGTAGCAATTCCCATACCCGGGACCTTCAGACCGAGCCCAAAACCGTCTTTTTTGGATGAGAAACAAATGAGATATGGCCGATTTCGTAGAATTCATCGAAATCAGCCATATCCACTCATTTATTGCAATTTTTCTGCCCTTGGGCTCTGTTTGACGTGCAGGCCCGTGCGGGTCATAGGTACGGGTGCGAGTACTGGCGTGTTCGGGTGCGGGTAGGCGCCCAGGCACCCGTGGGTTATGATGTACATCACCTTACCTTCCTCTTTTGGTTCTGGTCATTTGCCTTGTGCTTCCTACAAATCGGCAATTCCTCCAAACGCATCATCATATCCCTTCCGGCCTTTTCTGACAAACCATTCTGCCCTACGAGCGCCGCTCACGACTGCAACCTAATTACATTTTGGTCTGCCTTTTCTCACGGCTGGCAATCTTTCGAGCTGTCTAGTTGCAGAGGGAGGGGATTAGGGTCTGGGTTTATGCACCACTTCGGCTGGATGCCATTCCGCTAAGTTAACCACCTGACAGCAAACTTGGGAAGGAAAAACACAGGTAAAGATGCCTTGTTGAGCTCTTGCCCTGCCGTCAAAAATCAGAGCTGCCTTTCCAAAAATAGATTACGATCACGGCGCTAATTATCTATCAAAAAACTTTGAGAATGATATATCATTGTCCCTGCCGGTCCAAAAATTGAGGTAAAATCACCATTAAGGTTGAATAAAATTTACCTTTCGAATGAGATACTTTTTGTGTATAGTTGTCCAGGTAGATTAAAAGGTCAGACGAAGGTGCAGAAGCATTGGGATCCAAACATGATTCCCAACTTGAATCCGCCCCATATATACATTGTCATCAACTTTGCTTGAAAAATTTGGCCAAAGGTAATGTCAGAAACCAGAAATACTCTGACCAGTATCTGAGAGCACTTTTACTCAATCTAACGGGCCCTACAAAAATCCGTACGCCTGACACAGGTTGGCAGGTCATGCGCCTTGCTCAAACTATGCGCTTATCAGGTATTCCAAGCGAACATTTTGTGACCAGAGACCCTTTTAAACGTGCCTCTGGTAAGATTAGGTCCATGTAGTAAGGTGGGACGTCCTCAAATTGTCCAAAACGAGGCAAACATAGCTTAGATAGGTATATTTTGACTGCGCTCTTTGAATTTACAAAGCCTTAGGTACAAAAAGTTAAATAGATTACTACCTGACCTAACCTGTACCCGCCACCCCCACGGGTTTACCTGTCAAAACGAGCCCAGGAACAAGGAATTCGGTGCAGAAATGAATGAAATACACTCTATTTCGATGTTTTTCACGAAATTGAGTGTGTCTCAGTCATTTCTGCACGAAAAAATGCGTCCTTGGTGTCGTTTGAAGGCTCATGGGTACGCGTATGCGTACCACTATCCAATTTACAAGTACCATTACCCGCACTGGTCACGGGTAAGGTCATCCCGTGTATCTGAGCCTATCATGTGCCGGCGCCAAGTTGGGCCGGCGCTTATTCATTGCACCTCGTAGATTCATTTACTTCGTCATATATGCAAGAATCTTCTGGTATCTAATTTTATTGTATGTAGTACTTTCTAGATAATATGACCATATGCGCATAAACTCCCAATACAAAGGGAGAAGAGTCTAACAATTCATTTTACCTCCACTGTACTCAATAACCTGTACCTGCCCAAAAAACATACCTGGTGCGAGTTTATGAGGGAAGGGTGCTAGTGGGCCCGGAATACCCCAAGGTTACCCATGCCAATCCCTACTATCAAGGGCTTTAAAACCGAAAGACAAAGCTATAGAGATTCATACATGGCAGAATGCAGGAAAAACAAACCTAGCCCGAGTAATCCATCAGCTGTTTTACGGGATGAAAAAATTTTGGTGTATTTATTTTTGAGGCCTTGTGGCCGAAAGACTAATCTCGGAAGGTTTATACATCGCAGAACATAGGAAAAATAAATACAGCTCAAGTTATGCATTGGATGTTATGACCGAATTAATAATCTGGCTAATTTTATAGATGGCTGTAAGTGGGACAAATAAATCGGTGTACTTTTATTTTTGGCTAATTTTGGGCGAAGGAAATACCTACGGTCATTTATCCATGAGCAGGTAGAATAAACATGGATACATTTATTGTTAAGCTTTAAGGACAGAAGGACTAATTGCGGGGAATTTATATATGCCCAGAAGGCTCAAAGACTAAAAAAAAAATCCAGGGAAGTTTATAAATAAGCGGATGGACAATTCGGAGGCAATCTATTCATGAAAGAACGGAAGGGAGGAAGAACAAATATGCAAACATTTGTTCTTGTGGGTTATGAGACTGGAATGACAATTCAGTGAATATTTATTGATTTACAGAGGCAAGAAGAATGAATAAACCGACGCCATTTTATTTTAGAGAACCTGAAACCCTAATAAAAAGTCGGGTGGATTTATGAATGACAATGGCTAGTGAAGCACTAGGAACACACGAAGGACAGGAATGTGGGCCCGAAGCATTAAATACATCGCCAGCACTTACTGCATTTTGTTAATAAATGTTTTAAGGATGTTACAAGACATTTATTAATCAAAACGACACCTTTGACTCATTCTGCAAGGAGACTCCGGGTCGCTGTCGGTGCAGGTGGGTGCATGGGCTTTGGAAAACCTCGCAGCCGACTTGCACCAGTTAAACATGTGCCCCGAATCGGCTCTCATTGGTTCATGGGCAGTTAAGCTCTTTCGTATCTTAGCTGCCAATCACCCGACCACGTATTTGCCGTATCTTTCCCTAGCTCTCTCTCACCTGGCTGTGGCATATCGTGGAACCGACAATGTGGACGGAGCTCTTTCTTCGACTACTGAAGCCATTGCGATTTGTCGGTCTCTGCAAATATTGGCCGTTTCCTTGGATATAAAGCTTCTACTTCCCCATGCATTACAGATATCTGCTTCGATTACTTCATTTGAAGGAGATTCCCTCAAATCACTGCAAGCAGCAGAGAAGGCCGTCTCTTTTTTTGACGAAATAATTGCCAGCAAGCTCAGCAATGGTACCTTTCAGATAGCCCGAAAGCCAGGGGAAACTTTAGACAACTCTTCCATTTCTGCAGCGCACTGTCATGCGCGAACACTACATCAGCTTTCGTCAAGTTCAATGGTATATACCTACATTGTATCTTTGCAACAGCTATCAATCAGTCTTAAAGAAATCGGTCGATTTGAAGAGGCCTTTCAGGCGCAACGAAGAGCACTCGAAATCTTAAACTTCCTTGTTCCATTCCACCAAGAATGCATGGACTTGAACCGAGCGCAGGCACTCTACCAAATTTTGCACAGAGATTTTCATGGTTTCCTGAAGATGACTGACATCCTTCCTATGTTCCAAGAATCGATAACCACCTTCAAGAAATATTTCAAAAAGGATAGGAGAAAATACAGCATGGAACTCTGTTGGGTACTCTGGCTATATGCCACCATTCTGAATGAAATGGATAGATACGATGATGCGCTGCTAGTTTGGAGAGAAGTGGCAGCGTTGGTCCGGGAAGAAGATGAAGATCAATTCTACCTTGCAAGTGCTTTGGATAATGTTTCAAATGCCCTTCGCTCATTGAAACGCCATGACGAAGCGGTCGTTTCCCAGAAGGAATCAATCAAAATTTATCAAGCGATTCGTAATTCGCCCTCTCATCTTGAGGCCAATGCTCATTACAATCTCGCATACGATCTCCGGCATGCCGGGCAGTATTTAGAAGCAATACACAAAGCGCAAACGTGTGTCGTGCAATACCGTACATTGACCTCCCAAGATCATGGCCTGTACAAAGAATACCTGGCTAAAGGTCTCCATTTACTTTCCGATATCCTCTTGATGCAGGCGAACAACGAGAGGCCGGTGGACCTGGACAAGAGCATTAATCGTAATTGAACGAAGGAAGGAAATCGTGAAGAAAAAACGTCCAGGGCCGTACAGTTAGAGAACAGGTGAGCAGGACATGTAATGACAGTAGTCTTGGAATCATGAATGGAAGTATGCGATCTTGGAGGCTTCAAGTACGAACGACTTCAACTTTAAACTAAATAGAAGAGGGTACAAGATGGTATCAGTGAGTGTGATTGCAAGGGTTTAGATGCCGCAAGAACTGCTGTACAAGGTACGAGATCGCAAAACATAGAGGTGAACGGAGCCGTATATGGTAATGTTGGTCAATAAGTCCGTTCCTAAACACTACTACTGGTCGCATTTCTCTTTGATATGACCTCAGAACACTCTAACCCGAACTCGCTCGTCTTGTCATCCTCTGCGCCCGTCATCAACGCCAAAGTCCGAACAAGATCGGATTGCTCAGCCGTGTTCGCCCGTCCGGGTCGTCATCAACTCCTGCAGCTTCGTCACCCCACACAGTTCGGATACTGCTCATTTACTTTCGCTAGACTCGCAACGATGATGCAAGTAACGAGGACGGCCCTTCCTCCAAGAATCGCTATGCCAAGAGGCAGGCGGAGAAGCTCTAGCGCGGTGCTTGTGCTGTCAAGTACACACGGGCTGGAGTTTTAGGAGCAAGAAGCGAGGATGGGAGGAGGTAACGATGGGCTTGGAATGGGGAGGAGTGAGGAGTGCACGCGCAAACTATCGGGTTCGGGGCAGCGCTGCGAGTTCCAGCGCTTGTGCCTCTGAAGTCGACGTGACGCTGCTGCTTCATATTTCTGGGTGGCATGCAGGGGAATAAGTGCACGTAGGGAGACGAGCGTGAATAGCACCGAGAAGTGGGGAAGCATTCGTAAGGATGATGAGTTGCGATAAGATTGGCTGAGGGCACGTGATGCGATCAAGGAGGCGGGACTTTCAAATTCGACTCCTTCACATCACTACCTTAAAATTCACCCATTGATTCAGGTGCAGTTGTCGCGAAGGGGGTGTCGAAGGTCCAGAAGCGGGCGAAAGCAGTATTGAGGCGTAGTTGGGAGAGGTGAGGGTGCCTATACGACGACGGGGAGGGCCAGACTCGGACGCGGTCTATCTCGATCACGAGGTCCGAGGTGAAGAGGCGTCGTCCGTGGCAGGGCTGCTGGTGAGAGTGGCGGAGGTAAGATTGAAGGCGTGGAAGATTCTTGAACGGCTGAAGAAGCAGCAGGGGTTGAGGCAGCGGCGGTGGAGGAAGGGGAGAAGCATGACGCTCCAGTGTTGATTTATCTACCACGCCATTCGAGGTAAATGTAGGCCACATCGATGTTGACGACGCCCCACTTCTCTGAGCCCTTGCCCACTCTCTTCGATTGCAGTTCCACCGCTACCTTGATGTCCTCGTACCCCCTGATCCTGTGTCGAAGCTTCGAGAGAGGCTGAATGTGTGTCCGCATTTCCTCGCGCGAATGCAGCTGTGGTTGAACTTGTAGCCTTCCCCTCCGATTTCGAATTCGAGGCCTATTAAAGCTGCCGATACGACAGCGAGCGGTGGGGCGGGAGGAGTAGGAGTCAAGCCTTGCTTTACCGGCTGGGATTTGTGGTCCGGTGTGGTTAGTGGTGATGCTTCAAAACCTGCGGTCGAAGACGACCAATGCCGCTAAAAGGAAAGCAAGGTTCGACAACGAGTTCGAAGGTCAAGGGCCAGTCACCGACGAAGACTGGGATGCAGGAAGAGGTCAAAACGACGAGGAAGGCGTGAAAGTGGGAATGAACTGCGTTTGCGAGGCGGGAGGGTTGTAGTGGTTGGTTGTTGGGTGTGACGTGTCCGCTGTTTGTGGCGACCTTGACGTTCCTGGGAGTGACACCGACGCTGGTAGCTCGCGTTCACGTTCGCGCTCGGAAAAGTGGGCATCGTCGCCTATAATCTAAATTTAAGCATTCAACTTGCCTACGCCATATATAATGCAAGCCAGAAAGTTAAAATTTACCTCGATAACTGAAATCTTCCTAGATCTGAATACCCTCCCAGCGGCAGTTCCTCGAGGCCCACCACCGAGCTCTCGCCTCTGCGCACCATCCAACCCAGACCTGAGTCGCGGGCTCAAGCTCAACTCCCCTTTTCCTTCCCCTGTCAACTGCCCAAATTTCCAGTGTATTCACTTCTTCCGCATCTTCGTCAGCATCTTCCCCTCACTCTCGATGCTAACGACACCTTCTGGTGTTTCGGCGAGGTTCGCGCGGTGCTGCCTTGCAGGTGAGTAGATCGTGCATGTACGACCCTCTGATTCCTGCCCGACCAACGTGTGATGGATTTCGCCGTCCCGGGATGGCGGTAGTGGAGGGCTGTGAGTTAAAGAAGGAATATATGCGGTCAGTTCGAGGTTCTGATGAAAGGTAATACGAAAAAAAAAAAAAGATGAAAAAATGAATGCGAAAAAATATGTACTCTCGACGATACCCGCAGTCTAAGGTTCTCAGGTACCGTGATGAACACGTTATCTAAAATGTATTGTGGTTTCGTTGACGAAAATGACGGCGCGTGGAGATGAGATCTATAATGACAGGTGAGGAATGTCAAGAAACCCACTAGAAGGAGGAAAGAAAGAACGACGCACGATCTATATAACCCTACACATTCTCAAATGGAATAAAACTTCATGAGTGCACTAATTGGTTTTGGTTGGACTGTAACATCGAAGGTCCGCGCATTATGCAAAATGAGGGGTGGTTACTGGCACAGGAAGATGTTGAAGGTATTGGTGGGTCAGAGAGAGACCATGTGAGAGGTCGACGGAGGGGTCCCTTCTGAGAAACTGAGTAAGTACAGTACCTGATGAAACCAGAAAATGGCGTACCGATGATCGAGAAAACCGATATTCTGAACGGTTGGAGATCTCAAGGACCATGCTGGTAAGGGCTCCCGACACGCTCTAATCAACTCGATTGCACCAGTCGTGTTACTGAGGTAATATAACTCCAGAACGTGGTACCCCAGAATGCCTGCATTGTTCGAGAGCGAAACGGAGATGAGTGAGGAGGACCGCGACACTTGGGTTACGAGCTAATCCTTGCCGCCCTACGATGCCTCCCAGGAGTATTTTCCATGCGCGTCAGCACTCAAAAAGCGAGCTCTGAAGGCTCTGAAGCCTGAAAACTCCCTCCTCGATCTGTAAACTTGATGTCAAGATGGGCTAATCGAGGCAGGTATTTGGTGATTAGGGAGGCGTGGCGGGCAGGCCACGTTGACTGTCGTACCAAACGGTGAAACATGGTAAGGAGCTAGGCCTCGGGCAGAGTTGTTCCATCTGCACACAGCCTGAATCGCTCTGGTCACAGATTATGAACGAGGGAGAAGAGAGGTGGTCGTGAACGAGGGTCCCTCTAGGGTTCAGTGAGTAATTACCCAATTCGTAACACATGTTAGAAATTCGTGTTAGTAACATGTTACTAACATGTTACTAACGATCTTGCATGATCTTGGTCAATTGCCACTTCAACGAGACTTTGCTTTTGTAACTCAAGAAGTTCTAAAAGAATAAATTTTTTGAACATTGTTAATCAAAGACATTTACAATGTTGAGGTAGGCACTGAATCTTGCTCGATAGACCTAGATTGCGAGTGTTAGCGCAGGATCCTGTACAATCCAACAAGAGCTTGCAAAATTGTTCAAGATCGGGCAGACAAAGTCAATTTTAATGTATTTTTGTCCAGTACAGCCCGTCATACATATCTCGAAAGCCGTGACCCAGAAATTCCAAAATTTCAAGGTAGGATCATAGCGCGAAGCAATTTTTGTTTCAATTCCTCTCTTGATCACCTCCGGAGCCCAATCACGTAGAATAAGTACTACTATCTCGTTTAGTATATAGCTTCCGGAAGCGTCGTCAATAAATGTGACCAAGTAAACATGCTGAGGGCGTTTTATCTCAAGCACAAATTGGGAAAACCGCGATTCATCAGCATGTGGGGTCAGCGCAAAAGGTTTTTCTGCAGAAACGGACGGCAGGGGAAGTTTGCCTTGACTTTCCCTCAATTTCTAACAATTTCTAACATACCCTGATGTTACTAACACGGTTAGAAACTAATTTCTCACTTGTTAGTAACCAAAATGTTAGAAATGTTAGTAACAGTATGTTAGAAATACCTTCGGACCTCAAATGTTAGTAACATATGTTAGAAATTCATGGCCAATTACTCACAGAACCCTAACGTCGTCGTCGAGGGTGATGTGACGTGTTTATTCATTGATTGCCCACAACGTCGTTGCCAAATATAACTATACAATCAATAAGCTATATTTGGGCATCTGGGGATCTTCACGGGGCTCTCTAAGGCATTTTTAGAAAGGTCTCTCGCAAAACCCAACGCGAATACCCGCTCTTTCTACTGCAATTTTCCACTCGCCTCTTTTTCACCTCTCTTTCTGTTGTTCTTGTCCAACACCTCGCTGTCTTGGTGCTGTCTGCTGCATCAGTAATTTGTAAAAAAAGTTTCCAGGTTTCCGGTGGTTTTTTGGGTTTTCCAGGTCTTCGGAAACCCGAAAACCTCGAAACCTCGAAAACCAATTTGTGTAGCTACAGAATTATTTCTACGTTTACAAAAAGTAGCGAGCTGGCTAATTATACAGATATTTCGAATAACATAGTCCCCTAGAAAGCCAGAACAACCAAAATACTGACAACTGCAAGCAGTAGTCCTCCTTCCCCCCAGTGAAATACGCCTGACGCGATGGAGAGAGGCACGGTGATTGCGAATGAGGGGGCGGGCCCAAGAGTTTTTCTGCAGACTCTAGCCTCGTTTCCTGTTTGAAGATGAGGCCAAAAAGGCGTGACAGTGACATGGCAAGAAGACTCACCTATTCCAATCCTGCTAACTGCCCTCGTCATAAGCCCCGACGTGTTCCTGATCTGCGTCATCGTGATTTTTGGGAATGGGCTGTCATGCTTGTTTTACGGGGTAACAGTGTTGAGCATAGTGGGTGTTGGGCAGGACATCGCAGGATACAACGACGGCAAGCAATTGGATGAGGTGGCAGTTGGTTGACAGCTTGTGAACATGAACGACGACCAAGGAAAGTGAAGTCAAACCTGAACCAAAGTGTGAACAAATAGTACCTTGGTCCGTGCGCATTTCCATACTATATAACTGCACTTCCTTGTCAACCATTTCGTTACCCACCTAGGGTTTCTATAAATAGATTACTGACATAATCTTGACTAAGTGAAGATCGTGGCGTGAGCTGACGACTAGGTTTTGAGGTTTCCGCAGGTTTTCTATGGTCTTTTAGGTTTCTGAGAATCGTTTTTAAGGCAGGTTTCTGCCAAAAGTGACTTGGGTTTCCAGGGCTCAAGGTTTCAGGGTTTTTTTGGGTTTTTTCGCGGTTTTTTGGGTTATAAAACCTCTGGAAACCTAAACTACAAATTGCTGATGTGAACAATATTCCATAATACATTATTACATATATAAGGCTACCAAGTTCACCAAACTACATGTTCGTAGGCCTTGTCCATAAACCACAGATTCGCTTTCGTTGGCTGTATAATTTGAGTATAGAACGGCCAGTGCTACCAAGCATATAGTTTGTGGGCAGAATCCAAGTCATACGTTACTTGAGAGGCCAGGTATACTCTCAAGTATCACCCTCTCCTCGTTCTCTGTTCTTGTGACAATCTTCCTAAACTTTTCAATGTGTCTGGCTCCACGTTCGGTTTATTGTTCTGCCGAATGTCCCTATAATTAAATTCGTAATCCCACTGTCTTTCAATCCTCTATCAAACGCTGATCCAGGACTTCCGGATACAGTCGGAAGAGTGATCTCCAGCGTGGGTCGTGGGTTCAAACATAGTGTTTGGAAGTCCGGTCGCAAAACTGCAAAAAGACCGTGACCGAACCGGACCCAGACCGATGAGGACCGCAAAACTCGAGGACCGATGAAGACCGTTAACCGCGGTCCGGTTAACGGT
This sequence comes from Galerina sulciceps, assembly GCA_023014345.1. NCBI lineage: Eukaryota > Fungi > Basidiomycota > Agaricomycetes > Agaricales > Galerinaceae > Galerina > Galerina sulciceps. The sequence continues at coordinate 151,945 of JAEDXJ010000001.1, forward strand.
CTATCATATTCTCGAAAATCCGAGGACCGATGCGAAACCGGTTTTAACCGGTTCCAACCGGTCGTTCGGGCTGTAATTTTACACGTAGATACCGCCAATAAATACCTTTCCGACGACTCTAAGATCATAATTTTAAACAAAAATCTGATAAAGTTACAGTCAAATTCGTGAAATTACTCGAATTCAAATACATTTATGTCTAACTTCCTTAATTGTCAGTGAGTATTCGTGTTTTTGACCTCATTTTGGAGAGGAAAATAGTTGTGTTTTAATTAGCTAGCTTAGATCTATTCTAGTGGTGTTCATGCTCACTAATTTCACTGATTAAATGGCTAAATACTAATCTGGGCCTGTAAATAGAGGAAAAAACCGGTTTTTAACCAGTCCTGAACCGGTTTTGACCGTAACTGGTCAAGACCGGTTCATAGACCGCCAAAAAACCGACCTTAACCGGTCTACTGCAGTCCGGTTCGGTTTTTTCCACTTTCTGGATTTTGATAGACCGGTCCCGGTCTGCGGTTAAGGCTCTCGAGGCTAAAAAACCGGACCGGACCGGACTTTCAAACACTATTCAAACATAACAAAGTGACAGCCAATCTAGAGAACAGGTCTTCTGGATAGCTAGTGAGAAGCATCTGTTATTCATGGTCACCTCTGCAAGAGTAGCCATCTCGGCACACTGACGCATGCTCACAGATCCCAATTCAGATATGACCAAATCAATCACCAACCCCGCACAATGTACTGGAAATCAAATCTTGTGACATACTCTATTCGGACCTTCACCGATGGATCCTCTCTCCATTACTCTAGCCACTGTTACTCTGACTACAACGGTCAAGGATCTTGCTGGAATACCGCAGAAGTTCGAGCGGTCTTTCTCCAAGGTCAGTTCTTTGAAGTTCATCTCCATGGAAAACATATCGAAACTGATAAATCATTACGCGGGTAGCCCGCCGAGAACATTCGAAATGCTGGGATATTAGCTATAGAGCTCCGGCAAACGCTAGATTTACTGAAACGGTTTTGAGACGATGGGATAGGCCTATCTGGCCTACCCTAGCAGCTCGGGTCTGGCAAGGCTCGGGAACGCGTTGAGCAGGCGCGCGGTCAGGCAGCACGCAGTGGTGAGGAGCAAGCAATGATGTTCGTCCCAGGACCGCGCGGCGTCTACATACGGACAGGCTGTGCTACCGAGGATCTCTATCTAATCTAATCCAGCTCAGGCAGCTCGGCCCAGAGCTCACTACTACAACGAAAAAGAGGTGATTCTGAACGACGCAAATGACATGAAAGTCGCCCTGTTTGAATTGATCAGGTAAAAATTTTCCAAAAATGTTAAACATACCTTCGTTGACAACAAAATGGACAGGGACATGGAGTCTGTTTATAAAAAATGCTCTGGAATTGCACTTGTAACTGCGAAGAAGAGATTCGCCAAATTCAAGGCCTCGTTTATTGCGTGGAAGAACCGTAATATGGTCCAATCGGAGATAAAGGAACTCATCAATTGCGTCAATCAGCAGCGCAGTACATTTCTGGTTAATCCTTGAAATTCATTTTCTGTTCGGCTTTTCCTGACTGTCGCTATGTCGTAGCTGCTTTCTGTAATGCGAATTGAGGAACGACTTGTTATTTCAAGCAATGCCAGGGCACAAGCACCCAGTACAAGTCGGACGAAGATTTTACACCGAGTTTCTGAAGAACGCATCAGGGATTTTCTTGGAAGCAACTTGGCGAAACCCCGGGATATATCCCCCGAAATGTCCAATGACTTCATTTCTAATGCTTACCTTCGCCGTCAAGTCGATGCAATCAATAAACTTATGGAGAAATTATCTTCGACAGTTTCATATCCGATTGAAGAACCAACAGGACACTACCTGCTGCCTTTCGAGACTGTCCCCAGTTTTTCCATCTTTGTGGATGATCGATTTATTCAGTGGCAAGATCTCATTAGCAAAACGTTCCAGATTCAAACCATTTTGCGAGATGACACAGCGTCCTTGTCGGTGCAAATGGGTGCATTGGCTTTAAGCTACCTCGCAACCGACTTGCAGCGGCTAGACATGTATCATGAGTCAACTCTCATTGGTGCATGGACCGTAAAGCTATATAGAACACTTGTTACCCGTCATTCAGCCACATATTTGCCCTACCTTGCACTATCGATGTCTAACCTGGCCATTGCACACTGTCAAAACAGCAATATGAATAATGCCCGTTCTCTGATCGATGAATGCATTGCTATTTGCTGGTCTCTGCAAATACCCTCTATGTCCCTGGATATAAAGCTCCTATTGCCTATTGTCTTGAAGATCCCCGGTTCAATAACTTCATTTGAAAGAGATTCCCTTCAATCGCTGCAAGAAGCAGAAGAGGCCGTCTGTTTTTATGAAAATGTCCTTGACAGTTGCAATTTCACCAACGACTCACTCCTGATAGTCAATGAACCAGTGGAGATTATAGAGGACTCTTCCATTTCTACAGTGCATCGTCGCATTCAATCCTTGCATCATCTTTCATCCAGCTCAGCCGTGTACAATTATGGTCGATCTTTGCAACAGTTTTCGACTACTCTTCGAAAGATTGGGCGTTTTGCAGACGCTTTTCAGGCACAACAAAAAGCAGTAGAAGTTTTCAATTTTCTGGCTCCATTCTACCCCGAGCGCCTGGATCTCGACCGGGCGCATGCTCTCTACCGCGTTTTAAATACAGATTTCTGGGATTTTCTACGGCCTGCAGACGCGCTTCAAATGTCACACGAAATGGTAGGCGTTTATCGAAAGTATTTCAAAAAGGATAGGCAAAAATACAGCACAGACCTGTGCAATGCACTTTCGCAAAATGCTTGTCTGTTGGAAGAAATGGAGCAATACGACGATGCTCTCTTAATTTGGAAAGAAGTGACAACTTTGGTTCAGGAAATAAACAAAGATCGACTCCGTTATGCAAGTGTTTTGAATAATGTTTCAAATAGACTTCGCTCATTGGAACGTTATGACGAGACAATCATTTAATGCCGGGAATCGATCAACATTTATCGAGCTATTCATGACTCCCCAGCGGAGCTTGAGGCGATTGCTCATCACAATCTCGCATATGATCTGCACCAGGTTGGACAGTGTCTAGAAGCAATTCGCGAAGCTCAAACGAGTGTCATGCAATACCATACATTGGCTTTCCAAAACCCTGGCCAACACAGGAGAAATCTAGCTGCCAGCCTTTATTTGTTTTGCTATATCCACTTCGAAGCTAATGAATACGAGCAAGCATTTGACGCTACTCACGAGGCATTTCATCTCTACCAGTCCATTATCCAAGACGAGCCTAGTACCCTCTCAGAGTACCTCCGGTTTATACGCATGCAAACATGGATTTCCCGGTTCTCAGATAACGAGTCAAAGTCCATCGAACGGGGAAAAAGTTTGATTCATTATTCAAACGAGTTGATCAAAATATTCCCGGCCAAAAGCGAACACACCCTCATTTATGCCACCTATGTTCATTCTCTCAACTTGTCGAGGTTTGATCGACTCACAGAAGCCACTGTTGCCCTTCAAGAAGCGCTGGACTGGTATAAAAATATCCTGCCAGAGACGCCCTCGGATGTATCGCAACATGTGTGATGTTGTTGGGAAATGGCCTACCTGTTTTACGCCCAGGGGTATCCTGACAAGGCTTTAGATGCTTATGAAAAGGCGATCAACATTGAGAAGAAAATCTGCTCAAACCCTGGCAACATCGTATTGCTACCTTGGACAACCACTAATCGTGCCAAATGTCTTTTTGATATTGGACATGATTCTGAAGCGTTGACCGCCAGTCAGGACGCCTTGCTCGTCGCTCGTGCGAGCGAATCTTCGAGTACTTTTGCTCTGGTGTGGTGCCTGCAAGTCGATTTTATTATGCAGCAATTCAACCGCAACATAGAAGTGGCAATTAATGCCATACAGGAAGCTATTGACTTATCTCATGCTGGTATCATCACAACCGATGACCCAACCGACTGATTGAGCCATCAGGTTGATCTCTCAGTATTCCTTCGATATCTGTCTGAGGCTTTAGCTGATGGCGGAAACGAGATTGATGCAATGCGTCTCGCTCAAGAAAGCTTGGACGAGATCATGAAGGTTGAAGCAGAAAACTTAGTATTACCCTGGGATGATGTCCCAAAATCATATATGGATACCATTCACAACCTTTCCTTGCGTCTCGCCTCCAATAGCGACATTCCTCGGGCGCTGGACCTAATAAACGACGCTAGTGCTTACTATGAAAAGCGTACATCCTGAATTCGCATGGATCCTCCATTCTCAGGGCGTCTTCCATTGTGTGGCAGGACGACACGAGGAAGGAATTGCGGCTAAAGCCAAGCTCACCGACATACAGGAACGCTTGGGAATACTGTACCATTTCATTCAATCACGCGTCACGGGCCCTGCCGAATTGAATGATATGGTACAGTAGTATTCCCCAGTCTCGGACGCTGTGCAAGGGGGTGCCGGGATCAAAATGCCGGACCGGTACCCGGTTAGTTAGTCCAACCGCCAGAGGCGAAAAAAAAAAAATTGGACCCCCCCGGTAAGCGGGCTCACATTCGGTAGGTGTGGGCCAACTAAGACCTAACTGAGTTTGAATGATATAATTCACGTGGAGGTGCAGTCACATGACCCATACCTCAGTCAATTATATCATACTGGGCTTTCTCCTGTGTGAAAGACGAGGGTATTCAAAAATCCAAACCACCCAAATGAATGAAAATTTACTTAAGAGGAGTCTAGCAAAAAATGGGAATTTTCGGATGAATTTATGCGCCACCAGTGAAGATTTTCTGCAGATTTAGTGCACTTCATTTATCACTGAATATACGAACAACTGCTCAGAGATTCAAAAAGAAAAAAGCTGTTCAGAGTACTCTGAAGTACTGACTACGGCATTGAGATGCCTAAAAGCAAACAACTCTGCGCGAAGCGCGCCTGAAAAAAAATAGGTTGCAGCCATGTTTCTCCCATTTTGCCGGAGACAAAGAATTTTTTAAACCAGGGAAAACGTGCCATATTTAATTTTAAAATTAAATAAACAGAAGCTCATGGAACGCACTCTTCAAGGAAGCACAAACATCAATAGGCGCGTGAAGCACAAGAAAAAAATTGTGTATATTTGCTGCATATCCGGTACATTTTACCAGGCTAAACACATTTATTAGCCTCCACGCGCGAAGCGCGTCTCGAAAAAATAACCTATTTCGCGCCATACATTCCTGCGGCCTTGTGAGGGGATATTCATGTTCTTGGAGATTTATTTCAATGTTTGAGGTCATAATTAATTGTTCTCTTCTCCTCTATTCCGATTTAATTTATTTAATTTTATTTAATATTCGGCCCCACCACACCTATATAATGCGAGCCGGTAAGCGGTCCTAAAAACCCGATTATGACAGTCTTGTTGGTGTAATATCGTCAAAAATTGTTGATACAGCCAAACCTTGGGATAATCTATCGATTTTGGCGCATATATGACTGAAAACTTGCAGAAAACTTACCCAAAGTTGCCGTAGTGAAGGTGCTTGCCCAAGAATACTAGTCTTACTACTGTAGAGATAAATCACTCTATTTACCTGGAAACCACGCAATGAGTTGATAATTCTCACTTTCAAGGATTCCTATGCATTATTATACATTACTATGCGTTATTGAGCATGGATGGAGTCCACAGGGCACCGCGGCGGCACAAGGATTCGAGTGGAGTCAAGACTGATCCACGGAAGTAACCGAAACTTATGTAATATTACTATATTTGGGTGCGTTCCTGATTATGTAAGTTAGTTAGTCCAGCTTTTGAGGGGTTTTTGAAAATATCGACCCCAGGTCATTATTTTTTTTTCCGGGACCCCCTTGACGCTGTGTCCAACATAAACTAGATCGTGAAAGGAGCCGCCCGTCATGGATCGCCTTGGTTTCCAAACTTGATCCTCAGTGCGATCACCATAACCTAAATAAAGGATAAACGAAATAGAACAAAATTCTCTCTTACACGGATAGTATGGGTCCTGAGTGTAACATCGCTGCAAGTGTCCCAGACTCAGATTGCGAAAATAAATAAATTTGAATAGTTGTATGTACACGATAACCGAATGAAAACCCTACTTGAATCAAAGTTAGAATGTCGAGGTGCCTACACGGCGAGCAATTCAGGGTTCGCACTGATACGCGCCGCTGCTCAACGCGCAATTTGGAACATACATGTGTATGATATATGTAGCCTTGAAACGGTCTTTGCTTACTTTGGTTTAATGTAAATACACTCGTTGTTAATCCCTTATTTATAATCGATTTAATCCCCATCTAAAATTCCAACAGCATTAGAATGAACGCGAACAACATGGATAAAAGCCGAAATCGGGTGTTACTGTGTCAGCGACTCGGCGCTGACGGATAACTTGAGCCGTTGATCCGTCATAGACCGGACTTTTAAAAATTGGATTACGTTAGCTCGGAGTATATACGCACTGCACCGAAACGTCGACGCGTCAGTCCGACTCTCCTCCCTCATCGCGGGTCAAACGAAACCCCATCATCACTTGCTCGCCGTCATCCTGACACGTAATCCTGGATATGACCATCATAGAGAAAGGCCCAACCTCGAAACGCTCCAAACATCACGAGCCGATGGACCACCTCACTGCGCGCTCTCTACCCAATTCGTTATACACCGCGCGCTGCGTGTTCTTCAAGAGTGCCAATTACTTTTTCATGATCACTGAAGATTGCATTCCGAAGCTGCGCGAGTTCTCAGCAGGCCCGTACTGTGCACCTGTGGCTTGCGGATGACGGCGGGGAGGGGCGAGTAGCGGTCCTGTGGTGTTGGTTTGAGCGTAGGGGATACGCGATATTCGAGTGTATCGAGTTTTTGACGGAGATGGAGAAGGTACGTTTTCTTCGTGTTGTTTCTTCGTGTTCAGTTTCGGGCTGACACAGCGAAACATCACAAATTTTCCCGTCTGTGTAATCTGAGCAAAATGTTAAATTTTTCTTACACTCTCTTACAATATGCGTAAAATTACCAATGTCAATAATTTTACCGAAGTTTCGCAAATCTCTGTCATTTTACGTACATTGTTATAACATTTCTTCTACACTTTCCGTCCATCAACGCACGCATGGGGCCGCGAGCGGCACCGCACCTGCATTGCTAGGGTCCAAATTCACCTCATAATGGGGGGTAAAATTAATATATTGCGCTTGTATGACAATACACGACCGTACTCTACACCGAGAGAATGTAAAGACTAAGTATACATACGCATATAGTCACAGCGACTGATACACCGCTATGCACAATGTCTGCCAACCATGTCACCAACGCACCTCGTGTCGGTCCTTAGGAATATTGACGGAAGGGGGAAGCAATAGACGATTTGAGGTTCCAGTCGGCTGAAATGTGGAGTAAGTGACCAAGAAGATCACTTGGCCAGAGACGCACTTACAAACGAAGCCGTTATGACACATGAATGGGTGGTGAAACTGATGGGTAAACAGATGCAGCCTACATGAGCAGAGATGACAAAGTCGAGAGAAAAAACTCCGTACTTACCTTGAACTTTGCGTGGTTTCCGCGTGCAAAGCATGTCAGCTCGTCCGAGTGGGAAAGACACCACCAATGCACCCATATGAGTGTCTGAGCCTTGATTTTCCTGGTATTTTGAGACCGAGAATTCTGAGATTAAATCAGACGCATACCTTGGGATTCGTGTATATCGGATCTCCTCCCTCAAGCTAGCGCATATCGGCTTCACGAGATTCTCACAAGACCAATAGGTCTTAGATACTATAGAGAACATTCTAATGGACATGAACTGAAAGAAATGATCAAGAGAACTGGCATATACGTACCGATATACCCGCCATCGATTCCCTCCACATCACCTATTGATAGCCTAGTCATTTCGATACTGTAGAGTAGGCATGAGATCCTTCGTGACGAGTACGGCGGAGACTTACTGTAGAGGATTTGCGAGGAGCATAGTGCGAGAGGGCGGTGACGAATCTGGCAACGTGGTGGTTGTGAGGAAAGATGTACTTTTACAAAGTCCGATCGGGGCGACGAAACTTATAATTACCAAACTGCCATAAAATTCAATAGTCAGAAATTGAGAGAGAGTCTGAGAATCTATTTCATTACTACGGCAAGAAAATTTCAATTGGCATAATTTGAGAACATTGTGAGGAAATGCGAGATTGCCTCGAACTTTACCACGGCTATAATTTTTGATCTTTCGCTGTGTGAACAGGTTCATATTTCTCTGCTCTAGGAAACACGTCGTTCGATCTAAACTTTTGAGTACTTTGGAGAAAAGCACACTTTCCTTCACCTTCCCTCGCATCCTACCGCGAAGTGTGTGTTTCCTTCTACACGAACTGCGTCATCTTCTCCACTTGTCTTTCCTTCTCGTCTTTCCTAACCTTTACCCTTCTCTCCTCTGTCCCTATCTAACTTATCCTCTTCCTCCTCCCACAGAACGGATTCCACCGCATCTGTCTCGCCCCTTTGGTCGCGTACCTCCCTTATCCCCGCTCATCTTTTTCGCAAACTCCCTCGCAAGCATTCGAGCTCGCCAACGCCGACGCTGACGCCAAAACTCGCTAGGACGCGGTTCCGATGCACTAAGCCCTTGTCATTGATAAACCACCAGTAACGCGTCGGCTCCTGTTTTCTTCACACCGAACAAGAACATGCCCACCCCGCGTGGACCTCGAGCTTGACCCGAGCCCGATAAGGAAAACCCTTAGAGATACGTGGAACGCTCAGAGTATGACTCTCTCGAGGCGCGAATCGTGCTCGTCACGGGAGTTCGTGGAGACCTGACTAGGGGGATGGGACGGGTACGCCAACGCAGACACGCAATGCGCAATGCGACTTCGTCTTGGGCTAAGAGATGGGGCGACAGCTCACTTTGGACCCTGGGGAACCGGAGGAGAGAGCACGCGAGGAAAGGGAGGTACGCATATACGTGCGGGAAGTGTACAACGGGCGGGTTTCGTTCAGGATAAGGTCTTCGAGTGAGTTTTTTTTCTTCGATTCGGCGCATATATCCGCCGACACCATACCTTATACTTCTAGTCAGCCCAAGATGCTTCGTTCCTCGCAGAATGACAAAGCCTCCCTCGACGTGAACTCGTTCACCCCGCGCCGCCCTTGTTGCTCCAACTGATCCCACCTACGTCAAGCGGAGCTTCTATGCAGGCTTGAACACCGCGCTCCTGCACCACATCCTCGACCGCGGGGAGAAATCCTGCAGCATTACACGGGGTTTCTGCGATTGCGCGATCGGCCCTCGACCTCGGGCTGTACAATTTTCTGAACAAGGCAGGAAGATGGAGCAGCGTCGAACGCGACCACGCGCCCGCGCCGCTGACCCTTCGGGCTCGACTACATCCTCCCGCCTGTCAGTGTTTGGCACTCGGATTTAGACCGAATTGACGAAATATTCTTCGTAAGCTTGCTCACGTCCTTTCTCGCTCTCCACAACGTCCTCGTATCGAACTCAAGCAGTATCCGCGCCTCACAGGCCCCTTGGGTTAGCTCTTGGGCTGAGCTGGACTTCGGCGCTCGGGGGGAAGCAGTCATTTTGGAGCAGGGGATGGCGGAGAGCATATTTTAGGCGTGACGGTGGGTATAACATCTTAAGTCGATGCTTGAGGACAAAGCGTTTGAGGAGACGTTCGGTGTTGATGTCGACTGCGAGGGGTTAGACGGCGAGTGTACTGGGTAGTATACATGGCACCCTGTCACGATTCGCAAGTGATCTGGGGTTTGGGGGTTCGGGAAACGGGATAGCGGGTGATATTGAGTTGGGGGCGTATCAGGAGTGGTACTCGGTGAAGGGTAAATAGCTCTTTTTACCGTCCTGTAAGTTAATAACAAAAGGAATAAACAATGATTTGAATTTGATCGCTATTTGGATGGATGAATGCCCCTGACTTAGAAAACGGGATAGAATAACTTACCTGAATACACAAAGTGGCTACTGAGATTGACAATTTGAAAATAAGAAGCAACATAAAAATTTTGGGTTTGAGAAACTCGAAAGCCAGAGAGTAATGTATTACTTAAACAGGATAGATACTCTATTCAAAAGGACGTGTAGCTGCATCGGCTAAGAACTTCCTGATTTTGGGTCTCTTTCCCGTGAAGAATCAACCCAGTAATGAGCTCTATATATTTTATTACGGGAATCTACGTGCTTTATTTCTCTAGTTTGTGCGCTCGACAGTTCCAAGTTGTCGCGACTGAATTCAGAGCCTAGGAACGCGTCGCGTCGCGTCACCAAATTGGTCACGTGTTTCATGTTGATGTCAATTTTGAATCGTTCCCCACCTCAAGTGCCAAGTTCCCAACTCTCAGCATTCCACACACTATCTTCTCCTGATCCTCTATAGGGTGATGAATCAATTTGATTACCTTATAGTTCCCGACATTTTGAAGCATGAACGTCCTGATAACTTGTGAGACCCTGCACGTCACAGCTGCGACGTCAATATAATTCTAACCTTCCTACCGACCGGTGTGGTAGGGTACGTTCTCGTTTGTAGTGAGCCCAGACGTTTTTTAACTTAAACCTCGTGCTGATAGCTTCATTTCAAAGAACTACTGGTCGAATTACGAGAGCTCTTGCATATCGTATTGTGATCAAAATGGGAGTCCTCAAACAGTTACAGCGATGGTCGCCGCGAGTAGATACGGTCCTCTAGTTCTCTTTCCTCTTTTTGAGTTGACGCTGAAAGAATACAGTGTTCTCTACCTTGCCGTGCGCTGGTTCCTGTATATTACGAGACCCCTCCTCGCCCGCCGTCGTCGCCCTTCAAGGAGGTCTCTACATCATACTCGTGTTCTGCGCTATCACCTGAGCTATAGCCACTACTTGTCTACCCCCGCGGTTTGGAACTGGTAAGATAGTCTCAATCGCTCGGCTGAGTCCAGATTTCCCGTCATGCCCCGTCGGTGCCCACCATCATGTTGACAACCATGTAGATTTGGGTCTGTTCCGAGGCTTTTATGACTCAAAGGATACCTCCAGAGAAACAATCGTCATCGCTGCTCTGTTGCCTGGGTTTATGTCATGAAGTGAATCCGTTATCGGCTGCTTTCAGCTTCGGCTGTTGGCTGCAGCGCCATGAGCGTGGATTGACCAGGCGTGGCTACGGGTACTGACCATCTGAACAACCATTTATCCTGCCGATCATCTCTTCAATGCACTTGTTCTTTTTTTCCTTTCGCGTGGACCTCGAAGTGCTCATGTACTATCCGAGTCATGTAAATGTCGCCATGCCAGGAAGCCTACCCCTCCAGCAACTTTTGTTGAATTGTAGATCCTTGACGTGGTTTGGGGTCTGCTTTGATTTTGTTTTAGATTTTCCCTCTCAGCATCATCCTCGGAGGCTAGTTCTCGGCTTTCTGCTGTCGACAGTGAATGACCTGTGCTGTAATGGAAGATGACGGTATACTGCCAGAATCTACATCCAAAAATTTCAAGTCTTTGTTGCGTCTCAAATTGGATCCAATTGTCAAGATCTCGCCAAGAAATTGGGTAAGATTCCCCGTAACTGGATATTTCATTTCTGACGTTTTCTGGGCGTAAGCACAGGTCGTGGCTGATCGTAAATACGAGTCAAACCATTCGATGAAAAATTGGATCCCCTCGTTCGTTTGTGTGCCACTTACCGTAGTAAGACCAAGCTGCTCGCCTCCTCTGCATAACATATTTTACTCAGTATTAGACAAATTTCGGATGTTTGATTGAACATCGATATCAGTGACTGCCTCGTGTCAGTGAGACTGTTTGGAGGCTGTGCCGAAGGTTGATCATGACCCGATTTCTTGGTTCGTTCTCATCCGACAAAAGTCCCTTCATAGACAAACTGTTCGCCGTATTCCCTATGACAGAACTGAAAGCTACGTACTCTCTGCATTCAGCATTCTCTTGCGACCCTACTCAACAGAGTGATCAAAATCAAGATCATATTACCAGCGTGAAACCATCATGTTTCAGCCTCAACAACGATAGTCTATGGTGGATTTTCTGGTTAAATACCGACATGGAGGGAGAAGGCAAGATATTATACGAAATCACAGCACTTGATACACTTCGATACAGCTCTCAAGTGTGTTCAAGCTGGCGACAAGCTATCCTGTCGTTTCCATCGCTCTGGGCTCAGGTCATCAACTTCTCCAATCTTGAGCACGATGAATGGAGGGAAGAGGTCCTGCGAAGGACGGGTGGGTCACTTCTCTCCGTATTGTGGCGTTATTCAGGCCCCGGCTTCCCCGAAGAAGTCGTCGGCAACATTCTCGAACGTTATTGGGATAGAATTAGATCGCTTGAACTCGATCTGCCGAGCGTTGGTTGGATAGAGCATTTATTTCAGCGTCCATCACAGGTTTTGGAAATCTTTCGGGTCACTTTCAAGTTGGATCTAGACCAAGGGATCATTCTTTCTCCCCCCGATTTCGTTGTCTTTGATAACGTCGCACCTGCCTTGCGTGTATTTTTTTCTCCGAACATCAGGTTCAAGTTGGATGCTCCATGGCTTGCCAACGTCCGATTTCTTGCCTTGAATGGGAAGGTGTCTGCCAACGATTTAATTCAAGCAATCCCACATATGCCGCTTCTTGAATGCCTGACGGACGAAACTTCTAACGCAATCATCAGCACTGGAGATGCGCTTTCTTCCAGACCACAAATCACAGCACCATCCATCAAGAAAATCATACTCGCCTCACACTATGATATTGAGCCATATCTAGGTTTCCTCGCTCAGATAAAACCAGAGGTCGGATGCCATTTGTCTTTCGGTCACACTGGCCGGGCTCTCCGCACGGAAGCGTTTACTCTGGTCAATCAGGTTCTGTATCATTACTCCAGATGCTGTGATTTTACAAAGACAACAAACATTTCCCTCGATTTGTCGCAATATCGCTTCAGCTTTGAGGCCAAATTTCCGGACAACGGGAACTTTCGTTTCAAAATCAGCACCCTGGGCAAACTTTCACATCATATACTAAACGCCTTCTTTAGAGCTTTCCCTTCAGTTACATTTCAAAATGCTGATACATTTACGCTTGGAATCTTGCTGGTTGATTTTAAACCTCCTGAAAGTAACTTCACTCGATTCATTCTATCCCTCCCGACCGTCAGGACCTTGGTTGTTGATCCAGGCGCCTTGAGAATCTTGCTCAATCTCCCAATCGATGTCCTTTCCCACTCCTTTCCACTCCTCCACACCGTCAAAATCGATTCTTACTTGGAAGACGATTTGTCAATCATCAGACAGTTTCTCATATCACGGATTCAAATAGGCCGTCCGGTTCATTTTCTATCTCTATCAATTGGCTTGCATCACCGCACGGACCTAAGATCTCTGGACGAGTTTAGTGGCCTCACTATAATTATTCGATTAGGATACCACGAATTCCAACGTAGATGCGGGAGCGGCCACATCGATGAACTCCTCTTCATGCCGGAGTCTTGGGATTCCGCTGGTTTGGATTCATCTACGTGGGGTAGTCCACCCGAAGGGGAATTATAATACATATTGCCAATTGGTTAAGAATACCAATTGTGACGAACGACCGTATTATTTATGGTGAGTTGACTGATTCTTCAAGTTACACAGCCGAGTGACAAATATGTAGTCCATTTACAAGTGGATGCGAAGCCAGAATTCAATTTTTTTGGGGTCTCGAACACTGAATAGCTATATATGATTATATCTGAACTGGATCTTCATGCGGACGAAGTAATTACCTCACCCAAGAACCAACTTATCTTACGCCAACTGCAAGGCCACCAACAGCATAGATACGTTCATTGCCCGTGACGATTCCGTTGATCACAACCAGCAAGAGTCCGCGCAAAATGAAATGTGCGTCATCGATGGTCGCGGCATTGCCTGTGGAACACTGATCCGAGATGTCCGAGCATCGATTAGATTAGATAGCAATGAGTTTGGGTAAACGCGACCAAGTGACGAGGAGTGGACGCGGCTTGGTGTTGGCGTTGGAGTACGGTGAGGTAGGAGCGGGGAGGAAGATTCTTGGTGAAGAACCAGTCGTCGAAACAAGAAATATAGCCAGAGGCAGCACCGGATAAAAGGGAGGGTGGATGAAAGTAGAGACGGAGCCGGCAGCTGCGAGGAAAGGGGGATCTGTGTGGGGGAGGCGAGAAGCATACAAGCCAGGTCTTGAGCGCGTTGAACGAATATCCATAAATTTGATGAAAGATGTGGTATCGAACGTCGTGAGGCGAGCGAGATTGGGCTCGATTCGAGAGAGAGAAAGTTGCCCATGACGGCCAAACGCCGTCCATTGATCGTGGGTTCCGAGGCGAAAGAAGTCGCCCAGGGATGCTGGTACTTCTTGAATGGCTGGAGCAGCAGGAGGGAAACATGCAGTTGCGGGCGGCGGTTGAAGGAGAAGGATCATGATGCTCCGATGTTGATTATACAACTGCGTCGTTCTAGGTAGACGTAGACCTCGTCAGAGGCGACGACGCCGCAGCTTCTCGAGTTCTTGCCTACTTTCTTCAGCTCGCGGTTGCACTTCCATTTCGAAGTCCTGATCTTACTCCTGCGGCGAGAGCGATTAGAACAGCGGGACGAGAATAGGGTCAAGCCTTAACCACAGATCGAGGTGCGGAGAGGATACTGGTGGAGCTGAAAAGGTACCTGATGATGCTTCAGTTTCGGCAGGAAACGAAGAAGACAGACGCTGGTTAAAGCAAAGCGAGGTCTGTGAACGAGTTCAAAGACGACAAGCCAGTCGCTGACGAACATCGGGATGCAGGACGATGAGGAGGGAACGATGAGGAAGACGCTGAAACGGAAGTAAGGAGCTGCGTTTGTGGAGAGGGAGAGATGATGGTAAGATGAAGGGGTTGTTTGTTGGGAGTGGCGTGTCCGCTGTTGATGGCGACGTTCCTGCGAATGACACTGACGCCAATAGAGCCGGAGGAGGCACGAGCATGGTCTCCTTCAGCTCGCGGTCGCATTCTCGTTGAGATTTGTAGGTGTGCAGTGTCCACTGTTGATGGCGACGTTGACATGCCTGGGAGCGACGTCGAGGCGAAGAGCCCGTTTAGAATGACCGTAAGCTCCTCCAGTGAGCGTTCGCAATCGCGCTGGTGTGTGTAGGATGAGTGGGGTGATTTGCGAGCTTGATGTTTGGTGTTCCTGAGCGATCAACAAGAGCGGGGGGCCATCGTGAGGGTAGGTTTTGGTGTCCGAGGCTGGTGTTAGTTGTGGGCTATGAGGATAACAAAGGAATACGTGCAGTCAGTCCGAGGTTTTGTGTAATAAAAAAATACCAAAAAAAACGATGATAGAATGAATGAAGAAAAGAAGAGATCAAAAATCATACCTATGACAAAACTCCACCCGCTAATATCCTCAGACCCATCCAGCATCTTAACATTTCTAAATCCTTCGACTTCCCCGACTCCTCTGAAGATCGTTTCCTCCTCCTTCCATTCCGCCCTCTCCACACCTTCGGGTTCCTAGGTGTCACCGAGAATAAGACAGCCGGAGAGGTGGGGCAGCGGCGTCTTTCTGGCATTAATAACGACTAACCCGTTCGGCTTTGCTCCTCCTTTCGTCGCTGCCAGACCTAGTCACGCCTCCCCGCCCGCCCCCGCCCCTTCTCTCACCCGTCGACCTCGCTTCAACTCCAAGACTCAACGCCTATCTCCAACCCCCATCCTCTCGCCAAACGGGACCTGCTCGCCCATCACACACCGCGACTCCCGCCCCACGAGCGAACCGAGGTCGATCTCCTCATCCCTGCACCCTCGCGCCCGCGCATATATCCGCCTCCGCGGCCGCCTTCGTGTCCGCGGCCGTCGAAACTTTGGTGCATAGCCAGGAAATCGTCCTGGACGTCGACGAACAGGGGCATCTAGATGAATGTGCAGATGTTCGCGCAGGTGGTGAAGGTCGAGGATAGGTCGTGCAGGTAATTGGCCATTTCTCGCGGGTTCGAGGGTGCGGGTGGGGATTGTATGTAGGGTGTGAGGTTCCGTGTATGCGTGGGTGTAAGTTCGAAATCGAATGTGAGGGCTCGTCCCACTCCCAGCTGAGCATGACCTCTTCGCCGACTCAGTCGACGTGCTCGTCGTGGGCGCCGTTCAGCGTAGGGGTATGATAACGGGGAGAAAGAAGAAGGTAGGGAGGTTGTTGTTGGCGCCGACTCTGCTGCTGGCGGGAACGTTGCTTATATGCTCGCCAGCTGGTGCAAGCCCGGGATGCGCAGCAAGAGACATAGAACTTGCAGGTCCCCAGTTCAGACCTCCAGTTCAGAGAATGACCTCAGAGGAGGTCGTCCTCGTCGTCTCCGACGATGACGGCAACTTCGCCCTAGAAATTGAAGATAGCATCGAATTTGACGGGCTGGGGAATGGGATGAGCTTGACAATACGAGGCAATGAGCCGACTTCATGGGAAGAGTTCGAACAGGTCACGCGTCACGTGTCGATGGTCTGCGTCGAAATTGAAATTGAACTTCAATTTCAAATTGGGGACATGGTCATATCAGACTTACTCTTCCACTCTCCGCCGAGCACTGGTTCAGGATTTCCGGATACGGTCAAAAGAGCAAGCTCCGACGTGGGTTGTGGGTTCGTCACTGGCAGGTGTGTCGACGGCAGTGCAGCCTTCAGGAGTTTTCTTGAAGTTCCCAAATGTAAGCCTAATTCCTGTTAATCTTGAGCGCTAGTCCTCTGGAAGGGCAAATTTGGACAACGAACCTGTGTAATAAATGGTGGGAAGCAACTATAATACAGATTTATGTCAGCAGTAACCGTTTCGGCATTGCGAGGAATGGGATTCTTATTAATTTTTCAGGCGGAAAGTTCGGAGGTCATGGTCATCCCAAGGGCTGTGCTACACGCGTCCAAGGGCTTACCCTCACAACGTACTCTCTCTTAACCGTTACCAATGGATCCTCTCTCTATCACTCTAGCTACAGTTACTTTGGCCACGGCAGTCAAGGATCTTGCTGAACTATTGCAGAAGTTTGAGCGGTCTTTCTCTAAGGTCGGCTCGAATTTCATCCCCGTAGCGAATTTATCGAAACTGACGCAATCCTTACGCGGCCAGCCCGCCGAGAACATTCGCAATGCTGGGATACTAGCTACCGAGCTTCGTCAAACGTTGGATCAGCTCAAACGATTTCGCGATGAGAAAGAGGCAATTCTGAACGACGCAAAGGAGATGAAAAACGCCTTGATTGATTTGATCAGGTCAGGAAGTTTCCAACACGTTGAGGTTACTCTCATTGAGAAAATGACCGCAGGGACATGGAGTCTGTTTACGAAAAATGCTCTAGAATTGCACTTGTAACTGCAAAGAAAGGATTCACTAAATTCAAGGCTACCTTTATTGCATGGAGGAATCGTAACAAGGTCCAATCGGAGATCAAGGAACTTATCAATCGCGTCAATCAGCATCGCAGTACATTTCTGGTGAATCCTTATAAAATCTTCTTCTATTTGGCTTTTCCTCACTTTTGCTCCGTTGTAGCTGTTATCTGTCATGAGAATCGAGGAACGACTGGTCACCTCGAGCGATACCAGGGCCCAAGCACCCAGTACTAGTCGAAACGAGATCTCACGCCGAGTTTCTGACGAACGCATCAGGGATTTTCTAGGAAGCAACTTGGCGAAACCGCGAGATTTATCCCCCGAAATGTCGAACGACTTCATTTCTAATGCTTACCTTCGCCTTCAAGTTGATGCGATCAATAAACTTATGGAGAAATTGTCTTCGACTGCATCATATCCGATTGAAGAACCAACAGAAGGCTACCTGCAGCCCTTCCAGACCTTCCCAAAATTTTTGTTCGTCGCGAATGATCGATTTAATCAGTGGCAAGATGCTATCAGCCAAACGTTCCAGATTCAGACTATTTTGCAAGATGACACCGCGTCGGTGTCAGTGCAAGTCGGCGCATTGGCTTTGGACAACCTCGCATCCGACCTGCATCTGCTAGACATGCACCATGAGTCGGCTCTCATTGGTGCATGGGCCGTAAAGCTCTTTCGAACCTTAGTTATCCGTCACCCGGCCATATATTTGCCCTATCTTGCCCTATCACTGTCTAAACTGGCCAATACACACCATAAAAAGGGTGATGTGAACAAGGCTCGTTCTCTGATCGACGAAAGCATTGCTATTTGTCGGTCTCTGCAAATGCCATCTGTTTCCTTGGGTATAAAGTTTCTATTGCCTATAGCACTGAACATCTCCGCTTCAATCACTTCATTTGAAAGAGATTCCCTCCAATTTCTGCAGGCAGCAGAAGAGGCCGTCTGCTTTTATGAAAATGCCTTTGACAGTAGCAAATTCACCAATGGCCCATTGCTGATAGCCAGCAAACCAGTGGAAATTTTAGACGATTCTTCCATTTCTACAGTTCATCGTCGCGCTCAAGCATTGCATCACCTTTCGCCCAGATCTGCGGTATACAATTATGGTCGAACTTTGCAACAATTATCGACCAACCTTCAAGAAAGAGGGCAATTTGCGGACGCTTTTCAGGCACAAAAGAAAGCAGTGGAAGTTTTCGATTTTCTGGTTCCATTCCTCCATGATCGCCTGGATTTGGACCGGGCGCATGCAGTCTACCGAATTTTGGACCCAGATTTCCGAAATTTCCTCCCGCCTGCCGACGCACTTCCAATGTCACGTGAAATGGTAGCCATTTATAGGAAATATTTCGAAAAGGATAGGCAGAACCACAGCGGAAAACTCTGCAATGCACTTCGCCGGAATGCCACTATTTTGACAGAAATGAAGCAATTCGACAATGCTCTCTTAATTTGGAAAGAAGTCATATGTTTGGACGAGGAAATAGAAGATCGACTCCACTTCGCAAGTGCACTAGATAATCTTACAGAAGTCCTTGGCGTTTTGGGACGTCATGACGAGGCAATTGATTTCTGCAGAAAGCTAGTTCACATTTATCAAGCCGTTTATGATTCCCCATCTCTGTTTGAGGCTGAGGCTCATTTCAATCTTGCAGATAGTCTCCGGCAAGCCGGACGATATCCAGATGCCATTCGCGAAGCTCAGGAATGTATCATGAAATCCCGTACTCTGGCCCTCCAAGACCCACGCCGGTACAAGTACCATCTGGCTACCAGTATCCATTTACTTTTCGATACGCTTGTTGACGCCGAAGAGTACAACAAAGCATTTGATGAAAGCTACCAGGCATTTGACTTCTACCAGTCTGTCATCCAAGACGAACCTTGGAGGCTCTCAGATTATATAAACTTTATCCGCCGGTATATCGATGTTTCCTTGTTCTCAGACGACGAGAAGAAGTCCATCGAACGAGGACAGACTTTGATTCATTATTCAAACGAGTTGATCAAAATATTCCCGGACAAGAGAGAAGAGACCCTCATTTATGCCACTTACATTCATTCCGACAACCTGTTGAGGTTTGACCGACTCACAGAAGCCATGATCACCATACAAGAAGCTCTGGACTGGTATGACAAAGTTCCGGCAGAGACACCCACAGCCATGGAACAACATATGGATTGCTTTCGGCAAATGGTTGATGTGCTTTGTGCCCAGGGGTATCCGGAGAGGTCCGTAGACGCTTATGAAGAAGCTATGAAGATTGGGAAGAAATTTTTTTCAGACCCTGACATTGTTGAATCGCTACTTTGGACCACCGTTAATCGCGCTAACTGTCTCTTTGATATTGGACGGTATTCTGAAGCCCTGACCACCAGTCAGGACGCCTTGCTAGTCATTCGTGCGAGCGAATCTCTGGATACTTTTGCTCTGGTGTGGTGCCTGCAAGTCGCTTTTATTATACAGCAATTCAACAGGAACACGGAAGTGGCAATTGATTTTATACAGGAAGCTATCGACTTATCTCGTGCTGGTATCATCATAACCAAAGACCTTACCAACCGATTGAGCCATCAGGTTGATCTCTCAGAGTCCCTTCGATTTCTGTCTGAGGCTCAAGCTGATAGCGGGAACAAGGTTGACGCAATGCATCTCGCCCAAGAAAGCCTGGACGAGATCATGAAAGTTAAATCAACGAATGCAATATTGCCCTGGAGAGATGTCCCACAATCACATATGGATACCATTCACAACCTTTCCTTGCGTCTCGCCTCCAATGGTGATCTTCCTCAGGCGCTGGACCTAATAGTCAAGGCTAGTGCTTACTACGAAAAACGCGCACAGACACGCAACGGTCTGTATCCTGAATTCGCATGGATCCTCCTTTCTCAAGGCGTCCTTTATTGTGCTGCTGGGCAACACGAGGAAGGAATCGCTGCCAAGACCAAGCTCACCGACATACGGGAACGTCTGCGATTAGTATTTCCCAGCCTCGGACACTGTGTTATGGTAAAGTTGGATCGGGAAAGGGGTCGTCCTTCGTGGATCGCCTTGGTCGCCAAACTCGACCTTCAGTGCAACCATAAAGACCTGAATTAGGCTGAATGACGGATAGACAAAACCCAATAGGATTCTCTTTGATGCTCGTGTGCATACTCCAAGCGTACTCGCAATTTTGACCTCGTAGCTTTGAATCGTTATTTATCTATCCGGCCACAATGTATTTGCGCTCGCTACTGATTATCGGCTAAGAGTTGAGTTAGTACTGATATAAAACTTCAGAGAAACCTCAAAGCGCTGAAGCGGGTTTTGCCGTATCGGCGCTGAAGCTTGAAGCTCTGAAGGATCGCGCGCCATGAAAAGAATTGATTACGTCATAGACAGGCTCTCTCTTTTCCTCCTCAAAGACATTGAAATATCGACGTGTCAGATCTCTACATTCCCCCCTCCCTCTATCGTCGCGTGTCAAAAAAGCCCTCGTTTTGACTCTGATTACTCCCAATCTAACCCGAATTATCGAAAATCACCACCACGAACATCATGCATCCAGAAAGACTCGAGGTCTTCACCACCCATTCGCAGCCCATCCTGATTTACGGCGAGGTCGTCATGCTCCCTGCACTCCAGATCACGCGATACAGGTCTTTTAAGAGGGCAGGCGACTTTCAAGAACGATGACAATCAGGAGCAGCACGAGTTCTAGGTAGGGCGTTGTAGATGTCTGCGAGAGGAGCGGGTCGTAGTGTCGGGGATCTGAGCCGAGCATGGGGGATATGCCGCATGTCGAGCGTTTCACGGTGATTCGTATTGTTTCTACGTGTCCGCGGGTTGACCTGATTCGTATTTTTCTACTCTAGCAGATACTCCGTCGGCTCTAAACTTGTCCAGAGTCTATCGGAGACACTCGATGTGGACCTACTCCCCATCACGGATCTCACTATCTTCTCCGCTTATCGTTCTCAATACTCCCAACGGCCGACCTGTCTCTCTCCACCACCTTCCTTCACATACTACTCGTCTTCTCCACTCTCCTCTCCTCCTCTCCTTTACTGAATTCTAACCCTTCCTCCCACTACACCTCCTCACGTAGGTCAATCATACTCATCCACCTCCTGTAGAACGACTTCTACCGCATTTGACCCACCCCGTTCCTACCTACATAGACTTCGCCATCCCTCCCCAAAACCTCCTTCCCCGAAACTCCATCGCGCGCATTCGATCTCGCCAACCCCCCCAAAATTCAGCACGAACGAGCCCAAAGCGCGGTTTCTCGTGCACGACACACGCCGTCGTCACTCCAGAATCGCCTTCATATCTGGGGCCCTTATCGCTGCGAGTACTTCTGACGAGGGCAACCTGTGGGCGCGCGATACGGAAGGAGGGTGACGCTGTCGCCCGAGTTCTTCGCATTCGCGACCGAGAAAGTGCTCGCCTCGCCCATCGCGTCCTTCTCACGAGCCGGGTCGGCAGAAACCTGAGGGATACGCGATGTAGAACGCCGCTTGAGTCGCTCGATGTAGTAAGTATTAACTCTAATTTAGCGCATGTATGCGCTGACTTCGATCGCTAAGTCGCTTACTCACTCACCGCATCAACAATCAACCAAAACGGCCCTTCAAAAAGACACTGTGACCCTCTCGAATGCCCTCGTTCACCTCGCTTCACCCCCGGGTTCGGAACTGCGAATCTACAAAACCTTCGACGTGAGTCTATAAACTACATTCCCGCACCCCATACCCAACACCGAGGCTAATTCGAGCAGCATACCCACCCACCTGGCACCCACCAAGTAGACCGTCTTGGGGCTCTTGGGGGGCTGGCTCTCTATCCCACGGCGTTGTCGTCCTTTTTGGTGAGAGTAAAAGAGAGCATGTATTGGTTATTGATCGAGATTTTTCGTCGGACGAATTCTGGAGGGATTTACCATCCTTGCTGGTATGTAAAGTACCATCTTTTTCACGCTACATTTGTCGCGTCGACACTTTGTAGAAATCAATAACCCATAAACCCCTCGCCTAGGGGAGACTCGTGCTTCCCGTGCCTTCTGCGGTGAGTTAAAAGGCGTAAACTAGTACCACTATACCCTGTCGTGTATTTAAAAGGACTCTTAAAGTCTCGTCGCTTAAAGTATCACCGAGTGGGTAGTGGCAGAATATAGGGAAGTCGCATACACGAGAAAGTTGCTCAGTGGACTAACCTGATTCAGGGATGTGGAAGGGTTTTTTTGCTAGCACGTCAGGGAGTACTTTGACATCGGGTCAAAATCCTATTTCAATATTCCAAGATTCTGTTTCCTGGAGGGGAGAAGATCGATTTATTGATTATCATTTACACGCAGTTGCTGGTCTGAACCTTGGGCTACTAAACAGAAGCCGTGCTTCATAAGGGTGGACTATTCTTCTATCCACCGCAGCGGGCGCGATGGCTTCGCGGCTCCTATTCCTTATCCCATCTCGCAGGTTCGCGTTGTCCATCACGATCTATCGCGCGGGTTTTCCAAGAGCCTCGCCCCTAGACTCGTGACCAGCCCTTATATGAGGGAGCGAAAACCCTCGATATAAGGACTGGAAAAACGGGTCTTTCCGGCTCGTGTCGCGCGCTATGATCGAGAGTGGAGCATCAATTCATCTGATGCCATCAAATCCGCTCCTTTTCGAGACAACGTCCTAAAAAAGGAAGGTGCGCTTTTGGCAGGGCAAAACTTCTCGTTGACATTGTCTCTCGTTTTGCATTTCGTTTCCACTTATATTCTGCACTAATAGACAGATTTTTTGAAACACTGACGTATCTAAGTAATAGAGTAATCCTAACCCCCCGTTTGATGAGTATTTCCATCCTGTACTGGGATACCAGTGCGTGCAATTTGCTCGCACGATACCAATAAAGAGTAACAACTGATGATAAGAAAACCATAGTCAACCTATATTGTATTCTTCTTAAATGTAACTGAGTTACAGGCAAATTTGATGAAGAGAGCAATGAACTCGAGGGCTTGCTGTCGCCTCTGCCAATGGCGCACCTTCCTTTTTGAGGACTTTGTCTCGAAAAGGAGCAGTTTTGATGGCATCAGATGGATTTCTCGATCATAGCGCGCGACTCGAGCCGGAAAGACCCGCTTTACAGGTCCTAGAATCGTGAGTTCACGCACATGATAGGACCAGTCACAGGTCTACCTCGCCCCCTTCGCTTCCTCACGACCAGGTTCGTTGACCGCTTCCTCGCAACTCCCAGTTTCGTGAGACGAGACTGTTGACGACCATGATGAGCAGTGAGTCCGCGCGGATGCGCGCCTCCGTTCGGCTGCCGTGATTCTGGGCCGAAATGCCCGAGAAGCGATTAGATTAGATACGTCTCTTGGCAGCACAGCCTGTCCGAATCTGGACAGAGGCGGTCCAGTGACGAGGCTATTCTAGCGGGATCCTGCCTGCTCGACGAGTTCCCCGAGCTTTGCCACACTGCAGCTGCTAGAGTGGGTCTGACTCGCGAAGCGTATGACGCACGCTGGCGATGAGGTGAACCAGGATAAGGCTCCTTGATTTGGCATTGGAGTTTGAGGGCGGGCGCGGGGAGGAAGAACCCTGGTTAAGACCAGTCCAGTCGTCGAAACCAGAACTAAAACTGGAGGCAGTACCTGTAAACGACGGACCTGGAGAGGGATAAAGGAAGCAGAGATGCGTGAGGGAACGGGGACCTGTGGACGGGAAGCGCGAGAAGGAACAGTGGGTCACGGGCGTGTTAAACGAACTCGCATTGATTCAGAAGCAGCCATCGACCGAGGATAGTATCGAACGCCCAGAGGTGAGATAGAGCAGCCTTGGGCTTGGAGTATAGTTGCGGGAGGTGACTGGCTGTGACGGCGACGACGACGGAGATGTTCAGACACCGTCCATCTTGATCGTGGAATTCTGAGGCGCAGATCCGTCGTCCAAGTGGGGGTCCGGTGCGAGTGGTCGAGGAGAGGTTAAAGGTAGGAAAGCTTCCTGAGCCGTCGGAGCAGCAGTTCGACGGGGGCTCGTCAACGTCGACGACGCCTCAGCCACCTCGAGCCCCTTCAGTTTGGAATTCCAACTCGCTCTCGACGTCCTCGTCCACCTCCCCATACGGCACCGAATATCCAACAGAAGCTGATTTCGACTTGCTCGTGTTATTGTGACAGTATCCTGAATGACGAAATCCTCGACGATCTCGAGGTCGAGTTTGACAGTGGTGCGGGCTTCAACATACGAGTTTGAGGAGTGGCTAACAGGAGTGGTACTGCGAAAAGCTCCTGGTGACGTACAAGAGGATAAAGAAGGGACGATGAGGAAGGCGTGAAAGCGGGGGTGAGGAGCTGCGTTTGCGGAGAGGGAGGGTGATGGGTTTAGTAGTTGGATTTGCAGAGATTCCCCCGCCTCTGTCCGGTAGGTCAGGCGGTGCGGGCCGACTTGCGGGCTAGGTCCTTGTTCCTGCACGACCAACGACCGCGAGGGGGGCATCATGGGGTAGGCTTTCGCGTCCAGGGTTGGCGGTAGTCGTGGGCTGTGAGCTATAAAAGGAAGACAAGCAGTGAGTTCGAGGTTTTGATAGAAAAAAAACGGGAAAAAATAATGACAAATTGAAGAAAAAGAAAAGATAAAATTCTTACCTATGATGAAACACAGCCCTCTAAGATGTTCAGCCCAATCCATCTTCCTCGACGTCCCTTTAATCCTAGCCCCCGCTCCACACCTCGACACTCGCAGGCGCCGCTATTAGAGACTCCGAGAACGACGTACAAGGACGCGTCGAAGGAGGGGGTGGTCTTCCTGCCGTTAACGACGACCAACCCATTCTACTTTGCTGCTCCGCTCGCCGCTCTCTCCTCCCCGCCGATGCCTGCCCCCGCTCGCCCCGCACCGTCGACCTCGCTTCAATTTCCCCCCTATCTTCTTGCAGAACGGGATCCGCACGCTAGTCATACACCGCCACTCTCGCGCAACCAGGGGCCAGAGATCGACCTCCCCATCCCTACGCCCTCGCGCCCGTGCATATACCCGCCTCAAGGGCCGTCCTCGTTGTCCACCGTCTTTGAGAGTAGGCTGCATAACGAGAGAATCTTGCTGCGCGTCGACGAAGAGGGTATCCGCATCCACCCGCCGGCGCAGGTTGTGAGGGTCGAGGTGAGGGCGTGCAGGAAGTTGGCTACTTCGTCGCGGGTTAGGGCGTGCAGGTGGGGGTCGTTTGTAAGGTGTGAGGTTCCGTGTATACTGTATGCGCGGGTGTGGGTTCAAATTCAAATGTTGTGACGCGTCCCACTCCCAGCCGAGCACGACCTCCTCGCCAGCTCAATTAAGCTCGTTGTCGTAGCAGTTCGGCGTAGCTATACGCACACCGGTGAGAACGGCGAGGGCAGGAGTGCAAGTCTTGGTCTTGATGTTAACGCTGATGCTCGCGAAAGCGTTGCTGATAATGCTCGTCAACTCAATGCTCGTCAACTCATATGAGCAGCATGACACGTAGGTCCCCCAGGAGTCGTAGCCGTAGTCCCCAGTTCGGAGAATGATCTGAAACTTGAAAAAACGTCCTCGTAGTCTCTGACGATGACCTTTTTGCCAGCTTTGCCAGTCTGGTACTCTTCCGGAAAGTATAGGCTGCCTTTGCTCTGTACCCTTCCTTTCAGCCCCATCTTCGTCGTGCACGACTTCCACCAAGAAGTTATAGTTGGTATCAAACCTGACAAGCTCAGAATAGGAATGAATTGACAATCGAAGTCGACTCTTCGTGGATGCGAACGAGGGAGAATTTGGAGGAACGCGTTAGATTGGGTCTGCGTCGAAATTGGTACACGGTACATTTCAGGCCATGGTTGGTGGGACGCTGGTACATAAGTAACGCGGAAGGTTGGGTTTGACGAGCGATGGCAGTTGATGAGGACCACGAACAAGCACCTACAATAGAGAGAAATGATATCAATAGAACTGCACAAAGATAAAAGAAAGACTGACGCACGGAATGTGTTTTACTGATGAAGAACGCAACGCCTCAAAAATAGATCTTCGTCGGCACGTCGATCGCTCCTGCTTGATCTCGACATCCACGGCAGCCAGCCCACTCGCCTCTTTCGCTCGAGGCCTGAGCACAGCACTGTGCCTTCAACAGTGGAGCGATTCCGATTCGGGACGATCTCAAAGGTAATGGTGGAGCAGAAAAAGACCACGCAAGAGGTCGACGAGATGTTCATACTGACAATAAGAGTAAGCACAGAGCCAAAGAAAAGCAGAGAATAGACACACCAATGATCAAGAAAACTGACAAGAGCGCGGGTATAACCGAGAGTAGATGTGGACTGCGCCGTCGGGGAGCCCTCCTTGTCCCCGCGCTGTGCCTTCCGGAGGCACTGTTCCACGCGCACTAGCGCTCACTGAGGGAGGCCTGAAGATCTTCTCTTCACAATTGAGGACAACACGAGCGATTCGTTGCACGGGCTGGCGGAAATCCGGCGGGTGAACACTGTGAATGTCGGGGAAAACAGTGCCCGATCCAAACAGCGTGTTTAGGGCATAGGGATCATCTAATGATGGTAAGGAATGGAACCCATACTAGGCGATTAGAGAGATACTAGTGTTGTCCTCGGTACAGATCATGAGAGGGAAAGGGGGCGGTGCTGCTGGCGGTGCTGCTGGCAATGTCGCCTTAATTTGATTGCCCACAAAGCCGTTGCCAAACACAGCGACCTGAAATCAAAGTTTCTGACCAGTTTCGGCTCCAACTTGTTTTCAACTCGACTCTCAATGCTTCCATTCGTATCAATCCTCAATCGTGGCGCATCATTCTCAGTGACTGGGCCGTCTTCATTCTTTTCTGTCATTTCGAGTTTGTGTTCAATCAACCGCTCTCTTCAAGTCTTGATTTGCTCTTGATCTTTTCGTAAGAACAATGTTCTAAATAACCCGCTGTTGCCTTCCCTTTCCTGAAACGGTGGCATCTGTCCCGAGCACGTCGTATACAGCTTCAGTCCCAGAATGATGTGATATCATCATGATGTGCATCTGTCTACTCTACGTCTACACCAAAATTAGGAGGTCTCAGGCTACTCAGCGAGTTATATGCCCGCCGGTTAGAAGTATATTGGCGGACGTCGGTGGTTACCGATGTACACCGACGACCATTGGTGGATATTGCTGGACATCGGTGGACGTCGGTCAGTATTGGGTGCCGCTGATCGGCACCGATCGGCACTGGGGGGGTCATCATTATTTGGCCATATATATCCACCACCACTTGAAAATGCGCTCCTCATCCACCGCCTTCCATCGTCACTCGTGTGGAACACGGGCAACGCATTCAGCCAAGGCGGCGCGACTTTAATGCACCGCCAAGTCATTGCCTTGTAGGATTTAGGAAAATCGGGTGAGTCGCGCAAGGTTGTTTGTCCAAGAAGTTAGAACGTAGTTGGATTCAACTTTCGTCAGACTAGCCGACTCTCTGTATACATTTCTGTTTCTGAAGCGCTGCCGTCTCACACCTTAAATGAGTGTCGGTTGAGCTCTCTAATCCGAACTCAAAGGCGAGCAGTGGCAAAGTTTGATAGGAGTATCAATCCTTGCTACGGATGTCATATCGTGACTGCTGCCCAAACTTCAGACAAAAATCAGACTCTTCCAGGCTTTCCTAGGCAACCAATGTAATTATAAAGTTATTCTGGAGGGTATAAGGCTCGCAGGAGAATTGTCACCTAGCTTAATATATATAATTTAAATAGACTGAACTACTGTCAATATCTGGTGGATAACAGTGCTGAGTTCCAGTAAATACCGTTGGCACTCCGTGGAAATTGACAGATATTGGGTCATTTAGTCGATATCTATCATTGAACTACAGCGGTAACTAATGACTTGCATAAGAATACAGTGGTTTCCGTCGGGTTCCATCGGAAGTCCAATGACTGCCACTCAGGCTGAAGGTTTGGCAGACATCCACTGGATGCCATCGGCTTCCTGCAGAAATCGCCATCAATCTCCATTGGAGGTCATTGGAGTTTGGCGGCAGCTTCCAACCTTTCCAGCTCCGCGTATATTACTGTACTCAGCTGGGAACCGATCCGGCGATCCCCCTGAATCTGTCCCAGTTATTTCCATTTCCTATATTTTTGGTTCTTGAAAGCTGGTACACCATGTTCACGCGATCCACATGCTCGTGCGACGAGGTCCCAGGCCTCTATTGAGTCAATCCTTACTTGGAGGACTGTTATTCTTCGCTTTCTCCATCTCCCCTTTGCTGTTCTTGCGACGATCGCCTTAAACTTCTCAATACAGATGTCTCCACGCTCAGTTCATTGTTCTGTCAATTCTACCCACAGTAATACCAGTAAAGAAATGAGGCTATGCTCGTCTTTCTCGCTCTCTTATGATTTAGATCCTTCTCTGTCGTGCACTGGTTCTGGCACTGGCTCTCGGATACGGGCTGTGGGTTCTCCGATGGCTGGTAACAGTTCCTGGTAATGTCGACGGCTCTCATAATCAGCCCTCTAGTAAATTCGTTTAATTCCCCAAATACGACTATCGGGATATAGCAGAACAGCATGTTATTAATGTTGGGCTAGGCTCCTCTGGAACAGCGAGTTTCGACCAGAACTCTATGTAACATCCGGAAAGAAACGTCTGTAATGTAATTATAGCCATCTCGGCTGAGAGTCGGCACTTCGAGATATGCGTTTAGATCCAAGTATTGATACGACTAAAACTAATTTTTAACACGGAAAGTTCGGAGGCAACAGTAATCGCAAGGGCTGTGCTACACCGGCTACAGAGCCTGTGCGCTGTACTTAGAAATTAAGCCCCTGACGTACTCTCTCCTGATCTTCACCCATGGATCCTCTCTCTATCACTCTAGCTGCAGTCACTCTCACTACAGCAGTGAAAGACCTTGCTGAACTACTGCAGAAGTTTGACCGGTCTTTCTCCAAGGTCAGCTCGTTTATCTCCATGGCGAATTTATCGAAACTGACGAATTGTCATGCGGACAGCCTGCCGAGAACATTCGCAATGCAGGGATATTAGCTACCGAGCTTCGCCAAACGTCGGATCAGCTCAAACGATTTCGCGATGAGAAAAAGGCGATCCTGAACGATGCAAAGGACATGAAAGTCGCCCTGCTTGAACTGATCAGGTAAGTAATTTTCTAAAAATGTTAGATGTACCTTCAGTGAGACGATGTGCAGGGACATGGAGTTCGTTCATGAAAAATGCTCTGAGATTGCACTTGTCACTGCAAAGAAGAGATTCGCCAAATTCAAGGCCACATTTATCGCATGGAAGAACTGTAACAAGGTCCAATCGGAGATTAAGGAACTTATCAATAGGGTCAATCAGCATCGCAGTACATTTCTGGTTAATCCCTATATTTCTTCTTTTATGCAGCTTTCCCTCACTTTCACTCCGTTTTAGCTGCTTTCTGTCATGCGAATCGAGGAACGACTGGTCACCTCGAGCGTTCCCAGAGCCCAAGCACCTAGTACAAGTCAGAACGAGATCTCGCGTCGAGTTTCTGATGAACGCATCAAGAATTTTCTTGAAAGCAGCTCGACGAAACCACAAGATTTATCCCCCGAAATGTCGGACGACTTTATTTCTAAAGCTTACCTTCGCCTCCAACTCGATGTGATCAATAAATTTATGGAGAAATTATCTTCGGCTGCATCATACCCAATTGAAGAACCAACAGGATGCTACCTGCTGCCTTTCCAGACCTTCCCCATTTTTGACTTCTTCGTGGATGGTCGATTTATTCAGTGGCAAGATGTCATTGGAAAAACGTTCCAGATTCAAACCATTTTGCGACGTGACACTGCGTCCTTGTCGGTGCAAGAGGGTGCATTGGCTTTGAGCTACCTCACAACCAACTTGCAGCTGCTAGGCATGTACCATGAGTCAGCCCTCATTGGCGCATGGACCGTAAAGCTCTTTCGAACCTTAGTTAGTCATCATCCAGACATATATTTGCCTTATCTTACAATATCACTGTCTAACCTGGCCCTTTCTCACCACGAAAAGGGTGATATGAATAATGCTACTTCTCTGATTGACGAATGTACTGCTATTTGCCGGTCTCTGCAAATGCCATCTGTGTCCATGGGTGTAAGGTTTTTATTGCCTATGGCAATTATTGAGCGCAGTGGGAGAATTGAAGGAACTTCTTTTTATTCCTTATCTCTATCTATTCCTTGAATGGATGGTTTATATACATATTTACAATGTAACTAGAATTTACTACTTAGTTCTAATGCTAGAACCTTTGTATGTAATCGAGAATTCAGATAGTAAGTAGATAAGTAATCTACCTAGCGAGTGAGTATTATCCAGTGGATGCCGACGCTGAGTTCCAGTGAATACAGTTGACACTCAGTGGGAATTGACGGACATTGGGGTATATATGCATCGCATTTGTTCGGTTTGCGGTCAACCTCCAGGTGGTAGTTGAGTATATTAAATGCGAAGGTGCATATGGCGCCGGAGGAGTTGAGGCTTGGGATCTGACATTCGAGGAGATGTTTGATCCCGATATTGACAGCAAGGGCGACGAAGAGAGCGACGAATGCGACGGTGCATTAGTCCCTGCCTCGAGCTTCCACTGTTCGAGTGATTTGGTGTCTGGGGTTGTGAAAAACACCTTGATCTGGCGAAAAATGATGAATAGATGATGATTTTGAGCCTTAACGGAAATAGTAGTGGGTGTAGGGGATGGAAGATAGAATGGATAAGGCTTGAGAGCACAGGTAGGAGCAAAAGGGGACGCGACGCGACGCGTGTAAAGCACGTGAACACGTCAAACAAAAATGACACAGCACCAACACCAGCGGAGTTCGTTTCACGCTCACTGCCACATTTCGACGACGTCTCCTCAATGCTGTCGTTGCAGCTCCAGAAATCTTTTCAATAGACCTGTTATTGTGAGTGTATTTTTTCTGATGATAATCCTTATGTTTGATCTTTAGGGACTGAAATATCGGACCCATATCCACACGTTTATCGACGCATGTCGCGGGACTTGCCTCTCCGCTTTAGCTCGACTCGACATGCATGTACATGATGGATGACGAATTACACTTTCGTCAGCACGGTTGTCAATGGGTATTCTGAAAGTGTGTATTTCAGGTTATGGTGCATACCATGTAACCATGCGAGCGAACATATTGACCCAGGATTCACACTTGTTGGTTGTTGGTACGAGTAGTACGTGCATCTCTTCCCTCACCCTCGTTCCTTCTTTGATAATGTTCGCCTCCGAGTACGCCTTATCCTCCAAATAAAAATTTAGATCCATCATCCTTAACATCTATCCTATGATTGGTAGTGGTGCGTAACAACCCGTGAGTCTTCCTGTTTGTTTCTTGAACTGTTCTTCATATATATTACCCCAACGTTTGTAACCACGAAGCTACCTTAGCGTTTTGCTTGCTTTAACGACAAACGGTTATGTCATTCTTCGTTTTAGTTCGACGGCTCTATGCTTAATCTATTTTGACACTTTTGACTAGTTTTTACTCCTCTAACCATCTGACCCATTAGCTCTCCAAGCTGCAAATATCATCGCAGGCTCACACAGGACCTACTTGTCCCTTGAGCTCATTTTCAACACCTGTCTCGATAGTCTCTCAGAAACCCCTCCAGCCGAACGATTTCCTACCGAGTCTCCAGTGAATTTCGCCAAAGTTAACCACGTCGTATGATTCGTTGTGAAGCCATTGTTTTGAAGTAAGTCTTTCCATTTTATCGTTTTCTTGTTTCATGCACTTTATTGCGCATAGGTTCTTCGTCATTTTCTTTCGCCCGTATTCTTTTTTTCTATCTTCTTCTGTGCCTTGTTTGCTATACCTTCTCTCGTTTGCCCTCTCCTCGCCGCCTTTCCTTTCCCCGCTCCTTCACGGTGTCCTACGATATGCGTATGTTTCGCTCTTAATGTTGGTTTGAGCGGTGCGCCACAAATTTTCTATCATTTTTTAGCTTTGACCTCTGACCTCGTTCCTTTCGTTCAGTGAGGTGTTTACAGTCTGAGTTCGCAGGGGCGATTCCATTGCCTTTTTTCGGTCTCTTTATTCCACGTTTCTTTTCTTGGCTAGGAGGTTTGAGCAGGATGTCCGATATGCGCTTTGAATCACGCAAGCGGTGGTCTTGGTACTGGGACCGATGAATTGCTGTGGACTGGACGTGGTTTAGTGGTGCTTCTGATTGGAATCAACACAAGCCTGCAAGGTTGGTTCGGATCTGGGTTCTTATCCGTGTTTAATATCACTAATTCATATGAACCTCTCAGTTGACACAATTGAACTCGCAGGGCATCCAAGTCGACAAGCTATATAATAATGTAAACGCGGTACGCGAGTTGATAGAACTACCGTCATTCGCTTATTGACCAACCTTCAGGTCTGCTGCTTGGGTTCTGGCAATAATTTAAATGCCTTGAGGCCTAAGTAAATCAGTTAAAAAATGATAACATAGCTTGTTTGTACCGTAGGGGCACAGACCGCACGTTGCTGCGACAAAAATCGAAATGGCTCTACCTAGAGCTTTGGCATTACGGAATTTCTCGTCTTACGTAAGTGTTTGGTTCTGCTCTCAACTGGCAAACATCATTCCGGCGTTCATCGTCGTCGACTTCCTACAGTCGCGTCTTTACGCCTTTTTATCGTGCTTATCGGCGTCCTCTTCTATCTGGGCCTGCTTTGGTTACGCGTCTCTTTCTCTCTTGGTTTGAAATAGACTGTATGCTAATGTTCGAATTCGGTTCCAACTCATGAAAAATCTCACTCGTTATTTTACAGTAGTGTCTTTGATAACGACTCGGGCACTCTGATACAATGCTTTTACTTCCTCGACGTTACCGCAAAGATTTCTAGCCCTCATCTGGACCCGTTTCTGAGCTCCGCCCCACCTACTCCATTCTTGTGACGTCGAACCCGTCTTCTACTTCCTCGTCAATGGGTCACGGCTACACCACAGAAGTAGAAAAACTGGGCCTAGATGTTTTGAGTCAATGTATTCTTGATGCGGTGAACTGAGGTTTCTAAAACATAAAAAGCATGTCGTATTGACGTTCGGACGAACTGAGGTGAAATTGACTTGAAAGCCAAACATTGACTCAGCATCAACCCTTTCCCACAAATGGATGTTGTGTCCAAGCTCAGCCCGACATTTTTTCAATGTCTTTTCTTTGCTCTTGCTTCTTACCAGAAAATCATCTTACACGTTGATGTATTTCTGAGCTCAAAGCCGACCAAACCTCAAATCAACGCCGCAGGAGCCACAGCAGTGAACCAAAAGACGCGCTCTCATGCCGGTCAGGTGACACCGTGACATTCGTTCAAGTTGAACTCAAGTTCAAGCTCAGTGCCACCGCTGCACTTAGCTTCTTTCCTGCTTACTTTCGTTTTCCTCCGTCTCTCCTTCCTTTCCTAATGCGACAAAGCAACCACCCCGCTTATAACATTCCACTTTACCCTTGGGGCCTGAGGTTTTGTGTCCTGGTGAGTATAAATCCTTAATCTGAGAATATTTTCTCCAACGAGGTTCTACTTTGCATCCTGTCTGATTTCAGCCTAGTTATGTATGCCGCAAATGTCAAACAACAGTATCTACCCACACCTCCTTGCTCTGGAACCTGCTACCGCATGTTCTCAGCCAGTTCTTAGGGCCAACAAAGAGATCAACGACTCGAACGATGGCAACTCTGATGCCGACGATTTGGCTCCTTCTGTGGCTCAGGTGCAATTGTCGTCGCGCCGCGATCTGTCATATGGCCTGCTGATGTTCCTGCCCCCACCCACCTTGCTTCACTCATCAAGCGCGTCGAGAACATTTCTGGTGCCACTCACGTTGAATTTGACGCTTATAAGGTGGTATGCACATTTCCTGACGATCTATGCTGATTTACTGATGTTTACAAAGACTGGTGGCCCAGAGGTACACCTTGCCACCTTTTTGGACACGCGCGATGGTTCGAAGAAATACTGAAACCAGAAAACTGGTCAATGCCAGCTGATCCTAAGGTAGTTTTCATATCCTCCCATTTCACCACCCCATTTAAAACTTAACTTTGCATACAGGAGGATATTGGCCGCTACCCTCAAGTTTTCATGCCCCCATCAGCCGTCAGTCGCAATATTTGCGAGCATCTTTTGGTATGTCTTTTTTTTTTTTTTTTCGTTGACAATACTGATCACTTATGCTAGAAGCGTATGCGAGAGATCGTACATGTGATATTGCAATGGAGAAACACTTTGTCGAGACTACGGAGGTCCTCAGCGCGACTGGGTTAGCCCTGATGCTGACAACGAAAGCCAAGGTGATTAAACATTGTTTTTTACTGGCTACTTCTTACCTGACTTCCCTGTTTTTCCCGGGCAGATCCTTCTAGATAGCCCAATTCATCGTTCCCTATGTTAGATCCTCGCTTGATCATATCCTCGCTTGAATCAATATATTTTTTGATACTATCAAATTTGTCCCATATGCGTTGATTGTCACAAATTCTGGAGCTATTAATGAGAAAAATTTATGATGATGCAACGGAGCTTCGCATGTAGATATGAGTCAATATTAACAAATGCTGGACATCATTGAGATGTTAATACAAGTCCCCATAGATATGACAAGCCAATGACGATTTGATATTGGGTCTAAACGTCGTCATAATGTCAAATGCTCCGACATGTAAAAACATTGGTCCCTCAATTTGACATCAAATTGATTTGTCTCCTGCGCTCGAAATGACCTTCGTGACACCAATGGCAAACATTGTCCGATAATAATTACCACAACGTAGCACAAACATCAGGTCAACGTCAACAGCCGTTTGTGGTGTACCCCGAAGACTGGCCGCGCTGTACACTCGTTCAAACTTCGGGCACTGTTCCTGCAGGATTTCGGTTCAAGTTGGGGAATACTAGGTTTCAGGTGCGGTACTCGCGTTTTCAGGAGCATACATGCTGGATTTGACGAAGATTCCGGGGATGATAGGTTCGGATGCGGGGAGGTGTGATGTATGCACAGGAGGGTGTGTTGTGAATATCCGTTTCGCGGTCTTGGTCTCTGCGCCTGGCTGGTGGAGCTGGAACGCTCGAGACGAAGGATTCGTCACCTACTTCTGCGCCGCCGCCGGTGCTCTTCATCTTCTCTTCTCGTCCTCGGAACGAACCTCTACGACGATTCCAAGGTCAAGACCTTCACGTCCCCCGTCGATGAGTATGCCTGCACGTCTATCCCGACTGCTCCCGTTACTGGGCTGCTCGTTGTTAGCTCAAACTCGTCATCATTCCATCCCACCGTCATTCCATCCCGCCCTAGTCCATCCCGCCCTCCCCTCCGGCCTCTGATCAAGCCATCATTCAACACGGTTCTACTCCACCTCCCTCTCTCAACCCATCCTTCCCCATCCCACCCTACATCTCTCTCGTTCCTCATCAACGTTACCGTAGGCGACGACGGCGCTGAAGCCCGCACCGTCTACCTAGATGCTCGTGCTCGTACCAGTCCATGTCGTCCCCCCCCAACTTCATCCGGACCTCTCCATGCCTCTCCACTCCGGCCTTCCCCCGACCCACGGCCTCCACCCGTTCTACCCCACATCGTCCCAATTCCTCGTGAAGCCAAACCCCCGCACCAATACCCGACTCGTGCATTCGTCATGGGCTGGCCCCGTCCTTCTCCGTCTGGGCGGCGTTGACCTAGTGGATTTACCGTCAGAGGCTGTCTTAAACTACCCTCAATCGTTGATAAGAGTGTCGGAGAAAGTGTGGAAGTGCGGGGTAGGAGGGGAAGCCGATTTGTGAGGTGTAGCTGGGGTGGTAGTGGCACGTTGGGAGTGTTGGGAATGCGGGGTGTGAGGAGAAGGAGAGCACCGCTGGTATCGCGTCGGCGCTGCGGGTCCTGGTGTTCGTACGTCTGAACTTGGAGATCGTTATGCTGGCTTTCGCTTTGTGGGTGGCGGGCACGAGTTTTGAGTGTGAATAACTTCGGGGGGTACGGGAGAGGAGGCGAGGCGAGCGTGGCGGGCGTTTGGAAGGATCGAACATCGGATATGGAAGTAGGGCTGGAAGGTGATCTCGAAGATTGAACACTTCAGGCCCTCAGGCTTCAAGCTCCAATGCGCGACGGCCGCCGTCTAGTATCGATATGCGGCTATGACCGCGGCGTCTCATGTCTACTCCCCCCCCCCCCTTTGCGCGTTATCATCTCGGCATCTCGGCGACGCAGGACTTCGGCCTCAACGTCGTTTCTGCGCACCCGCAGCTGCGGCTCAAGTGGACGACGAAGAACGCGAATCTTCACCGTCTCTTCTCGGCGCACAGGCCAATCCTCTGCAATAGCTACTGCGACGCGCCGCACACGTTCGTCCCCCCCTCACCACCTCCTTTCGAAAAATTTCAATATTTTCGGGCCAGCGCGCATACATCCACTCAATGACTTGGACTCTCAACCGAACCATGGTGCAATTCCCGTTCCTCCCTCTAGCGCTCGCTTAACCCTGCCTGCCCCGACCCTCTCATCCACAACCCACACCAACACCAACACCCACAACGACCGAGTTTGGTACAGCGAATATTCAGTACACAAACCCGTGAAACTTAATGCTTCGTATACAGCCCACGACTCGTTCCCTTGCTCATTCCCCAGCCTCAGCCCTCGTATGCTCAACTCCTCCCTTTCTTCTCCTCCCTTTCCTCTCCTCCCTAATCCATTCCAGCGATCCGCCTGCTTATCCCGTCCTTCCTTCCCCTCTCAGTACTACGTCCCGCAGTACTGGCTCCGACGGTGTCCGGCTCAATGGGGTCGCGCCTCTTGAATCGAGTTACCAGGTGAGGGCGTATCGCAGAGGCGGCACGGGTAAGGATGATCTGCGGTTGAGGCGGATGCGATGATATCGCGATGGCGCTGCGAATTTCGGCGGTACATACAGTATGCGTCCGGATTTTTGGGCTCGGTGAATAGCCGAAGTAGAAGGTGCGGAGGAAAAGCGATGGAGTGGGGCGGGAGAGCGGAGAGAGAGGACGGCGCAGTGAGCGCTTGGAAGGATGGAAGTGAAGGTCGTATGTGGATAAAATTGGCGCGCGAGCGTAGGCCTGGACTACGGGTACCCATTAGGTATGGACACCGTCTTCGCGTTCACTATGCATTTTCGGCAGCTCATCTCGTTTCCCCTTTCACAGCCTTGTTTATGACCAAACTTATTTCACCTTGAAGGACCCACTCTATCGTACCGATCTATTCCGAGTTTGGTATACCCGATATTCGACTCGCGCGAGGGATCGAGTATTGGGATCGATATGAGGACTGCTTTCGACTCCGTTCATTTCCTAAATTTTCTTCAGTACGAATTTGGATAGAGAAACTTACTCGCTCTTCGACAATATCTTACCGTCAGATGGCAGGCTTGTCTCCTTTCCGGTTGAAACCTTCGAACTTCAAAAGCAAATCAGTCACATCGATATTCTTCTACTGGACATACCTCCCTGCTCTGTCGTCCGTGAGTGTCATAACGTTTCAGTGTTTGAGCCTGGGAGAAAATGCGAGGCCTACAGGGTGATGACACATCGGTAAGAGTGGGGCCGGTATCGAAAGTGGGAGTACGAGGACGGGATGGAGGACGGGATGGACTACCGTAGGACAAAAAAGGGGGACGCGACGCGACGCGTAAACATCACGTGAACCAACTGTCGTACAATTGCCAGCGGAGTTCAATGGTTTCAACCTCACTACTGCGGTTGTAGCTTCAGAGATCTTTTCGGTAGACCCATCCTCGTGAGTGTGCTTTTTGTTTGCTGACATTCCTTATGTTTACTGAAGTCCTCAGGAATCTCAGTAAGAAACCGGACCCTTTTACGTAGCCAGACGAACTCGACGCGACGTATTCGACGAATTAAGTTTTCGTCAGCCTTTGACAGTCGGATGGATTAGGTATTCTAGAAGTTTATGCTCCGGATTATAGAGATGACCTTGGTGCCCAGCAAGCGAGTGACCAGAGTGTCCTAGAGTTCATGACCGTCCATAGCTCGTGCATCCCCTTTCCTTCCTCCTCTTCCTCATTATGCTCATCTTTCAGTACTTTGAATTCTATGAATACGTGCTGCAGGCGGTCCGGTTCAATGTCAAGTGTTGATCGATCATTTTGAATATCTATCCCGAGACAGCTGTCTCTGCGTAACAACTCGTACGTCTTCCTTTTTGTTTCTTGGGCGGTCATTTCAGCTTTCATGCGGTTTTTTTCCTTGATCTATCCGATCATTTAGACGCACATATAACTCAGGCTCTCATGATGCCTACTTGTTGCTTCTGCACTCGATGGATTGCGAAGTGTGTATTTCAGTTCACGAAAATGACTTCTGTGCGTACTGTGGGAGTGACCTTATCGAACCAGACGTCACGGCAATCGATAGTACGTGCATTCTATTTCCTAACCCCATTTCTTTTTGTATTATGTTCATTTCTCAGTACGCTGCATCTTTTAGATAAATGCTGCGTTGAGTGAGGTTCAACATGGAGCTTCGATCTATCATCTTGAACGTCGTAGGCGTTCTTTTCGTTTCTGGGACTGTTATTCATATTACCCCACGACGACATTCGAAGATTCCAGAAACCATGAAGCTACTTAAGCATCCCGCTGGTTTTTTCAAGCTCACGTTGACGATGAACAGCGAAGTCAGTCTTTGCTTTCGTTCTATGGTTTCGTTCTCGGGTCGTTCTGACTCTTTCATCTAGTTCTTCATTTCTTAAACCCCTGACCCATTTACCATCAACGCAGGCTCGCACAACGCCAACTTGTCGCTCGAGCTGATTAACAAGACGTTTCTCGATGGTCTCTTAGAAACCCCTAACGCAGGACAAATTCCTACTCTGTCTGCAACGAATTTCGTCGTCGTTAACCACGTCATATGATGTAAGTCTATCCATATTCTTTTTTTCTCGTCTAATACTCTCTATTGCCCGTTGACAGATTTGACTTGTCCTTACAGGTGCTATATGTGCCTACTCCCTCACCTACCACAAGCGCTATCGTTGCTGGAAATAGTTCTGGGCTCTAATCTTCTCTTCAAGCCGTGTCCTACCACAACGTACGCGACGAATTTAGTACTCGAGTATAGAATGGCAGAACAACGTCATCCTTTATTGTATCTTGACCTGGACCTGCCTGCTTTCGTTTCCCTTCATGTTATTTGGTGGACCAAGTAGGAATTTTAACGAACGCGGGGTAATTCATTGTTTTCTTTCGTTCTCCCTGTTTCACTTTATTTTCCTGGATATCCACCTAAGTTCCCAAATGGTACATAGGTAGGAAAAGTACACGTAAGTCTTGATCGAGTTCAGGTCTTCGGGAAGTGCGAATTTGGACATGAAACCTGTGTAATAGCTGGTCAAAATATATAGCATCACAGCACTGCCCGTCTCCGCATTGGGAGATATGCGCCCAGATCCAAATACCAATAGAACCAAATTAATCTTCAACACGGAAAGTTCGGAGGTCATGGTAATCGCAAAGGCTGTGCTACATACGTCCCAGAGTTTTCACGTTTTTCATGGGAATCGACCCTCTGCACGAACTCTCTTTTGACCGTAGTCAATGGATCCTTTCTCCATCGCTCTAGCCACAATCACTCTGACTACGGCTGTGAAGGATATTGCTCAGCTAGTGCAGAAGCTCGAACGGTCTTTCTTCAAGGTTTGCTCTTTAAATTTTATTTCTATATCAAAACTGACCAATCGTTACGGGGCCAGCCCGCCGAAAACATTCGCGATGCTGGAATACTAGCTGCCGACGTCCGCCGGACGCTGGACCAGCTCAAACAATTTCAGGACGAGCAGGAAAATATTCTCATCGACGCAACTGATATGAAAGCCGCCCTGGTTGAATTGATCGGGTGACGAATTCTCCAAGAATGTTGAAGGCACATTTGTTGACAAAATGATGGCAGGGACATGGAGTCTGTCTATGATAAATGCTCTGCAATCGGACCTGTAACTGCAAAGAAGAGACTCGCAAAGTTCAAGGCTGCATTCAGCGCATGGAGGAACCGTAGCAATGCCCAATCAGAAATAAAGGAGCTCATGAATCGGATCAATCGGTGTTACAGTCAATTCATGGTACATCCTCAAAAAAATCTTGCTTTTGGTCGGATCTTCTTGACCTTTGTTTTACTATTATTATAGTTGTTTTCGATTTTAAGAATCGAGAAACGACTTGTCATCTCAAACGATTCTGTAGCCCAATCAACCAGGACAACTCGGGACGAAATCTCAAACGCAGTGTCTGATGAACGCATCATCCATTTTCTGGGAAGCAGCTCGGCGAAGCCTCGAGAATTACGAACTGAAATCTCTGACGACTTTATTTCTAATGCCTACCTCCACCTTCAAATTGATGCAATCAATGTAATTATGGAAAAAGTATCTTCGACGGCAACATTTCCAATAGAAGAACCAACAGGACTCTATCTGCTTCCATTTCAGATCTTTCCCAAAATTTTGACTGTCCAGGACGATCGATCGATCCTACGGCAAGATGTCATTTTTCAAGCGTTACATATTAAGCGGGTTCTGCAAGGGAATTCAACCTCGCTGTTGGTGCAAGTGGGTGCAAAAGCTTTGACAGACCTCGCATCCGACTTGTTTGAGCTAAATATGTATCATCAATCGACTCTCATCGGCGCGTGGGCCGTAAAGCTCTTTCGGACTTTAGTCACCCACCACCCGGCCATATATTTGCCCTATCTGGCCCTGTCGCTGTCTAACCTTGCCCTTGCAAACCACGAAAATGGCAATGTGGACGGTGCTCTTTCTTTGATTACTGAATCTATTTCGATTTGCCGGTCTCTGCAAATGCCGTCGGTGTCCTTGAATATCAAGCTTCTATTGCCTCATGCCTTAACAACATCTGCTTCGTTCACTTCAGTGGAAAAAGAGTCTCTGGTAGAAGCAGAAGAAGCCGTTCAATTTTTTGACAGTGTTGTTGAAAGTAGCGAACTCACCAACGACCTATTACCCATAGACAAAAAACCAGTCAAGATATTAGACGATTCTTCCATTTCTGCAGTGCGCCGTCATGCTCAAATATTGCACCAGCTTTCGCCCAGTACAGCCGTATACGACTATGGCAAATGTTTACAACAATTGTCGACCGATCTTCGAAAAATTGGGCGTTTTTCAGAAGCTTTTCAGGCACAACAAAAAGCACTAGAAATTTTATATTTTCTTGTTCCATTCTACCCAGGACGACTGGATTTGGACCAAGCACATGCACTCTACCAAATTTTGGACAGAGAATTCCGGGCCTTTCTACCACCTTCTGACGCACTTCCAATGTCACACAAACTGATCGCCATCTGTAGGAAATATTTCGAAAGGGATATGCAAAGATATGGCACCGAACTGTGTAACGCCCTCTGGCAAAACGCTGATCTGTTGATCGAAATGGAGCAGCATGAAAATGCTCTCCTAGTTTGCAAAGAGGTGGCAACTTTGATTCCGGAAATAAACAAAAATCAACTCTACTTGGCAAATGCTTTGGTTAAAGTTTCAAATGCCCTTCGTCTTCTGGAACGTCATGAAGAGGCAATTATTCCGCGCAGGGAACTGGTCAACATTTATCAAATGATCTATAGCTCCCCTTCCCAGCATGAGGCTCGTGCTCATCACGAACTCGCATACGATCTCCAGCATGCTGGACAACATCTAGAAGCCATTCGGGAAGCCCAAACATGTGTCATGCAATACCGTACATTAGCCATCCAAAACCCAGGCCGGTACAAGAGAAATCTGGCTCGTTGCCTCTATTTTCTCTGCGATATTCTATTCGACGCAGATGAATACAAAGAATCATTCGATACTGGAAAAGAAGCATTTAATTTCTACGAGTCCATTGTTCAAGACGAACCAAGCGCCGTCTCGGAGTACATTGCATTTATTCGCCTGCAAGCAGACATTTCGCGGTACACAGACGATGAGATAAAGTCGCTTGAACAAGGTCGAAGTTTGATTCAATTCTCAAACAAGTTGATTGGAATATCCCCAGACGACAGAGAACAGGCACTTGTCTACACAACCCGCGTTCATTCCCATAACTTAACAAGGTATGATCGGCTAACAGAAGCCTCTGTAACAGTTCAAGGAGCACTGGACTGGTATAAGAAAGTTCCAGCGATTACCCCATCTTCTGTGCAACTGCATTTGCAATGTCTTCGGCAAATGGCCATTGTGCTTCATGCCCAGGGGTACCCAGATAGGGCCTTGGGCGCATATGAAGATGCCATCAATATTGGAAGGAAATTTTCTACGCACCCTGACATTGTTGAATTACGAGCGTTGACAATCGCTGATCGCGCTGGAACTCTTTTTCATGTTGGACGGTATTCTGAGGCCTTGAACTCTAGCAAGGATGCAGTTTCGATCATTCGTGAAGCCAAATGTCCGAATACCTTTACTCTTGTAGAGTGCCTGCAAGTTACTTCTGTGGTACAGCGATTCAATAACAGGAACTCGGAAAACGCCATCAATTCCTTACAGGAAGCTATCAGCTTATGTCGTACTGGTATCCTTGGAACCACCAACAACCTGATCCACCGATTGAACTATCTTTTCGAACTGTCGGCGTCCCTTCGACTCCTTTCTGAGGCTCGAGCAGATCTCGGGAACGAGGTTGACGCAAAGCGTCTCGCCCAAGAAAGCCTGGAGGAGATCCTGAAAGTCAAATCAGCAAATGCAATATTGCCCTGGGAAGACGTACAAGGATTGTACGTGGATACCCTCCACACACTCTCCCTGCGTCTCGCCTACAATGATGACCTTCCTCAAGCGCTAAACCTAATAGTCGAGGCTAGTGTTTACTATGGAAAACGTGCACAGGCGCGCCATGGTCTATACCCAAAGTTGGCGTGGATCCTCCTTTCGCAAGGTGTCTTCTATTGTGCTGCAGGACGACATGAGGAAGGAATTGAGGTCAAAACCAAGCTCACCGAGATACAGGAACGTATACGCTTGGTACTTCCCAGCCTCGGGCGCTTTGTTCAGCTAAAATTGGATCTTGAAAGGGGGCGTCCTTCATGGATCGCCTTGTTTGCGAAACTCGGCCTCAGTTGCAGGCATCATGATATATATGAATGAAGGATAGATTCGACGGAGTTGGATTCTTTCTGATACGGGTACTTAGTAAGGAACTTGACACTACAGTAACTTAACGGGTTAGTTAGCGTTTGAAATCGCAGATTGTAAATTTGACACTTACAATATCCGAAATAAACCTTGCCTTGAAGTCAAGTCGGAGAAGGACTTGGTAATATAATCACAGTATGTTATGTAGTGAGTAAAAAAACAAGTAGCGTTTTCGAGAGACTGTCTAGGATTCGTTGAGGCCAGTTCTATGCACACAGCCAGACGGCGAAACGATTGAGAACCACGGTGAGGAGGATAGGTACATATTCTGGTGCCGCGAAGGGGGAGGATGTCGAAAGGCGATTGGCGAGTTGGTGAGCACTTTCGGGATGACGGGAACGCTGGGCTTAGCAGCGACTGGAGCTTCCTTAATAATTCCAAAAAATGGCGAAAGCAAAACAGTGGATATAGCTCGAGTAATGGAAAGGCAAAAACAAGTATAACGCGGAAACCTCGTGCTTGGTGTACGCCAATGGCGGGTGAGAAGAGGATCTCGATATGAACGGGAGAAGCCTTGAGCAGGCTAGGGAACGATGGAGTCGTTCAGCATCAACTTTGGAGGAAAGAATAGTATGGAAGGTACGTACCTTGCTCCTCGTTCAAATTGGCTTAGAGGTCCCCCATTTGATGATGTGACAATGTGAGCACTTGCATGCTCATACATGTACATAGTTCGTCGTAATGAGAGCTGTAGTTCCTCGAAAAGGATGGATCAGTTTAAGATTTAAGTCCAACAACTTTTGTGCTCACCGTAAACGAGAAAACACTCGGCACACCAGAGGTCGTGAGGAAATTTGGAACCTAGATAGGACGACGCGTGTACAGAGGACGGCGTCATACGAATTGTTAAGAGCTTCAAGCTTCAAGCTTCCAAGTGTCGAGGATACGAATAGAATAAAATAATCCAGCATCCTAGAGAGAGTCTGAAGAGAATGGTTTACTGGAACGCTGAGAGTTGGGAAACTCGGGAACCCGGGAACGAATCCAATCAACACGAAACACGTGACCTTTTTGATGACGCGACGCGACGCGTTCATTCGCTTTCTCTTGTCAAGCAGTAGAGTGCTTCCATGCATTCACGCGAGGTATTTCGTTTACGAGCCAACACGAAAATCCACTGTTACAGAGAGCGAATTACAACTTCGAAACGTCATTGTCCAAGAAAAAAATAACCTATCTGTCAATCCTCCATTCCATCTCCCTCCAAGTCCCACTCCAGATACGACCCCCACTCAAAATCACCACCAGCCCAAGGTAGCTTCTCACAACTCCTCAAACGCCAATCGTCAGAACTCGAACTCTGAACCAGCGCCGGATATTTGCTA
This sequence comes from Galerina sulciceps, assembly GCA_023014345.1. Lineage (NCBI taxonomy): Eukaryota > Fungi > Basidiomycota > Agaricomycetes > Agaricales > Galerinaceae > Galerina > Galerina sulciceps. The sequence continues at coordinate 196,843 of JAEDXJ010000001.1, forward strand.
GCGCATTCGCCGCCCTCTGAATCCCTCTCCCTAGCTGTCGACTTCAACATAGAACGTGTTCCCCAAGGCTGCACCGTCGCATTCAGCACTCGTTCCCCTCTTCCCAATCTCTAAAAAGAACCGCACCCACCGTGAGCCTCTGGCGGAACCCCAGGACTACCTGCTTGGTGGGTATATATGCTATTCAAGTTCGCATCGGGGATGACTATGCGCTCCAGAGCGAGAACGGCGCTCTATAGGTCCAAGCAGAAGGTTTCGTGGGTTCAATCTAAGTCTAGGAGGGATATGCAGAGGATGTGGTCGGGCACGACGCACATAAACGAGGAGGATGAACGCGGGCTGGCACGGTGCAGGGTGACGGAGTGTGTGATGAGGCCTTGAGGGTTATGGTGTCTTTTTGAAGGCCTAGGGCCGCTGGGCTTTGTTGTAGAACTGGTGTGTGAGTCAGCGCATCAGAAATCGCATATATACACTGAATTGAATGTGAAAACTCACTTGAAAGACGCTCGTATTGTCTGTCCCCAACCTCGCAGGCTCTCCATGAGCTTTTGGTCCCCCTCCCCCTTCACAGGCTGGTTAGCTGGTTCGCTTCCTCGCAACTTCCAATTTCGAGAGACTAAAACACGAATAGCAAAGGCTCTGCGCAGAAAGAAATGCGCGCCTCCGACGGCACCTCTAGCAGTAGCGGCAGTGCAGCCGCCAGAGTTCAAGTTGTAGGCTCTGACCTGAGATGTCCGAGCCAAGATTAGATTAGATAGGCAGGAGTTAAGGCAGACGCGGACCAGTAACGAATCCATCCTTGCGTGCTTGCTCCATCGCGAGCCTACTCGACGCGATCCCCGGCTTGCCGCACCCGATACCCGATTTGCGAGGGTAGGCCAGACTGACCGTCTCCACCAGTCCCTCAGCGCGGACTTAGAGGTCATCGATCACGTGATGCACAAGGCGACATTGGATCAAAGAGAACGTCGGCGATGCCGATGGAGTTCGTGGGTGGGCACTGTATAAGAACCGATCATAGAAACCAGAACCAGGACTAGTGGAAGAACTGGATGTGGGCTCGCCAGGGCCAAACGATGGACTTGGAGCATACAGGTGGATCGCGGACGTGTTGAACGAGCTTTCGTTGATTCAGGTGAAGCTATCGTCCGTGATGACGCCCGAGAGAGCCGTACGCCGTCTATTTCAATCGCGGAATTCAAAGATGCAGATACATCGTTCAGGATTGAGGCCGCTGGTAAGAGTGGTTAAGGAGAGGCTGAAGGTCTGGAAGCTTCTTGAATGGTCGGAGACACAGTAGCGGCGGTGGAAGGAGAAGGGGCATGGTGCTCCGATGTCGATTCATCTATCTGTCATTTGAGATAGACGTAGGTGATGTCTACGAGGCCCCAGCCATCTCGATTCCGTGCCCATTCCCTTCAGCTTGCGGTTCCACTTCCCTCTCGACGTTCTTGACAACCCCCTAATCCCGCAGTGAAATCCAACAGAGGTTAACCTCCATCTTTGGTCGTCTTATCGGCGCAGCAGCCTAAATGGCCGTATCCTCAATGATCTCGACGTCGAGTTCGACGGTGATTCCAGTTCTGATGTACGGGTTGGGACGGGACAGACGAGCTAGCAGACCTCGCGGTAAGTCAGCACCGACACGGCGAATAGGTATCTACATCTCCTCGGTCGTGGAGCTGAGGCTGAGGTTCTATCTTTCGCAGCGACTCTATAAGCTGCCACTACGATAGGAAGCCGGGGCGCGGAAGGCGAAGGGGAGTCGAGCCTTGCTTCACCGACTTGGATTCGTGGTTCGGGGTAACCAGCGGTGGAAATCCAGAACCTGCGGTCGAAGACGACTAAACGACGGTGAAAGTAAAGCGAAGTTTGCGAGCGAGCTCAACGGCGACGAACCAGCCGTTGACGACAACTAGGATGCAGGAAGAGGTAAAAACCATGAGGAAGGCGTGAAAGTGGGAATGAGGAACTGCGTCTGCGGAAAGGGAGGGTTTTAGTGGTTGGTTGTTGGGCAACGTGTCCATTAAGTTGATGGCGATGTCGAAGTTCTTGGAAATAACGCCCACGCTGGCGGCTGGTAGACCCACAGGAGTCATGGGCATCGTCTTCTCATCCTCGCGTTCGTGTTCTCGCTGAAATAAATAGGCATTGGTGTCTTCTATAATGTAAATTTTATCAGTCAGCTTGCCCACGCCATGATGCAAGCGAGAAAATTGGAACATACCTCAATAACCGAGTTCTTCCTTGATCCGAAAATCCAAACCTACTCTCCAAGCGGCTTCGCTCGCCCACACCGCCCGACTCAGACCCGAGTCGCGGACTCAAACTTGCCACCTTCCCCGGTCGCCACCGCCAACGCCTCACTTCTTTTGGATCGCCGTCGGCATCTTTATCTCGTCGATGCTAACGACAACTTCTGGTATTTTGGCTATGTTCGTGAAGTTAACCCACAGGTAGTTAGGGTAGGTCGTGCGATGTGCGAGCGTCGTGTTCCTGCGCAATCAACAGCAGCAAGGAGCGCGTCATGGGGTGGGTTTTTATGTCTAGAGTTGGTGGTAGTGGCGGGCTGTGAGTTAAAGAAGGAATATATGCGGTCAGTTCGAGGCTTTGATTGAAAATAAGAAAAAAAATAATGACAAAATGGACGGACAGAAGAGACAAGAGGACGTACGATTGACTTGCTGGGGTAATATAACTCGCGGACACGGTACCGCAGAACGACTAAATTGTTCAAGTGCGAGAGCGGAGTTAAGTGAGAGTAAGGAGGACCGCGACACAAGGCTACGGGCTACCTTTTCCGCACTACTATGCCTCCCAGGAGCATTTCAATGCGTGTCAGCCCTCAACGAGAGAGCTACGAAGCTTCTGAAGCCTAATAACCCCATCCTTGAGGACAAGACGGGCTAATCGTGAGGTAAGGCAGTTGTATCGGGCGATTAGAGGAGAGTGGCTACGAGGCCATATCGATCGTCGTACCAAACGGCGAGGCCTGAGGAAAAGTTATGCCTTGGCGCAGAGTGATTTTTCCTACGCATCCAAAATCGCTCTCAGCACAGATTATGGGGGAGTGAGAAGGGATTTCGCTGTCAGTGGTCGCGATGACACCTGTTTACTCACTGAAGGCCCAAAGTCGTTGCCAAATACAACTACACAACTATTCAGCTATATTTGGGCATGTGGGAATTTTCATGAGGGCCGAGGCTCGGCAAACCAATGCAAATACCCACTCTTTCAACTGCAATTTTCGTATATCAAGACGATTTCGAAAGTATCAAACTGCAACGACATGTATCAATGCAAGGATGCTACTCTTTGTCTCCAGTGATTTTGTCTTCCGAAAGATGTTCCAAACAAAAATAAACTCGTTCATCTAGGACCAGAAACATGATTGATAGCTAGTGAGAAGCATCTGTGATACTCTGCAGGAGTAGCCGTCGCGACACATGCTCTCAGATCCAGATAGAGATATGACCAATTAATCACCAACACAGAAAGTTTGGGAGTGGGACTGTAATCGCAAGGGCTGTGCTACGCGGGCTACAAACCTTTCACGCTGTACTAGTACTGGAGATCAAGTCTCCCGACGTACTCTCTCCGGACCTTCACACATGGATCCTCTTTCCATCACTCTAGCTACAGTCACTCTGACTACAGCGGTCAAGGATCTTGCTGAACTACTGCAGAAGTTTGAGCAGTCTTTCTCCAAGGTCAGCTTGAAGTTTATCTCCGCGGCGAGTTTATCGAAATTGACGAATCATTATGAGGCCAGCCGGCGGAGAACATTCGCAATGCTGGGATATTAGCCGCCGATGTTCGCCGAACGTTGGATCAGCTCAAGCGATTTTATGACGAACAGAAGGAGATTCTGAGTGGTGCAAACGACATGAAAGCCGCCCTGGGTAAATTGATCAGGTCAGTAATTCCGCAAAAATGATATCGCTTGTGCAGATAAGAGATGGCAGAGATATCGAGTCTATTTATGATAAATGCTCCGGCATCGGACCTGTAACTACTCAGACTAAATTCGCTAAGTTTAAGGCCTCCTTTACCGCATGGAAAAACCGTAACAAAATCCACTCGGAGATCAAGGAGCTTGTGAATCGGGTCAATCAGTGTTACAGTCATTTCATGGTACATCCTTAAAATTTTATCTTTGATCAAATCTCCATGACCTTCCCTTGCTATAGATGTTTTCGATAATAAGAATCGAGAAACGACAGGTCATTTCAGGCGTCACATTAACTGAAGCATCCAGTAGAGTTCCGAACAAGAGTTCGAGCGCAGTTTCTGATGAACGTATTATCGATTTTCTTGGAAGCAACACGGAGAAGCTGCAAGAGTTACTCCCTGAAATCTCTGCCGACTTCATTTCCACCGCCTTTCTTCGTCTTCAAGTTGATGCGATCAATGCGCTTATGGAGAAATTGTCATCAACCGCATTATACCCCATCGAAGAACCAGCAGGACACTACCTCCTTCCCTTTCAGACTATTCCAGCAGTCTTGCTCATCCAGGACGATCCATTCACCCTGCGGAAAGAAGTTATAGGCCAAACATTACAAATTCAGACAATTCTGCAAAGAGACTCCGCGTCTCTGTCAGTGCAAGTTGGTGCATGGGCCTTGGACAACCTCGCAGCCGACTTGCACCAGCTAAATATGTTCCCCGAATCGGCTCTCATTGGTGCATGGGCAGTAAAACTCTTCCGTACCTTAGTTGCCAATCACCCGACCACGTATTTGCCCTTAGCGCTCTCTCACCTGGCTCTGGCATACCGTGGAATTGACAACGTGGACGGCGCTCTTTCTTTGACTACTGAATCCATCGCGATTTGCCGGTCTCTGCAAATACCGTCTGTCTCCTTGGATATAAAACTTCTACTGCCACATACGTTGCAGATATCCGCTTCGATCACCTCTTTTGAAAGAGATTCCCTCAAATCACTGCATGCAGCGGAAGAGGCCGTCTCTTTTTTTGACGAAGTTCTTGCCAGTAGCAAGCTCAGCAATGGTACTTTGCAGATAGGCAGAAACCCAAGGGAAACGGGAGACGAATCTTCCGTTTCTGCAGAGCACTGTCATGCGAAAATACTGCATCACCTCTCGTCTAGTTCGATGGTATATACGTATGGTGTATCCTTGCAACAGCTCTCAATTAGTCTTAAAGAGATCGGGAGATTTGAAGAGGCGTTTCAGGCGCAACAAAGGGCACTAGAAATTTTAAAGTTTCTTGTTCCATTCCACCCAGAATGCATGGACTTAAACCGAGCACGGGGACTCTACCAAATTTTGCATACCGATTTCCGTGGTTTCCTGGCGCCGACCGACATGCTTTCTATGTTCCAAGAATCAATAGCCATTTTTAAAAAATACTTCAAGAAAGATAGGAGAAAATACAGCATGGAACTGTGTTGGGCACTTTGGCAGAATGCCGCTCTTCTGAATGAAATGGAGCGATACGACGATGCACTCCTGGTTTGGAAAGAAGTAAAAATTTTGGTCCAGGAAGAAAACAAAGATCGATTCCACCTTGCAAGTGCTTTAGACAATGTCTCGGATGCTCTTCGCTCTTTGAAGCGCCATGACGAAGCGGTCAGTTCCCGCAAGGAATCAGTCAATATTTATCAAGTAATTCAAGACTCCCCCTCTCATCTTGAGGCTAATGCTCATTATAACCTCGCGTATGATCTCCAGCATGCTGGACGATATTTGGAAGCAATTCATGAAGCTCAAACATGCGTCATGCAATACCGTACATTGGCGCTCCAAGATCATAGCCCGTACAAGAAAAGGCTAGCTAACGGGCTCCATTTGCTTTGTGATATTCTCTTTGACGCTGGTCAATACAAGGAGGCATCTCATGTCGGCCAAGAAGCATTTAATCTTTTTCAATCCGTTATTCAAGAGGAACCAAGCGCCCTCTCGGATTACGTTGCATTTATACGTCTGCAAGCAAACATTTCCTGGCACGCGGACGATGAAACAAAGTCCATCAAACGAGGACAAACTTTGGTTCACTATTCAAACGAGTTGATCAAAATATTCCCGCACGTCAGAGAACAGACCCTTATTTATGCTACCTGGGTTTATTCTCACAACTTGTCGAGGTGCGATCGAATCACAGAAGCCACGGTGGTCATTCAAGAGGCACTTAACTGGTACGAGAACATTTCAGCATGCACCCCCACTTCGATGGAGCTACATATGGATTGCCTTCAGCAAATTGCCATTTTGCTTCACGCCCAGGGGGATCCGGAACGGGCTCTGAACGCTCTCGACAATGCTATGACAATTGGAAATAAATTTTCTACGCACCCTGTCATTCTCGAACGTCTAGCGTGGATCACAAATATTCGCGCCTTATGTCTCTTTGATCTTGGACGGTATTCTGAAGCCGCAACCGCCAGTCAATATACCGTTTCAATCGTTCGTGAGAACAAATCTTTGGATACTTGTACTCTTCTATGGTGCCTCCAAGTTTCTTTTGTGCAGGAATTCAACAGGAACTCGAAAGTAGCAATTAACTTCTTAGAGGAAGCTATCGACTTATGTCGTGCCGGTATTTCAACAACCACAGAAAACCTAATCCACCGATTGAGCTATCTTTCCGATCTGTCAGCATGCCTTCGACTTCTGTCTGAGGCCCAAGCAGATCTCGGAAACGAGGTCAACGCAAAGCGTCTCGCTCAAGAAAGCCTGGACGAAATCACGAAAGTCAAGTCAGCGAATGCAATATTGCCCTGTCAAGACGTCCAAGGATCGTATATGGATACCCTCCATACACTCTCCCTGCGTTTCGCCTACAATGGTGACCTTCCTCAAGCGTTAAATCTAATAGTTGAAGCGGGTGATTATTACGAAAAACTTGCACAAGCGCGCCATGGTTTGTTTTTGAAATTGGCATGGATTCTCCTTTCCAAAGGCGTCCTTTATTGTGCTGCTGGACTACACGAGGAAGGAATCAGGGCCAAGACCAAGCTCACCGACATGCAGGAACGTCTGAGCTTAGCATTCCCCAGTCTCGGACGCTGTGTCCAGATTAAATTGGATCGTGAAAGGAATCGCCCGTCGTGGATCGCCTTGGTTGCCAAACTCGATCTTCAATGCAATCATCAAGCCTCGAATAAAGAATAGACGGAATCTAGCAGCATTCTCTTTTACACGGGTAGTATGGGTCCTGATACTTAGTAGCATCACGGCAAGTGTTCCAAGACTCGGATTGTGGAAATAAAATTGGATAGTTAAATGTACATGACAATCGAACAGAAAAACTACTTGAATCTAAGTCAGAAAGGCCTTCAATGACGTTCCTGCAGGGTGAACGATTCGGGGTTCGCGCGCCGCCACTCTCTGTGCGCTCAAAAGGCTCGTTTATCCAGTTGCACGCCTTACACGCGCGTCCTGTGTTAAACCCCCAGGTCTCTCTGCGTAGTATTCAGTGTTTGCCTACTCTGCTAATGAAATCGAACAGCATAGCTAGATTTGCATAGACGACTTCAGGCGACTGTATTACTAAAGCTCAAGGCGGGTGTTGCCGTGTCGGCTCTAACGGACCGTCCCAGCCGTTGATCCGTCGTGTCGGATCTTCAGAAAAAAGATTGCATTGTATCTATGGTGCACAACACTTAGTCACCGCTTGTGTGGGACAGCGGCCAAATCGATGGGACGAAATTTTTTTTTTGGTATATCACTGTGCTGGACAGTCTGTAGTGCTTCGTCGTGCTTGGAATGAATGAGAAAAGCTGTTTGCCGTTCATTCCCCATCCTTTGGACACAAATTGAGGTGTTCAGGGTCCATCCTAATCAAGGTATACATACCATAAAAGGCAAGTGGCCAATTTCATTTTTGACGAAATCACAAAAACGTCCATATCTCGATCAGTTTTTGAGCAAATCAAAATCGGTCTTGTAGAAATGTTCAGACAATCAAAAGGAACATTTCTACTAGACGGATAAGAAAAAGGGAAAATTCTGACGGCTTGGGATCATTTGTACAAAACTAGCGGTGACTAAGTGTTGTGCACCATACTCAACAACACGACGCGTCAGTCCGGCTCTCCTCCCTCTCTTCCTCATCTCGGGTCAAACGAGACCCAATTTTCACCCTGCTCACCGTCCTTTCGACGCGTAATCCTGAACATGGCCACCACCCTCGACATTGGGAAAGACCCACCTTGAAACGCTCAGAACATGGCGAGCCCCACACCTATGGCTTGCGGATGACGGCGAGAGGTGCGAGTAGAGGTACTGCGATGCTGGGTTGAACATATTGGATATGCTTTACTTGACTATGTCGAACGTTTGACGGTGAAGGAGGTATGTTTCCTTCGTGTTCGTGTTCTGTTCGGGTTGAACTGGTTCGTATTTCTCCGCTCTAGAAGACACATCGTTGGATCTAAACTTGAGTATATCAGAGACGTTTGACATGGTGTCTAAATCCAAACCTCCCTCTCTCTTCTCTACCTTCCCTCACATCCTGCCACGAAGGAGGTACTACAACTTTAGTAACATTAGTTATTTAGTCATTTTATAAAAATGACTACTTCTGTAAAAATGACTACTCCCAACTTCAAATGACTACTTGGTTGGTCCCGAACATGAACCTGATGAAGGGGCATATCTTGCTCGCACATTTCAGGTTGATTTGCGCTTTACCCGCTTTGGGAAAGGCCGCATTTCTCGATGCGCTCGAGTTTGCCAAGGAACGGTCAACGAAAATATTCGGGGGGGAAATGAGTCGTACGACGAACCCACTCTGTTCTCGTTCCACTACCATGTCGCTCGAAGTCAGAAAACGTACCCTTGCAAAGGCAACTAATCATGAACTGGAAGCCTTTAAAAAATGGCTCAGTAGGTTGTCATTTCTCTTTTCGTCACACTCGATTGTGTAGGCTAACCTATAACAAGAAATTGACCCAGAAATATCCACATCAGCCTATTTTTCGAAAGAGAATGCTGCCAAATGGGCGGTTTTGGAGCAATGGCATGAATTTCAGATGGAAAAGTGTCGTGCACTGGCCAACAGTGGTGCCGCCAATAGCCCATCTAAATCTGGTGTAAGAAGGTCAGTATCAACGTTTTGAATGCTTTTCGGTGCCTAGCTCAGGTTGAACTGCATTGAGAGGGCATCAAAAGGGAAAACCATCAGTATCAACGACTATTAGGGCCTGTAATAACGAAGAGTATGTAGTCTGGAGACTTCATTTTTCCATAAAATCGTACCCACGTTGTGCTTTTCTTCTCTCTTCAGTTTGCCAAACCTCCGTCGTCGGATTACATCAGGCGCCGCGAAATAGCTACGCACCAGGAAACCGTTTCAACACTCCCATTCCGACAATCAGCAATGGATCACCTCTTGTGGTTGTCGAAATCCCTCTCGCACCTCCCACCACTATGCCGAACGGGTCGGACGTTGTCCCAAACATGTCGAAATGGAAAGTCCACCCATCATGGACGTTGTCCTCACCAGTTCTATCATTTCTCAAGACGCTGCCGCCACGTTATCCATGCTTCTCACTGAATCTAGCAAAGGATTACCACTTGAAAAGTTGAACCGGCCACCTTGGACACCTCAAATACTCCAAAAACCCAAGTTTCTGTCAAGAAACCCCTCGAATATCATGCTGGATTTGATCTTCTGCATCTCGACCTTGACTTACTCTATGAGGCTCTGGAGAATGAGCCTGTCCCCAGACCTACTGATGTGGAAATGGAGGCACGCATGTATTTATTCAAGTACATGGCTGGGCAATCGTATTGAATGAGTCACTGTCTAATTTTTTTGGTTCATTTTCTCCAGATATCGTATAAATGTGTAGTCTATGATTCCATTAATGTTACCTTCTACAAAACAGCTTTTTCTAATGTTATAGCCTTGAAACCTTGGCCTCAACACGAAACGGAAATTCCGTGCAGCTTGCACACGCTACTTGACCCGAACAAAGGATTCAACTACGTCGAGGGAAAATATTCCCCTGAGCTCGGAACCGAGCAACAAGCTGCGTCGAGGTGAGGTAGTTATTTCAGCCGAATAAAGTCATTTCCACGGTCAATTGGCTGCGCAGTAGTCATTTCGGCGAAACGACGAAACGACTAATGTTACTAAAGTTGTATGTACTCGCCACGAAGTTCGCGTTTTCTTCTTCACAAACGGCATCATCTGCTCCACGTGTCTTTCCTCCTCATCTTTGCCAATCTCTATCCTTCTATCCTTTGTCCCTATCTAACTCATTCTCCGCCTCCCCCACAGAACAGCTTCTACCGCATCTGCCTGGCCCTATTTGTCGCTTACCTTCCGTATCCCCGCTCATCTCTTTCGCAAACCCCTGTCATATGCATTCAACCTCGCCAACGCCAATTCCGACGCCAAAACTCGCGAGGACGCGGTTCCGACGTACTTCGCTGTTGTCATTGATGAATCGCCGGTAACGTATTGGCCCCTGTTTTCCTCACAGCCGCGAACGAGAGTAGCCCGCCCTTCGCGTGTTCCTCGAACTCGACCGAACTGGGTAGGCCAAAACCTGAGAGATGCGTAGAACGCTCAGAGTATGACTCACTCGAGGTGCTCGTTGGGGAGTTCGCGGATACCTAGCTGGGGAGATGAGACGGGTACCCCGATGCGAACATGCGAGCTTCTACGCGAGCTTGTACACCGCGTTCCTTCACCACATCCTCGACCGCGGGAAGAAGTCAGCATTACTCGGGGTTTCTGCGATTGCGCGATCGGCCCTCGACCTGGGGCTGTACAGTTTTTTCTAAACAAAGAAGGGAAATGGAGCAAATGCCGACCGCGACCACGCGCCCGCGCCGCTGACGCTCCAGTCTCGAATGTATCCCCCTGCCTATCCAGCACTTGAATTTAGGTCTAATTCACGAAATCGTCTCTGTACACTTGTTCACGTCCTTCCTCGCTCTCGCTCTTTACCACGTCTCGAAGCGAACTTGAGCAGCATACCTGCCCCACGCGTCGTCAAGGAGCCAGCTCTGAAACTGAGCTGAACCTCGGCGCTCGCAGAGAGCAGTTTTTTGGGGGCAAGGGGAGGAGGAGAACGAGATCGTGGGTTGAGTCGATGCTTGAGGATGGAACATTCGAGATGTTGATGTTGACGGCGAGGGGTGGATGGAGGGTGTGCTGAAAGGTATAGGGCCCTGCCGCGGCGTGCGAATGATCTGGCGTTTTGAGGTGTGGGCAACCACGTTGGGCTGGCGGGTGATGTTGAGTCGGGGGCTTATCTGGAGTGGGACTCGGAGAAGGGGAGGGAGCACGGATGGACGAGGATGTGGACGGGGATTGACCAAGACGGCGGCTTATTTGCTTTATTTTGTCCTTGGATGTTGTGTTTCTGAAATCACGACTTTTTAAGAGCTCTTTTGATTAACCTGTAAATGGATAGCAACGGGACAGAATAACTTATCCAAATACACAGAAGTGAGCAGGGTAACACTCACTTTCTTATACTTCCAGTCTGCTTTAGGTGGTTCTTAGCCTTTGGTATCCTCCCCCTACGTTCGTAGTACACCGGCTATTCAGGCAACTGACAGTCGGTAGCTGCGGCGCCCATGCTACGGCGTACATCCGCCTGTCCCGGGCCATATAAATCGGGCAGGTAATTATCTAGAGCGCGAAAGTGTGCTTACTTATAGTGATCCATTAAGGATCCAGACTGATGAGAGGGTAGTTTAGGTGTAGCCTACCTCGCGGGGACTGCTATCGCGCACCTTTTAATTGTTGATTTAAAATATAAAAAAAAAAAAAATTACACAGAAGTGTGGTCACTGATATACAATTTGACAATGTGAGGCAGCATGGAAATTCAGTAGTTTTGAGAAATTTAAAGGCTGAAGAGAACTACATTGAACTAGACCAGACACGACTGTAGATATTGAAAAGGACGAGTAGTCTCATCGGCCGTGAACCTGCTGATTTTTAGTTTCTTACTAGCGAAGAATCAGAGAGAAGAGGATGACGTTTATGAGCTAATATTTTCATTTTATGAATATACGTGATTTATTCCTCTAAATGTGGTCGTGACAGTTCGAAGCCGTCGTGACTGAATTCAGAGCCTGACGCGTCGCGTCGCGTCACCAAATTGGTCACGTGTCTTCTGTTGGGATCAAATTTGGATCGTTCCTGGGTTCCGACCAAGTCCTGACTTTCCCCTACTCTTAGTATTCCACTCAATCATTCTCTCTCTCGATCCTATATAGGATGACGAATAAATTTTATTACCTCATAGTTCTCGACATCTTGAGGCGTGAAAATCCTGACAACGTGTGCGAAGGCATTCTGGTTCTAACTTTCCTACCGACCGGTGTAGTGGGGTATTGTTCTCCTTTGTTGTGAGCCCAAACGTTTTTTGACCTAAAACTCCTCAAACAGTTAGACTTAGAGTGATAATCGCTGCGAGTAGATATGTTCCTCTCGTTCTCTTTCCTCTTTCGGAGTCGAAGCACATCATACTCGTATTCTGCGCTATCACCTGAGCTGTAGCCGCTACTTTGCTACCCCCAGGGTTTAGAACTGGAAAGATAGCCTCAATCGCTCGGCTGAGTCCAGCTTTCCTCCCGTCATGCCCCGTCTGTGCCCACCATCATGTTGACAACCATGTAGATTTGGGTATGTTCCGAGGCTTTTCTGGCTCAAAGGATACCTCCATCAAACAATCGTCATCGCTCTGTTGCCTGGCTCTACGTCATGAAGTGAATCCGTTATCGGCTACTTTCAGCTTCGGCTGCTGGCTGCAGCACCATGAGCGCGAGCTCGACAATTGACCAGGCGTGGCTACGGCTACTGACCATCTGAACAACCATTTACCCTGCCGATCATCTCTTCAATGCGCCTCTTCTTTTCCTTTCGCGTGGACTTCGAAGCGCTCATGTACTATCCGAGTCATGTAAATGTCGCCACGCCAGGAAGCCTACCCCTCCAGCAACTTTTGTTGAATTGTAGATCCTTGACTTGTTTTGGGGTCTGCTTCGATTTTGCTTTCGATTTTTCCTCTCAGCATCATTCTCGGAGGCTAATTCTCGGCTTTCTGCTGTCACCAAGAAATTAGGTAAGATTTCTCGTAACTGGATATTTCATTTCTGACGATTTCTGGGCGTAAGCACAGGTCGTGGCCGATCATAAATACGAGTCAAACCATTCGATGAAAAATTGGATCCCCTCGTTCGCTTGTGTGCCACTTACCGTAGTAAGACCAAGCTGCTCGCTTCCTCTGCATAACATATTTTACTCAATATATTAGACAAATTTCGGATGTTTGATTGAACATCTATATCAGTGACTGCCTCGTGTAAGATCTCTGGACGAGTTTAGTGGTCTCACTATAATTATTCGATTGGGATACCACGAATTCCAACGTAGATGCGGGAGCGGTCACATTGATGAACTCCTCTTTGTGCCAGAAGAGTCTTGGGACTCCGCTGGTTTAGGTTTATCTACCAGGGGTAGTCCATCCGCAGGAGAATAATAATACACATTTGTTATTAAGAATACAAACGACGGTATTATTTATGGTGAGTTGACTGATTCTTCTCGTTACACAGCCGACTTACAAATATGTAGTCCATTGACAAGGGGATGCGAAGGCAGAATTCAAAAAACTTTGGGTCTCGAACACTGAATAGAGATATATCTGAACTGGATGTTCAAACGGATGAAGTAAATGCCTCGCTCGAGACTCCACTAATCTTACACTAACTGCATCAATACGTTCATTGCCATTGACGACTCAGTTGAGAGTATCTAAAGAACTTTGGCGACTTATTGCGAGGAATAGGATTGCTTCTATGCATTCGTGCCGCGAGACCACTCACAATCACGACCATCAAAGAGTTCGCGAAAAATAAAATGCGCGCCTCTGACGGCACTTCTAGTGGTAGTATGCAGGGGACGGAAGGAAGTAGAGTCGAAGGCAGCAGCTGCAAGGGAACGGGGATCTGTTGGGGGCGATCGCGAAAAGAGTGCTGTGAAAAGGTCGCTGTGCGCGTTGAACCAACCTTCGTTGTTTCAGAAGAAGTTATTTGACGGAAGGAGTGGTACTGAGCGTCATAAGGCGAGCGAGAACAGCCTTGGAATTGGGTTTGAGTTGAGAAAAAGAAGTTGCCCATTACGACGTCCGAACGCCGTCTGTCTTAATCGCGGGGAAAGGTGCAGTTGCGGCGGCGAAAAGAGAAAAAGCATGATGCTCCGATGTCGACTTATTTATCAAGGCATTCGAGATAGACATAGGCCTCGTCAACGTCGACGACGCCCCATCTACCTCGAGTCCCTTCAGTTTGCAGTTCCACCTCAACCACGACGTCCTCGTCCACCTCCTGATACGGAACCGAATACGTGATGGAATTCGGTCTAGCCCATATTATCGTGGCAGTATCCTAAATGACCAAATCCTCGACGAACTCGACGTCGAGTTGGATGGTAGTGCGGGCTTCAATATACGAAATTTTGGGAGTGGTGAAGCTGCAGAAGCTCCTCGTGATGATACACCTTGAAACCAGAGCGAGGTCTGCGAACGAGTTCGAAGGCGAAAGGCCAGACCCGGAGGAGATTACGGGCTTGGTCTCCTCTAGGTAGCCTTTGCGTTCGCCTTGAAATAAGTTGGCCATCGGTTTCGTCTATACGATTAATTTTATCAGTCGACTTGCCAATGTCATAATGGTAAAGTTCAAACATACGTCGATAGTTTTCCTAAATATGAATACCCAGACACGTTCTCCCTGCGCCAGCACCTCCAAGCCTACCTTCGAGCTTTCATCCGCCCGCGCAGCCCGTCGGGACTCAGAACCGGGTCGCAGACTCAAGCTCATCTTCACCTCGCGCTTCGCAGTCACCACATCAAGCTTGCCGCGCGTCCACTTCTCATGCCTTTTCTACGGCATCTTCGACGATTTCCAGTGTTCGCTGCCGTTCGCGAAGCTACCCCTCTTTGGTCAGGCAGACGGGGCTATATGCGAGCTCGGTGCTTGGTGTTCCTGCGCGACCAACGACAGCGAGGAAAGCGTCGTAGAGCGTACTTTAATATCCAAGGCAGAAGGTAGCGACGGGCTGTGAGCTATAGAAGGAATATATGCGGTCAATTCGGCGTTTTGATAGAAGAAAATACGAAAAACAAAATAATCATAAAATGAACGAAGAGGGGAAGAGACGACCAAAAGACATACTTTCGACGAAAACCCCGCCCACTAAAGTCGTCTGTCGAATCCAACACCTCCACGTTCTCGCCTCGACGATGCTTTCGATCTTCTTCCTTCCCCATTCTGCACCTTGGGCTCGTGGGCGTCGGCATCGAAGACTCCAAGAACAAAACACCCAGAAGCGGCGAGGGAGGGGCCGCCTTCCTGCCATCAAACTCATTCTATTTCATCGATCCGTTCACAGATGCCCGACCAGGTCTCTCCTCCCCGCCCGCCCCCACGCACCCCGCCCATGCACCGTCGACCTCGCTTCGGCTCCAACTACAACGTCGACCCCCAACCCCCCACCCCATCATACTTCCATCCCACGACTGGACCTCCCTCCAATCTTCGTCCGCCCCCGCCCCCGCCCCGTCCATCCCTCCGCCCCGCTCTCGGCATCCCCGTTCCTGCCCGTGTCCATATTCGCTTCCACGTCGGCCCTCCCATCCGCCCCCGTTGAGTGCAGAACGAGCAAATCGTCCTGCGCGTCGACGAACAGTGCCATCTGCATGACGGGGCCGGTGATGAAGACGCAGGCCCCGGAGAAGACGTACAGGATGTCTGTCATTTCGTGTAGAAGTGCTGGACGTATTACGGGCAGGGCGGGTGCATGGGTGCGGATGTGGATGCGGGTGCGGGTCGTATGCAGGATTCGAGGTTCCGTATATGCGTGGGTGTGAGTCCGAACTTGGGCGCGAGACCTCGTCCCACTCTCAGCCTAGCATGACCTCTTCGACGTGCTCGTCGTCGGGCGCTGTTCGACGTAGGTGGATGCACATCAGTTGGAACGGCGAGGGCAGGGGCGTTGGTGTTGACACTAACGCTGTTGCTCGCGGGAACATTTCTGGTAGCTCGTCACCTGGCGCGAGCCAGGGATGCGCAGCAAGACGTGTAAGTCTCCCAGAAGACGCCGAACGAGGTTCGAGAACGAGTTCGAAGGCGAGAGGCCGGTCGCTGACAGAGACTGGGGCAGAGGAAGATGAGGAAAGAACGATGAGGAAGGCGTCAAAGCGGAAGTTGGGAGCTGCGTTTGTGGAGGGAGGGTGATGAGCGGGATGTTGGTGACTTGTCCGCTGTTGATGGCGACGCCGATGCTCCGGGGCGCGACGCCGACGCTGGAAAAGCTAGGTCAGGTATGGTCATGGTCTCCTCCAGCTTGCGTTCACGTTCGCGCTGGGGTGTGTAGGATAGGTGGGGTGATTTGCGATCTTGATGCTCGGTGTTCCTGCGCGATCAACGACAGCGAGGTACGTTTCAGAGTGCGGGGCTGGAGGTGGTCATTGGCTGTGAGCTAAGGAATATGTGTAGTTAGTTCGAGGTTTTGATAGAAGAAAACACGAAAAATTTGATGACAAATTGAAAGAAGAGAAAGGATAAAATTCCTACCTATGACGAAAATCCACCCACTAAAGTCCTCAGTCCCATCCAGCATCTCCACACCTCCACTTCCCTCGACGACCCCATCCTCCCCCTTCATTCCCCCATCCCCTCCCTTCACACCTCCGGCCCGCAGTCGGCATCGGAGACCGCGAGAAGGAAATACTCGGGAGCGGCGAGGGCTGCAGCGGATGTCCTCCCGTCATTGACGACGATCAGCCCATTCGCCTTCTCCCTTCCGTTCGTCGCTGCCTGGCCTAGGCCCGCCTCCCCGCCCACACTTGCCCCCGCACCTGTCCCCGCCCGCACCGTCGACCTCGCTTCGGCTTCAACTTCAATGTCGACCTCCAACCCCCCAGCCAATCCTCACGCTGAACTGCATCCACTCGCCCGTCGTAAGACCCCCTCTCTCACACAACGAGCAAACATAGATCGACCTCGCCATCCCTACTGCGCCTGCGCATATATCCTCCATCGCGGCCGCCTTCGAGGCCGCAGCCGTCGACACTACTGTATTGTCGATGTCGATGAAAACATACCCTCAAAAATAAATCTTCATCGACACATCGATCGCTCCGACTTGATCTCGACATCCACGGTAGCCAGCCCACTCGCCTCTTTCGCTTGAGAGCCTAAGTACAGTGCTGCACCTTGAACAGTGGAGCAATTCGGGACGGTTTCGAGGGTAATGGTGGAGCAGAGAAAGCTCATGCGAGAAGTCGACGGGGATGTTTATGCTTATAAAGTAAGAGAGGTATAGCGCCGCAGAAAAGCAAGAATAGACATACCAATGATCGAGAAAACGGAGTCTCAGAGCGAGCGCGACACGAGGTTGATTAAGACTAGAGGGGGACTGCGACGTGTGCTGTTAGTCTTCCTTGTCGCCGTACCGTGCCCGTACGCGTAGGATATTTCAATGTGCACTAGCGCTCACCGAGCGACGCCTGAAGATATTCTCTTGAAAGTTGAAGACAAGAAAGCAATTCGATATATGAGGCAGGCGGGAACCGGATGGAGTGAGCATTGAAAATGTCGGGGAAAGAGGTCTAACCTAAATAGAACATCAGTGGCATCCTGGTTGCGGAAAGAGATGGTGGTCTTGCTGGCAGGGGGGCTTGATTGGCCACGAAGTCGTTGCCAAACACAACGATCTAGATTCACGGGCCTAATGACCACTATGTACTATTTGATCAATATTTATCTCACGTTTCTTATAGAATAAAGCTCCTCACCTGCCGCTCATTTTATCCTCAGGTGCATCAGGTGCGTATATCGCTCCTCAATCGTGCGCGTCTCATTGACCGTGACCCACTTTTCGTCGTTGATCCAGGAGGTTTTGTCTAACGAATCGCCCTCTTGATTTTATCGAACAAACAATGTTCCAGACGAGGAGCGAGAATAACCACGACCGCCCACACCTTTAGTCCTCGTGCGTCATTTTTCACTTCTATATTCTCATCTATGGAGTGGACAAGCACGGCCATGTCAGACTTGCTCTTCCTCTGCAATTCCTCTGTCTGCCGAACTCTGGTTCAAGACTTCCGGATACGGTCAAAGGAACAAGCTCCGACGTGGGTCGTGGGTTCGTCTCTGGCAGTCTAAGGTAATGGTTCCTGGCAGTGTAGACAACAGCGCAGCCTTCAGGAGTTTTGTTGTAGTTCCCAAATGTAAATTCCTGTTGATCTTGAGCGCGAGTCTTCTGGAAGGGCGAATTTGGACAACAAACCTGTGTAATAAATGGTGGGAAGCAGCCATAATACAGAGTTATGTGAGTAGCCGTTTCGGCATTGCGAGGAATGGGATTCATATTAATTTTTCTGGCGGAAAGTTCGGAAGTCATGGTAATCCCAAGGGCTGTGCTACAAGCGTCCAAGGGCTTTCACGCTGTACTCGGGAATCAACCGTCACAACGTACTCTCTCTTGACCTTCATCAATGGATCCTCTCTCTATCACTCTAGCTACCGTCACTTTGGCCACAGCAGTCAAGGATCTTGCTGAACTATTGCAGAAGTTCGAGCGGTCTTTCTCTAAGGTCGGCTCGAATTTATCCCCGTGGCGAATTTATCGAAACTGACGCAATCCCTACGCGGCCAGCCCGCCGAGAACATTCGCAATGCTGGGATACTAGCTACCGAGCTTCGTCAAACGTTGGATCAGCTCAAACAATTTCGCGATGAGAAAGAGGCGATTCTGAACGACGCAAAGGAGATGAAAAACGCCTTGATTGATTTGATCAGGTCGGGAGTTTTTCAAAGCGTTGAAGGTACTCTCATTGAGAAAATGATCGCAGGGACATGGAGTCCGTTTATGAAAAATGCTCTGGAATTGCACTTGTAACAGCGAAGAAGGGATTTACTAAATTCAAGGCTACGTTTATCGCATGGAGGAATAGTAACAAGGTCCAATCGGAGATCAAGGAACTTATCAATCGCGTCAATCAGTATCGCAGCACTTTTCTGGTGAATCCCTCGAATCCTGCTTCTATTCGGCTTGTCCTCACTTTCACTCCAATTCAGCTGTTTTCTGCCATGCGAATCGAGGAACGACTGGTCATCTCAAGCGATACCAGGGCCCAAACATCCAGTACAAATCGGAACGAGATCTCGCGCCGTGTCTCTGACGAACGCATCGGGCATTTTCTCGGAAACAACTTGACGAAACCGCGAGATTTAACCCCCGAAATGTCGGACGACTTTATTTCTACTGCCTACCTTCGCCGTCAAGTTGATGCAATCAATAAACTTATGGAGAAACTGTCTTCGACTGCATCATATTCTATCGAAGAACCAACAGGAAGCTACCTGCTGCCCTTCCAGGTCTTCCGCAAATTTTCTTTTGACACGGATGATCGATTTATTCAGTGGCAAAATGTTATTAGCCGAACGTTCCAGATTCAGACCATTTTGCGAGGGGATACTGCATCCTTGTCGGTGCAAGTGGGTGTATTGGCTTTGTTCTACCTCGCAGTCGACTTGTACCTGCTAGACATGTACCATGAGTCGGCTCTCATTGGTGTATGGACCGTAAAGCTCTTTAGGACCTTGGTTACCCATCACCCGGCCATATATTTGCCCTATCTTACCCTATCACTGTCTAACCTGGCCCTTACACACCATCAAAACGGTGATGTGAACAATGCCCGTTCTGTGATTGACGAATGTATTGCCATTTGTCGGTCTCTGCAAATACCCTCTATATCCCTGGATATAAAGCTTCTATTGCCTTGGGCATTGGATATCTCCGCTTCGATAACTTCATTTGAAAGAGGTGACCTCCAATTGCTGCAAGACGCAGAAGAGGCCGTTCTTTTTTACGAAAATGCCCTTGACGGTAGCAATTTCACCAATGGCACATTGCTAATAAGCAGCCAACAACTGGAGATTTTAAACAATTCTTCCATTTCTATAGTGCATCGTCGCGCTCAAGTTTTACACCACCTTTCGCCCAAATCTGCAGTATATGACTATGGCGAATCTTTACAACAGTTCTCAATCAATCTTCGAGAAATCGGGCGTTTTGCTGAAGCTTTTCAGGCACAACAAAAAGCACTAGAAGTCTTTGATTTTTTGGTTCCATCCTATCTGTCGGAAAAATCGAGATTGGCATATCAATGGTTTCGACAGCTGATGAGATTATAAGCGCAAGTCAGCCTCTTGCGGACAGCCTTTTCAGCTCGTTGTCAGGTCTTGTTATCACTGGTAAACCGTTGGTACTGGAAATCATCCCCTGATAAGTGTATCCCTCACGAGCATTTCAGGAGTTTATCACCTCGCATAACCGCTGGCAGTTCCGATAAGTCCTGTCCAGTTTAGAATATGAAGCATATCAGACCTGGTCTGCACATGTCGGCACGTCGTTTAAAATGCTCATACGCATGGCACCGATGTCGCAGCAAAATAACAACGCGTTCTAGTGTCTACAATATCGGTCATCCTCGCTTCAGACAGAATTTATGAGCCGGAAATTGAGCAAGCTTTGACTTGGGCGCAGCGGCTGCAGATTGTACGATGACGTCATTTTCTGGGTATATATTTTGTTTCGTGTAATTCATAGGAAATGGCACAGTAGTCTAGGTAGATGAGCATGAGTTTTATTCATACACGTAAACTAGATCGATCCCTGTTGAACGCATTAATTAATTCACTATTCGTTGCTATGGGGGTCTGCGAACATCGGCGTGGAGTATACGGTCGAGTGGAGCATTCGGTCGAGTGGAGGAGAGTCGCTCCGGCGCTAAAGCCGAGTGAACTACTATTTTCATCCCATTTTGGAGACAAATTGATATGTCCTTATCCGTGGTGATGCTGTAGACCATGAAGACGACGGTGACTATCCTGACCATTCTGATTCGTTGATTACTGAAGCATGTTACCCCCCGGAAAAGGTGATGGAGTGATATGTAATGATCTCCTCAGGTCTGCGCATACATGTTAATCTCAATTTTTCCGACATCCCAAGCGCCTGGATCTGGACCGGGCGTCTGCACTCTACCGCATTTTAAATACAGATTTCCGTGATTTTCTACCGGCTCCAGACGCACTTCCAATGTCACGAGAAATGGTAGCCATTTATCGGAAGTATTTCGACGAGGATAGGCAAAGATACAGCACAGAACTGTGCAATTCTCTTTGGCAACATGCTTGTTTGTTGGAAGAAATGGAGCAATACGACGATGCTCTCTTAATTTGGAAAGAAGTGAAAACTTTGGTTCAGGAAATAAACGAAGATCAACACCGTTATGCAAGTGTTTTGATTAAATAATGTTTCAAAAACACTTCGCTCGTTGGAACGTTATGATGAGGCAATCGTTTTCCGCAGGAACTTGGTCAAAATTTATCAAGCTATTCATACCTCCCCAACGGAGCTTGAGGCAATTGCTCATCACAATCTCGCATATGATCTGCAGCAGGCCGGACAGCATCTAGAAGCAATTCGCGAAGCTCAAACATGTGTCATGCAATACCGTGCATTGGCATTCAAAAACCCGTTCCTTTACAAGAAAGGTCTGGCTATTGGCCTATATTTGCTTTGCGACGTCCTCTACGACGCTGATGAATATTTGCAAGCATTTGATGCTGGCCAAGATGCATTGGATCTCTTCCAATCTATTCTTCAAGACAAACCTGACACCCTCTGGCGCTACGTCGAGTTTATACGCCTGCAAACCTATATTTCCCAGTACTCAAACAATGAGGCGAAGTCAATTGGGCGAGGACAATGGTTGATTCATTATTCAAATGAGTTGATCAGGATATTCCCAAACGAGAGAGAACAGACTCTCAGTCATGCCACTTACATTCATTCCGAAAACTTGTTGTCAATGAGGTTTGATCGACTCACAGAAGCCATGATCACCATACAAGAAGTGTTGGACTGGTATGAAAATGTTCCGGCAGAGACATCCACAGCCGTGGAACAACATATGGATGGCTTTCGGCAATTAGCTAATGTGCTATGCGCCCAGGGGTATCTAGAGGGGGCCTTAGGCGCTTACGAAGAAGCTATCAACATTGGGAGAAAATTCCCTTCAGACTTCGACATTGTCGAAAAACTAATTTGGAGAGCCGCTGATCGTGCTAAATGTCTTTTTGACCTTGGCCAAGATTCTGAGGCCTTGACCACAATTCAGGACGCCTTGTCTGTCATTCGTGAGAGCGAATATTTGGATACCCTTATTCTGGTACGGTGTCTGCACGTCGCTTTTATGGTCCAGCAATCGAACACGAAAGTAGCAATTGATGCCGTACAGGAAGCTACCGACTTATCTCGTGCCGCTATCATCACAACCAAAGAGCCAACCAACCGATTGGGCCATCAAGTTGATCTCTCACTGTCCCTTCGATTTCTGTCTGAAGCTCAAGCTGACAGCGGAAACGAGGCTGATGCAATGAATCTAGCTCAAGAAAGCCTGGACGAGATCATGAAAGTTAAAGCAGCAAATTTAATAATACCCTGGAAAGATGTTCGACTATCGCACATGGATACCCTTCACATACTCTCCCTGCGTCTCGCTTCCAATGGTGACCTCCCTCATGCGCTGGACCTAATAGACGAGGCTAGTGCTTATTATAAAATACGTACACAGGCGCGCATTGGTCTTTCTCCTGAATTTGCGTGGATTCTCCACTCGCAAGGCGTCCTTCACTGTGCTGCCGGACGGCACAAGGAAGGAACCGCGGCCAAAACCAAGCTCGCCGACATTCAGGCGCGTCTGGCGATCGCATTTCCTAGTCTCGGCCGCTGTGTCCAGCTCAAATTGGATCGTGAAAGGGGCCGCCCTTCGTGGATCGCCTTGGTCGCCAAACTTGACCTTCGTTGCAAACATCAAGACTTGAACGAAGAATAAATTAGGATTTCCTTTGATGTAGGTAGTAAGGATCCCAATGGAAGAATGATCTCCGGAAGTAGTATAACAGGTTGTTTGGTGTTTCGAGATCTCAGAAATAGATTCTGTACTTGCTTGTATGTGATATCGGAGAGGAAAAGCTAACTCGAAGCTAAGGTAAAGGCCCGCTCGGCGAAGGTAGTCCTTTGCGAGATACATACCTCTTTACCCCCCGACAAGAACTAGAACTAGGACGCGAGCCAGCGGGAAGTCCATAAAAACCTGGTGTTCGTCTTCAAGATTTCCAATCTCAGCATGGAAGGGGGAATCCGAAGGATTGAGGTCACCGAAAACGGTGAATCACTGTTGTGCTCGAACCTAGATTTTGTAGATTTCACGCGACGGGCGAGGGATGATCGATGATGAATGTTCTGAAGCAGGCGTCGCCGTGTCGGCGCGGATGCACGCGCGGATCTCAAAAATCGATTACGTCATACGCCCGCTCCTCAACGACGCGTCAGACTGAGAGCTCGACTTTCCCGCCTCCCACTATCGTCGCGTGTCAAATCAGACCACCTTGTCACCCTCGCTCCATCCTAACCTTAAATAATGAATATGACTGTCAAATTCGCGCCTTGGAATGCACTTAACATTCACCATTCACCTGCGGCGAGCTCGCTACACTCAATGCGTTACGAGTCATATGCCCCGTGCCATCAAAGACACTGGTGGATATCAGTGTTCACCAGTGGACACTGGTGACTATCGATGGACATTGGTGGAGGGTGTCGGATATTGGTGGACATCAAATACCATGATTAGATAATGGACTCCGGCAATGAGCGGCGGAGACTAAAAAGATTGACCAGCGCCTACCATTCCCATCCATTGAACATCGTTGAATATCATCGGAGTCCAATGGTGAGTAACATAAATTTATGGAATTTTCATATTCTAACAGCATGAGGCTAATTAATCAACTTTCTGGTCAAGCCAGGAGGCCGTTTTGATTCAAATCAGGCCCTGTAGCGACAAGCGCTCGATGAGCGACTTGGAGACTCGATTACAGTAAGTCATGTCTGATGACACGCGAAGGCGCACGAAACCTTTGCCTCTGCCCGCTTGCCGCACGACATTCCTCCTCGATATCGCACTGTATATATTTTCCTGAGTCAATACAGCCGCTCCTCCCTCAAGTATGATCCTGTCTCGGTACCTCGTCATTCGCAACATTCGTCCTCGCTCTCGCACTTCGTTTTCGGCGGTCTTCGTTTTTTATGGCTTCGCTCTTGCCCTCGCCTTCGTCTCTCCGCCTTTGTTACTCGTAAGTATTGCTATGGGTCTCTAAGAACCCCAAGGCGCAGCTCAAGGCCGTTTGTGCACGGAGTAGTGATCCGTAGGTATATTAGATGTTAAAATTATTAACAAAGTTCAGTGGAAGACACTAGCTTTCCTGTCGTTTTCCACCGACATGTAGTGGATCTCACAAATTATTTACATTGACAAACACTGAAAATGGGTGAAATTTTCAGTAAGCTAGCTCAGATTTCAATGAATAGAAAGTGGATTCTACTGTAGGACATCGTATAGCTGGAGTAAATCCATTGCGAGACACCGGATATCGTGCGGATTTCTGCTGGTATATAATGGTGCACTGAGCAGCAACCAATGGACCTTGATGGAAACAAAACATGGAGCTCCATTGGAAGTCAACGGATTTCATTAGATTTGTCAACGGATTGACAGATGATACACAATTGTATACAATGGTTATTAATGAACTCCAGTGCAATTGAATGGGAAACACCGGATTCCAGTGGTCGTGTATTTTTTGCTACATGGTTTCTATTGGTCACCACTGACTGTCAATGGGTATGCGTTAATTTCCATTGGAAATCAGCAATGTCCATCGACATCCAGTGGTATTGCTACTTCGGAGCTTATTACTGTGCGTTACAGATCATCGATGACCCCCCGTCTGCTCTCCAAGCACGCCAGCGACAACTTTGGGGTCGTGGATGACGACTCCTATACTCTGCACAAGTTCTCGGTGGTGGTTATTTGATGGGCACCCGTGAGTTTCGGATGGGTGGGAGAGGAGCGGGTCGTAGTGTTGGGCATCTCAGCTGAGCGAGAGGGATATGCGGCATGTCGAGCGTTTCACGGTGAAGAGTGAGGAGTGTTTTCTTGGTATTCGGTTTCGGGTTGAATTGGTTCGTATTTTTTACTCTAGCAGATACTCCGTCGGCTCTAAACTTGTCCAGAGTCTATTGGAAACACTTGATATGGACCAGCTTATCGCGGATCCCACTATCATTTCCGCTTATTTTTTCTCCTTACCTCCCTCCCACTTTCCTCCACGTCTCCCCGCACACTACCGTGAAGTACGTCATTTCTTTTACACGGACCTCTGACGTCGTCGTCTTCTCCGCTCACCTTCCAACTTCTGACCCTTCCCCACTCCGCCTCCTTATGCAGGTCACTCATACTCGTCCACCTCTTGGAAAACGACTTCCACCGCATCTGACCCACCCCGTTCCTCGCTCACTACTTAGACCCCGGCCATCCTCCACGTAACCTCCGTCCCCGAACCTCCCTCGCGTGCGTTCGATATCGCCAACCTCGACGCTCCAAAATTCAGCGCAGACGAGCACAAAGCGTGCACGACAGACGCCGTCGTCACACCAAAAAAGCCTTCGTATCCTCAACGCTTATCGCTGCGCGTTCTTCTGACGCAGGCAGCCTGTCGGCGCACTATACGAGATGGGGGTGACGCTGTCGCCTGAGTTCTTTGCACTCGCAACCAAGAACATGCTCGCCCATCGCGTACTCCTCACGAACCGGCTTGGCAGAATTCTGAGATACGCGGAATATATGGTGTAGAACGCCGTTCGAGGCGTTCTGTGACCCGATGCGCTCAATGTAGTGAGTGTTAATTCTAATTTAGCGCATATATGCGCTAACTTCGATCTATAACTCTCTTATTCACTCACTACCTGCGCTCAGTCAAAGTGGCCCTCTAAAAAGGTGCTGCGACTCTCTCGAATGCTTTTTCAACTCGCTTCATCCCCGCCATCTCGCTTGCTCATATTCGCAGCGCTCGACTACATCCTCCCCGCTGATCTGGCACTGCGATTCAAATGGAATCTGCAAAACCATCGACGTGGGTCTATAAACCGCATTTATGCAGTACATACTGATCCTCAAGTTGAACTCGACGCTGCAGCATACGAACCCATCCATTAAGTAGGCCGTCTTGGGGTTCGCGGTGCAGTTCTTTTTTAGGAGCGAAGAAGAGAGCATGTGTAGGTTATTGATCGAGAATTATTGCCCGACGAAATCTTGAGGGATTTATCATCCCTGTTGGTATGTACTCTCTTTTTCACGCTAAATCTGTCGTTTCGACCCTGTTTTAGATATCAATAATCCATTAACCCCTCGATTGGGGAGATCCGTACTTCCTCGCCTTCTGCTGTGAGTTAAAAAACGTAAACTAGTATCTCTATACTCAGTCGTCATGTATTCGAGGGGACCTGGACAGTCTCGTCGCTCGAAATATGACCGAATGGATATAAGGTAGAATATACGGAAGTCTCATAAACGAGAAAGTCTAAGTGGACCGACCTGATCCATGGGAAGGGACGTTTCTCTAGCACATCAGGAAGTACTTTGGCATCGGGTCAGAATCCTATGTCAGTATTCCAAGGTTCTGTCATCTGGAGAGGAGAGGATCAATTCGTTGACTAAAATATACACAGTTGTTCGCCCGTGCTTTGGGCTGCTAGATCACAGACTGAGCATTAGAACGGGGGGTTCCGAAGTCCAGCCCTCCTACATCGCAGCTCCTGTTTCTCATCCTATCTCGTAGGTGTGCATTGTCTACCACCATCTATCGCGCGAGTTGTCTAAGAGCCTCGCCCCCTTCGCTTCCTCACGATCAGGTTCATTGGCCTTCCTCACAACTTCCAGTTTCGTGAGGCAAGACCGATTACAAGAGCCAAAGACTCCGCGTACGATGAAATATCAGTAGCAGCAGCCATGCTGTCGCGTTCAAGTTGGCTCTGGCCTGAGATTCCCGAGATGCCCGAGTAATGATTAGATTAGATAAAGAATAGCACAGCCCGTTGCATGTGGAAAGACGCGTCCTGGATGAATCTATTTTGATTTGGTTTTTAGGACTGAAAAAAATATTCGTGGCTCCTGTCGTCGCATCTTCACCTTGCCCGTCGTCGAAACTCTCGGGACGCTTTCCCTCTCCCCTGGCCTCAAGTGCCGGGCCCCACAGGAACACCTCGCAGGGGCCGTAAACTCATCCAAACCATCACGCACCATTCCGCTCAACGGACGAACACCTATCGTCACCGACCGTTCAAGCACTGAATCAGCAAAACGTTCCTCTCCGTCTGCCACCTCTATTTCACTCTCATTCCGCTCTCTCGCGAGCCCCTTATCCCCCGGCGAATCCGCTCGACGCGCCTGCTCTGTCCTCGCTGTCGCCCTTTCTGCTAAACGGGGTCACCGACGCGCAAGCCCGCGTAGCCTAATCGATGCAGGATAGGCGCAGGTGCGGATGGAGGGGCGAGGACGGGGCATAGTCTGATGGGCGTAGCGTGCATTACGCGCATTAACAGCGAGGGTCGTCCGTCGATGCTACGAAGAAGAGAGGTGCCAGCGGGACAAACGGCGCGGTTGAGGAAACTAGGAAGGATGTAGAAGCTCAAAGAGCGCGTACATCTTCAGCGTCCTGCCGTCGTTCTTCCCTTTGGAGCTTCGTGCTTTGGCAGGAGATGCCCGCCCGCCCGACCTCGATCTGGTCACGCCGACGCGGTGGAGGTCGACTCCGTGTTCGCACCGTTCGCAAACACTCAAGCTCCCGGAATCTAAACCTTGCCGATGTTGGGACTGGTTCAGGTCTTCCTTCGGAGCGCTCTTGCTCGTACTTCTCTAGTAGTGGGGACGCGAAGGGGAAAACAATAAGATGGCGAATGTCTAAGAGGCAGGTGGGGGCAGGTGAGGAGGGTGAGGAAGGGAGGAGGGATGAGGGACATGAGGTGAGGAAGGGGCGAGCAGGAGAGGGACCGAGAAGCAAAGGACGTGGCGAGCAGAGGTCGGAAGGAAATGATCGAGGAAGCGGGGCGAGGAAAGCCGGCGCACGAGCACGAGCAGAACTTGCGCCCCGAGGACGAGGACGGAGTCAGCAGGAAGAGGGCGGCGAGTATGAAGCAGCGCGAATGGCAGCGGCACGGGAAAGGTTGCGTCGAATGCGGAGGCAAGGCGCGGAGGTGGGGCGGTGAGGGCGTGGGGGAATACTCGGGATAGAAGATTCTCGTGGCGATAGCGCAGACGCCTGCACGACAAAAACATCCAAAAAGGCGGGTGGGGAAGAGGATGGGGGGACGGGTTAGTGTTGTAAGAACGGGGGAGGGGAGGGGAGGGGATTTGAATGGGCAATGCTGGTTCAGAAGCACCAGTTGGGGCGCGCTGGAGGTAGAGCCCGCGCGGGGGGCGGACGACTAGGAGAGGGAGGCGACGGCGAAGGGGGATGTTCGATGAGGGGCGGCAAGGAGGCGGGGTGCAACAGAACGCCGATGGGGAGCAGTGACGGCGCGGGGGAAGGGCACGATGCATGATTCCCGCAGAGTAGGCGCAGGCGGGGACGCAGATGAAGAGTGGACGGTCAAGCCAAGAAAGCGAGGCGTTGGCTGCATCATAAATAAGTATGCGAAACGAAAATGGAGAAAATGTGGAGAAAATGATCGCTACTCACAGGGGTGTGAGGATTTCAACAGTGTAGGCGGGTTGGGTACGATGTCCCCGCGGAGAAGACGCGCCGAACGACAACGCAGACCCGAATCCCAATTCCAAAACGCTCTTCGTTACTCTCAGCTTTCCCGCCGCCTTAACATCCGTCGGCACGGAGGTATGTATCAAGACAATCTACTGGCCCCAGGCAGCTCTGTAGGAATAGGATATGACGGAGTGGAGGAGAGCGGATGAAGATCTCGAGGGGACGAGGGGGCAATGGCGAGGGGGGGAGGGGAGGGGGCTGGTTGAGGAAGGTTTGGGCGCGGAAAGGCGGTGCAGAAGCACCAGCGGGGCTGGCGCGGGAGTAGATGGTCGGTGACGGGGCTCAAAAGAGGCGAAGGGGAGGGGACCCCGAATACGGTGCTCAAGCATAAGCAGCGGCGGCGCGCCGGATGTGGAGCCGGTGGGGAAGGGTTTGAAGCGGGAGCAACAGCGCAGTTGGGGAACGGCTGAGGAAGATTGGTGCAGACGCGAAGCGTAGGGAGGCGGTGAAGAGGATGACGAATGCGAATTTGCGTGCGGTGCGTCGCCCGTATGTGAGAGACGACGTGCCCGGGCGAGCGCGGGGCGAGAAGCGGGCACTTTGTGTACCCTTCGGCGCGGTCGGTTCGTCGAACAAGCATGCATTGGCATGGGGGTGCTCTGAGTCAAGGCATCCTAAGAGCGAGACGGATTAAGAGGGTCAAAATAAACAGCGGAAAAGAGCTCACCCGTCTGGACGAGACGAAGTAAGAGCAACATGTGTGGGCGGAATTTTGTGCGAGGCTGAGCTAGCTGGCGGAGAGACATCTGGGTTGATGCGAACTCCGACACGGCTGAGACCTCTGTTGACCATCTTCAAGAAGAGACGACGCCGGCTGCTCCGCAATGGTCGCTGCTGTGGCGACCAGCGTCGAGTCTCCTCAGAGAGTGGACAGCATACGAGGTGGTTGAAACTTGAAAGAAACGAACCTGGTCCCGACGGCTGATTTTAAATAAACAAACATGTCATGTGATCCCAGGGAAAATTCGACCGTGAATTGCCGGCTCAAATCCATCCATGTCGAATATATCGTAGAATAGTACAACACGCCCTATACTTTAGAGATGTCATGAGTGCAGCTGACGTTTGATCCATGGATCCGCCTCGCTTCCCCCATTTTTTTGCTACGTTTGCACGCTCCAGGATGCCTTCAGGAGCTCGTGTCCTCCTTTCTGGTAAACGGCAACGATCGGGTCAGGAAATATGCACCCCTCGACTATTAAATGCCGTTCCGGAAGTTGGCAGTCCTTGGATACGATGGCTTCCTACCCCGTCCCGCCCGACGTCCTGCTTTTCAGCCTGAGAGCATTCAAACGACAAGATTTTGTCGACGTACGTTTCGTTTCATATCTGAGGCATCAATAACTCATATACATGAACCTAGTGGCGTCGAATGGGATCATTTTTTACGAGCAGCGTACGTCCTGTATTTGCCAACAACGGATGTCCGCATTCACAGAGAGGGATTCTTCAGATAGTGATTACATTTGGACGCGAAGTGAGCTGCTCTTCTATACCTCGTGTCATGTTGCACTCCTCAATTCGACCACGCACTTCAGGTGAACACGATTTGGGCGAGTTGGATTTCCCTTCTCGTGCGTTTCCATTCTGACGGCGTTGGGAGCAGAAAAGCAAGTGGACATTCGTCAAAATATTATTTCTAGTGGTGCGTAGTAGAAATACCTTCATCTTCGAACCAGAATCGTTACTATGGCTTGGCTTCTGCAATGTAAGTACTTTGATTCGATGATTTCATCCACCACTGACAATGACCACAGATTTAACACATACGGTAATATAAGAGCTTACCGTCCTGACCACGACCTGATCTCGTCGTCATCGCAGCGTTCTTTTCCCCCACACTCTCTAATCAAGTGAGTTTGTTTTCACATACTGAATCGACGTGATAGTAATCGCTTTACGTGTAGCTGTACGTTTGTCTGAAGTTCCCCTAATTGAATGCAAAAACTGACTAGCGGGTCATATTCGCAATAGTTGTAAGTTTATCTTTTACTAACATCAAGCTTTTAACTAAACGTCGTCAAGGTTTTCAATACTACCAATGGGAAGGGTGGACAGGTCTAGTTGGCTGCATGCTCGCCGATAGTAAGTCTTTTATCTCAACCTCACTATCATTAGATTGAGTGATATCCAGTCATTCTGCAAATGCGAATCTACGCACTTTATTCGAAAAGCAAAGTGATCACAGGCTTAATCGCCGGCTCGTTCCTACTTTGCTTCGCCGCCTCCGGATTCATGATGGGCTCTGGCCTGAAGGGTTTATCAGGTAGGTTGAGAGCTACGATCTTCGAAATTTAGATCACTGAAAACATGCAAACCCAGCGAGCGCATATGACCTCGTTGGTGGTGGCAAGTTCTGCCTGACCGAACGCGTTCCAAACCACTTCTTCGTCTTTTGGTTACCAATGCTCGCGTTCGAGGCTCTCCTCTGCGCCTTGGCCCTTTTCCGCGCGTACAAGTCGTACAGGGATAGCGGCAGGACGGTGTATGGTCAGCGTCTCTTTAATATTTTGATTCGGGATTCGTTGCTTTACTTCCTCGCGTATGTATTTCCTGCTGGACTATCACTGGATAACTGACTGATGGGTGTTATAGAATCGGGCTCACCTATCTGACTTGTTTCGTCGCGTGGATTTTGGAGCCGGTAAGTTTAGTCAAGAGTCAAGACCTCATTTATCGGTTGGGATCTAACGCATGCTTCCTAGAACATCCTTATAGAGGCCCCGATTGGGTTTTCGCTGGCCATTTCGTGTACGCTGAGTAATCGAACGATTCTCAACTTTCGCGACGCCAACAAGCAGGAAGAGCAAACAGAGCTTTTTATACCGCTGAAGGTAGGACGACCTGTCCTTACTTTCAAGTAAAGCGACTTCGACCTTGGACTTTGACCTCGTAGTATGACCTCGCTCAGTTCCCTTTGAGTTACCGTTCGAATTCTTGCTGATACTCGTACTGTAGAATTACGACCAACTCTTCATGGATTTGGAATTTTTTTTTTGCCAAGAGGGCCGAAAAATTTTCTTTTGATTTAAGGCGAATAAAAAAAATGACTTGCTTTTCCGTTGTGACCTGTGACGTGAAGAGTTGGTCGTAATGGTACAGTAATCCCAGATCCAATTTTTCGTGGAAAATACTGTATCCTCAACTCATCCACCTCATTAATCTTCAGACGTGTGCCTCGTGCCTATTTAGTTTTCGTTTTTTTTTTCATCCATGTTTCCGTCGTTTCAATATCTATTTCGAATCTCTCTTTTTGATATTGGGAACAAATACCGTTTCGAGAAGAACGTAAATGACCGCTTTCACCGCCGTGTAAGTCATTTTCCATCCTTTCGTACGGCTGTGATATATTTCTCAGTTCCAGAAATAGCACGTTTACGCGGTGTACCTGTAAAAGCTTGTATGACGGGATTTGCTTTTCCCAGGTTTATCACACAGGTATTGAATGGACAGCCTTATCACGAAACGCTTATTTTAACTCTCTCCTGTTGCCCATGCTGTTTATTGTTTTAGGGACGATTCACAGAATTTTTCAGTAGAGGTGACTCTTACATCGAACGATAGGCCCTTCCTACATCAATCAGCCAATGGCTTCGTAAGGATAACTATATGAGACTGTGCCCTTCCCTTGCCAAGAGGCGTCAGATCCACCGATCTTGACCGTCAACTTCAACCATGACAAAGCATGATCGATCACTTCGGTGATGTCCGGGAAGCGGCATTTCGACGGCAAGTGCTTTTCCCATCAAAGCTGAATCAACTCCGACGAAGCTGCCGCGCAAGTCGTCAAGCTCGCACTCAGGAGTCAAAACAACACTTTTTTAAGATTTAGGACTGCAGTTGTATAGAAGGATATATATAGATTTACCGAGTGCAAAGGATTTTATTAGAAGTTCAGCTCAAGAAAGTTGTGACATGAAAAAGTCTAGAGTAATTACAGGCATTGTGGACCTCTTATACAACTATTATAAGCTTGAAATTATATACGACGGCTTCGTTAGTGAAATACATCTGAAGGGTTAAAGATGGGCTGTAGTTGGGTAGTTGGTGTGTGAGTCGGTCTAGGTGGGATTGTAAGAGAAATTGGAGCAACGAAAACATGGCCAGGGGTTGAGCATGCCATGACGAGAAAGAGATGTTGGTATGGACGCCTTTGCGAATGCGCGTCCAACGGTCTGAGAGGCAGGGATGGTAGATAGATTATTCTGCGAGAAAACCGCATCTGCCTCATTGAAATGCCGAACTTGCCTAGCTTCCTCGCTTGACTCTTGCTGTGCTCTTGCCTTGCTTACGTAGGCTATCCGTTTTTGGGGTGGGTACCACCCACCCCCCCGTGGGAGCTATGGCCGCGATCGGTGGATCTGACGCCTCTTGTCCCTTGCCTTCTCTCGCCGTTTTTAGATCCTGTCAAAACCCGGGCTAGAACTTACAGATACGGTCAGAAAGCTGATCTCCGACCTGGGTCGGGGGTTTGCAGCTGACAGGCGATGGTTCCTAATTTCATTCTCGAGCGTCCAGTAAATTGGTTTGTGTATAAGTCGAGGCTGGACAAGAAAATTTGTAATAGGCAATGAATGAGACGCATCTGTAATCCATAGCCACCAAGCAGCGGTACCAAACTTCTCGGCATTACAGGGCATGCGCTGGCTCAGATCCAAGTACCGTTACAACCAAATTAATTATCGACACGGAAGGATCCAAGGCTGTGACAATCGCAGGGGCTCATATGCTACATAGTCTACAGGTCTTAGACGCTTTGCCTGGAAATCCAGCCTCCCTGACGGACGCTCTCTAGGGGACACTTCGCCAATTATGGATCCTTTCTCTATCGCTCTCGCCACGATTACTATAACTACGGCTGTGAAAGATGTCGCTGAACTGGTGCGTAAATTTGAATGGTCTTTCTCCCAGGTCTGTTTTTCGGAGTTTATCTCCAGGCGATTATAACGAAACTAACCAATCCTTCTATGTGATCAGTCCACCGAGAACATTCGAAACGCTGAAATATTAGCTACCGATGTTCGCCGCACGTTAGATCAGCTCAAGAAATTTCGCGATGAACAAGAGGCCATTCTGACTGATGCAAACGATATGAAAGTCGCCCTCGCTGAATTGATCAGGTCAGTGATTCCCAAAAGAAATGGTAGTATCTTCGTTGAAGAAACGATCGTAGGGACATGGAGTCTGTCCATGATAAGTGCTCCAAAATTGGACCAGTAACAGCGAGGAAGAAATTTGCCAGGTTCAAGGCTGCGTTTAATTCATGGAAAACCCGTAACAAGGTTCAATCGGAGATCAAAGAGCTTATGAATCGGATTAATCAGTGTTACAGTCAATTTATTGTGCGTTCTTGAGGTATTACTATTGACCGGGTCCTCCTGATGTTTGACCGGCTCCAGATATTTTCTGCTCTGAGGATTGAGAAACGACTAGTCGTGTCATGCGTTCCCGTAGTCCAAGCATCCGGTTCAAGTCGAAACGAGACGTCGAGCACGGTTTCTGAAGAACGCATCGTCGATTTCCTTGGGAGGATCACAGCGAAGCTGAGGGATTTACCTCCAGAAATGTCTGACGAATTTATTTCCAATGCATACCTTCGCCTTCAAATCGATACGATCAATGCGCTTATGGAGAAGCTATCTTCGACGGTATCATATCCCATAGAAAAACCAACAGGAGCCTACCTCCTTCCCTTTCAGACCATTCCGAAAAATTTGGTTGTCGAACATGATCGATTTATTCTGCAGAAAGACATGATCGGCCAAACATTGCAGATTCAGACCATTCTACGAAGGGACTCCTCATCCATGTCAGTACAGGAGGGTGCGTGGGCTTTGGACGACCTCACATCCTACTTGCTCCACCTCGGCATGAACCATGAGTCGGCTCTCATCGGAGCATGGGCCGTAAAGCTCTATCGAACCTTGGTTACCCATCACGAGGCGACATATTCGCCCTATCTTGCCCTATCTCTCACTCGCCTAGCTCTGGCATACGACAGAACAGACAATGTACAAGGCGCTCTTTCTTCAATTACAGAATCCATTGGTTTATGCCGAAGGTTGCAAATATCATCTGTGTCCTGGGATACGAGGCTTCTATTGCCTCATGCATTGCAGATATCTGCATCCATAACTTCATTTAACAGAGATCCCCTCGAAATGCTACAAGAAGCAGAGGAGGCTGTCCGTTTTTTTGATAATCTTATAGAAAGTAGCAAGCCCAGCAATAATGCTTTCCAGATAGCCCAAAAAACAGCGGAAATTTCAGACGATTCTGCTATATCTGCAACTGAATCCCATGCTCAAACCTTGCATCATCTTTCACCCAGATGTGGGGTATATGATTATGAAAAATCTTTGCACAGGCTCTCAGTAAAACTTCAAAAAGTCGGGCGATTTGCAGAGGCTTTCCAGGCACAACAAAGAGCACTGGAAATTTTCAATTTTCTTGTTCCATTTTACCCAGATCGCCTGGATTTGGACCGGGCGCATGCACTCTGCCAGATTTTGGAAACAGATTTCCGGGAATTTCTACCGCCTCCAGACGCACTTCTAATGTCACACGAACTGACAGCCATTTATCGAAAATATTTTAAAAAGGATAGGCAAAGATACGCCACAGACCTGTGTGATGCACTTTGGCAAAATGCTGATCTGTTAAAAGAAATGGGGCGATACGACGACGCTCTTCTGGTTTGGAAAGAATTGACAAGTTTAGTTCAGGAAATAAACGAAGATCGACATCGTTTTGCAATTGTTCTGGATAATATTTCAGATGCCCTTCGCTCGCTGGGACGTTATGACGAGGCAGTCATTTCCCGCAGGGAACTACTCAACGTTTATCAAACTATTTATCATTTCCCAACTCAGCGTGTGGCTCGCGCGCATTATGATCTTGCATCTGATCTCCAGCTTGCCGAACAACATTTAGAAGCAATCCGTGAAGCTCAAATATGTGTCATGCAATATCGTACATTGGCCCTCCAGGATCCTGGTCAGTACAATAAAGATCTGGCCGATGTGCTTTATTTGCTCTGTGATATCTTCGTCAACGGCGATGATTACAAGCAAGCATTTGATGTTGGCAAAGAAGCATTGAGCATCTACCAATCCATTCTTCAAATTGAAGAAAGTGCCCCTTGGCAGTACATTAAGCTGATATGCCTGCAATCCCGCATATCCCAGTACTCAGACAATAGGGCAGAATCCATTGAACGAGGACAACATTTGATTCACTACTCAAAGGAGTTGGTCAAGATATTCCCAGACCAGAGAGAAAAGACCCTCATTCATGCCACTTACATTTATTCTAAAAATTTGTTGAAGTTCGATCGGCTCACAGAAGCCACAGTCGCCATCCAAGAGGTGCTGGACTGGTATGAAAATGCTCCGGCAGAGACGGCCATTGCTGCGCTATACCATATTCTGTATTTCTCGCAAATGGCATCTGCACTTACCGCCCAGGGGTATCCAGAAAGAGCCTTGGATGGTTATGAAAAAGCTATCAACATTGGGAAGAGATTTTCTTCAGACCCCAACATTTTCAAGTTACTAGCTTTTATGAAGGCCATTTGCGCTCAATGTCTTTTTGGTATTGGACGGTATTCTGAAGCTTTCACCACAAGTCAGGACGCCGTTTCAGACATTCGTAAGGACGAATCTCTGGATATTTATTTTCTTGTACGGTGCCTGCAAGTTTCTTTTATGGTACAGCATTTCAACGGGAACACGGAAGGGGCAATTAATGCCATGCAGGAAGCTATCAATTTATCTCGTGCTGCTGTCATTACAACCAAAGACACGACCATCCGATTGATCCATCAGATTTATCTTTCTTGGTCCCTTCTATTTCTGTCCGAGGCTCTAGCTGATGGCGGAAACGAGATTGGCGCAATGAATTTTGCTCAAGAAAGTCTGGATGAGATCATAAAAGTTAAGGCAGAAAATTTATGTCTACCCTCGCATGATGTTCCGAGATCGCATATGGATACTCTCCACACACTCTCCCTGCGTCTCGCTTTCAATAATGACCTTCCTCAGGCGCTGGACCTAATAGTCGAGGCTCGTGCTTACTACGAGAAACGTGCACAGGCACGCAACGGTCTATATCCAAACCTTGCATGGATCCTCCTTTCGCAAGGCGTCCTCTATTGTGCTGCCGGACGACATGACGAAGGAATGGCGGCCAAAGCCAAGCTCACCGACATACAGGAGCGTCTGCGCTTGGTATTTCCCAGCCTCGCACGCTGGGTTCAGGTAAAATTGGATCGGGAAAGGGGTCGTCCTTCGTGGATCGCCTTGGTCGCTAAACTCGATCTTCGGTGCAAACATCAAGAGCTGAATGAAGTGTAGTCAAAATCGAGTAGGATTACATCTGACAACGGTAGTAAGGGTCCTAATGCTTGTAGGAGCGGTCTTGTAAAGTAGCATAACTCGTTAGTTTGTGTTTTGAGGTCTCAGAAAGAATTTACCTACATTAACATCGTGTTAAACTATGAACGACGCGGCTGCTTTATCATATTCGGACTCAGGAAACTTGAATTGAGTTTCGCCGTGTCGGCGCTAATGGATCGCACCAGGTGCGGTTATTCTTCATTCTAAAATTTTTGTGTTTCTTTTCTTGTTTCAGAGGTTCGAGTGGAATTTTGGATACTTATATTTATGCCTCGAATTGTGCAGATGGACTAGACCAGGATCTTATTTCGGTGGTGCTTCCGACTGTAGTCAACGCGAGAAGAAGCAGGGTTAGTTCGGATCTGGCCCCCGTATTCGTGTTCGATATCGCTACTCCATATGACCCTCCCAGTGGATACGGTAGAAATCGCAGGGAATAAAAGTCGACAAGATATATACACCGTAATATTACCCGGCTCACGAGTTGTAGGGTACCGCGATCCGCTTATTAAATGACCTACGGGTCTGCTGCTCGGGAACTGGCGAGAATTTAGATACCTTAAGGCCTACGTCAGTTAGGAAATGACAGTATGGCTTTTTTTTCACTGTAGGGGACAAAGACCGCACGTTGCTGCGACATCACTCTACCGAGTTACGGAATTTCCCGTCTTACGTAAGTATTTGGTTCGGCTCTCAAATGGCAAACATCGACAACGCCGACTGCTCACTGTCGTGCTTCTACGCTTTTTTATCTTGCATGCCGATGTCCTTTCGTCTCCGGGGCCTGCTTTAATTATCCATCTCTTTCTACCACTGTAAGTTGGTGTTCGAATTCTGCTCCAACTAACGAAAGATCTTGGAAAAATCTTACTCTTTTTTTAGTGTCTTTGAGGACGACCCGCGCACTCTGATGCGATGCTTCTACTCCCTCAACGTCATCGTCAAGATTTCTAGCCCTCGATTCGACCCATTCCTAAGCTCCGCTCCATCCACTCCCTTCTAGTGACCCTCGACCCAGTCTTCCACTTCTTCGTCTACGCTCGTTCGAACTTCGAGCACTATTTCTACCGGATTTGGTTCAAGATGGGGAGCACTATGTTCCAGGTGCGGTGCTCGCGCTGTTTAACGCGTACAGACCTCAATTGACGAAGATGTAGGAGGTGATAGGCTCGGATGCCGGGAAGATGGGTGAGGTATGCACGCAAGGGGTGCGTTGTGAATGTACACTCCGCGGTACTTGGGTCCCGCGCCTGGCTGGTGGATCTGGAGCGTCGCAGCTGCTCTTCGGTTTCTCATCCATTCCTCTGAATGTACGTCTAAGACGATTCAAATTTCACATCGCCCGCTACTTCCGATACGGGGCTGCGCTGCCCTCACTTGGCTCAAACTCGCCCTCAAGCCAAGACGCCCTCCTTCCTCCCCCAGCCCTCCATGGGCTGCATCCAAAACGGTTCACCCATCCATCCTGCCCTCTGAATCCCCTCCGGCCTCTTTTCAAGCTATCATTCAAAGCGGTTCTACCCCGCCTTCCTCTCTGAATCTGTCCTTCCCCGTCGCACCCTCCATCTCGCTTGCACCCCGCCCACGTTGGCATTGACGAAGACGGCGCTGATAGGCGTACTC
The DNA here is from genome assembly GCA_023014345.1 of Galerina sulciceps. NCBI lineage: Eukaryota > Fungi > Basidiomycota > Agaricomycetes > Agaricales > Galerinaceae > Galerina > Galerina sulciceps. The sequence goes on from JAEDXJ010000001.1 coordinate 235,595, forward strand.
GCACCGTCTACCTATGTGCTGGTGCTAGTGACCATTCCACCCCTCTCTAATCCTGCCTCGCCCCGCTCTATCTCACGTCGTCCCAGTTCCTCTTGGAGCCAAACACCCGTACCAATACCCGACTCACTAGTTTGTCACAGGATAGCCAGCTGTGTATCACAAATCGGCTTCCCCGCCTACCCCGCACCACTATATTTCTCCGACTCTCTCACCTGCGGACGACAGCGGTCGGTGGGGACACGTTGGTATTGCATCGGCGCTGCGAGTCCCATCGCTCGTGCGTCTGAACTCGGAGGTTCCGCTGCTGCTGCTGACTTTCGTTCTGTGTGCGGCGGGGGTGGGAGATGAGGGTGAATAACATCGGGAGGTGCGGGAGAGGTGGCGAGGCGAGGGAGGCGGATGCTTGGAAGGATTTGACGATGGAGATGGAAGGCAGGATGGGAGCGAAATTCGAAATGGGGAACTTCGAACTTCAGGCTACAAAGCGCGATGGCCGCCCGCTCATCATCTCGGCGACGCAGGACCTTAGCGTCAACGTCGACTCTACCCACCAGAAGCTGAGGCTCAAGCGGACGCCGAAGAAAGCGAACCTGCACTGTCTCTTCTCGGCGCGGGGGCGAGTCCTCCTCTATATTAGCCCCTGCGACGCGGCGCGTACGTTCATCGCTTCCTCACCACCCATCTTGGATTTTCTGGCCAGCGTGCATACATCCACTCAATGACTTGAATTTTCATCCGAGCCATGGTGCAATTCCCGTTCCTCCCTCTAGCGCTCGCTTAATCCTGCCTGCCCCGACCCTCTCATCCACAACCCACACCTACACCCATAGCACCCGAGTTTGATACAGCTAATACACAAACCCGTGAAATTTAATGCTTCGTATACAGCCCACGACTCGTTCCCTTGCTCATTCCTCAGCCTCAGCCCTCGTATGCTCATCTCCTCCCTTTCTTCTCCTCCCTTGCCTAATCCATTCCAGCGATCCGCCTGCTTATCCCGTCCTTCCTTCCTCTCTAGATCTCAGTACTGCGCGACCGAGTGCTGGCGCCGATGGTGCTGGCTCGGTAGGGCCGTGCTTCTCGTTGTCTGCTTGATAAAAGCTGTGAGGACGGAGCTGCGAGTGAGAAGGAAGAATCTGTCTACAGGGCGGAAAGAGGGCGAAGGTAGACATAGCACGGATGCGGATAAAATAGTGCGATGATATTGCGATGGCCAACGAGTTCGGCACCCGTGCTTCTGGATTTCGGGGCTCAGCGAATAGCGGACGAAGGAGGTGAGGAGGAGAGTCGATGGAGTGGGGCGGGAGAGAGAAGAGAGAGGACGGCGCAGTGAGCGCTTGGAAGGAGGGAAGGGACAATCGTATGCCGACAAGATCGGCGCGCGAGCGTAGGGCTGGACCACGCACAAATAGGTATGGACACCGTCTTCGCGTTCTCTTTGCATTTCGGCAGCTCACTACGCCCTCCTTTTTCAGTCTTGTTTGTGAAAGAAATTCTTTCACTATGAAGGACCTATCTATCTTACCGATCTTACAGTGCTATTTTCGGTTTTGGTACTCTATATGTGACTCGTTCGAGGGATCGAGTACCGAGGTCGATATGAGGACTGCTTATTATCGTCAGATGGCAGGCTCGTCTTCTTTCTGGTCCAAACCTTCGAACTTCGAAAGCAAATTAGTCACATGGACATACCTCCCTTCTCTGTTGTCCGCGAGTGTCATAATCTATTCCAAAGAACGGATAGCTTACTGACTTGTGGTTTTTAAAATAGCGCCTTCAGAGGAAGAACGGGAGGCTCGGGTTATGTCTTGTGTCAGGTATATCAGAAATGTTCCCTTCGTATGTCGCCTTTTCACTGTTTGAATCAATGAATGTACCTGACGTTATTGGAAATTGATAACATAGCTTGTTTTCAGCGTAGGGGCACGGACCGCACGTTGCTGCGACGAAAATCGAGGTGGCTCTACCAAGAGCTCTGGAGTCACGGAATTACCCGTCTTACGTAAGTATTTGGTTCGCCTCTCATTTGGCAAACATCATCCTGTGGTCGTCGTGTCGACTTCTCCGAGTCCCTGTCGCCGCGTGTGTCGCGCCTTCACGCCTTTTACTGTGCATACTGTCTTTCTTCTCCGGGGCCTGTGTTATTATGCATTTGCCCTTCTGCATCATTTGCAATAGACTGTATGTTGATGACTGAATTCCGTTTCAATTCAAAAGTCACGAAGACTCTTACTCTTGTTTTTTAGAGTCATCGCCAGCGACTGACACGCTCTGATGCGATGCCTCACTACCTCAACATCGACTTGCCCAAACTCGAACGGTTTATGAGCTCCGACACGCCTACTTCATGACGAATTGACGATCGACCCCGACCTCGACTTACTCGTCAATGGGTCACGTCTACCCCGAAGAGCGACAGCACAGTTCGCTCGTTCGAACTTCGAGCCCTGTTGACACGGGATTTTGGTTCCAAACGGGGATTACTACGTTCGAGGTGCGATGCTCGGGCTGTCATGCGCGTACAGGCTGTAATTGACGAAGTGCAGGGGGTGATATGTTCGGATGCGGGGATGAGGAATGGCGTATGCACACAAGGTTGCGTTGGGAATATACGCTCTGCGGTGCTTAGTACCGGCCCCTGGATGCTGGAGCTGGGGCATACGAGACGAAGTACTCGTCACTTCCTTCTGCGGGACCCCCTTCTCTTCCTCAGAACGTACGTCCACGACGACTTCAGCGTAAAGAGCTCCACGTTACCTACCCGTCGATACCGACTACTCCAGATAGGAGGCTGCTCGCGGTCATCTCAAACATGTCCTTACTCCATCCCACCGTCAGTCCATCCCGCACTCATTCCATCCCGCCCTCATTCCACCCCGCCTTTATTCCATCCACCTACATTCCATCCCGCCCTCCATTCCAGCCTCTTATCCGAACATCATTCATACTCCACCTCCGTCCCCGTCCCGCCCTGCGTCTCGCTCGTTCCCCGTCAACGTTGGCTAAGGCGACAGTGCTGAACAGCGTACCCATCATCTACCTATATGCGGGTGCTAGTGCTAGCACCGGTCGCTGTAGTTTCCCCACTTAGTTCATTTGGACCACTCCAACCCACTTAACTCCGGCCTTGTCCCTCCCCACGGCCTCCACCCGCTCTATCGTGCGTCGTTCAGTTCCTCGTGAACCCAAACCTTCGCACCAATACCCGACTCGTGCGTTCGTCATGGACTGGCCCTATCCTTCTCCGTCTGGGCGGCGTTGACCCGGTGGATTTACCGTCAGAGGCTGTCCCAAACGGCCCACTGTCGTCTACTGATGGGAGTATTAGAGACGGTACGGAGGAACAGGTTAGGGGGAAGCTGATTTGTGAGGTATAGCTGCGGCGGCGGCGGAGACGTATTTGTGCTGTGACGAGAGCATCGCCGGTATCGGGTCGGCGCTGCGGGTCTTGGTGCTCGTGTATCTGAACTTGGAGGTCGTGATGCTGGCTTTCGTTCTGTGGGTGGCAGGCGGGAGATATGAGTCTGAATAACATTGGGAGGTGCGGGAAAGGAGGCGAGCCGAGGGTGGCGCATGCTTGGAAGGATCAGATGATGCGGATAGAAGGCGGGATGAAAGCGAACTTCGGAATGGGGAACTTCAGTCCTCAGACTCCAAAGCCCGATGGACATCGGTGGGTATCGAAATGCGTCTATGACCACAGCGTCTAACGTCTACTCCCCCCCTTGCGCGTTACCATCTTGGAGACTCAGTGCTTCGATGTCAACGTTGATTCTGTGCACCTGCGGCTGAGGCTCGAATGGAGGCCAAAGAACGCGAATTTGTACCGCCTTTTCTCGGCGCGATGACGGATCCTCCACTTCAGTAGCCTCTGCGACGGGCCGCATACATTTATCTCTCATGTATATATTTCTCATTCGGGCTGCGGCGCGATTCCCGCTCTCGCCCCCTTCCCGCCGTGCCACGCCCCTCTCGTCGACGCCCCACACCCACACCCACAACGCCTAAACGAATATCCCCAGTGATCGCATTGCCTATCCCGTCCTTCTGAATCCTTCCCCTCTCAGTCCTGCGGGACGCGGTACTGGCTCCGTCGGCGTCTGGCTCAATAGGCACTATGACCGCGCTGCTCGTCGTCTGCTAGACGAAAGTTGGAAGCATGGAGCTGCGAGTTGGGTGGAGAAATCGAGTTACAAGGCGAGGGCGTATCGCAGAGGCGCGGATGAGATGGTGGTAGGGCTGGATGTGACAATATCGCGAAGGAACTGCGAGTTTGCGGAGATGACGAACGTGGGACAAGGAACAATGAATCAAGAAACACGGCGGGGATAGGGGAGAGGGGGGCCGGCGTATAGGGCGCTCGAAGGAGGGATTCATGGTCGTATGCCGACAAAATCGACGTGCGAGTGTAGGTCCGCCAATAAGGTACGGCCCACGGCTTCGCGTTCTCTATTCCTTTTCGGTAGCTCACTACGCTCTCCCCTTTCACAGCCTTGTTTATAACAGAACCTCTTTCACACATGAAGGTACCTTTACATCTTGTGACACTATTCCGAGTTTGGTATACTCTATATGCGACTCGTCTGAGGGGCTGATTACTGGCGTCGATATGAAGACTGCTTGTACCTTTTCTCAATTCGAAGCAAGTCTGTCGCATGAATATTATTCTGCGAGTTTGTCGTCTGTATATCCTGCCGTCGCCGACGGATGCCTTCCTTTCCTGTCCCGCCCTGCCCTTCTGAATATGCTGTTATTAGGACGCTCGGTTCTTGACATTGTTGACGGGACCCAGCTTCCGGGATATTCGTTTCACAAAGATAAACATAGAAACATAAAAAAGCAGTACGTCAATTTTGACTTGTATGTATACAAACTATACGGTACCAAGTGAGAAACATAGCCATCTCGGCAGTAGTGGCTGTTTTGGCATTGCGAAGCATCTGCTTAGATCCAGGTAGATGTACAGATAAATCTTTGATACGGGTGGTTCGGAGGCTATTGTAATCGCATTGGCTGTGCTACACGCGTTACTGAGCCTGTGCACTGTACTCGGAAATCAAGCCCCTCGACTTGCCTCGACGTACTCTCCCTTGACCGTCACCAATGGACCCTCTCTCCATCACTCTCGCCACAGTAACTCTCACTACTGCAGTGAAAGATCTTGCTGAACTTTTGCAGAAGTTTGAGCGGTCTTTCTCCAAGGTCAGTTCGTCGAAGTTTATCTCTGTGGAAAATTTATGGAACTGACACGATCCCTCCGCGGCCAGCCCGCCGAGAACATTCGGAATGCAGGGATAATGGCTGCCGAGCTCCGCCAAACGTTGAATCAGCTCAGACAATTTCGCGATGAAAAAGAGGCAATTCTGAACGACGCAAAGGACATGAAAATTGCCTTGATTGATTTGATCAGGTCAGGAATTTTCCATCACATTGAAGATAGTCTCATTGAGAAAACGATCGCAGGGACATGGAGTCTGTTTATGAAAAATGCTCTGGGATTGCACTTGTAACGGCGAAGAAGAGATTCGCCAAATTCAAGGCTACGTTTATAGCATGGAAGAATCGTAACAAGGCCCAATTGGAGATCAAGGAACTTCTCAATCGAGTTAACCAGCATCGCAGTACATTTCTGGTTAATCCTTAAAATTCTTCTCTTTATTCGGCTTTCCCTCACCTTCACTCCGTTTTAGCTGCTTTCTGTCATGCGAATCGAGGAAAGACTGGTCATCTCAAGCGGTACCAGGGCCCAAGCGTCCAGTACAAGTCATAACGAGATCTCACGCCGAGTTTCTGATGAACGCATCAGCGATTTTCTTGGAAAGAACTTAACCAAACCGCGAGATTTATCTCCCAAAATGTCCGATGACTTTATTTCCAACGCCTATCTTCGCTGTCAAATTGATGCAATCAATAAACTTATGGAGAGATTGTCTTTGACTGCATCATATCCCATTGAAGAACCAGCTGGACGCTTCCTCCTTCCCTTTCAAACCGTTCCAGCAAATTTGTTTGTCGAGGATGATCAAGTTATTCTCCAGAAAAATGTCATTATCCAAGCGTTGCAAATTCAGACCATTCTGCGAGAGGACTCTGCGTCCTTGTCAGTGCAAGAGGGTGCATGGGCTTTGGACAACCTCACATCCGACTTGCTCCACCTCGACATGTATCATGAATCGGCTCTCATCGGTGCATGGGCCATAAAGCTCTTTCGAACCTTGGTTACCCATCACGAGGCGACATATTCGCCCTATCTTGCCCTATCTCTCACTCGCCTGGCTCTGGCATACGACGGAACAGACAATGTACAAGGCGCTCTTTCTTCAATTACAGAATCCATTGGTTTATGCCGAAGGTTGCAAATATCATCTGTGTCCTGGGATACGAGGCTTCTATTGCCTCATGCATTGCGGATCTCTGCTTCAATGACTTCATTTAACAGAGATCCACTCGAATTACTACAAGAAGCAGAAGAGGCTGTCTATTTTTTTGATAATCTTGTAGAAAATAGCACGCTCAGCAATGGTGCTTTGCAGATAACCCGAAAAGCAGCGGAAATTTCAGACGATTCTGCTATATCTGCAACTCAATCCCTTGCTCAAACCTTGCATCGTCTTTCACCCAGATGTGGGGTATATGATTATGGAAAATCTTTGCACAGGCTCTCAGTAAAACTTCAAAATGTCGGGCGATTTGCAGAGGCTTTCGAGGCCCAACAAAAATCACTGGAAATTTTCAATTTCCTTGTTCCGTTCTACCCTGAACGCCTGGATTTGGACAGGGCGCATGCACTCTACCAAATTTTGGACACAGATTTCCGGGATTTTCTACCGCCTTCTGACGCACTTCGAATGTCACACGAAATGATAGCAATTTTTAGGAAATATTTCGAATTGGATAGGCAAAGAGACAGCACAGATCTGTACTATGCAATTACGCAACAAGCTTATCTGTTGCAGAGAATGAATCGATACGACGATGCTCTCCTAGTTTGGAGAGAAGTGACAACTTTTGTTCAGGAAATGAACGAAGATCGACTCCGCTATGCAAGAGCTGTGGATAATTTTTCCGATGCCCTTCGCTTTTTGGAGCGTCATGACGAGGCAGCCGTCTCGCGGAGGGAATTAATTAATATTTTTCAGGCTCATTATAATTCCCCATCTCAGCTGGAGGCTCAAGCTCATTATAATCTTGCATACGCTCTCAAGCATGCCGAACGCTATCCAGAAGCAATCCGCGAGGCTCAAACATGTATCATGCAATACCGCACATTGGCCTGCCATGATACAGACCTGTACAAGGTTAAACTGGCAGAAGGACTCTACTTGCTTGCTGACATTCTCTCCGACTCCGATGAGTACGAGCAAGCATTTGATGTTGGTCAAGAAGCATTTAATCTTTTTCAATCTGTTATTCAAAAGGAACCAAGCACCCTCCTGGATTACATCGCATTTATACGCCTGCAAACATTCATTTCCGAGTACTCAGACGATGAGGCAAATTCCATCGAACGAGGACAACGGTTGATTCATTATTCAAACGAGTTGATTAAAAATTTCCCGGACGAAAGGGAGCAGACCCTCATTCATGCCAATAACATTCATTCTAGAAATTTATTGAAGTTTGATAGAGTCGCAGAAGCCACAATCGCCATCCAAGAAGCGCTGGACTGGTATGAAAGTGTTCCGGCAGAAACACCGTCTGCAGTGGAACAACATATGGATTGCCTTCGACAAATGGCCGTTGTGCTTTGCGCCCAGGGGTATCCGGATAGGGCCTTGGATGCTTATGAAGAAGCTACGAAGATTGGGCAGAAATTCTCCTCGGACCCTGACATTGTTCGAACGCTAATTCGGACCACCGCTAGTCGTGCTAAATGTCTCTTTGATATTGGGCGATATTCTGACGCCCTGATCACCAGTCAGGACGCTTTGCTAGTCTGTCGTGCGAGCGAATCTCCGGATACTTTTACCCTGGTGTGGTGCCTGCAAGTCGCTTTTATTATACAACAATTCACCCGGAACATGGAAGCGGCAATTCATGCCATACAGGAAGCAATCGACTTATCTCGTTCTGCAATTATGACCACCAAAGACACAACCAGCCGATTGAGGCATCAGGTTGATCTCTCAGAGTCTCTTCGATACCGGTCTGAGGCTCTAGCTGATGGCGGAAACGAGATTGACGCAATGCGTCTTGCTGAAGAAAGTCTTGACGAGATTACAAAAGTCAAATCGGCAAATTTAATTTTACCCAGGAATGATGTCCAAAAATCGCATATGGATACACTCCACAACTTTTCCTTGCGTCTCTCCTCCAATGACGACCTTCCTCGAGCACTGGACTTAATAGTCGAGGTTAGTTCTTACCACGAAAAACGCACACAGGTACGCAATGGTCTATATCCAGACTTTGCATGGATCCTCCTATCGCAAGGCATCCTCTATTGTGCTGCCGGACGACACGAGGAAGGAATGGCGGCCAAAGCCAAGCTCACAGACATACAGGATCGTCTTCGCTTGGTATTTCCCAGCCTCGGACGCTTGGTTCAGGTAAATTTGGATCGGGAAAGGGGTCGTCCTTCGTGGAATGCCTTGGTCGCTAAACTTGACATTCAGTGCAAACATCAAGAGCTGAATGAAGGGTAGTCGAACTCGAGTAGGATTGCATCTGACAACGGTAGTAAGGACAGTAATGCCTTGAGGGGTCTAGCAAAGTAGAATAACGGGTTAGTTTGTATTTTGAGATCTCAGAAAGAATTTACCGACAATAAAATCGTGTTTAACCATCAACGACGCGACTGGGTTTTCATATTCGGACTCAGGAAACATGAATCGAGTTTCGCCGTGTCGGCGCCAACGGATCGCGCCAGGTGCGGTTATTCTTCATTCTAAAATTCTCATACTCGATATATCTATGACTCGAATCATGCGGATGATCTCGACTTTGGGGCCAACGTTTGGACTGGTCCTGGATCTTATTTCGGTGGTGCTTCCGACTGTAGTCAACGCGAGAGGAAGCAGGGTTAGTTCGGATCTGGCCCCCGTATTCGTGTTCGATATCGCTACTCCCTATAACCCTCCCAGTGGATACGGTCCAACTCGCAGGGCATCCAAGTGGACAAGATGCAAAAGAGACACACGAGTTTGACACGAGTAACGAGTTGATGAAGTGTTTAGATTATTAGCTGACCTCCGGGTCAACTGCTTAGACTCTGCTGCCAATTTAGATAGCTTGAGGCTTATACTAGCCAGAAATCAACAAATTAGCTTTTTTTTCTTACGTCGAGGCGCAGACTGCGAGCTCCTGCGTCAAAAATCGAGACGGCTATACCAGAGCTTCGGAGTTACGGAATAACCCGTCTTACGTAATTATTTGGTTCGGCTCTCAAATGGCAAACATGATCACTGTCGCGTCTTTACGCCTTGTTATCGGTGTCTCCTCTTCTTTGGGTCCTGCGCGAATTATGCATCTCTTTTTTTCTTGATTTGCAATGGACGGTATGTTGGTGTTCGGATTTTGTTCAAACTATGTAACAAAGAATCCTACTCTTGTTTTTTTTTAGTGGCATGATCTGATGCCTTGCTCTTACGGCCTCGACACCATCATCAAAGTCCCTGTCCCTTTTCCTAAACTCGAATGGTTCGCGAGCCTGCCACGCCCACTCCCTAACATCGACGCCGACTTCCCCTTCATCGTCAAAGGGTCATGTCTACCCCGAAGAGCGGCAGCACCGTACGCTCGTTCGAACTCCGGGCACTGTTTTTACGGGATCTCGCTTCAAGATGGGGAATACTAGGTCCCAGGTACGGTACTCGCGCTGTCAGGCGTGTACAGGCTGGAATTGACGAAGATGTAGGGAGTGTCTACAACGATGAGCTCCATCCAAAACGGTTCTATTCTACCCGCCCCTCAACTCGTCCTTCCCTGTCCCGTCCTGCGTCTCGCTCATACCCCACCACCCACCCACCCTGCCCTCCCCTCCAGCTTTTTATCCAGCCGTCATTCATACTCCGCCCCCTCTCTCAACTCGTCCGTGCCCGTTCCGCCCTGCGTCTCGCTCGTTCCCCGTCAACGTTAGCATAGGCGACGACGGCGCTGAAAAACGTGCCCGCATCATCTACTATATGCGGTTGCGATACTGGTTGGTGTAGCTGCCCAACCACTTCATTCAGACCATTCCGCCCCTCTCTAATCCTGCCTTGCCCCGTTCCGCCCGCTCTATCTCACGTCGTCCCAGTTCCTCGTGAAGTCAATCCCCAGCAACGATACTCTCGCAATGGGAGCACCTCACCCCGAATATCACGACCTCCATCACGCCTGCATCGCCTTCTTCAACACCGGCGCTGACTCGCACGTTCTTCACTGGCGCGTCTGCTGGTGATAGCGTCAGAGAAAGTGCGGAGGTGCGGGGGAGGAGGTGCAGTCGATTCGTGCGCCGAGCAGGTAGGGACAGCCTCGCGAATGGGCGGTACTGCTTCCTTGAGTGTTTGGGCTACGGCGTCACGCCCAGGATACCACTCAGATTGCAGCGGGGAGGATGGAGGAGGAGGACAGGGGAAGTCAAAGAAGTGGGATTTGAAAGGACGGGGAGGAGCAATGAAAGTCAGAGAAGACGCCGCATATCCCTCCTGGGCAACGTTTAGGCTCGAAGTGTTGAATTCCAGGACCAACCACGCCGTCAGCGCCGGTTCAGCGCCAGGACTTCGTCGATGACGAAGACCCGCACCCACAACACCCGAGCTTGGCATAGCGAATACGCGAACCCAGAACATCCAATCCTTCAAGTAGAGATCACAACCCGCTCCCTTGCTCATTCCCCAGCCTCGCCGCACGTATGCTCATCCCTCCCTTCCTCCTCCTCTCAAATCCCTTCTAGAGATCTGGCTGCTTATCCCGTCCGTCCTTCCCCTCTCAGTCCTGCGGGATGTAGTACTGGCACCGTCAGCGTCTGTCTCAATAGGGAATAAGCCCGTGCCTCTCGTTGTCTCGTAGACGAAAGTTGGAAGCACGGAGCTCCGAGTGAGGAGGAGAAATCGTTTTACTGGGCAAAGAGGGCAAAGGTAGACGTAGTATAGATGCGGATAAGATGGTTGTTGTCCACTGTGCGTAGGCCGCTTTATCTTATTATTACAGAACCTCGAATTCTGACTCAACGTCTTTGAATAGAGCTTTGGAGGTCGGTTCCAGCTCTTGGTACCAGCTCTTGTCCCGCTGGAGGAGCCTTTTGTCGTCGTAGAATCTTTCATCGTCTCTTTCGTCCTTTTTTTTTCATCTCATTTACCTGCAATTATGGCTTCGTTCGTTTGACTTTTTCTCCTTCTCCTTCCTTTCCCCGCTCCTTCACCGTGTTCTGCAATATACGCGTGCTTCGGTCTTATCCTTCATTTGATCTTGGTCCGAGCGATGGGTTTGCTTCTATCATTTTTTCGCCTGACCGCGCTCCATTCGTTTAGTGTGATTTTGAGTTCGCAGGGGTGGTCCCATTGCCATTTTCGGTCTCATTTTTTCGCGTTTCTTTTCTTGTTTCGAAGGATCGAGTGGAATGTTGAATGTGCAGTTCGAATAACGTAAGCGGTGACTTTGGGACCGATGAATTGCTGTGGGATCGTTCTGGATATGGTTTTGGTGGTGCTTTGATTGTAGTCAACGCAAGAGAAGGCAGGGTTGGTGCAGATCTTGGCTCGTATTCGTGTTTGATATCGCTACTCGCCATTACGCTTCCAGTGGATCGATTTATTCTGCGAACTCGCATGGCATCCAAGGCGACAAGGTGTATGCGCAGCACGCGAGCTGATACATAGATACGTATTGGAGTGCCGCGATCCGCTTTTAACCAACCTCCGGGTCATCTGCTTGCGTACTGACGAGCATTTAGATACACTTAGGCCTAACTCAGTTCTAAAATGACAGTATAGCTTGTTTCCACCGTAAGGGGCACAGACAGCGAGTTCCTGTTGAGTTCCTGCGACAAAAATCAAGTGGGCTCTACGGAGTTATGTACGGAATTTCCCGTTTACGTAATTATTTGGTTTGGTTCTCAACTGGCAAACATCATCTCGCTGTTCATCGACGACGACAACTTCCTACTGTCGCGCCTTTATCGTGCATATCAGCGCCCTCTTCTCTTCATTGCTGTGTCTGCTTTCATTATACATTGCTTTCTATCTGGATATGCGATAGACTGTATGTTGGTTTTCGAATTTTGTTGAAACTAACAAGGAATCTTACTGTTGTTGTTTTAGTAACAACTCGTGCGTTCTGAGGCGATTCTTTTATTGCCTTAACGTCGACTTGCGAAAAACTCGGACCGTTTATGAGCCCCGATGCGCCTACTCTCTGATGTCATCGTCGACTTTTGCTCCCTCCTCAATGGGTCATGTCTACCCCGAAGAGCGGCAGCACCGTGCGCTCTTTCAAACTTCGGGTACTCCTTCTACGGGATCTCGGTTTATAATTGGGAATACTAGGTTCCAGGTGCGGTGCTCGCGCTGTCAGGCGCGTCCAGGCTGGAATTGACGAATATGCGGGGGGTGGTAGGTTCGGACGGGGGAGGACGAGTGATGTATGCACACAAGGGTGCGTTGTGAATGTACGCTCTGCGGTACTTGAGTCCCGCGCCTGGCTGGTGGAGCTAAAGTATAATCGTCACCCACTTCTGCTAGCACCTCAACGTCGCTGGTGCACTTCACCTTCTCTTCCCCTCCTTAGAGCGTACCTCGACACCTTCAGCGTCAAGCGATTCACTTTACCCAGCCGATGTGGATGCACGCGCACCAAATCCCGACTTCTTCCGATACGGGGCTGCTCACGGTTAGCTCAAACTCGTCCTCAGTCCATCCCACCCTCCCAGCCTCTCATTCAAAACGGCCTACTCCACTTCCCTCTATCAACCTGTTCTTCGTCATCCCATCTTGCGTCTCGCTCGTTTCCCGTAAACGTTAGCGTAGCCAACGACGGCGCCGAAAGCGTACCCGCACCGTCTACCTATATGCAGATGCTGGTATTCATTCCGGGCATTCCTTCCCTCTCCATTCCGGCCTTGCCCCGCCCCACCCACTCTATCCCGTGTCATCCCAGTTCCTCAAGAAGCCAAACCCCCGCGTCAATACCCGACTCGCGCGTTCGTCGTAGGCTGGCCCCGCCCTTCCCAGTCTGGGCAGGGTTTACCCCGTAGATTTTCCGTCGGGGGCTGTCCCAAACGGCCCACTATACTCCCACTATCGTATGCTGGTGGGAGTATCAGAGACAGTACGGAGGAGTAGGTTAAGGGGAAGCCAATTTGTGATGCGCAGCTGGGGCGGTAGTGGCATATCTGGAGTGTTGGGGATACGGGGCGTGAGGGGAGGACCGCTGGTATTGCGTCGGCGCTGCGATTCCCGGTTGTCATGTGTCTGATCGTGGGGAACGTGATGCTGGGTTTCGTCCTGCGGGTGGCGGGCGTTGGAGATGAGTGTGAATATCATCGGGAGGCACAGGAGAGGAGGCGAGGCGAGGGTGGTGGATGCTTGCAAGGATCAGACGATGAAGTTGGACGTCGGGAAGGAAGCTAATCACGAAACTTAGGCACTTCGAACTTCAGGCTACAAAGCGCGATGGCCGCCCCCTCATCATCTCGGCGACGCAAGACTTCGGCGTCAACGTCCTCTCTGCGCACCCACAGCTGAGGCTCGAGTGGACGCCGAAGAACCCGAATTTCCACCGTCTCTTTTTGGCGCGAAGGCGGATCCTCCCTTCAGTTGCCCTTCCGACGTCTCGCATACCTTCGTCCTCTTCTCACTCGCCTCCCTTCTTGCGTTTTTCTTCAATGCTTCCCCACCAGCCCGCATATATGCATTCATTCAATGACATGTATCCTCACTCGGACTGCGGCGCGATTCCTGCTCCCCGCTCCGCCCCTCACGACGACGCCCGACGCCTACACCCACACCCCCTACGCCTGAATGATCATCTCCAGTCATCTGCCTGCATATCCCGTCCTTCCTTGCCGTCTCAGTCTTGCGGGAAGGAGTACTGGGTTCGTTGGCGTCTGGCTCAATAGGACCGCGCGACATGCGCCTCTCATTGTCTCCTAGACGAATGTCATAACCACCGAGCTGCGAGTGGGGAGGAGGAATTGATTTACAGGACAGGGGCAGCAGCAGAGGTAGCACGGGTGCAAATGTGATGCGGTTGAGGCGGGATGCGATGATACTACGATGACCAAACGAGTTCAGCACCGTGCGTCCGGATTTTGAGGCTCGGCGAATAGCGGACGAAGGAGGTGAGCAGGAGGAGGAGGAGGAGGAGGAGGAGGAGGAGGAACGATGGAGTGGGGAGGGAGAGAGAAGAGAGAGGGGACGGCGCAGCGAGCGCTTGGAAGGAGGGAAGGGGCGGTCGTATACCGACAGGATCGATGTGCGAGCGTAGGCCAGGACTGTACGCACTCATTAGGTATGGTCTCCGAGTTTGCTTTCTCTATGCATTTTCGGGAGCTCATCTCGCTCTCCTTTTCACAGTTTTGTTTGTGAAAGCAATTCTTTCACTACGAAAGGCCCTGCCTATTTCTCCGATTTTGCATCGCTATTTTCGATTTTGGTGACCTCTATATGCGACTCGTGCAAGTAATCGACTACCAGGGTCGATGTGAGGGCTAATGATATTTTTTACTACAATAATTTTAGGATAGAGGAATGTCGATGGCAGACTTGTCCCCTTTCCGATCCAAACCTTCGAACTTCGAAAGCAAATCAGTCACATAGATATTCTTCTACTGGACATGCCTCCCTTCTCTGTCGTCCGTCAGTATCACAATCTACTCTAAGGAGCGGATAGCTTACTGACTTGCGGTATTTATTGATAGCGGCTTCAGAGAAGGAACGGAGGGATCGGGCTATGTTTTGTATCGGGTATGTCAGAAACATGCCTGAGTGGAACGTTCTCCTCTTTGACTCCCTTCGTATGTCACCTTTCCTTTGCTTAATTATACTTGGAGTTAATGTGCTTGCGGTTTGATTAGACGACCTAAAAGTTGTATCTTGAAGTCCAGATTTCTGTGTCGAGTTCTGCGAATTATAGAACCATTGTATTTGGAGGTGTCAAATTATCCCCACATTCAAACCTCTGATGAACCACACAATTCTTAGCTGCATAGTAGGCCCTTTAATCCTTGGCGCGATTGCTTGTTCTAAATGTTCTCAAACTGTGGGGTACAAAGCTTGCTACCTGCCTCCGTTTATACATTCAGGTGCGAATATCAATCCTCAATTGTGTCTCACTGATCTTGACACTGTCTGCGTTATTTTTCCAGCTTGATTTTGTCCAAGAGGTCTCCCTCTAGCAGTACGATTTCTTACAGAGTCTGGACTCTGCAATGAATTTTTTCTTTATCGTTCCTCTAACTACGTCGCATGATTGAATGCAATCGCTGTGAAGTGAAGTAAGTCCATCCGTTTCCTCTTTTTCTAGTCTCGTGCTCTCTACTGCGTAGGCTTCTTTATCTGGTCATTACAGAACCTTCAATGCCAATTTGACGTATCTAGAAGGAGTCAGAGCAGTCGGTTCCAGCTCCTCGTACCTTCTCGACGATTTGCGTCTGCTTCGTTCTCTGCCAAGTGCGCTGTCGTCACTGGAGGCTGTTCGTCACTCTTATCTCAAAGACTCCAGGGAGGTAGCGATCGTCCTGTTACCCGCTATCTGATTTTAACCTAAGGTCTGGACTACACATTGTTTCTATCAACCTGCCTCCATTCACTTCCCCTCATTTCGTTCGGTGTTACCAGTGAGGTTTTTAGTGTTCGCAGCGGTGATTCTTCTTCTCGTTCTCGATATTTCATGTTTGTTTTCTTGTTTCGGAGGTTTGAGTGGAATGCTGGATATGCGCGTTAAATTATGCAGATGGGCTCGATTTTGGGACCTAATTTCGGTGGTTGTGAGTCTGGGTTGGTTCTGATCTGGTCGCGTATTCTTGGTTGATATCGCTTTACGCCATTAAACACCCAGTGTATCGATCTATTTCTACGAGCTCGCTTGACATCGAAGTGGAAAAGATGCACGCGCATTGTGCAATCAGATACCAATAGAGAACCGCGATCCGCTTATTAACTGACCTCTGGGTCTGCTTGTTCGGCTCTGGCGAGAATTTAGATAGTTGGAGGATTAGACTAGCTTGGAATCAAAAAATTGGCTTGTTTTTTTAACGTCGATGCACCGACCGCGACAAGCTTGCGTCAAAAAAAATCGAGATGGTTCTACCCAGAGCTTCGGAGTTACCGGGCTTACATAAGTAATTGGTTCAACGGTCAACTGTCAAACACCATCCCGCTGTTCATCGTCGTCGACGACGTCGACTTCCTACTGTCGCGCCTTTACGCCTTTTGATCGTGTATCTCGTCGTCCTCTTGTCTCTGGGCCTGCTTTGATTATACGTCACTTAGTTCTATCTGGATTTGAAATGGACGGTATGTTGGTGTTTGAATTTTGTTCGAACTCACGAACAATCTTACTCTTGCTTTTCTAGTCTCGTCGATAACGACTGGCGCGCAGATCTGACGCGATGCCTTTACTGACTCGACGTCATTTTCAAGATTTCTAGCCCTCAACGCGACCAGTTTCTGAGCTCCGCCCCACCCACTCCCTTCTTGTGACGCCGAACCCGCCTTCCACTCCCTCGTCAATGGGTCATGTCTACCCCGAAGAGCGGCAGCATCGTACGCTCTTTCGAACTTCGGGCACTGTTTCTACAGGATTTCGGTTCAAGTTAGGGAATACTAGGTTTCAGGTGCGGTGCTCGCGCTGTCAGGCGCATACGGTCTGGGATTGACGAAGATGCGGGGGTGCAGGTTCGGATGCGGGAAACAGGAGTGATGTATGCAGACAAGGGTGCATCGTGAATATATGCTCCGTTGGACTTGGTCCCTGCGCCTGGCTTGGGGAACTGGAATATACGAGAAGGAGTCGTCACCTACTTCTGCTAGCACCTCCACGCCGCAGATGTTGTTCACCTTCTCCCCCTCCTCGAAACGTACCTCTACGACGATTCCAACCTCAGAAGCTTCACGTCGCCCAGTCGATGAGTAGGCCTGCGGATCGATCCTGACTGCTTCCGATAGGGGGTTGCTCTCAGTCGGCTCAGATTTGTCCTCAATCCATCCCACCCTCAATCCATCCCGCCCTCAGACCATCCCGCCCTCCCCTCCAGCCTCTCATCAGGCCATCGTTCATACTCCACCTCCCTCTCACAACTCGTCCGTCCCCGTCCCGCCCTGCGTCTCGCTCGTTCCCGGCCAACGTTGGCGAAGGCAACGACGGCGCTGAAATGCGTGTCCCCACCGTCTACCTATATGCTCGTGCTCGTGCTCGTACTGGTCGCTGTGGTTTCCCCTCCCACTTTATTCGGGCCATTAAAACCCTCTCTATTCCGGCCTGCCCGCCTTGCCCCGCCCCTCCTCTCCTCGACCATGTTCCAAGTGAAGCCAAACCCCCTCACCAATCCCCGACTCGCGCGTTCGTCATGGACTGGCCCCGCCCTTCCCTGCCTGACCAGGGTTGACCCCGTGTATTTACCATCAGAGGGTATCCCAAACCGCCCACATGTCGTCTGCTGGGAGCATCAGACTCAGAGACAGTACGGAGGATCAGGTTAGGGAAGCCGATTTGTGAGGTACAGTTGGGGCGGCATTGACGTCTTCGGGGCGTTTGAGGCGCGGGGTGTGAGGAGAGCACCGCTGGTATCGCGTCGGCGCTGCGGGTCCTGGTGTTCGTGCGTCTGAACGTGGAGGGCGTGATGCAGGTTATGTGGGTGGCGGGCGGGGGAGACCAGTGTGAATAACATCAGGAGGTGCGGGAGAGAAGGCGAGGCGAGGGTGGTGGATGCTTGGATGGATCAGATGATGGGGATGGAAGGTGGGATGGAAACGAATCTCGAAAATTGGGAACTTCGAACTTCAGGCTACACTTCGGCGCGAAGGCTGCCCGCTCATCATCTCTGCGACGCAGACTTCGGCGTCAGCGTCGACTCTGTGCACCCCCAGGTGAGGCTCAAGCGGACGCCGAAGAACGCGAATTCGCACTGTCTCTTCTAGGCACGTAGCCTTTGCGACGCGCCGCGTACGTTCGTCCCTCCCTCCCTCCCTCCCTCCCTCCCTCCATCTCTCACCGCCCCTCTTGTATTTTTCTCAATACTTCTTAGCCAGCCCGCATACATGCTTTCATTCAGGGACTTAAATCCTCATTCGGGGTGCGACGCGATTCCCGCTCCCGCCACGCCCCTCATAACCTCGCCCCACACCCACACCCACACCACCTGATTATAAGGCATTATCTTCAGCGATCCACCCTGCCCAACTCGTCCTTTCTTCCCCTCTCAGTTCTGCGTCCTGCAGGACTGGCTTAGTCGTCGTCTGGCTCAATAAACACTAGGCCCGCGCCTCTCGTCATCTGCTAGATGAAAGCTGTGAGCACGGAACTGGAAGGAGGTGAGGAGGAGAGTCGATGGAGTGGGGCGGAAGAGAGGAGAGAGAGGACGGTGCAGTGAGCGCTTGGAAGGAGGGAAGGGAAGGTCGTATGCCGACAGGATCGGCGCGCGAGCGTCGGCCTGGACTGTGCGTACCAACAGGTATGGCCTACGGCTTCGCGTTCTCGATGCATTTCGGCAGCTCATCACGCTCTCCTTTTCACAGTCTTGTTTGTGATATCGAGCATCTGAATCAACTTTATCTACCCGAGACTGACTTTGTTTTGTCGTCCCTTCCGCGATTCCGTTGTCCGTGTATCTCGCCATCGCTGATGGATGCCTATGCCGCCCTGCCCTTCCGAATATGCTGTTATTAGGACACTCGGTTCTTGACATTACATTGTCGACAGGACCCAGCTTCCAAGATATTTGTTTCACAAAGATAAACATAGAAACGTAAAAAAGCAGTACGTCAATCTTGACTTGCATGTATTAGGTTTTCGGCAAGTGCGAATTTAGACTACAAGCTATACGATAACTAGTAAGAAACATAGCCATGTCGGTGGTAGTGCTTGCTTTGGCATTGCGATGCATCTGCTTATATCCAGGTAGACGTACAGATACAACCAAATTAATATGTGACACGGATAGTTCGGAGGCTTTGGTAATCGCATTGGCTGTGCTACACGCGTTACTGAGCCTGTGCGCTGTACTTGGAAATAAAGTCCCTTGACCTCGACGTACTCTCCCTTGACCTTCACCAATGGACCCTCTTTCCATCACTCTGGCCACAGTAACTCTTGCTACAGCAGTGAAAGATCTTGCCGAACTATTGCATAAGTTTGAGCGGTCTTTCTCCAAGGTCAGTTCGTCGAAGTTTATCTCTTAGGAAAAGTTATGGAACTGACGCGATCCCTCCGCGGCCAGCCCGCCGAGAACATTCGGAATGCAGGGATATTGGTTGCAGAGCTCCGCCAAACGTTGGATCAGCTCAGACAATTTCGCGATGAAAAAGAGGCGATTCTGAACGATGCAAAGGACATGAGAATTGCCTTGATTGATTTGATCAGGTCAGAAGTTTTCCTTCACATTGAAGATAGTCCCATTGTGAAAACGGTCGCAGGGACATGGAGTCTGTTTATGAAAAATGCTCTGGGATTGCGCTTGTAACGGCGAAGAAGGGATTCGCCAAATTCAAGGCTACGTTTATAGCATGGAAGAATCGTAACAAGGTCCAATCGGAGATCAGGGAACTTCTCAATCGCGTTAATCAGCATCGCAGCACATTTCTGGTGAGTCCTTCAAAATTCGTCATCTATTCTGCTTTCCCTCACTTTCACTCCGTTTTAGCTGCTTTCTGTCATGCGAATCGAGGAAAGACTGGTTATCACAAGCGGTACCAGGGCCCAAGCGTCCAGTACAAGTCATAACGAGATCTCACGCCGAGTTTCTGATGAACGCATCAGCCATTTTCTTGGAAGCAACTTGGCAAAACCGCGGGATTTATCGCCCGAAATGTCTGATGACTTTATTTCCAGTGCCTTCCTTCGCCTTCAAGTTGATGCAATAAATAAACTTATGGAGACATTATCTTCGACTGCATCATATCCGATTGAAGAACCAACAGGAGCCTACCTTCTTCCCTTTCGGAGCATCCCAGCAAGTTTCGTCGTCGAGCATGATCGATTTATTATGCAAAAAGACATTATAAGCCAAGCGTTGCAGATTCAGACCATTCTGCGAGGTGGCTCCGCATCCCTGTCGGTGCAAAAGGGTGCATGGGCTTTGTCCGACCTGGCATGCGATCTGTTGGACCTAGACATGTACCATGAATCGGCTCTCATCGGTGCATGGGCCGTACAGCTCTATCGAACCTTAGTTACCCGTGACAAGGCCACGTATTTACCCCATCTCGCCCTATCTCTCACTCACATGGCTCTGGTATATGACGCGACGGATGATGTGAATGGCGCTCTGTCTTCAATTACAGAATCCATTGGTATATGCCGAGGGTTGCAAATATCATCTATGTCCTGGGATACAAGGCTTCTATTGCCTCATGCATTGCAGATATCTGCGTCCATGACTTCATTTAACAGGAATCCCCTCGAATCGCTACAAGAAGCAGAAGAGGCGGTCCGTTTTTTCGTCAATCTTATAGAAAGTAGCAAACTCAACAATGATACTTTGCAAATAATCCAAAAACCAGTTAAAATTTCAGACAATTCTTCTATATCTGCAACCCATGGCCATGCTCAAATCTTGCATCACCTTTCGCCCGGATCTGCGGTATACGAATACGGCAATTCTTTGCAAATGTTTTCAATAAATCTTCAAGAAGTCGGGCGATTTGAGGAGGCTTTCCAGGCGCAAAAACGAGCACTCGAAATATTTGACTTTCTTGTTCCATTTTACCCTGATCGCCTGGATTTGGACCGGGCGCGTGCACTCTACCGACTTTTGGGCAGTGATTTCCAGGTTTTTCTGCCGCTTCCGGACGCACTTCCAATGTCAGACGAATTGATGGTCATTTATCGGAAATATTTCAAAAAGCATAGGCAAAGATACAGCACAGTTCTGTGCTATGCAATTTCGCAAAATGCTTTCCTGATGCAGAGAATGAATCGACACGACGATGCTCTCCTAGCTTTGAGAGAAGTGACATGTTTGCTTCAGGAAATAAACGAAGATCGACTCAGCTATGCAACAGCTGTGGCTAATGTTTCAGCTGCCCTTCGCTCTTTGAAGCGTCATGACGAGGCAGCCGTTTCCCGGAGGGAAACAATCCATATTTATCAGGCTCATTATAATTCCCCATCCCACCTGGAGGCTCAAGCTCATTATGATCTCGCATACGATCTCCAGCACGCCGAACGCTATCCAGAAGCAATTCGCGAGGCTCAAACATGTATCATGCAATACCGCATATTGGCCTGCCATGATGCGGACTTGTACAAGGTTAAACTGGCAGAAGGACTGTACTTGCTTTCTGACATTCTCTCCGACTCCGATGAGTACGAGCAAGCATTTGATGTTGGTCAAGAAGCATTTAGTCTCTACCACTCCATTATTCAAAACAATCCAGATTCCCTCTCGAATTACATCGTGTTTATTCACCGGCAAATCTGCATTTCCTGGTACTCAGACAACAAGGCAGAGTCCATTGAACGTGGACAACGGTTGATTCATTATTCAAATGAGTTGATCAAGATATTCCCAAACGAGGGAGAACAGACTCTCATTCACGCCACTTACATGCATTCTAGAAATTTGTTCAAGTTTGATAGGCTCACAGAAGCCACGATTGCCATACAAGAAGCGCTGGACTGGTATGAAAGTGTTCCAGCAGAGACACTGTCTGCAGTGGAACAACATATGGATTGCTTTCGGCTAATGGCCGTTGTGCTTTGCGCCCAGGGGTATCCGGAGAGGGCCTTGGGTGCTTATGAAGAAGCTCTAAAAATCGGGAAGAAATTTTCCTCAGACCCGGACGTTGTTGAATCGCTAATTTGGACAACCGCCAATCGCGCTAATTGTCTCTTTGATATTGGAAGGTATTCTGACGCCCTGACCACCAGTCAGGACGCCTTGTCAGTCATTCGTGGGAGCGGATCTTCGAATACTTTTGCTCTGGTCTGGTGTCTGCATGTTGCTTTTATTGTCCAGAAATCAAACATGGAAATGGCAATTAATGCCATAGAAGAGGCTATCGACTTATCTCGTACTGCCATCATTACAACCAAAGACCCAACCAACCGATTGAGCCATCAGGTGGATCTCTCACGGTCCCTTCGATACCTGTCTGAGGCTTTAGCTGATGGCGGAAACGAGATTGACGCCATGCGTCTCGCCCAAGAAAGCCTCGACGAGATCACAAAAGTTAAATCAGCGAATTTAGTCTTACCCTCGGATGATGTCCCAAAATCACATATGAATACCCTCCACACACTCTCCTTGCGTCTCGCTTTTAATGATGACATCCCTCGGGCGCTGGACCTCATAGACGAGGCTAGTACTTACTACGAAAAACGCGCACAGGTATGCAACGGTCTATATCCAAACCTTGCATGGATCCTCCTTTCGCAAGGCGTCCTCTATTGTGCTGCAGGACGACATGAGGAAGGAATCGCGGCTAAAGCCAAGCTCACTGACTTACAGCAGCGTTTGGGCCTCGTATTTCCCAGCCTCGAACGCTGGGTTCAGGTAAAGTTGGATCGGGAAAAAGGTCGTCCTTCGTGGATTGCCTTGATCGCCAAACTCGACATTCAATGCAATCATCAAGACTTGAAGGAAGAATACTAGTTGAATTCCAGTAGGATTACCTCTGACCACGGTAGTAAGGATCGGGTCTAGCAAAGTATAATGTGTTGTTCGTGTTTTGAGATTCTAAAAAGAAAATTCCCGACATTACAACCGAGGTAAACACCACCTAAAATATTAACAGTATAATTTGGTTTTCATATTAGTTTCGTGTTTGGAATCAGGAACTTCAAGCGCTGAAATGAGTTTCGTGGTGTTGGCGCTAACGCGCTAACGGATCGCAGCAGGATCGCACGTGCCGTTGATGAAAATTTGATTACGTCATTTACAGGCTTTCTCAACGACACTGAGCTCGACCTTTCTCCCTCCCTCCATCGTCGCGTGCGAAGATAAATCTCATCATTACTATGATCGCCTCCAATTCACCTCGACTTACCGAAAATCACTACCACTCTCGACCTCTCCCAATACACCGCATCATCCACCACCCCAAGACACCACTTATATCCAACCGATTCCCGGCCCATTTAGGTCTACGGCGAGGTTGTTATACTCACTGCACTTCAGATTAGGTGTCACGTGTCTTTTAAGATGGTCGGCGACGTTCATGGACGATGACAACCAGGAACTGCACGAGTTCATGGTAAGGGTTGTTTGATCGATGAAGCAGAACGCGCCGTGCAACGAGACGAGCGGGCTGGGTATTAGGGTGCTGAGCTGAAGGTGGATGGGCCGTGCGTCGAGAGTCTAGCGCTGAAGGAGCGGTGCGTTTTCCTCCTTGTCTTCAGATGCAGGTTGACATGGTTTGTATTTTTCTGCTCCAGAAGACAGCTTTTCTATTCTAAACTCCTGAAGAGATTACTGGAATCGCTTACTAAACTCCATTCGTTCGCTTGATCGACCCACATTTGCTTCAGGAGACGATAAAGCGGGATCGTTCAAGAGCAGGATAGAAATTAGCTCCGCTTCCCTTTCCTCCATACCCCTTATCAACAACCTCCACCGTTCTCTCCCCCTTCTCCCCGTCTTGCCCATACTCACCCTTCTCCCCAGACCGGCTCCCACTGCGTCTTCATTACCTGTTTGTCTCATACTCACTCGATCCCGCTCATCCATCGCGCAAGCTGCCGGTATCTGTCCTCCTGAGGCCTGACCGTCTGAACGCCGACGCTGTACTCCCATTGCGTATTGGCCAATTTCAATGCCCGGTAGGCTAAAACTCAGCGTGGACGAGTATGGGTACGGCTTCTCCTGTACCACGTGTCGTCACCAACTGCCGACATATTGCCTCCTTTCCGTGACGCTTTGCGTAGCGCATACCACTCTCGCTGGAAACCTGAGCACGTACGTTCTTGTTAGACTTGTTGGTATAACGGAGAAGATATCTTGAAAGTGTGTGTTCGAGGTTGTAAAGATGAGATTGGTGCGTACTATGTGCATGGCTGTGTTGACCCAGAATCCACGCTTATTTCAACCAGGTTTAACGTCGAGCAGTGATCCATATCTCGAACGCCGTAAGTCTTTTGTTCGTTCGTTTCTTGGACTGTTAGTCTTATTAACTCGGTGTCGTGCAGAGCTTCCGGGAAGCAGGAAGCTATTTAAATATCCCGCTGGTTCCCTCTCGCTAGTTCGGCAACGAACAGTCAGGTCAGTCGTCACTTTCACTCGATGGCTTCGTGCTCATCGTTCTGACTCTTTCATCCCCCTTCAACCTACAGCCCTTCAACCATCAAAGCAGGTTCGCACAGGGCCTACTCGTCGTTTGAACTGATAGAAAACACGTTTCTCGATGATCTCTCCAACCCTCCCAGCAGGACGAACTCCTACTAACTTCGCAAATAATTTCGTCGACGTTAACTACGTCGTATGCTCGAAGGCGATTTTTGTGCAAGTCATCGGTGTGAAGTAAGTCTATCCTATTCTCTTTTTCTCGTCTCATGCTCTCTACTGCGCGCATAACGCTTTACCTCGTCGTTACAGGATCTCAAATACAGCTCCTTGTACCACATTTAGGGAAGAGGGAGGCGCACTTTCTCTCCGCGGGATCTTTCGTCGTTCTTTTCACCCTTTTTCATTTCTTCTTTTCCCTGCCCGCCATGTCTTTTTTGTTCGTTAACTTCGCCTTCTTTCTTTTCCCCGCTTTTTAAAGGCGTCTCGTGACACGTGCCTTCGTTCCGCTGTGCGCTGTCGTCGTTAGTGATTGTTCTAGACTCAAATCTCAAGGACTCGAGTATATAGAAGGGCGATCGTCATGTGATTTTGGCTTCTGCGTCGGGACTTTGTGTCTATCGTTGACTTTTGACACACCAGCTCTCTTTTTTTTTCATGTCATTTGGTGGGTTTTTAACATTCGCGGGGTGATTACCACTCGTTGGCTCTTTTTGTCCTCGTTTTTTCACGTTTCTTTCCTCGTCTTAGAGGTTCGAGATATCCGTAAGGATATACGCTTCGAATCATGGACACGATTCTGGCACTGATGTGTGGACTGGTCCTTGATCTAACGTCGGCGGTGCTTTAGATTGCGGTCAATGCGAGAGGTAGCAGAGGTGGTTCGGATCTGAGTTCGTATTCATATTTACTTATGCTCCTAGGAGTCGAGTCACCGCTGCGAACTCGCCACGATTTGTTTATTAATATTAACCAACCTCCCGGTCTGCTGCTTGGACATTGGCGAGAATTTAGATACCTTACCCTTAGAAATTGAAAACATAGCTTGTTTTCAGCGTAGGGGTACAGTCTGTGCGTTCCTGCGACGAATATCAAGAGGCTCTGCCAAGTTCAACTGCATAGCACGGAACTAACCGTATTACCTAAGTATTTGGTTCGGCTCTCGACTGGCAAACATCATCCCGCTGTCATCGTCGTCGACGATGTCGGCTTCTCAGTGTCGGACCCTGCTCCAATCATACATCTTTTCCTCTCTCGTTCTGATGCTATGCTTCTACCACCTCATCGCCTTCGTACAGATTTCTAGCACTCAACTCGACCTACTTGTGAGCCGCGCCCCCTGCACTCCCTGTCGTCGTCGCCCCAAACGATTATAACACTGCGATTTGTTTTACAGGCAAAAATCGCGCGTTATTTATACGCTGCTGAACGTTTTGGGATCGAGGATACACACCACTTCACCTCTACATCCGTCTGGGACTGTCGCTAAGGGATTTGGTTCAAATTGGGGAATATGCACCATCAGACGCGTTCGAACTCGTCCTTAATCCATGCCACCGTCAGCCCATCCCGCCTACATTCCATCCCGCCTTCCCCCTCAGCTCCTCATGACGACGTCGTTCAAAATGTCTCTACTCCACTTCCCTTTCTCGCTCCGTCCGTTCCTATCTAGCCCTGCGCCTCGCTCTTACCCCGCCAACATTGGCAAAGGCGACGACAGCGCTGAAAATTCGTCCATCACACACCACTCCGGCCTTGCTCCGCTCCACTCGTTCTACCTCATGTCATCCCAGCACCCCGCGGAGCGAACCACTCTCGCAATGGGACCACCCGTACCCAGACCATAACACACCGATTGCCCATTGCGGCGACGACTGCGATTGTAACGAAGTATTCAACGCACCCGCAGACTCTTGCTTCCTCGCGCACCGTGACTGGCTCCGTCCTTCCCCTCGCTGACGGAGACACCATCCCGCCCCTGCTGCACATGTTGGACACAGATGGAGAGGAGGACGGAGGAGGACGGAAGTACGGGAAGAAAGAGGAAGTGGGCACGTATGTGCGGGAAGTGCACGGGTGGGTGGATGCGGCCCTAGATCCTTCAATGACCAGCGCATATATGCGCTCGGTTTGCCCTCGACCTCGGGGAGGAAGGAAAGAGGAGAGTATATATTAAACACGGCGGTGTATACGTCCCGGGAGGAGTTTGTTCTTGTGAATTGGGCTTTCAAGTGGGCGTTTGATGTCGATGTTGACGGCGAGGGTGGAGGCGAGGGCGACCTATACGACAGTGCCAGTGTGTTCGGAAGTCTACGGCCGTTCTTCTGTTTTCGAACGATCTGGAACAAGCATGTTGAGCTGGCAGATTACAGTGCATCGATTTTGATTGAGTCTCTTATCTGAAGTGGAGCAGGCGGAGGGGAAGAAGGATGGGATGGATCACAACCAGACAAAAAAGGGGACGCGACGCGACGCGTAAAATCACGTGAACTGTCTGTCACAAAATACCAGTGCCAGCGTAGTTCGTTTCAAGCTCAGTGACGCATTTCGACGACGTTTACTCACTACTGTGGTTGTCGCCTCAGAGATCTTTTTCGGTAGACTCACCGTAAGTGTTCTTTTCGTTTACTGACATTCTTATGTTTACTGACATCCTCAAGAACCCCAGTGAGATAATGAGACCTTATACATGCGTCTGTCGACGCGTGTCGTATTTGCTCTCAAGACGAACTCGACTCGATGTATTCGACGAATAAAGTTCTCGTCAACCTTCGCCGGTCGGGTGGATCAGGTATCCTCGAGGTGTGTGTTCCGGGTTGTGGAGATGATTTTGGTGTGTACCAAGCGGGCGGCCAGAGTGACCTAGAATTCGAGGCCGTCGGTAGTACGTGAATCTTTTTTCTTTTTTCCCTTTCCTTAATCTTTCTATTATGTTCACCTTTTGTTAGATTTCATACTTCAATTCGTAGTGTAGTCACTCGTTCACACGTTTCAAACCCCGCTCGCTCGTAGTTCAACTCGCTCGCCCTCGTTTAGTTTCCTCAGTCGTTGTTATTCACGGCTGAGGTATGTCCCATTCGTTACATTTCATTTCACCTACTTACTGTACCTTTCCTTTAGTCTAACTCACATCCTGTTAGGTACAGTCTAATACACCAAAGTCGTTGTTATTCACGGCTGAGTCTAACTCACATCCTGTTAGGTTATGGGCCCCGCCGCCTAAAGGCTCCATTTAGACCAGCTACGACGTCCCGGAACACACTCGCTACCCCGGTCCCTCTCGCTCTCGTAACGACATCACGAACCCCCGCTCCAACGACACCTGCCACCCGTTTTCGTCACCTGCCACCCGTTTTCGTCAACGCCGACCGTGATACGCGACACGTCACACGTTGAATGGGCGACGACTCGGAAGCCACACCGAAAATGGCCGCGCGAACGCTCGGTTGGGATCTTCCTCACGCCGCGTCAACGTACTTCCCAAAATCGCAGGAGGACCGCCTCGAGAATGAGAACAACTATTATGTTTGGTCCATCCGAATGCGGACTGCCTACGAAGCCTGTGACCTATGGGAGATTATCAGTGGCACTGAGAAGAAGCCCGAGGACGACTCTAAGGATCTTGAAGCTATGAAGGAGTGGAGAAAGAAGGATAAGGCTGCTACTGCTTTGATGCACCAATGCATTAAGCCAGAACTCGTCGTCAAGGTTGCTACAATGGAAACTGCAAAGGATAAATGGGAGGTCTTCTCCTCGGAATTTGGCCAGACTGGTATTGGATCGCTCATGCTCTGGTTCCGCCGTCTCGTCACCCCGCTAGCCCCTGGGGGCGATATCTCCGCCCATGTTACTACTTTCCAGGAGGCTATTCGCCATCTCACTAATGCATCCTTTGATATGCCTGACTACGTCGCCGCCGCTCTCCTCATCTCTACCCTTCCAGCCAATCCTAAGGACTCGGAATCTTGGCACCACTATACCGTTGGGATGAAGCTCGATAAGACCACCACCCTCTCCTCCGTTATCAACAGTATACTCGAAGAGAAGCGTCGCCTCCAGACCTTCGAGATATCTGAAACCCAAAAGCAGGAAGCCACGTATGCCGCTTTGGAGCAATCCGCTCGC
This sequence comes from Galerina sulciceps, assembly GCA_023014345.1. Taxonomy (NCBI): domain Eukaryota; kingdom Fungi; phylum Basidiomycota; class Agaricomycetes; order Agaricales; family Galerinaceae; genus Galerina; species Galerina sulciceps. Next base: position 264,078 of record JAEDXJ010000001.1, read on the forward strand.
AGCCGTGGCCGACCTTTTTGCTCTAACTGCAAGGTCGAAGGTCATACGACCGATAACTGCTGGGCGAAAGGGGGAGCTAAGGAAGGTCAGAGGCCGAAACGCAGGGGGAAAAAGAAGGGTAAAGCTAAGGGCAAGGAAAAGGCCCACAATACTACGGATGATGGAGACGAAGACGTGGAATCGAATCATGTAAAGTTCGAATTGACATTTATGGCTACTGAAGCCGACTTTTCCACTTATCCTTCGAACGATTCTAAGTCTATTTCAAACTCTCCTCAAGCGACGGAAGACTCTCCAGTTTCTGCAGACATATCGTTGAGCACGTCCACCATCCTCGATTCCGGAACATCATCTAGTATCCTCTCCGACCGCTCTGATTTCAATGAAATCATTCCTTCATCTGGCAAGATCTCTGGTTTTGGTAACGGATCTCGAAACATTGGAGGTCGCGGTACGGCATCCCTCATGGCTAAGCTACCGAAAGGTGGCGTCGCTAAACTCAACCTCAAGGACACCTGTTACGTGCCGGATTCAAATATCAATCTTATCTCGGTTCCACGTCTTGACAAAGCAAAATGTTATACCGTCTTTGGGAATGGTCAATGTGTCACCTTTCACAAGGATGATAATGGCCAATTTATCAAGGATATTATTGCTCGCGAAAAGGTAGTTCTCACCGGTACGAAGGGACCCGACCGTCTATATCACCCCAATATCACCTCTTCACCTAAAGAGACCTCGTATTCCACCAAACCTCTATCCGACCTTGAGAAATTACACCATCGTATGGGTCATCTCAACTATCCCGCTGTTAAGGCCATGGTACGGAAAGGTCTAGCCACAGGAATTTCGCTATCTAAGCAGGATCTCAAAAGCGAGTCGCCAATATGCGCTGCTTGCGTTCAAGGCAAGATGACAAGAGCTTCCTTCCCAGTCTCTAAGACGGATAGGAATCCAGAAATTCTTGGCCTCATTCATTCGGATCTTTGGGGACCCGCGCCAGTTCGCTCCCTTCATAAAGGATCTCGATACACCATCACTTTCACCGACGATAATTCGCGCTGGGTATGGGTTTATTTCCTCCAACTCAAGAGCGAAGCCTTCGCTGCCTTCAAGCAGTGGCTCGCCGAAGTTGAGAAGGAAACCGGTAAAAAGCTCAAAGTCTTCAGAACAGATAATGGACCTGAATATATCACCAATGAATGGATTGCGTTTATGAAGGAACGAGGTATTCGATGGGAAACCACCTCCACTTATACACCGGAGCAAAATGGTATCTCCGAATGTCTCAATCAAACCATCTTTAATCGCGTCCGGACCGTCATCATCGACGGTGGTTAGTGTTTGGAAGTCCGGTCGCGGAACTGCAAAAAGACCGTAACCGAACCGGACCCAGACCGATGAGGACCGCAAAACTCGAGGACCGATGAAGACCGTTAACCGCGGTCCGGTTAACGGTCTACCATATTCTCGAAAATCTGAGGACCGACGCAAAACCGGTTTTAACCGGTCCCAACCGGTCGTTCAGGCTGTAACTTTACACGTAGATAGCGCCAATAAATACCTTTCCGACGACTCCAAGATCATAAATTTTAACAAAAATCTGATAAAGTTACAGTCAATTTCGTGAAATTACTCAAATTCAAATACATTTATGTCTAACTTCTTTAATTGTCAGTCAATATTCGTGTTTTTGACCTCATTTTGGAGAGTAAAATAGCTGTGTTTTTATTAAGCTAGCTTAGATCTATTCTAGTAGTGTTAATGCTCACTAATTTCACTGATCAAATGGCTAAATACTAATCTGGGACTGTAAATAGAGGAAAAAACAGGTTTTTAACCAGTCCTGAACCGGTTTTGACCGTAACTGGTCAAGACCGGTTAATAGACTGCCAAAAAACCGCCCTTAACCGGTCTACTGCAGTCCGGTTCGGTTTTTTGCACATTCTGAATTTTGATAGACCGGTCCCGGTCTGCGGTTAAGGCTCTCGAGGCCAAAAAACCGGACCGAACCGGACTTTCAAACACTAACGGTGGTCTTCCTCTTTCATTCTGGGCTAAGGGTGTAGCCTATACTATCTGGCTCAAAAACCGGCAACCTGTTTCTGCTTTACCAAATCAAACCCCTTATGAGGTCTATCGCAAGAAGAAACCCGACTTATCTCGTGCGCATCGCTTCGGTTGCAGGGCATTCCTGTACAATAATACGCCTGGACGGAGTAAGCTTGATCCTCGAGCTGAAGAAGTTATTTTTCTAGGCTTTTCTACGACTCAAAAGGCTTGGGAGGTCTATTGTCCAAAGACGAAAAAGTGTGTCTTTTCGACGCATGTTCGCTTTGATGACTCAACAATCGGTAAATCTTTGCCACTTCTTCCGTCCGAGGGGGAGATAGATTATTCTGCTCTTCAAAGCAAATGCTCTCAGGACGAAGAAGAAGCACCTCCAAAAACCTCACCACCTCCTTCCTTGCCTCCTAAAGTCACCCCTTCAGTCAATCCTCCGCAAATTGCTGAAATCACTCCACTTCCTGCTCCTACTCCTGCTCCTAAACCCAAACGTGCTTATAACAAAAGACCTCTTCCACCTCCTCGTGAAATGCCTGCTCGAAAGGCTGCTAACCGAGAGAACCCTCCTGTTCCTTCATCCAGTTCAACCTCTGCTCAGTCATCAAATTCCTCCGTTCCATTCCCTAGTTCGGAATCTGATCCAACTGAAGATGATTCATCCTCTAACCCCATTCCAGGGGGAGAATCTTCTGAGGCTGAAGCAACCTTGATTACGGAACATGAAGACGATTGGAAGGACTTTGCTCATCACGTTTCCAGTGACGATCCACGTACGGTTGCAGAGGCGAAAGCTTCTCCTGACTGGCCTCACTGGGAAGCAGCCATGGAAAGAGAGCATGAAGCCATCCTTCGCCTGGGTACCTATTCCCTAGGTGAACTCCCTCCTGATCGCAAAGCGATCGGAAGCAAATGGGTATTCCGAAAGAAACGTGGGCTTAATGGTGAAACAATCTATAAAGCCCGTATCGTTGCTCAAGGATTCTCCCAAATTCCTGGAGTCGACTTCTTTCAGACCTACGCTCCTGTAGCGCGGATCGAAACCATTCGGCTCCTCATGGCTATCGCAGCTATCAATGATTGGGAATTTCATGTCGTGGATGTTGACTCTGCTTTTCTCAACAGTCTCATTCCGAAGGATCAAATCACCTACATGAAACAGCCACCTGGACTCACCGTCGAAGGAAAGGAAGACCTGGTTTGGATTCTCTTCAAGGCTCTTTATGGTCTCAAACAATCTGCTTACCTCTGGTACCAACGCCTTCTTGAGATCCTCACCAAACTTGGTTTTTCTGTCCTTAAATCTGATCCCTGTATCTTCATTCGACGATCTTCCACTGGTCTGACTATCTCTGCTCATGTTGATGACTTAGGTCTTTTCGCCACCTCAGTCACTGAGATTGAGCTTGTCAAATCCCAGATCCGAGAACATGTTTCCATCAAGGACCAAGGTGAAGCCAAAACTATTCTTGGTATGGATATCATTCGAGATCGCAAAAACCGAACCATCACCCTCTCTCATCGCCATCTCATCAACAAAGTTGTCAAGGACTTTAATATGCAAGAGGCGAAACCGGTTTACTCTCCCATGAATGCATCATCTCGCCTTTCTAAGGCTGACTCTCCTTCCTCACCTGAACAGAAACACGAGATGCACAATATCCCATACCAGGAAGCTGTAGGTTCTCTCATGCATATTGCTGTCAATACTCGTCCAGATATTGCATTTGCTGTCCAACAAGTTGCCCAATTCATGTCCAACCCAGGTCAACCTCACTGGAAGGCTGTCAAGCGCATTATTGCATACCTGAAGACCACTCAAAACCTTGCTCTCACTCTTGGAGGTCATGCATATTCCCAATTTGCTGCTTCTCCTCTCATAGCCTATTCCGACTCGGATCATTGCAGCTCACGTGACCACGCCCGATCCATCTCTGGCTTTGGACTTTTCTATGGTCAAGGCGTATTTTCCTGGTCCGCAAAGAAACAAACCTCAACTGCCACTTCAACTGGCGAGGCTGAACTTTACGCAGGATTACGCGCTGGAACCGAAATCACCTGGATTCGTTCATTCCTGTTTGAGATTGGTCTTGAACAGAAATCTGCCACCACTCTCAAGATTGATAACAACTCAACCATTTCAATGATGGATCCACCTGCCAACATCCGACGTCTTGTAAAACATGTTCATATCTCTTTCTACTGGATTCGTGAAGCGGTTCAAGCTCAAGTTATTTACCCTACTCATATTCCTACCGACGACAACGTCGCCGACATTTTCACCAAGCCTCTTCCCATTTCTCGACACCAGAAACTCACTGAATTACTTGGATTTGTCGATCAACCCGATGCTCGTTGAGGGGGAGTGTTAGATTTCATACTTCAATTCGTAGTGTAGTCACTCGTTCACACGTTTCAAACCCCGCTCGCTCGTAGTTCAACTCGCTCGCCCTCGTTTAGTTTCCTCAGTCGTTGTTATTCACGGCTGAGGTATGTCCCATTCGTTACATTTCATTTCACCTACTTACTGTACCTTTCCTTTAGTCTAACTCACATCCTGTTAGGTACAGTCTAATACACCAAAGTCGTTGTTATTCACGGCTAGTGTTTTGAAGTCCGGTTGCAAGACTGGAAAAAGACCGGGACCAGACCGGACCAAAACCGATTGGGACCGCAGATTATTAGGACCGGTCAAGACCGCAACTGCAGTCCGGTCCTTGGTCCTCCGCAATCTCAAAAACCTTCAGACCGATGAAAGACCGGTTGCAACCGGTTGCAACCGGTCTTTCCACTGCCCTCGAGACCAAGGCGCCGAGCTCAAACTCGGCGCTTAATTGAAATTTGACGCCAACGTGAGTTCCAAACGAAAGTTTGCTTACCGGAGGCATTTTTAAAAATGCCTCTGGTAAGAAAACCTTCGTTTGCAAAGGTTGGATGGAGCTAGATAGATTGGGAAATGGCAGAACTTAGTGTAAAAATAATGGATGAACATATTTCAGCTGACATTCTTTTGATTTATGAAATTATGACACATATAATTTAAAAAATGTACTGTCCAGTGCGTAAAGTACGAGAACCACCTACAAAGACCGGTCTTGAACCGGTCGCCAACTGGTTGCAACCGCAACCGGTTCAGACCGGTCGCGCAACCGCAAAAGACTGCACAAGACCGCTCAGGACCGGTCCTGGTCGGTCCAGTCCGGTTTTTTGCAGAATTTGAGGGAGGAGGGACCGGTCCTGGTCCCGGTCCTGAGCTCGGAAGGTCAAAAAACCGGACCTGACCGGACTTCAAAACACTATTCACGGCTGAGTCTAACTCACATCCTGTTACCTTTCAGTGCCTTGCATCTTTTAAATACGTGCTGTGCTCAATCCGGTTCGATGTCCAGTTTTGACCGATCATCTCGAACGTCTATCCCGTGGCCAGTAATTCTGGGTATCAACTTGTGAGTCTTCCCTTTTGTCCCTTGGACTGCTAGTCACTCTTTCACTAGGTTGTTCTTCCTTTAACTGTCCGGAATTTTAGCCATTTGACCCACACATATCAACTCATGATATCGCTCTCACAACATCTACTTGTCGCTCTCGAGGATGGCTTCTGCACGCGATGGTGCGAAGTGTATATTTCAGGTGATGGAAATGACTTTCGTGTGTGCTGTGGGGTTGACCATATCGAACCAGAAGTCACGCCCATCGATAGTACGTGCATCCGATTTTTTTATCCCCTATTTCTTCACGCATCATGTTCATTCCTTAGTAAGTAAGCTGCATCCTCTGGATAAGTGCAGCGTTCAATCAGGTACAACTTCGAGAGATCATCACCATCCTGATCGTCGTCAGTACTCTGCCCGTTCCTTGAACTGTTATTGATATTACCTACATGCAATGTAGAGGCTCCTCAAATCACGAAGCTGCTTCAGTATTCCGCTGGTTTCCTTACACTAGCTTTGAAGACGGACATTGAGGCCTATTTTCGCTTTCTTTCGACTGCTCCTGGTTCGTTTTGACTCTTCATTCTCGTTCGTCTCCCCTTGTTCAACCCTCCGGCTCTAACATCATCACCACAGGTTCGAATAACGCCTACTTGTCTCTCGAACTGATCGAGAACACGTTTTCTCAATGGCCTTTCGAAAATTCCTTCAGCACGACGAATTTCTACCTTCTGTCTGCGACCCTCAGAGCTAAATACTATGCTACGTTTCTATCCGTGATTCCTGAAAACTGTCAGTCGAGGTTCTAGCACTGAATCTGCAAAGAATGTCATCGACGTTAGCCACCTCGTACCATCAAAGGAGATTTTTGTGAAGTGAGTCTATCCCTTTCCTCTTTTTCTCGTCTCATGCTCTCTATTGTGCACAGCCCGCTTCATCTTGTCGTTAAAAGACCTCCAATACGGATTCGAGGTTTCTGGATCAAACTCTGGGACGTCGGTTCTAGTTCCTCCCGTCCCATGTTCCGCACAACAAGCATTTTCTCTTCTTGATCGCCTCTTTCACCCTTCCTCGTTATTGATCTGTCCTTTTATTTCTCCCCTTTTTCTTTCGTTTCTGCCCTGCCTGCGATCTTCTTTCGTTTGACCTCTCTTCGCTGTTTTTCCCTTCCCCACTCCTTCAAGGCGTCTCGCGATATCTGCCCTCTTCGTTCCCTACTACATGCTGTCATCGTTGGTGATCGTTCTTGGCTTGAATTTCTTTCTCCTTGTGCCGAACCGTATCACAGCGTATGCGAAGACTTTGGTATGATCACGTTGCTATATATCATCGGGTCTTTACCTGCACGCTGCGCTGCACTGTTTCTAGATCTATGTAGCACGGGGTCGCTCTGACCTTGACCTGGCTCCTTTCGTTTCCCTTCATTTCTTTCGGCGTTCCCGGTGCGGTTCTTAAAGCTCGCGGGATGATTCGTTTCCCTTTTTTGGTCCCATATTTCATCTTTCTTTTCTCGTAGTTGGTTAACTGTTGTGGAATGGTATTTCTTCTGTGCTGAGATCGGCTCAGAACGTATGCACCCGTCGACTATTGAACGCTAGATCTGGGACAATGACCATCACGGCTGTAGCTTCGGGCCGAACTGACGTCGTTCCTATCGAGCCCTCGGAAATTTGTTTCTTTATTAAGTTCCCGAATAAAACTATCGAAATAGAACAAGGCATGCGTTCATGCACTTGGTACAAAGTTAACTGGATTGATGATCATCACGGAGAGATTAAGGCTATATGGTCATCGCGAGGGCTGTGCTTCACGGACTGGAGTAGAGAGGTTGCACGCTGTACTTGGATGTCAAGCCCTCCGACGTGCTCTCTCTCGACCTTTGCCAATGGATCCTCTTTCCATCGCTCTAGCCACTGTCACCCTCACTACAGCGGTGAAGGATCTTGCTGAATTATTGCAGAAGTTCGAGCGGTCTTTCTCGAAGGTCAGCTCTTCGAACTTTATTTCCCAGCAAATTTATCGAAACTAAAATCCTTATGCGGCCAGCCCGGCGAGAACATTCGCAATGCAGGGATATTAGCCGCCGATGTTCGCCGAACTTTAGATCAGCTCAAGCGATTTTGCGACGAACAAAAGGAGATTCTAAGCGATGCAAACGACATGAAAGTCGCCCTGGGCGAATTGATCAGGTCAGTAACCGTGCAAAAAATGATATTGCTTTTATTGATAAAGATGGCAGGGACACCGAGTCTATCTATGATAAATGCTCTAGAATCGGACCTGTAACTGCTCAAAGTAAATTCGCCAAGTTTAAGGCCACCTTCAGCGCATGGAAGAACCGGAACAGAGTTCACTCGGAGATCAAGGAGCTTATGAATCGGGTTAATCAGTGTTACAGCCACTTTATGGTGTATCTTCAAAACTTTACCCTTTTGTCCGATCTTTCTGACCTTCGTTCTGCTATATTATAGATGTTTTCAATAATAAGAATCGAGAGACGACAGGTCATCTCAAACGTTCCAGTAGCCGAAGCATCCAGTATAGCTCCGAACAAGATCTCGAGCAAGGTTTCTGATGAACGCATCATCAATTTTCTTGGAAGCAACACGGAGAAGCTGCAAGAGTTACTTCCCGAAATGTCTGCCGACTTTATTTCCACAGCCTTTCTTCGTCTTCAAGTCGATGCGATCAATTCACTTATGGAGAAATTGTCATCAACTGTATTATACCCCATTGAGGAACCAGCAGGACGCTACCTCCTTCCCTTTCAGACTATACCAGCAATCTTGCTCATCAGGGACAATCGATTCACTCTGCAGAAAGAAGTTATAATCCAAACATTACAAATTCAGACAATTTTGCAAAGAGACTCCGCGTCTCTGTCGGTGCAGGTGGGTGCCTGGGCTTTGGACAACCTCGCAGCCGACTTGCACCAGCTAAACATGTGCCCTGAATCGGCTCTCATTGGTGCATGGGCAGTAAAACTCTTCCGTACCTTAGTTGCCAATCACCCGACCACGTATTTGCCCTATCTTTCCCTAGCGCTCTCTCACCTGGCTCTGGCATACCGTGGAACTGACAATGTGGACGGCGCTCTTTCTTTGACTACTGAAGCCATCGCGATTTGCCGGTCTCTGCAAATACCGTCTGTTTCCTTGGATATAAAACTTCTACTGCCACATACGTTGCAGATATCCGCCTCGATCATCTCTTTTGAAAGAGATTCCCTCAAATCACTTCATGCAGCGGAAGAGGCCGTCTCTTTCTTTGACGAAGTTGTTGCCAGCAGCAAGCTCGGCAATGGTACTTTGCAGATAGCCAGAAACCCAAAGGAAACGGGAGACGACTCTTCCATGTCTGCAGCGCACTGTCATGCGCAAGTACTGCATCACCTCTCGTCTAGTTCGATGGTATATACGTATGGTATATCATTGCAACAGCTCTCAATTAGTCTTAAAGAGATCAGCCGATTTGAAGAAGCCTTTCAAGCGCAACAAAGGGCACTAGAAATTTTAAAATTTCTTGTTCCATTCCACCCAGAATGCATGGACCTGAATCGAGCACGGGGACTCTACCAAATTTTGCATACAGACTTCCGTGGCTTCCTCGCGCCGACCAACACGCTTGCCATGTTTCAAGAATCAATAACCATCTTTAAGAAATACTTCGAAAAGGATCGAAGAAAATACAGTATGGAACTGTGTTGGGCACTGTGGCAGCATGCCGCTCTTCTGAATGAAATGGAACGATACGACGATGCTCTCCAAGTTTGGAAAGAAGTGAAAGTTTTGGTCCAGGAAGAAAGCAAAGATCGATTCCACCTTGCAAGCGCTTTGGACAATGTCTCGGATGCTCTTCGCTCATTGAAGCGCCACGACGAAGCGGTTATTTCCCGAAAGGAATCAGTCAAAATTTATCAAGTGATTCAAAACTCCCCGTCTCATCTCGAGGCGAACGCCCATTATAATCTCGCGTATGATCTTCGGCATGCTGGACGATATTTGGAAGCAATTCATGAAGGTCAAACATGTGTCATGCAATACCGTACGTTGGCGCTCCAAGATCACAGCCCGTACAAGAAAAAGCTAGCTAATGGCCTCCACTTGCTTTGTGATATTCTCTTTGACGCCGACCAATACAAGGAAGCATCTGATGTCGGCCAAGAAGCATTTAACCTTTTTCAATCCGTTATTCAAGAGGAACCTAGCGCCCTCTCGGATTACATTGCTTTTATACGTCTGCAAGCAAACATTTCCTGGTACATACACGATGGAACAAAGTCCATCGAACGAGGACAAACTTTGTTTCACTATTCAAGCGAGTTAATCAAAATATTCCCGCACGTCAGAGAACAGACCCTCGTTTATGCTACTTGGATTTATTCTCACAACTTGTCGAGGTGCGATCGAATCACAGAAGCTATGGCGGTCATTCAAGAGGCACTTAACTGGTACGAGAACGTTTCGGCATGCACCCCCACTTCGATCGAGCTACATATGGATTGCCTTCAGCAAATGGCCATTTTTCTTCACGCCCAGGGGGATCCGGAACGGGCTCTCGATGCTCTCGAAAAGGCTGTGACTATTGGGAAGAATTTTTCTACACACCCTGACATTTTAGAGCGTCTAGCGTGGATAACCAATTTTCGCGCCTTATGTCTTTTTGATATTGGGCGGTATTCTGAAGCTGCGACCGCCAGTCAGGATGCTGTTTCGATCGTTCGTGAGAACGAATCTTTGGATACCTTAATTCTGGTATGGTGCTTGCAGGTCGCTTTTGTGGTGCAGGAATCCAACAGGAACTCGGAAATAGCAATTAACTTCTTACAGGAAGCTATTGACTTATGTCGAACCGGTATTTCCACAACCGCCAAAAATCTAAGCTACCGATTGAACTATCTTTCCGAATCGTCAGCATCCCTTCGACTTCTGTCTGAGGCTCAAGCAGATCTCAGAAACGAGGTCGACGCAAAGCTTCTCGCTCAAGAAAGCCTGGACGAAATCACGAAAATTAAGTCAGCGAACGCAATATTGCCAGAGGAAGATGTTCAAAGATCATACATGGATACCCTCCACACACTCTCCCTGCGTCTCGCCTACAATGGTGAACTTCCTCAAGCGCTAAACCATATAGTCGAGGCGGGTGATTATTATGAAAAACGAGCACAAGCGCGGCATGGTTTGTTTCCAAAGTTGGCAACCATTCTTCATTCGAAAGGCATCCTCTGTTGTGCTGCTGGACGACACGAGGAAGGAATCGGAGCCAAAACCAAGCTCACCGCCATACAGGAACGTCTTAGGTTAGTATTTCCCAGTCTCGGGCGCTGTGTTCAGCTTAGACTGGATCGCGAAAGAAGCCGCCCGTCGTGGATCGCTTTGCTTGCCAAACTCGATCTTCAGTGCGATCATCAAGACCTGATTATATGATAGACGAAATATGGCAGGATTCTCTTTGACACGGGGAGTAGTACCCTCTTGAGAGGAGTATCACAGCAAGTGTCCCGAGACTCAGATTGCGGAAATAAAATTGGATAGTTATATGTGCATAATACAGAAACTGACTCGAAGCCAAGTTATAAAGCCCTTCAATGATGTTCCTTCTGGGTGAATGATTCGGGGTTCGCACGACTAAGTACGCGCGAACACTCTTTGTGCGGTCAAAAGGCTCGTTTTTCCAGTTGCACGCGTTACACGCGCGTCCTGCGTTAAACCGTCACAAAACCAGTCTCTCTGCGTAGTATTCACTGTTTGCCTTCTCTGCTAATGAAAGCGAACAGCACGGCTGGATTTGCATAGTCGACTTAAAGTGGGGGTGAACAACTCCCGTGATGGTGACGGCCCAGATATGTCACGCGTGACGGCCTAAAACGGCACAAATGTTGAGACAGGCTAATTTCACGAGTTTTTCATGGTTTCTCTCCATTCTTTTTGCGTAGTAATTATGAAAATAACTTTCCTAACAACTTTACATACTAATTTTAAGTTCAAAGCCCCAGTAAGTTTCCAAAAAATACGAAACTATGATACAAAATATTGCTATATTGTACACTCAGCTGAGTTGATTAAAATTACCAGGTCTACAAAATAGTTTGTCTATTGAGTAGCATTTTATTTCCTCAATATGCTCCACCAAAAATCACAAAAAACGGAGCAGAATTGAGTAAAGTAGGGCCTGATGAAGTCTGCGGAGTGGCGCGCGTCACAACCAAATTTGGCAAAAATTGATGCGTCGCCCGATTTGGAACGACTGGACGCACATCCATAAGAAACTTCAAATAAACTTGATAAATTCATATCTCAGTCAATTCTGCTCCGATTCACATAATCTTTTTTTTGATGGAACACCATTGAAATTTTCTATCCACTTAATTGCTTAAAACGAGGGCTCCTATGGCTCATCAATAAAAATTTCCCGACATGTTTTTCCCTCCTGACTATTTTGAATAGAACTTGTTAAGTAGGGCGCCTGTGTCTATACTTTATAGAGATAATTTGCTTAAAAATATAATCTTAATCGAACTCCAGAACCAGATTTTTTAATTTGTGACTATATGTCCGATATATAGGCCAAAAACAAGCCTTTCAGTGGTATAAGGGCAGAAATTAAGAATTCTGGCTCTGGAGTTCGATTCAAATTAAAATTCTAAGCAAAATACTCCTATAAATCATGTTTGTAGGAGCTCTGGTTGTTGAGTTCTATTCAAAATAGTCATGAAGAGCGAATTTGGCAGGGAAAACGGTTCAATTTCGCTTTATTGACAACAAAAGTTAATATTTATAGATTATACTCTAATACATGTATTTTAGGTACTCATCTAAACAGAATAGCTGTAGCAAAATTTTTATTATCGTGTTGCAAAAAGCACGAGAGCAATGTTTCATAGAAATGGCAGTGTCACAGCTGTCACAAGCGCGTCACACGCCTCGGTCACTAGCAGGGATTGTTCACCCTCACTTAAAGGCGACTCAAGGCGGGTGTTGCCGTGTCGGCGCTGACGGATCGCCGCAGCCGTTGATCCGTCAGGTCGGATCTTTAAAAAGTGCACTACGTTATAGACAACACATCGGAGTTTTGGAGCTGGAAATGAATTTCCAGTGCACTTCTTTGTCTGGAAATTTATCTGGAAATAAATCTCTCCGCCATTTTCTGGCTGGAAATAAAAATTCCAGTTCCAGAACCCCGATGTGCAATGAAAAAGTCTCATCCTTGACACCGAAATGTCGACGCGTAAGTCCGACTCTCCTCCCTCCCTCCTCATCGCGGGTCAAACGAACTTCATTGTCACCCTGATCCACGTTACCCCGACGCGTAATTCTGAACATGACCACCAGCCTCGACATTGAGAAAGACCCAACTTAAAACCCAACTTAAAACTCGAAATGCCCCGAACATCGCGAGCAGCTGGATAACCTCACGGCGCCCTCTCTCTCTCTAACCCCCTACAGCAAGCTCTCTATACCCAATGCTTTATTCTACACGCGTTTTGTGTCCTTCAAGATCACCGACGCCTTCCTCATGGTCACTGAAGACGACAGCCAGCCAGGAGCCTCGCAAGTTCAGAGCTGGGCCGCACTGTACACCAGTTGCTGGCGGATGAAGGCGGAAGGTGCGAGTAGGGGTGCTGCGGTGCTGGGTTGAACGTTGAGGATATGGTATGTTGAGCGTATGACGGTGAGGAGGAGGTACGCTTTCTTCGCGGTGTTTCTTCTTGTTCGACTTTGGGTTGAACTGGTCTGTATTTCTCTGCTCTAGGAAACACATCGATGGACCTAAACTTGTGAGTACATCATAGACATTTGAAATGGTGTTTAAAGCCGAAAGCCCCTCTCTTTATCCTCTACCTTCCCTCGCATCCTACCGGGAAGTGTGTGTTTCCTTCTACGCGAACGGCATCGTCTTCTCCACTTGTCTTTCCTTCTCGTTTTTCCTAACCTCTACCCTTCTCTCCTCTGTCCCTATCTAACTTATCCTCTTCCTCCTCCCACAGAACAGATTCTACCGCATCTATCTCGCCCCTTTCGTCGCCAACGCCCTCAAACTCGCGAGGACGCGGTTCCGATGCACTCCGCCGTTGTCATTAATATACCGCTGGTAACGCGTCGGCTCCTGTTTTCTTCGCAGCCGCGAACGAGAACATGCCCACCCTCCGCGTGGACCTCGAGCTTGACCCGAGCCAGATAAGGAAAATCCTCAGAGATACATGGAACGCTCAGAGTATGACTCGCTCGGGGCGCTCATGCGCTCGTCACGGGCGTTCGTGGAGACCTGGCTGGGGAGATAGGACGGGTACGCCGACGCGAACACGCAATGCGACCTCGTCTTGGGCTAAGAGATGGGGCGACATATCGCTTTGGAACCTGGGGAACTGGAGGAGAGAGCACGCGAGGAAAGGGAGGTACGGATGTACGTGCGGGAAGTGTATAAATGGGCGGATTTCATTCGGGATAAGGTCTTCGAGTGAGTTTTTTTTCTTTGATTCAGCGCGTATATGCGCCAACTTCGATCGCTTACTTGCTCATTTGTTCTACTTGTGGTCAGCCCAATATGCTTCGCAGAAAGACACCGTCACTCACGAGTCACGACGTGGACCCATCTATCCCGCGCTATCCCTGTTACTCATACGTACTAGCCTCCACCTGATCGCCCTCTTCGAGCGGAGCTTCTACGCAAGCTTCTATATCGCGTTCCTGCACCACATCCTCGACTGCGAAGAAGTCCTCCAGCATACTGAGCCGCCGCTAGACGGGGCTCTGCGATTCGGTTGGCGCTTGACCTTTAACCGTACAGTCTTTTCTGAACAAGGCAGGTCGATGAAGCAAGCGTCGAACGCGACCCCGCGCCTGACCTGCCGGGTTCGCTACGTCCCCCCCGCCTACCCGACACTTGGATTTAGACCGAATTCGCGAAATCTTCTACATAAGCTTGCTCACGTCCCTCCTCGCTCTCGACGACGTCCTCGGAGGAAACTTGAGCAGCATGCCTGCCCAACAGGTCGCCTTGACCTTTAGGGTTAGCTCTTGGGCTGAGCTCGACCTCGCGGGGAAGTAGATTTATTGGGGCAGGCGCGGGTTAAGTTGAAGCTTGAAGATGGAGAATCAGAGGAGACGTTCGGTATTTATGTCGGCGAAGGGTGGACGGAGGGTATGCTGAGAGGTATGGGGCCCTACCGCGGTGCGCGAACGATCTGGCTTTTTGAAATGTGAACAACCACGTTGGGCTGGTGGGTGATGCTGAGTATGGGATGTATTAGGAGTGGGACTCGGAGAAGGGGAGGGAGCACGGGATGGACGAGGATTCGGACAAAAATCCAGAGAGATGATGGCATTTTTTAATCGTTTTTCTTGTGCTTGGACGCTGTGATTTCGAAACTTTGATTTGTTAAGTGCTCTTCTGACCGATCTGTGAATGAATAACAAAGGGAATAAAACTGTTTTGAACTTGATCGCTAATTGCATGGACGAACGACTTCTACAAAGAAATCGGGATGGAATAACTTAACCGAATACACAGAAGTGGTCACTGATATTGTCAATAGGTTCTAAAAACTCGAGATTCAAACAGGAATGTATTCAAGATCTTCAAACAGACGAGTAATTGTATCGGGTGAGAACTTCCTGATTTTTAGTTTCTTGCCAGTGAAGATCCAGAGAGAAAGAGCTGACGTTCATGATCCAAATTCCATCATATGATTATACATGCTTTATTCCTCTAATATGTGCTTTTGACAAATTCAGGCTGTTCTGACAAATTTAGGGACAAGGACGCGTCGCGTCACCAAATTGGTCACGTGTGTCATATTGGGATCAATTTGAGTTTCGGATCGCTTCCCTACCTTCCCAACTCTCGCCACACAATTTTCTCCTGATCCACTATAGGGTAATGAAATTGATTCGTGACATTATAGTTCTCGACAATTTTAAGCCTGAAATTCCTGACAAGCTTTCCAACGCCGTACTCCCCACATGCGCCAAATTCGGTTCCAAATTTCCTCATGATCCATATCGTAGGGCAGCTATGAGCACGAAAGTGCCCACATTGCATTGTCAATTTGTCATAAAAATGGGGTCCTCTTGCAATTAAAACGAGGCATCTTCAGATCATCCTCGACTCCAACGACGATTTCGGGTCTTTCAGTGCTGGTCGTGGAGCTACCCTTGCCTGGTCAGGCGAGCGTGGCGATTGGTAAGTTCGGTGCTTGGTGTTCTTGTGGGACCAAAGACAGTAAGAAGCGTGTCGTGGGGTGGGTTTTGGGTTTTGGTGTCCTGGACTGGCGGTAGTGGCGGGATGTAAACTAAAGAAGAAATAAGGGTAGTCAGTTCGAGGTTTTTATCTAGGGGAATAAGAAAAAAAATGATGATATAATGGATGAAGAAAAGAAGAGACAAAACAGCGTACATTTGACGAAACTCCACATTCTGAAGTCTTCAGCGCCATCCGGCATTCCATCCCATTACTCAGGACGACTCCTTCCCTCGAGCTCGTAGGCATCGCTATCGCAGACTCGGAGAAGGGAATACTCGGAAGCGGCGTGGCATGGGTACCTTCTTGCTCACGATAACCAGCCCATTTTACTTCGCCCATCCATTTACAGATGCCCAACTTGGTCTTTCCTCCCCGCACGCCCGCCTGCGCACCGTCGACCTCGGTTCGGCTTCAACGTCTACCTCCAACCCCCCGCCCCGTCATACTCCCGTCCCACGACCGGACCCCCCTTCAAACTTCGTCCCTCCCCCTCCCCATCCATCCCTCCGCCCCACTCTCGGCGCTCCTGCTCCTGCCCGTGTCCATATTTGCTTTCATGTCCACCCACCGGTCCGCCTCCGTTGAGTGCACAACGAGCAATTCATCCTGCGCGTCGACGAACAGGCCATCTGTGTGACCGTGCTGGTGGTGAAGAATCAGGACAAGACGTGCACCGAGTCAGTCATTTCGTGTCGGGGTGCTGGATGTATTACGGGCAGGCGGGTGTTGGGCGGGTGCATGGGTGCGGATGCTCGTGCGGGTCGTATGTGTTAGAGCTCTAGATCCCTTTTTAGTACTTTCTGCTTAATCAGCGCGTCCTCCCTATATATAGTCCGTACGCGCCCTCATGTACCGTAACTTCTACCTGGTTAATACACCCATCATCTCCTCCTCTCCCGATTCCCTCGCCCTTCCGGGTCTCCTCCTAACATTAGGTAGAAGTTTTTTCTATCCTAACCGATTCCCTGTGCTTTCCTCCCTACTCGACGCCCTCAAATCTTCACCTCTCTTGCCAATACACCTTACCGCCTCGCCCAATTTCCACTTAAATTCATCCCGCCTTTGGCCATTACCCCTCTACCGCCTCCAAAATAGCTCGTCTCCGTTCCCCAAAAATTCTCACTGCCCTCAAGCGCCTGCGACACATTCCTCATCCGTATCAAACTCCACGCCAAAGATCCCCGCCCGCTGTCTCTCCTGCACTTTCTTTTTCTTCAGTTCCAGACCTTGAACCGTGGCCTCCTTCTGAACTAGATCCTCTTGAACCGCTCGAACCGTTTCCAGACTTTCCTACTAGACATCTCGGAGTCGTTGTGGCTACCTACGTTGACGACCACATAACGTGGAACCCGGCTCTCCTTATCTATATTCCTCCTCAGCACAACCATCCTGGTCGTCTGGTCATATTTGGCTTCTATCTTACTGTCAATAACCACACTCTCGAGGCATTCCTACTATAGCTGTCTTTTAATTTGGACCGCATATATTCGTCTTTCTTACTCTGCGATACACCTCTCAGCTCAGATCTATTATTTTCAAAATGCCAGGAGGGACTCGCTCTCGGTCTGCGTTGAGAGATCCTCCAGAAGGAACACCTGTCGATAATACTGTGGAAGAACAACAATTTCAGTCGGAAGGAGAACCAGAACGACACGAACAACTAGATCACGATGAGCCACCCCACCTACACATCCCTCGTAGCCGTTCAGACCCTCGTATCTTCTCACCAGCGATCGAACAGTCATCGTTGGAGAGAATCCTCGCAAATCAACAATCTATCATGATGAACTCGTTTCAAATGATGTTAAATAACGTGATTACTTCACAGTCTCGCCAACAGAATCCTGCTACTACGTCACCCATGAAAATGCGAATGAGCGACCCCGATTATTTCGACGGCTCGCCCAAAAATACAGACAACTTCTTGAACTCGTGTCTTAACATATTCATTGCGCAACCACTTGTATATCGTACAGACGAGTCTAAAATTCGATTCGCGCTCTCCTTCTTCAAAGAGGGTTCTATCAACTGGCGGGACGCCATGATCCGCGAGATGAATGACCCACTACACGTTATGTCAACATGGTCGGATTTCGAAGACTCTGTCCGTGACTCGTTCGGAAACCCACATCGTGTGGAAAATGCACAACGAGAGCTACACCTGATTGTTCAAGGAGACAGGACTGCGGAGGAATTTTTCATCGCGTTTGAAGATCTTAAGCATGTTGCCGGTTTTTGCGAAGCTACTATTATCTTCCAACTAAAAAGAGCATTACGAACAAATGTCCGCACCGAACTCCTGCGACGTCGACCAGTTCCCACAACGTACAGAGGATGGAAAACAGCTGTCCTACAGGTCGATCAAGATTTACGTGAGGCAACAAATGCAAACAACTTCTATGCTCCTCGTACCAACAGGCTCCCTTTCCGTCCGCAGACCAACACAGTTACCACCTCGAGCCCTGGCACCACATCCACAATCACGGCGCCAAATACGACTACGTCGCATCCAGCTCCTGAGCACAAGAAACCATTCGTGGCCAATGCGAAAACATTATGTTGGAAATGTGGCGGAACAGGACACATTGGTCGGGATTGCAAAGTCGAACCAAAGAAGAATGGAAAGCTCACGCGCCAGCTCTTAGAGGAAGTCACGGAACTCGACAATAACATGGAAAGACTGCGGTTGTTACTAGATCGTGTTGATGACCTTGAAGAGGCTGAGGAGGATCGAGACGTATTCATTCGCTTCATGAATGAACTCCCTTCGTTTTTTGTAGCATCCGACGAGTGAAGGATATGTCCTTGTCGGACACAGACAATGTAATTATCTCACAACAATTAGATAACAGCGTTGCTTCTGCAAAACCCGTATCACGAGCTACAACCATAATTGAAATCGAAGACGACGAAGCACACCTACAACGAACTCTGAACCCTTCACCACACAACGAAATCTGCGCGCATATAGACAGCAAACCACTCGAACCTAGCGACACTACTTCTTCTCGACCCACACCTCATCGAAAGGCTACAACTTCAAAGGAATCAGCTGAAGAATCCATCCTTCGGAAATGTCGAAAGTTACATCCCAACATCTCTCAAATTTCACGTATTCTTTCCCAATGGGTTCACCATGGTCGCCAAAGCGAAGTCGATGAATCCTTGATAAAATCTATCTTATTTCTCGACGAGGATTTATCCCTAGCGATCCTACAACAACTTCGACTCCCTCGTGCTCAACTGGCCAACTACCGCCCAGAAACGATTGGAAAATTGGACAACACACACTCCATGACAATCCCATTGTCGCTGAAAGTTCTCGGTGACAGTAAACATATCCAACAAGATGGCCTAGTGGACTGTGGTGCATCGGGTTGGGGATACTTGCATCACAGATTTGTTACCGAACATAAACTACCAACAACTCCACTCGCTCACCCTGTTGGCGTTTACAATGCTGATGGTACACGCAATGCATCAGGGTCTATCACGCACACGACAACTCTGTTAATGACGATCGGTGAACATGTAGAGAAAATGACCTTCTCTATCACCAACACCGGATCTTCAGATGTCATCCTAGGACTAAACTGGCTACGACACCACAATCCGCACGTCAACTGGAGGGCCAACCGTCTATTCTTCATTGACTGCCCACTCACATGCGGTTCTCACAACAATGATGAACCACCATTACGTCGTGTGTCTGCAGATTCCTGGTCCTTAGCCAACCCCCCCAGTCCTTCTGCTGATCTAGGTCCTGATGTCGAACATGTCCGTTCCATGGATGAATTTACTCCCGTCCCGGAAGAACCAGAAGACGTCGCTCAGGAATGGGCTGATTTGCTTTCTGCGGAACTATCTGCCGATGATGAGTCTCTCCTCTATGTTCACGTACAGGACATACCAGAATCGGATAGTCAAACCCTAGATCCTTCTATCGCCGCGTTTTTACGTCAACAACGAGAGTCTGCGAGTCTTCCTGACAGGTATGTAAAAGAATTTGCACCGGTCTTCTCAAAATCCGACTTCGACCACCTCCCACCTCGTCGGCCTTGGGATCATGCAATCGAACTCAAAGCAGACGCAAAGCCTATTTCAAGCAAAATCTACCCTCTCTCAAAATCAGAACAGGTTGAATTGGATGCCTTCCTCGACGAACACCTAAAATCAGGCCGTATTCGCCCATCAAAGTCATCAATGGCATCACCATTCTTTTTTGTCAAAAAGAAAGATGGTTCACTTCGCCCTGTTCAGGACTACCGACGGCTCAACGAGATGACAATTAAGAACCGGTACCCACTTCCGCTGGTCTCAGAGCTCATCGACAAACTGAAAGGGGCACGATTCTTCACGAAACTTGACATCCGATGGGGTTACAACAACATTCGTATGAAAGAGGGTGACGAGCACAAGGCTGCTTTTATAACGAACCGGGGTTTATTCGAACCGTTGGTGATGTTCTTTGGACTCACAAATTCGCCAGCGACGTTCCAAAACATGATGAACGACTTATTCCGGGACCTCATCTCCGAAGGACATGTTATCATCTATATGGACGACATCCTCATCTTTACCTACGACTTAACAACTCACCGACGCATCACCCGTCAAGTTCTCGAGATCTTAAGTGCAAATAAACTCTACCTGAAGCCAGAAAAGTGCGTTTTCGAGGCAGAGGAAGTCGAATATCTCGGCGTCATTGTGTCACACGGCCAACTACGCATGGATCCCAAGAAAATCGAAGCATTGGCAAGCTGGCCAGCACCACGGAACAAGAAGGATGTCCAGCAATTTCTCGGATTTGTCAATTTTTACCGACGCTTCATCCGCAATTTCGCCAAGATTGCAACACCTCTCAACAGACTCTGTGGTTCAGTACCTTGGACCTGGACTTCAGTCGAGAACAACGCATTCCAAGCCCTTCGTAAAGCAGGTACAGAAGGCCCGATACTTGCACTACCTCTCGATGATGCTCCTTTCCGAATTGAAGCAGACAGTTCGGGTTATGCAACCGGTGCTGTACTAAGCCAGCTGCAAGACAACCATTGGCGTCCGGTTGCTTTCTTCTCAAAGGCCCTGAACGAGGTCGAAAGGAATTATGAAATCCATGACCGCGAACTTCTATCCATCATGCGAGCTCTATCAGACTGGCGACGTTACTTACACGGCTCCCCCAATCCTTTCGAGATCCATTCCGACCACAAAAATCTACAGTACTTCATGGTCAATCAAAAGCTAAACCGTCGCCAGGCCCGTTTGTCACTCGAACTCGCGGAATTCGACTTCACATTGGTTCACAAGCCGGGATCCACGATGATCTGTGCAGACGCCCTTTCACGCAGACCCGACTATGACAAAGGTCACGATGACAATACCGACGTAACCTTACTAAAGCCAGAACACATCCGACGAACAACTGTGGAGTACACCGAAAATGCATTCATCGAAGAGATCAAACAACATCGGAGCCACCTGGACGAAGTTTTTGCGAAGCACCGCAATCTCCCAGGATGGTCCTATGACAACGGCTTGCTTTGCTGGTACGACCGCTTGTACGTTCCCAACGTTGGCTCGCTCCGTGAACGTGTCATCCGCGAAAACCATGACTCGGTCTTCTGCGGTCACCCTGGACGCTCAAGAACGACGGAGCTCATACAGCGCGATTTCTGGTGGCCTTCACTGTCCAAGGATGTCCGTGCATACGTCGACGGCTGCCCTACTTGTCAGAAAACAAAACCTCTACGTCAAAAACCCTTAGGATTGCTCACGCCAAACGAGATCCCCGAGGGCTACTGGCAAATTATCTCCTGTGACTTCATTGTCGACTTGCCTAGCTCAAAAGGTTTCAATGCAATCATGGTGTGCGTGGACCGCCTCTCAAAGATGGTCCGCCTGATACCTTGTCATAAAACAATCACGTCGGAGGGAGCTGCTAAGAAATATCGCGACCATGTATGGAAGGATTTCGGCCTGCCACTCAAGATCATCTCAGACCGCGGCTCAACGTTTGTTTCCAATTTTACCCGGGCATTAAACCGACTACTCGGGATCACGGAGAACCTGTCAACCGCACGTCGTCCACAAACAGATGGCCAGACCGAACGAGCTAACCAAGAACTCGAACAATACCTTCGGATCTTCTGCAACCAACGACAATCCGACTGGGCAGAGTGGCTGTCATGTGCCGAGTTCGCTATCAACAACAAGATCAACGCCAGCACTGGATACTCTCCCTTCTTCCTCAACTACGGTCGTGAGCCTCGACGCCCATTGGTCCCTACTCGTCAGTCCTCATCTGGTGTACCCCGTGCGGATGCTTTTGCAAAGCAAATGGATGCCCTGGCAAAGGAAACGTCTGCTGCCCTCACCTTAGCAGCCGAGGCCATGAAACGATCCTATGACAAGTCACATCGACCCGCGCCGACCTTCAATGCTGGCGATCTTGTTCTGTTGGACGCGAAGGGGCTCGAGACAACACGACCATCAAAAAAACTCGACGCCAAGCGTTTCGGCCCGTTCAAAATCGTCGAGAAGGCTGGGTTACAAAGCTATCGCCTAGAACTCCCAGCGACCTGGAGAATCCATGATGTATTTCACGTCTCGAAGCTGACACCATTCACTACCCCGAGCTTCCCCTCGCAGTCCCAGCCAATTGTGATCCCTGATCTCGTTCAAGAACCACCCACCATACAAGCCGTCCTTTTGCACCGAACCCTGCGGAACAGAACACTATTCCTTACAATACTCGAAGGCCAAGAACCTGAAGATGCGGAATGGCTAGACGGCGCTTATCTCAACAAATTAAATGACCCAAATTTCGTTTTTCCTACATACTGTAATTCTGTATCTCTTTGACTTGAACTTTCTGCCTTTCCTTTGATGTTAGAGCTCTAGATCCCTTTTTAGTACTTTCTGCTTAATCAGCGCGTCCTCCCTATATATAGTCCGTACGCGCCCTCATGTACCGTAACTTCTACCTGGTTAATACACCCATCATCTCCTCCTCTCCCGATTCCCTCGCCCTTCCGGGTCTCCTCCTAACAGTATGTAAGATTCGAGGGTCCGTGTATGCGTGGGTGTGAGTCCGAATTAGAACGAGACCTCGTCCCACTCTCTGCCGAGCATGACGTGCTCGACGTGCTCGTCGTCGGGCGCCGTTCGACGTGGGCAGATGCACTGGTGGGAACGGCGAGGCCAGGGACGTTGGTGTTGACGCTGACGCTGATGCTCGCGGGAGCATAAGGCCACAGACCGGTCGTTGACAGATACTGGGGTACAGGAAGATGAGAGAACGATGAGGAAGGGTCAAAGCGGAAGTAAGGAGCCGCGTTTGCGGAGGGACGGTGATGAGTTATGTTGGGCGTGACGCGCGCGCGTGACGTGTCCGTTGTTGATGGCGACGGAAACGTTCCAAGCAGCGACGCCGATGATGGAAGAGCGGGGTTAGGCATGGTCATCTCCACCAGCCCGCATTCGCATTCGCGCTGGGGTGTGTAGGGTGGTTGGGGCGATTTTCGAGCTCGGTGCTCGATGTTCCTGCGCGATCAACAACAGCGAGGGGGGCATCGTGGGGCGCGTTTCGCAGTCCAGCATCCCCACGTCCCCATCTCTCTCTCTCTCTCCGTCCCCACCCCTCTCCATCCCCTAACCCCAGCCCCCCTCTGCACCTTCGAGCTCGCAGACGGCGGCATCAGAGACCCCGAGAGCTAAACACCCAAGAGCGGCGGGGGCAGGGACGTCTTCCCATCATTAACAACGACTAACCCATTTGGCTTCTCCCCTCCGTTCGTCGCTGCCTGGCTTAGGCCCGCCTCCCCGCCAACACTTGCTCCCGCACCTGTCCCCGCCCGCACCGTCGACCTCGCCTTGGCTTCAACTTCAATGTCGACCTCCAACCCCCCAGCCCATCCTCACGCCGAAGCATCCACTCGCCGGTCGTAAAACCCCTCTCTCACCCAAAGAGCGGACAGAGGTCGACCTTCCCATTACTAAACAATCGCGCCCGCGCATATATCCACCTCCGCGGTCGCCCTCGTGTCCGCCGCCGTCGAGACTACGGTGCACAGCACGGAAATCATCCTGCGGGTCGAAGAACGGGGCCATCTGTTTGAACGTACAGTCGTTCGCGCAGGAGGTGAGGGTCAAATAGAATGCATAGAAGGTTGGTCAGTTCGTCGCGGGTTAGGGGGCGCGGGTGCGGGTGCGGGTTGTATGTAGGACTGAAGGTACCGTGTATGCGTAGCTGTGAATTAGAATTCGAATGTGAGGGCTCGTTCCACTTCCCGCCGAGTACGACCTCCTTGCAAGCTCAGTCGACGTGCTCGTCGTCGTGGGCGTTGTTCGATGTTGCTATACGCACACCGCTGACAACGGCGAGCACAGGGGAGTTTGTGTTGAGACTGACGCTGCTGCTCGCGGAGACGTTGCTTATATGTGCTCGCCAGCTGGTGCAAGCCCGGGATGCGCCGCAAGACACATAGGACTTGCAGGTCCCCTGTCCAGACCCCCAGTTCAGAGAATGACCTCAGAGGACGTCGTCCTCGTCGTCTCTAACGATGACGGCGACTTGAATTTGACGGGCTGGGAAATGGGAATGAGCTTGACAATACAAGCCGACTTCATGGACGCGAGGGAAGAGTTCGAAGAGGTCACGTGTCAATGGTCGTTGAAATTGAATTTGAACTGCAAACTGCAAATTCAAATTGAGGCGGTCGTGTCAGACTGCTCTTCCACTGTCCGCCAAACTCTGGTTCAGGACTTCCGGATACGGTCAAAATTGCAAGCTCCGACGTGGGTCGTGGGTTCGTCACTGGCAGGTGATGTTCCTGGCAGTGTCGACGGCAGTGCAGCCTTCAGGAGTTTTCTTGAAGTTCCCAAATTCCTGTCAATCTTGAGCGCTAGTCTGCTGGATGGGCGAATTTGGACAACAAACCTGTGTAGTGAATGGTGGGAAGCAGTCATAATACAGAGTATGTGAGTAACCGTTTCGGCATTGCGAGGAAAGGGATTCATATTAATGTTTAACTTTTAGGCGAAAAGTTCGGAGGTTATAGTAATTGCAAGGGCTGTGCTACACGCTCTCAAGGGCTTACCCTCACAACGTACTCTCTCTTGACCGTCACCAATGGATCCTCTCTCTATCACTCTAGCTACAGTTACTTTGGCCACAGCAGTCAAGGATCTTGCTGAACTATTGCAGAAGTTTGAGCGGTCTTTCTCCAAGGTCAGCTCGAATTTTATCTCCGTAGCGAATTTATCGAAACTGACGTGATCCCTACGTGGCCAGCCCGCCGATAACATTCGCAATGCTGGAATACTAGCTACCGAGCTTCGTCAAACGTTGGATCAGCTCAAACAATTTCGCGATGAGAAAGAGGCGATTCTGAACGACGCAAAGGACATGAAAGTCGCCCTGCTTGAATTGATCAGGCAAGTAATTATCTAAAAATGTTGAACATACCTTCGTTGACAAAACGATGGGCAGGGACATGGAGTCTGTTCATGATAAATGCTCCGGAATTGCTCTTGTAACTGCAAAGAAGGGATTCGCTAAATTCAAGGCTACCTTTATCGCATGGAGGAATCGTAACAAGGTCCAATCGGAGATCAAGGAACTTATCAATCGTGTCAATCAGCATCGCAGTACATTTCTGGTGAATCCTTATAAAATCTTCTTCTATCTGGCTTTTCCTCACTTTTGCTCCGTTGTAGCTGTTATCTGTCATGAGAATCGAGGAACGACTGGTCACCTCGAGCGTTCCCAGAGCCCAAGCACATAGTACAAGTAGGGACGGGATCTCGCGTCGAGTTTCTGATGAACGCATCAGGCATTTTCTTGGAAGCAGCTTGACGAAACCACGAGATTTATCCCCCGAAATGTCGGACGACTTTATTTCCAAAGCTTACCTTCGCCGCCAAATCGACGCAATTGTGGATAAATTATCTTCGATCACATCATATCACATTGAAGAACCAACTGGACACTACCTGCTTCCGTTTATAACAGTTCCAGCAGATTCGTTTGTCGGGGATGATCAAATTGTTCAACGGCAAGACATTATCATTAAAGCGTTACGGATTCAGAAAATTCTGCGAAGAGACTCCACGTCCCTATCAGTGCAAGTAGGTGCAAAAGCTTTGGACGATCTTGCATTCGACCTGCTCGGGCTAGATATGTATCATGAGTCTGCTCTTGTCGGTGCATGGGCCGTAAAGCTCTTTCAAATCTTAGTTACCCATCACCCGGCTACATACTTGCCCTATCTTGCCCTATCTCTTACTCACCTGGCCATGGCGTACGATGAAACCGACAATGTGGATGGCGCTCTCTCATCGATCACTGAATCCATTTCTATTTGCCGGTCTCTACAAATACCATCTATGTCCTTGGATATAAAGCTTCTATTGCCTTTCGCATTGCGGATATCTGCTTCAATGACTGCATGTGAAACAGATTCTATCGAAAGTCTGCAAGAAGCAGAAGAAGCAGTCCTTTTTTTTGACAATGTTGCCGAAAGCAGCAATCTCGCTAACGGCGCACTGCTGACAACCAGAAAACCGGCGGATAGTTTAGACGATTCTTCCATTTCTACAGCGAAACGTCATGCTCAAATCCTGCATCACCTTTCGCCCAGTTCAGCGGTATATGATTATGGCCGGTCCTTGCAACAATTATCGACCAATCTTCAAGAAATTGGGCGATTTGCAGAAGCTTTCGAGACACAAAAAAGAGCTGTCGCAATTTTCGATTTTATTGTTCCATTCTACCCTGAATGCGTGGATTTGGACCGGGCGCATGCACTCTACCGAATTTTGAACACAGATTTCGAGGATTTTCTACCGCTTTCTGACGCACTTCCACTGTCACAAGAACAGATAGCCATTTATAGGAAATATTTCGAAATGGACAGGCAAAGATATGGCGCAGTCCTGTGCGATGCCCTTTGGAAAAATGCTGATCTGTTGGTAAAGATGAAGCGACACAACGATGCTCTTCCAATTTGGAAAGAAGTGACGACTTTGGTTCAGGAAATAGATGAAGACCGGCTCCGTTATGCCAAAGCCTTGGACAGGCTTTCATATGCCCTTCACTTCTTGAAACGTTATGACGAGGCAGTCATTTCAGGCAGGGAGTCAGTCAAAATTTATCAAGCTATTCATAATTCCCCTTCTACGCTTGAGGCTTCTGCTCATTACAATCTTGCTTCTGATCTCGAGTATGCCGGACAACATGTGGAAGCAATTCATGAAGCTCAAACAAGTATCATGCAATACCGTACATTGGCTTTCAAAAACCCAGGCCGATACAAGATAAATTTGGCTAAAAGCCTCTATTTGCTTTGCGGTATTCTCTACCGCGCCGAAGAATACAAACAAGCATTTGATGCTGGTCAAGAAGCATTTAATCTCTACCAGTCCATTATTCAAGATGGTCCACACATCCTCTCGAAGTACTATTCATTTATATGCCTGCAAACGCGCATTTCCCTGTTCTCAGACGATGAGACAAAGTCCATAGAACAAGGACCGAGTTTGATTCATTATTCGAAGGAGTTGATCAAAATATTCCCGGACAAGAGAGAGTGCACCCTCATTTTTGCCATCTTCAAACATTCTGAAAACCTCTTGAGATTTGATCGACTCACAGAAGCCACAGTGGCCATCCAAGAAGCGCTAGACTGGTATAACAATGTTCCAGCAGAGACACCCTCAGCCGTGCGACAACATATGCGATGTCTTCAGCAAATGGCATTTCTGCTTTGGGTCCAGGGGTATCCAGAGAGGGCTCTGGACACCGTTGAAAAAACTATCGCAATTGGGAAGAACTTTTCTACACACCCAGACATTGCTGCATGTCTAGCATGGACACTTGTTGATCGCACTGAATACCTTTTTTCTGTTGGACGGTATTTTGAAGCCTTGACCGCCAGTCAGGATGCCATTTCATTCATTCGTGAAATCAGATCTCCAGATACCTTTACTTTTGTAGCTGGCCTTCAAGTTGTCTTTAGGGTACAGCAATTTTTCAGGAACACAGAAATGGCAATTAACGCCTCACGGGAAGCTATTGACTTATCTCGTACTGCAATCGTCACAGCCAAATACCGAGTCGACCGATTGCGCCATCATGTCGATCTTTCACTATCGCTTCAATATCTGTCTGAGGCTCGAGCGGATGTTGGAGACAAGGTTGATGCAAGGTATCTCGCCCAAGAAAGCCTAGACGAGATCCTGAAAGTTAAAGCAGAAAACTTAGTATTACCCGGGGATGACGTCCAAAAATCACATATGAAAGCCCTCCACACACTCTCCCTGTGTCTCGCCTACAATGATGACCTTCCTCAGGCGGTGGACCTAATAGGCGAGGCTAGCGCTTACTATGAAAAATGTACACAAGCACGCATTGGACTATATCCCGAATTCGCATGGATCCTCCTTTCGCAAGGTACCGTTCATTGTGCTGTCGGACAACACGAGGAAGGAATCGCAGTCAAAACCAAGCTCACCGGCATACAGGAGCGTCTGGGCATAGCATTTCCGACCCTCGCACGCTGTGTCCAGCTCAAACTGGATCGTGAAAGAGGCCGCCCTTCGTGGATCGCCTTGGTCGCCAAACTTAACCTTCATTGCAATCATCAAGACATACTTGAGAGATAGGATTCCCTTGGACACAGGTAGTAAGAGCAGTGATAAGGGACTCTTTGAGCAAAGTAGCATCACAGGTTAAACAGTGTTTTGAAATCTCAGAAATGAAATTCGATACTTATGTGGACGTGATACCCGGAGAGGATAAGCTAACTTGAAGCCAAGTCAAAAATAATTTGATACTAAGCATAAAGCCCGCTCGGTGAAGGTAGTTTTTTGAGGGCTACATACACCTTTACCTCCTAGAAAGGGAATAGAACTAGAACGCGAGCCAGCGAGAGATCTATAAAAATCACGTCTTCATAATCTTCAATTACGAGCAATGTAAAGGGAAGCCAGCCCGGTCAAACGATGACGAGCGCAATCGCGTTCAATTTTCAGATTTTGCCAATTTCATGCGATAGACGCAGAATGGATTATTTCGCATTCCGTCTTATCCTGGTGTTACATCATCGTCCGACCGGCGGAGGATAGTGAATGCTGTAGTTGATGTCGATGACGACCTAGAAGGCGCCGACAGCACACCTCCATGCGTGAATCACATCAGCAATCCCTCCGAGCGAAACAGATAGGAGGATTCATGTCGAAGGTGATCAAAATCTCTCAGATACTATCTAAGAAAACCCAAGGATACATTTTAAAATTGTCCATGGAAGCCGTAAATGCTGGTCACAGTATTGGACGAAAAAGCCAGAAAAGAACAAAGGAAGTCCGAAGGGCCGAGCAGGAGGTGTGAGCAATAGGCGAGGCACCAGTAAGCAACAGCGTGAAATATCAGAGGTATCTTGCGGGCATGGAACAATTTGTTCTAAGTATTTTCACACCAGTGGGCATCGGTGACTCGGAGGAATATCGATGGCGTCGACGTGGGTGATTCAGAGTTATGGGCCTAATAGTTGCCACAGCCCAAGACGATTGTCATATGATCGAGAGGTGGCATTCAGCACATAGTAGGCGACCTAGGTTGCTTCCCACAGGGTCAAGATTTCTTCTAGCACAAACCACGGTGGGGAAGGAGCATGGGTTTTGGAGAGAGACAGACAAACTCGAACACCATGTGACCGTGTTTGTTGATAGACTCGTCGCCAAATACTACAACACCCAGGTCGTAAATTTTTTGATCCTTCCAAAATCCATCTCTCATCGTTTCTCAGAGTCTCTTCCATCCAACCTTAGAACCGCTCTTGAACGTTCTGAACTCCAAATCCGATTTGGTTAGCCCTCTTAACAACCACTGCATATTTTCACGCCAACCTTCTCCTCGTTTCATCTGTCCATTGAAGAATGGGTCTTCTCTTGTAAAACTCCGAGACAGCTGAATCAAAAATAAAGCGGGATATCTTGGCTGCAGAACGACGTCAAATAACACATCTATCGAACACCGCAGACAGTTCGAGAGACCAGCCGAACCATCCTCTGAGCTCGTCTGTCGTCCATAGTATTTTGCTGTTTGGCTTGGATTCTCATCTAAACTCGTAACTGTCTCTTCTTTCCATTTCAAAGGAACTACCTGAAAGTTGGCTACCACTGAGAATCGATCGTCTTTATCATAACTAGACACGATGGTCACAAGTTCAACGATCTTTCTCGAGGTGCTTGTCGTCCCTAGCTCTGACTACGACTCGAACAGTGTCTCCGAACAACCCTTCTACCTCCCTTACCAAAACACCCACCTTCATATCCGAGTCGCAAAAAGGAGCTCTGTTGCACCTCTCGGAGTCCCAGCCCCTCCAAATCTTAAATCCTGCCCTTTCTCACGCCCTCGCCCTCTTCGTCGCTTCTTTCGACGTCGGCCGAATCTTCGCTGGGCAAAGAGACGAAATCCTAACTACGAAATCAGTGTTGAAATTCAAAACTGATCGCCGTACCGCTCGCGTAGTCGGAGAGGAGGATCATGGAACAGATTTCGTGCTGTTACGGGGTATTGAGTTCGGTGTGGGTGTGAATGACGAGCTAGCCTCCGACTCACTGACTTGCCCAACCTCGAAGTCAACACGTCAAGGGTGCAAAAGGCGCGTATGCTCAGAAACTAAAGGAGAGCGCGCACGCAGGAGCGAACGGACCGAGGGCTAAGGTGTGTAGGCCCTGATGAAGTTCACGTTGAATACTGAACTCTGGGTTAGACAACTCCGAAGCCCTTCGTCGGAGGGAATTAATACTCACCCATCGCCCATCGTTACACTCGACTCGCCTCCCCTACAACGACGTGCAGAAGATAATCACGACAGTCATTTGGTTCGTCTATTCACCCTTCCTCTATCGATAGCGAAGTTAAACGCCCATCCAGCTGTCGCTCTTTGTATTACTCGCTGCGAAATCAAGGAAGCGCGGAAGTGCGAAGACTGCCTCGTAGATTCACAGCCGCGCGATTTTGCAAAATCGAGCTATTTCGCGACTCGGCGAAACAACATCAGGCGCTCAGACGAGCGCATTCAGTATTTTCTGCTGGTTCGTTTCTGACACCCTTGATATTCGCGTTCTTTATTGGGAAAATCAATACACCTAGGTAAGACAGAACGTTGAATAAAAGGGTTCTCGAACGGTGTCACGGCTCCAGTAGGTATGTGTGTCTTTAAAGACACCTCTACACGATTCTCGATTTATCTTTAATTTGCCGTACCTAATTCCAACACAAAAACCCAAGTCCAGGTCATTTCTCTCGCATTTATTTGTAGACCCGTCCAGGCTGTTCCCTTAGGTCCCTGTTCAAGTAATGCAAAGATGAAGTACCTGTATATAATCTGTTTGACAATGAGATGATAAAAAATCCCAAAGGTATCAAAATGAACTCAAATACGTTGGCTAGAGTTGCTAAAGCGCTAAAGCAGTCGTCGCCGTGTCGGCTCACGGTCCATTCGGATCAAATAAAGTAGATTACGTCATGTGCGCTCTCTTTCCCTCGTCCACGACATCGAAGCATCGACGCGTCAGAGCTCGATTTTCCCGCTTCCCTCCATCGTCACATATTGAATCAGAACACCAGACCACCCTCACTCCATCCTGGCCCTGAATAATGAAAATGACATTCAAATTCAACGTCTTCGAATAACCGACAATCGCCACCCACCTACGGCGAGCTCGCTACACCCAACGCGTTACAGATTATTGATCTCACTAGCTCCTCCGCTTGTCTTTTCTCAATACTCCAACGACCGAATTGTCTCTCTCCTCCACCTTCCCTCACGTACTACTCGTCTTCTTCACTCTCCCTTCCTCCTCACCTTTGGCGACTTCTGACTCTTCCTCTCACTCCGCCTCCTTATACAGGTCGCCCATACTCATCCACCTCCCTGTAGAACGACTTCTACTACACCTGACTCGTACCGTTCCTCGCTCACTACCCCATGCCCAGACCCCGCCCATCCCCCCCGCGAACTCCCCGTAACCACCGACCCCGAACCCCCCTCGCGCGTATTCGATCTCGCCAAGCCCGTCGCCCCAAAATTCAGCGCGAACGAGCACAAAGCGTCATTCCCTTTCCACGACGCACACCTTCGTCACACCAAAAACGGATTCATATCCGCGACACTTATCGCTGCGCGTCCTCCTGACCCGGGCAGCCTTAGAGCGCGCAATATAGGTCGGGGGTGACGCTGTCACCACTCGCGACCGAGAAAATGCTCGCCCATCGCGTCATCCTCACGAACCTGGTCAGCAGAAACCTGAGAGATGCGCAGAACACACAGTGTATGACGCTGCTTGAGGCGTTCAATGCAGTGAGTATTAATTCTAATTTAGCGCATATACGCGCTAACTTCGCTCGCTAACTCGCTTATTCACTCACTTTACCAACGATTAGCTACATCCGCCCTCTAAAAAGACGACGTGACCACCTCGAATGCTTGTTCCACTCACTTCATCCTAGCCCTCCACGCCTGCTCATGTGCGCAGGTCTGAATCATGTCCTCCCCGCCGATCCGGCACCGCGATTCAAACAGAAGCTACAAAACGTTCGACGTGGGTCTATAAACCGGATTCATGCAGGTCATACTCATCCTCGAGATGAACTCGAGCGGCATAAACACCCATCAAGCAGGCCGTCTTGGTGCTCGCGGTGCAGCTCTTTTTGGGGAGCAAAGAAGAGAGCATTGGCAGATCATTGATCGAGCATTTTCGTCGGATGGAGTCTTGAGGGATTGATCATCCCTGTTGGTATGTATCAACGTTTTCACGACGCTTTTTTAGATATCAATAATCCACCAACCCCTCGATTGAGGAGACCCGTGCTTCCCGTGCCTTCCGCGGTAAGTTAAAAAACATAGACTAGTGTCTCAAAACCCAGTCGTGTATTCGAGGGGACTTGGACAGTCTCGTCGCTCGAAATATCACCGAGTGGGTATTGGGTAGAATACATAAATGTTGCATACACGAGAAAGTCCCTCAGTGGACCGACCTGATTCATGGACGTGGAAGGGTTTTTTTTGCTACCGTATCAGGAAGCACTTTGACATCGGGTCAGAATATTTCAGTATTCCAAGGTTCTGTTTCCTGGAGTGGAAAAGATCGATTTATTGACTATAATTTACACGCAGTTGCTGGTCTGAACCTTGGGCTACTAGATCACAGAGGTTAACTTTAGAACGGGGGTGCTTCCTAAGTTATTCCATCGCAGCCTGCGCGATATTTTCGCGGTTCCCATTCCCTATTCCATCTCGCACATTCGCGTTTTCTGTCCCTAACCTATCGCATGGGCTCCATGAGCTTTCGTCCTCCTCTCCGTCCCGATCAGGCTCTCCGACCCGTTCCCTCGCAATTTCCAATTTCGTAAGACGAGGGTCCACACGGATGCGCGCCTCCGTCCCGCCGCCGTGATTCTGGGCCGAAATGCCCGAGAAGCGATTAGATTAGATACGTATCTAGCAGCACAGCCTATCCGAATCTGGACAGACGCGGTGGTGACGAAGCCTCTAACTGGCCCTCTCGACTGGGCGAAGCATGTGGACTATTGTGATGAACGCTGGCGAGATAGACTAGGATACGGGTCCTTGAGATTGGCATTGGAGTTTGGGTGTAGACACCGGGAGGACGATCCCTGGTGATGAACCAATCATGGAACTAGAGCTAAAACCGGAGGCAGCGCCGGTAAACGATGGACTTGGAGGGGAAGGAAGGAAGCAGAGGCGCAGACGGCAGCTCCGAGGACACGGCGACCGGTAAGTATCATACGGAGCAAAAATCGCCGAGTGTTGAACGAACTTTCGATGACTCAGGTGACCCTCTTGAAGGGGGTGGTATCGGAGGCCCAGAGGCAAGATAGAGATAGAGCAGCCTTGGGAGTGGGGTACAGTTGCGAGAGGTGACTGGCTGTGACGGCGACGATGACGGAGACGTTCAGACATCGTCTATCTCGTTCGCGGAATTGTGAGGTGCAGGTTAGTCGTCCGGGATGGAGGTGCTGATGCGAGTGGTCAATGGGTTGAAGGTATGAAATCCTCTTAAATGGCTGGAGCAGCAGTTCGACATGAGGCTCGTCAACGGCGATGACGCCCCAGCTACCTTGACTCCCTTCAGTTTGAGGCTCCACCTCGATCTCGACGTCTTCGTCCCCATACGGCGCCGAATGTTCAATGGAAGCTGTTTTCGGTCTTGCTCGTGTTATTGTGACAGTATCCTGAATGACGAAATCCTCGACGACCTCGACATCGAGTTCGATAGTGGTGCGGGCTTCAACATACGAGTTTGGGGAGTGGATAAGAGTTGTGGCGCTGCAAAAGCTCCTGGTGACGCTCCGGCTTCCGCTGCAGACAAGAAGAATTAATGCCGGTGAAAGCAGAGCGAGGTCCGCAAGTGAGTGCAAAGGAGACGGGCAAATCGCCAACAAAGACAGAGGTATAGGAAGCAGGAAGATAAAGAGGGAACGATGACGAAGGCGTGAAAGGAGGAGTGAGGAGCTGCGTTTGCGCAGAGGAAGGGTTTAGTGGTTAGATTCCCCCGCCACTGTCTGGTAGGTCGGGTGGTGCGGGCCTACTTGCGGGCTAAGTGCTTGACCAACGACAGCGAAGGGGGCATCCTGGGGTATGTTTTAGCGTCCAGGGTTGGCGGTAGTCGTGGGTTGTGAGCTATAGAAGGAAGACGTGCAGTGAGTTCGAGGTTTTGATAGAAGAAAGAGAAATGATAAAATGATAAAATTCTTACCTATGATAAAACCCAGCCCTCTCAGATGCTCAGCCCAATCCATCTTCCTCGACGTCCCTTTACTCCCTCCACACCTTGAAACACGCAGGCGCTGCTATCATAGACGCCGAGAACAACGTACAAGGAAGCGGGGAGGAGGGGGTAGGGGGTCTTCCTGCCATTAACGATGACCAATCCATTCTACTTCGTTGCTCCGCTCGCCGCTGCCCGATCAGGTCTCTCTTCCCCGCCGCTGCCTGCCCCCACCGACCCCGCACCGTCGACCTCGCTTCAACTTGCCCCATCTTCTTGCATCACGGGATCCACCTCCCGACCTAGGTCCACCTCCCCATCCTTACGCTCTCACGCCTGTGGATATATCCGCCACTGCGGCCGCCTTCGTGTCCGCCGTCGTTGAGACTAAGGTGCACAGCACGGGAATGGTCCTGCTTGTCGACGAACGGGTGTATCTGGATTCGCCCGCCCGCGCACGTTGTGAGGGCCATGGAGAGGAAGCGGAAGATTGTCATTATGTGCCGAAATGCTGGATGTGCGCTGTTACGGGGGGGAGCACGGGGGTGTGCGGGTGCGGTTCGTATGCACGGTGTGAGGTTCCGTGTAGTCGTGGGTGTGAGTCCGAATTCGAACGTTGGGCTCCATTCGACCTCCTCGCCGGCTCAGCCGACGTGATCGTCGTCGTGGGCGCTGTTCAGCGTGGCTATATGCACAGCAGTGGAAACGGCGAGGGCATTGGCATTGGCGTTGGTGCGTGTCATGACACGTCGGATTCCCAGAAGTCGCAGCCAGTTTGAAGAATGACTCGAAATTCGAAGGATGTCATCCTCATCGTCAGAGACGACAATCTCTGCCAGGCTGGTACTGTTCGGGCAAGTGTTGGTCGCTTTCACTTTGTACCCCTCCCCTCCGTCGATGTCGACCGTGCACGTGTCTCCTCGAGACCAAAACTGGATCTACAAGGAGAGTTTTGAGAGGTACTCGAGTATAAATACCCCCATCTTTGTGATGTGCGACTCCGCCCACGAATTGAAGGGAGCATCAAATTCGAGGGGTTGAGAAATGGGAATGGGGCTGAGCAACTGAGGATAGAAGTCGAATATGTGGGCGCGAATGAGGGAAAAATCTGCTTCGAATTTGGGTCCACAGTGCGTTTCACGTCTTAATTGTGGGGAAGATGGAGCACAAGGAGCGCTGACGTTTGGGTTTGACAAGCGATGACAATTTATGAGGACCACGAATAAGGATCTACAATAGAGGGAAATGATATCAATAGAACTGTATAAAGATAAAAGAAAGAATGACGCACGGAAGGTGTTTAATAGATCTCGCCCCTGGCTTGACCCCGATATCCACGTCAGCCAGCCCGCTCGTCGCTTTCGCTTGAGGGCTTGAGTACTGCACCTTGAACAGTGGAGCCATTCGGGACGGTTTTGAGGGTAATAGTGGAGCATAAAAAGACCACGCGAAGGATCGACGGGGTACTTGTACTGACAAAGTAAGAGTAAGTACGGAGCCAAAGAAAAGCAGAGAAAAGACGTACCAATGATCGAGAAACGGAGTCTCAATCAGAGCGAGAGCGCGACGCGAGGTTGATTAAGAGTAGAAAGGGATTGCGACGTGGGCTATTAGTTTTCCTCGTACCGTGCCCGTAGGATATTCTCATGTGCACTAGCGCTCACTGAGCGACGCCTAAAGATATTCTCTTGAAAGTTGAAGACAAGAAAGGCGATTCGATATATGAGGCGGGCGGAAACCGAGTGGAGTAGGCATTGAAAATGTCGGGGAAAAGGGTATAATCCAAATAGAACATCAGGCTAGAGGATCATTTAGGTAGTAAGACATGGCATCCTGGGCGATTTGCCCTCGACACAGATCATGGGAGGCTTGGGGAAAGATGTGGTGATCTCGCTGGCAGGGGGGTTTAATTGGCCACGAAGCCGTTGCCAAACACAACGATCTGAATTCACAGGCCTAGGGCCTCAAGGGGGTTCGAAAAAAATAAAAAAATACATGGGGTTCCGATTTTTTTTTAGTGGACTTTCGGTGAACCAACCAGCCAACGTAATCAGGCACACGTCTATATTAGGAAATATGATGTCATCGCTGGGCTCCTCGCACGACCCTTGACGTCACTCAAGCCTCGCAAATCCAATTTCTCATTCATTTTTCCTCTTAGCCTATTTGTCCTTGCATATCTTGTTGTGCGGCGGTTTGATGTTCTTGAAACCCGCCGTCCCATATTATTTATTTCACTCTCAAGAGTCTCAACTTGAATTACTGGTCCATTGGGGTGTCTACCGCGTCGTAATGGCGTATGACCGTAAGGCTCGGGTACTCTCGGCAACGGCGCTGCTGTTACCGTGCCGTAAGTCAGTTTTTCAGAAGCTCAGCGTTACGGCACGTCTACGGCCATATTTACCGTTGAGGTGAGTAATATGTTTTTTAGACAGAAAATTCACTGCCTTGTCTCCAACGTTGTTTTGTTGCTCTCTTTACCTGCTACACAGTCTGGAGTACACTAAATACCCAATATATGTTTTCCAGTAAAATTTGACCGTCATTTGAGCCGTTTTTACAGCAAAAAATAGGTAGGTCAAAAAAAATTTTAGTGGCCTTACAGCTGAACCAACCACCCGACCCCGTGTCCGTTATAAAGATCCCGAGAACCCCTTGCAATGATCAAGAAAACTGACGAGAGCACGGGTATAACCAAAAGTAGAAGAGGACCGCGACGACGGGTTGCGAAACCTCCTTGCCCCCGCGCTGTGTCTTCCGGAGGCACTGTTCCACGTGCACTAGGCTTAGGGCATCTGATGCTAACTTAACAATGGTAAGAAGTAGGACCCAGACTCCCAGAGGGGCGGTGTTGTCATGCTGGCAATAGCGTTTGTTTTCCCACGGAGCCGTTGCCAAACACAATGACCTGGAATCAACGTCTCAACTCCAACTTGCTTTCTTCATTATTTTCCGTCATTTCAACAAGTTTTTTGTTTTCAACCAACGACGTTCTAAATAACCGCTGTCGCCTCCCCTGTCCTGGAACGATGTGATGTGTCTCGAGTACGTCGCATACAGCTTCAATCAGAGAATGATGTGTTATCACCATTGGCATGATGTGCATCTGTCAACTTCTACACTAAAATTAGGAGGTCTCAGGCTGCTCTGCTGGAAAGGCCAATCCCTTTGTTTCAGTCCTCGTGTGTTATCTCTATTTCAAAATATCTTTTCGATTCTTGAAAGCTGGCTATGGTAATTGCATGGGCTGTGCTACATGGCTAAAGAACCTGCCCGTGGTACTTAGAAATCTAGTTCCCCGTCGTACTTTCTCTTGACCTTTCCCCATGGATCCTCTTTCCATCACTCTAGCTACAGTCACTCTCACTACAGCAGTGAAAGACCTTGCTGAACTTTTGCAGAAGTTTGAGCGATCTTTCTCCAAGGTCAGTTCGTCGAAGTTTTTTTCTCCGTGGTAAATTTATGGAACTGACGCGATCCCTACTTGGCCAGCCCGCCGAGAACATTCGGAATGCTGGGATATTTGCTACTGAGCTTCGTCAAACGTTGGATCAGCTCAAACGATTTTGCGATGAGAAAGAGACGATTCTGAACGACACAAAGGACATGAAAGTCGCCCTACTTGAATTGATCAGGTAAATAAATTTCCGAAAATGTTGAATGTACCTTCGTTGACAAAACGATGGGCAGGGACATGGAGTCTGTTCATGAAAAATGCTCTGAGATTGCACTTGTAACTGCAAAGAAGAGATTCGCCAAATTCAGGGCCACATTTATCGCATGGAAGAATCGTGACAAGGTCCAATCAGAGATTAAGGAACTCATCCATCGCGTCAACCAGCATCGTAGTACATTTCTGGTTAATTCTTCAAATTATTTTTCTTATTTGGCTTTCCCTCACTTTCGTTCCGTTTTAGCTGCTTTCTGTCATGCGAATCGAGGAACGACTGGTCATCTCAAGCAATACCAGGGCCCTAGCACCCAGTACTAGTCGGAACGAGATCTCGCGTCGAGTTTCTATTGAACGAATCAGGGATTTTCTTGGAAGCGCATTGGCGAAACCGCGGGATTTATCTCCAGAAATGTCGGATGACTTCATTTCTAATGCCTACCTGCGCCGTCAAGTTGACGCGATCAATAAACTTATGGAGAAATTATCTTCTACTGCATCATATCCAATTGAAGAACCAACAGGCCGCTACCTGCTGCCCTTCGAAACCTTCCCCAATTTTTCGTTCGAAACGGATGATCGATTTATTCAGAGTCAAGATATTATCGGTCAAACGTTCCAGATTCAGACCATTTTGCGTGGCGACACCGCGTCCTTGTCAGTGCAAGTGGGTGCATTGGCTTTGGGCTGCCTCGCAACTGACTTGCAGCTGCTAGACATGTACCACGAGTCGGCTCTCATTGGTGCTTGGACCGTAAAGCTTTATCGAACATTAGTTACCCATCATCCAGCCACATATTTGCCTTATCTTGCCCGATCTCTCTCTATTCTAGCCCTTGCATGCCATGGAGCTGACGATGTGAATAGTGCTCTTTCTGCGATTACCGACTCCATTGCTATTTGCCAGTCTCTGCAAATACCATCTATGTCCTTGGATATAAAGCTTTTATTGCCTTGTGCATTGCGAATATCTGCTTCATTTGGAGGAGACTCGCTTGAATTGTTGCAAGCAGCTGAAAAGGCCGTCCATTTTTATGTCAATGTCATTGAAAGCAGCAATCTCAATAACCGTGAATTTGTGATTGCCGGAAAACCAGCAGAGATTTTCGACAACTCTTCTATTTCTGCGGTCTGCCATCATGCCCAAATATTACACCAACTATCGCCTAGTTCAGCAGTATATTATTACGGTGTATCTTTGCAACAGCTCTCAACCAACCTTCGAGAATTTGGGCGATTTACCGAGGCTTTCCAGGCACAAAAAAGAGCACTCGAAATTTTTGATTTTCTTGTTCCATTCTACCCTGAACGCCTGGATTCTGACCGGGCGCGTGGACTCTACCAAATTTTGGACACAAAATTTCGGAAATTTCCTCCCGGCTGCAGACGCACTTCCAATGTCACATGAACTGATAGCCATTTGTCGGAAATATTTCGAAAAGGATAGGCAAAGATATGGCACAGTCCTGTGCAATGCACTTTGGAAAAATGCTGATCTGTTTATAGAAATGGAGCAATACAACAATGCCCTTGTAGTTTGGAAAGAAGTGGCGACTTTGGTTGAGGAAGTAAGCGAAGATCGACTCCGTTATGCAGGTGCTTTGGATAAGGTTTCAGATGCCCTTCACCACTTGGAACGTCACGACGAGGCCGTCGATTTCCTCAGAGAATCGATCCAAATTTATCAAGCTATTCATAATTCCCCGTCTCAGCTTGAGGCTCATGCTCATTACAATCTTGCTTGTGATCTTCAGCACGTTGGACTATACCCAGAAGCAATTCACGAAGCTCAAACATGTATCATGCAATATCGGGCATTGACTTTCCAAGACCCAGGCCAGTACAAGAGAAATCTAGCTGACAGCCTCTATTTGCTTTGCTATATCCGCTTCAACGCTGATGAATACCAGCAAGCATTTGATTCTGGTCAAGAAGCATTTAATCTCTACCAGTCTATCATTCAAGACAAACCAACCGCAGTCTCGGGATACAGGGAATTTATACGCCTGCAAGCACAGATTTCCCAGTTTTCAGATGACGAGAAGTATGACTGACCACGTGCACTTTTAATCATTTTTGATCCCGCCCGCCTCAAAACGTTTCGCGCCCGCGCGGCAAAGTCAGAACTCGTTTTCAACTACCTAGCTAGGCACTGATTGATTTAATACCCTGAAATATGGTGTCCCACTTCGTAAAACCATCAAGCTCCTTATTTTCAGTGCGTGCTCATCCATCTACAACCTTTGAAGTTATCAGAATATACCCAAGCCAATACACCTCTCCGAGCTGAAGTTGGCTGAGCATTATATTGGTTCTGGATGCACTTTTTTAGATGAAGGAAAGAGTCGTGTTACTTCCGTTTCAAACCTCGTCCAAGTCCGAGGCTGGGTCTTCCAAAGAGCCACCCAGTCAATCTCAACCTCCTTGTACGTCGATAGCTAAATCTTTGAATAAGGGACAGGCTGACTTTTCACCTCAGTGTTCTTCGAAGGCTCAGAGGGTGACATAGACGTCCATTAGCAGGCCTTCATCGAGAATCCCAACTCTCCATTGTCCAAAGTGCATGTCTCAGAAAGCATTATCTACCATTCCTCGAGCCGTGAACCATCTGTTTCCCCTTTAAGTAGATTCTATAGCTCTGAAGGTGACGGTAAGGCCACCTGTTTCTATCTACTAACGCACTGTGTATAGCCAGGATACAAGCCGCCTCCCACTTTCAATAACGACCTCGCCCCGCCGTAAAGCAATGCGCCACCACCTCAACACAGACACTCCGACTCAGAATCAATCAAAATCCCCACCTAATTCTAGTCAGTTACATTTTATCAACCACTTGCTTACCATTTTGCATCGTCATTCGTTGATACACCTCGCAACTCTCTGCGCGCTCGATCCTCGGATTTTACCGACCGCGTTAGGCGCGCGTTGCGCCTTCACGAAGCGGATCGCGCACTACCGGAGCCCACTACGAACGCGACTCCACTAAGCCGACGATGCATACACCGAAGTCCATATTTTTGCCCCATTTCTATGCTTTTAAACGCTTCCGACACCTTCTTTCGCCACGTCATCTTGTCAATCGCACCGCGCGTCGCGCAGACAAATCGCCGAACATCTGCTATAATTTATTTTCAGAGTCTAGATTTTGCCATCAGGAACCCTTTTCTATCATCAGTTTTCACTCCCTTTCCCCTCGCCTCATTTCTCTGAATCACTTTCTTGCAT
Organism: Galerina sulciceps; assembly: GCA_023014345.1. Classification (NCBI taxonomy): domain Eukaryota; kingdom Fungi; phylum Basidiomycota; class Agaricomycetes; order Agaricales; family Galerinaceae; genus Galerina; species Galerina sulciceps. The sequence goes on from JAEDXJ010000001.1 coordinate 305,508, forward strand.
TTTTGCTTCCTTATTTGGGTTTTTTTTCTCTCCTATTCACCTCTTCTCAACTCGCATTTCTACTGATATTTCCAAAGTATTTACACTACCCTCGGTTGCCCTCGTCGTTCGTAACACTCGTCTTCGCCTTCGTAGTTCGTTTTCTACCGCCTTGGTCGTTTGCGGCCTCGCCCTTGCTTTCTCTCTCGTCATACGACCCTCGTAACTCGTTAGTTTCGTTTATGCTCCCTAGGAACCCCAAACCGAGCTTTAGAACCACTGGCTGCGATCGAATTCGTGTTATGGTTTTGTGCACGGCATAGCACATCGTAGGCATATCATCGTAATTACGCATCCTTCAAAAATCTTGTCAATTCCGCTCATCCTTTAGTTCTTCAATTTAAACCTCGATGTTTTGGTATAATACCTATCTAGATACATCTAGTTTTGGTGTAGATCAGGTATAATTCTCCCATGGAACAAACGTAAAACAATCTCTTCGCTGCTTGCAACACCCAGAGAAGAAACTTGAAATGTTCTACAAGTTAAACATTAAAACAGAAGGCGAATTTTTTTTTAGAAGGCTGGAAAAGAACTGCCTAGCCAGCTGGGTAAGTTGTAGGCAGAGACTTGGTGTATTTCCGGTGTTTCCTGACATGTGCTGACAGAGCAGTGCCATATTGCTGTAATTGGTCTCTTATTAGGGGTCAGAGATTCATTCCAGACATACAGGGAAAAATATGTTTTGACTAGAATGAAGTACATGGCCAATTTCACGATTCGAGACTTTGGGGCGCGGGGGGATCAATCGGCGCGGGTCGTGAGAATAAATGTGCATGCGGTCAGTCATAGAGAAGAAGACCATCGACCGAGGACAGACTTTGATTCATTATTCAACTGAGTTGGTCAAAATATTCCCAAACGAGAGAGAACTGACCATGGTTTATGCCACCCGCATTCATTCTCGCAACTTGTCGAGGTTTGATCGATTCGCAGAGGCCACAGTCGCCATACAAAAGGCGCTAGACTGGTATGAAGGTACTCCTGCAGAGACGTGCTCGGCTGTTCAACAACATATGCTATGCATTCGGCAAACAGCCATCGTGCTTTACGCCCAGGGGTATCCAGAGATGGCCCTGGGTGGTTATGAAAAAACCATCAATATTGGGAAGACATTTTTGTCAGACCCTAACATTGTCAACTTGCTAGCTTTTACGGAGGCCAATTGTGCTCAATGTCTTTTTGGTATTGGACGGTATTCTGAAGCGTTGACCGCCAGTCAAGAGGCCTTGTCGATCATTCGTGAGAGCGAATATCTGGATACCTTTGCTCTGGATACCTTTTCTCTGGTATGGTGCCTGCAAGTTTCTTTTGTGGTGCAGCATTTCAACCGGAACACGGAAGCGGCAATTAATGCCATACAGGAAGCTATCAATTTATTCCGTGCTGCTATCACTACAACCAAAGCCGCAACCATCCGATTGACCCATCAGGTTAATCTTTCAGAGTGCCTTCGATTTCTGTCTGAGGCTGAAGCTGATAACGGAACCGAGGTTGACACAATGCGTCTCGCCCAAGAAAGCCTAGACGAGATCAGGAAAGTCAAAGCAGCAAACTTAGTAATACCCTGGGGAGACGTTCAAAGATCGTATATGGATACCCTCCACACACTCTCCCTGCGTCTCACCTACAACGATGACCTTCCTCAGGCGCTGGACCTAATGGAGGAGGCTAGCGCTTACTATGAAAAACGTACGCAGGCACACATTGGTCTGTATCCCGAATTTTCTTGGATCCTCCTTTCGCAAGGCGTGCTATACTGTGCTGCCGGACGACACGAGAAAGGAATAACGGTCCAAGCCAAGCTCGCCGACATACAGGAGCGACTTGCCATAACATTTCCGACCCTCTCACGCTGTGTCCAGCTCAAGATTGATCGTGAAAGAGGTCGTCCTTCGTGGATCGCCTTGGTCTCTAAACTCAACCTTAAGTGCGATCATCAATACTCGAAAAGAATAGATGAGGTTTCCCACCAACGTCGGTGAAGGACCTAATTGAAAAATATTCTCCCAAATCGGTATAACGGGTTAGTTGGTGTTTTGAGACTTCAGAAAGAAAGTAGATACGTACATGGACATGGATACTGAAGAAGAAAAGTTTTATGACTAGCATGAATGACCCGCTTGATGAAGGTACCTTGGCAGGCTGTACAGCCCACGATCGCCTTTACCAGAAGTAACACTAAAACGCGAACCGTCTTTGTGATTTACAATTTCTGCATTGAAATTTGGATCGAGGTAAATAGGAGTCGAGGAAAAGGGTAATGAGCACCTTTGCGTCAAGTTCTGTATTTCGTAGGGTAGGCGCCATACCGTTTTCTTCGCTTTACGTCCTTACACACCTAATTTTCGACTATTGTCATACCACTCGGAAGCACCTTTTCTGTGTTCATTATTTGTTCTTTTGTCATTTTAAACTGGAAAGAAGGGAATAAGCGCACAACAGTTTAGAGGAATAACAAAACCTCCTAGAATATAAAGAAATTTAGTAAAAATTTCACGCTTTGCACGAACCTGCTGAACTTGATATATTTATTCAAATTATGCCCTATTGACGTTTTCAGGAATATTAGAATCATAGGTAACAAGTCAGAGCTAAGAAGTTCGTGTCACTATCTTCGGCGCTTATATTACCATAACCCTCTCCAGTCGCCATACACTTGCTTCTCCCTCCAGCCTCCAGTGTTACCTCCAGTGAATAGAATTCCATTTTAAACCTCTAAAACTCGTCTGATTACCTCTCTACTTCGCTCTCAGTTGCCCACGTCGTCTGCAACATTCACTTTCGCTCTCGAAATTCGTTTCGGCAGCCTTCGCCGACTGCGGTATCGCTCTCGCCCTTGTTTTCGTCGCTCGACACATGTAAGCATAGCCCCGATCCACACCTCGAAACCACTCATTGCATTCATTCGCATTTTTGTCGTGTTTTGGGCACGGCATAATGCGACGTAGGTATATCACTGGACTACTAAGACTATGATGAACTCAAAAATTAAGGTTTCTCTTAGACGGTTGACAGTTTTTTGGAACTTCAACAACAACCTCGCCTTCCGCTCATTGACCTGCCCGACCTCGAAGTCAATACTTCGGGGAGCCAAAATGCGTGTACTACCTGGTTCTAGGTACGCTCAGAAGTTAAAGGAGAGCATGAACATAGTGGCAGCTAAACACGGGGTTAGGCGAGTTCGAAGCATTCAACGGACGACTTGATATTCAGCCATCGCCCGTTTTTACACCCGTCTGCTTCCTCCTTTACAACAACGGAAGTTGGTCACGACGCTCCTTCGGTTCGTTTATTCACCCTTACGTAATTGATGGCGAAGTTAAACACACTTCCAGCTACACCACCAGCTCTGAAATTTTTAGAATTCTTTTTCTTACCAGCTGCAAAATCAAGGAAGCGCGGAAGCACAAAAACCGCGGCCTCGTAAATTCACAGCAACGTGATTCTGCAAAATCGACCTATTTTTTTGTGGCCCGATCTAACAACGTCAGGCTAGCAAACGAGCGCATTCGGTTTTTTTTTGCTGGTTTTCTTCTAGTTCTTTTCTAGATAAATCAATTCGATAAAAACATACTTCAGTGAGACGGAATGTCTAATGGTATTTAAAGTTGTGACTCGGAAGAGTTCTCGAAAGGTGTTTGCAGCCACGACGTAGACAAATGGATTGTCTAATTAGGGTCGCTCAAAGTTCACCTATTCGGCTCATTTTCGCTTCATTTTTGATCTCCTATTCGGTTTCCTACTTGAAAAATGAGCCAAGTAGGAACTCGACTAGGAACCGAAAAATGGACGTTTTTACGAAAATGACCTCTTGGGGTCGCTATTCGCAAAAATGGCCATTTTCGACTTCCTACTCACTTTCCTATTCGTCCGGCAGCATTCATTCTCCGTCCTTCCCATCAATTGGCTTGTATCTCTACCTCACCGCGGGTTTTTCTGCCTCAATAAGTTCATTTTGTCTTTTAAATAATACCTTATATGTACCCAGCCACTTTAGTAAAAAAAAAATAATTTATTGAATATTCTAGAGCGTTATAGTGATTATAGGAGGGAAGCGGCAGGAGGAGAACGGGTGAAGGTTAAATATTCGGCTCCGTTCGGAGTGCCAAGCTGGTTCCCTGACGCTAACCAACGTGGGAAGCGGACTTGGCGAATTGGGATGACCGCCGAATGCGAGCCGAAAAACGAAGGGAATAGGAAGTTTTCCTACTCGGTTCATTTTTCCAAAAAACCGTGAGGGGGGGTTCAAAGTTGGCCATTTTTGGCTCCTATTTGCTTCCTATTCGGTTTCCTACTTGACGAAATTTGGCGGGGCTGCCTGCCAAAATGACCCGAAAATGAAGTCGAGTAGGAAACCGAATAGGCTCAACTTTGAGCAACCCTATTGTATGTCATTGTAAATCTTCTCTATGCGATAGTCGACTGATATTTGATCTGCCGTAGAAAAATTACAGACCGGCTACCTAATTCAAAGGATTCAGTTCCACAGAGATGCAAGACGAAGTAGGAGAGATAGAGCACCGCTTTGTCTCGATTACACCAGTCATGTGTGGTGAATTTCCTTCGAATTTTATTTCCTCGTCGTTCATTTGAAATATAACGAAAAAATCCTGGTCCAGGTCATTTTTTCGTACCTCTCTCGCTTTTTTTGTAGACCCGTTCCGGACGTTCAACGTTCAACGTTCAACCCTCAACTTCCCAGTTCAAATATTGCAAAGCTGAGGATGCGTGCATGTAATCGGCTTAACACTAATATATTACACAACCGATATTAAAATTAACTCAAGTGAGTTGGCTAGAGTTGCTAAAGCGCCAAGCACGCCATGAGTCGGATGCACCCGCCGTCGGTCCATTCGGATCTAAAAAAGTAGATTACGTCATACGTGTTCTCTCGTCCTCAACGAGATCAAAACATCGACGCGTCAGAGCTCAACTTCCCCCCCCTCCCTTCGTTGCATGTCAAATCAGACCACCCTATCATCATGTCGGAAACTTGAAAAACGCCTTATCTGGCCGATCAGGCCAGCCAGGCTCCGCTGGCCTGATCTGGCCTGATCAGAGGAGAAGATCCCTGCCTGATTAGGCTGGCGTGACAGCACCCAAGAGAGTGACAGCGTCATAAACGGTCTGATCAGGCTGGTCTCGTCACAACAGCAAAATATTAATTACTTTCCTCCTTACCTAATTAGACTTTAGAACCTGCTCTGTCTGGGAATCGAACCACCGCCCTCATCAGAGGGGCTTACATGATCTGACAACCAACAAACACTTTTACCAATAGACTAAGTAACTGATATGTGAAGATGTACATAAGGTTAATATAAAGGCTATTCAACCGATTTGGGTAACTCAAGTATTTCTCTAAGTCCGTTGCACGTTCGCGCGGTCACAACTGAATCCACAATTAAACAACATCAACTGGACGGTTTGCTGAGTTTAAGGGCGCATTGGATAGGTATTTTTAATACCTTTCTAATGCATCTATTTATATGAAGATATAGCGCTATTCTATTACAAGATTTTGCTTGCACTGAATTTTAGTAGCTTCAAGTAAAATTTGCAACGCGCTCGTTGTTTGTCGGGTCAGAGTCTGTCGGACACGGCAGAATACTTTAAATTTTTACAGAACAAAATTTGAAAGTGATACATAAAATATTCACTGCGAAATCTCTGAATCCTTGTACGTCCTACCCAAATACCATCATTTCTGAGCCACACGTTACCCTGTGTTAGAATCAATCAAAAACCATTTCTTTGTTTCAATTGCAATATAAATCATAGTATGTTTACTTTAGTAATCATTCCTGGCTAAAAATCAATCGAGAATCTAGCACACCACACCGGAACGGTCGGAATTCGCTCATTGCCGACAGATTTCACGAATTCGGTTACACCTCTACCAGTTCTTGACCATAAAAGATTTTTTTGGACTCTTTTTAAAACAAACGTGTGTGAGAGATGATATTAGTACTCATACGTGTAAAAAAGTGCGCCTATGGTGCGCAACGGTCGCGAATTCGTAGGTTGCCTAATTACTGACAGATGTGACGGTCTGTGACGCGGCCTGATATTATCTCAGCCAACCCGATCAGGAAATTCAGGCTGATTAGCCATCTGATTAGGCGAAAATCGTGCCTTATCAGCGTGGGTATGGAAAGCCGCACTGTCAAGCTCCCAAAATAGCATACGCATCACTAAAAATACAATCTCCGACGTTTGTAAGCCTACAAGACCTCAGACACCCCAAAAGTAGGTTGTTGTTCTTGTTTCGTCAATACCAGTAATATATTCTCGAGTTTCGTATTTTACAAGTGATTCAATAAGCTTCGGGTTTGTAATCTAAGTTCTCTCAGTCAGAGTCAGTCCCGCTGATGAGCGCTTGCATGCTCTAGCTGCTAAAAGTACGGAAAACTCAATCTTAGTCCGACTTCATTGTATTTCTGACCGTATTTACATAGCGTGCCGATCGCATTTAATCTATCTACACTTCCTTCCCACCTCGTTCTAGCCTTAGGCGCCCAGCGCGCATCCCCCAGATTCACAGATTTGTCGCTAACGGACTAGCATGGTCCTTGAAGTCGGGAAATCTCAGTCGCATCACGAGCGTCTCCGCGCGGTTGTATGTGGGTTCTACTTCCGCATCCGTAGGTGTAACGCCACGCTGACGCCAACAAATTCCGCTACCATGTTGGAGAACTCAACAAAGGGATCATTAAACTTCATCAAACCAAGGCGCAGGATAACGGTCTTACAATCGCTATTCCATTGGAGACTGGAGACTGGAGACTGTTGAGACAGCGCTTATTCATACAACGCCGTGTGGTTCACCCGGGATCCTTAATCCGCACAGTTCCTCGCTTTCAAGCTCCTCGATCACGGATTCAGGGTTGCTTTCACAGATTAGGATATACTGACGATGGGCTATGCCGTGCACAAACAAAAAAGAACTAACACACGATCGTGATGAGTTGTTCTGAGGTGCGGATCAGCGTACCAAAATGACCAAAAAAAGTCTTACGAGGGTTGAGGATTAAGAGCGAGATCGAGAACAAAGCTGCAAGCAACTAGAGGGATAATAAAACGAGTTTTGGAGGTAAAACAGGGCATGTAATTGACTGATAATAAAAAGCAACTTCTTAGTGCCATGGCCTTTCTTGCTAAATTTGGTCTTGAAGAGCTTTTATTGACATTCGGTATTTAAAAATAACAATGCAGTACACGAACATCTCCTTTACCCTCCATTTAAGTATCAGTTGTTATGATAGATTCGGCATATTCTATCGACAACTAATAGGATGTTAGACTTATTACATTGTTGGTGCACATTGGCTTAGGACAGACTAAGGCCCGGGAACAGTTAACAAGGTTATCCTCGTAAGCCGGGACTTATTACATTGTATAATTCACGGAAGCTGTTCCTCGTAAAGTGAACTTCAGAAGCACCAGCGGCTTCCGTTTCATTTGACCGTTCCCAAGTTAAATGACCTCGAACTTCGAACAGCTATTATCGCAGATTTGATCAAACCTTCGAGCTGCCGACTTGGAAGTCTTTATTTACTCGACTTAGAACTTGACTAAGAGATTCTCTGTCAGATTTAATACGACATTTGAAGTACACATACCCGTACCGCCGACGCGGGTTGGCGGGTCAGGCGCCGAGCTCAAACTCGGCGCTTATTAGGCATTCCAAACGAAGGTTTTGTTATCAGAGGTAATTTTTTAAGATGGCTCTGTTAAGAAAAAGTCCGTTGGATAAGTTGAATTATCCCTGGATTAGCTCGTAAAACAAGTAAATACGATATCTGACACTCTATTCGTACAACTTACAGTCCTTTAGGTATGTAGAATCATTAAATAAAAAGGTAGTTAGCCTGAAAAATAAAGTTACTACTGTAACACCAACCCGTCGACTCCACCATGTGGGGCTTTTGTACCCGCCTCGGCCCGTACCCTTGAGTGAGGGTACGATTTTTTTGGGGGGAAGGGTACAGGATCCTGGGACGACCCCAGGGTTACCCATGCCAATCCCGGCTCCGACTCGTCGCAATTAAAAGTAGAAAGAAATGGACGCGGCACTCAAAAAGCCACAGAAATTTAAATTTCAAGCATCAGTCAAGCTTGATACACCATATCCTCAATAACTTGATCAATAATGGTAGCAGGCTGATCATCTGTTGCGCAGACCTTGCATGTGCTCTGCGTCTACTTTGCGCAGACTGGGAACTATCTTTCAAAAACAATTTTTAGCAATAGAATCTATGCTTACTAGCAATTTCCTCTTTGAGTTTTTGTTTCAAAGAAGTTGCTACCGTTTTCGCGCAAGATTTTTCTTGCACGAAGACGAGGGATACTCGTGGGAAACAGCAAAACTTTAACAAGGGATCACTGCGAGAACTAGCACTACCATTTCCATTGAAGATGAGCGGTCAGAATGTCGGGTATATGACACGGAATAGATGTATTCAAGATGTATCCCACATATTTATTAAGCCCAATATACGACAATACAAACTAGTATGAAGTCGCGTGGTTGCGCTGGACAGGCGTCCGCAGAACTGCGCGTTAAAGGACTTGCGCAAGCACGCAAGATGCCATGCAAATATTTTTTTGGCCCCACGGTACGGAGTTTCTGAAGTCCTTGTTGATTACAAACGGCGGAGTGTGGATCGGCAGTGATGCCGTTGCTATTTTTGGAGCTTGACAGTGCGGCTTTCCATACGTGGGACCTGATTAGGCACTTTTGATATTTCCGACAATTCTTCACCACATCCTTACCCTAAATCCTGAATATGACCGCTCAATTCAACGTCTTCAAATGCACCGACATTCACCACCTCAAACACACTTCCACCTACGGCGAGCTCGATGCACTCAATGAGCTACAGATCATCAATCACCGCTTTCTGCCCTCCAAGCAAGCCAGCGACATCCTTGTGGTCATGGAAGACGACCCCTGTAAGCTTCACATGTTCTCGGTAGGGTTGTTTGTTGGGCACTGGTAGGTCGGATTGCTGTGAGAGGAGCAGGTCGTGTGTTTGGGATCTGAGCTGAGCGTGGGGGATGTGCGGTATGTCGAGCATTTCACGGTCATTCGTGTTGTTTCTACGTGTCCGCGGGTTGACCTGGTTCGTATTATCTGTCCAGAGTCTATCGGAGACGCTATGATATGGACCGATTCGAATTCCCCATCGCTGATCTCTCTATGATTTCCTCTTATCTTTTCTCCACATTCCCAACAATCTCCCACCCTCTCTCCTCCAAGCTTCCAACTCTTCCTTCCACTCCGCCTCCTTATGCAGGTCGCCCACACTCATCCGACTCCCTGTGGAACAACTTCCACCGCATCTGATTCACCTCGTTCCTCGCTCACTACCTAGACCCCGTCATCCCTCCCCGCAACCACCGACCCCGAACCTCCCTCGCGTGCATGCGATCTCGCCAACCCGACGCCCCAAAATTCAGTGCGCAAGAGCACAGTATGGTTTCCAGTGCCCAACGGACGCCTTTTTCATACCAAAAACATCTTCATATCCGCGACGCTTATAGCTGCACGGACTTCTGACGAGGGCAGCCTTTGAGGGGGCGATGCAGGAAGGAGGTGACGCTGTTGCCTGATCTCTTCACACTCGCGAACGAGAATATGTTCGCCGAACGCGTCTTCCTCACGAGCCGGGTCGGCAGAAGAGAGATACGTGGAACACACGGTATAGAACGCCGCCAGAGGCGCTCGATTCAGTGAGTGTTAATTCTAATTTAACGCATTCATACGCCAACTTCGATCGCTAACTCGCTTATCCACTCACCGAACCTATAATCAGCCAAAGCAGTCGTCTAAAAAGACGCTGTGACCCTCTCGAATGCTTGTTCAACTCGCTTCATCCCCGCCCCCCTCGCTTGCTCATGTGCGCAGCCCTCGACTACATCTTCCCCGCCGACCCTGCTCCGCGAATCAAATGGAATCTGCAAAACCGTTGACGTGGGTCTATAAGCCACAATCCTGAACCACATATACACTCATTTTCGAGGCCAACTCATGATCAAGCAGTATACGGATCAACCCACAAAGCAGGCCGTCTTGGGGCTCGCGGTGCAGTTCTTATTGAGGAGCGAAGAAGAGAGGACGTGTAGATTTATTGATTGAGATTTTTTGTCGGACCAAATATTGAGGAATTTACAGTCCATGTTGGTATGCATTATCTTTTTTCATGCTACATTCGTCCTTCTGACACTGTTTTTAGATATCAGTAATCCATCAACCCCTCGCTTGGGGAGACCCGTGCTTTCCATGCCTTTCTGCGGTGAGTTACAAAACACCTCTATACCCAGTCGTGTATTCGACACGTACAGCCTCGTCGCTTGAAATATCACCAAGTCGATAGTGGGTAGAATACATGGAGGTCGCATACACGAGAAAGTCCCCATTATAGCACATCGAGTCAGAATCCTATTTCAGTATTCCGGGTTTCTCGTCTGGAGCGTAGAGAAACAATTTGTGGACTATAATTATAATATACAAGCAGTTGTTTGCCTGGGTTTTGAGCTACGAGACCAGAGATTGAGCCTCGCCCCCTTCGCTTCCTCACGATCAGGTTCATTGGCCTTTCTCACAACTTCCAGTTTCGTGAGGCAAGACCGACTACGAGCGGCAAAGACTCCGCGCAGGATGAAATATAGCCTCCATCAGTAGCAGCAGCCATGCCGTCGCGTTCAAATTGGCCCTGGCCTGAGATTCCCGAGATGCCCGAGTCATGAACTAATGCATCAGAACATTGGATGAACACGAGACAAGGAAAGCAGAGTGCACCGTTTCGGTGTACCTGGCTATTTGGAACGATGGAAATTTGGCAGCTCTCTCGTCCATCCTGTTTTCCATAGTCCCACAGATAGTCACAGACGAAGTAAGTGCTTGAAGGCGAATTGGACGTGTTCGCCATCAAACAAGCTAAGGAAGAGAGGCTTCGTGTGCCTCAGAGTGATATCAAATTTGTATCAAATTGAAAGATGGTGGCACACGTACTAAACAGATCACCGCGGAGGTTAGATGCCCAGCGGGTTAGATAAGGCAGATTGACCCACGAGATAGTCGAAATCGAATGTGGCACATCGACGGTTGAGCTGGTGAAACTTGGAAAGTAAGTACTGCGAAAGTGTCAGAATTCCGCACAGACGTAAGACAGCGAGAACGGAGCTCACTCTTTGGGTTTACACTCGTTCATGATGTCTCTGTTTTGCCACTTAGACAGACGCAAATGAACTATAGGTCCCAGGAGTCGATCGGGATATAGTCCTCATTAAATAAACCCTGCAGCGACGTTGTCGTATGAGATAGTGGCACGCGTACTACGCCAACCACTCCTGCGGTACGGAGTCTAGCACGTTCTAAGAGGCAGGTCTATTAGCGAATGAGAGCTCCTACTTCATCATTGACAGGTCTGAGGATCGCGGGCTACAGAGAAGTCGACCGACGGCGGAGGTTTTGCGGTTACAGGGGATTGGAAAAGAAACTCAAATCACTGGAGGTGTAATTCGTCCGATAATCCGTATAGAGTAATAGGACATTTATGTAAGGAGAAACTGCAAAATGTAGGCCGGATAGCATAAGAATAGCTAGACGGTTGAGAAACGGTATCCCTGATATGCAGCACGACAAGGCAGAGGATTCAGCGGGCATATAAGACTCGCAGGTGTCGCCCAACGTAAGTTAGCCTAGAATAAAAGCCGACAGTACCGCAAGCAGAATACTAAGCTCATTTCAGCCTGGAAGAGATGGAGGTGGGATGTCGTTGATGACGCGTTCACGAGAGTGTTTTATTTCATGGGTGCGTCACTTTTTTGCTCTGCGTGACGTGACGCAGTGTGGAGTTCCCAGGAAAATTTGAACGTGTAATGCACCTTCTCTCGGGGAAAGGACGATTTCGTCACGTGGACCTGGCGGGGGTAACGCCGCGTCACGGCGCTTTTGACAGTTTCGTCACGTCGACGGTGATTTTCCTGCTTTGGCTGGCGTGATGGGCTTGCGTCACCTCGCTTTGCCCTTGTTTCGTCCTCGCGCCTTTGCTCTCCGCCTCCTCCTATCCCTTTTTTGTTCACCTCCCCGCTCCCATCACCCGATTTGCTCATTTTTTATTTTCTTAGCCCCGTCGATCTCACCAGGCCCTGGGCAGCGGACCGTCAACTCAATGGACCAACCGCAATTGGCGCTCGAACCGAATGCGCCGTGCTTAATGCTGGCTCCGCGACCGACTCTCTGCACCTGCATTCGGCCTGCCTCCTCATCGCCTTCGTTCTTGGTACTGCGCTCTTTTGGATCACCTACCGCTGCACGATGACCGACGTCAACATGTTTGAGGATGATAACAAGGACGAGAATCAGATGGACATCGACCCGAACCCCACTGGTGGGCTGGCCAGCACGGCGAGATCCACAGTGAGCAGTTTGCTGCCATTTCCACGTCTGCGGGATGATGGGCACATCGATACCCAGCACTTGGACATGTAAGCAGTGCTCTGTCTTCCATTCTGTGTCTCCTACCTAACTAACTGCGCCACCTCTCTCAGCTATTCCGTCAAAAAGCCAATACTGGTTGATCTGTGCCGCGAGTTCCGAATTCCACACTCAGGTAACATGGCGGCCCTCCGGGAGAGGCTTAGGAACTTCAGCGGTGACCGGAGCCGCTGGGAAAAGTATGTTTTCCTCTTTCATTTATTGTTCGTGCTGCTGACATGCTCAAAGGCTCAAAGGCAATGCCGTTCGTGCACACCTGGGGCCGAAATCTGGGAAGGTCACGAAGTCGTCAAAAAAATCCACCCAGCGTCGCTACAAGATGTTTGAGAACACCACGAACAGGACTGTTCCCTTGACTGGAGCACCCGAGCAGCGCAGCAGTGAGGCTCAGCATCTGGCGGATTTGGACTGGGTAAGTGACAACATTTTCAGAAATTTGTGTTGAGTTGGCTGAGACGTCTTTATGTAGGCTGCTCGTATCATGAATCGTTATCCCTATCGTGACGAGGAGACGCGGATGGAGCTGGCAGCACAAGATGCTGCTCGCCGTATACCGGACAGACAAGTGAGTGCTTGGGGTCAATGCATACCACATTTAAGCCATACTGATCTATGTAATTTGTCAACTCAGACCGAACACGGATCCTCGCTGATGCAGGGCATTGAAACCGCCAATGCACACCTCTCGAAGATTCTCGATCTTGTAGCCACCAGCTCCGCTCCACCTGCTGGTTCTCTGATCCCATCTGGTTCGGTTCCCCATCCAACGTCTCCACTGCCACCTATCTCTCTCGCAGCCAGTTTACTACTGCCCACAACTGTGCCTCAGCCGTCGCATGCCTGCATTGAAGTCACACGATCCATCGTACTCGGTGATGGCAGGAAGCTTGCATTCACACAGGACGATGTCCCGTCACCGCCGTCGGTTTCATTTGCCCGCGATATACCTGGCTTGAATCGGATGTGGGACGATACAAGCAAGCATTGGGATGGCCATTCGGTACTCAAGATCAAAGGTGTCGCAGTCGCCCTTGTGTATTGGAATGAGGTGTACAATTCCAAGTGTGGCTCGTCATGGAAACCTGGGCAGTGGAAAGGGACGAAAGGGAAATGGTTCGAGTGGAAGGTGTGTTTTTTTTGTCTGTCTGTCTTTGATACTTGCACTGACCGATACAATGCTAACCAGGTGCTTGTTAAACGCTGGCGCAAGGGCACTCCAGAACAATTTTGGTCTTGTTTTGTGGACACGAACGGCAAGGCTCTTGGCTACAAAGCGATCCTTGATCGTTTGTCGGAGGAACGGAAAGAACGTCAGAGGCTTGAGTCCGAGCGGATCAAGCTTGAATATGGTGACTCATTTCCGTCGGTTTTTTCGTATGTCAAGAATGGTGAGAGGCATGTTAAGGTCAAGCCGTGTGACATTATCAAGCAGTATCACAAGGAGAAGGGGCTTGATGCTGATGACGAGGATAAGTATGATAGTGATTCCATGTAGTCTTTGGTAATTCATTACATTCATAGTATACAAGTAGTCTATAGTTTTTCGTAGCAATTTAATCTAATGTTTATGAGTTTAAACACTATGCACAGTGGCAAGATCTGCCACATTGGAAGCATTTCATAGCAGGAGCACGGTCAGGTCGGAAATAATCCTCTCGCCTGTCGGTTGGGTTATCATTCCATGAGATAAGATATCTTACAATCGTCAAGTTGGAAAACTCTATGCTCCAACCACCCCAGTCACAAAGCTGCCGCAATGACCAACGCCGCTCCGATGACAGGTACTGACACCCGCCACGGCGGAATGAATGGGTTCCGTATGGAATGGGATCAATTGCAATGTCAAGAAGGTTGTTTCGGAAGAGCTCGAGGAACTGCTCTGATGTCTAATTAAATTTGAATCAGTATTGGATAGCTTACAAGAAATATCCTGAGCTTACCATTGGCGTGTCCTCGGTTGACGGCCTGTCACCTGAGGCTATCCGACGAAAAAGATAACCTGACGTGATCTTGCTTTCACTGATCCACTCAGCCAAAGCACGGACAGGGCACAAATGGGCCTCATCCCATGGGAGAACATAAAGATGAAATGGTTTTATACCTTCAGGGCAAGAGTAAATATTGATACAAGATAATTTAAGCTACAACGAACCACCGTCCTGATGGGTCTTTCGAAATGGGAGGGTAAGAGTTATACAATCCTCTTCGAGGACAACATGCTCTCGTCGTATCTTGAGCACCTCATCAGAACGAAGGAGGCACAGAAAGGCGATCGTGTAGATGGCCTGAAGTTCTCGTCGCGCCATGCCACCTCCCCAGTCATCCAGATTGGTACCTTGGGCTCGCGAACCTGGCTGATACGGCTTGACCTTCCAGTTTTTGGGCTTGTGATTTTCGTCATAAAGTTGTTTTAGCGTTTTCTAATAAGTGAGTTCAGAAGATTGCAGTACATACTGCCACAAATTACTCACAGATGTGATTGCACGAGCGCTTGTCGGAACTTCGCCGTTGCGAATCTACAAGCCATGGTCAGTCAGCATAACATCTGTCAAAGTTGGCCCACATACCTTCCGGGTCCGCAAACTCATCATATATGTTGACACTTGCTCGGAGATAGATGGGTTTCCACCCATTCTCCCGGTGATCTCACTTTTGGCCCAGGGACGTTGGCCTAGCCCGAGAATACGACCAAATAAATGGGTCATAGAAGCGCGCATCTTCTGACCATGAACAAAAGAGTCACGGACTTGATCGTGGGGCTTCGGAGAGCCATCTAAATTTATATCGTCGCAGCTAAAATGGTGGTTAGTTCAATCCAATACTGATTCCAACTTATTGTACTCACTGTTCCATGATCCATGCGGTGATATAGAAGGGGGCGTCTTCGGGCGGAGTGGCACATACAAAATCTTCGCGTTCCTTGATAAGTTTATGATCAAGGAGGAATTTGACGCATTGATCACTAAGTCTGTTGGCGCCTTTTGAGAATTGTGAGAGCAACAGTAAAAGCAGTGACAACTGACCGCTGATATTCAGAGTCAGTCTTCTCCGTGACTCCTTTTGATGCTCCGGTGATAGTTTCACGCCAGAGAGAGATGTTCGGCGTCTCAGGTGGTACATTGTCTGCTGGAGCGAGATCGGGAATTGTTTCTTGCTCTCCCTCGAGATCATCCTGAACGTCTTCAACTGGAGGCTGGCTGATAGCGAGAACTGAAGTCAATCCAGCATATGCTGGGGATGATGCCTGGGAATGGTGGGACATTGCAACTGGTATGTCTAGGAAAGAACAAACACGCAGGTTATATACTGTAGGGCCAGACATATAAGAAACACATCTCACCTGAAAAGGACAACCCCTTTACAAGTAGACACGGCAGCAGCGGCAGCATATGAAGCACCAGCGCACCAGCACACGGAGCTGGCAGAGGGCTCAAAGAGACTCCGTTGACTACACTGGAAAGCGTGGCTGAGTTCATAAATGAAGGTCAAATAAAATGGAGCACATACGCATTGCAGACGGTTTGCTCCCTCCTCAGTCTCTCCTAAAACCTTGCCACTGGCATCCTCTCTCCAGACACGCATTATTCGTTATGTCGCAGTAAGGAATTAATACAGGTCCTGAGGGTCAAGCCGCATCCTTCATTACAGGCTTTGCAATCAAGTAAATAGTAAACATACCCATGACGTCCTGGCTGCTCAGTGCCTCTTCAAATTAAGAAAGAAAGAATATGCAGCTCTTGCAGCTGTTGAGAACACAAGCGCAAGTGAATACACATGAGGTAGCATGTGAGGTAAAGGTAGAATGCAAGGAAAAATCAGATTTGTTGAATTCAACGCGATCAACGCGGTCAGGTGATAACAACAATCGGAGATGAAGGAAGCAGCTAGACCGTCCTCTCTGTCAGTGGACCGTCCTCTATGCAAAGAGAACGTTTTTTTAATATGTTTATTTGGAAATTTCTCACCTTCAACCGTCTTTTTTGTTGTTCACGACAGTTGCGCAAATTGATAGTAAACGTAAATTAAAACACTGTGACTCGTTTTAGATTATTTCGCTAACACTTCAAGCTGTCAAGTCATTGAAAGAATGCATTTATTGCATGGCATCAGGTAGGTAATGGGTATGCAAGACGGTAAGACTAAGATGAACACATGTATACTACAAGGCCTTATTTAATATAAACATCGTGGTTGGATATATAATCTATGCTGCCTCAAAAACATCGTGTTAGTAGTGCTCTCTTTATGGCTCCTACAACACTCAAACTCACCAAATCCCTCATCAAATATCTTGCACTCACCCCAGGCCAAATGTTAATTCCAACACTGTAAGCAATTCTTTCTTTGTGATCCTTATTTCGGCTCGGTGCTGTGTTTGGTGGTCAGTTTTCATCGAGGTTGAGCTTCGGGTTCGTTGTCCGATGAAGTATTGAGGTGAATTCCTCGTCATCGTCGTGTGGAGAGGAGCTTCGGGTTCGTTGTCCGATGAAGTATTGAGGTGAATTCCTCGTCATCGTCGTGTGGAGAGGGTTCGTCCGTCCCTGGTCGCCTTGTCATCGTCGCACGGAGAGGGTTCGTTCGTCCCTGGTTGCCTCGTCATCGTCGCGCGGAGAGGGTTCATCCCTAGTCGAGGTTTGAAGTGCGGAGAGAGTTAGTCCGTCCCTGGTCGCCTCGTCATCGTCGCGCAGAGAGGGTTCATCCCTAGTCGAGGTTTGAATTCCTCGTCATCGTCGTGCGGAGAGAGTTGGTCCGTCCGTCGCGCGGAAAGAGTTTGTTATTGAAGTGACGAGTCCAGGTGGTTGTGGCATGTCCTTGGTGTTCAATGTCGGTCCTCGATTGAGGTTGAATTCCTCATCGGCGAGGTTTCTGGGTTCTGTGGTCCTCGAGGTGGTTGCAGCATGTCCTCGATCGGCCTTGGAGGGGAGGTGGTTGTTCTGCGGCGTGTCCCTGGTTCATCGGTCCTCGATCGAGGTTGAAGAGGTGGTTGCAGCATGTCCTCGATCGGCCTTGGAGGGGAGGTGGTTGTTCTGCGGCGTGTCCCTGGTTCATCGGTCCTCGATCGAGGTTGAATTCCTCGTTATCGTCGGCCATGTCCTTGCAAGGGGGTTGCGTCATGTCCTTGGTTCGTCGGTCCTTGGTTCGTCCGATCGAGGTTGAATTCCTCGTTATCCCATGTCCTTGGTTCGTCGGTCCTCGAATCGAGGTTGAAGAGGAAGTCCTCGTCATTGTGCAAGCAGAGCCTTGGGGTGCGTGTAGTTAGGGCTGCAGAGCAGAGAGAAAACATAGACTCACCACACCCTCCTCACATTCACCTTCCCCCCGGCCTCGTTGTCATTGTCATTGCTGCATTTCCAGCAGCTGCAGTTGTCGCCGAGCCGAGTTGTCGCCGTGTTCGATCGTCGGATGCATCCCCTTTGAGCAGTCTTCGAGCAGTGCGGTGGAGTGGGGGCGGAGGAAACGGCGTCCAGCGGTGGACGCCGTTTGAAAAGAGTGGCAAGTCGGCTGGAGAGGCTTGGCGGGAGGGGGTAACGCGTTACGATCGCTCTGATCGCTGACTCATCTGGCGCGCCACCGTCTTTTCCCTCGGTCGCAGCTCTACTTCATAGCTTCGATCGTCACTCCGCTATCTACAGCACCCATCCAGCCTAATACGGGCGAAATCGTCGAAGCCAGGCTCCAAGAAGTCGGAACGTTGAAGAAATTGCTCAATGGTACGCTCTAGACGCGTAAATCGCGTCTTTTTCTTGCTTTTCGCATTGCATGAGCAGTCGCTGATGCGTCTCATCTCTAGCGATCTAAGAACCGGTTACGGATGCCAACTTCGAGTTCAATGAAGCAGGTATCGTTCTACGTGCGATGGAAGCTTCGCACGTCGCGCTCGTCTCCGTCATGGTCGGTGCACGCGCCTGGGTTCAAAAGGTACCGCCGTAACCACCCCTTACCTCTGTGTCGATCTTACTTCTCTGATCAAGGTACAGAAGTGTGCAAAGGACGACAATATATATATGCTCAAGGATGCAGACGAGGCTGACGTGCTTAATCTGATGTTCGAAGCTAAGAGTACGTGTTTTTCTTCCCATTTGTTCGCTTTTTTCGTGCTGTTTTTCTATTTCGAACCTGCAAGTATCCAGTTAATAGACGGACATCCTCATGCAACCCCTCCACTAACTTCCACATTATTTTTGTCGTTGTCTCCCTTCGTTCTTCTCTTACTAACCCCCTTTCCCAGACCCCGGCCGCATCGCCGAATACGACATGAAACTCATGGACATCGATGCTGACAACCTCACGAACCCCAAAACGGAATTCGACGCGCGTACCGCCCTTCCCCCCTCCGAGTTCTCCCGCATGATGCGGGACCCCTCGCTCCTCGGTGAGTCTGTGCGGATCGAGGTTTCCAAGGTGGGCGAACGGTTCACGAGCGACGGCGAGGCTGCAAATGGGAGCGTTCTGCTCAGACAGTCGGAGGGAGAGGGTACGAGTGGCGGGAGTCTTAAGCCGAAGGGGTCCGGGAAGCGAGTGAGGGAGAGGAGGAGGACCAGGAGGTCGGGTCAAGTAGTGTGAAAAAGATTAGGAAGGAGTAAACGGACGACGATGTCGATATGGACGATGAGAAGGGGGATAAGGATGAAGAGGAATTCAAGCCCAAGTCGGCCAACGAGGACGGAGAAGAGGAGGAGGATGACGAGGAAGCGGATGGTGATGAGGAAAATAATGGTGAGAAGAGTGTTTGTCTTTTCGTGATATCCCTCACTTCCTTGCTGACGTGTCTCTGTATTGCAGGCAAACGACTCCTCCAAGCCCGCTAAAAAAACCACGCACCTCAAAAGGCAATGGGAGGGCCAAGTCCAAAGGTGCGTGCTACTTATTGTTTTCTTCATCTACCGACTTACAGCTCATTCTCCATCACCGGGCTCAGACGGAGACGAGAGCACCACTGGCATCATCATCGAGATAAACCAGCACGTCTCGCTCACCTTTCCTCTCAAGTACCTGGTCGTCTTCTCTAAGAGCTCGGGCTTGAGCGGGCGAGTGCAGTTGTTGATAAGTAGCGACATACCACTACTAGTGAGTGCGGTTTTTACTTGGTTTGCTTTGATGTCTTTCCTTGCGAGGTCCTGCTTCCTTTTCACTCGTCGAGTTCTTTCGGAGGAGGCGATTTCATGTCATGCTTGGAGGCCCTTTCTTGCTGCCCCAACGCGTTCGGGTTCCAAGAGCCGAAGGTCGCGCCTGGCAAGCGCGTCTGCTTCTTCCTCCTATTTTTTTTATATCCTCGGTGCACGTTTTAGCGTTCGAACTGAAACTTTTCGCTCTTCGTTCTACTTCTACTTTCCTTTGTTAATCCTTAGCCTTGTTTTCATTCGAATGCTTACGCCCGATTGTCCAACTAGGTCACGTACAAGTTCTCCCAGGAGTAAATATCAGCGACAAATAGCTCAACCCACGCCGCCCCGTTCGTTTTCCCTCCCGTCGTTGCAACGCCAACCTCGAATACCAAATTCGTAACTCGCCGCACCATGACATAGGCATCGAGCCATTGTATATTCGCCTTTTAGTCTTGAATGTCATAGCGTTTCATCCATCATTGCCTGCCGTGCTCTGTTATAGTGTCTTCTCTATCCTCCCCATTCGGGTTCATGTACACTTCTTTTCTCGTCTTGACCTTGTTTCGGTCCCTTCCCTAAGCCTGCGTTTTCTGTCTGCATTTTTTTTTCTAATTTTTTTTCCCTCGTCTCACGACATCGCCAATTCGACTTCTATGTTATGAAATAATACCCCAATGCCAATAAACTCTCTTTCTTTCAGATGCTCTTCGACTCTCGACGCAGCTACGGGAACAGTGTTTTTTGCTTATTTACACGAAATGGTTATCGGGAAGACGGAGAAACCCATGCTGAGGAGCATTTGTAATAGATACTTGAGAGAGGTAGTGTCAGACGCCGGCTGCCGGTACACTATGCTTTTAGTCCGATGCTCCAGACCTTCGCTCTGCTTAGACGCAAATATTGCTTCATTTCAATTTAAAGCTAGCCTGTGTTGTGTCGCGAAGACGATTTCGTATATTTCATGTACCACGGAATACTTCATACAGCTTACAAGAGCATAAAAGCAGTGACTAGCATTAAATACACACATCGGTTGGTCTGCTGGTGTTGGAATACAAGCACCCGCACCCGGCGCAGCAGGACGGAGATCAGCGCCGTCTCCACGGCGAATTACACCAGCTGCCGAGATAAGACGAACGGAGCTTATGTCGCGCACAATGATGTGGGCGGCGTTGGGTAGTCGAGGATTTGAAGGCCTACGAGTTCGAGGTCCAAGTGGATGACGGATCGCAGGCGATAGGGAGACGGAGTTGGTGGTACGAGGAGGTGCGACCGGGATGGAGAAAACCATCAACACTTTGAGCGAGTGGGGTGGAAATCCGTTATGATGTTGGGAGGAGCGAGGGGCGAAGGAGGATACGGATGTCGACGGTTTGGAGGAGGGCGGGGAGGGCGGGGAGGGCGAGGGTCACGGGTATCAAAGCTAAAGCAAGTGGAGAGGGAACGCGGAACGCTGCTGCAGAAGCACAGGCTGGGGCGGCGCACCAGGTAGAGCCTGCACGGGGACAGATGAGCGGAAGATGGAGAGAGGGCGCGGGGAAAGGTTCGACGTGGAGGGAGGGAACGGAGGCGGGGAGAGGCAGAGCAGCAGGGGGACATCGACGGCAGAGGAGAGGTGGCACCGGCGTCTGGGTCTGGCGCGGACGCGGACTGGGCGCAGATGATGAGGAGGCGATATGAAGCCAGATAACGGTTTTTTTCGCCCGAGAACGGAAGGCGAAGGAGGCTTTCTTTCTCAAAACGGAGGGGCGTCTCTGCTATGTAGTGAATGAGCGGAATATAGAAAAAGAGAACACAACAGCTACTCACAGAAGCGCGTGGCGGTCTTCAACAGCGCCGGCGGGATGTATGCGATGTCTTCGCAGGGCGTGCGCGCCAAACAATAGTGCAGACCCAGACTCAAATTCTGACCCCAGGGCCTTCTAAGTCACCTCCGTCATCCTCTCCAACGCCACCCTCGGTGCTTAATCAAGCCGCAGGACCGTATAACCTGTAGTCCTTCAAACCTGCAAGTCTTCAAAGCCACTCCCTTCGTCGTATGCAGCATACACTCCGCTCGTCTCATACCACGTCGGCAGCAGAGGTGAATCGTCACACTTGCCACGCTGATCAAGCTGCTTCAGGCGACGGTGCCAGTGCTCCCGTAGGAACACGGGTGCGGCGGAGGAGAGGGGATTGAATGAGAGAGGTTGAAAGGCGGACGAGTGGGTAGGCAGGGGGTTGTAGTGGCGCGCCAGCGTACTAGTAGAGGAAATTAAATGGGAGGGGATTGAATACAGAACGCCGCTGTAGAAGCACGAGCAGGTTCGGCACGCCGGGGTAGAACCGGCGGGGGATGGTAAGCGGGAGAGGCGGACGACGACGCGGGGGAATGTCAGACGTGGAAGGATGGCGTCGAGGCGCGGCGAGGCAGAAAGGCAAGTTGACCGATCAATAAGCTGGGTGTTTATCTGCCCGGCAAGCTCCGGGCAGATAACTTTTCGACAAAATTCGTAAATGCTGGCCTCAAATATGGATGTAAATTTCTGAAATTCGGCTGGTAGGCAATGTATGTACTTTTAAATACTTCTGTCTCTTCATATTTTTTAAATTTACACCGGTGGTTCACAACTCTCATCTGCACGGTCAAAGTTATCTGCCATGGCAGACAACCTTACATAATGGTATTCCCGCGCATCTGAGACTCTTGCCCCCGATGGGTCAGCTCTTTCGCACTCAATAGCATCTCAGATAAATTACAGAAATGGCCGAAAAAAAATGTATGAGTATTAAATAGTGATGTCAATCAATAGGTGAAATATTGCGCTCTTATATTCATTATCAAGCTCAATATTTGGAAATCAAGACCCAGTCAAGACCCATTGACTCTCAGGCGCTATCTATGTGTCCAGAGAATGCATTCCAGCCATTTTATGATGTTTTGTAGTCTTCAGGATTGAAGTTAAAGCTCTTTTTTAGCTGTGAAAAATTCCCCAAAGTACCAGAGCTATCGGGTGAATTCCTCCTTATTTTCTCCTTTTTTTAATTCTTTTTCTTACTTCTGCCCGTGAAAATACCCAGAGTATTGATTGGAAAACCGAAAGGCAGTTCCGCATAAGATGGTTTGTGATTGTCCAAAAACGGTGTGGGAAATGCTCTGATCTTATCTGATATGCCTTATAGAGTTTGATTTGGTTTTACGACTGAAAAAATATTCGTGGCTCCTCCGTCGTCGCGTCTTCATCTTGCCTGTCGTCGAAGCTCTCGGGACACCTTCCCTATCCCTTACCCTCAAGCGCCAGGCCTCACAGATACACCTCGCGGGGCCCGTAAACTCGTCCAAACCATCCCCGCTCCGTGGTCTGAGACGAACACCTTTCGTCACTGACCATTCAAGTACTAAATCAGCAAAAAACGGTTCCTCTCCGTCTGCCGCCTCTATTCGAATCTCATTCGACTCTCCCGCGAGCCCCCTATGCCCTGGCCAATCCGCTCAACGCGCCTGCTCTGTCCTTTCCCTCGCCTTCTGCGAAACGGAGTTACCGACGCGCAAGCCCGCGTAGCCTAATCGACGCAGGATAGCTGCAGGCACGGATCGAGGGGCGAGGACGGGTCATAAGCTAATGGTCGTGGCGTGCATTACACGCATTAACAGCGAAAGTCGTACGTCGAGGCTACGCACAAGGGAGGTGTGAGCGGGATGAACGGTGCGGTTGAGAAAACAAGGAAGGATGTAGGGGCTCAAGAACTGTGCACATCTTCAGCTTTCCGCTGTCTCGTTCATCCGGTTCCTCCGACTTCTTTCCCTTTGGCGTTTCGTACTTCGACGGCGACACTCGCCCGCCCGACCTCGATCTGGTCACCCTAACGCGGTGGAGGTCGAGGTGTTAGGCTAGCTTCGGTCATGCTTCAGAGCGCTGGTGCTCATACTCCTCTAGGAACGGGGACGCAAAAGGGAGAAGAGTTGGCTGAGGGATATCTAAGAGGCGTGCGGCAGTGAATGGGGAGGGGGAGGGTGTGAGAAAGGGAAGAGGGGCAAGAGACGTAAGGCGAGGAAGGGGCGAGAAGGGGAGGTCGAGAGGTCGAGCACGTGGCGAGTAGAGGTCAAAAGAAGACGGCTGAGGAGAGTTTGGGCGTGGAAAGCCGGCGCAGAAGCAGGAGCATGAGGGCTCCCCTATTCTCTCTCATATCGGAAGTCGACCTGTTGCTGATTGTCCTCACAAAAAGACAATCACTGCTGGAAGGGGAATATTCTGCGACGCGCAGAATCGGTGCAGAATGTAATGTGGGATAACAAAGTTCTGCATACCGTAGAATTTATTATTTTCTTCCAATTCTACAACTCGGCAGATTTTTCTCAGAATTTACTCATAATTAGAAATTCTAATTGTGTACTGCCGTCGGCAGAACTTCAATTTCTGAACCGATTCTCAGGTAATCTAAATTTTTGTAGAATTTTACTTTTTATCTAAATTCTCCCATGACCAGAACTTATTGTTCTGCATAACCGCAGAAGGAAAAATTCTGACAAAATTCTGCCAAGTTGTGTAAGCACTGCCAAATCAATCCATTCTGCGGAAGTTCTGCGAAGATTCTGCATTTCCGAGTGCAGAATGATAAATTCTGCCAATTGGAGAATTTAAGCAAAATGTAAAATTCTGCGAATATTTTATTTGTCGCAGAATCGTCGCAGAAGTTGACATTCTGCCGACGGCAATAGACAATTAGAATTACAAATTCTGAGAAGTTTCTGAGAAAAATCTGCCAAATAGTAGAATTGGTGCAGAAAAATACATTCTACGGTATGCAGAATTTTGTTATCTCACATTACATTCTGCGCCGATTCTGCGCGTCGCAGAATAATCCCCTTCCAGCAGTGAATGCCTCCTTTGGGAATGTCGTACCGGAAAAGCGGACCGAAGGAGCTGACCGCATGTTGTCATGTGACAAAAATCAGACGCGTCGTTTACAGCGCTTTCCACAAGGCGCAAGGGTACGGGATTTTTGGGAGAAACCCGATTATAAGAGGTATTGAAACGGACAAATTATCAACACCTCTTTTTCCACTAGAGAGGTATAAATGATTTGAAATTCTGATAGAGTAAGGCGATAAAATTTTGATGGCATCTCGCATCGAGGAAAAGGTGCGGAAATAGATTTGAGGTTTTCAATGAGAATTTTTCTTCGAGAAAAGACGTGTTGAAAACATGACGTCCTCGAGGCCTCCATGACTTCACGTTTTTAATCCCGATTTATCCTAAAAAAGAGGCTTTGAAAACCACATGAAAATTTATACTTTTCAAGACCGCTTTCTCACCATTTCCTTTGTTAATTTGAAATTGTCCCTCCCAAAATAATACAAATCTTGATCCCCTCCCGATTGTGTTCTTTGTCTCTAGAAAACTTCAAGTATTTTCTCGGGAAATCCTTCAAGTTTTCAACATCGATTTCCTCGATCAAAAACCACCGAGAAGTACTTGAAGCTTTATGAAGTGATTTGAATTCCCTTTGAGGTCTATCGAAGATTACATCTTATTGATCAAGCACTATTTCAAGAAGTATTTACTCGTCCAATTCATGCAAGACCTATTGAATATTTGTCCATTTCTTTACCTCTTTATGTCCTGTTTTCTAGGAAAATCCCGCCCCCTTGCGCCTTTGTGTTCAGAGTAGGATGAGAAACGTGATTTTTTTTGATGCGTGTGACGTACGTCACTTCCATTTTGGGAAGTGGCAGCGTGTCGCGTTCTTTTGTCCTCCCCAGCCTTCTGCTCCGTATTCCTCGAGTTATTTCATGACATATACGCAACACACGCAATGTGGGCGGCTTATACGACCACAAGTCTCTATTGTACCCCAGGTTGTATTGGTAGATACGTTGCTGCGAGATCCCGAAGACATCGTCTATATCTTCAACTTCCCAGCCTTGATTACAGCGTTTTAAGGCGCATTCTTTCATATATAAGCTTCTCTTCCAGATTGACATAACTACAGGACAAGTAAAAGGGCAGGAGAGGTCGGGAGTGTCGGGAGAACGACCAGGACCACATTGACATAGAGTTCCAGAAAAGGAAATGACGTACATCACACGTACCGAGAAAAATCACATTTTCTCATCCTACTCTGAAAGCGCTGTAATTTTTTCGTGTTGATGATCGTCCCCCGCTTGCCATTTCTCCAAATGAACAGCAAATCTGGCGACCGGTCTCCGCAATGGCTCCAAATACCACAGCAGTCGAAAAAGCTATCATCTGTACTATGAAGAAACTGGGCTCGACGAATCAACCGCATATTCTTGCAGTACGGAGAGAAAGAGAACTACGGTCAAGTGGGGCACAAAACGGGTCGTCCGCACAAGTTAACGCCGCATGACAGGCGTGTTGCCCTTCGCCACCTCGCAAATTGTGATGCCGCGAACGCTACTGAGCTCAAAAACAACGACTTCCCCGACATTTGCATGGATACCGTGAAGACAGCATTACGAGAAGAGGGAAGGCATGCTTATATACAAGCTACAGTCCCATTTATCTTGCAGAAGAATCTACAGGTTCGTAAGAAGTGGGCTGAGGAAAGGTTACATTGGACCGTCGCAAATTGGAGGGCTGTAAACTTTTCCGATGAGTCCATCTTTCACAGCTTTGGATCAGATGGGCTTCAGTGGTGCTGGAGGAAGCCACAGGAACGATTAGATCTTCGATACACCAAGAAGAAAATTAAGGGCGTAGGTAAGGTACACATACCCGACACACTCGTTCTGTAGAACGATTACAGTGTGCCGAAGGTGTCGGAACTGTCGAATTCGACAGACGGTGTGGGGGTATCTATAGGGTAGCGGCGGTGGGAGGGGGTAAAAAACTGTAAATCGACCCTGCCTTGTAATTTTCGCTATATTTCCTTCTTCAATTGCGCAACTAACAAAAATCTAACTGTTGAGATATGTAACAACGCCTGGCATCGAACAAACTACTCGCACTACGTTTACGGCAAGTCCTTACATATTAACCACCTTTGCATTGCATTAAATGACGTGCTCGTTAGCGTAGGATGCGGCGCACTAGCTCGAGTTGGCTAGTTCTTGGACCCAATCCACCTCATTTAAAATGTGAAAACAGGCTTATGAGCTCAATGGTAGAGGGGGACTGAAGTTCTGTCCAGTGCTGGACCCGAAAAGCTGGACTCGTCGTTCTCTGCGGTGGATCAAGTATCGTCAATTCACTGTGGAATAACAGATCTTGCTTAAGAACTATACGAGTAAGTGATTTGTTTATCTTATTATTCAAGCACCAAATTTTTTTGAGCATGGAAAGATGCAATTCAAATTGATACCTTAGAACGACTTCTCAAAAATTTTCTTGTCTATGAGCCCGAAAACCTGAAGAAAGAGACTATACCAGCAAAACTCTGGCTTAAAAGCACTCAGAAACTGACTAATACTCTACGACTCTACTCGAGTAGTCTTATATCCCGGACCCCTTTCTGTTGTCGAGCATGCCGATATTGCGAACTGGCTATGGAAACGACGGAGTGATGGGTTTATTTATTGCGAAAAGCCAAATCCAGTTCCGAAAATTCAGAAACCGCGCCCAAAATCACTAGCGCTCGAATTTAGCAAGAAGGAAGACTATATATCAATTGCATGAAGTCTGTTTCCTACTCACACTAATTATGTCCTATAAGTAGCCCAGAATTCAATTTTTCTATTATTGTGGCAGAACGTATATTCACGCAACGTCGTCGAGTCGCACAGTAGCTGTGCACGCTACTGCACGCTACTCGGTGTCACGCAGCTGCACGCAACTGCACGCATGCCACGCAAGCGCCACGCAAAAAGTCTTGTGCCTGTGCGCATCGAAGGAAACCTAACCAAAGTGTTATACCTTGAAATATTGGAAGACGACGTCTTGGGAACATACCACGAGCTCCACATGAAACCACGCACATTCTACTTCCAGCAAGACAACGATCCAAAGCACACTGCTACGATTGTGAAAGCATGGTTCGAAGAGAACGATGTAGATCCCCTACCTTGGCCACCAAATAGCCCAGATCTCAATATTATCAAGAATCTTTGGGACCATCTGGACCGTAAAATACGCGCTCGAAAGTCCCGACCTTGTGCTGAGGACGAATTGTGGGAGGCTCTTCAAGAAGAGTGGTACGCAATTGACAAGGGTTTCAGTGATAAACTATACGAATCTATGCCAGATAGAGTTCGTGCAGTTTACAATGCACATGGTGGTAATACACGTTACTAGTTAGTTTTTTACAAGACGTTGTTCTGCTCTCGTAAATGTATCTTCATTGCGTGGTTTCTCATTTCGGACTTGGGCCACAAGAAATTCGCGTGGCAGGTTGCGTGCTTGCGCAAGCACGAGTCTGCGCAAGTCAGCGCAAGTCCGCGCAAGTCCGCGCCAGCGTAAGTATTCACACTTTGCGGATTTGACTTATTCTCAGTGTATATTACCTTGTACTTACTTATTAGACTTTTCTCGTTGTCTGCCCTACTCCAACGCGCCTTGTACATGTGTGGACACGCAACCGCTATGCAACCGTTTTGCCACGAGATCACGTGTGGCAAAACAGATGCATCATGCAACTTTTCGATAATTTGTATAATAGCACCCTCACCGCGAATCAGTATTACATAGGACTTCACAAGCATGTATAACACATCTATATAACCTCATATACTGAAAATTATGACTGTCCAACTGTGTTGAAGGTGACATTTCAAGTTTCGGCACTGGAATTCTGTGAAAGCAATTCGGTTTCCCACGATCAATTCCGAAATCGCGGGTGAAATGTCTTGCGCGGATTCAGCAGCAACCCGTTTGAGGTGAACATTCAGAGAGAAAGATAACAAAAACCGTATATACTATCACCGAAAATTGTTTTTGAAGTGCTAAACTCAATATTCTAGAGTATGTTCAATCAATGGACACATAGCTTATTTTCAGTATGCTTTTCTGGCGGCTCAAGCACACCACATATATTTCCCATCTGTGCACAAGGCCTGCGCATAGTCAATACAAGTGCACGCAAGGTCTGCGCAAGTGCACACAAGGTTTGCGCAAGTGCACGCAGGGTCTGCACAAGCGCACGCAAAGCGCGCAGGCATGCGCAAGGTTGGCGCTAGCATGCGCAAGGTGCACGCAGCCCAAGATTGGCACAACAGTTAATCAGCTGGGTGTCGTTGTATCGCACTAGATTTAGTGACCGCTATATTTACTTCCGCCCCGACTTCTTATCACTCTCATTGAGCATCGCCTCGACAAATCCCAACTGTAATTCCAGAATTAATACCACAGTTACATTCATTGATATCATTCTGTCTTCCTGACTCTCCGACTGAGTTCTTTGCATTATGATTATCTTATTTGATTTTAATTCTTCACTTCCCCTCCTCCTTTCATTTTAAAAATTTGAGGTATTTACTCTATTTAAACCCCCCTACATCGTCGTTTATCTCCAGTCCATACCTCGTTGGCTACTCTGTTGGTCCCTGCGAATCCCAAAATGCACCTTAACATCACTCAGAACGGCCGCATCCTTATTGTGTTTTGCGCACCACATAGCACATAACATTCAGGATGGTTCTTGAGCTCCCTAAAAATGCATAGGATGTACAGTGTAGTAGAACACATTCGCCTCTAATGAGTGTCGAGGTCAATAAAGATTATTGTGGAGGAGGAAATTTTTGAGAGGTCGGCTGGTGCTGGAGTCGATGGGCACTGCCAGTGGGGTTTAGATTTCTGGGAAACTCGAGTGACGAAGGCAAGGGCAAAACCGAAGTCGCACACAACGAAGGCGACTGTAAATGAGATAAGAAGATGAAGGGCAAGCTGAAAAGGACGAGAATAACGGAGAACTAAATCTAGAGGTAATCAGACGAGTCTGAGAGGGTAAAGGTGGAAATACGATTTATTGAGAAAGACGAAGATACAGGAGGTGTTTTATAGTGTAAATACACCGTAATTTGAAGTAGAAACGCAAAAAGAGGAGGTGGAGGAAGTAGGAATAATAAAATTAGTCATTGGCTTCGCTGAGTCAATTCAAAATGGACTCCAGTAGTGCACAGTCGGCTTTACTTCTTACAGAACGAGCGCGTAACGAGTGAAGTTGGTAAAATGCGGGATTTAATTTGCACGGAGTGTCATGAAGAAAGCCCAGTTTATATGCTAATCTTAAACATAATTCCCAAATTAAAATTGATTTTCTATTCACTATCGTGACTTTATTAAGGACAACCAGTGCGCGTTGATATTTGCGGAGACTTGCGCAAGTTATGCGCAACAAGTGCGCAGCTCTTGCGCAAGTCTGCGCATGCACGCAACCTGGCACGCAAATTTTCCTGTGCCCCCGTTTTTGGCAGGGGCACAAGACTTTTTGCGTGGCAGTTGCGTGCCGTGCGTGCAGTTGCGTGTAGTTGCGTGCCATCGAGTTGCGTGCAGTCATTGGCTGCGTGCATGTGTCGGCGTCCAATTTGATGTTGCGTGCCCACTTTCCTTAGGCTCGGGCGGTATGATATGGCTATAGTGTAATGATATGTCTCTTTAGGAACAAAGTACACGAAATAATCCCTCAACGGATTTGGCTGTTTCTAGTGTTTTGAAGTCCGGTTGCAAGACTGGAAAAAGACCGGGACCAGACCGAACCAAAACCGATCAGGACCGCGGATTATTAGGACCGGTCAAGACTGCAACTGCAGTCCGGTCCTTGGTCCTCCACGATCTCAAAAACCTCAAGACCGATGAAAGACCGGTTGCAACCGGTTGCAACCGGTCTTTCCACTGCCCTCGAGACCAAGGCGCCGAGCTCAAACACGGCGCTTAATTGACGCCAACGTGGGTTCCAAACGAAAGTTTGCTTACCGGAGGCATTTTTCAAAATGCCTCTGGTAAGAAAACCTTCGCTTGCAAGGGTTGGATGGAGCTAGATAGATTGGGGAATGGCAGAACTTAGCGTAAAAATAATGAATGAACATATATTATTTTGATTTATGAAATCTTAGACACATATAATTGAAAAAAGTACTGTCCAGTGCATAAAGTACGAGAATCACCTACAAAGACCGGTCTTGAACCGGTCGCCAACTGGTTGCAACCGCAACCGGTTCAGACCGGTCGCGCAACCGCAAAAGACTGCATAAGACCGCTCAGGACCGGTCCTGGTTGGTCCAGTCCGGTTTTTTGCAGAATTCGAGGAAGGAGGGACCGGTCCCGGTCCCGGTCCTGAGCTCGGAAGGTCAAAAAACCGGACCTGACCGGACTTCAAAACACTAGCTGTTTCGACCTTTGGCACAAGCTTATTCCAGTCCAATGGCTTGAAGTAACTAAATAAATACTTGATGATTTCCTGCCTCCAGCTTTCTTAGCTATGTATTCAGTGTGTAAGACAGCTTACTATTGGTTTTTGTGATTTTTAGGCACAAGTAAAGCAACTAGCAAGAGCACCAACTGCGACCGCCGGTCTACGGACCGATAGAGTCGAATATCATAGTCAAAGTAACCCCCCTACCTCATTATTAGAAAGCTGAAAGCAACAGAATTTGAAGGAGATTCTCGACAGGTGGAGACGAAACGAATCAAGTCACATTGCGATGTCAAACTGATACAGGGGCTCGCAAAAATGTCAGACCGGCATAGGAAGACAGAAAAACATAGATTAAAAATATCTACCAAGAACTCCCAAAGAAAGGTAGACCTAGAATACGAAATTGGGATCTTACCTGACCAAGGGAGAGCGTTGGCATTATTAGTGGTCAGGCCCAGTCCGAGTCAATCTCTCACCGGCGCTTTCTCACTCGCAGCGTAAATTACTAATCTCGTATTCTCGAGTACATATGAAGCTTCTAACATTAAAGCTAAGTAGTAACTTCTACTTACATTGTAGTTAGGTATATAAATCGTCTATTCGACGGGTAAATAAGGGATAATAAGAAGTTCCTTAGTCCCCCCACTGCGCTCAATACTTGCTATCCTACGTCAATTGCATGGACCGAAAATTGATTTATTACAGTTGCGTGCATAATATCTTTACTTACGTGCCGGTGCGTGAGTCAAACCTACCATCTGCACGTCGGTGCGTGAGACTTGCGTGCAGTTCCCATCAGTTGCGTGTTGGTGCGTGCTGGTGCGTGCTGGTGCGTGAGCACATGCACGCATTTGCGTGCCATCGTTAAGAGGATGCGTGACCCTTGCGTGCATCAGTAATACGGTAGATGAAGTCGGAATTATCATTGTAAACCATTGCTAATATACTTTAAAGCATTATTGCAAAGCATACCCAAAACGTTCTAAAAGGCTCAACGACACCTAATCCCCTTGAGTACTGGAACATTGGGGTTAGTATTTTCAATTATTCCTGGGAGGTATCATTGAAAAAATATTTTCCGCGGGCTCTGATAGATCTTTAAAGCTTTTGTATTACAACTCTCCGCCATTTTATCCCCCCACGCAGTTTTCGTGCAACCTTTTCAGGTGTTGTTGAGCAGTTCCAGCGAACTTTGAATTGGCAGAAGGTTGTGGGAAACCGATGACTTAGAACACTGTTTACCCTCGCTGCGTAGACACAACGTAGACACCAAAATTTATAATAAAATAGGGTTGTAATAAGTGAATTTAACTTACAGACCGCCAACTTCCACTGTATTTGTAGATAAAATCATTAGAATTGAAGACACAGGAACGTTCACTTGCGTGATACTTGCGTGCAAGTTGCGTGACATGCGTGCAAATTGGCACGCAGCTAACACGCACGACACGCAAGTGCCACGCAATTTTCTAGTTGCCCCGTGTTAGTGTAATAGCAAGGGCTGTGCTACATAGCCCACAGAGCTCACACACTGTACTCGGAAATCAAGCCTCTCAACGTACTCTCTCCCACCAATGGATCCTCTCTCCATCACTCTAGCTGCAGTCACTCTCACTACAGCAGTGAAGGATCTTGCTGAACTATTGCAGAAGTTTGAGCGGTCTTTCTCCAAGGTCTGCTCTTCGAAGTTTGTTTCTACCGAATTCATTGAAGCTTACCGATCGTTACCGCCCAGCCAGCGGAAAACATTCGCAGTGCTGAAATATTATCTACAGATATCCGCCGGACGCTGGATCAGTTAAAACGATTTCGCGACGAACAGAAGGAGATCTTAAGCGACGAAAACGACATGAAGGTTGCCCTGGATGAATTGATCAGGCAATGGTTTTAAAAATTCGAAGGGACCTTTCTTGACAAAAGAATCACAGGGACATCGAGTACGTCTATGGCAAATGCTCTGGAATTGGACCTGTAACCGCGCAGAAGAAATTCGCCAAGTTCAAGGCAGCATTCGCCGCATGGAAGAATCGTAACAAGGTCCAATCGGAGATCAGGGAGCTCATGAATCGTGTCAATCAATGTTATAGTCTATTTATGGTGCTTCCTTGAGATTTTCCTTGTAGTCGGATCTTCCTGACCGTCGCTCTGCTATAGATGTTTTCTATCATGAGAATGGAGAAACGGCAGGTCACCTCAAGTGTTTCTGTAGCACAAGAATCCACTCTCATTCGGAACGAGATCTCACGCCCGGTTTCCGATGACCGCATCATCAATTTTCTTGGAAGCAGCTCCGCAAAGCTGCGAGACTTACCTCCAGAAATGTCCGAAGACTTTCTTTCTAATGCCTTTCTTCGTCTTCAAATTCATACGATCAACGAGCTTATGGAGACATTGTCTTTGAACGTGTCATATCCCATTGAAGAACCAGCAGGACACTTCCTCCTTCCCATTCAGACTGTTCCAATAATTTTGGTTGTCGAGCATGATCGATTTATTCTGCAGAAAGACATTATAAGCCAAACATTGCAGATTCAGACCATTCTGCGAAGGGGCTCCGCGTCCTTGTCAGTGCAAGTGGGTGCGTGGGCTTTGGACATTCTCACATCCAACTTGCTCGACCTTGAGATGTACCATGAGTCGGCTCTCATTGGTGCATGGGCTGTAAAGCTCTTTCGAACCTTAGTTACCCATCACGAAGCTGCATATTTGCCCTATCTTGCCCTATCCCTCACTCGCCTGGCTCTGGCATACGATGGAACAAACAATGTACAAGGCGCTCTTTCTTCAATTACTGAATCCATTCGTATATGCCGAAGGTTGCAAATACCTTCTGTGTCCTGGGATACGAGGCTTCTATTGCCCCATGCATTGCGGATCTCTGCTTCAATGGCTACATTTAACAGAGAACCCCTCGAGTTGCTACGAGAAGCAAAAGAGGCTGTCTTCTTTTTTGACAACGCCGTTGAAAGTAGCAGGGTGAGCAATGGTACTTTGCATGTAGCCAGAAAACCAGCGGAAATTCCAGACGATTCTCCTATATCTGCAATGCACTGCCATGCTCGAATCTTGCACCACCTTTCGCCCAGATCTGCGGTATACGAGTATGGTCAATCTTTGCGACAATTCTCAAAAGGGCTTCAAAAAATCAGGCGGTTTGCTGAGGCTTTCCAGGCCCAACAAAAAGCACTGGAGATTTTCGATTTTCTTGTTCCTTTCTACCATGAACGCCTGGATTTGGACCGGGCGAATGCACTCTACCAAATTTTACACACAGATTTCCGGGATTTTCTACCACCTCCTGACGCACTTCCAATGTCACACGAAATGATAGCAATTTATAGGAAATATTTCAAATTGGATAGGCAAAGATACAGCACAGATCTGTGCTATGCAATTTGGCAAAATGCTGATCTGTTGGAGGAAATGAATCGATACAACGACGCTCTCCTAGTTTGGCAGGAAGTGACAACTTTGCTTCAGGAAATAAATGAAGATCAACTCCGTTTTGCTCTTGTTTTGAAGAATGTTTCATTTGCCCTTCGCTCATTGGAACGTTATGACGAGGCAGTCATTTCCCACAGGGAATTAATCAACATTTATCAAAAGATTTATACCTCCCCCTCTCAGCTGGTGGCTGATGTTCATTACAATCTTGCATACGATCTCTATCTTGCCAAACGATTTTTGGAAGCAATTCGAGAAGCTCAAACCTGTATCATGCAATACCGTACATTGGCCTGCCAAAACCCTGGCCAGTACAAGAGGGGTCTCGCAAACAGTCTCCATTTGCTTTGTGCTTTCCTATATAACGTCGATGAATACAAGCAAGCAATTGACGCTGGCCAAGAAGCACTTAATCTCTACAAGTCCATTTATCGAGATGAACCAATTACCCTCTGTTGGTACATTGGGTGTATACGCCTGCAATCCGACATTTCCCTGTACACAGATGATGAAGCAAAATCCGTCGAACGAGGACAATGTTTGATTGATTATTCAAACGAGTTAATCAAAATATCCCCGAAAGAGAAGGAACAGACCCTCATTTATGCCATCCGCATTCATTCTCACAATTTGTTCAGATTTGATCGGCTCGCAGAAGCCACTGTTGCAATTCAAAGAGCGCTGAACTGGTATGGAGATGTTCCGGCAGAAACACCGGCCTTTGTCTTAGAACATATGCGATGTTTTCGGCAAATGGCCATTGTGCTTTACGCTCAGGGGTATCCAGACAGGGCAATGAACAATTTTGAAGAGGCTATCAACGTTGGGAAGAAATTCTCTTCAGACCCCGAAATTTTCAAACTACTAGCTTGGACAAATGCTAATCGTGCTCAATGTCTTTTTGATATTGGACAGTATGCTGAAGCCTGGACCGCCAGTCAAGATGCCGCCTTAATCATTCGTGAGAACGAATCTTTGGATACCTTTCCTCTTGTATGGTGCCTGCAAGTTGCTTTTGTGGTACAGCAATCCAACAGGAACACAGAAGTGGCAATCAATGCCATACAGGAAGCTATCAACTTATCTCGGATTGCTATGACTAGAAACAAAGACACAACCAGTCGATTAAGCCATCAGGTTGATCTCTCAAAGTCCCTTCGATTTTTATCTGAGGCTCATGCTGATAGCGGAAACGAGGTTGACGCAATGCGCCTCACCCAAGAAAGTCTGCACGAGATCACGAAAGTTAAATCAGCAAATTCAATATTTCCCTGGAGAGATGTCCCAAAATCACATATGGATACCCTCCACAACCTTTCCTTGCGTCTCGCCTGCAATGATGACTTTCCTCGAGCGCTGGACCTAATAGTTGAGGTTGGTGCTTACTATGAAAAACGAGCACAGGCACGCAATGGTCTGTATCCCGAATTTGCATGGATCCTCCTATCGCAAGGCGTCCTATACTGTGCTGCCGGACGACACGAGGAAGGAATCACTGCTAAGACCAAGCTCACCGACATACAAGAACGTCTGGGATTGGTATTTCCCAGCCTCGCTTGCTATGTCCAGGTAAAGCTGGATCGGGAAAGGGATCGTCCTTCATGGATCGCCTTGGTCACTAAACTCGACCTTCAGTGCAGACATCAAAACTTGAATGAAGGCTAGACGGAATGACGACGGTAGTGAAGATTGTAATAGATGTATGGTCTAGCAAAGTAGCATAACATGCTAGTTTGTTTTGAGATCTGAGTAAGCAATTTATGGACATTAAAATCGAGTTGAACTCCTACTAAAACATTAACGGCATGACTGGGTTACCATCTTGGTTCTCTCTTCGGACTCAGGAACTTCAAAGCGCTAATGCGCCGTTGATGGAAATTTTGATACGTCATATAAAGGCTTTCTCTTTTCCTTCTCAACGACACTGAAATATCGACGTGTCAGAGCTCGATGTTCCTCTCTCCCTCCATCGTCGCGTGTCGAAAGAATTCCTATCATTACTCTGATGACCCCTAATCCGACCCGACTTACCGAAAATCACCACCACCCTCGAGCTCTTCCAATGAACTGCATCATTCACCGCCCCAAGCCACCCCGAACATCCAGGAAGATTCCTCGTCCATGGCACCCATTCGCGGCCAATCTAGATCTAAGGCAAGGTCGTCATTCTCACTGCGCTCCAGAAACTGCACGAGTTCAAGGTAAGGGCTGTTTGGTTGGTGTAGCAGAATGCGCCGTGCAACGAGACAAGCGGGTCGGAGTATTAGGGCGCTGAGCTGAACGTGGGAGATGGGCTGTATGTATGTCGAGAGTTTGACGGTGAAGGAGCGGTGCGTTTTCCTCCTTTTCTCCAGATGCAGGTTGAAAAGGTTTATGTTTTTCTACTCTAGGAGACATCGTTTTTATTGTATTTAAATTCTAGTTTGTTGGCATCGCTTGACAAGGGATTTATGACCCGATTTGCTTTGCGATGACGATAAGGAGAAACGGGCTTGCGAGCAGGATGGAATCATCCCAAAGTATGTCTTTCTAACTCCAAACTTCTGTTAGAGTTGCTTGATATGGAATTTTTATTTAAGGCCCATGCGATCGCTTGGCCGATCCTGATTCGCTTTCGCAACAACGACAAGGCGGAGTAGACCTGAAAACAGGATAAAACTATCACATTCAATCATGATGTAAGTTTCCTCCCTTCGCATAGACCTCGCTCTTTATCTCGCTCCTATTTTCTTATTATTTTCGTTTGCAACTTCCAATGTTCTTAATTCCCCCGCCTCGTGTGTATCTCACCCGTCCTCACCCTTTTTCTCTAGAACGCTTGCAGTTGTCCTAGTGCTTCGGTTTCGTGTATTTCTTCGACCTCGGTGTTATCTCCTGTCTTCTATTTTTTCCATACCCCTCGAAAACCTCCACCCTTCCCTCCTCCGCCTGCCTATCTTACACGTACCTATCCGTCGTCACCTAGACCGACTCCCACTGCATCCCCTCACCCCGTTCCTCGCATACTCCGTGAAGTAAGTCTAACCCTTTCCTCTTTTTCATATCCAATGCTCTCTACTGTGCGGAGGCCGCTTCATCTGTAATTACAAAACCTTGAATGCCAATTTGACGTATCTAGATGGAGTCAGAGCAGTCGGTTCCAGCTCCTCGAACCTCTCAACGATTTGGGCCTGCTTCGTTCTCTGCCAAGTGCGCTGTCGTCGCTGGCGACTGTTCTACACTCTTATTTCAAGGACTCCAGGGAGGTAGTGATCGTCCTGTTACCCGCTTTCTAATCTTAACCCAAGCTCTGGGATACATATTGTTTCTATCGACCTGCCTGCATTCGCTTCCCCTCATTTCGTTCGGTGTTACCAATGGGATTTTTAGAGTTCCCAACGGCTATTCTTCTTCTCGTTCTCGATATTTCATGTTTCTTTCCTTGTTTCGGAGGTTCGAGTGGAATGCTGGATATGCGTGTTGAATTACTCAGATGGGCTCGATTTTAAGATCGACGTATGGACTGGCCCTGGATCTGATTTCGGCGGTTGCGAGTCTGGGTTGGTTCTGATCTGGTCGCGTATTCTTGCTTGATATAGTTTCACGCCATTAAAGACCCAGTGGATCGATCTATTTCTGCGAGCTCGCTTGGCATCGAAGTGGAAAAGATGCACGCGCATTGTGCAAGCTGATAGTAATACCAATAGAGAACCGCGATCCGCTTATTGAACGACCTCCGGGTCCGCTTGTTGGGCTCTGGCGAAAATTTAGATGATTGGAGGATTAGACTAGCTACAAATCAATAAATTGGCTTGTATTTTTAACGTCGATGCACAGACCGCGAGCTCGTGTCAACAATCGAGATGGTTCTACCCAGAGCTTCGGACTTACCGGTCTTACATAAGTATTTGGTTCACCGCTCAACTGGCAAACACCTTCCCGCTGTTCATCGTCGTCCGACGGTCGACGTCAACTTCTTACTGTCGCGCCTTTACGCCTTTTATCGTGCACATCAGCGTCCTCTTCTCTCTGAGTCCTGCGCCAATTATGCA
Source organism: Galerina sulciceps (assembly GCA_023014345.1). Classification (NCBI taxonomy): domain Eukaryota; kingdom Fungi; phylum Basidiomycota; class Agaricomycetes; order Agaricales; family Galerinaceae; genus Galerina; species Galerina sulciceps. Next base: position 343,928 of record JAEDXJ010000001.1, read on the forward strand.
CGTCTTTCCTTCTTTGTTTGCCATAGACTGTATGTTAGTGTTCGAATTCTGTTCCAACTAGAGAAGAATCTTACGCTCGTTATTTTAGCGTCTTTTGAGACTTGCGCGATCTGATGCGATTCTTTTACTTCCCCAACGTCGACTTGCCGAAAACTCGAACTGTTTGTGAGCTCCAACGCGCCTACTTCATGATGATCGACCCCAACCTCGACTTACTCGTCAATGAGTCACGTCTACCCCGAAGAGCGGCAGCACCGTACGCTCGTTTGAACTGCAGGCACTATTTCTACGGGATTTCGGTTCAAGATGAGGAATACTAGGTCCCAGGTACGGTACTCGCGTTTTCAGGCGCATACAGGGTGGAATTGAAGAAGATCCGGGGGTGCAGGTTCGGATGCGGCGAGGGGGTGTGATGTTTGCACAGGAGGGTGCGTTGTGAATGCACGCTCCGCGGTACTTGGTCCCTGCGCCTGGCTGGCGGAGCTGGAACTCTCGAGACGAAGGATTCGTCACCTACTCCTGCGAGCACCTCCACGCTGCCGCCTGTGCTCTTCACCTTTTCTTCCCGTCCTCGGAACGAACCTCTACGACGATTCCAACGTCCAGAGCTCCACGTCTCCTAGCAGACGAGTATGCCTGCGCATCGATCCCCACTGCTTCCGTTACGGGGCTTCTCTCGGTCGGCTCAAACTCGTCCTCATTCCATCCCACCGTCAGTCCATCCCGCCCTCACCCATCCCGCCGTCAGCACGTCCCGCCCACCCCTCCAGCCTCTCATCAGGCCATCATTCATACTCCACCTCCCTCTCTCAACCCATCCTTCCCCATTCCACCCTACGCCTCGCTCGTTCCCCGTCAACGTCGGCGAAGGCGACGACGGCGCTGAACAACGCGCCAGCGTCATCTACTATGTACTAGTGCAAGTACCGGTCGCTGCGGTTACCCCACCCAGTTCATTCGGGGCTTTCCGTCCCTCTCCATTCCTGCCTTGCCCCGCCCCTCCCGTTCTACCTGGCATCGTCTGGGCGGCGTTAACCCAGTGGATTTATCGTCAGAGGCTGTCCGCCCACCGTTGTGTGCTGGTGGGAGCATCAGAGACAGTACGGAGGAACAGGTTAGGGGGAAGCCGATTTGTGAGGCGCAGCTGGGGCGGCAGTGACGTATTTGGGGCGTTTGGGGCGCGGGGTGTGAGGAGAGTACCACTGGTATTGCGTCGACGCTGCGGGTCCTGGTGCTCGTGCGTCTGAACTTGGAGGTCGTGATGCTGGGTTTCGTTCTGAGGGCGGCGGACGTGGGAGATGAATGTGAATAACATCGGGAGGTACGGGAGAGGAGGCGAGGCGAGGGCGGCGGATGTTTGGAAGGATCAGATGATGGGGATGGAAGGCGGGATGAAAGCGAATATCGAAGATTGGGCACTTCGAACTTCCGGCTACAAAGCGTGATTGCTGTCGACTGTTATCGGAATGCGGCTATGCCTGCTCATCATCTCGGCGATGCAGGACTTTGGCGTCAGCATCGACTCTATCCATCAGCAGCCGAGGCTCGAGTGGACGCCAAAGCACGCGAATTTGCACCGTCTCTTCTCGGCACGATAACTAAAGCTCCAGTTCAGTATCCTCCGCGAGGCGCCGCGTACGTTCATCCCTCCCTCCCTCCCTCACCGCCCCTCTTACGTTTTTTTCAATACTTCCCAGCCAGCCTGCATACATGCATTCATTGATGGACTTAAATTCTCATTCTGGCTGCGGCGCGATTCCTGCTCTCTCCCCGCGCCTCCTACCTCGTCCCTCTCGTCGATGCCCCGCACCCACACCCACAGCACCTAAATGATCATCCTCAGCGACCCGCCCCGCATATCCCGTCCTTCCTTCCCCTCTCAGTCCTACGGGACGCAGTACTGGCTCCGTCGGCGTCTGGCTCAGTAGGGCCTTGCCTCTCGTCTGCTTGATGAAGGTCATAAGCACGGAGTTGCGAGTTCGGAGGAGGAATCGAGTTACAAGGCGAGGGCGTATCGCAGAGGCGGCACGGGTAAGGATGATCTGCGGTTGAGGCGGATGCGATGATATCGCGATGGCGCGGCGAGTTTCGGCGGTACATATGCATCCAAATTTTGAGGCTCGACGAATAGCGGACGAAGGAGGTGAGGAGGAGAAACGATGGAGTGGGGCGGGAGAGAGAAAATGGAGGAAGGCGCAGTGAGCGCTTGGAAGGAGGGAAGTGAAGGTTGTATGTCGATAAGATCGGTACGAGAGCGTAGGCCTGGTCTGTGCGCACCAACAGGTTTGGCCTACGACTTTGTGTTGTCTATGTATTTCGGCAGCTCACTACGCCCTCCTTTTTCAGTCTTGTTTGTGAAAGAAATTCTATCACCTATGAAGGACCTTTCTATCTTATCGATCTTGCGGTGCTATTTTCGATTTTGGTGTACTCTATGCGACTCGTGTGGGGTACTGGAGTCGATATGTGGGCTGATTATACTTCTGATTCCGTTAATCTTGTAATTCTTCTTCAATATGAATCAGGATAGAGGAATTTACTCGCTCTTCGACAACCTACTACCGTCAGATGGCAGGCTTGTCACCTTTCCGGTCCAAATCTTGAGCTTCTGAATCAACTCTATCCCTATTCGTAGCCCGTGACTGATTTTTTTTTTTCGTCCCTTCCGCGATTCCGTTGTCCGCGTATCTCGCCCTCCCTGTTGGATGCCTACCTTTCCTATCCAGCCCTGCCCTTCCGAATCTGCGGTTATTAGGATACTCGGGTCTTGACATTGTTGACGGGACCCAGCTTTCAGAATATTCGTTTCACAAAGATAAACATGGAAACAACAAAAAGCAGTACGTCAATTTTGACTTGTATGTATTACGTTTTTGGCAAGTGCGAATTTAGACTACAAACTAGACGATAACTAGTGAAAAACATAGCCATCTCGGCGGTAGTGCTTGCTTTGGCATTGCGATGCATCTGCTTATATCCAGGTAGACGTACAGATACAACCAAATTAATCTTTGACACGGGTGGTTCGAATTCGGAGGCTATGGTAATCGCATTGGCTGTGCTACACACGTTACGGAGCCTGTGAGCTGTGCTTGGAAATCAAGCCCCTCGACTTGCCTCGACGTACTCTCCCTTGACCTTCACCAATGGACCCTCTCTCCATCACTCTCGCCACCGTAACTCTCACTACTGCAGTGAAAGATCTTACTGGACTTTTGCAGAAGTTTGAGCGGTCATTCTACAAGGTCTGCTCTTCGAAGTGTGTCTAGCGAACGTATTGAAACTGATAAATCTTTACGCGAACAGCCAGCGGAGAACATTCGCAATGCTGAAATGTTATCTACGGATGTCCGCCGGACTCTGGATCAGTTAAAACGATTTCGCGACGAACAGGAGGAAATTCTGAATGACGCCAATGATATGAAAGTTGCCCTGGTTGAATTGATCAGGTAAGAAATTTCTATAAATTTTAGATACCTTTGTGGACAAAAAAATCGCAGGGACATCGAATCTGTCTATGATAAATGTTCTGGATTTGCACCTGTAACCGCACAGAAGAAACTTGCCAAGTTTAAGGCTGCACTTGCTGCGTGGAAGAACCGTAACAAGGTCCAATCGGAGATCCGGGAGCTCATGAATCGCGTCAATCAGTGTTATAGTCAATTTATGGTGCTTGCTTGAAAATTTCCTTGCGGTCGGATCTTCCTGACCTTTGCTCTGCTATAGATGTTTTCTATCATGAGAATGGAGAAACGGCAGGTCACCTCAAGTGTTCCCGTAGCCAAAGCATCCAGTACAAGTTGGAACGAGATCTCACGTCGAGTTTCTGATGAACGCATCAGCCATTTTCTTGGAAAGAACTTAGCCAAACCGCGAGATTTATCTCCCGAAATGTCCGATGACTTTATTTCCAACGCCTATCTTCGCCGTCAAATTGATGCAATCAATAAACTTATGGAGAGATTGTCTTTGACTGCATCATATTCCATTGAAGAACCATCTGGAAACTTTCTCCTTCCATTTCAAACGTTTCCAGGAGATTTGTTTGTCGAGGATGATCAAATTATTTTCCAGAAAAATGTCATTATCCAAGCATTGCAAATTCAGACCATTCTGCGAGGTGACTCCACATCCCTGTCGGTGCAAGAGGGTGCATGGGCTTTGGACGACCTTGCAATTGAGCTGTACGAGCTAAATATGTACCATGAATCAGCTTTAATTGGTGCATGGGCCGTAAAGCTCTTTCAGACCTTAGTTACCCATTACCCAGCCATATATTTGCCCTATCTTGCCTTATCCCTCACTCACCTGGCTCTGGCGTACAATGGAACAAACAACGAACAAAGCGCTCTTTCTTCAATTACCGAATCCATTGGTATATGCCGTTCACTGCAAATGCCATCTGCGTCTTTGGGGACATTGCTTCTATTGCCTCATGCATTGCGGACCTCTGCTTCATTGACTTCATTTGACAAAAATCCCCTCAAATCGCTACAAGAAGCAGAAGAGGCTGTCTGTTATTTTGAAAATCTCACAGAAAGTAGCAAACTCAACAATGATACATTGCAAATAATCCAAAAACCAGTTAAAATTTCAGACAATTCTTCTATATCTGCAACGCATAGCCATGCTAAAATCTTGCATCACCTTTCGCCCGGATCTGCGGTATACGATTACGGCAAGTCTTTGCAAATGTTTTCAATAAATCTTCAAGAAGTTGGGCGATTTGAGGAGGCTTTCCAGGCGCAAAAACGGGCACTCGAAATATTTGACTTTCTTGTTCCATTTTACCCTGATCGCCTGGATTTGGACAGGGCGCGTGCACTCTACCGACTTTTGGGCAGTGATTTCCGGGTTTTTCTGCCGCTTCCGGACGAACTTCCAATGTCAGACGAATTGATAGTCATTTATCGGAAATATTTCAAAAAGCATAGGCAAAGATACAGCACAGTTCTGTGCTATGCAATTTCGCAAAATGCTTTCCTGTTGCAGAGAATGAATCGACACGACGATGCTCTCCTAGCTTTGAGAGAAGTGACATGTTTGCTTCAGGAAATAAACGAAGATCGACTCCGCTATGCAACAGCTGTGGCTAATGTTTCAGCTGCCCTTCGCTCTTTGAAGCGTCATGACGAGGCGGCCGTTTCCCGGAGGGAAATAATCTATATTTATCAGGCTCATTATAATTCCCCATCCCACCTGGAGGCTCAAGCTCATTATGATCTCGCATACGATCTCCAGCATGCCGAACGCTATCCAGAAGCAACTCGCGAGGCTCAAACATGTATCATGCAATACCGCACATTGGCCTGCCATGATGCGGACTTGTACAAGGTTAAACTGGCAGAAGGACTGTACTTGCTTTCTGACATTCTCTCCGACTCCAATGAGTACGAGCAAGCATTTGATGTTGGTCAAGAAGCATTTAGTCTCTACCACTCCATTATTCAAAACAATCCAGATTCCCTCTCGAATTACATCGTGTTTATTCGCCTGCAAATCTGCATTTCCCGGTACTCAGACAACAAGGCAGAGTCCATTGAACGTGGACAACGGTTGATTCATTATTCAAATGAGTTGATCAATATATTCCCAGACGAGAGAGAACAGACTCTCATTCACGCCACTTTCATTCATTCTGAAAATTTATTGAAGTTCGATAGACTCACAGAAGCCACGATCGCCATCCAAGAAGCGCTGGACTGGTATGACAATGTTCCGGCAGAGACACCGTCTGCAGTAGAACAATATATAGAATGCATTCAGCAAATGGCATTTGTCCTTGAGGCCCAGGGGTATCAAGAGAAGGCCTTGGACCGTTATGAAGAAGCTCTAAAAATTGGGAAGAAATCCTCCTCAGACCCAGACGTTGTTGAATCGCTACTTTGGATAACCACCAACCGCGCTTTATCTCTCTTTGATATTGGACGGTATTCTGAAGCTCTGACTACCAGTCAGGACGCAATGCTAGTCATTCGTGCGAGCGAATTTTCGAATACTTTTGCTCTGGTATGGTGCCTGCAGGCCGCTGCTATGGTCCAGCAATCGAACACGGAAGTTGCAATCGCCACCATACAGGAGGCTATCAGTTTATCTCGTGCTGCTATCATTACAACCAGAAACCTAACCAGCCTATTGGACCATCAGGTTGATCTCTCAGTGTCCCTTCGATTTCTGTCTGAAGCTCAAGCTGATAATGGAAACGAGGTTGACGCAATGTGTCTCGCCCAAGAAAGCCTTAACGAGATCACAAAAGTTAAATCAGCGAATTTAGTTGTACCCTCGCATAATGTGCCAAAATCGCATATAAATACCCTCCACACACTCTCCCTGCGTCTTGCTTTCAATGATGAACTCCCTCGGGCGCTGGACCTGATAGACGAGGCTAGTACTTACTACGAAAAACGCGCACAGGTACGCAACGGTCTATATCCAGACCTTGCATGGGTCCTCCATTCACAAGGCGTCCTCTATTGTGCTGCTGGACGACACGAGGAAGGAATTGCGGTTAAAGCCAAGCTTACCGACTTACAGCAGCGTTTAGGCTTGGTATTTCCCAGCCTCAGACGCTGGGTTCAGGTAAAGTTGGATCGGGAAAGGGGTCGTCCTTCGTGGATCACCTTGGTCGCCAAACTCGACGTGCAGTGCAATCACCAGGAGCTGAATGAAGGATAGTTAAATTCCAGTAGGATTACCTCTGACCACGTTAGTAAGAATCAGGTCTAGCAAAGTATAATGTGTTGTTCGTGTTTTGAGATTCTAAAAAGAAAATTCCCGACATTACAACCGAGGTAAACACCACCTAAAATATTAACAGTATAGCTTGGATTTCAAGTTAATTTCATTTTTGGACTCAGGAACTTCAACCACTGAAATGAGTTTCGTGGTGTCGGCGCTAACGGATCGCAGCAGGATCGCACGTGCCATTGATGAAAATTTGATTACGTCATTTACAGGCTTTCTCAACGACATTGAGCACGACCTTTCTCCCTCCCTCCATCGTCGCGTGCAAAGATAAATCTCATCAATACTATGATTGCCTCCAATCCACCTCGACTTACCGAAAATCACTACCACTCTCGACCTCTCCCAATACACTGGATCATCCATCACCCAAAACACCACTTATATCCAGAGAGACTCCACGTCGATTCCCGGCCCATCTAGGTCTACGGCGAGGTCGTCATACTCACCGCACTTCAGACTGGGTGTCAAGTGTCTTTTTAGATGGTCGGCGATGTTCATGGACGATGACAACCAGGAACTGCACGAGTTCATGGTAGGGGTTGTTTGATCGATGAAGCAGAACGCGCCGTGCAACGAGACGGGCGGGCTGGGGTATTAGGCTGCTGAGCTGAACATGGATGGGACGTGTGTCGGGAGTCTAGCGCTGAAGGAGCGGTGCGTTTTCCTCCTTGTCTTTAGATGCAGATTGACATGGTTTGTATTTTCTGCTTCAGAAGACAGCTTTTCTATTCTAAACTCTTGAAGAGATTACTGGAATCGCCTGACAAACCCCATTCGTTCGCCGGCTCCCACTGCGTCTTCCTTGCCCTGTTTGTCTCATACTCGCTCGATCCCGCTCATCCATCGCGCAAGCTGCCGGTATCTGTCCTCCTGAGGCCTGGCCGTCTGAACGCCGACGCTGTACTCCCATTGCGTATTGGCCAATCTGAATGCCCGGAGGGCTAAAGCTCACCGTGGACGAGTATGGGTACGGCTTCTCCTGTACCACGCGTCGTCACCAACTGCCGACATGTCGCCTCCATTCTGCGACGCTTCGCGTAGCGCATACCACTCTCGCTGGAAACCTGAGCACGTACGTTCTTGTTAGACTTGTTGGTGTATCGGAGAAGATGTCTTGAAAGTGTGTGTTCGAAGTTGTAAAGATGAGATTGGTGCGTCCTATGCGTGCGGCTGTATTGACCCAGAATTCACGCTTATTGGTAGCACGTGCATCATCTGCCTTATTGCTCATGCCTTCTTTGATCGTGTTCGCGTATTAGTACGCCGCATCCTTTGAAGGGACATTTCGTTCAACTAGGTTTAAAATTGAGCGGTGATCAATATCTCGAACGTCGTAAGTCTTTTGTTCGTTTGTTTCTTGGACTGTTAGTCATATTAACTCAATGTCGTGCAGCGCTTCCGGGAGGCTGTTTAACTATCCCGCTGGTTCCTTCTCGCTAGTTTGGCGATGAACAGTCAGGTCAGTCGTCACTTTCTTTCGATGGCTTCATGCTCAATTCGTTCTGACTCTTTAATCTAGTTCTTTCCCCTTGACCCCCTGGCCCGTATAATATTGGCGCAAGTTTGCACAGGGCCTACTTGTCGCTGGAGATAGTTGACAACTCGTTTCTCGATTGCCTTTTAGAGACCCTCTAGCAGGACGAACCCCCATTGAGTCTGCAAAGAATTTTGCCGAAGTTAATTACGTTGTATAATTACGTTGTGAAGTAGTCGTTGTGAAGTGAGTCTATCCCTTTCCTCCTTTTCTTGTCTCATGCTCTCGATTGTGCATAGGCCGCTTTACCTCGTTACAGGATCTCGAATATAGCTCCTTGTTCCACCTCTTGTGCAGCTGGAAGAGCATTTTCTCTCCGCAGGATCCTCCATCGTCTTTTTCACCCTTTTTCATTTTTTCTCTTCTACTTTGCCCTGCCTGCCATGTCTTTTTTTGTTTATGACTCTCCGCCGTCTTTCCTTTCCCCGCTTTTTCAAAGCGTCTCGGACATGTGCTTTCGTTCCTCTGTACGCTGTGGTCGCTGGTGATTGTTCTATGCTCAAATCTCAAGGACTTGGGTATAGGCGATCGTGATGTGATTTTAACCTCTGCGTCGGGACTCTTTGTGTTTATCGTTGACATTTGACCCGCCTCCTTTCATGTCATTTGGTGGGTTTTTAACGTTCGCAGGGTGATCACCACCTTTTTCGTCCTCGTTTTCTTTCCTCGTCTTAGAGGTTCGAGGTGTCCGTAGGATATACGCTTCGAATCATGGACACGATTCTGGCACCGAAGTGTGGACTGGTCCTTGATCTAACTTCGGCGGTGCTTCAGATAACGATCAATGCGAGAGGCAGCGGGGTTGGTTTGGTTCCGAGTTTGTATTTAATGTGTTTAAACTTTAATTACTCTCTTGGTGGATCGAGTCACCGCTGCGAACTCGCCGCGATTTGCTTATTAACCGACCTCCCAGTCTGCTGCTTGGACATTGGCGAGAATTTAGATACCTTACCCCTATATTAGTTAGAAATTGAAAACGTAGCTTGTTTTCAGCGTAGGGGTACAGTCTGTGCGTTCCTGCGACGAATATCAAGAGGCTCTGCCAACTACATAGCACGGAACTACCCGTATTACCTAAGTATTTGGTTTGGCTCTCGACTGGCAAACATCATCCTGCTGTCCTTCGACAACATCGGCTTCTTACTGATATTCTCGTCTTAGCGCAGCTTAGATTAGAATGCGGACTTCGAACAAGCGGAAAGCACGTGACTACTCACCTAGCATCATCGTTGACCCAACGAAGAATGCATCGCTTTGTTCTTCTCTCCGTCACGTCGCGATTCCGGCGAGACGTGCGGTCGCCGCTTCGGGTGCATCTACGCACCCGCCTCGTCGTTTTCACCCACCCTCCGCACCCATTTTCACCTCGCAAATTTTTAAGACATTTGCTACTCCATGCTATCTACCTTCGGCATGTGCTTTCGTATTCTGACTCTTACAGGGTAATAAAAACTGTATTTTAATACATGGTTACGATATTTACTGCTGCATGGAGTGGTTCAACCCGCCCACCCATCGCAGCGTTGTTCGGACACCCTGTTAGGTCAGGATCCGAGAGCATGTGTCGGGAAAGTGCTTCGCACTTTCGCCCGTCATGCTCTGCCTGCTACGCTTCGGTATGAAATCCTTCCCAGGATTTCTTTCTGACTCAACGCGGAAGCTGAGAGCGCCGGTCAAAGTTGTCAGTCTGTCGGGCCCTCCCCCAATTATGCATGTTTTCCTCTCGCGTTTTGATGTTATGCTTTTACCACCTCAACTTTATTGTCCAGATTTCTATCCCTCGACTCGACCTATCTGTGAGCCGTGCCCCCAGCACTCCCTGATGTCGTCGCCCCACACAATTCTAAAACTGCGATTTGTTTTACAGGCAACAATCGAGTGTTATTTTCGCGCTGACGAATGTTTTGGGAACCGGGGTACACCCTCTGCATGTGTCCGGGACTTTCGCTAAGCGAATTCGGTTCAAAATGGGGAATATTGGGCTCCAGGTGCAGTGCTCGCTGTCAGACGCGTTCGAACTCGTCCTCAATCCATCCCACCGTCAGCCTATCCTGCCGTCAGTTTATCTCGCCCTCCCCCTCTGCCCCTCATGACGACGTCATTCAAATCGAGTCTACTTCACCTCCCTCTCTTAACCCATCCGTCCCCATCCCGCCCTGTGTCTTGCTCGCTCCCCGCCAACGTTACCTAAGGCGACAGCGGCTCTGAAATTGTGCCCGCCCCATCTGCTATATACTGGTGCTAGTGCTAGTACCAGTCATTGGGGTTACCCCACCCACTTCATTCATGGCCTTCCGTCCCTCTCGATTCCGACCTTGCCCCGCCCCACCCGCTCTATCTCGTGTCATCACAGTTCCTCGTGAACCCGACCTCCAGCACTTATATCCCCAACTTGAACACGCCCAGACGCAGAACATAACAATCGATCGCCGATTGCGCCGACCGCTGCGATCGCAACGCCACATTCAACACCCCCCGACTCTCGCGTTCGTCGCGCGCTGGCTCTGCTCTTCCCCTCGCGGGCGGAGACCCTATCCCGCCATCCCCAATTCGACATGAAGGGTAACTTAAATCCATTCCTCTTAGACTTCCCCTTTCACCCCGGCCTTCTTCAGCGAACCGTCGGCGTCGGTGCTGAACACTTACCTGCATCGAGTACCAGACGTGTCGGTGTTTTTGTCGGTACGGCTGGGACCCCACCTCGTCCTACCCATCTCGCTTCCCACCAGTTCTCTGCGAATGCAGCCCACAACACCCGACGTGGCAACACCGGCTCCGAAACTAGAACACCCCAAGTATCAAATGCGATTCGGCGTCCAAACGACGCGCTCAACGCCTGCACTGACTCGCACGTTCGTCGCAGGCTGGCTCCCCATTCCTATCCTATTTTACTTCCCTTTTTTGTCGGATTGGACACGATATTCACCGCGTCCGTCTCTGTATGCTAAGAATGGTCTACGAATGACCCTTCTGTCACCTCCAGCGATACGACGAATGTGCGAGGGGTCAGTTCGAGCGGCGCGGCGGCGGGGGCTCGGCAAGGCCACGAATGGGATAGGCCGCGCTCTCTTGAGTGTTGGGGTGCGGGTCACATGGAGGAACCGCTGATATTGGGGAGGAAGAGGAGTGAGTCCCGGCGCATATATCAGGATTTGGGGGTGATGAGAGTGGTGGGAGGAGGGGATAGGGAGATGTGGGACAAGGAGAAACGAGCGATAAGTGGGGGTGGAAAGAGGAGAGCTGGGTGTTCTGCGTTCATTAAAGGAGGGGGGTGGTGGGGCAGACATTTGGGTCATGCTCGTATGCCGGCGAGATGGGCGCATGAGCGGTGGTCAGGGTGGGGGACGGACGGGTAGGACTGCGCGGACGGACGGGTAGTAGACGCTCGCGTTCTATTCCGCGTATCGGTACTGAGCAACGACCTTTCAGAAGATATGCTCGATGTGCTCGAACCTTTTGACAGCTTCCCATGAACAATGTGTCAACACTTTTGGTTTTTATCTTCCTACGTGGCCCAATTTCTGCTTATCCACCTTTCCGTATCTTACCTGGCCTTGCCTGGTGGAACACTCGACCGCTTATATTTTGAATTTATAAATTTTCTCTGAAGATCCAACGCTCATGTCTGATTTACTTGTAGTATGAAGTCGGATAGAAGACTTCACCGGCTTTTCCGGCCTCGAAAACAATCACCTACGGACAACTGGCACGTTTGGTCTCTTTCAAGCAAGTTTTACGCCCTTTCATAAGCCAAGCCTGAACGTTTTTGCGTCCCTTTTTCCATTCGAAAGCAGATCAGTCGCATGGAGTATACTTGTTGGACATTCTTCCTTCTCTGTCTTAAGTGAATACCTACAATCTAAGGGCTGGTCACCGTAACTGACGTGCTGGTTTTTCAATAGTACCTTCAGAGGAAGAACAGGCGGCTTGCGTTCTGTTTTGGATAAGGTATCTCTGAAATATGCCAGCGCGGAGCTCCCTCCTCTTTGGCTCCTCCGTACGTCGCTTTTCCACTACTCCATCATACCTGAAGGTAACGTGCTTGCGGTGTGATTAGACGTCCTGAAGTTGTATCGACCCCTTATCTCCTTAGCGCGATTACCTGCGTTCTTACGTTGTCAAATCGCACTTTGAAATGTCATCAGATGGGTTGAAATAAAGCTCGCGACCTGCCGTGGTTTTTGGCCTAAAGGCTAAGGCCTCAGGTGCGATATCAATTCTCAATTGTTCGGGCTTCTGTCGGAAAAATCGAAATTACCATATATACAGAGACAACATCACGCCATATCAGTTCGTCAGCTTTTCGGCGGGTGAACATGCTTCAGTGGTCATCGAATTAGAATAGTAACCCAGAAAAGTATGATGCATACGTCGCTGACAAGAAGGATCATCAAGATCATAAATCATTTCTATTGACATGACACGTATCTCATGTTAATCTTTACTTGGAGGCTGACTGTTGCTTTCCTTCAGCATCCTTCTAAATTTCTCGGCACGTATGTCTCCATTCCAGAATCGCTTCCAGACATCTCCGATACTAAAATTCGTAAAGAGCTGAAGCGATACTTCGCTCTCCCGTCTTTTCCCGCCAGATTTCAATGTTCTGCCTTACGCTCGTCCCAAACCTCCCGATTCTCAAAAATGTCAAGGTTTCTGACACTAGTACTGTCGACGGGTCCTACCCTCCAGGGAATTCGTTTCCCAAATATAAATATAGAAACATAGAAACCCAACACGTCAATCTCGACTTCATGTCATCTGGAAGTGTAAATTTGGACTGATTGTGCGATAGATGGTGAGAAAAATCTATAAAATATAGCCATCTCAGCGGTAGTAGCCGTATTGGCATTGCGAAGCATGTGCTCGGATTCAAGTACACCGACAAAATTAACATTTGACATGGGTAGTTCGGTATGATAATCGGAATGGGCGGTGCTAGTTGGACGAGAGACCTTTCACGCTGATTTTGGAATTGATGCCCCCAAACGTACTCTCTCTCAACCTTCGCCAATGGATCCTCTTTCCATCACTCTAGCCACAGTCACTCTAACTACAGCAGTGAAGGATCTCGCTGAGCTACTCCATAAGTTTGAGCGGTCTTTTTCCAAGGTAGGTCCTTCAGACTTTATCTCTGCGGCGAATTTATATAAATTGACACAAACCCAACACGGTCAGCCCGCCGAGAACATTCGAAATGCTGGAATATTAGCTACCGAGCTCCGCCAAATTGTGGATAAGCTCAAAAAATTTTACGATGAAAAAGCGGCCGTTCTGAACGACGCAAGTGACATGAAAGTCGCCTTGGTCGAACTGATTGGGTGAGAATTTTTCCAACTTGAAAAATGAAGGTCATTTCTTTGACAAAAAAGACGGCAGGGAAATGGAGTCCGTTCATAACAAATGCTCTGAAATTGCGCTTGTAATGGCAAAAAAACGATTCGCCAGGTTCAAGGCCACATTTGTAGCATGGAAGAACCGTAACAAAGTCCAATCGGAGATCAAAGAACTAATAAACCGGGTCAATCAGTGTCGCAGTCAATTTCTGGTTAATGCCTAAAATTTTCTCCTACTTGAATCTTCCTCACCTTCACTCCGTTATAGCTGTTTTCTATCATGAGAATTGAGGAAAAACTGGTCAACTTAAGCGATGCCAGGATACAAGCATCCGACGTGATTCGGAACGAGATTTCCCGCCATGTTTCTGATGAACGCATCATCAATTTTCTCGGAAGCAGTTCGGTGAAGCTGCGAGAGTCCCCTCCTGAAATGTCCGACGACTTTATTTCTAATGCCTACCTTCGCCTTCAAGTCGATACGATCAACGGGCTTATGGATAAAGTGGCTTCTACTGCATCATATCCCACCGTGGGACCAACAGGTTCCTACACCGTTCCCATTCTGACCGTTCCAAAAGTTTTGTACCTCGAGCGTGATCGATTTACTCTGAGGAAAGACATTATAATTCAAACGTTGCAGATTCAGACCATTCTGCAAAGAGGCTCCGCATTCTTGTCAATGCGAGAAGGGGTATGGGCTTTGGACGACCTCTCATCCGATTTGTACCACCTCGACATGTACCATGAGTCGGCTCTCATTGGTGCATGGACAGTAAAGCTCTTTCGGATTTTAGTCACCCACCACGGGCCCACATATTTGCCCTATCTTGCCCTATTCCTCGCAAAGCTAGCTCTGGCCTACGATAGAACCAACAATGTGAATGGTGCTCTTTCTTCAATTACTGAATCCCTTGGTATATGCCGGAGGTTGCAAATACCGTCTGTGTCCTGGGATATGAGGTTTCTATTGCCTCATGCGTTATTGATCTCGACTTCAATGACTTCATTGAACAGAGATCCCCTCGAATTGCTACAAGAAGCAGAAGAGGCCGTCCGTTATATTGACGATGTTATAGAAAGTAGCAAACTCAGCAACGATGCTTTCCAAATAACACAAAAACCATCAGAAATTTCAGACAATTCTTCTATACCTGCAGCTTGTTCCCTGGGTCAAACCTTGCACCACCTTTTGCCCAGATCTGCTGTATACGATTATGGAAAATCCTTGCATAAGTTCTCAGTAAATCTTCGAAAAGTTGGGCGAATTGCAGAGGCTTTTCAGGCACAACGGAGGGCACTAGAAATTTTTGATTTTCTTGTTCCATTCTACTCTGGTCACCTGGATCTGGACCGGGCGTCTACAATTTGGCAAATTTTGAACCCAGATTTCCTGGACTTTCTAACGCCTTCTGAGGCACTTCAAATGTCACAGGAACTAATAGCCATTTATCGGAAATATTTCAAAAAGGATAGGCAACGATACAGCAAAAACCTGTGTAATGCACTTTGGCAAAATGCTTATATGTTGGAAGAAATGAAGCAATACAACGACGCTCTCTTAATTTGGAAAGAAATAATAAATTTGGTTCAAGAAATAAATGAAGATCGACTCCACTTTGCAAAAGCTTTGGATTATGCTTCATTTTCCCTTCGCTCTTTGAATTGTCATGACGAGGCAGCCGTTTCCCGCAGGGAATTAATCAATATTTATCGGTCTCATTATAGTTCCCCATCCCAGCTGGAGGCCAAGGCTCATTATGATCTCGCAAACGATCTCAAGCATGCCGAACGCTATCCAGAAGCAATTCGCGAGGCTCAAACATCTATTACGCAATACCGCACATTGGCCTGCCAAGATTCAGACTTGTACAAGGATAAACTGGCTGAAGGACTCTACTTGCTTTCTGATATTCTCTTCGAAGCCGATGAGTACAAGCAAGCATTTGATACTGGACAAGAAGGATTTAGTCTCTACCACTCTATTATTCAAAACAATCCACTATCACAATCCATCTCAGCCTGCACTGCATTCATACGCCTGCAAACCCGCATTTCCCGCTACTCAGACGATGAGGCGAGGTCCATTGAACGAGGACAACAGTTGATTCATTATTCAAACGAGTTGGTCAAGATATTCCCATACCAGAGAGAACAAACCTTCATTTACACCACCTTCATTCATTCTGAAAATTTGTTGAAGTTCGATCGGCTCACAGAAGCCACGGTCGCTATCCAAGAAGCGCTGGACTGGTTTGATAATGTTCCGGCGGAGTCATTCTATGCAGTGGAACAACATATGGATTGCATTCGGCAAATGGCACTTATCCTTGAGGCCCAGGGGTATCCAGAGAGGGCTCTGGACCGTTATGAAGAAGCTGTCAATATTGGGAAATTTTTCTCTTCAGACCCTGAAATTTTTGAGTCGCTACTTTGGATCACCGCTGATCGTGCTATATGTCTCTTTGATATTGGACGAAATTCCGAAGCCCTCACCACCAGTCAGGACGCCTTGCTAGTCATTCGTGCGAGCGAATCTCTGGATACTTTTGCTCGCGTGTGGTGCCTGCAAGTTGCTTTTATAATACAGCAATTCAACAGGAACACGGAAGTGGCAATAGATGCCATACAAAAAGCGATTGACTTATCTCGTTCTGCTATTATTACAACCAAGGACACAGCCAGCCAATTAAGCCATCAGGTTGATCTCTCACGGTCCCGTCGATATTTGTCTGAGGCTCTAGCTGATGGCGGAAACGAGATTGACGCAATGCGTCTCGCTGAAGAAAGCCTCGATGAGATCACAAAAGTCAAATCGGCGAATTTAATCTTACCCTGGAATGATGTGCCAAAATTGCATATCGATACCCTCTACACACTCTCCCTGCGTCTCGCTTTCAATGATGACCTTCCTCGAGCGTTGGAGCTACTAGTCGAGGTCAGTGCTTACTACGAAAAACGCGCACAGGTACGCAATGGTCTATATCCAGACTTTGCATGTATCCTCCTTTCCCAAGGCGTTCTCCATTGTGCTGGCGGACGACACGACGAAGGAATCGCGGCCAAAACCAAGCTCGCTGACATACAAGAGCGTCTGGGATTAGTATTTCCCAGCCTCGGACACTATGTTCAGGTAAAGTTGGATCGAGAAAGGGGTCGTCCTTCGTGGATCGCCTTGGTCGCCAAGCTCGACGTTCAATGCAATCATCAAGAACTGAACGAGGAATAGTCAAAATTGAGTAGGATTACATCTTACGACGGTAGTAAGAATCATAATACTCAGAGGAGCGGTCTAGTAGCAAAGTAGCAGAACGGGTTAGTTTGTGTTTTGAGATCTCAGAAAGAAAAATTTCAAGAAACTATCTAAAACGTTAACAGCATGACTGGTTTTCATCTTAGTCTCATGTTCGAACTCAGGAAGCTTCAAGCGCTGAATTGAGTTACAGATCGCACCAGGATTGCACGCGCCGTTGATGGAAAGAAATTTTGATTACGTCATCTACAGATGCTCTCTTGTCCTCCCCCAACAACACCGAAATATCGACGCGTCTCCTCTTCTTTCCTCTCTCCCTCCATCTTCGCCTGTCGAAAGAGTCCCCATCATTCCTCTTACTACCCCTAATCCAACTTGACTTACCGAAAATCACCACCACCCTCGAGCTTTTCCAATGCACCGCATCAGTCACCGTCCCAAACCACCAGAACATCCAGAAAGACTCCACGTCCATGGAACCGATTTGCAGGTCATCTAGATCGACAGAGAAGTAGTCATGCTCACTGCGCTCCAGATCACGCGCTACAGATCATTTAAGAGGTCAGGCGACTTTCACGACGACGACAATCAGGAGCAGAACGAGTTCAATGTACTGATCGGTGGAGCCGAAGCGCCTGTGGCTTGCGGATGGAAACGAGACGAGCTGGTCGGGGTGTTGGGGTGCCGATCGGTATGTCGGGAGTCTGAAGGAGTGAATCAGAGTGATACGTATTCCTCTTTGTCTTCGGATGTGGGTTGAGATGGTTCGTATTTTCTGCTCTAGGAGACACTGCATTTATTCTAGACTCCTCAAAGCTTACTGGAAGCGCTTGACAAAGAATATTAACCCAATTCGTTCGCTTGATTGACCCGCGGCGACGATGAGGGCGAATGGACCATTTCTACCTCGCCGTCATCTCCGCTTCTTTTTTCTCCATACCCACGGACAACCTCCACCCTTACCCTTCTCTTTTCATCCTCACTATCTTACCCCAACCCATTCTTCCCGCCATAGGCTTCCACTGCATCTCCCTCACCTCGCTCGTCGCATACACCCCCGATTCCGCTCATCAACAGGTAACCTGTGATACGGAGGAGGTTACACCTCTGCTTCTCGCAGCCGCGAGTAACGTGTATAGTTTCCGCGTGCTACTCGAACTCGATCCGTCTAGCGTGGCCGAAGACACGAGAGAGACACGGAACGTGCAGAGGTTTACCCGCTTGAGGTGCTGCAAGTGCGCTCAAAGTGGGAGTTCGCAGAGACGCGGTTGGGGAAGAGGAATGGGTAGGGGGATGCGAGCTTCGAGTAAGACTACGTTTTGGTTAACGTGATGGAAATTGGGCGGCTGCACGTGTTGGACACAGATGGAAAGGAGGAGGGAGGAGGAGAGGAGTACCTGAAGGAAGTGGAAGTACAGGCGTATGTGCGGGAAGTACACGGCTGGGTTGGATATGGTTCTCCTTTTCGAGTGAGTTTTATCGTTCAAATACCAGCTCATATATATGCGTCGCATACGCTCGGTTTGCGCTCGACCTCGGGGAGGAGGTTGAGGGGAGGGAAGGAGGAGAGCATATATTAAACGTGACGAGTGAATACGTCCCGGGAGGAGTTGGATCCCGTGAATTTGGCTTTCAAGTAGACGTTCGATGTCGATGTTGAGGGCGACAGTGGAGGCGAGGGCGACGAGTACGACAGTGCGTTCGGAAGTCTACTGTCCTTCTACTGTTTTCGAACGACTTGGGACAAGCATGTTCAACTGGCAGGTGACGGACGGTGCATCGATTTTGATCGAGCCTCTTATCGGAAGTGGAGCAGGCGGGGAAGGAGGATGGGGTGGATCACCTTCGGACAAAAAAGGGGGGACGCGACGCGACGCGTGAAATCACGTGAACTATCCGTCACACAAAATGCCAGTGCCAGCGGAGTTCGTTTGAAGCTCAGTGACGCATTTCGACGTCGTTTACTCACTACTGTGGTCGTAGCTTCAGAGATCTTTTCACTATCGTGAGTGCTCTTCTCGTTTTCTGACATTCCTTATGTTTGCTGGAATCCTCAGGAACCTCAGTGAGATACCGGACCCCCTTACCTAGCCAGACGGACTCGATGAATTAAGTTCTCGTCAGCCTTTGCCCGTCGGGTGGATTAGGTATCCTCGGAGTGTGCGTTCCGGGTTGTGGGGGTGACCTTGGTCTCGATGCGTACCAAGCGGGCGGCCAGAGTGACCTAGAATTCGCGCCTGTCGGTGGTACGTGAATCTTCTTTCCTTAATCTTTCTATTATGTTCACCTTTCTGTGCTTTGCATCCTTTGAATATGTGCTGCGCTCAATCCGGTTCAACATCCAGATTTCGTCGCGGGTATTTTCTCATATCAACTCTTAAGTCTTCCTTTTTGTTTCCTGGACTGTTATTCACCCTCTCATGAGGTTCTTCCTTTAGCTATCCGACCCACACGTATCAAGTTAGGCTCGCACAACTCCCACTTGTCGCTCTAGAGGACTTCTGCATGAAATGGTGCGAAAGATATGTTTCAGGTTATGAAAATGTCTTTCGTGCGTACTGTGGAAGTGGCCGCATCGAACCAGAGTTCAAGCCCAGCAATAGTACGTGCTTCCAGGCTCCTGTCCCTTATTCCCTCTTTGATTACTTGTGTCCATCTCTCAGTACGCTAGATTCTCTGGATCAATGCTGCGTTAACTCAGGCTCAACTTCGAGCAATGATTTATCGCCTCGAACGGCGTGAGTCGTTTGTTCGTTTCTTGAACTGTTTTCGTATTACCCCGACGCAATGTAGAGATTCCTCAAAACACGAAACTGCGTCAGTATCCCTCTGGCTTCCTTACTCTAGCTTTGTCGACGGACGGTGAGGTCAACTTCCGCTTTCGTTTGATGTCTCCTGATTCGTTTTGATTTTAATCTCGTATGTCTTCAAGTCGCTCGAGTTG
The DNA here is from genome assembly GCA_023014345.1 of Galerina sulciceps. NCBI lineage: Eukaryota > Fungi > Basidiomycota > Agaricomycetes > Agaricales > Galerinaceae > Galerina > Galerina sulciceps. Next base: position 363,739 of record JAEDXJ010000001.1, read on the forward strand.
ATCGAGAACGCGGTTTCTCGATGGTCTTTCAGAAATTCCTCCAGCACGACAATTTTCTACCTCATGTAAGCGACCCTCATAGTCGAATGCTATGCTACATTTCTACCTGCGAATCCCGAAAGCTGTCAGTGGAGCATCTAGAACTGACTATTTAAAAAAATTCGTCGACGTTAACCAAGTCGTACGATTATAGGCGAATGTTGTGACGTGAGTCTATCCCTTTCCTCTTTTTCTCGTCTCATGATCTCTATTATGCGCAGGTCGCTCTATCATTACTGAAGTTTGACCTGTTACAGCTGAGGGCAGAACGAAGGGCCACCTCAGATCAAAACAGAGACTAGGAGGAGTCCACTAAATTGTACCCGACATGATAGCCGAGTTTTTCTGGTACATAGCCCAGGTCCCTCAGCTGTAAGCTTTTCGTATATCCTCTTGTGCAGCGGGAAGTGTATTTTCTCTCCGTTGGATCTTTCATCGCTGCTTTCACCTGCTATGTCTTCGGATTCTTTTGTTTGAACTTTCTAGGTTGTATCTCCTTTCTCTGCTTCTTCAAGGAATCTTGCGATATAAGCTTGGTTCGTTCCTTACCGCATGCGCTGTCGTTGCCGGCAATTGTTCTAGGCTCAAATCTCAAGGACTTTGGTATAGAAAAAGGGCGATAGTGTCATGGTCTTGACTTCTGTGCTTGGCTTCTTTGTTTCTATTCTTGACCTTGACCCGTCTGCTTTCGTTTCCCCAGTTGAGCTTTTGACACTCGCGGTGTGGTCCTGGTTCGTTGACTTTTTTCGTTCCCGAACAATTCTCCCTCACCTCCGCATGATCAGCGAACGGTTTTTGCCTGCATCGAACCAGAACATCAATACGTACCCAATAAACTAGAATCTGGGAGGTTACCTTGACCCACCTCCCTTCAATTCTTCGGATGAATTATTTTTCCAGAGGGACCACTTCCCTTCCTTATGCGCCGTGTGAGTTATTTTCCATCTAATTCCATACAGCTCTCGTATATTTCTCAATTCACCCAAATAGTGCGTTTACGCTATCTAGGTTTAGCTGTCGAAGTCCGTACTACGGGATCCAATTTTCCCAGATTTATTTTTGTTAGTAATCACATAAATACTGAATGAAGCATCATCTGTGATAGGAGGTCTATTTCCAAGTTCACAGATAAAAATATCGAAATCGAACAAGTGCCAATGTGCTCAGATTCTTATAATTGGATTGATGATCAACACGGAAAGATCAAGGATATACGGTAATCGCGAGGGCTGTGTGACATAGGCCATGCACGCTGTACTCGGAAATCAAGCTCCCCGACGTACTCTTTCCGGACCTTCACCAATGGATCCTCTCTCTATAACTCTGGCCACAGTCACTCTCACTACAGCGGTTAAGGATCTTGCTGAACTACTGCAGAAGTTCGAGCGGTCTTTCTCCAAGGTCAGCTCTTTGAAGTTGAGGTCAGCGGCGAAATTATCGAAACTGACGAATCGTTACGAGGCCAGCCCGCCGAGAACGTTCGCAATGCTGGGATATTAGCCGCCGATGTTCGCCGAACATTAGATCAACTTAAGCGATTTTGCAACGAACAAAAGGAAATTCTAAGCGATGCAAACGACATGAAAGTCGCCCTGGGCGACTTGATCAGGTCAGTTACCGTGCAAAAAATGATATTGCTTTTATGGATAAAGATGGCAGGGACACCGAGTCTGTCTATGATAAATGCTCTAGAATCGGACCTGTAACTGCTCAAAGTAAATTCGCCATGTTTAAGGTCACCTTCAGCGCATGGAGGAATCGGAACAAAGTTCACTCTGAGATCAAGGAGCTCATGAATCGGGTCAACCAATGTTATAGTCACTTCATGGTGCATCCTTGAAATTTACCTTTTGTCGGCTCTTTCTGACCCTTGCTCCTCTATAGATGTTTTCGATAATAAGAATAGAGAAACGACAGGTCATTTCAGGCATCCCAGTAACTGAAGCATTCAGTAGAGTTCCGAACAAAAGTTTAAGAGCAGTTTCGGATGAACATATTATCGATTTTCTTGGAAGCAACACGGAGAAGCTGCAAGAGTTACTTCCTGAAATGTCTACCGACTTTATTTCTACCGCCTTTCTTCGTCTTCAGGTTGCTGCGATCAATGCACTTATGGAGAAATTGTCTTCAACTGCATTATACCCGATCGAGGAACCAGCGGGACGCTACCTCCTTCCCTTTCAAACTATTCCAGCAATTTTACTCGTCAAGGAGGATCGATTCACTCTGCAGAAAGAAGTTATAGGCCAGACGTTACAAATTCAGGCAATTCTGAAAGGAGACTCCGGGTCGCTTTCGGTGCAGGTGGGTGCATGGGCTTTGGACAACCTCGCAGCCGACTTGCACCAGTTAAACATGTGCCCCGAATCGGCTCTCATTGGTTCATGGGCAGTTAGGCTCTTTCGTATCTTAGTTGCCAATCACCCGACCACGTATTTGCCGTATCTTTCCCTAGCTCTCTCTCACCTGGCTGTGGCATATCGTGGAACCGACAATGTGGACGGAGCTCTTTCTTCGACTACTGAAGCCATTGCAATTTGTCGGTCTCTGCAAATATCGGCCGTTTCCTTGGATATAAAGCTTCTACTTCCTCATGCATTACAGATATCTGCTTCGATTACTTCATTTGAAGGAGATTCCCTCAAATCACTGCAAGCAGCAGAGAAGGCCGTCTCTTTTTTTGACGAAATCATTGCCAGCAAGCTCAGCAATGGTACCTCTCAGATAGCCCGAAAGCCAGAGGAATTGGACAACTCTTCCATTTCTGCAGCGCACTGTCATGCGCGAGCACTACATCAGCTTTCGTCAAGTTCAATGGTATATACCTACATTGTATCTTTGCAACAGCTATCAATTAGTCTTAAAGAAATCGGTCGATTTGAAGAGGCTTTTCAGGCGCAACAAAGGGCACTCGAAATCTTAAACTTTCTTGTTCCATTCCACCAAGAATGCATGGACTTGAACCGAGCGCGGGCACTCTACCAAATTTTGCACAGAGATTTTCGTGGTTTCCTGAAGATGACTGACATCCTTCCTATGTTCCAAGAATCGATAACCACCTTCAAGAAATTTTTCAAAAAGGATAGGAGAAAATACAGCATGGAACTCTGTTGGGCACTCTGGCTATATGCAACCGTTCTGAATGAAATGTATCGGAATGACGATGCGCTTCTAGTTTGGAGAGAAGTGGCAGCGTTGGTCCGGGAGGAAGGTGAAGATAATCGATTCCGCCTCGCAAGCGCTTACGATAACGTTTCAAATACTCTTCGCTCTTTGAAACGCCATGACGAAGCGGTCGTTTCACAAAAGGAGTCAATCAAAATTTATCAAGCGATTCGTAATTCCCCATCACATCTTGAGGCCAATGCTCATTACAATCTCGCATACGATCTCTGGCGTGCCGGACAATATTTAGAAGCAGTACATGAAGCGCAAACGTGTATCATGCAATACCGTACATTGGCCTCCCAAGATCATAGCCTGTACAAGGAATATCTGGATAAAGGCCTCTATTTACTTTCGGATATCCTACTTTACGCAGGTGAAAAACGAGGAACTAGTGGAACTGGGCAAGAACGTTCATCATCATTGAACGAAGGCGGGAAATTGTGAAGATGAGACGTCCGGATCGTAGAGTCAGGGAACAGCTGAGTAGGACATGTAGGGAAAGTAGCCGAGTAATCGATAAATGACAGTATGCCATACTAGAGTAGAAGCCTCCTGCACGGACGGGAAAACGAATTCCACTTTGAAATTTTATAGACAGAGGTGCGGGATGGCCTCTGGGAGTGTGATCACACGGGTTTAGATACCACAAGAGTCGCTTTTCCTGTTAAAACACCGCAAGTCGCGGAAGTTAGCAGAGCAAGAGTGTTCTGAGCACGATTTCAGAACTAGGGGTGCGACTCGAGTCGAGATACACCGCAACCACTGTCACGGTACGCGTTGATTGAGAGCAAAAAATGGATTACGTCATATATGTTCTTTCCCTTTTCTCCTCAACGACACCGAAACATCAACGCCTCAGCGCTAGGCCTCAGCATCGAACTTCCCATCCTCTGGCCTTCTTTGCTCGATAGACGAAGCACCGTCTATATCCTCTTCACCTTTCCCCGATTTTGATTCAAATTCCTGCAAAATCACACCCAATGCTCCATCGTTCGAAACTCACGAACACAGAGTGGCAGCACTACACCCAGAGCACTCACTGGGACTCCGCCAAACGACGAGCTCGCTGCACTCATCTCGCTTCAGATCACGCGCTGCATACGCTTTTAGAGGAGTGCTAACGACTTTCTCGTCGATACGGACAAGGATGGCCAGGATCCGCACGAATTCTCGGTGGGGATTGTTTGACCGTCGCAGCAGCATGCACATCTGGTTCGTGGCTGGCCTCAGGAGGAGGTATTGAGGAAACGAGCGGAGCGTGAGGGATATGCTGTAGGTTGAGTCTAGCAATGAAGAGAGGAGGTGCGTTTTCCCTGTGCTGTTTCTTCATTTTCAGCCTCGGGTTGAATTGGTTCCCATTGTTTATTCTAGGAGATAACACGTTGACTCTTAGTTCCTCCAGTGTCTATCAGGGATTCCAGACAAGTGTTGTAAAGACTATACGTTCTCTTGGATAACCCCGATGTGTTTTCGGGGCAATTATTAGGCGGAATAACGCCTCCCTTCACCTGGACGTTATCGTCTTCCTTCCCCTTTCCTTCACACCTCCATCAACCTCGAACCTTCCCTTCTCCACCTACCGACCTCATCTATTCTCACTCCTCTCCCTCGAACGCATCCGCTACACCGGCTCATCCACTTACTCCATGACCCACCCACCTCTCACATAAATTCACTGTATCCGCTGAACCCCGGGACCCTTCGTGCACATTTGACCATTCCACGCTACGGCCCCAAACAGACCGCAGACGAGCTCAATTCGCTGTTCCCTGAGTACCACACTGTCGTCACCCCAAAATGCCTTCATATCCACCACCCTTCGCGCTGCATGTACCACTGACGCGGGTAACCTGTTCGTGCGCGTCATCCGCGTGCTCCTTGAAATCGATCCGTGCGGGAGAGGCGACGACCTGGAAGATCTATGGAATGCACAGAGCCTGACCCACCTTGGACGCTTCAAACTTCCATGTGCTTGAGGGAGCTCGCTGCGACAGCTTTGGGGAATTGAGACAGGTGCGGGGCTCGAGTTTTGAACACAGTGGAAGTACCTCTTGTACGAGGTGATGATGTCGGGGCTGTCGCTCGCGTTGGCCGCCGAGGAAACGTTCTTGGACTGCGCTAGGGAAAAGGGAGTACGTGGGAAAGAGAGCAGGTACGGGGTGCGAGAGGTGCACTTAATGTCTCCCTTAACAGCGTCCAGTCAGTTTTTACCCCTCATCACAGCGCATATACGAGTCTCACTGGCTCCCTGAAGTGCTTATCTACACACTACACCTCACAACCAGCCCAAGTGGTCTTCGAAAACGACGCCATCACCGTCGATATGCACTCCATAACCGACCTCCGCCCAGCCCTCCACTCTCGCCTCCGTCCTCCCGCTCATCCGGCACCATAATTCAGCCCAACTCTTCAAATTCTTCTACGTATATTACTATATTCTGCACACCGCCTTTTTTCCCTCTTCCCTTCATCCTCGAGGCCGACGCGAGCTCGAGCAGCATACCACCTCCACAGGTACTCTTAGGGTTCACGCTCGGGCTGGCGCTCTATCCCGGCGCGGTGCAGATACCTATGGGAAGGGGGAGGGAAAGGAGGAGAGTATGTGTCGACCGGTATTTGAATGAGTCGATGCATACGGCGCGGGAGAACTTGATGCTTGGAGATGAGACGTTTGAGAAGACGTTTGATGTTGGCGTTGACGGCGAGGGAGGGAAACGAGTATGCTAGGCAGCATACGGCCCTTTCGTGGTGCGCGAATGACGTAGCATTTTATGTTGTTAGAAGCCGTGTTGGGATGGCGGGTGACGTGTCGGGGGTGGTACTCAAAGGAGGAGAGAGGCTGGGATTGCCGAGGATTCGTATAAGAGGTGAGTTATTTGATTCGTTCGTGGACGTTGCGATTTCAAACGCGTGAATCAATCCCTGCAACAGAAAAGATATAATTTACGCGAACGCATAGAGGCGGTCTGTCTTTCGATGAGAGAAAGCGACGAGGACTCTCTTTCCGGTTCTTCAACACCGTTTCGGATGTTACATTGCCGATTCATCTGAGTCCAGACTCGAAGCGTTGCCCCCATTGGACCTGAAAATTGGAAGCGAGAAATCGTCTTGGTTTTATAGATAGACAATGTTTTATTGGAAATCAGTTTCAAACTCGCACAGCAGGACAGTGGAATAGGGTCAAATAGGGGTAGCGCGACGCGACGCGTCTGAATCACGTGAACGATCTGGCGGACGGACTTTACCATTCACCTAGCCAGACGTTTAGAGAAACGATAGATCCTTTACTGTGAGTCTGCCTTTTTGTTTCTTGACAATCTTTGTGTTTAATCTTCTATACCTAAGTCGCTAGAAGACTGAAATATCAAGACCTTACTCATATTAATAACGATCAATGCGAGACTCGTTTCCAACACGAGCCAAACGTTGGTCGCTGCTGATGGGATGGATTGGGTAGACCCGAAATTTATATTTCGGGTTATGGAAACGACATTGGTTCGTAACCAGGCAAGTGGTCCAGAATTCACGTTGATCGAAAGTGCGTGCACCTCTTTCCTTTAGACCTCCCTTATTTTTTGTTTAATTATGTTCAACTCTTTTTACGTCGCCTGCGGATGCGCGTTGCATTCAATCAGGTCCAACATCGAACTTTCATTGATCATCCTGAACGTCTATCAGAAGGCTGGTATTTCTGCGTAACAGGTGAATTTTTTGTTCGTTTCTTGTTCGTTTCTTGGACTGTTACTCCAACGTTACACAGAGGCCCCCCGGACCCACAAATCTGCTTCGACACCCTACTCAAATCGCCAGGCCAGCTCCGACGGCCAATAGTTAAGCCAGTCTTCGCTTTTAATCGACGGCTTTATGCTAGCTTTGTCTTAACTCTTTCAACTCGTTCTTCGTCCCCTAACCCTCCGACTCGTATACTTTATCAATGCAGGTAGTCGCATCGTCTATTTTTCGCTCGAAATGATCTACAAAACATTTCGGAATAATCTCTCAGAAACCCCTCCAGCAAGACAATTTCCTACAGAGAATTAGTCCCTGACGTGGCCCACGTCGTATGATTTAAGATGATCTCAGTCAAGTAATCGGTGCGAAGTAGGTCTATCCGATTTCTCTTTTTCTTATTTCATGATTTCTATTGTGCGTATTCCGCTCTATCCAGAGATTCAAAGTCATCGAATGCCGAACCGTACCACACTGTATGCGAGGCCCTTGGTATAGGGAATCGTGATCATGATCGCGCCAATGCAAAGAACTTTATGTGATGTGAACGATTCACCCTCACCTCCTCCTGATCAGCGAATGGTTTTTGCCTTCTTCGAATCACATCATCAACCCATACTCAATGACCAGAACCGGGCTCCTGCTATTTACCTTCCTTTAGACTTCAATTCTTTTGACAGAAGATATTTCCAGATATGCATAAACGCCACTTCCGCGCTCCGCGCTCCCTTCTTTCCAGACATCGTGAGTCATTTTCCAGTTATTTTCGTACGTCTCTCGTATATTTCTCATGTTAATCAAATAGTGCGTTTACGCGGTCTAGGCTTAACGGTAAAATCCTGTGAGACGGTATCTAATTTTATCAGGTTTATTTTTGTTAATCGCATGATAGACAACCTCATACTACCAATTCTAAGTGTTACTTGCCAACATTCCTCCAAATACAAGTGCGCACTCCATGTCAGACTGTACTTGTAACACTCATTCTTTCTCCCCATTGTCACTCCTTCCCTGTTCGTTGTGCTGGCGACGATCACCTTAAAATATGGAATGCATATATCTGCCCCAGGTAAGATTCATTTAGTGACGAAGTTTTGTTGAGTTAACTTTTCAAAGAACTTTAATTCATGCTCCTCCCAGGCCCTCTCCCACAACCATTTAATCCTTTTTCGAGCGCGGGTTTAGACTTGCAGGAGTAACAGATGTGATAAAAAGGGTAATCTCACACCTTAGACTGGGTAAGTAGGTGGACCGGGATAGTCACTAGCTGGAAACTTAGATGATTCCTGACAAAAGAGTTCAACTGGTCATTTTGGGTTACCAAGAAAATATTGAAATAGAACGAGCCACGCGTTAATGCGCTCGGATTAACGTACAGTACCATTATAATAGAACTTATGATGGACACGGAAAGATCAAGGCTACGGTGATTGCGAGGGCTGTGCTACATGGTCCACAAGGTTATACGCAGTACTCGGAATCGAGCCTCCCCACATACTCTCAACCAACCCTCACCTATGGATCCTCTCTCCATCACTTTAGCTACCGTCATTCTCACCACAACAGTGAAGGATCTTGCTGAATTGTTGCAGAAGTTTGAGCGGTCTTTCTCCAAGGTCAGCTCTTCGATCTTTATTTCCCAAGCAAATTTACAGAAACTGAAATCGTTATGCGGCCAGCCCGCTGAGAACATTCGCAACGCCGAGATATTAGCTGCTGATGTCCGCCATACATTGGATCAGCTCAAGCACTTCTGCGACGAGCAAAAGGAGATTCTGAGCGACGCAAACGACATGAAAATTGCCCTGGCTGAATTGATCAGGTCTGTAATTGTGCAAAAAATGATATTGCTTTCGTTGATAACGGTGCTAGGGACATCGAATCTGTTTATAATAAATGTTCTGGAATCAATTCTGTAACTACTCAAAGTAAAATTGCCAGGTTTAAGGCCACCTTCACCGCATGGAAAAATCGGAATAAAGTCCACTCGGAGATCAAGGAGCTTGTGAATCGGGTCAATCAGTGTTACAGCCACTTCATGGTACTCCTTAAAATTTCACCTTTTGTCAGATCTTCCTGACCCCTCGCTCTGCTATAGATGTTTTCAATGATAAGAATAGAGAAACGGCAGGTCATCTCAAATGTTCCAGTGGCCAAACCATTCAGTATAGTTTCGAACAAGATCCCGAGCGCGGCTTCTGATGAACGCGTCATCGATTTTCTGGGAAGTAGCTCGGCGAAGCCACGAGAGTTACGTCCTGAATTGTCCGCCGACTTTATTTCCACTGCCTACCTTCGTCTTCAAATTGACGCGGTAATTGCACTTATGGAAACCTTATTTCCGGAGGCATCGTGTACCGTTGAAGAGCCAACGGGACGCTGCCTCCTTCCCTTTCAGACTATCCCAGCAATTTTTGTCATCGAGCATGATCGATTTATTCTGCAAAAAGACGTTATAATTCAAACGTTGCAAATTCAAGCAATTCTGCGAGGCGACTCCGCTTTCCTGTCAGTGCAAGCGGGTGCAAGAGCTTTGGCTGACCTTGCATGCGACCTGCTCAACTTAGACATGTACCAAGAGTCGGCTGTCATCGGTGCGAGGGTTGTAAAGCTCTTTCGGACCTTGGTTACCCATCACCCGGCCACGTACTTGCCCCATCTTTCCCTCTCTCTATCTCACCTGGCGATTGCGTACCGTGGAAATGGCAATGTGAAAGGCGCCCGTTTTGCTATTACCGAATCTCTTTCTATTTGCCGGTCTCTGAAAATATCATCCATGTCCTTGGAAATGAAGCTATTATATCCTCATGCATTGCGAATCTCTTCTTCATTGACTACACTGGAAAGAGAGGAAAGAGATCATTTCGAATCACTGCAAGCAGCAGAAGAGGCTGTCCGCTTTTATGTCGAAGTCGTTGAAAGCAGCAAATTGGCGGATATTTTAAAAATACCTTCCACTTCTACAGCCAACTATCATGCTCGAGCCCTGCATCACCTTTCGTCGAGTTCCGTGGTATATGATTATGGTGAATCTTTGCAACAACTATCAGTCAATCTTCAAGAAGTTGGGAGACTCTCAGAGGCTTTCAAGGCACAACAAAGAGCACTCGAGGTTTTAGATTTCCTTGTTCCCTTCCACACCTCGCACCTAGATTTGGACCGTGCACATGTAATCCATCGAATTTTGAACACAGAATTTCGGGAATTTATCCTGCCGCCTGATGCGCTTCAAATGTCACAAGAACTCATCGCCATTTGTAGGAAATATTCCGATAGGGATAGGCAGAGATACAGCCCATACCTGTGCAATGCACTCTGGCAAAATTTTACTCTTTTAAAAGAAATGGGGAAATACAGTGAAGCTCTCCTAGTCTGTAAAGAAGCGACCGGTTTGGTTCGGGAATTAACCGATAATCCACTCTCCCATGCATTTGCCCTGGAGCATATTTCGTACACACTTCACTCATTGGAACGTCACGATGAAGCAGTCATTTTCCGCAGGGAATTAGTCATCATTTTTCAAGCAATTCAAAATTCCCCATTGGAACTGGAGGCGAATGCTCAATACCATCTCGCGTATGAGCTTCAACTGGCCAGAAAATACCTAGACGCAATCCGTGAAGCTCAAATATGTGTCATGCAATATCGTACATTGGCCTTACAAGACCCTGGCCTGTATAAGAAATATCTGGCTAAAGGTCTCTATTTGCTTTGTGATATTCTGTTCGAAGCCGATGAATACGAGCAAGCATTTGAGGTTGGGAAAGAGGTATATAACCTCTACCAGCCTGTTATTCGGAATCAACCAAGTGCCCTTTTGGAGTACACTCATTTTATACGCCTGCAAACAGAAATTTCTCGGTACACAGACGATGAGACGCAGTCCATTGAACAAGGACAGAGTTTGATTCATTATTCAAATGAGTTGATCAGAATATTTCCGAACGAGGGAGAACAAGCCCTCGTTTATGCCACTCGCATTCATTCTCACAACTTGTCGAGGTTTAATCGACTTAAACAAGCCACCGCGATCATTCAAGGAGCGCTGGACTGGTATGGAAATGTTCTGACGGTGACTCCTTCTGCATTGGTGCAACATATTCAATGTTTTCAGCAAATGGGATATGTGCTTTGTGCCCAGGGGTATCTGGAGAAAGCCTTGGGCGCTTATAAAGAAGCTATTAATATTGGAAAGAAATCCTCTTCAGACGCCGAAATTATCGAGTTGCTAGCGGGGTCAACTGCTAATCGCGCTAAATGTCTTTTTGATATTGGACGCTACTCTGAAGCCTTGACCACCAGTCAAAATGCCCTTACTCTCATTCGTGGGTGCAAATCTCCAGATACCTTTACTTTTGTCTGGACCTTGCAAGTTGCCTTCCTGGTACAGCAATTCAACAGAAACACGGTTGTTGCAATTGACGCCATACAGGAAGCTATCCACTTATCTCGCGCTGCTATCATTACAGCTAGAGACCGAATAAACCGATTGGTTCATCATGTCGATCTTTCGAAGTCCCTTCTGTTTCTGGCTGAGGCTTTAGCTGATAGCGGAAAGGAAGTCGAAGCAATGCGTCTCGCTCAAGAAAGCCTGGACGAAATCACGAAAGTCAAGTCAGAAAATGCAATATTGCCCTGGGAAGATGTTCAAGGATCGTATATGGATACCCTCCACAGACACTCCCTCCGGCTCGCTTACAATGGTGATCTTCCTCAAGCGCTAAACTTAATAGTGGAGGCTAGTAATTATTACGAAAACCGAGCACAAGCGCGGCATGGTTTGTTTTTAAAATTGGCAACCATTCTCCTTTCCAAGGGCGTTCTTTATTGTGCTGCCGGACGACACGAGGAAGGAATCGAGGCCAAAACCAAGCTTACCGACATACAGCACCGTCTGCGCCTAGTATTTCCCAGCCTCGGACGCTGTGTCCAACTTAAACTCGATCGTGAAATGGGACGTCCTTCGTGGATCGCTTTGATTGCTAAACTCGATCTTAAATGCAACCATCAAGACCTGAATTTATGGTAAGCAAGATCTACCAGGATTCTCTCTTCATGGGTAGTATGGGTCCTGATAGCAGTAGCATCGCGGCAGGTGTCCTGAGACTCAGATTGCGGAAATAAATTCGGATAGTTAAATGTAGATAACAATCGAACAGAAAAACTACTTTAAGCTAAGTCAGAAAGGCCTTCAATGACGTTCCTACAGGGTGAACGATTCAGAGTTTGCACTGATACGCGTCGCTCCTAGACGCGCAATTTGGAAAAATACACTCTTTAACGATCACTCGTTTACAATCGAGTTAATATCCATCTAATATACCAGCAGAATTTGAATGAACGCGAACAACATGACTGGATTTGCGTAGTCGACTTCAGGCAACTGATAAAAACTCAAAACGGGTGTGTTGCCGTGTCGGCGCTAACGGATCGCCCGAGCCGTTGATCCATCGTGTCGGATCTTCAAAAAGTGGATTACGTTATATATACAAACGGTGTCTTTCCTCAACGACACCGAACGTCGACGGCGGACGCGTCAGTCCGGCTCTCCTCCCCCTTTCCTCATCACGGGTCAAACGAAACTCCATTATCACCCTACTCATCTTCATCTCGACGCGTAATCCTGAACGTGGCCACCACCCTCGACATTGGGAAAGACCCATCTCGAAACGCCCCGAACATGGCGAGAGGTGCGAGTAGAGGTGCTGCGATGCCGGGTTGAACATATTGGATATGCTTTACTTGACTATGTCGAACGTTTGACGGCGAAGGAGGTATGTTTCCTTCGTGTTCGTGTTCTGTTCGGGTTGAACTGGTTCGTATTTCTCTGCTCTAGAACTCACATCGTTGGATCTACACTTGTGAGTATATCAGAGGCGTTTGGCATGGTGTCTAAAGCCAAACCTCCCTGAGGCTCCCTCTCTCTTCTTTACCTTCCCTCGCATCCTGCCACGAAGTTCGTGTTTTCTTCTTCACAAACGGCATCATCTTCTCCACGTGTCTTTCCTCCTCATCTTTGCCAATCTCTATCCTTCCCTCCTTTGTCCCTAGCTAACTCATTCTCCTCCTCCTCCCACAGAACGGCTTCTACCGCATCTGTCTGGCCCTATTTGTCGCGTACCTCCCGTATTCCCGCTCAAATCTCTTTCGCAAACCCCCTTCATATGCATTCGACCTCGCAACGCCAAGTTCCAATGCCAACGCCAAAACTCGCGAGGACGCGGTTCCGATGCACTAAGCCATTGTCATTGATGAATCGCCGGTAACGTATTGGCCCCTGTTTCCCTCACAGCCGCGAACGGGAACATGCCCCCCCTTCGCGTGTTCCTCGAACTCGACCCGAGCTGGTTAGGCCAACACTTGAGAGATAGGTGGAACAGTCAGTGTATCACCCACTCGAGGCGCTGCGTTGCTGGAGTTCGCGTGAACCTAGCTGGGAGGTAGGACGGATACCCAGACGAGAACATGCTATGCAAGTACCTCTTGGGCTAGGAGATAGGACGGCAGCTCGTTTTGGACCCAGGGAGGAGGAGGGGGTACGTGAGGAATGGAAGATATGGATGTACGTGCGGGAAGTGTACAGAAGGCGGATTTTATTCAGGACAAGGTCTACGAGTGAGTTTTTTTCTTCGATTCGGCGCATATATCCACCGACTTCTATCCCTAACTCGCTCATTTGCTCACCATACCTTATACTTCTAGTCAGCCGAAGATGCTCTAAAGAAATGCACCGTCTCTCGACGTGGACTCGTTCACCCCGCGCCACCTTCGTTGCTCATGTGCATTGAGGTCAAACTGATCCCGCCCCACGTCAAGCAGAGCTTCTGCGCAAGCCTGTATACCACGTTTCTTCACCACATCCTCGACCACGGGGAGAAATGCAGCAGCATACCGACCCACCTTTACACGTGGGGTCTGCGATTCGGTTGGCGCTCGACCTCGGGGTCGTACAGTCGTCTTCTAAAATAGACAGGAAGATGGCACAAGCGTTGAACACGACCCCTCCCCGCGCTGCCGACCTCTAGGCTGGAATGCATCCATCCGCCTACTCGGCACTGGGATTCAAATCGAATTTACGAAATATTCTACATAAGCTTGTTCTTGTCCTTCCTCGCTCTCCACCACGTCCTCAATGCGAACTCTAGCAGCATACCCGCCCCACGCGTCGTCATGGAGTTAGCTCTGAAACTGAGCTGGACCTCGGCGCTCGCAGGGAGCAGTTTTTTTGTGGAAGAGGGGAGGAGGAGAGCGAGATCAAGGGTTGAGTTGATGCTTGAGGATGGAACGTTCGAGAAGACGTTCGTTGTTGATATCGACGGCGACAACAACGTTGCCGCGGTGTGCGAATGATCTGGCGTGTTGAGGACCTTGAGGTGTGATAAACCGCATTGGGCTGGCGGGTGATTTCGAGTAGAGGGCCTATCTGGACTCTTGAGTGGAGCTTTAGGGAGGAAGGGGGTGGAATGAACGAGGATTATCCGAGATGGCGGGTTTTTACTTTATTTCGTTCTTGGACGTTGCGTTTCTGACTTTTTAAGAGCTCTTTTGATCGACCTGTAAATCGACAACAACGAAAAGCAATAGTTATTTGAACTTGATCGCTAATTGAATGGTTTAATGCACTCGACTGAGAAATCTGGACCGAGTAACTTACCCGAATACACAGAAGTCGTCACTAATATTGTCAATAGGTTCGAATAACTCGAAATTCAAAGAGAAACGTGTTGAAGATATTCAAATAGACGAGTTGTTGTATCGGCTGAGATCTTCCTGGTTTTCAGTTCCTTGCCAGCGAAGACCATTTCGAGCTGCCCTGACTAAATTCAGAGTCGAGAGACGCGTCGCGTCGCGTCACCAAATTGGTCACGTGTATCATGTTGGGATCAATTTCAATTTCGGATCGTTTTCCAAACTCTCAGCTTTACACACACCATTTTCTCCTGGTCCTCTGAGTCTATTGGGTAATGAATCAATTTCATTACTTTATATTTTTCGACATCTTGAAGCGTGAAATTCCTAACAAGTTTTCCGACGCTGTACTCCCCACATGCGCCAAATTCGGTTCCAAATTTCCTCATGATCCATATCGTAGGGCATCTCCTCGTTGAAAGCGAGCCCAAACGTTTTTGGACTTGAACCGTGTGCTGATGGTCTCCTGTACAAGCATTATCACCCGAATTACGAGAGCTATGAGCACGAAGGGGATCACATTACATTGTCATCAAAATGGGGGTCCTCTCGCGATTAAAACGAGGCATCTTCAGATCATCCTCGACTCAAACGACGATTTTGGGTCTTTCAGTGCTGGTTGTGGAGCTAACCTAGCCCCTATCTAGTGGGTAGCGCGGGCGGGGCGATTGGCAAGCTCGGTGCTTGGTGTTCCTGCGCTATCAACGACAGCGAGGAGCGTACTTTGATATCCGAAGCTGAAGGTAGTGGCGGGCTGTGAGCTATAGAAGAGTATATGCGGTCAGTTCGAGGTTTTGATAGAAGAAATACAAAGACACCTTTGACGAAAATCCTGCCCTCTAAAGTCGTCTGTCGAATCCAACACCTCCACGCTCTCGCCCTCGACGATCCCTTCCTTCTCCTTCCTTCCCCCTTCTGGACCTTGGGCTCGTAGGCGTCGGCATCGAAGACGCCAAGAACAAAACACCCAGGAGAGGCAAGGGAGGTGGCGCCTTCCCTACCATCAAACCAGTTCTACTTCGCTGATCCGTTCACAGACGCCCGACCTGGTCTCGTCTCCCTGCCCGCCCCAGTCCCCGCACCGTCGACCCCGCTTCGGCTTCAACGTTAACCCCCCGCCCCATCATACTCCCGTCCCATAATCGGACCTCCCTCCAATCTTCGTCCGCCCCCGTCCCATCCATCCCGCCCCCCGCTCACGGCGTCCCTGCTCCTCTGCTCCTGCCAGTGTCCATATTCGCCTCCGTGACCACCCGCCTAACCGCCCTCGTTGAGTGCAGAACGAGCAAATCGTCCCGTGCGTCGAAGAACGAGGCATTCTGCATGACCGCGCCGGTGGTGAAGACCCGGAGAAGACGTGTAGGAAGTGTCGTTTCGTGTTGGAGTGCTGGATGTACTACGTGTTGGGCGGGCGCATGGGTCCTGATGCGGGTGCGGGTCGTATGTAAGATTCGAAGGTCCGCATATGCGTGAGCGTGAGTCCGAATTTGGACGCGAGACCTCGTCCTACTCTCAACTTAGCAAAACCTCCTCGGCGGGCTCGTCGTCCGACGTATTCAACGTAGGTGGATACCCACCAGTGGAACGGCGAGGGAAGGGGCATTGTCGTTGACGCTGACGCCGACGCCGTTGCTCGCTGGAAGATTTCTGATAGCTCGTCACCTGCCGCGAGGCATGTATGCGCAGCAAGACGTGTACGGCTCCCAGAAGTCGCTGAACGAAGTTCAATAAGGAGTTCGAAGGAAACAAGCCTGTCCTTGACAAAGACTGGGGTACGGGAAGATGAGGAGAGAGCAATGAGGAAGGAGTCAAAGCAGAAGTTAGGAGCTGCGTTTGTGGAGGGAGGGTGAGAGTTGGATGTTGGGTGTGACGTGTCCGCTGTTGAGGGCGACGGAGACGTTCCGGGGCGCGACGCCGACGCTGGAAGAACCAGGCTAGCATGGTCATGATCTCCACCAGCTCGTGTTCGAATTCGCGCTGAGGTATGCAGGATGGGTGGGGCGATTTGCGAGCTTGATGCTCGGCGTTCCTGCGCGTAAACAACAGCGAGGGGGGCATCGTGGGGTGCGTTTCGCAGTCCGGGGATGGTGGTAGTGGCGGGTTGTGAGCTAAAGAAGGAGTATATGCGGTCAGTTCGTGGTTTTGATAGAAGATAATAAGAAAAAAAAGGGGTCCTAAAACGGATGAATAGAAGAACAGATAAAAAATCATACCTATGACAAAACCTCGCCGGCCCCGCCCAGTATCACAACTTCCCCATCTTCCCCGACGTCCTCGTCCTGCTCCTTCTTCTTCCATCTCCTGTCCTCCCTCCACACCTTCGGGCTGGTAGACCCCTAGAACAAAACACCCAAGAGCGGCGGGGGCGGGGACGTCTTCCCGTCATTAACAACGACTAACCCATTTGGCTTCTCCCCTCCGTTCGTCGCTGCCTGGCTTAGGCCCGCCTCCCCGCCAACACTTGCTCCCGCACCTGTCCCCGCCCGCACCGTCGACCTCGCCTCGGCTTCAACTTCAATGTCGACCTCCAACCCCCGAGCCCATCCTCACGCTGAAGCATCCACTCGCCGGTCGTAAAACCCCTCTCTCACCCAACGAGCGGACAGAGGTCGACCTTCCCATCCCTAAACAATCGCGCCCGCGCATATATCCACCTCCGCGGTCGCCCTCGTGTCCGCCGCCATCGAGACTACGGTGCACAGCATGGGAATCGTCCTGCGCGTCGACGAACGAGGCCATTTGCATAAATGTACAGTCGTTCGCGCAGATGGTGAAGGTTGAGGAAAGGGTGTGTTGGTCACGTCATCTCGGGTTCTTGAATTCGAATTCGAACGTGAGGGCTGATCCCACTCCCAGCCCAGCACGACCTCCTCGCCTTCTCAGTTGACGTCCTCGTCGTGGGCGCTGTTCGGGGTAGCTATATGCACACCGGTGACAACGGCGAGCGCAGGAGAGTTTGCGTTAGAGTTGAAACTTCTCGCGCGGATCGTTGCCGATGATGCTGGCCAGCTGATGGAAGCCCAGGATCTGTATCATGACACGTAGGATTCCCAGAAGTTAGAGTCGTATCCCAGTTCGGTAAATAGCTCGAGACTTGAAGAACGTCTTCCTCATAGTCTCTGACGGCGATCTCTCTGCCCGGCTGGTATTCTTCCCCAAGTGTTGGTCGCCTTTACTCCGTACCCATCTCTCTTGATGCTGACCGTACACGTGTCCCCTCAGAACCCAAACTGGATCTACGAGGAGAGTATCGGGGGCAGGAATAGCTTCATCTTCGCGATGTGCGACTCCGCCCACGAAATTGAAGGGAGCATCGAATTCGACGGGCTAAGAAATAGGAATAAGCCCTAAAATATGAGTCGAGTCTTCAGGGAGGCGAACAAGGGAAGAATTCTGAGGAGTCGCATGTAGATTAGGTCTGCGTCGAAATTGGGTAACGACGCGGTTCACATTCTGGTTTCGGGGGAAAGTGGGGTATAGGGTATGTGGAAGTTTGGGTTTGATGGGGGAGGAGAGTTCAAGAGAACCATGAATGAGAATGGGCAAGGCCTTTACTGAGATAAATTCTACAATGTAAGGTAAAGAATATCAACAGAAGTCTACAGAAAAATAAAGGACGAATGACGCACGGGATGTGTATTACCGATCAAAAAACTCATACGCCCTCAAAAATACGGCTTCACCGGCACCCTTGGCTTGACCTCGTTATCCAAACAGGCAGCCCGCTCGCCTGAAGGCTGGAGTATAGCACCTTGAACAGAAGAATGATTCGGGATGGTGTTGAGGGTAATGGGGTACTAGAAAGAACTACGCGACAGGTTGGCGTTGAAGTTCATGCTGACCGAGTAAGAGTAAGTACAGCGCCGAAGAAAAGCGTAGAAAAGACATACCATTGATCAAGAAAACCGACGAGAGCACGGATACGGCCAAAAGTAGAGGGGGAACGCGACGTCGGGTTGCGAACCCACCTTGCCCCCGTGCTGTGCCTCCCGGAAGTACGTTTCCACGTCCACTGGCGCTCACTGAACACGAGCGACTTGTTAAATGATGCAGGCGGAAATCCGGTAGGTGAACATTGTGATTCGTGAATGTCGGGGGAAACAGCACCCAATCCAAACAGCGCTTAGGGCATCTGAATCCTGATGCTAGGGATCATCTAACAATGTAGGAATGCCATCCGTACTGGGCGATCAGAGACTAGTATAATATTGATGAAAGGGACAAGGGCGGTTTGAGGGCGGTGTCGGCGTGTCGCTGGCAGTGATGTCCGGGTTTGTTTGCCTACGAAGCCGTTGCCAAACACAACGTCTCAACTCCGAGCCTCAGTGGCAACTCGACTCTCAACGCTCCGCGCCCCAATCCCGCCCTATCAATCCTAGCTTTATTGATGGTGATCCTGCTTTCTTCATTCTTTCCCGTCATTTTAAGAAGTTTTTGTCCAATCAATCGCTCTCTTGCTTTGTTGTTACTTTGCTCCAACAGTCCAACTCTTGATCTCAACTTGAGTTACTTGATCTTTTCGGATGAAGCCTTCAAGCCACTGTCGCCTTCCCTTTCCTGAACGGGGAATCTCGCCCGAGCACGTCGCATAAAACTTCAGTCCGGGAATGATGTCATGCTATCTTGATGTAATCTGTGACTTGTCTACATCGACGCTAAAATTAGGAGGTCTCAGGCTACTCAGCTGGAGGCTGATTCGGTTATCCCTCTGAATCTGTCCCAGTCCTCGTATGTTATTTCCATTCCATATTCTTCTGGTTCTTGAAAGCTGGTAAACGATGTTCACGCGATGTACACGCTCGTGCGACGAGTTTCCAGGCCTATTTTGTCTAATGAGTCAGACTTTACTTGGAGGACTATTGTTCTTCGCTTTCTCCGTCTCCCCCCTGCTGTTCTTGCGACGATCGCCTTAAACTTCTCAATACAAATGTCTCCCCGCTCGGTTCATTGTTCTGCCAATTCTACCCACAGTAATACCAGTAAATAAATGAGGCTATGCTTCTCTTTCTTCCTCTCTTATGATCTAGATTCTTCAATGCTGTGTCGTGCACTAGTTCTGGCTTTCGGATACGGGCTGTGGGTTCTCCACTGGCAGACAGCAAAACAGCACGTTATTAATGTTGAGCTAGGCTCCTCTGGAAGAGCGAGTTTTGACAAGACCTCTATGTTACATCCGGAAAGAACTGTAATGCAATTATAGTCATCTCGGCTGAGAGTCGGCAATTCGAGATATGCGCTTAGATCCAAGTATTGATACGACTAAAACTAATCTTCAACACGGAAAGTTCGGAGGCAATGGCAATTGCAAGGGCTGTGCTACACGGGCTACAGAGCCTGTGCGCTGTACTTAGAAATCAAGCCACCGACGTACTCTCTCTTGACTTTCACCCATTATGGTGGATCCCCTCACTATCACTCTAGCTGCAGTCGCTCTCACTACAGCAGTCAAGGATCTCGCTGAAGTATTGCAAAAGTTTGACCGTTCTTTCTCCAAGGTCAGTTCATCGAGGTTTTCTTCCGTGGTAAATTTATGGACTGACGGGATCCCTACGCGGCCAGCCCGGCGAGAATGTTCGAAATGCTGAGACATTAGCTACTGAACTTCGTCAAACGTTGGATCAGCTCAAACGGTTCCGAGATGAGAAAGAGGCGATTCTGAACGACGCAAAGGACATGAAAATCGCCCTGCTTGCATTGATCAGGTAAGTAATTTTCCAAAAATGTTGAACGTACCTTGGTTGACAAAACTTTGGGCAGGGACATGGAATCTGTTCATGACAAATGCTCTGAGATTGCACTTGTAACCGCAAAGAAGAGATTCATCAAATTCAAGGCTACGTTTATCGCATGGAGGAATCGTAACAAGGTCCAATCGGAGATCAAGGACCTTATCAATAGGGTCAATCAGCATCGCAGTACATTTCTGGTTAATCCTTATAAAATCTTCCATTCGGCTTTTCCTCACTTTTGCTCCATTTTAGCTGCTTTCTGTCATGCGAATCGAGGAACGACTGGTCATCTCAAGCGATACCAGGGCCCAAGCACCCAGTACAAGTCGGAACGAGATTTCGCGCCGAGTTTCTGACAAACGCATCAGAGATTTTCTGGGAAGCACATTGGCGAAACCACGAGATTTAAGTCCTGAAATGTCCGACGACTTTGTTTCCAATGCTTACCTTCGCCTTCAAGTTGATGCAATCAATAAACTTATGGAGACATTATCTTCGACTGCATCGTATCCAATTGAAGAACCAACAGGAAACTACCTGCTGCCCTTCAAGACTATCCCCAGTTTTATCTTCTTCGCGGATGATCCATTTATTCAGTGGCAAGATGTCATTCGGGAAACCTTCCAGATTCAGACCATTTTGCGAGGTGACACCGCGTCCTTGTCGGTCCAAGAGGGTGCATTGGCTTTGAGCCACCTCACAACCGAGTTGCAGCTGCTAGGCATGTACAATGAGTCGGCTCTCATTGGTGCATGGACCGTAAAGCTTTATCGGACATTAGTTACCCACCGTCCAGACATATATTTGCCCCATCTTGCCCGCTCAATGTCTAACCTGGCCGTTACACACCGTCAAAAGGGTGATATGAATAATGCGCGTTCTCAGATTGATGAATGCATTGCTATTTGCCGGTCTTTGCAAATACCCTCCATGTCCCTGGATGTAAAGCTTTTATTGCCTTGGGCATTGAAGATCTCCGCTTCGATTTCTTCATTCGAAAGAGATTCCCTCCAATTGCTGAAAGAAGCGGAACAGGCCGTCTTTTTTTATGAAAATGGCCTTGACAGTAACACTTTCGCCATTGACCAGTTGCTGATAAGCGGCCAACCAGTGGAGATTTTAGACAATTCTTTCATTTCTACTGTGCATCATCAAGCTCAAGCCTTGCATTACCTTTCGCCCAGTTCGGCAGTGTATGACTATGGCAAATCTTTGCAACAGTTCTCCACCACTCTTGGAGAAATTGGACGTTTTGCAGATGCTTTTCAGGCACAACAAAAAGCATTAGAAGTTTTTGATTTTCTGGTTCCATTCTACCCCGAACGCTTGCATCTGGACCGGGCACATGCACTCTACTGCATTTTAAATACAGATTTCCGGGAATTTCTACTGCCTCCAGACGCACTTCCAATGTCACATGAAATGGTTGCCATTTATCGGAAGTATTTTGACAAGGATAGACAAAGATACATCACAGACCTGTGCGATGCCCTTTGGCAACATGCTTGTTTGTTGGAAGAAATGGAGCAATACGAGGATGCTCTCTTAATTTGGAAAGAAGTGACAACTTTGGTTCAGGAAATAAACGAAGATCAACTTCGTTTTGCAAGTGCTGTGGATAATGTTTCAGATGCCCTTCGCTCTTTGGAACGTTATGACGAGGCAGCCATTATTCGTAGGGAATTAATCAATATTTATCAGGCATATTATAATTCCCCATCTCAGCTGGAGGCTAATGCTCATTATGATCTCGCATACGATCTCCAGCTTGCCGAACGCTATCCAGAAGCAATTCGCGAAGCTCAAACATGTGTCATGCAATACCGTACATTGGCATTCCAAAACCCACGCCTTCACAAGGAAGATCTGGCTTTTGGCCTAGATTTGCTTTGTGACATCCTCTACGACGCTGATGAATATGGGCAAGCATTTGATGCTGGCCAATATGCATTCGATCTCTTCCAATCTATTCTTCAAGATAAACCTGACACCCTCTCGCGCTACGTCACGTTTATACGCCTGCAATCCTACATTTCCCAGTACTCAGACGATGAGGCAAAGTCCATTGAACGAGGACAACGGTTGATTGATTATTCAAACGAGTTGATCAAAAAATTCCCGGATGAAAGAGAACAAACCCTTATTCATGCCACTTACATTCATTCTGAAAATTTATTGAAGTTTAATAGGCTCACAGAAGCGACAGTCGCTATCAAAGAAGCGCTTGACTGGTTTGATAATGTTCTGGCAGAGACACCCTCTGCAGCGGAACAACATATGGAATGCATTCAGCAAATGGCATTTGTCCTTGAGGCTCAGGGGTATCCAGAGAGGGCCTTGGACTGTTATGAAGAAGCTGTTAATATTGGGAAAAAATTCTCTTCGGAACCTGACTTTGTTGAGTCGCTACTTTGGACCACCACTAATCGCGCTGAACGTCTCTTTGATATTGGAAGGTATTCTGAAGCCCTGACCGCCAGTCAGGACGCCTTGCTAGTCAATCGTGCGAGCGAATCTCCGAATTCTTTTGCTCTGGTGTGGTGCCTGCAAGTAGCTTTTATTGTACAGCAATTCAACCGGAACGTGGAAGTGGCAATCAACTCCATACAGGAAGCTATCGACTTATCTCGTGCTGCTATCATCACAACCAAAAACCCAACCGACCAATTGAAACACCAGCTTGATCTTTCAGAGTCCCTTCGATTTCTGTCTGAGGCTCAAGCTGATAGCGGAAACGAGATTGACGCAATGCGTCTCGCCCAAGAAAGCCTGGACGAGATTATGAAAGTTAAATCGGCAAATTCCATATTGCCCTCGAGAGATGTCCGAAAATTACATATGGATACCATTCACAACCTTTCCTTGCGTCTCGCCTCCAACGATGACCTCCCTCATGCGCTGGATCTAATAAACGAAGCTAGTGCTTACTATGAAAAACGTACCCAGGCACGCATTGGTCTGTATCCCGAATTTGCTTGGATCCTCCTTTCGCAAGGCGTGCTATACTGTGCTGCCGGACGACACGAGGAAGGAATAACGGTCCAAGCCAAGCTCGCCGACATACAGGAGCGTCTTGCAATAGCATTTCCGACCCTCTCACGCTGTGTCCAGCTCAAGCTTGATCGTGAAAGAGGTCGTCCTTCGTGGATCGCCTTGGTTTCTAAACTCGACCTTAAGTGCGATCATCAATACTCGAAGAAAGAGTAGATGAGGTTTCCCTCCGAGTCCGACGTCGGTAATGGACCTAATAGTATTCTCCCAAATTGTTATAACGGGTCAGTTGGCGTTTTGAGATTCGAGAAAGAAAGTAGATACGTACATGGACATGGATACTGAAGAAGAAATGTTATATGACTAGCATGAATGACCTGCTTGATGAAGCTACCTTTGAGGGCTGTACAGCCCACGATCGCCTTTACCAGAAGTAACACTAAAACGCGAACCACCTTTATGATCTACAATTCTTGCATTGAAGTTTGGATCGACGTAAACATGAGTCGGGGAACACGGTGATGAGCACCTTTGCGTCAAGTTCTGTATTTCGTACAATAGGCGCCGTACTGTTTACTTCGCTTTACGTCCTTACACACCTAATTTTCACCTAGTGTCATACCACTGGCCGAACAGCGAGGGTATAACAAACACTAGTCGATTTCAATTACGGTCCTTATCTTAATGATCGCGACAGCGGAAATGTCCGTGCATTGTGCTGATAATATCATCAAGAAGAAACAGATGGGCGGGGGCTCTCTCTCCGAGCATGTCTCGGAACAAACGCATACTCGTCGCGGTAATGATCCATTGGACGGAAAAGTTCAAAGAAAAGCCAAGTTGAATGCATAAGGCTCGCAGGAGAGGCACCACTGAGCAACACGATGCGACATTGGAGGTCCCTGTTGCCTGCAACCATGGAACGGTAAGTTCTACTTTCTAACTTTAAAAGTACCGAACATATGGTTGTGAAGGATGGAATCAGCTGTATGCCGTTACGGTACGGTGCGCACCCTTAGAAGAGAGGTAATTAGCTGCTACGGTTGTGTTCAAGTATTGCAAGCTGAGGATACCTGCATATAATTGGCTTAACACTGATGTAATACAAGACCTAAAAGGTATAAAATGAACTCAAATAAGTTGGCCAGAGATGCTAAAGCGCTGAGGCGGGTGTCGCCGTGTCGGCGCGAACGGATGCACGAGCCGTCGATCGTTCTAAAAAAGTGTATTACGTCATATGCGCTCCTCTTTCCCTCCTCAAAACATCGACGCGTCAGAGCTCGAATTTCCCGCCTCCCACCATCTTCGCGTGTCGAATCAGATCAGCCCACCAGCCTCACCACATGCTGACCTCAAACACACACATCCACCTGCGGCGAGCTCGATGCGTTACAGATCACTTTCCCTCCGCCCTTCAAGCACGCCGGCGACTTCCTCGGGGTCGTGGACGACGACCCCTATAAGCTACGCGAGTTCTCGTTGGGGGTTGTTTGAAGGGCACCCGTGGGTTACGGATGGCTGCGTGAGGAGCGGTTCGTGGCGTTGGGTATCTGAGCTGAGCGTGGGGGATATGTCGTATGTCAAGAGTTTGGCGGTGAAGGAGGAGGTACGTTTTGTGCGTTCCTTTCTCTGTGTTCGGTTTCGGGTTGACCTGGTTCGTATTTTTCTACTCTAGCAGATACTCCTTCGGTTCTAACTTGTCCAGAGTCTATCGGAGACGCTTATATGGGGTCTAAAGCACATGTCTTTGCTTGAACGACTCCCCATCGCGGATCTCACTAGCTCCTCCGCTTGTCTTTTCTCAATACTCCAACGACCGAATTGTCTCTCTCCTCCACCTTCCCTCACGCACTACTCGTCTTCTTCACTCTCCCTTCCTCCTCACCTTTGGCGACTTCTAACCCTTCCTCTCACTCCTCCTCCTTATACAGGTCATCCACCTCCCTGTAGAACGACTTCCACCGCATCTAACTCACCCCGTTCCTCGCTCACTACTGTAAGGTCCAGAACTCGGCAGACCAAGAGCACAGCATATCAGGCAACCGATCCGTCTTCCGAGGCTCGGTTTACACATTTTTATCTTATCTCTTATCTCTCTTTCTTCGAGTCATGTTTGTGAATATCACATAGACATGAGGCAGCAACGAGGTGATATTAACAAGTAGTACACTTCAGACGGACGATATTAGTTTAGATTCTAGTTTACATCAGCATAGTACGTAGGATAGTATAAATACTCGAGGGTTTTGTAGCTATTCCTCAGTCTTTCGAATACGAGTACTTTGAATACGCATTCCTCGCTAAATTCTAAGTCACTCTAGGGAGATTCTAGTGGTGTTGCCTACATTTATTGAAGTCTACTGACTACGTAAATTAGGAAACCTCACAACTACCCAGACCTTGCCCATCTCTTCCGCGAACTCCCCGAAACCACTGACCCCGAACCTCACTCGCACGCATTCGACCTCGCCAACCCCGACGCCCTAAAATTCGGCACGAACAAGCACAATGCGCGATTTCCCGTGCACAGCGGACGCCGTCTGAATCGTCACACTAAAAACGCCTTCATATCCGCGACGCTTCTCGCTGAGCGCGCGATTAGGGAAGAAGGCGATGCTATCGCCCGAGTTCTTCGCACTCGCGAACGAGGACAAGCTCGCCTCGCCCATCGATTCCTCCTCACGAGCCGGGTCTGCAAAATCCTGAGATATACGTGGAATACACGGTGTAGAACCTCTCTCGAGGCGCTCGATACAGTGAATGTTACCTCTACTATAGCGCATACATGCGCCAACTTCGATCACTAACTCGCTTATTCATTCACCACACCTCCAATCAGCCACATCGGCCACCTAAAAAGGCGCTGTGACCCTTTTTATGCCTTCGTTCAACTCGCTTCACCCCAACCCTCCTCGCTTGCTCATGTGCGCAGCACTCGACTACATCCCCGCCGATTCGGCACCATGATTCAAATGGAATATACAAAACCTTTGATGTGAGTCTATCATGATAAGCCACATTCCTGCACCACATCCTCATTTTCGAGGTAAACTCGAGCATCTAGACACCCACTAAACAGGCCGTCTTGGGCCTCGCGGGGGCTGGCGCTCTCCCCCACTGCGGTGCAGTTCTCTTTGTGGAGCGAAGAAGAGAGGGTGTGTTGATTATTGATAGAGAATTGTTGCCGGACGAAAGCTTAAGAGGATTCGTCGTCCCTACTGGTACGGATTATCTTTTTTATGCTAAATTTGTTTTTTTAGATATCAATAATCCATTAACCCCTCGCTTGGGGAGACCCGTGCTTCCCGTGCGTTCTGCGGTGAGTTAAAAAACATAAACTAGTATCTCTATATCTAGTCGTGTATTCGAGAGGCCTCGTACTGTCTCATCTTTCAAAATGTCACCGAGTGGATAATCGGTAATCGGAAGAATACACAAATGTTGCATACACGAGAAAGTTCCTCAGTGGACTGACCTGATCCATGGACGTAGAAGGGACGCTTTTTTAGCCTATCAGGGAGTTACTTTGACATCGGGTCAGAATCCTATTTCAGTAGTCGTCTGGTGCGGAGAGGTCAATCGTTGATTGTAATATACACCCTTGGCCGAAGCTTTGAGCTACTAAATCACAGAAGCCGTGCTCCAGAATGGGTGGAATATCCGAAGATACGCCCCTATCCCAGCGGGCACGATGACTTTGCGGCTCCCATTGCCTATCCCTTCTTGCAGGATTGTCTCGTCGATCACCATCTATCGTGCAGGCTCGCCACGAGCCTCGCCACCTTCACTTCCTCACGATCAGGCTCGCTGGTTCCTTCCTCGCAACTTCCAATTTCGTGAGAGGAGACTGTTGACGATCATAATGAGCAGAGGGTCCACACGGTTGCGCGATCGGCTGCATTGGTCATTGTCCGAGATACCCGAAGAGCGATTAGATTAGATAACTAGCAGCTGCTTGTCCGAATATGGACAGGGGCGGGACGGTGACGAAGCTATTCTTGATGGGATTCCTGCCTGCTCGTCGTGTGCGCCGAGCTTTGCCACACCGGAGCTGCGAGGGCGGGTCTGACTCGCGAAGCGTGTGACGCACTGGCGATGAGGTGAACCAGGATAAGGTTCGCCGATGTTGGCGTTCGGGGGTAGGCGCGGGGAGGAAGATCCCTGGTTCAGAATCAGTCCACTCGTCGAAACCAGAACTAAAACCGGAGGCAGCACCGGTAAACGATGGACTTGAAGGGAAGGAAGGAAGTAGTGACGTAAACAGCAGCTGCGAGGACACGGGGACCTGTGAAGGGGAACCGCGAGAAGGAACAGGTGGGTCGCGGGCGTGTTGAACTAACATTCGTTGATTCAGACGCAACAATTCGACGAGGAGAGTGGGTTTGGAGGATTTAGGTGGAGTTGTGAGCAACGATGTTGTGCAAGACGGCAAACGGCGGCTCGCCGTTTATCTCGATCACGGGGTTCTGAGGAGACTAGGCGTCGTCCGGGTGAGGGGCTGCCGTTGAGAGTGGTTAAGTGAGGTTCGGAAGCGACTGTAGCAGCAGTTCAAGATGCAGCCGCAGAGGGGAAGGAGAAGGAGCATGACGCTCCGGTGTTGATTCATCTACCACTGCGTCATTCTAGGTAAACGTAGACATGTCAGCGGCGCCGATGCCCCAGCTTTCCCAAGACCTTGGCCGCTCTCTACAGTTGGGTTTGCATTTCCATCTCCACGTCCTCGTCCACCCTTCATTCCTGCGGCGAAGATGTAATCGAGGCTGAATGCGCGTCCACGTCTCCTCGGGCGAGTGCAAGCGGGTTTGAACCTGTAGCATTCCCCTCCAATTCGGAATTCGAGGTCTATTAAAACTGCTGCGAGAGAGAGAGCAGAGAAGCGTGACGAGGACAGGGTCAAGCTCACTTCACCGGCAGGGATTCGAGGTGCGGGGAGGAGGGTGGTGTACAGTAGCTCCTGATGACGATGCAGCTTCCGCTGCGGACGAAGATGATTGAGGTCAGTGAAACTAGGGCGAGGTTCGAGAACAAGCTCGAAGAGGACGGCCAGTCAGTATTCACTGACGAAGATGAGGAAGGAACGGCGAGGAAGACGTCAAAACGGGAATAAGGAGCTGCATTTGCGGAGAGGAAGGGTCGTGAGTTGGGTATAAGCTATTCGCTGTTGATGGCGACGCCGACGTCCCTGGGAGTGATGTCGACGCTGACACTGGAAGAGTCGGAATAGGCATGGTCATGGTGTCCTTCAGCTCGCATTCGCATTCGTTCTGAGGTGTGTAGGGTGGGGGGGGCGATTTGGGAGTTTCATGCTCGGTGTTTCTGCGCGACCAACGACCGAAAGGAAAGCGTCGTGGAGTGGGTTCGGGTGTCAGGGGCTGCCGGTCGTCGTGGGCTGAGAGGTAAAGATGGAATATGTCGAGTATTTGATCTAAGAAGATATATAAAAAAAAGATTATAAAATAAACGAATAGGGGAGACAATAAGACTTACTGCGAAAGAAGCCCCGCCCTCCAAGATCGTCAGCTTCATCTAGCATCTCCACGCCCCCATCTCCATCGAAGACGCCTTTCTTCTCCTTCCCTTCACCCCAGCTCTTAACGTCGGGATCGGAGACCCCGAGAGCAAAGTACAGGAGCGGCGGAGGCGGGGGTTTCTTCCTGCCGTTAACGACGACTAGCCCATCCTACTTCGCTGCTCCGCTCGCCGCAGCCCCACCAGGTCTCTCTTCCCCACCCGTCCCGCACCGTCGACCTCGCTTCAAGTCCCTCTCATCCTCTTGCAGAACGGGATCTGCACGCCAGTGGTCCACCGCCACGAGCAGACCGAGGTCGACCTCCCCATCCCTATGCCCTCGCGCCATATACCCACCTCTGGAACCGTCCCCGTCGTGTTCGGCGTCCTTGAGAGCAGGCGGTACAACGAGAGAATCCTGCTGCGCATCGACGAACCGGGTATCTGCATCCGCCCGCCCGCGCAGGTTGTGATGCTCGAGGTGAGGGCGTGCAGGAAATTGGCTACTTCGTCGCGGGTTAGTGCGTGCAGGTGGGGGTCGTTTGTAAGGTGCGAGGTTCCGTGTACACTGTATGCGTGGGTGGGGGTTCAAATTCAAATGTTGTGACGCGTCCCACTCCCAGCCGAGCACGACCTCCTCGCCAGCTCAATTAAGCTCGTTGTCGTTGCAGTTCGGCGTAGCTATACGCACACCGGTGAGAACGGCGGGGGCAGGAGTGCAAGTCTTGGTCTTGATGTTAACGCTGACGCTCGCGAAAGCGTTGCTGATAATGCTCGTCAACTCATATGAGCAGCATGACACGTAGGTCCCCCAGGAGTCGTAGCCGTAGTCCCCAGTTCGGAGAATGATCTGAAACTTGAAAAAACGTCCTCGTAGTCTCTGACGATGACCTCTTTGCCAGCTTTGCCAGCCTGGTACTCTTCCGGAAAGTAATGGCTGCCTTCGCTCTGTACCCTTCCTCTCAGCCCCATCTTCGTCGTGCACGACTTCCACCAAGAAGTTATAGTTGGTATCAAACCTGACAAGCTCAGAATGGGAATGAATTGACAATCGAAGTCGACTCTTCGTGGATGCCAACGAGGGAGAATTTGGAGGAACGCGTTAGATTGGGTCTGCGTCGAAATTGGTACACGGTACATTTCAGGTCATGATTGGGGGGACGCTGGTACATAAGTAACGCGGAAGGTTGGCTTTGACGAGCGATGGCAGTTAATGAGGACCACGAACAAGGATCTACAATAGAGAGAAATGATATGAATGGAACTGCACAAAGATAAAAGAAAGAATGACGCACGGAAGGTGTTTTACTTATGAACAACGCAACGCATACATCCTCAAAAATAGATCTTCGTCGGCACGTCGATCGCTCCTGCTTGATCTCGACATCCACGGCAGCCAGCCCACTCGCCTCTTTCGCTCGAGGGCCTGAGTACAGTACTGTGCCTTCAACAGTGGAGCGATTCCGATTCGGGACGATCTCAAAGGTAATGGTGGAGCAGAAGAAGACCACGCAAGAGGTCGACGAGATGTTCATACTGACAATAAGAGTAAGTACAGAGCCAAATAAAAGCAGAGAAAAAACATACCTATGATTAGGAAAACTAACAAGAGCGCCGGTATACCGAGAGTAGAGGAGGACTGCGACGTCGGGCTGCGAACCCTCCTTGCCCCCGCGCTGTGACTTACGGAGGCACTGTTCCACGTGCACTAGTGCTCACCGAGCGAGGCCTAAAGATCTTCTCTTTACAGTTGAAGACAAGACAGGCGATTCGATACATGGTGCAGGTGGAAAGGTTGAGTGAACATTGTGAATGTCGGTGGAAACAGCGTCCAATCCAAACAGCACTTCAGGATCACCTACTGATGGTATAACATGGCATCCGTACGTGGCGGTCAGGGAGATACGAGCATTGACCTCGGCACAGCAATGGCGGTGTCAGGAGGGTACCAGCGGGGATTGCCGAGACACCCACTTCAACAGAATGTTGGTTGACGTTTCAATCGGGGTCCTGTCCAAATCAAGCAGTGCCATCAGTCCCGGCTGATCAGCCACTCAGATAATCATTGCTGTGCAATCGAGCGTTGGTTCTCGTCTTCCTGTTCACTCTGTTCACCTTTCGTGGTGCCATCTCGCTGTTCTGTCATTGTTTCCTTCCCATATCTGTGAATTTCTCTCTCGGAAACCCCGACATCGACAACTGTGACCTTTGATTGCGAATACCACTACGCAAAGATGGTCTACAAACTTGCAGTTGTGCCCTCAACCCGAAACCCATCTACAAATGTTCCTCTTAACTGCCCCCTTTGTTCGTCAGGTGGCGAAACTCAAACATTTTGGAAGTACAACCTTTTGTGTCATATGACTGTGCATCACCTTCGTGAAGACGGCCAATTTCCTCCATTCCCTCGCCAACTTCTTGTCCATTCACATATCACGAAGCTAGAAGAGATTGCACTCGGTGTCTCAGAGGAGAAAACGGTTGAATGGAGGGATGATGTTGGATGGCCAGGAAGTGATGCTATTGGGGCAATGGATGCGGAAGACTCTTTCGAGTTGAGCAGGAAACCGGCTGGTTCAACCAATTCTCAAGCCTCTACTCGTTCGAGACAGCCATCTCCAAGTAAGAAGTCTCACGTTGCCCCATAGATAATGATTAGCGTAGTATAGTGAGCAGAGTACTAGTACGGTCATAATCTATTGCGATCTGAAGTCAACGGCAATGATTTTCTGAGCGGCTGATCGGCCGGGACTGATGGCACTGCTTGATTTGGATAGGACCCCAATTGAAACGTCAACCAACATTCTGTTGAAGTGGGTGTTTCGGCAATCCCCGCTGGTACCCTCCTGGGCGGTGTTGCTGGCAACGGCGCACAGGTTTGATTGCCCACGAAGCCGTTGCCAAACACTACATTCGCGATCCTGCCCTCAATCGTTTCACTGATGGTGACTCTGAGTCGTCTTTCTTCATCCTCACCATCTTTTCAAGAAGTTTTTGTCCAGAAAAACCGCTTTCTTGATCTTTTCGGAAGAGCGATGTTCCAGATAACTGCTGTCGCTTCCCTTTCCTGATTCTGAATCCTAAACGGTGTGATCTGTCTTGGATCTGTCCTCAGCATGTCGTATACAGCTTCAATCAGAGAATGATGGGATATCTTCAAGATGTGCATCTGTCTATGTCTACACTAAAATTATGAGGTGTCAGGCTGCTCTGCTGCGAGGGCCGATCGCTGTGTTCCAGTTCTTGTACGTTATTACCATTTCCAAAAATTTTTTGACTCTTGAACGCTGGAAATCCATGTCCACACGACCTACACCCTCGTGCGACGAGGTTCCAGGCCTACTTTGTCTATTAAGTGGATGCAGTCACCTCAAACCTTACTTGGAGACTGGACATTCCTCTCTATCGTCTCCCCCCTTCGTTTTTCTTGCGACGATCGCTCCAAGATTCTCCTCACAGTAAGACCCATAAAGAAATTAGGTTAGGCTTCCCTCTCTTCCTCTCTCCTACAGTCAATGTCCTTCGTTTCTCTGCCATACACTGGTTACAGGCTGTGGGTTCCCCACTGCCAATCTGAAGTGTAATTATAGCCATTTCGGCGGAGAGTCGACATTTCGAGATATGCGTCTAGATCCAAGTATCGATAGGACTGGAATTAATTTTGATCTTCAACAAAAAAAGTTCGGAGGCTTTGGGAATCGCGAGGGCTGTGCACGAGCTACAAAGTCTGCGCGCTATACTTGGAAATCAAGCCCCCGGTCGTACTCTCTCTTGACTTTCACCCATTATGGTGGATCCTCTCAGTATCACTCTAGCCGCAGTCGCTCTCACTACAGCAGTCAAGGATCTCGCTGAAGTATTGCAAAAGTTTGACCGTTCTTTCTCCAAGGTCAGTTCATCGAGGTTTTCTTCCGTGGTAAATTTATGGACTGACGGGATCCCTACGCGGCCAGCCCGGCGAGAATGTTCGAAATGCTGAGACATTAGCTACTGAACTTCGTCAAACGTTGGATCAGCTCAAACGGTTCCGAGATGAGAAAGAGGCGATTCTGAACGACGCAAAGGACATGAAAATCGCCCTGCTCGAATTGATCAGGTAAATAATTTTCCAAAAATGTCGAACGTACCTTGGTTGACAAAACTTTGGGCAGGGACATGGAGTCTGTTCATGAAAAATGCTCTGAGATTGCACTTGTAACTGCGAGGAAGAGATTTGCCAAATTCAAGGCCACATTTGTCGCATGGAAAAATCGTAACAAGGTCCAATCGGAGATCAAGGAACTTATCAATCGCGTCAATCAGCATCGCATTACATTTTTGGTTAATCCTTAAAATTCTTTTTCTATTCGGCTTTTCCTCACTTTCTCTCCGTTTTAGCTGCTTTCTGTCATGCGAATCGAAGAAAGACTGGTCATCTCAAGCGATAACAGTGCCCTTCCATCCAGTACCAGTCGGAACGAAATCTCGCGCCGAGTTTCTGACGAACGTATCAGGCATTTTCTTGGAAGCAGCTCGACGAAACTGCGAGATTTATCTCCCGAAATGTCCGACGACTTCATTTCCAATGCCTACGTTCGCCGTCAAGTTGATGAGATCAATAAACTTATGGAGAAAATATCTTCGACTGCATCATATCCGATTGAAGAACCAACAGGACAATACCTGCTGCCCTTCCACGTCGTCTACACTCTTTTGTCCGTCACGGATGATCGGTTTATTCTGTGGCAAGACGTTATCGGCCAAACGTTTCAGATTCAGGCCATTTTGCGAGGCGACACCACGTCCTTGTCGGTGCAAGTCGGTGCATTAGCTTTGTCCTTCCTCGCAGCCAACTTGGACCTGCTAGACATGTCCCATGAGGAAGCTCTCATTCGGGCTTGGTCCGTAAAGCTTTATCGAACATTAGTTTCCCATCACCCAGCCACATATTTGCCCTATCTTGCCCTATCACTGTCTAACCTGGCCCTTACACACCATCAAAACGGTGATGTGAACAATGCCCGTTCTGTGATTGACGAATGTATTGCCATTTGTCGGTCTCTGCAAATACCCTCTATGTCCCTGGATATAAAGCTTCAATTGCCTTTTGCATTGAAAGTATCCGCTTCAATAATTTCATTTGAAAGAGATTCTCTTCAATTGCTGCAAGATGCAGAAGAGGCCGTCTTTTTTTATGAAAATACCCTTGACAGTAGCAATTTCGCCGATTGCCCATTGCTGATTGCCAACAAGCCAGTGGAGAGTTTAGACAATTCTTCCATTTCTACAGTGCATCGTCAAGCTCAAGCCTTGCATCACCTTTCGCCCAGTTCAGCGGTCTACGATTATGGTCAGTCTTTGCAACGGTTCTCGTACACACTTCGAAGAGTTGGGCGTTTTGCAGACGCTTTTCAGGCACAACAAAAAGCAGTAGAAGTTTTTGATTTTCTGGCTCCATTTTACCCCGAGCGCCTGCATCTGGACCAGGCGCGTGCACTCTACCGCATTTTAAATACAGATTTCCGGGATTTTCTACCGCCTCCAGATGCACTTCCTATGTCACGCGAAATGGTAGCCATTTATCGGAAGTATTTCAAAAAGGATAGTCAAAGATACAGCTCAGACCTGTGCGATGCCCTTTGGCAACACGCTTGTCTGTTGGGAGAAATGGAGCAATACGAGGATGCTCT
Organism: Galerina sulciceps; assembly: GCA_023014345.1. Lineage (NCBI taxonomy): Eukaryota > Fungi > Basidiomycota > Agaricomycetes > Agaricales > Galerinaceae > Galerina > Galerina sulciceps. The sequence continues at coordinate 398,261 of JAEDXJ010000001.1, forward strand.
CTTAATTTGGAAAGAAGTGAAAAGTTTGGTTCAGGAAATCAACGATGATCAACTTCTTTTTGCAAGTGCCCTGGATAATGTTTCGGACGCCCTTCGCTCTTTGGAACGTCATGACGAGGCAGCCATTGTCCGCAGGGAATTAATCAATATTTATCAGGCATATTATAATTCCCCATCTCAGCTGGAGGCTAATGCTCGTCATGACCTTGCATATGATCTTCAACATGCCAAATGCTATCCAGAAGCAATTTGCGAAGCTCAAAAATGCGTCATTCAATACCGTACATTGGCATTCCAAAACCCAGGACTTTACAAGGAAGGTCTGGCTCTTGGCCTATATTTGCTTTGTGAGATCCTCTACGACGCCGATGAATATTTGCAAGCATTTAATGCTGGCCAAGATGCATTTGATCTCTACCGATCTATTCTTCAAGATAGACCTGACACCCTCTCGCGCTACGTCGCGTTTATACGCCTGCAAACCTACATTTCCCTGTACTCAGACGATGAAGCAAAGTCCATTGAACGAGGACAACAGTTGATTCATTATTCAAATGAGTTGATCAAAATATTCCCGGACAAGAGAGGAAAGACTCTTATTCATGCTACTTACATTCATTCAAAAAATTTGTTGAAATTTGATCGGCTCGTAGAAGCCACCGTCGCCATTCAAGAAGCGCTGGACTGGTTCGATAATGTTCCAGCAGAAACACCGTCTGCAGTGGAACAACATATGGAATTCATTCGGCAAATGGCATTTGTCCTTGAGGTCCAGGGTTATCCAGAGAGGGCCTTGGACCGTTATGAAGAAGCTGTTAATATTGGGAAGAAATCCTCTTCAAATCCTGACATTGTCAAATTGCTAGCTGCGACAACTGCAAGGAGCGCCTTACGCCTTTTTAATATTGGGCGGTATCCTGAAGCCTTGGCCACCAGTCAGGACGCCATGTCTGTCATTCGTGAGAGCGAATCTTCGAATACCTTTACTCTGGTACGGTGCCTGCAAGTCGCTTTTATTGTACAGCAATTCAACCGGAACATGGAAGATGCAATTAATTCCATACAGGAAGCTATCGACTTATCTCGTGCTGGTATCATCACAACCAAAAACTCAACCAACCAATTGAGCCATCAGGTTGATCTCTCAGAGTCCCTTCGGTTACTGTCTGAGGCTCAAGCCGATAGGGGAAACGGGGTTGACGCAATGAATCTCGCCCAAGAAAGCCTGGATGGGATCATGAAAGTTAAAGCAGCAAATTTAGTCTTACCCTTTTCTGACGTCCCAAAATCGCATATGGATACCCTCCACACACTCTCTTTGCGTCTCACCTTCAATGATGACCTTCCTCAGGCGCTGGACCTAATAAACGACGCTAGTGCTTACTATGAAAAACGTACACAGGCACGCATTGGTCTATATCCTGAATTTGCCTGGATTCTCTACTCTCAAGGCGTCTTTCATTGTGCTGCCGAACGACATGAGGAAGGAACCGCAGCCAAAAACAAGCTCGCCGATATACAGGAGCGTCTGACAATAGCATTCCCTAGTGTCGCACGTTGTGTTCAGCTGAAACTGTACCGTGAAAGGGGCCGCCCATCGTGGATCGCCTTGGTCGGCAAATTTAACCTTCGTTGCAATCATCAGGACTTGAACGAAGAATAGATTAGGATTCCCTTCGACGTCGGTAGTAAGGATCCTGATGGAAGAATGATCTCTGGAAGTAGTATAACGAGTTTGCCGGTGTTTTGAAATCTCAGAAATAAAATTCGACACTTACGCGTATGTGATATCGAAGATGGAAAGCTAACTTGGAGCTAAGATACAGACCCGCTCGGCGAAGGTAGTCCTTTGCCGGCTACATACCTCTCTACCCCATGGACAAGGACTAGAAATAGAACGCGAGTCAGCGAGAGATCCGTAAAATCACGTCTTGGTCTTCGTGATTTCCAATCTCAGCCTTGAAGAGGATCGAGGTCAACGAAAACGGCGATGAGCGTTGTTGTGCTCGAATCCGGATTTTGTTGATTTCACGCGATAGGGACTGTTCCGCCTTTCGCATGGGCACGTCCACTTCTCCCAGGTCATTTCAAACGGCGGAACAGCGAGGGATCATTGACGATGAACATTTTGTTGATATTGATGACCGTCGTGATCGTGCCGGCGGCACATGTGTAAATCATGTCCCCACAGCCGTCCGAGGGAAACAGATGAGGGAATACACAAATATATGTGAATCAGGATCTGTCTCCGAGCCCGTTGAAAGAAAAACAAAGCTAAAATGCAGAAAACAGGCCAAAAACACGGATCTGGAGTCTGGACGAAGACGAGTCGAGTGGGATGTATGAGACCAGTAGGCGGTGCACTGATAAGCGACAACACGAGACATCGGAAATCCCTTGCGAGCATATAAAAATAAGTTCTACTTTCAAACCGATAGACGTAGGTGGCTCGGAAGGATATCGATGGTGTCGGTAAAGGTAAATAAGTAATGGGGTAAGCTCCCACTGCCCACAACTTGTCGCACCAAATAGTCATGAAATTAAATTCTGTACCAAAGTAGAGTTGATCGTATTGTCGAGATTCACGAATCATGGAGGGGAAGGAAGAAGGTTACTCGCTGCCAAATACCGTAACACACTGTGGTGGCAAATTGTTGGACTCCACATGATGGCAGGACCCCACCTCGACATTTCTCTTCCACCTGACTCGGATCTTACAACCAGCTAGTGAATACCGCCTCCGATGAGCTGCTTTTCAGCCTTCCCCGATCCTACTTTGTCACTCCAATTGGGTTAACCCTCAAAATCATCAGTGCATGCGCTGACGCCAACCTATTTGGCTACGACGATCCTCCCGATCCCTTTTCTACGGTTCCAAGTCAGTGGGGAATGGTTTCTTCTTGAGCTATGCGATAGTTGAACCCGAAATTAGCCGGCAATCCGTTCGAGGGCTCGGCCAGATTAGCATCCGATCGCGATGACTGACGTTTCACCATTCGAACACCTTCGGCACCACTTACCCGCTCCCTGCCACTGCTCCGAACCCAGGCTTTGAATGTCCACATTCACTATTCAACTCTCGAGCTTCGATTCTGCATCTTTTATCCTACTTCGCAAACGATATCGTGAAAATGCGAGTTTGAAACGCGTTATGGTTTGGCCGATCGCTAATCCCGGCGTGCTGATTCAGAAATCTGGTTTTACGACATGAAAGCTAGCGTCGTCAATACAGCAAACAGCTGACGCCAAAAGATAGGGAATTTGCTTGACCTATACCTAACTAGAGACAATCCCTGCTAGCTAGACTCCCATCTCCTGAACCGTTTATCGTCCCCAACTTCGACTGTGACTCGAACTAGCCACGTCTTTAAAACCTTCTACCCCGTTACCCCTTGATTCATACAAATACAAGCTCTGCAGCACCCCTAGGCCTTCCTTCAAATCGTAGATGCTGTTTCTTCTTCTTATTCCCCTCATCCTCCTCGTTTTTCCCATTCACATTGCCCGAAGTTTTGCTGGGGCTAGAGGAAAAATCTATGGCTACACATCGCCGTTGAAATTCAGACCGACCACCATGCTGCCGGCTCCGTCTGAGAGGAGGATCGTGGAACAAATTTCATGTTGCTTCAGATGGCTACTTTAATTTCGGTGTAGACGTGGAACGATCTTGCCTTCCACCCATGGACCTGCCCGACCTCGAGGCTAGACTTTAGAGGCCAAAATGCGCACTCTTCTGGGTCTCAGACACGCCTGAAACCTAAAACAAAGCGCGAACGAACTGGACGAGGAAGAAGATGTTGCCGGCCATGATAGAGTGGACGTTGAAACCTGAACACGGCGACTTCGAGGAGGACCGATACTACTTTTGTTCCTGAGTTCTACTCTACTTTCCTCTCCCCTTTCCTTTCCATCCTCTCCAATGCTGCACTGGAATATGATTACGACCGTCTTTTGGTTCGTCCATTCCACTCACTTTATTAGTGACGAAGTTGACTGCGTCTCCAGCTACACCACCAGCCTTACGAATTTCTTGGGCTTACTCGGAAATGGAGACAGGACGAAGCGCAAAGACCGGCTCAACTTAATGGCAGTGAATGTACCGCCTCCTGCCCATTCCTACCCCGTAGATGCCCTTACCCGCCTTTCTGCTGGCGTCTTTGCTCAACTAAAAGTTTGACCACCATATCGAGATTTCCTTTTACTCCTCCATGCTCGAAGAACGTTTAATGAAAATAGGAGTTCTTTACCACAGGATGACCCTTAGTATACTCCTCGCGGACATGCGTGTTTGGCGCTGCCTGCTGGCTCTCGCTTCTGTGGCCGTCGATATCTATGTTTTTGTGTGGTCAATGAAAAACCGCCTTAGGCGAGGCGGACGGTGTGATTACGTCATAGTTCAAACTCCGCTTTTGGAATTGTTTGAATTTTTGTTCGACTTCGACTTGAACCTCGTCTCGACGTCCACCATCGGCTATTCGTCCACTGCGTTTGCTCAGTTACGAAGTTCCTTGCATATACAACCCCTGCAACACGGAAAATCGAATGTTACCGCTCCCTTTCTCAACTTCATTCTATCACAGAGAAGTGGCCTCATCCGAAATCGCCCTTGCAGGCCTTTTTTGAACGTCGTCGCTTCTATCTTTTGTCTCTCGTGAATGCCATCGGGCTGGTGAATCCTGGAGCTTGAGTCCGACTAGCGTCATCAGCCTCTGTAATTGCCGCAGTCGGGGCCCGAGAAGATCAGCATGGGAAATCGACCCGTTAGCGGGAAACCAAATGTTGGTGCGTCCAGATATTATTCCGTTTCTGAAGATTCCACTCCTGCTCATTCTGAAATGAAGGTCGTACACTGAGCAAGCATAACAAAAAAGTCAAACCTTCCGCACCAAAAACGTTTTCGTGTCATCTTCGGCTTCGGCTTCGTACAGTAGCTGAGAATATGTACGGACGCTCTTTTTATACGCCGAGTCTTCTCGAATTCGCGGACTTCTGACCTGATTGAAAGCTATTACCGAAATAGGGCATTCATCATCGTGGGTCGCCGGTCCTGTGACACCCAAGACTGTTGCACATACTTAAGAATAATGCATCGTCGACGGTGGTGTTGCTCACGCCCACCATGCCTGATTTCTCAACCGTCACGGTCGTGCCAGCAGTGGCAACCGTCTTCGCCGTTTACCTGATATCGAGCTGGTTTTTCTCGTCGACGCGCCAGGCGAGTCTTCGTTCTAACTATATGCGATCGTACTAATGATCAAAACGATAGTTAAAGCATATACCTACCATCGGTTCACCCAGTGCTATCTTCTCTTACTTGGATGCCTACAGGTTTATCCGCCACGGGCATGAAATGATCCACGAGGGGTACGAAAAGGTATTCCAATCTCTCCGTGAACGTAGCTTGCCCGAAATCCGTCTCACCCGAACATTCGCAGTATTACGGAAGTGCATTCAAAGTGGCCAACATGTCGCGGTGGCTCGTCGTCGTCAGCGGACCGCAGATGCTCGACGACATTCGGCGGGCGAGCGACGAGTATCTGTCCTTCGAAGAAGCAGTGGCTGAGGTATGTGGGCTCAAATCTCGTCGGCGAGGACGGCTCGCTAATATACTTGGTACCGACAGACGATCCAGACGGACTATACGCTTGGTCGGGAGGTTCGGGTGGATACTTACCATATTGGGATTGTGAGGACGCCGTTGACGAGGAATTTGGCGATTCGGTTTGACGATATCACCGATGAAATTTCGTGTGCTTTCAAAGACTTAATTCCCCTGGAGAAAAATGGTACGTTGTCCCCACTTTTGTCTGATTTGATTCATAACGAGAGTGAACTCAGAATGGACGACGGTTCCCGCTATGAAAACAATCATGAAAATCGTCTGCAGAACGAGCAACCGCTTGTTCGTTGGGTTACCATTATGTGAGCTCGACAAAAACTTCGCAAAATTGGATATTAACATATTTCTAACTAGGCAGGAATCCGGACTACAGAGAGCTCAACGAACAATTTACAATTGACGTCTTCATGAGTGCTCAGTTTATAAATTTATTTCCAAAGATACTCAAACCGTGAGTACTGTTACTCCTGCTTTGGGAACATCCTATGCTGAATCTTCTCCTCCACTAGGATTGTGGGTCGGTACTTAACCACGGTTCCTGCAAATATCAAGCGTGCCGTGTCGCATGTAGGACCACTAATTGAACACCAACTCGAGCAGGAAGAGAAGTATGGAAAGGACTGGCCGGGTAAACCGGTATGGAACCTTCCGACTGCGATTTGAAACCTAGTCACTAAACCTCACTCTGTAGAATAACTTAATTTCCTGGCTACTAGACGAAGCGGAAGGTCCTCGAAGAACCGTTCAAGACTTAGCTATTCGCCTTCTGACTATCAACTTCGCTGCGATTCATACCTCGACGAATGTAAGCGCCTACGACTGGTTTTCTTCCATGTTTGTTACTGATGTGCTTCCGGCTAGGCTTTGTCTGAGGTTCTGTTTAACCTGGCCGCATTCCCAGAGTACGCTGCGCCGATGCGCGAGGAGGTAGAGACGGTCATCGAAGCTGAGGGTTGGACGAAGCTTGCGATGGGGAAGATGCGGAAGGTCGATAGTTTCATCAAGGAATCGCAACGGCTTGCGATAGGAGCGCGTAAATTAATCCCATCCCGAATCTAATTGGCTATCTAACGTTGAATATGTCCTTCTCCAGTGACGCTGAATCGTAAAGTTATGAAAGATTTTACATTCTCGAACGGCGTCACGGTCCCAGCGGGTACCGAGATCGCAGCCGCGACATATTCGACTCATATGGATAATGTACATTGTTATTGCTTCTCAATGAGACACCTTTCTGATTATTGACCTGATCTAGCAAAACTACGATCGACCCACTGAGTTCCAAGGATTCAGATTCGCAGAGATGCGAGACGAAGTAGGCGAGGGGATAAAACACCAATTCGTCTCCCTCACGCCGGATTTCTTGACCTTTGGCACTGGTCGACATGCGTGGTACGTTTTCTTCGACTTTCTGTCCACCTCTCTTCGCCCATTCACGATCCAACGCGAACAGTCCGGGTCGTTTCTTCGCAGCCAACGAGCTCAAGGCGATGGTTGCGTTTATTTTACTCAACTACGACGTGAAGCTGCCAGAGAACTGCTCTCGACCTCAGAGCTCCTGGTTCCTGGGTCGTAGATACCCCGATAAGACGGCACAGGTTATGTTCAGGAAGAGAACTTAATCCACAGACACGTTGTACTCGTACGAATTTTGATAATATATGCGTACTGTTTGGCGACCATCGAACCTAGGTCGGGCAGTGTGAGCAAAACCCGAGATAGAGTCTTGCGTCACCTGGTGACTAACTGGAAGAATATTCTGGACGAATAGCATGGGAGAAGCTGGCAGCGCTGGTGTACAGTTCGGAGGCGACTTGAATCCACATGGTCGTTGGGATCAAAGGTAGATCCCACGTCAAACCGAAGACGGGTACCATTACTACTAGACGTCAACGGAACGTGGGAGTTCCGCCCATTGTTGAGCAGGCTTTCAGGACGAGAACACAATGTAAATAAATTACAACCTCTGTTCTGCTCCAAGTCTCCGAGCTGTGTGCCAGATCGGCTTGAAAAGTCGAGCACAAGCCAATCAGATCATCCGGGTTTGAGTAAGGCTGAGTCGGGCTGAGCACAATGTGTGCTGCCTGCCACTGATGCAAACAACCACCCGAGACGGGCAACCCGGATCAACGCCTTTACAACTCGCCTTCGACGTTAGCCTAGATTCCTGTCTCGAGACTTTGTAATCACTCGCAGGATTCCCCGAAATCGTCAAGACCAAGTGATACCCAATGACAATTTTTGAGGACATGCCTCACTGTCCATGTTCCAGGTATTAAGAATTACTTCAAAGCCGAAGCCTGTGTAGCTACCTCAAAGTCAAAAAACTTAAAAAACGCTCTTAAGGAGGAACGACCACCTACTCGAGTACTTGCGAGAAAGTGAGGCGAATTCAGCATAAGTAACAACACAATACCAGTTCTTCTCACCGTTTCAATGGGACAACAGCTTGTGAGACGAAATATTTACTACAAGTAAAAGCCAAGAATTGATTTTTCGAACAAATAAATTGATTCAACATAAGGCATACTTAGAGCAAGGAGCACAGGACCTTGTTTCAACGGGGTACAGGCGAGCCGTCAACGTTTCATCCTCAAGCGAGTCCCGCCATATCTGCCATCTGCTAAGGCCGAAAATGCTGGGAAAAATAAACCTCCGACATCCTGGGGAGGGTTCCTGAATTGCTCACCTGCCAGAATATTGCGTGGCTTGCAAAAAATCGCAAAAGACTCTGAACGACTCTCGTATTAGAATTTGTTTGGCGGTGATGGATGCTGCGCTGAGCAGTGAGTCAGCCTACCGTTCGTTCTGTTTGTTCTCCACCCAAACACCCGCCTAACTTCTGGGGGTAGGCGTGTGTTTTGGAGACCGCTTCAGTTAGGCCAAGAAATTTGTTGGTTGTGTGCCAGTGCCTCGCAGTCAAGCCTGCCTTTTCCTTTATATCTATGAATCACCATTTTATATACTAACATTAGCTCTGTTTCTCTGTCAATGGGAATTCCTACAGACTCAACACTTCAACGCGCCACCGCTCCGAAAAGAGTACTCGTAACAAAAATAGAACAAGCGCCAAGAGCATCTAAAGTGCCGACTCGGCGCTAGCGGAGCGACTTCGAATATTTCGGTCCCTCGACTCCATTTCAAAGCTCCTGGATCAAAGAAGGTGTCTTACGGACTCGCACGAGAGTCGACACGACTTTCCGACAATCATTAGCTACGCGGAGCTATTCTAAGCAACAACGTCGATGGACTAAATTAGGCGAGCGTACCTAAAAATAGCTTCAATGGACGACTCCCTCCAAAGGTTGCAAGTATAAAGAGGAACCGCGCGTTGGGTCAAAATTCAGAGTATCTTCCTCCACCACATCCAACAAGATGTTCGCTTCTCTCTTGGTATACACCCTCCTGGCCGTCAATGTCTACACCACCAGCGCTTTCCCGCAATACGAGTCCCTTGCTGGACTTTCAAGGGACGAGCTCGACGCGGTCATCCCGACTCTCCAATTCACACCACCCCAAACACCACCAGGACCACTGGCAGACGACAGCACAAAATTGATCAACGATGCCGCACATCCTCATCTGCCTCTTAAAGACGGCGACATCCGTGGTCCTTGTCCCGCGCTCAACACCCTCGCATCTCATGGTGTAAGTCCTTGCATAGCATTGTTTGGTTCGTCACTTATACGAAATGGAAATTCGATAGTACCTTCCCCGCAATGGAATTGTCACCCCAACGCAAATTATCAACGCCGTTCAAGAAGGTTAGTATACTACCAAACGCAACTCTGATAGTTCTGAAGTTTGGGACTATAGGGTTTAACTTGGAGAACACGTTTGCGAAATTCCTCGTCTTCTCGACTTTCCTCGTGAACGGTAATCCAATCACCGGCCTCATGAGCATTGGAGGCGCGACACCTTTGACTGGTCCTAACCCACCCAAACCAGCAACCGTTGGTGGTCTTAACAGCCATAACAACTGCGAGGGTGAGTTTCTAATTTACGGACCATAAGAATTTATCTTAATATTTCAACACATCGCAGGCGACACTAGCATGACTCGTGCCGATTTCTTCTTCGGAAATAACCACGATTTCAATGAGACCCGTTTCCAACATGTAAGTTTCTAGCTCGACTATGACCCTTCGCCTCCAGCTAATTGATAAATTCCCAAGTTCGTCGACTACAGCAACAAATTCGGAGCTGGAAAATACAACTTGACAGTCGCCGCTGAGCTCAGGAACTTCCTCCACCAGGACTCCCTCATGAACAACCCCCAATTCTCCCTCGTATCCCCACGTCTCTTCACCGCATACGGAGAGTCCGTCTTCCCCATCAACGTCTTCATCGACGGACGACAAAAGGACGGCCAATTGGACCTGACCGTAGCACGCGGCTTCTTCCAACTCATGCAGTTCCCACCTGATTTCCATCGCCACGATGGAGCTATCAGCAACCAGGGCTTCGACTACGTCTACAACAAGTACCCGATCCAACCTGGAGCCAACACTAAGGGCGTCAACACCTACAAGGCCGATGTCACCTCTGCTACATTGTTCCAGCCGTGCCTCCGCTACAGCACCTTCGTCAACAACAACATCAAGGCTCTGTACCCCAGCCCAACTGGTCTCCTCCGCAAGAACATCAACACCTACTTGCAGTTCTTGTTCGAAGCTACTGCTGGAGATAACTGCACACAAGTCTTCCCGTACGGCAAGGATTATTAGGCGCGGTTTTAAAGTCCGTGAGGTTTTTGTTTATTAATTTTATTAGTGGGAAACGGTCGGGTACTAGTTTTTTATAGTCAAGAATACTCCGAGTTTGTAAAGAGATCGAAACTTAATGCTCATATTTATTGACTCCTAAATTCTCGATGTTCGAAGTGTGCTCATATCAATTCACGAATAATTCACTTCAGCTTTCCGTCTTCTTTCTAGATATACGAAGATCTCAACCTCTGAAAAGTGTTCTCAATCACTCTTCGGAGATCGTAGAAAGCAGTACACTAGACGTATTCAATGTGACGAGCACAAGGTTTTAATTAATTCCACTCTGTTTTCTTCGTCTTCGGTTTTCGTGTGTCTTAATGGTTTGCATAGCCGAGCGTACAGGTTCAAATCTGGGACTAAATCCCGGCATAAGAGCCCTGTAAAAGAGCACGAAATGTGTTGGTGTGGCAGGAAGAGGGATCGTGTCCGGGAAGCGGGCCGGGGAAAGGGCGGCTTGCTCCGATCGCGAGTCAGTCCACCCCTTTCCTACAAACCAACTCGATATCGGCGGTCACCTCCCTTACTTCATACTCTACGGATACCTTGTTTCAAATTCTATGAGCGTTGCAGTCGGTCAAGGTGCGTAACGTTGCGTTGAAATCTGTACATATTAGTCTATACTGATTCAGAATTTATCTTCCGCTTTGCCAGGTGTAATTCGCCTATAATTAAGGGGACGACGAAAACTGAACAGTTTTGTCGTATGGGGTTATATCTTTCCAACGCCGTCCTGGTCGAGGAGTCAGCTCGATCTGGCGCAAGAAATTTCCGACTCCTGGTGATCCATGCATTTAAGCCTAGCCGTTTATAAGGCCGTGATGTCGACGGCGATTGAAAGTAGGTGACTGGCTCAAAGTTCGTATTGCTCCGGGGAATCTACGTGCTAATTTGAAGCTGGCATGCATGTGTCGGCGTCCGCTCTTGTCACCCTTTACTGTGCGTTAGTCTAACGCTGGCGTAGATTGCTAGTTATGATCCAATGACCTGTTTTCTGTTGTAAAATCTGTGTCGCTACCCTCGTGCTTTGTTTATCGTCAGCGTATTCTTCTGTAAATCACGAAAATTAACCATAACAGACGGTCAAAGATGTTTAAGGCTTACATTTAGATAGAGATCAATAGAATCGCGGAGCAATTCCGTTTCTGGTTCAATTTTGTATAGTTTGCGCTTTGTTTTGCAGCCGAGTAGAGAACGGGCGAGCGTAGCAAGCATCGGCCTGTAAGTTGCTTTTGACAGGAAGTAAGGGAGGATTTTGATACAGAATCTGAGAATGTCGGGGCTAGGATTCGATGTCGACATGTCTTTGATACTTGAGTGCCACTGGATTTTGTCGTTTTCACTCCCGTCCACTTCTACTCGACTTGACCCCCTAATATCGAGGCTTAGCAGATTAACTCACGGATGAAAGGTATTCTGGCTCACATTCCAGTCAGTATAGCTGCGAAGAGGCGCACAGATAGTGTCGCATACATGTCATCCTTCACAGAATGGTCCCCAGAGCGTTCCGGGTCAAGAAAGTATCTCCGAAGTGGGTCGAGCTGGTTGTGATATCGCAGATACTCTGGATTTTTGCCAAACTTACACCCGACAACAATGTAGATTACGCCCAAATCCAGGCCATCGAGGTGGTAGCTAAGTTCAGGGTGGGTTATAAGTGTAGGGAGGAACGCTGCGATGCTCGAATTCTGCCAGACGATTGTGATGTGATATATTCGTTTCCTGGCAATCTGTTAGTGGCAGAGGGCATAGAAAACTGACAAGGTGTACCTGGTTTGTAATCCATATATACAAATCAACCAATTTTAAGTACGGCAAGGCTTCTGCGCTGAATAAAACAATGTTGGCCCATGACGAGAAATTAAAAGTCAAAAAATCAGCAAGCAGTTCCGGCGTTGGTGTGGCGTTAGCATAGAAATGGTCGAAGTTACGCAACAGATACAACTCGCGCCTGAACAAATATTAAAGAAAATGAGCATAAAGGGTGCCGGGTGCAGGTTATTGGTAAGTAACCGACATTTTTTCGTACTTCGACCGGTCCCCTTTGGTCTCCCAAAAGTGGTTGATATATTGCAGGTAGCGAGTGGTTAGCAGCGCGTATGCTTGGCCCTTATCCATATAAAAAACCCCAGCACGATCCGAGTCCATGAGAAAGTCCTGAAGTGAGGCATGAAAGACACGAATGTCGTCTTCTTCATCCGCGATATTTGGAACGTTTATCACAGAGTGTAGGTCGATCAGAGCAAGTTGTAGGTCTCCGGGATTATAGGAAAAGAGCCTTTGAATATGGCTTGCCAACGAACCTTCGTAGTTTACTATCAAAAAGAGACAGCTGAGGATTTCCAATACCCTCGGAAGGTTTTCTACCGTGCTGAAGATATGGCGGTACAGACAATCGAGCTCAGCGAATGGTGCGTCATTCCCAGAAGCAAGAATGCCCAAAATAATCTTCAGTTGGTCGTGAGGATTACTGCGTGGGGATGAGACAAATTTTACGACGGTGCTGGCATAGATAAATTGTCCGGATGATTTCTGGACCAGTTTGTCGATGTCTTCTTGGGTAGGCCAGATTTCAGGCAAAAGCGCTCGGAGAGCGTGTTTCGTTTTCACCGACTCGAAACTCTCGACCAAGAAGAGCCTGATATCGTTGTCCGGGCGGTATCTTTTATCGAGAACGAGCCGGGAGGTGATCTCTAGTAAAGGTGGATGGTCGAAGGATTCTCGAATCACCTGTTCCGGGCGGCTGGCAATGAGAAATACAAGAGAAATGGGAAATTTTTGAATGGAGTTAGATATAACTCTGAGAACGTCTCGCTGGGCGTTCGGCGCTCCACACTCGTCGAGACCGTCGAGGACTATAACCTTGGGACCTTTAAAGTGAATTGGCAGTCGGTGGGTACCAAACGTCTTCAGTAGCGGCTCAATGACAAGAAGTTGCATCTGCGCCTCCAAGGAACGAGTAAACACTGCCGGGTCGTCCTCCACAGCCTTCTTGACGTCGCGACGTATTTCTGGGATCGCGATGAGCATCTGATATGCTAAGGATGAGATGAGGTGGTCTTCGTTGTTTCTGCGGGCTGCAGTTCGGGACCAGAAAAAGCTTGCTGCCAAGTATCCCAATTTATGGCATAACTCTGCGATTTCCTGCCCGATTGCTGTCTTTCCTGCTCCAGCAGGGCCGGAGAGCCACCTGATAAACGATACCTTCTGCCCATCTTCAATCCAATCGATGATTGCCTGTATAACGGCTACGCGGGTGTTGGGATGACATTTGGGATGGTCATATCGCTCCTTTGAGTCGTGAAACGCGCCAGGAGCTACGTGTTCAAACAAGATGTCTATGCCTGTGAAGCACGTATCAGCTATTTTGAGATATCCGGATAGCAGCATTGTTTACCGTTCTTATTCTTTCCACCCGTGCTAATGAAATTTCCACCCTTGATCGTGACCTGACTTGAATTTTTGAAAAAGGACATGAAGCGGAGAAATTCTTTGGTGGTGGTGGTATGAAAGATGTGGGGGTGAGCGAAAGTCTGTCAGACTGCCTTGAGGCTGTTCCCACCGTCACTGGCATGATGTCGGTGTAAGGCGATAACAGCCAATCACACAGCCTCGACATATGTCAGAATCGTTCGCCAGACGAAGAATATGGAAAGGACGCTACGAAGAAGCATCGTTTTGGCGGTGCCCACGTTGATCTGAAGCTTAAGTAGGATGATGCCCGAAATTCGAACAAGGTAAAGCTGCAAAAGAGGTCCAGATTAGATTAGATCACGCCAGATCACTTAGCAAGCCAGCAGACATGCTACCGAGCCACAGCTTCGATGAACGCTATAAACAAGTCTAAGAGAACGGAACTATGATTGAAAAAAATGCGACGTGTTATACGGTACCGATACAGACATCTTACATAACAAATTTATTCAGGTTAAAGACATTACGATGGATTCACAATCACGAGTCGCACCTTCAGAAATCTTTGTCCCTTCCCATTTTCGCTTCCACCTCTTGAGGAGTCATATGTTCCAAGGAGAAAATCAGAGAGTGCGCCCAACCAGACGCAAGCTCAGCACTGCGGTCTTTGCTCACGTTCCGCCACTTCTCGGCACTACGGTCATTCCACTGGACGAGGCGTACCCTCCTCACCTCGCCATCGATTTGGAGGACGATTACAAATCGAAGGCGAGTAAAGTCTGTGGGGTCTATAGGCACTTCTAACTCTGAAAATTGGGTTTGAACGCTGGCTATAGTGACAACTGCCGCGTCGATAACCTGCCAACAACGTTAATGGGACGAATTTGAGTCTGCTAGTTGACACACCTCATAGTCTTTTGCGTGATCCCTTTCATCGTCTCTCGGTTCAACGACAAGTCGCATGCTACATAGAATGAATGTTTGAGCACAAATCAAAGGTGAAATGCAAGCCATACCAATGCGTCATAAGCCTCTCCGGTGGGTGATTTGCCAAATCGAGCGCGATAGTCGTCCACATACAGAATGAGGAACGCCAAAGCCCCATCCAACGAGATAAAGATTTGTCCAACTCCCGCTCGTACCACTCCGTCGAATATTTAGCTGGTCGCTCGGCCTTGGACGCCAGTTCACCGGGGTTACTTGGTGAGGCATTGAACGGGTGAATGGTGCAGTTGAACTTGTGACTTGCTTTCCATGAATTGGTTTGACATTCCTTGGACTAAGTATATTTCAATAAAAACAACGTTCGGAGGTTTGTACTCCAAAAACCTACGCAGTACGTCACAAGTCTGAAATTGGTGGTTCGTCGAGTTAGCCGACCTGGCATGACAGATGGGTAATCAGTGTGAAAGGTGCTTACAGACATCGGGCACATCGCTTCAGCTTATCCTTGGGTAAGGATTCATTGCAATAATAGCATCTGTAACTCATAATGGGGAGTGGAGGAGCGATGAGGAGAATTTTGCATATCAACTTTCAGTCTCCAGCGGCGTTGACAGCAGGATTGTCACAACATCACGTGTTGTATGACACGTCGTGTCTTCGTCCTTAAATAGCGTGCAGGGGATCCTTCTGGGACGTCAGTCCAACAGACACGAGGTTAACACACTGTTACACACAATTCGGTTGAGTGAACTCCGAATATTTCAAGAACGACATGAAAGCTGGAGTTCACGTCCAAACAGGTTCTAAAACCATGGAAATTCTAGATCTACATATTGCACGGCAAAGTAGACAAAGCAGACAAAATTCCAGGTGAATGAAGTACACTATGGATGACCAAAGAATGCCCTGAACCAAGTCTTTGATGTCTTCCACAATGAGTCTTTCCCCTGCTCGACGAACAATCTGAAATTAATAGAAATCATAAGAAAAGGAGTCACGAAAAGGCATCGAAGATTCACAAACCATTCTTAATCCTCTCGGATGGTGATCGTTCCCTTGCCCAAAGCACCGTCGGGAACACTGAAGTTTTCAATGGAGACATCATAACCGGACTTGATATAGCGTTTTTCCATACGGTTACTGCCAATGTAAGGGCAGTCCCAGTAGATTTCGGCAATCTTTTCATTACTTCCCTCCAGGCGCACTTCGAATGATCCCTCAGTGCCAGAAGGCGAATTTTCTCTCCCGCAATGGGCCCATTCATACGCGGTCTTGCTGGAAACTTTGGCCCCTTGGGCACTCGCGGTCTCGTTGTAAGCATTGTCTAGTCGATACGTTTGTCAATAACAGTAATGAAGCAGAAAAACAGAGTTGCTTACAGATATCGTAGAATTTTCCATATGCGATGTTAAAGTTCGCGAGGATAATGGCTTGCGACAGCCTATTCCTGACAGTCGGATGGAACCACTGGCCTTCTCCCATATTGCTGCAGGTGATCGATAGAAAATATGAAGTTGTAGAAGTGAGTTAGGTGTTTTCTGGAAGTTGGGTATTTCGACTCGAGTATCTGTCGCTTTTATACGATTGCGCGGTGTGAAAAATGAAGAGAAGCCGGTATACAGGCACGTCCAAATTGACACATAGAACGACATCGATATGGAAAATTAGAGGTGAAGGACAGATAGTCCGAAGCACCGGGCGGCTGAGTAAACTTACAGATCTAGAATGCCCGAAAATGGACCTTGGACAGCCGGTGTGCACAACCTAACGTGATATCCTCCTGGCAGGATAAAATTCCATCCACCCGGAAAGATATCAATTCCGAATCTTAGGGGAAACATGCCTACGGAGTGTTCTAGGGTACGATAAAATACGCTCCGAACTGGCGCCTTCTGTCTAATGAAATTGTTTATTTGTTCCAAGCCGAGCTTTTAACATTTAACAGTGACTTGTGCTTTTTCTTTCCGTTGATTAAACGGGCATAAAAGACGAAAAATACGAGACATCGGGTACGTACAAGGTGATTCTTGATTGACAACCTGGATACATTGCCACGGTGCGTTTACCAGTTCAAGATGCCCATCCTTCATTTCTGGTATTCAGGGGCCTACATATTGAACATATATGTCATTTTGAACGTTTCTTATTTTCATGTCAGTTAGCCTACAATGTACGGACCTATGGTGTTCGTTTGTTTCGCGACCTGACCGCCCCTAAGCTGGTGCCAGACTCCAGTCCGAGTTCTCACTGTTGCGTGTTGCCTGCTCACTAAGTTGGTCTCTTCAACTTGGAACACTACGAGAAATCTGCTGTAATCTACACCAAGATGTCACTGATACTAAAGTGAAACTTGAATTAACGAACGTCAGTTTTTCATTGTTTCTGCTCTTGTCCACCATTATTACACTAATAATAGATTTAAGGACCACGTGTATGTAATGGTTTGATGGTAATTGGAACGGAAGTCTAAAATTGGATCTGTCTCTCTGCGCGTCGTAGGCGTCTGCCTTGCTGAGGAGGACTCAATAGTAAAGCCGACGCTTATTTCTACGATTGCTACTGGTAATAAGCGGAAACACGGCCTCAGCTATGTTCAGACCGACCAGATTCAAGTTCGCTTGGATTCGCCCCTTTCTAACCTCATCGTTTACTGGTTCAACACTCCAACAACACCCAGTTATTCACCTCGACAATCGTGCCTTCCTCATGTTGTTCGGAAAATTGGGGCGCCGACGTCGAACGTCCACATTTGGGGACAACCCTGCGTGCTGTTCTTGATTCGTGGCTGGCCATTAATAAGGAATGTCAGTGTGAAACCGATATTCTCATGTCTATGTTCAGGAGCTGAATGAGAGCTTTCTTTTCCATCGTTCCTCCCTTCTGTGTCGGCCGAAGGATTGAAGGGCTTATTTGCGAAATCTCAACTGTCATGCACTGTCATATTGCAGACTTGGAGAGGAAGATTGTGCAGGCTGAGGGGTCGAGCATGTGTCGTGCGGTTGCGTGGGTACGCTGATAAGTCGATTGCCTCGTCACGTACTCCGTGAACCGACCACTGGACATAAACAACGCGAACGCAGAGACGAACTGGCACATGATGAAGAGGTTGCAGGTGGAAGGGGCGATTCAGAGGATTGGATAGAGTGGTTTCATATCGGGCGACGAATGACCGAACGTTGGTGCCAGCTCTAGGGTGAACGTTGGTTTACGCGACGTTGAATTTTACCAGCAGGGATCAGCTTTTTCCTTAGCAAACTCTACGTCTATCTCTGCATCAGTTTCACGACCGCTCTTGACGCAGTTCCCCTTGTCCTTTCATCCTCTACAACGTTGCAAAGGTTGTGACGCTCTGTTGACTTGTCTTTTCGCACTAGTTATATCGGTAATGAAGTTTATCGCACCTCCAGCTAGGGCACCAGCACCACCGGCTTCTGGTCCTATCTTCTCGTCAAAGGATGGGGAACAGCCTTTAACCTTAGCGTCTCCCATGCTACCACTTCTTAGCTCTATATCTGCACCCGAGGCGTTAACGATGCCTTGCTAAGTTGCTATCAGAACTCGTACATGCAACCATCAGAAATAGGCATCTCTTCCCCGACTTGAGTCAGTGCGTGGATCAACCAATGAGCCCTCTTCTGGCGATTATCGACTTCAACGGCATCCTCCCTGCTCACTCCGAGCGCCTCCGCGAGTTGTTAATGCATATTCTCCTGGACCATTTCATCTGCATTATCTTTCAGCTCGTGCTTCGACGGGTCTATCGGTTTTCGTTTATTCTCCTTATGAAGAACGCTAGCCCTCGTCCCCCCAACGCTATTAGTGTGAGACGCACACTCGCTCCACCCGTCGCTGCTATCGCTGTAAGCGCAGAAGAAGCAGGTGAAGTGTCCGCCTCTCCTTTGGGTCTTTTGTGCGGCTGTCACCTGTGGTCGATATCATACATCGGTTAACCTATGCGTTGGAACCGTACGCCAACCTGTCAGCGCAAATGGTTGTTTGAGTCATTCGTTGACACTTAAGTGCGCTCTCAGTCGCTCATGTTCTCAAATTAACGTTCCTTTCAGAATCGGTCCGATTCATTCTCTGGGATTCATCGCCAGGAGATCCGGCGGCGATGTACGGTCAGTACTGTCCTTCGGGTATGGAGGTCACTGGCCAGCTATGTATCTATTTTATCATAGAAGTGATGGCGGGATTTTCTACTGCCAATTTCTTGGAACTGTGAGTACAAGACTATAACTCACGATGCGTCAGTGCGTAAATGTGGCTTAAAGATAGAATTATCACCCACAGTTGTACATTCCTTCACATTTTCCGACATAATGCCGCTGATGAGCCATCTTTGTAGAATTTCAAACTTAAGGGGACTCGTCCATTATCACACAATAATACCCAGGTAAGTGCTTCGCGTGATTGCACTGTGATTGCGGCGCTGATCAAGAATGCATACTTAGTTCGTTGGAGTTTTTCTTAATTTAGCGTGATGTGGTGGTGGAGGTTAACTTGCATAATTTTGCCAAGTGATCATCAACTTGAAGGACGGAAACGGGTGAGTGCTGACCGAAACTGTCTGGTCTGTCCAGAGCATTTACTCCGATAATTTTGTTTCCAGAGACGGCTGGTCTGCGGTAAATAAATTGCCGCGAGCATAATATTTTCTCACATATTTCACTCACAATCTACGCAAAATTTTTCCAAATTTGCTGATTTTCATTGGCAAAAACGGCTCCCAGGACGATGGGGAAATCAACTTAGAAACCCGGTCTATTTCCCATCACCCCACCCTGTCCCGTCCCTTATTCTGGGTCGCATCAAAAAGTTTTCCGGCAGAATCACGCCTTGACCACGGCTGTCTGAGATTGAAGGTGGCTAGAAATGCGTTATAACATGAAACGACCATCTGAACACGCTTACTTTTCCACTTCCACTACAATATGTCCGGCGATCCTCTGTCTGGAAGTCCCTCGGAGTTTGCAGCTGTTGCATCAGAGAAAGCCTGGTATCTCGGGCAATATTTCTCGTCCATCATTCTTGGTAGGTTGTCCTTGCATGAGCAGACATCAACGACTGATGTACAACATGATTTTCAGGTGCACAGATATCACTGGCCATTCAATCGACTTACTACCTGGCTCAAGGACCTCATTCTATCCGCAAAAAGGCTTTTTACATTTCATATAGCATAATTCTTGCGATCCTCCTCGGGGTCGCAGTTTCGACGACCCAAACCGTAGGGTTCCTAACATGGATCACCAATCGCGATATACCTGGCGGACCTGAAGCGTATTTATTTGGAGCTTTTTCGGGCTGGATTAACACGTTGTCGACGTCTGCTCTCGTAGCAGCTAACTTTATTGGCGATGCCATGTTGGTATGTGCGGAGTCCATTTTTTCAACTTTTGTGTCTAGTTCAGTCATCTCGGAACTATAGCTGTACCGCTGCTACATCCTCCTACCAGACTATAGATATGTTGTATTTCCCTTGATGCTATTCATTACTTCGAACGGTAAGCAACCCCATTCTACATTCGCGTCTAAAAGAACTGAAATTTTGTTCACACAGTCCTCGCCGTTCTTGAGGTTGTCGAAAGCGCTTTACCCAACTCAATATTTCTTTCGGGTCGCGTACAAAGCTTCGGAGTAACCTGGGTATCGTTGACCGTCGCTTTCAACGTTGTCGTCACGTCGCTCATTTGCGGACGTATCATCGTGTCACACATGTCGATTAGACGCCTCGGCATCGCTGACCATGCCGCTGAGCGATGGGGAATTATCGCAATTCTCATCGAATCAGCCCTGCCCTTCAGCGTCGCTGGCATTGTCCACTCGGTTCTTTTTGGTATTTCAAACCAATGGGTTGTCTTGATTGGTGACGTCTGGGGAAGCATGATAGTCAGTATAGCCTTCCTTTTGTAATCTATCCTCAAGTCACAGTACTGACTTGGTACTGACATATATTCTAGGGACTGTCGCCCCAGCTGATCATCCTCCGAGTGGCGATGGGTCGTGCCTGGACAAAAGAGGAGGTTGCAGCAAGTGCGCTTCAATTCAAACATGAAGCGGATACCACCACCACAGTCTTCTCAGAATCCGAGAAGAGGATAGGGAATATCGCATCACTGGATGACACACGTAGCGATGGGTCAAGAGACAAGCAGAATTTTATCGGGACTTCTTCTGTTGTCTGATAATAATAGGTATCAGCAATAATTTATATGCTTCTGGCGTGTTCTCTCCACTTTTTTTTACTCTCCACCTTTCCGTACATTATAATTACTTTTTATCAAAACCACTCCTTTGCATGAGTGACGCAGAGGCGGAGGCAAGGGGCTATGCGAAGTATACATCACGGACTATCGTGGCCAGTGGTACAACTGTTACTCTTCCCACATAGAGAAGCTACATTTTGTCGATAGACTCGATCTATAGAACGATAACATTGTACCGAAGGTCTCGAGGCTGTAGAATTCTACAGATTGTGTGGAAGGGCTATAGTGGGGGCTGCAGCGGCGGTTATGGGAGGGGGGAGGAGAGCCTGCGGCAAAGCTGGGGGAGGAATAGGCGGGTAGTAGGGTACAGCGGGGGATGTATAATGGGGTACGGCGGGGGATGGGTGGTAGGTACGGCAGGGGGAAATTTTGGGATGACCGGGAAATGCGGCAATTAAAAAATGGATGGGGTACGGGTGGGATGGTTGGTGGGTTCATCGGGGGATGGATAGTAGGGTACGGCGGGGGATGGATGGTAGGTACGGCGGGGGATGGATGGTAGGTACGGCGGGGGGTAATTTTGGGATGACCGGAAAATGCGGCAATTAAAAAATGGATGGGGTACGGGTGGGATGGTTGGTGGGTTCATCGGGGGATGGATAGTAGGGTATGGCGGGGGGTAATTTTGGGATGACCGGAAAATGCAGCAATTAAAAAATTGGAGGGGATTTTAATGCCGGTGTATGACAATTGTCAGGTACGGCAAGGGGGGAAATTTTAGTGCCAGTGATTCGGGTACAGAAAGGGGGGGGTGTACTAGGAAGGGTGTTTCAAATCAGGTGTGGTATGATGATATATGGGGTTCGGGAAGAAAAAAATTTGGGTACGGGGAGATAGCACCCATGCTCGGCAAGGAAAATAACGGGAATAACCATTTCGGGACGGCAAAATCATAAGGAATGACATGACTGTCCTTGCCGTGGGCACGGAAAATCAATCCTGGCATTAGCACTGTTGCCCTGGCTTCGGTTAAACAGTCCTTACATCACCTCTATTGGCGTAGCTTCGGCAAGAGATTTCCCACATCACTATACTTGCCGTAGCTTCGGCAAGGCATTTCCGGCATTGCTTCTCTTGCCGTAGCACCGGAAAATTGATTCTCACATTGGTCATCTTGCCGTAGCTTCGGCAAGGAAGTCCCAACATTGTATTTCATGCTGTAGCTTCGGCAAATGATTCCCCACATCACTATACTTGCCGTAGCTTCGGCAAGGCATTCCCAACATTATATTCCGTGCTGTAGCCTCGGCAAAAAATTCCCCGCATCACTATACTTGCCGTAGCTTCGGCAAGGCATTCCCAACATTATATTCTGTGCTGTAGCCTCGGCAAAAAATTCCCCGCATCACTATACTTGCCGTAGCTTCGGCAAGGCATTCCCAACATTGCTTCTCTTGCCGTAGCACCGGAAAATTAATCCTCACATTGGTCATCTTGCCGTAGCTTCGGCAAGGAAGTCCCAACATTGTATTTCATGCTGTAGCTTCGGCAAAAGATTCCCCGCATCACTATACTTGCCATAGCTTCGGCAAGGCATTCCCAACATTGCTTCTCTTGCCGTAGCACCAGAAAATTAATCCCCGCAATGCTCAACTTGCCATAGCTTTGGGCGCCTAACCGCAACTGTACCCGCAACTCGTGCAGGATTGCCCGTCAAAACAGGCCCAAGAACGGCCAAAACGGCCAAGAAATGCGGGAGATAATCGGCAAGGCATTCCTAACATTATATTCCGTGCCATAGTCTCGGCAAAAAATTCCCCACATCACTATACTTGCCGTAGCTTCGGCAAGGCATTCCCAACATTGCTTCTCTTGCCATAGCACCGGCAAATTAATCCCCGCAATGCTCAACTTGCCGTAGCTTTGGGCACCTAACTGCAACTGTACCCGCAACTCGTGCAGGATTGCCCGTCAAAACAGGCCCAAGAACGGCCAGAACAGCCAAGAAATGCGGGAGATAATCGGCAAGGCATTCCCAACATTATATTCCGTGCTGTAGCTTTGGAAAAAGGTTCCCCACATCACTACTCTTGCTGTACCTTCGGAAAAAGATTCCCCACATCACTATACTTGCCGTAGCTAAGGCAAGGCATTCCCACCATTGTATTTCATGCTGTGGCTTCGGCAAAAGATTCCCCGCATCACTATACTTGCCGTAGCTTTGGAAAGACATTCCCAACATTGTATTCCATGCTGTAGTTTCGGCGAAAGATTCCCTGCATCACTACTTTTGCCATAGATAGGGAAATGCACAGGTAACCCGCGGATGTCTGGGCGCCTACCCACAACTGTACCTGTCAAAACGGGCGCAAGAACGGCCAAAACAGCCAAGAAATGCGGGAGATAAGGCTAATTTCAATGAATTTCACAAAATCAGGCATATCTCAATCATTTCGGAGCAAAAAAATCTGTTCTTGGGCTCGTTTTGAAAGTCACAGGTATGCAAACCGTTATGGGCTTCTTGGAGAGTGTATGATAGTGAGTAATTAATACTCAGCCTCAGTGGATGAGGAGGCCACAATTTTTTGTTTCGAGGCAGACCAGTAAATCAAGCATCCTTGATAGAAAAAGCACAGCCATGGTGACTACATTTCTATATCAATCAATGGCAGTTGCCTGATCCACGGATATGGAATTTCCGGGAGTTTGCCTGGCTACCATTTTAGGAAGCACCTCAGAAAAAGCCCTGCTGGGTGCCGGAAATGCCGGGGTAGGCTGGTGATGCCTCTCGGGGGGCGGGTAGGGTGTTTCACATGCCGAAAAATCCAGGGGGAGGGGCGGGATATGGCTAGAAAAGCGCAGGGGGGCGGGGATGTACAAACAATGCACAAACAATGCACCAATTTGATCCTGGGGCGGTATTTTTGCTCCTGGGCGGGATATGGGTCGATTCACGGCGCCAAAATTTGTGCAGTAGGTTAGAATATATTATTTACACCCTATCCACCCTTTAGCGCGCGTCAAACGAGGCGGGAATGGGTGGATTAGAGAATGAGCATTCGGATGACGCTCTATTTTTAGTTCACTAATATTCCGAAAGCGGAAATTAGCTCCGGAATGCTTTGATGGGCTCTTTTTTGCTTTCCTGCGGCTCTCCCGTTGCTGTCCCCTTCCAATAAATTACATGACTGTATTCTCTTCAAAAAAGCGAACAAGATGATACCAAATTTGTCCGCTGAACTTTCCTAGAAGCTGGGAAATGAGTTACTTGACATCTTCTGCCTCGTTTTGCTGTTTATGCCTCTAACTGTAATTCAAGTAACAATACGTATATTTTCACTATGCTACAAGACACTGGTACTCTATGAAAGGCCTAATGAACAAAGAGCGGGTTGATGAAGAGGAGGGATGAGGGATGATACAAATGGTACCCCGACCATTAAGCCTAGGAGTCGTCACTGTAGACGACCGTTCGAAAAGCGCGGGCGGGGCTGAGCGAGGGCGTGGTGGCCCGATACGGTCGACAGCGATGGGTACGGTTGAAAATGACGAACACTGTGGTAATGACAGTGTTCGCATTGTCTCGCTCTCCATCGCCAGAAACCAACGAAGATGCAGCGGAAGGTGGAGGTGCAAGAGGAAGGGGCCCGGTGTCGAAGTCGTCTGCCGTGTATCAAGCACACGAGCGACACGGAGCACGAGCGGAGAGATCCTAGGAGGTGGGCAAAGCACCGAGATGGGCACGATTGGTGAGGGAATAGACCAACGTCGTTACAAACAGACGACGTGTCTGTCTTATAAACCCTTGCTTCATGTCGCATCACCGTTCTCGAAACGGCGGGGACCCGGTAGTCATGTTGCTGATGCAAAGGAGCCAGTGGAGGCTGAGGGGGACTGGCGTTGACGGTCTCGCCCCCATCCTCGAGGGAGAAGAAACCCGATTCCGCCGTCCGCGTTCGCCCTGCACAGTTGGATGGGATGAGCGGATGGGTATGCGGGGCTCACTGATCGCGGAGAGACAGGGCAGCCTGTACCGGATACACAACAACCTTGCGTCGGCGGGGTTGTGTTGACGTAGAGGAGCGGGTGGAGGTTGGGGTGGCCTGATGTCGACGGTCCCGGATACGCCTCAACCGAGTCTGGAGGAAAGGAACGGAACGCCGACCGTCATTCGCGTCCGCCCTGCGCAGTTGGTTGGGTGGATTAAAGGACGGATTGAGAAAGGAAACAAATCGAGTCGTATGACTCGATTTGGCACGTACGAAGTATGGTACGTCGAAACGGCGGGGTCGTGTTGTTGATGTCGAGGAGCGGGTGGAGGTTGGGGTAGCCTGCGCCGACGGTCCCGGATACGCCTCAACAGAGTCTGGAGAGAAGGAACGGAACGACGACGGTCGGCGTCCGCCCTGCGCAGTTGGATGGGGTGGATCAGTGGATGAATTGAAAAAGGAAACAAATCGAGGTCGTATGCCTCGATTTGGTACGTACCAGCCGGGTCTCCCTTTTCCAGGGCCTCCCCTTGCATATCCTGACCCCTCAAATCCCGACCCAGATCCCTCGCGAGCCACATCCTTGGAAGAAGGGAGGGGTGCGCGGCTTCAAAGCGATGTTGTCAAGGTGTAAATTGCTGCCAAACAGGGTTCAAAAGGTCAGAAACTTCGTATTTGCATGAATAAACATTGACTTACCTACTTAAGTTGATCCCTTGAGGTTGGAACGGCCAAAGGAGAGGGGGGGAGAGGCAGTTGTGGTGATTGAGGACAAGGTCATCTGGCCGTCAGACATCGCTGATGTGTTCCCCGGACACTTCCGCGACCACCCGATTGGCTCGGAAACCCGGACCGACCACTCTTCGATCCGCTCTCGAAGTCTGCGACCCCTCCGAGACTGTCCCCAGGGGATCCGGGAGCTAACTTACCAGCGGAATATGTTATAGTATTTGTATAGTTTATTATTCCCTGTTTATAAGTTGTAACGAAGTAATTAAGCTATAATATATTCGAAATACAGGCAAATGACACCGAATACACTCGATGCTACGTTGCACATTCGCAGAATAGACGCACTGCGAGCATCATGAAGGTAGTAACACACTCATTTCATTGATTCATAAGGGTTCATGATTCAAATACATGAGTATAGAGGAATGAGTAAGGTCGATATACCTCGAGATGTCCGTAAGGTATGGCTCAATGAAGTTCCCGAGGTCAATATTGAGGTCAATGAAAAAAAGTTCTTCGAATATCCTCCGAAGTATCTAGTTTAAAGGATATATACCAGGTACTCTCCTAAACGTAATTTTTATTGAAATATATGCACTAATCCGTGGGGTGTGGCTTCTCAAATGTGAGACACCGATACCGAAATCACCTCTCAGATATAAGTCGCCTTATTGGTAGGTTTAAATGTTTTACTTACCCGTACATAGTCTATATTATTACTTACAATTCTTATAGGAATAAACCCCTCAGCCCATTTTATTTGTCCGTTGTCTCCAATGTCGTCGGCGTCGACCTAGGCATCGCGTCGGGATTGCCCGGCCCGCCAAGTTCGATGACACAACCAACCAATTTCAACCGTGTGACCGACTCTTTCCACCACCGCTACCACCTGCCTCATCTCTCCCTTCATTCCCTCGCTCCTTTGTCCCCCCAAAATCTTAACAGGTAAGTGTTACTTTTTTGTATTTATATTATACTAGCTAATACATCCCTACAGTCATCACAAACTCGCCTACACATACCGCGGGCTTGTCACCTTTTCGAGACGTGTTCCGACGTCGTCGCCCCTCCCCTCCCCCAGGAATGTAGGCCGGTAAGCCAGTGCCTATATGCATAATCACTATGTTTCTGACACTCCACGCTCTGTTTAGGAACTACATACGTCTTGATGACTTTAGTTGGACGTCGCGTGTCTCTGCCGTCTTCGAACGACGTGGGCCCACTCAAGAGGGATTTGGTAGGAGTTGAGGGGCCGCGATGTATAAGGGGAGACCCTGGTAGAGGGAGACCCAGCTAGTACGTGCCAACTCGAGTCGTTCGACTCATTTGTCGGCATGTTCACTGACTCACTCCACCCACCCCAACTGCGCAGGGCGAACGCGAACGAGGGTTGTCATCTCGTTCCCTACGTTGACGTGCATGCAACACCGTCGACATCCGTCTTCCCCAACATCCACTGCATCCTCTGCATCAACCCACAACCATCACCCCCTTGACGCCGATGTCATGCCCTCCTCGTTGTAATCTTGGCTGGCGTGGGCCTAGGGCTGCCTGTGCCACCCCACAGCTTCACTGCTCCAACAAGTCGATCGACACCGCTGCAATTGCTCCAACGGCTCAGCCTGCAGACCGACGCGCATCAACCCCTCAACTCAATCGAGGGAATGAACGCGAATGCCGTCTTCGCAACTGCCCAGCTTGACGCACCGTAGCCTTGCGAATTGGAACGAGGAAGCCAACACAAACGTGTCGACGTTCACGGTGGCAATACCTCTCACCTCTGCAAGGAAAACGAACGCGATGGTATTCGCGGCTCTGGCATCCCATGCTCTGGCATCCCACGTTGCCTAACCCGACCAAATCACGCCCGCTCGCCCACCACCTCTCGTTTCGCGGGTGTCGGCGACGGGCCAACTACAACATCGCTCGCACACCGTCACCTTCGAACCGAACCACACCACCACCTGCGCCTCTCGTCTTATTATTGCAGGTGTCGGCGATGAGCGAGCTTCGACAGCTCTCGCGCACTGTCCTCTCGAACCGAATCCCGCCACCACCTGCTTGCTCACCTCCTCTCGGCCCCTTCTCGCAGGTGTCAGCGACGAGCCAGCCGCAGCAGCTCTCGTGCACCATCACCTCCATCGCCTTACCTCTCGCTCGTGTCTGACGTGGCAGCTCGTCCCCTCTTGCACATCATCTCACCTCACCACTCCGTCTGCCTCTCACGTCTAGCCCAACCGAATCATGCCACCTTCAGCTCGCCCACCGGCTCTTGTTCCCTTATCGCAGTGTCGGTGACGAGCCCAACTACCACAGCTCCCGCGCACACTCACTTTCGCCCCCTTACCTGTCGCTCGAGTTTGCCAGTGGCAGCTCGTCTTGCGTGAAGCCCAGCCGAATTGCGTCATCACTGGCTTACATACCCTTTGCGGATGGACTGCGCGAGCCTGCTGTGGATAGGGTACCAAATACGTGGCCGCAAGACCTCATTGCCGTTCCCCCTCTACTTACTACTCTTTTCGTTCTCTTGTTCTTTAGGTTAGCCTGTAAAGTACTCAAGTTTTGTATTAATCAGTATATACGCTATTGTTTCTCCATAAAATCGACATAGAGACATGAACATGAGAGTAAAAGCAAACTAGAATGCACGGCCTTCCACGTCATCTGATTGTTTGAGACGTGGATTTTCATCTTTCAGCCGGATTTAAGAGATGATTTTGGTATCATTGGATTCGCATTTTTGAGGAGTATAAAACTGTATATTTTGTTTTTAACGGGACAGCAAGGGGAGAGCCGCAGGAAAGCAAAAAAGAGCCCATCAAAGCATTCCGGAGCTAATTTCCGCTTTCGGAATATTAGTGAACTAAAAATAGAGCGTCATCCGAATGCTCATTCTCTAATCCACCCATTCCCGCCTCGTTTGACGCGCGCTAAAGGGTGGATAGGGTGTAAATAATATATTCTAACCTACTGCACAAATTTTGGCGCCGTGAATCGACCCATATCCCGCCCAGGAGCAAAAATACCGCCCCAGGATCAAATTGGTGCATTGTTTGTGCATTGTTTGTACATCCCCGCCCCCCTGCGCTTTTCTAGCCATATCCCGCCCCTCCCCCTGGATTTTTCGGCATGTGAAACACCCTACCCGCCCCCCGAGAGGCATCACCAGCCTACCCCGGCATTTCCGGCACCCAGCAGGGCTTTTTCTGAGGTGCTTCCTAAAATGGTAGCCAGGCAAACTCCCGGAAATTCCATATCCAGGTCCCAGGCAACTGCCACTAGGTCATGTATAAATGTAGTCACCACAGGTGAAAAGCAGTATCCAGATATGCTTTTTCAGTCTTTCTCGTCAGAAGCCCAGTCCGCATCCGAAAGAGCACATCCCCAAATGTATGGTACGACAACTTCAGGTATAGATGTTGAGTTGGAGGATGTGTATTCAATGCCATAGTCGAGGGTCCCAGCCAGGTAACGTAGTACGCCCTTCGCCACCAGAAGATGTGCACATGTTGTATTTGCATTGTATTGACCTAAGGCCATGGCTGCATGGGCAATATCTGGTCTTGTGCATATAGCCAGATAAATCAGGCTCCCGACTAAACATTGGTAGTTGATTGTGATGTCTTTGTTGTGGATGCCTGGTAATGAATTTTGGGGGGCTGTGGCGAGTTTGTGGAGCGGTTGAGAGATTGGAACCTTGGATGGCGTACTATTGAGCATCTCCCAATTTTTGAGGAGTTCGAAGAGAAGTGGTTTTTGGGTTTCTCAATGATAAATTTGATATACCCAGCAATAAATTTCACAACATGACTGGCTGGAGAGATTCCCTTTTCGATTTGGAAGACTCACATCACCAGAGACTCAAACAGTGCTTGAAACTGCCGCTCTCCTATAACTTTTTGGAGTCTCCCTTTGTTCAAGAGTTCTTTATCGTTGGTGAATTCACAGTGAAGCTTATGGAGCGCAACAAAGTTCTTTCAATGGTCAGCCAGTTTGAATATTTGAGCAATGGTCAACAAGATGTCATTGCAGATGGGTTGCATGGTGCAGGAAATAATTTCCTGCAGCTAAAGCAAGAGTAGCAATGTTGGGAAAGCTTTTCTGAAGCTACGGACAAAGTAGTGATGCAGGGAACATTTTGCTGAAGCTACGGCAAAAGTAGTGAAGCAAGGAACATTTTTCCAAAGCTAAAGCAAGTGTATTGATGCCAGGGACATTTTGCCGATGCTATGGCAAAAGAACTGATGCACAGAACGTTTTGCCAACGCTACAGCAAGGGTAGCAATGCTGGGAATCCCTTTCTAAAGCTACGGCAAGAGGAACAATGCAGGGAATAAAATTTTGCAGCTATGGCAAGGGTAGCAATGTTGTGAATGCTTTCCTGAAGCTACGGCAAAAGTAGTGATGCAGGGAACATTTTGCCGAAGCTACAGCAAAGGTATTAATGCTGGGACATTTTGCCGACAAAACAGCAAGGGAAACAATGCTGGGAATTCCTTGCCGAAGCTATGGCAAGAGGAACAGTGCAGGGAATTATTTTCCGTAGCTACGGCAAGAGTATCAATGTTGGGAATGCCTTGCCAAAGCGACGGCAAGTATAGTGATGCGGGGAATTTTTTGCCGAGGCTATGGCACGGAATATAATGTTGGGAATGCCTTGCCGATTATCTCCGCATTTCTTGGCCGTTTTGGCCGTTCTTGGGCACGTTTTGATGGGCAATCCTGCACGAGTTGCGGGTACAGTTGCGGTTAGGCGCCCAAAGCTACGGCAAGTTGAGCATTGCGGGGATTAATTTTCTGGTGCTACGGCAAGAGAAGCAATGTTGGGAATGCCTTGCCGAAGCTACGGCAAGTATAGTGATGCGGGGAATCTTTTGCCGAAGCTACAGCATGAAATACAATGTTGGGACTTCCTTGCCGAAGCTACGGCAAGATGACCAATGTGAGGATTAATTTTCCGGTGCTACGGCAAGAGAAGCAATGTTGGGAATGCCTTGCCGAAGCTACGGCAAGTATAGTGATGCGGGGAATTTTTTGCCGAGGCTACAGCACGGAATATAATGTTGGGAATGCCTTGCCGAAGCTACGGCAAGTATAGTGATGTGGGGAATCATTTGCCGAAGCTACAGCATGAAATACAATGTTGGGACTTCCTTGCCGAAGCTACGGCAAGATGACCAATGTGAGAATCAATTTTCCGGTGCTACGGCAAGAGAAGCAATGCCGGAAATGCCTTGCCGAAGCTACGGCAAGTATAGTGATGTGGGAAATCTCTTGCCGAAGCTACGCCAATAGAGGTGATGTAAGGACTGTTTAACCGAAGCCAGGGCAACAGTGCTAATGCCAGGATTGATTTTCCGTGCCCACGGCAAGGACAGTCATGTCATTCCTTATGATTTTGCCGTCCCGAAATGGTTATTCCCGTTATTTTCCTTGCCGAGCATGGGTGCTATCTCCCCGTACCCAAATTTTTTTCTTCCCGAACCCCATATATCATCATACCACACCTGATTTGAAACACCCTTCCTAGTACCCCCCCCTTTCTGTACCCGAATCACTGGCACTAAAATTTCCCCCCTTGCCGTACCTGACAATTGTCATACACCGGCATTAAAATCCCCTCCAATTTTTTAATTGCTGCATTTTCCGGTCATCCCAAAATTACCCCCCGCCATACCCTACTATCCATCCCCCGATGAACCCACCAACCATCCCACCCGTACCCCATCCATTTTTTAATTGCCGCATTTTCCGGTCATCCCAAAATTACCCCCCGCCGTACCTACCATCCATCCCCCGCCGTACCTACCATCCATCCCCCGCCGTACCCTACTATCCATCCCCCGATGAACCCACCAACCATCCCACCCGTACCCCATCCATTTTTTAATTGCCGCATTTCCCGGTCATCCCAAAATTTCCCCCTGCCGTACCTACCACCCATCCCCCGCCGTACCCCATTATACATCCCCCGCTGTACCCTACTACCCGCCTATTCCTCCCCCAGCTTTGCCGCAGGCTCTCCTCCCCCCTCCCATAACCGCCGCCGCAGCCCCCACTATAGCCCTTCCACACAATCTGTAGAATTCTACAGCCTCGAGACCTTCGGTACAATGTTATCGTTCTATAGATCGAGTCTGTTGACTAAATGTAGCTTCTCTATGTGCTCTTCCAAATTATCCTCTCGACGTGCAGGGAAAAGTCCCATCTTAGACTTCACTGGCAAGAGTCAAACTCACTAAATATGACCCATCCACTTTCGACACGTGCTGGGGGAGACTTTGAAGCGCTACACACGTTCGCTCGCCTCTGCCACTGCCTGCCAGTGCCAAGCGTTGTCTAGTTTCTCTTTCGTCTAAACTTGGGATGACACCGAGATCGCCCCGAAGGCATTGGTTTGCGGTACATGCTTGCTGTGAGTTTGTCCTTCTCGCTATAGGTTTACCTCAGAGGGATCGTCCAATCCAATTTTCCTGATGATCATTCTAAACTAGGTACCTACCTGGGCCCGTCTCGTCTCAACGTATACTGACGTGGCCGCACAGCTGTGATAGTTTTATCGATCGACGAGGTAAGCATGTTTATTTCCATGACCCGGATGTCCATGCCAAGAAAGGCGTTCTCAGATTCTGAACCACTGGAATCCAGTTCATAATAGTCTGCTTATCGCGACTGTTTCGTTCCCAAATCGAGTTATCTGGCTCTCGTGTATCGGGCTCGGCTTTGAGCACCGACCTAGCGTACGGTCTTAGGCATAGAGGCGGTGGTAGCCGCGTCATTTTGCGAACGACGTACAGGTATTGAGTCTTGATAACTGTAAACTAGTATCACGTCGATACGACCCATCCACAGGATAGCAGTGCCTACACTACTTGAAGGAATAAACGACTGCGAGAAGAGCGCAGTATCAGTATTAGGACAGAACACATTGAGTCATTGACAGCTGGACCCACACACTGAAACGCGGTGAATCTTCTACTTTTCTGAGAATAGAATACTAGTAACTGTATACTTGTATCATGTCAACACGGCCTTTCCACAGGATAACGACGCCTCCGCTATATAAAGTAACTACAGAGACGCATCAAGGAATGCAGTAAATTTTCTTAGCCGAACCGAGATGTAACCTTGATTCGCATAAAGCATATTCGTACGTGGTCGACTATTTAAGCGCTTAGAGTTGAGAGTTAGCAGCACCAACGTTCTCCCCAACAATTCTGAGTGCAAAGACTCTCAGCTTATACCTCAGAGGCTTTCTTGATTTCGCAGGCGACTTCGACGACATTCCACAACCTGACGAGAGCAAGGCGGCATTTAATATTTCCGACTCTCACTCTCAAGAGATCAAAGAGGGAAATTATTACGCGGCTCGGTTCATATATCGGAAGGGGAGCTCCAGTCTCTTCTACGGAGGTCCGGACATCCCTGTTACAAACCCGGAAGAAGACCAGGTGGGGCAGGAAGCTTGTATCAAACGAATTCTTGCATACTTTATTTCCGGCGTCGAGCACGTTCATATCAGCGGTGGCACCTTCTCGCTAAAAAACGTGCAGACCCTCGCAACCTCATCCAACGGTCCCACTTCTGTGCCTCAGGCAAGCGAGGGTTCTGGTTAGTCGATCGAGGTTTTTTTACCTTTGCTTCTTTCTGACATAAAATCATTAGATAGCGAAGTCTCCAGCGTTGATATCAACAACGCTGCTTTCGTGGAGTCAACGATATTAATCGATTCAAGCGGCAAGGTCGACAGCAATAGTTACCAGGAATACAGTCAAATTATTAAACAAATCAACATCGAGTTCAATTTCGAAGGAATTCCGAAGAATTATTTGCCTGGGCTCTCCTTGTTTGCTGGGTGCCAGAACATGAAGATTTCGGGTGGACATTTCAATCTCTCCTTAACGGACCTCGTCTTTCTCGATGATGACGAGCAGTCTGAAGCAGCCGCGGATGGCAGTTCACCAGAGAGTCGCTTTCCGTCATTTTTCCAAAAGGCCTCCGACGTCAAGCCGATCACTTATGTCAATGACAACAGCACACATGTACAGATCATATATGGTAAGTTTTGAAGTCAATCGCCTGTTTTCATACCGGGACCTGATTATATTTAGGGGACAACATCGACGGGAATTATAATGGAAGCACAGTCGGTGGGAGGGGTAATGTGAATGAGATGAATAACAATAATGGTGAGGTGGAACAAGGTGTGCAAAGCGATCATTGACTCACTGTACGAGTAATATTTCTCACCCCTTGCCAAGAAACCGACAATCATGCCGATGGTGAATAACAGAATCACGGCGGCGAGAATGAAGAACTGAAAGGTGGTGAGAATACTTCCGGGGTCGAGGACATGTGCAACAGCGAATTAAACGAAGTCAACCCTTCGTGGTCGAGCTACCAGGATTTATAGACAGGCTCTACGTAGTTCGGAGGTTGTATTCGTGTATGGGCGGTGGAGATGTGGTGTTAAAATTTCCCGTTGAACGGAGAATAATAGGGACCTGTAGGCCAGCTTCTGTCGACTCGTCGCAAGGTAAAAACGATTCCCAGAGGGCGAAAACGAAAACGTCTGCAGTTTGGTATCGATCCGCGTTCCATTTCGCTTTCTGCGGCGTTGGAGGTCTGCATCCCTGCTGGCCTGGTGGAGCTTAAAGCCGCGTCGAGAAGGCAGCTATTTGCGTTGTGCTGTCTGGCGAGCAGGTGGTAGAAAAAAACAACTGGCAAATTATCTAATCTGATTTCGGGCAGCTCGGATTAGCCACTCATGGGCTTAAGCGCTTGACGGCTCGTCCCAGACTCCCAACGCGGTCATTATATATCTTGCAACTAATCGGACTGTAGAGTGCTTCACCTCAAGAGTGAAAGCATCGGCCATGGTTAACTAGTCCTTACATGTGGAATCGTCACGGATGGTTTGGGTCCTACTCCAATGAAATGAACGTGATATGTAGATAAGAAATTACAAGCTATCATCACAAAGAAAACCCGGATCATACCCACCCACCATCGATCTATTTCTACCCATCACATCGTGGCGAATCCGACGTCCGTCCCGGATGGTCAGCACACTCACGTGTTGTCCCAAAGTCCCACGTTCTGCCTGTCGTCGATGCATCAAGGGACACCAGCTTTCCTTTCCTTCCTAGCTTTCCTCTGCTACCAGCTTCGAATACTTTCGCCGGCGTACACGAAGTCCTATGGCTGACCTGCCTGCCCGTGACAAGGCGTTGACACTCCGCGGATAATGCATCATGGACCCAGCGGACGTTCCTTCGAATCCGAATTCGATTTCTTCGCAAGCCAGACAGGCATCATATAACCCGCTTTGTCCTGCAGCTGTGAGAATTGGAAAAGCGACTGAATAAATGCCTTTCGACCTGCTGGTTGCCTTGAGGCGCTCTGGTGAGGACGTATATCTCACCGTTGTTCTGAAGTTCGTCTTTCTCCCTTCTTTCCTCTGAATCTCGCTATCGATCCCGACCAAAGCACAGGTGTTGGGTAATACGAATAGGAACGGCCGAATTAGCAGTGCGATAACGGATTAGCGTTTTAAAGTTTAACTTCCCCCACGTGTATCGTGTATTCCTTATCCTCAGCGCTGACGCAACCATGCGCATCGACCAGAAGCCCTCTTTTCGTTTGTCCGCACTCTCAAAGACGAAGACTACTTCGACCACCCAGACCACCGCAAATGAAGACTACTACGCAAGCGTCACCAGCCGGGTCCCAGCCGAGCTCTTCCGCCCCATCATTGGCTACATCACCCATCCACCCACCCTCCACGCCCTCTGCCTGACATGCCGCTTCCTCCTCCCCGATGCGCGGAAACAACTCTACGCGCACATCCCGCCAACGCCCTCCTTCTCCTCCTCCCTCTCCTTCCCCACGCGCTCCCCACGCTCCTCTCCCACCTCCACCTCCTCCCCCGGCGCCACACCCCAAATGCACATCTCCTTCCTCCTCACCATAACCTCCCACAACCCCTCCCTCGCGCTCCTCGTCCACTCCTACACCTCCCCCTCCATCGTGTCCTACCACGAGTCCCCCCTCTGGCACCTCACCCTCCTCGGCCTGCGCGCGATGCGCAACCTCACCGACCTCCGGTTCCGCGCGTTCGGCGGGCACCCTGCTGCGGCGGAGCTGCTGTGCGGGTGTGCTTTTAGGCTGGAGAGGCTTGTTTGGGGGTGTCATTCGGAGGAGGGGGTGTTTGGGAGGGTGTTGGAGGAGCAGGGGGGGTTGAGGGAGTTGTATTTGGAGTGTAGGGAGGGGAGTGGGGGCGTGAATGGTCTGACCAGTATCGCGTCGGCTGTATGCGCCAACCTAACCGCACTCGGCGGCAATCGAACGACGATCGAAGCGCTCCTCCCAGGCCGGGGCGTGCGTCGGCTCGCGTGGGTGCCTGATCTCGAGGACGATAACAGC
The DNA here is from genome assembly GCA_023014345.1 of Galerina sulciceps. Lineage (NCBI taxonomy): Eukaryota > Fungi > Basidiomycota > Agaricomycetes > Agaricales > Galerinaceae > Galerina > Galerina sulciceps. Next base: position 434,361 of record JAEDXJ010000001.1, read on the forward strand.
GCGCCGCTCATATCGTCCGGGCTGGGTGAAGCGCTCGGCGAGATAACCACGCTTTCCTTCGGGGGGTACTTCTCCCGCCCCGGTCTAGATAAGCTTGTGTATAAGTTGAAGAGACTGGAGGTGCTCGAGCTCGTCGGGCTAAACGACGTTTCCGTGCGTTACCCTCTTCCTCTCTCCTTCCCCTCTTCCCTCCTATATGCGTCCTAACCCACCCACCTCCCATCCCAAAGGAACTAACCCTCCTCAAACACCTCCCCGCCCTACACACCCTCGTCCTCTCCCCGCGCGGGGGGAGCCCCGTCTTCCCCATCCCTCTTCCGGGGCGGGCCGCCGTCGTAAGGAGGCTCTTCGCGGAGTGTGCGAAGCTGGCGTGTGTGGATGTAGCGCATGATTGGGAGGGTGTGGATGAGGTTAGGTATCAGCGGTGGAGGAGAGGCGAGGTTAGAGGTGGGGAAAGAGGAGAAAGAGAGGGGGACGGGAATGGGGTGGGGGATGGGGTGGAGATGTTGTTGGGCTCGGAGGTTAGGAAGGAGCGGTTTGGGTTCCGGTATTGATCATGATTGATTCGAGGGGTTTGGATTTACACAGGGCTTGTTTTGCGCGCTTGGTTGGGAAGTGATCTTGTCGATACCCATGACTTCCCAAACTTATCAGTTTGGTAAATGCAAACGACACTTTCCAGATTCGAAATGAACTATCGACTTAGGAGCGGGTTAGGAACGTAGGCAGCGGTCAAGTCTAAGTTACACTGGATAATCTGTATGGGAGAAACAACTCCCTCGAACGAGTGTGTCGGTTCTAGCATGGTCACCGAATCGTTGTTCTTAATCTGTTCAGTGTTCACAGAACAAAGTGGATTTCATTGACAGCTCACGATTATGTCAAGGGCTCAGTGCAAAATTAAAATTAAAATCACCATGCCGCCGAGCGAACTCGAAACCTACAGTATGTCTTGTATGGCCTATGTCATACTCTAGATTTAGACTAGTGCTGCGGTTGGGAGGATTTTAGTTGTTTGTTTCTATGCTTCCGGAATAAATGTCGGTCGCTTACTCGCTGCGTGGTTGACCGTCGGGACGCGGGACGCTGGTCGGCGATATCTGGTCCCTGGACGCTGGAGTCGCAACGAGAATAAAATCAAATTCAAAAACTCGTTTGTTGAAGCTGATCGAGAGAGGATAAATCGGGCCTCGTAGGTAGGAAATGAAATTAGCATCCCTTCAAGTTGCTCTTTTAGTGTAGTGTCCGCGACGTAATGCAATTTGTCACAATTGTCTGATCAAAGCACATCCAAATCCGAACCAACAAAGCAATCTTGCAGCGCGCTGGCAGTCAACCCCTCTCAATCAACTTCACTGGTTGAAATCTGGAGCTCAGCAACTGTTCGACGCTAATCCTGCGACGAATGTCTAAATAAAATGCAAGTTGCAACACACCAGAAACAGAATCCCGTCTCTGTGCGGACATCATCCTGCTATTTCGAATGGCTCGAACAGCCGATCTGTTCGGGATTTCTCTCATTGACTTCAGGTTATCTCCTTGCTAGAGTATATCGCCAGCCTCACATCGATAAAAAAGCGTAGGTAAATGTATTCATTTCGAAAAACAGTCATAGCATGCACCTTCGTTGACTCTCTCCGCTCAACGGTTACAGGCCGACCTCGCGAAACACGTGGGTGAACGAAGAAGCTTGCAGATGGCCTCTCCCATTTACCAATGCTCCTTCGAAGCCTCCCTAGGCGAGGATCCCCGTTCTTGGAAATATCTTCCGCATTCGGAAGTATGTCAAACAGGCAGCCTGTACATATACGAAGTCAGGAAATGACAGCCGGGCATGCTGCGCGATGCGCCGAGGAAATAAATGACGTGCAGGAAATAAAGCTGTTAAGTAAATGTGCGTCGCAACCACTCTGGTGCTTAACATTTTGTGGCCTATAAAGAAACGGTATCCGTGCCCTCCACCTCTAACTCTCATCTAACTTACCCAGCTCAACCACACACATGCGTCCTATCACCCTCTTCAAACTCATATTTCTCGTCAGTTCCTCTGCTCTAGCGTTTCCATCGCACGGATCGCTAGCTGGGCTAAGCAGAGACGAGCTGAACAGCGTCGTTCCTACCCTGCCATTTCACGCCCCAGAGCCGCCTCCCGGTCCGTTGAACGATACGTCTGCCAAGCTTGTCAATGACCATGCGCATCCGTGGAGGCCGCTTGCGCCTGGTGATATCCGTGGTCCATGCCCAGGGCTGAATACTCTTGCGTCCCATGGGGTATGTCTTGATTAAGAAAACGATGCGTGCCGAATATAACTACAGTTTTCTTATTAGTGGCTTCCCCGAAACGGGATCGCAACTCCAGCGCAGATAATAACAGCCGTTCAAGAAGGTCAGTACAAAAACCAATTATCGTACCACTCCCTTGACTCACCACCGCAAGGCTTCAACATGAACAACGTTCTCGCCATTTTCATAACCTACGGCTCTTTCCTCGTCGATGGGAACGTCATAACCAACAAGCTAAGCATCGGAGGAAAGACGTCCCGTACGGGGCCCTTCCCTGCTCCGCCGGCTATTGTGGGTGGCTTGAACACTCATGCGGTATTTGAAGGTAAGTTGGTTTGGGTTGTGAGGTTGAATTGGAATTGAATTTGATTGATGGTGGATAGGCGATACGAGCATGACTCGAGGTATGGAGTGTTGTTATTCTATCGGATGTGAGTCTGACAGTTTCATAACAGGCGATTTTTTCTTTGGAAATAATCACGACTTCAACGAGACTCTGTTCGATGAGGTACATCCTTTGCCATCGTAGCTTTTGCTTACTTACTGACGACAAGGTGGTCTAGTTCGTCAAGTTCAGTAATAAATTCGGCGCCGGAAAATACAACCTCACAGTAGCCGGCGAGTTCAGATTCCAGCGCATCCAAGATTCCATCGCCACCAACCCCAACTTCACATTCGTCTCCCCGCGATACTTCACAGCATACGCAGAATCGACCTTCCCCATCAACTTCTTCATCGACGGGCGGAACGAAGACGGTCAACTGGACCTCACCGTCGCGCGTGGGTTCTTCCAAGACAGCCGATTCCCAGACGGGTTCTTCAGAGCGAGCGGGCCGAGAGGCGTCGAAGGCATCGAAGTCGTCGCTGCTGCCCACCCGCTCCAGCCCGGGCGTAACGTGGGTCGCGTGAACAACTACGTCCTGGATCCTACTTCGGCGGATTTTTCGGACCTTTGTTTGCTTTATGAGAACTTTGTGAACCAGACGATTAGGGGGCTGTATCCGAACCCGACTGGAGTTTTGCGCGAGGCTTTGAATGTTAATTTGGATTATTTCTTCCAGGGGCTTGATGGGGCTGGAGTTGGATGTGCGCAGGTTTTTCCTTATGGGAAGAACTAGACTTCCGGGACCCACAGAACCCATAGAACTCAGGAGTAATAGAGGGGAAGTCTTTTTAGTAATTGACGTCCGTAGTTTAAGATCGATATACACCAGTATCTTAATCGAAGTCAAACGTATTTCGTAGAGCGGTTAGATGGAGAAAGAAATAACTGTAGGGACTGGAACCCTCTGAAAACTTAGAAAAACTCTCTCGCTGAAAATTGGACGTCGTCAAATGTCAAATACTGTTTCGACGACCTAGGTAGTGGATGAGTTTCAGTGGCGGGTTTTTTTGAGAGCACTGTGGCTTAGATGGCGCATGTCGCTGTCTAGCAAGCTCAACACCGGTCTACACAGCAGTGCCACCGTCGGGTAGCTCGGGCGATGACGAAATTCCGGATCAAAGGCCATCACGGCAATGACCGTGCCGTTGAACACGCACAGCATCGCCGCCACACACCACTGTACCAATTCTAGACGCTCGTGCAACTCTGCGCTGTGGACTCGAGGGTGTCTTCCATACGTTGAATCCCGCTAATGATGAAACCACACACTCGAACATAGAATTGGCTAGTCCAGACTGATTCAACTGTTCTGTTTGCAGAAAACTGATTCCAGATTTAGCCCGAGACCAACACGAGACATGAACTTGACAGTGAGCGATGGCAGTCGCAGCCGTCTCAGTGTGCATGATGATCATGCGAACACAATGGTGGATGAAGTGCCCCTAACATTGCGAGTCCTGGATGTGATCAGGGCTATAAGTATAAAAACTCGGTCCTTCGAGGCCTCCGTTAGTTTCAAGACCGCCGTGGGATGAAACAATTACCATGGACCCCCATCATTTCCATATCAATGATTGACACAACCTGGACATTTGTGAGCGAGTCAGGCCTCAGCGGCACCACATATCGACCCCCGCAGCAGTGGATGCGATGATAAAGGATTTCAAAAGGAATGGGTCACATCCTATGATACTAGGTTATTTTTGGCTCCTTCGCTCGCCGGCGCATATCATATCGATAGGAATCATGATGCGTCCGAAGATAATGGACAGCCTCACTGTCTTTACTCCGATCCTTATTGCGTTAGTCCCTCGTCGACTGGGTATATTATCAACTACGCCCCGCCATTTCGTCCCCTGCTGACACCCGCTTTTTCTCCCTTTCATTAGACTATGGCGTGGTACGCTATGCACCATGCACGAGTACAATCCGACCAACCTCATCTAATACAGGAGCGGGCATGGCTCCAGGGATGCATTATCTCAATAGCTGCTTACGGGGTCAATATTGCTCTATTCATTCTCACCTTCAACTGGCTGCGCTCCCGATCACGGCTCGAGTGGGAGAAGAATAAAATCCACTCGAAACAAAATTCCTGTCTTCAAGCATACACTTGCGTCGTTTTCATCCTATGCACGCTGTCGGCAGTGGCAGAGGCGGACATTACCCAGCTCGCATTCGTGGATCATCATGACTTCGACGGTGGACCCAATGGTTATCAACTAGCACATTTCTCTTCTCCTCCGATCGGCGCGATGGGCGTTACGTGTTTTTCGTTGATCAACTTTCTGCTTGATTGTTTGCTGGTGAGTTCAATTTGTAAATTCTATTCCAAATGCAGCTATATATTTTGGTTTGCAGCTCTGGCGCTGCTCCGTGATATATCGGAACTCCAACATATCTCTGTGCTACATATTGGCGATTCCTGGAATTTCCGTATTGGCGTCTTGTGGCAAGTGTCCAGTCAGCGCATCATGAAATGAATGACTAACTTGGGCGTTAGCCGCGGGGGTGGTCTTTCTAGACCGGATAACAGACGCAGATTCTTCCCCGTTTAACCAATCTAAGTTGACCCTTGTTTACGCGGGGATCTGTCTAGGGTTGAACATGGTCCTCACATTTATGATCATCGTTCGGCTTTCCCTATACAGAATTCGCATAATGAAACTCGTCGGATCACAATACGCAGGGCAGTACACCAGTATACTATCAATTTTCATCGAGTCGGCGTTCGTAACCGATATATCAATTCTTGTGGCCCTCGTGCTATTTGTTACACACAACCCATTCGTAACAGTTCCGCTGCTTAGCTTGGTTCAAGTCGAGGTGGGCCCATCTTCCTCTGCGTCTTCGCACGTATTTATCTGGACTCCAATGATCTAGGGTATTGCATCATTTATGATCATCTTCAGAGTCGCAAGAGGAACTGCGTGGTCCTCTGGCACGGCGAACCAGCTGATAGTACAGCAAGGTGGTATATCGGTGGAAGACGGGATTATAGAATCTGGACGGTTTAGAATAACGACCCAGATGACTCAAACCAGTACGGCCCTCCATTTTACTCATAATACTCCGACAGTCGGGGTGTGTCCTGCAACCCTGCAAGACTTCCGATATTTCAACAGAAAAGCTGGTGACGCAGACTGTAGCTGTCCTTGGGAGGCGGAAAACGCAGAAAGAGCCGAGATTTGAAGGGAATATGTGGACAAAATATTTATTCTGGTACCGATAAACTCTCAACTTGGTCGACTAAAGGGGATTTCCATTGACAGGAACTGTATTTAATATCAACTACCGTAAAAGCGCTCCGGACCAGCCATGTATTTTCTGCATTCAAGTTGTACAAATAGCCAATTTTTATTACCTAAATTAGTGTAAACGCTTACCGCCTACAGAAACGATAGAGACATTAATCGAAATATTATTACTATACTAGTAGTCAATTTAATAGCAGTACTAGATCAATTACGCAGACCGTGATTATTGAGAGATGCTGTCTTTTCAAGACCACATGACCTTTGTTCCAATCTATTCGTTTAGTCTCTGTTCATCGAATTAGCAGACCATCTCGGTTCATCACAGGAGAAGCTCCGATAAACACAGTTCTATCAGAATTTAAGGACTAAGACCGCTCAACGCAGAACGATGGATGATGATGAAGTGATGAAACGATCGAAGTTGGCGCTTAACTAGGGGGTTGGATTGATTTTCACTATACAAGCCGTGGATCTCCGCCTGCCATTAGCCCCCTAAACAACACTGTCCTCGTGTAGGAACTCAATAACAATCTCCCACCGTTAGAACTAATAGAAGTAAGAGATATTTCGAAAGGAGCAGTATTCTCACGTTGCTACCGCCAAAGTCTTGCGGGTTCATCATCTGCTGACCCACTCCATCTCAAACTCAAAGAAAATTTCCCATTGACGATGTGGGTACATCAATTGTTACATTTTTACTTTCAACCTTGAACGGCATGGACGGAGGGATCATACAATCCCATTACTACGATTACATTTCTCCATGTTCCGGGGTCACATAATCAACCTCTGGCAATTCTCGAAGCAAGGTGACAACTTCCTCGTCAAAAGATCCTGCCATGTTTGTAATTTGAGACAAAAATTAGTATATCGTGCATCATAATTCAAAGTCTACTTACCAACGAATGCTTCAAACCCTCTGGTCTCGCCAAGATCCTCTATCACTTTCCAGGAAGATGACGGAAGCCTTCTGTATACGGCGTCATTATGGAATCCTGGCTTAAGTTTGACGATGTATGTGGACCACGGTTCCTCGTTAGGATAGGTGGTGTCGAGTGGTTTCTGCCGTGTGTTAAAGTGACGAACATATTTTAAGTTGGAGTCAGCGCTTGTGTTCAATTTTGATGGAAAATTGTAAGCAGGATTTTCCAGGATAAGCCTGAGACTGCTATTGGCAGAAAATGCAGCTGGACTTGGTCGGGATAACCCAATGCTATGGAGGCGCCGTAAGGAAAAGCAGAGAACTGGGCATCGCGAAACCGTCGTCCTCGCGGAGAGCAGCGCGTTGCCTGGAGGAATCATTCACGATTTATCTAATGGATCAGTTGAGACAGGGAGTTTCTTTTAGAGCTATTTCTCGAGGTTGTGGATGTATGGTGCGTTCATGGGAGGTTTGAGAACGAAGATCTGATGTCATCCCAGCTGCTCGATCTAATCTAATCTAATCTAGTTCTCGGGTAACTCAGGCAGGGTCACGCCAGTGCCGATGTCGACACTGGCTGTTTTGCAACGCAAGTAGCGACACGAGAAAGGAAGTGTGATACGGCAGTACTTATCAAGGAGAGTTACAAATAGTGTACCAGATTCGCCCTGAGTTCACAAAAAGGCATTTATTTTTATTTTTCTCGTCACAAAACCGTACAACACCCAAACTTAAGACAGCTAATACACTTTTTCGTCTCTGTGCTAAGAGTAATCTTTCCCATAAGCAATCGAATGATTCGAATCTCATGAATGAAGTGCGGTGGCAATTGGCCCATTCGTCGCGCCGCAGCCGAAAGCGACATTGATACCGTTCTCCTTTAAAATTAAAGTATTCAGCCCAGTCGGCTTCGTTTAGAATGAAAGATGAATTTAACTTACCGGAACGTAGTTCGCACAGGTCATCTTATATCCACCATCGCAAGTGTCGAACGAGGATGAAAATTTGCAGTCGGCTATGAAATTATGGTCTAGCAGTAAGAAGGAGAACGAGAACGTCAAGTCCAGAGTATTTGTTGAGACTAACACCCTACGAGACCGGGGCTAAGATTGTCATAAAGAGCCTTGACGCTGGAACTGGTGGGCTGGGAAGGAACGGCAAGTTAATTTCCGATTTGTGAGAGTGATAATGGCTCGGACGTACATTGACAAGACTCTTGCAGCAGACCAGGTAGGTGCTCGTCGTAGTCTGCGCTACGATAGCGATGGGAAGGACGAGAGCGGAGGCGAAGGCGATAAGAGAAGCGCGTTTGAACATGGTTTGGATGAGGCTTGGGTTTACCGGTTTTTTGTGGGATCTTTATAGTTTTTTCAACCAGTTCGATCTTTTGACTGGCTCAAGCCCATGTCGAATGAGAATTTAAATATTTAACACTTATCCATTGTTGGTAAGAAGACATTGGAACCATAGTTTCGTTGAGAATAAACTTGCCCTAGACGACATTTCCGGAAGCTGTGGAGTTTGTTGAGGTATCAGTCTTCTGGAGACCTCTTGGACTCGATTGGCGCGATACCATTTCCAATCTCCCGTGAATTTCTTGCTATATATACTGTAGTCCAATATTAAGGGTGTCCGTATAATTATAACCCGAACTGTTAAGGCAACGAGTAGGTCTCCTCATATCCATAAATGTCTTAGCATTCACCTCATCTTATCCGCTATAACCAAGGGGTAGGGAAGAAAAAAAACGCGGATATCATGTTATTTTTTGCGTTTAAGGATTCACAACCCCTCCCCCCCCCTCCTCCTTCCTAATTTGGACATGTTCCTGATGACAAATGTATATTAGTCATCGTAACCTGTCTACAGTTCAGTCCTTCTTGCGGCGCTTTCTACTACCCACTCTCCAGCCCGCGTTCTTCTTGCATTCATCGTCGCAAAACCAACCTCCACTTGGCTTCTCAAGAAGACCCTGGCATGACAAGTGATACTAGGCAATAGAAAGTAAGTCTGGCATGTAAATCTGTTAGATTTAAGATCCACTTACCGTCAACTCACACCCTGGTGCATCGCATCGCAGCAGGTCAACTTTTTCGATTGTTGTTTCGCATCCGTCATCGGCACACATCGGACTTTCGTCGTCGCCCTCGACTTCGTTTGGAGCACCTCTCCGCTTGCGAGGCCGTGAAAGCAAGTCGGGTGGTGCCATTGCAGAGGGCTGAGGTTCATGCGGGTCATTCGTGAGTGGCATAATCTCTTCGTCATGATCACCGTCCTCCTCGCTAACCTCATCCTCCTCCTCAGCTTCTTCCTGATCTTCGTCAACATCCATTGGGCCTGATGTGTCGCTAAATTGCAGTCCGACGTAAGCACATTGATTTGAACCTTGAGTTTTCAAGCTTACCGCAATGCAAATCTTGAACTATGGGCATCTGATGCAGGTAGAACATTGATTTGCTTCGAAGTTTTGGATTGACGTGGAACAGCCTGAAACTGGGCTTTCATCAAGGTATTTTCATCCTTGTGTAGCTCGAAAAGACGTTGATAGAGATCAGGATTTGCTGTAGGATGCGAGGAGACAATATGTGCACGAAAATTGTATTTCCAGATTGCTGGCAACTTTTCTGGGCAAAGCGGACAGATGAGCGGGTGGTTTGTGCACGGCGAACAGGGCGTGAAAGTAGCTGCAGTCTTGACTGTAATCTTCCGTAAGTGCGGGCACCTTGACGCCTTCATATCGATGGTTGTAACTTTCGAAGTAATGTTTAGTTTGATACTGCAAAGGGATCCGGTGTTCAGGCAGAAACCGCATGGATTTTCTTGGTCTCTGACCCGCAAGTCATGTAAGATATGGCCGCCCATGTGTGTAACAAGGGCCGGGCCTGTTAGTTTTGACAACGATACCTTGCGGCAGAGGCGACAACAGTCGAGGTCTGTTTCGCGGCTATGATCTCCATCAACGGTGTCTTTTTCGCAGAGAAAACATGCATAACCTACGGAGCAAGAAGTAGGGTTATCAGTGGTCAACCTAGTTGAAATCCGAAGAGACTCGCACCTTCCACAGATCGATAGGGGAACGACGAGGTTTGTGGAACTTCTGGAAGACGATGAAGATCTTTTTCGAGGCGTTGGTACAGCAATGCAGCAATTGCGCGTAGTTCGGAAGTGCGAAATGCATATGTGTCCTTCCCAGCATTCCGCCCTCGCGACGCAACCTGCATGACCGGATTGATAAGTTCAAACCAATTTCCTTCAGCTAGTTGGAACATTGAACGGGCTTCAAACGCGCCATTCCACTCCCAGTCAGGACCGTCCGGCTGATGAGAGGCGTCAAGAAGGGCAAGCTTCATAACCTGCCCACTAAGACGGACATTGGGTTCATGTAAATATCGAGCCGGCAGGGTTTCGACCGTCGCAGAATTGTAACGAATGCCGGTGATTTGAATAAGAGCCAGAAATACCTGCTTATTGCAGCGTACCAGAGTTAGAATGGGGTCTTGGACACAAACAATGTCGGGGTTATCACCATCGGATGCAACAGTTAACGGAGGGGTTTCGGAGGAATCTTTGTTGTTCGGCAGAAATGTTTCATTATACTGTGAAAAGCCTCGAACGCGCTTAAGACGATCCTTTGAGTCAGAAACTGCAAAAGGGTTCGAATAGAGTCGGAGAATAGTGGCTTTGTGTACTTTCTTCCCATCAACAAGTACCCATGGGTCGTACGGTGGAGGTTTGTTGCCCAAATTTGAAGCATCTGTGAGCCCTGTAACATCGTCGAAGTCAGGCTCGAGTTCATCGTCCATACTTATCGGATCAGCGTGATCACGAGAAACAAGAGTGTCAGCCGTTGACTCGTGTGGACTAGGAGGCAAGAACGTGGCATCCAAAGGTTGTGTGTCGTCTCTCTCTTCTTCTGATTCCTCTCGCTCACCCGCTGCTAGTTTTCCATCTGCTAGCATCATCTTGGAGCTGCCAAATGGACACAGAATGTCGAAGCCGCCATCGCGTTCCATCTTTTCGAACGGTGCATTTATGCCAGCATCTTCCAGAGCCGCTTCAGCAGATCTCCGTCCAGAAGACCAACACCCGTCAAGGGCCACGGTGGCAACATGGACGTCGCCTATCCAAGCCTTCGGACTGATATGGTCGTATTTGCTTGATACTTCTGTCGCATCATTTGGGAGGGGTTTTACTGATAAGTGGCGGGATTGACCACCCCATTCCGGATGCTCTTCAAGAATATTGACGCATTTCACAGCGCCGTCAATCCGATTGGTGAGTTGAAGCTGGTCTGCATTAGTATCGTTGCCCACCATTGTCCGCACTTTCCCAAAGACCTTCTCCAGGCCATCTGTTCCGAGAAGTATTATCCAGAACTCGCCATCCGGATCATCTACCTGCGTCTTCGCGACGCAGAAATAAATGTTCTTGATCATCGACATGACGTCAAAACATGTCTGGACAGGTATGAATTCGCCTTTGTCGGTGTTATAGATTGCCAGAATCAGGTGAGCTGCAGCGCTAAGATGAACAAGTTGTTCATTCAATGAAAGCCTGACGTCCATGTATGCTTCTAGGAGATTCCAATATATGCGTCCCAGGAGGCGAAGTATGCGGCGGGTTTTCTCAACAAGTGGTCGATCTTCAGGATGTGACAGGGGAAGTAGAGCGATGGCATGTAGAAGTTTTATCATGAGTACTACGTCCTGTTTGTCATTTGGCGCTAATATTGTATCGGCAGTTGTCGATGACATCCCATTCGCGGTGAGGTGGACTTTTAGAACCGAGTTGCTGATTGCTACTCCATCAATTGAAAATCCCTTTTGTCGCAGCAAGGTGTTACGGAAGCGTTTGAGGACGTGTTTCCAGTCGAAATCTGAGGTAAGATCATCAACTCCGCATTTTAAGTTGAATAACGGCAATTGAGACAGGATTGGATAGATATCTGAGTCGCAGTCGAGTTCGCGGCAGAGAGTTATCGCTATCAATGCACGTCGACGGCGAGAGTCGCCATCCGAACCAAGGCAGTATAAGCGACAGTATTTGGCAAGTGTTTGATTCGCTTTCAATACTTCACTTGCATCTCGCAACAATTTTTCTTGCTGAGTTACTGACTCTTGTTTGCAGCTTCCAGATATTGCGAACGCTTTGGTGGTGTATTCGTTGGGATCTTTGGAGAGAATGGATGCTCCAATTACTGTGGCCTGAATTTTCGGTAAGTTTAACAACGAGTTCATCAGCGTTAGCACTTACCTCGGTAGCTAGATGTACAGTCTTACTTTTCAAACACCCGAGCACCTCGTCCGCCTGATGAATTGATCGAAAATCTAGTGAACACTTTCCGGTGCTGTGCTCACGGCACACCCCAAGAATTTGGTTTGATCGGGGGTCCCAACGTAATCTCTCTTGGATTTTAAGTTCATCGACCTGCATTATCATTCCCTTGATGGCTTTGCGACCTTCTTGAGTCGACAAAGTTGGTGGTGGGGCGGGATAGCAGAGGGAGACATTTGAATGTAATTCAGTATGCGTTGGAAATTTTGGCGATGAGACAAGAGGTGATGTAGCAATATGTTCCTTCGAAGTATCAATTGATGGGATTCCCAAGGCTTTATGAGCAATGTTTGCGGCGGAACGTCCTCCAATCTTGTAAATGAGGTAGGCAAGCTTGTAATCTGCTTCAGCGTAGCCACGAGGACTATAGACTTGTCGTGCAGCTTTGCTGACTTTTTCGATCATAGAAAATACACTGGATCCAGCACGATGCGCTGTGGCAAGAAGGCTGCGTATGCGAGGAATATTCTCCTGACTGATAGCCATGGAGAGCCGCTTCCATGCATCGAGGTGTTGGTTTCGGACACTGATCATATGCAGTGTATTGAGGGCTTGTAACTTCAAACGCTTTACTTCCTCGGTTTTCTTGGTGAGTGCCGCGTACATGTTTGCAGGTCCTAAGTAGCCCCAGGGTGTCTTCTCATGTGCACCATCTGCAGAACGGTGCCGCGTGCCCATGATAATGCTGTGGTTGTGGAGGTCGCTACAGAATGTGCATGGTAGTGGGTCTGCGGCAGCAGTCTTTGAGGTACGAGCAACATTTGTGCAATTGATAGAGCGTAAGAAAAAATGTTCGCGTTTCGTAAAAACCTCCCAGGGAAGGGTTCTCATACTGTGTATCAGGAAAGGATATGACCCGAAGGCGGTTTGACCCTCAGGAAATTGAAGGTGATAGCAAGGACAAGGTGTTTCCGAAGCAATTGTGCTTTTCTTGACCGGAAGAGACACCAGGGTTTTGCTAGTTTCCTGTGCTACTGGAGCGTCCAGATTTGATCCTCTAAAGCTTGTTAAATTTCTTATCACATAACTGAATTAAAGGCTCACAGGACAATCATTGCATTGATTAATCGCTGGATTTTTGTTTCCAGAAGAACCTCGTCAATCTTGAGCTCTCGCACACAAATAGTAAGCCAGTTGTTCATTCCATCCATTCCAAATGCACCTCGTCTTATAATTGCTGTGACTTCCTCGATTGTCGCACCAAATCCAATGACACGGTTGAGAGCTCTGTCAACCATCTCCCATGGTTCATCTTCACCTTCAAGTTCCGAGTGTGGATCACCAGAAAAGCGTGCAAGTACGTCTGTTGAGTTTGCTAACGGCACAGATAAGGGAAGATTTTCTGTAGCTTGCCGAAGTTTATCGAGAAGCGTGGATGGCTCTACAGTTTCAGAGTTGAGGCTTCCACTGGCAAGGCTGCTTGGATTTACGATAGTGAAGGGAAGCTTTCCAGAAAGGATTGCGTCAGGAGGCTGCACTGTTGTTGGATGCTGTCCTGCTGGTGCTTTGGCAGCCTTTGGCTGAAAGAACAAGGTGATACTCTGACTTGTATTTGACAATCGCTCTTGCTTTTCATGAGCCGTGCTTGTGAGGTGTATCTGCCAGTTTGCTTCTCCTCCGAAACCAATCTTTACATCAGTCTTGCACGCAGCACAGAAACGCGTGCTTGACGCGTTGAACTGGTTGCCTGCACCATTCTTGAACAGAATTTCATTAGAATTAAGATAAGATAACTTTGAGGCGTCATTCTTTTTTTGCAACACGTGATCTTGTTGCAAAAAAAGCAACGGGCACCGGGTTTATGGGTCCGGTTGTGCACTTTGAACGTTAAATCCAATATAAATGCATGGTATTCATCTGTTTCCAGTCAAATTATGTCCTTTAAAAAAAATATGTTTAAGGTCTCGGTATCCCACCCCCCCTCCCAGGATGATGTGCCGGCATTTGCCGGTCCCTACCCCTTGGCTATAACTGAACGCTAACGTTTCTTTGATGCATCTCACGTGCCGTCCGCCGGCAAACTGGTTAAGCGCCCGCGCGTCAGGTGTATTAGGTGGCTTGTAGGGAGATAACATCGATATTTCCGCTCTATAAACTTTTGGTTTACGGGGAAGGACTCTCTTTTAGCTGTGAATGGCTTAGCGTTTGCTTCATCTCCACCTCTAGCTGACATTGTCTTCGTCGTAGTATGACATGCTGTTCGCCGACAACATGCAACTGTCTCACTGAGGTCTTCAAGCCCGCATAAAAGCGCTTCCAAATATAAAGACTGTTTAGACGCTCGCGTTCCAGGTGAATGAGACGCTCGAGGGCAGTAAAAAGCAAATTTTGGTGGACTTCTCATTAAAGAAGACATCTCTTATGAGGCTTAGCATGCAACTACTACCTAGGCGTATGTCAGACCACATAGTTTCTCAGAACTTCAATCATACCTATCGTGCATTTGGGCTGTAAGTGGAGTATGCAACGGAAACTTTTTAGGGCTTCGATATGTGTTCGGCCCCTTTCGCAGCTAGCCTCCAGCCTCCTAACAAAAATGTTTTTGGTAGCACCGAAATTTCTCCCAAGTTGGGGTGGAAAAGCAAGGACAGACAAGATAGATAAAAATATTATTAATGACTCAAAAACATTGTACCAATGAGAGGTTACGTAGAGCGGAGGAGTTGGGTAAAAACGGTGCGACAATCATTGACAGCGACGAGCCACTTCTCCCGTGCCTGCGTCCCTTTGCCCGCCACCAAGCCCCAATAAAACAGCGCCGCCAATAAGCTGAAAAGACCATTCAACCCAGGCGTGCGGAGCTCTTCCCAATGACCATCGACCTCAGAGAACATAATCGACCCACTGTCTGAAAGGCGCCAGCCCGGCTGCAGAGCCGTCCACCATTTCATGAAGGCCACTTCGTGTTCGGCAGGCTTGATACCTGACGGCCGCCACATGGGCGAACGATGTCGTGCAATCCAGAGTTTGACCCACCTTGGACGGTGGGTGGGACTCAGCTTGACGACCTCAGTGAAGTTCTCCTGCACCTCGAATGCAGTCCAGCTCTCCAACAACGAGTCCCACGCTTCGCCGAGTCCCTTGTCCTGGAACATAGCCAACGCGTTCTGGAACCACAGAGGAGGGTTGTCGGGGGTCGTATTATCTGCGGGTTCTGGAGGAGGAGAGCTGGGCAGTGTAAATGGGGCGGAGGACAATGCCTGAGCGGTGGGGTTCATTCGAGATTCAAACGAACGTCGAGCGCGTTTGCGTGGTGGGTCTTCACGGCCGCCGCCCTCCTGATCGTATTCCAACTCCCCTGCTCGGCGTTTTTTCTCTGATGCGGTCTTGTCCACATCTGCACCGTTGGTTGATGGTGCTGAAACAGGAGAGGTAGCGACCGGGCTCGCGCTAGGTGGAACTACGGGTTCGAAAATGGGAGCGATGACCGAGACCCCGCTTGGTAGAACTACAGGTTCAAAAATGGGAGCTTCGATCGGGATTGTGTTTAGTGGAACTACAGGTTCGAAAATGGGAGCAACGACGGCTTGTGCGACCGACGGTCCCTGAAGTTCAGGTGAAGATCCAGTGCACCCAGTGGCTTCGTCGACGAGAGTCGAAGCTGGGCTGGATGATGCGCCGATGGTGGTCGATGGTGTGTCGATGGAATCGACAGTTGGACCATTACCTCCCAGGTCTACAGATTCCACGGGGAAGAAGTCTTCTTCGCGTGGAAGTGCGCGAGAACGACATTCCTCGGAAGCTAGGTAATATCGATTGACGTCTGTATGTAGAAAGAAGCAATAAATCTTACTGTAGCATTTTTGTAGGAAGGAGCCAAAGATTGGCACGATGTGTTTCTTGTAACGCTCCCGTTCTGCGCGTCCGAAATTCATGTTTTTGTCCCCAGAGGTAGCTCCAGAATGGACACTGAATCAAGAAACCAAGTTAGTACTTAGAAAGAAAGCGGAAAAGTTACCATGTACGTACCTGATAACGGTCAACCTTCCCTCCTGAGCCGGCTCTGGCCCTCCAGCAATCATTGTAACCTTCCAGCCAGTGGCCTCTGCAATGCCATCGAGGATAGGCTGAGCATAACGCACGAGGCCTTGAATACACCTGGAATCACCATAAGCACCGAAACTCGTTATAGTCAAGTAACAAAAAAGCCACCTTTGACGATCAGCTGGTTCTGAAGAAGGACCCGACTCCACCTCACTTTTCCAGGCAGCACTTGCGGTCTCGTGTTCGGCCGCGGCCTGCTGTACCCAGTAATTCTTCTCCGCATCGCTCAGTTTTTCAAACATCTCGCGCGCTACCTTGTCCCGCAGAGGCGCTAACTGGTTTGAGGGGGCTCCACTACTCGCAGCCCGAATCTTAACTCTCTCCTCGATGGCGGTGCGTTTGGTTTTGCGCCAGACATTGACGGCTGTACGTCGACGTGGACGTGCAAAATCTTTGCCGGTAAGCTTGAAGAGTAAAGCTCGATAAGGGTTGTTTGCCCCGGAGTCCTTTGGATAGTGGTCGTTGTTCATTGGAAACACCGTTTGCTATCAGAAGCCGTGGATACATTCGAAGGTCTTGATAACAAACAAGCACAAACACAGCGCCTCCAAAAAACTGGAAGTTTTCGTCTTGTTGTCGATTTTGCACTAAGATGCGTACTACCTCTTTGTATCTAGGATCTTTGTCTTCGAGTATTTCAGTACTAAAAAATCAAATCGTTTGGATGTTCACGGAGTGCGTTCCTAGCTTACATGCGAATGCACGGCGGATTTACCCTTGATTTACCCTATTCAAAATCTCAGAACTAGTAATTCCTTGACTTTCCCTTTCTCAATCCGAAATGTGCGAACCAACACCGCCTTCCGCAGCCGTCTTCAGTGCGCTACGATGTACCTCATATATACAACGATATTCGTATACCACGGATCCAACCTACGCGTTACCGACGTCAAAAACATGATGGATGGCTCCATGGAAGAGAGAAGACAATAGCTGTTAGTTCGCCTGGCAAGGTCACTCCTTCTGTCTTTTTCTATATCTGGCCTAGAATATTCGCACTTTATCCCATATACTTGACCGAATTCGCCTTCGTCTCGTGTATCTCGATTTCGTGCAAAAGAGTCGGTGGAATACCTCTGCACGTCAACCCGTCCTTCATTTGGTGCCAGACAAAGACGACGAGATTTTCCAACGTCGACGTTTTATCGAAGAAATACGGAATGTCGTCATCCTATCGGAGGTAAGAGCCCAACTTTCAGTCAATTTATGGGAAAATGGAGGCTCACGAGCTCATGATGATCAAGCACGTCTACTATCTTCTCCTGTCCTATTTGTTGTAGGACTCCGAGGTCGATCACAATACCCGTTATCTCATCCACCTAATGTCTCGTCAGCAAGTTGTACGGGAAACGAGACAACTTGCTTGCCTCTCCTTTGACCGTGATTTTGATGGTGTAATTGTGCCCATGCGTACCGGAACATTTTCCAAAAATAGCCCGATTTTCTTCTTCAGTCTTTTTTGGTGAGCGGAGTCGATGTGCTGCTGAGACATGGAACATTCGCGCAAGAGAAACAACTGGGCGACCCATAGCGGGCAAAGAATGCAAGAAGAATGGGGGTGACCGGTAACCTCACTAGTACTCGTCCTTGTATTTATCTGCGAAGAATGGCGTGATTGTAGAGGATCTGACCTCGATGTAACTGGCACCACTGCGCCAGTAATTACTAAGTTCCGGTGAGCCGTGCCCAGGTTTAATAAATAAAATCTCCAGTATTCATCTACTACCTCAAACTCGATGATTACTCGTGCTTAAAATAATATCCTCCCCGTTTTCTTCAGGTTACCGAGATACATTTTAACAGCATCGTCCGATAATTCATGCTCTTTAGTGCCGCGGACATTAGTTTCCTCGACCCAGGTTCTTAGCCCGTGCTAACCGCATACGAGGACGTATGCACCTTCTTGATCTGAGAGACGCACAACGTCTCTCGAGATGCGTCGCAGGACGTCCCCGCTCCTTGTTACGTACTCGCGAGTAGACGAGATAGTGATTATTATTCTCACAAGATTGGATGACAGCGTCCTCGAATTCGTCGAGGTAACAGTGCTCATCTGGGGATCTTCACGTGGAGTAAAGTTGGTCATTGTGCGTTTCGAAAGTTTCCAATCTACGTACCTGAAACCGAGAATGCTAGCGATAGATCCTTGCGAAGGTTTTACAATAGAGGCCTGTTTTTGTGCTGCCAATCGGTCGTGCATCATTAATGCATCATTCCTCTAAGAGGGCCAACTCCATTTCCGGTGAGAGTATATAACAAAAAGCTGCGTAAGCTAACAGAAGCACGAGGAAAATAGTATTGACCAGAAATCTATTCCACAACGATGGACTGCAGGACTGACCAACTTGAACGAACTCCTCTACGGGTACGATCCGGAAAGGCTTAAAGAGCGCCTCAAAAAATGAGAGATAAAATGAGGCAACAAAACGTACAGGCCACAGACGGCAGGGAGAGTAGAGTTTTTCGGCGTCTCCTCGACTTCGACCTCAACCCCAGAACTCGTGTTCCACGTCTGACCAATTAAAAAGAACTTGAAGACTCAAAAGAATAAATAAGAAAAAGGACGACATGAAGATCGCCGGCCAAAGCGTCATCAAAGGACTCCGCCGACCACCAGGATGAAACCAAGCCTGTGCGAGCACTGAAAGCTGATAGCCTACAATACCTGCGTGCAAGCCTGGAGGAGAAAAAAAGCGACGGTGGGAGTCCTTTAAAATTGGCTTTCGCCATTTGCCAACGATAAACGGAAAAAATATTAGAGACGTGTGCACCAAGACCAAGAGTCGGTCAAAACGAGCCGAGGTCCCAACCAATCCTCTATGGAAAGGCAGAGATTTCTAATCGGGTTTGGCAAGCTGAGAGCTGGCCAGGCGGCCTACGTACAAGCCTAGGAGCGAAATCTAACTTGCCAGGTAGAAGTTCGTCGGCAGGATGTGCGGCTGACCAGCAACGACATATGACGAGAAAACAAACAATGCGAATGGAGAACTTCAATTCAAAAGCATGTACATCACTATCGGACGCCATTGCACCTGATTGGGTTGACGATGCAAAAGACGTAACAGGTTTGCGCGACCATTAACAGCTGAAAGCTGTAAGGTGCGAACCACGTGTAAGTCTGTGAGATCAAAGAGGGGCAAGTAGGAGTCCGTCTGGATGAACAATTGAGGTTGGTCAAGAGCTCTCCGCATTTCAGGAAGGTCCATGGAAGGCGATGAAAGATAAAAAGATGTCAGAATCATATGAAAATGGATAATGAAAAAGAGATGGACCGAGTGCACCTTGATACAAGGAGGCAAATAGATCGGTGTTTTGCTGATAGAATTCACCCGCATCGACGGCGATCCAAGAACCACTAGATCGGTAGAGTACTTTCGACGTATTGGAGAGGATGGTACTGTGATGAATGCGGCAGCAGTAATCGGAGACGTGGATGGGCAATGGGTAGAGCAGATGAACCTAGGGTAGAGGGAAGAGGACAGTGAATCGAATCCTCTCGACTCGTTTTGAGACGTACCTCAAACCTCTCCCCTCTCAATACCTCTACAGATCGTTTCATTGCTCTTTCCCCGCCATAACTATCTCGAAATCGGAATACGACTTTCAGATGGAGGATGGGCCTAGAAAGTGCCTGAGCATTTCGTACCGTTCCTTCGGAATCGTGTAGAGCGGTATCACGATCTAAACCGGTAGACATCGAGTGAGAAAAAGAGGCATACACTAATTGAACTTAGCTCGCGGATTCCTACAGTCTGTGGAGCTGGCATGGACGAAGAATGTAAGAAAGAATGGGTAGGCCACAGGCTCAACGGACCTGACGTGCGCGGGAAGATGTTGCCATTTGGAGGCAAGGCTAATTCGGAATCAAAATTCCGTCTGTCCTTTTTACCAAGAGACTGGGCGGATTCAGTGCCAAAAAAAAAGTGGTGTCGAATATGTGTATGCCTCGCGCTGTGTCGGCCTCGACTAAGTTAAGTTTCTGTGGGAACCTGACGCCAATCCTAATGAACTTACGTGCTTGGCGGGAGAGAATTCGACTCAAGGCTCGGTCTCTCAGAGCCATTTACCAGGCTTTAAAAACTACCTTGCAAGAGTGCTATAGGAACCCTTATGGGTTAAAAAAATGTGGAAATTGTAACCATACTCACTATTTTTTAGGCTGGCTGGCGACCCCCACTGACCAGGAAAATATGTTTTCTGTCTGGTCTCGCCGTGGTTTTGATCGCTCAAGTAACTACGTGTAAATACTCTGTCTCTTCCCCATCCCAGAAACGAGAAGGTAAGTAGTTCTTCTTTCGTCCTAAGGCTAGACCACCCCCTCCCACCCCACGTTCGGGATCCACGTTTCGCAAAATCCCTTGCATCCCAAAATAGTGATGTGTTCCTCTCATCTGTTGTGTCATTTCAGCGACAAGGATGTTGCCTTTTGGTTGCTTTGTATATGAACTATTCTGACGAACGTAAGGTAATGCATTGATAATTTTCCTCTGCTTGATCAGTAAACAAAGTCCACGGTCCTGATGAAGTCAGGCAACTTCAAGTTTCTAATGCCAATCAATGTCCCTGGTTCACATGAAGTGGAGTAAAGTTTCTATCAACAAACACTGTCTCTGATTCTGATGAAGTTGGGCAACGTTCTAGACTAAAAACGAATCAAGTCGAATTCAGCACGCACAGCGAAGTGAAACGACACCGCGGAGCAGTCGGCGAAAGTAACAAAGTGAACACCTGAGTAGCACTTGCCCAGGAATCGACAAGTCGACGAATTGGTCCAAGGGGCATTCCTGACTCCGGCCATCGACGCACGGGAAACCATGGAATACCGAGATATCATCTCCGGTTTTCTATTTCGAGAGCTGATGTCAACGTGGGTCCTCCCAGTTGTCCTAAATATGTTTGATCTCGACACAAAATAAGAAATAGAGAAGCCGATCTTAAAGGACATACATACATATAAAGTCTGCTGAAGCCTTACTACCACAACTGTGTCACTATTGTTTCCGCTGCGAAGACAACTTCAACCATTTGGCAATGACGCTCAATCAATACGTCCTTCAGGTCTGCTCTTACACTCCTTGCCTCAGCGAGTATCTCACCTTGGTGGATAGACTTTATACGCGGTCTTCATATTGGCATTAGGTTACTTCATCAGCCCTATCCTTCTTCGGCGATTGCTAGTCGACAAACATGGCAATCCTATTCCCCCAGGACCGGTTGTGCGTTATGCGTTTCTTCGAAAGTACGCTGAAAAAGCCCTCCACGCATGGGCGAGTCAATACGGGCCGCTGTTCTCTATTTGGATGGGAAGCCAGCTCTTCGTCGTCGTCTCTGACCCTCACATCGCCAGAGAGCTGCTGGTTACGCATGGAGCTGTCTTCTCCAGCCGTAAAAGATATTTCATGAAAAACCAGGTTATTCTGCGAGGTCGGGCTATTACGGCTTCTGAATATGGTAATAAATGGTCCGTCAGTTACATTTTTTTTTCGTTCAATACCATCTATATTTACTAGATTTCTATAGGAGGCAGCATCGACGCCTCGCTGGCCTGGCGCTTAATCCAAAAGCTATGCAGGGATATGCGGCCATTATGGATTACGAGTCGCACATTTTACTCAGGTCGCTTTACGACGAAGGTCTTAGTGGAAAGCGCCCGGTAAACCCAGCCCATTTCGCTGGCAGGTTTGCATTGAAGTGAGTACTCCTCATATCTAATTCTCAGTAAAAATAAAAATAACAACCCTACAGCAACATGTTGATAATGTCTTTCGGCATAAGGACAACTTCTACATCCGACCCTCTTATCGAAAAGGCCCTTGATTTAGCAATGGAGTTTATGGATCTGACTGGTTAGGATTATTCTGGGTGCTTTTTGGTGACGAACTGACGAACTTGACGGAATAGGACCGTGGTCGAATTGTGTCGACTTTTTCGAACCGCTTCAATGGATTCCTACCCCAAAGTCTATACGAGGACATAAGCTCCATAACAGCCTTGTCAGCGTCTACGGGGATATGATTCTGAACTTCAAAGCGCGAATGGAAGCCGGTGAACACGTCCCTGATTGCCTGGTGAAGACTCTCCTGGAAAACCAGGAAACGGAAAAATTGGATTGGGAGGATTTATGCATGCTTTCCGCAGTATTTACTCTTGGAGGGGTACATTCGGTGATTTTTCTCCCTTCAGTTCTTGGGGTAAACTCGCTTCTTACCGCCCACAAAGACGTCCGGCATCATCCAGTGGTTCCTCGCCCTGATTCCTTCCCATACGGATGTACTAATCCGTGCGCACGAAGAACTCGACCGAGTTATTGGTCGTGGTCGTTGGCCTACCGCAGAAGACGAACCTAATCTTCCCTACGTACGAGCTGTCATTAAGGAGGTGCGCACCATGTCGTTTTCCTCGTTCTACCGACTAATCCATTCTAGGTTCAACGCGTTCATGCTCCATTCTGGTTCGCGACACCTCACTGCACGTCTGAAGACTTTACGTACAGGGGAATGTATATTCCGAAGAACACTGTGGTCGTCCTGAATTGTTACACTCTCCATCACAACGAAGTTCGCTATCCAGATTCGTGAGTTTCGTACGCAAGTTATAGTTATTGTTAAAATTCTGATGTCTTTTAGGTTCACGTTTAATCCGGATAGATATCTCGGCGACGATTTATGCTGCGCGGAGTCTGCGAAATTGGCGAACGTTATGGAGCGAGATCATTGGACATTCGGAGCGGGGTATGTTTGCTCTATCGACCTCAGAGAGCTTGGAGACCTAAAATCATCCATTTTACAGTCGACGTATCTGCCCCGGGCTCCCAGCTGCCGAGCGTGAGCTCTGGCTTGCTATGTCCCGCCTGCTATGGGCGTTTAATTTCGAAGCTCTCCCTGATGAGCCGATTTCTTTGGAAGAGTACGAAGGCCTTTCAGGGCGAACTCCACTTCCATATAGGATACGGTTTGTTCCTCGACATGACTCTGTCCATAATATTATCATGAGCGTAGATGAGGTTACGTTATGATACAATCTTTGGCTGGGGTCCGAAATTTCGCCTGCCGCCAATCACATTCCTAGTCGGGTCTGCTTTCTTCTCCCTCTGTATCAACTGGGTGGTTTTAACGTTGTATTTATTATTGCTGGTCCTTTTATTGAACTGTTAAGACAAATATACAGCTACGGTGCACACTATAATTGACGAGAAGCTCATATCGTGCTTGCACGACGGATATATCTGTTGTTTTCACCGACATATCTGTGAACCTCGATGACTTAATAACGTCTACTTTGGCTAATTTCAATTCTCATGGAATTTTCTCCATCTTTTTCCTTTTTCCGATTTCTGTCGTGCCATGGGCGCAGGCCGCACTGCCAAGATGGCGTCCAAATTGGTCAAAGTATCGCTTGCGTCAGACAATCAATGAGGGAGCAGTGCTTAAGTTGTACGAATGAATGAATGACAGAAATAGAAAGCGAGGAACGCGGTTAACTCTCTGAAGAACCCGGATTACTGCAGGGGGATCGTCATAGTTAACACATTTGGAAGGCGGAGACCTACTTGCTTACCTTGTTATGAAATCATTTCGTACTGTTTCAAGCCGTCTTGTAGCATTCTTCTGTCAGGTTTAAGTTCTATTTCTGAACATAACCTCTGCCGTCCTATCGGGAAATCTACGGCCCAGGAACCAGGAGCTCTCCGGTCGAGAGCAATTATCGGGAAGCTTCACATCGTAGTTGAGTAGAATAAAAGCAACCATCGCCTTGAGCTCGTTGGCTGCGAAGAAACGACCAGGACTAGAGTATTCACATTGGCGACGAGGGTAGATAGGAATTCGAAACGAGCTCACCATGCATGTCGACCAGTGCCAAACGTCAAGAAATCTGGCGTGAGGGAGACGAATTGATGTTTTATCCCCTTTCCTACTTCGTCTCGCATCTCTGCGAATCTGAATCCTTGGAATTCAGTGGGCCGATCGTAGTTTTTCTAGGTCAGGTCGATGGTCAGGGGTTTCTCTTAGAGAAGCTTTTACGACGTACATTATCCATATGGGTTGAATACGGCGCGGCTGCAATATAGGTACCTGCTGGGATCGTGATGCCGTTGGAGAACGTGAAGTCCTTCATGGCTTTACGATTCAGCGCCACTGGAAAAGCGAATGCTCAATGTCAAACAGACAATTCAATTCGGGATAGCCTTGACATACGTGCTCCACTCGCAAGCCGTTGCGATTCTTTGATAAAACTATCCACCTTCCACATCTTCCCCATCGCGAACTTTGTCCACCCGACAGCTTCAATGACTCCCTCCACCTCTTCGCGCATCGGCGCAGCGTGCTGCGGGTACGCGGCTAGATTGAACAAGACCTCAAATAACACCTAGCCAGAACGGCGCATCAGCAACAAACATCGGAGGAAAGCGGAAATTTCGCAGCCTTACATTCGTCGAATTGTGAATAGCTCCGAAGTTGATGGCCAGAAGGCGAACGGCCAAGTCTCGAATAGTTCTTTGAGGACCTTTTGCTTCGTCTAATAGCCAGGAGATTAAGTTGTTCTGCAAAACAAAGGTTCAGCGGCAGTGTTTTGGCACCCAATTGGGAAGTTTCCTACCGGTTTACCTGGCCAGTCTTTCCCATACTTCTCTTCCTGCTTTAGTTGGTGTTCTATTAACGGTTTGACATGCGATATCGCCCGTTCAATATTCGCAGGGACTATGGTTAGGCATCGACCCACAATACTAGTAGAAGAGAAAAGTCAACATTGAACGTCTCGAGTGACAGGAGTAAAAGTGCTCGCGGTTTGAGTATCTTTGGAAAGAGGTTTATAAACTGAGCACTGAGGAAGACATCGATCGTAAACTGTTCGTTGAGTTCCCCGTAATCCGGATTTCTGCCTAATTAAAAACACGTTAGTGTCAGATTTTGCGAAATTGTTAAGGAGCGCTCACACAACGGCAAACCAACGAACAGGCGGTTGCTCGTTCTGCATACGATTTTCATGATTGTTTTCTTGGCCGGAACCGTCGTCCATTCTGATTTCATCCCCGTTATAAGTAGCTCGGGCCAAAGTAGTGACAGCTTACCATTTTTCTCTAGCGGAATTAAGTCTTTGAAAGCACACGAAATTTCATCGGTGATATCATCGAACTGAATCGCCAAATTCCTCGTCAACGGCGTCCTCACGATCCCAACATGGTACGTATCCACCCGAACCTCCCGACCAAGCGTATAGTCCGTCTGTATCGTCTGTCGGCGCCAGAGACATCAGTAAGTCGTCCACACACCGACGAAATTTGGGTGCACATATCTCCG
Source organism: Galerina sulciceps (assembly GCA_023014345.1). NCBI lineage: Eukaryota > Fungi > Basidiomycota > Agaricomycetes > Agaricales > Galerinaceae > Galerina > Galerina sulciceps. The sequence continues at coordinate 459,885 of JAEDXJ010000001.1, forward strand.
TCACTGCTTCTCCGAAGGACAGATACTCGTCGCTCGCCCGCCGAATGTCGTCAAGCATCTGCGGCCCGCTGACGACGACGAGCCAGCGCGACATGTTGGCCACTTTGAAAGCGCTTCCGTAGTACTGCGAACGTTAAGATAAAATTTCGGGCAATCTACGTCCACGGACTGAAATACCTTTTCGTACCCTTCTTGAATCATTTCATGCCTGTGGCGGATGAACCTGAAGGCATCTAAGTAGGAGAAGATGGTGCTGGATGACCCAATGATAGGGATATGCTTCAACTATGTTTTTGATTATTACTTGGGACCTTCACATGAATGAAGCCAAATGTCGACTTACCTGACGCGTCGACGAGAAAAACCAGCTTGATATCAGGTAGATAGTGAATATGGTCACCACTGCTGGCACGACCGTGAAGGCTGAGAGATTGTGCATGGTGGTAATGAACACGCCGACCAACGGATGTGGTAGCAAAAGCCACACACAACGTCTACAAATGAGTTCTTATATTGTGCTAAGGAGTCCGAGGATCCTAATATGAGGCGCGGAGGGGAATAAAGTGGAATCAACTGATCAAGAAGATCAAGAAGGGGATGAGTTGGAGGGTGTTATAGCGGTCAGAAGTATGAGGTAGTTCTGATTGCGATCGCGTTTTCTGTGGTCAGAGCGCGCAGACGCTTATCAGTGGGTGTGGGCAACACGAGCGTCGTTTGGACAAAGGACGTTGACAGAAGGGCTCTCTACATTCCGCAGCGGGTAAGAAGAGGACCATGGCTGGAATTCGTAGTACCGCAGCTAAAAGGGCGGTCAACTTCGTCACCAATAAAGTAAGTGGGAATAGACAAACCAAAAGAGTTTTGTGATCATATTCCATTGCAACGTTGCAGAGGAGGAAAAGGAAAGGAAACGGGAGAGGGAGAGGGGCGTAGAACTCGACAATGTAAGCAGTATCAATCCCCTTCGAAGTCGCCTAACCCCGATGCCAGCATTCAACATTAACTCCATCAGGGCCTACAACCTGTTCGTCCTCGGTCAGTTAACATGTGCGTGCGAGTGCGCGTTTGCGTTTTCATTTAGGTTTCAAGCGTGTCCGGCACCAGTGTCACACGCGTTTTGGTCCTCGAGGTGTTGACCTCCGGCAGGTTAATGAGTGGGAGGCGAGACTATCGTCCACATCACATATATCGTGGTCTGGCTAGGAGAGACTATGTATTGACGACGCTAGCTTCCATGTTGTAAAAACAGAGCGGGATTAGCTATTGTCGAACCCGTAACGTGTTTGAACCTCGCATTTTAATCATATTGTTCTCGAGGAGGTCGGATAAAAGATTCAGAAAGGTCGCAAAGAAGATTCTGGAGCTTGAGACTTGAACGTAAAAGTTTGGAGCCCGGGTTTGGAGGAGGAAGTAGAGGGTAACGATGACAATGGTGATGAAGGAGAATTGGCAACCTCGCGCATCCAAAAAGGCATCAGCTGAGGCTGAGGATGTAGATGAGGCGCAGGCGGGCTCGGAAGATGATTTGAGCGGGATTGCCGTCTTCGCTCGGTGACATCGCTCTGGGGGTTACCGGTTAGGCCTGTTAGGTCTTGTGTGCTTCCTAATTGACCTGCACTAGTCTTTGGTAGAGAGGACGATTCAAGAACCTAAGACACGATAACACTATAGCTAGTCAAAGTCAAGAGATCTCGTCAATTAGGCAAAATTCAATGAAGAAATCTGGAACTCAACGCACATAATTCAAATAAACCATCCACCTCTCGTCTAAGGCTCTACCTGTTTCGCCTGAACAAACTTACTTCACGATTTTTGATACTGTACACAATATAGCCCAGAACAAATTAAAAATGTAAGTGGAGATTGAGTGGAGATGGATGCGTAGTACATTGACCGTGTAGTTGTGTTTGGCAACAGCTTGGTGGTCAATCAAACCTGTCCGCTAGAGTATCTCGCCACGTTCTCCTAGCCCATGATCTGCACCGAGCAATCTTGACCGCATGAAGAGTTGACCATTCGGTTACCGAAGCCTAGTTCTCGTCTGTTTGGTACGACAATCGATGTGGCGGTGATACCTATCGTTTGCCTGTGGCACCCACTGTCGTGCGCTACTCCGTTCGGAGTCTTAGTACCGCAGCATTTTGGCAGGCATGATTTGGTGGAAAGAAGCGTGTCGGACTGGGAACCCTGCCAGCGTGCTGCTCGAAATGCCTGACTTGGGTTGGGTCGGTTGTCTCGATCATTAATAGTAGGTATTTTTTTATTTGGCTTTTATTTATTATTGAACTTACTCTTCATTTGCCAGGATGAACATCCCCGTTTACATCTCACATGATATTTCCCTGCCCTGACATCGTTCCACATCATTCCTCTATCGCGTAAGGTGCAATACACTCTCGGTGAGCATGCTGGCCTCAGCGGACGCTAGTGTCGAACTGAAAGCGACCGACATCCTCATCAAGTACTATTTGAGGGTATCAAAGTGATATCAGGACATCTCGTGCGTCCTTCTTTTTTTTCTCTTTCGAGGGGTTCTGTTGACATTCCTTACCCGCCATTGTAGATCTCACGTCCGCAGTACTATTCAGCGCCATCATTATCGTCAAAGACACCAAAACCTATCCCAGATTGCGTTCATCCCAGACCCTGGATGGTGCTGAGGACCCTAGAGGCCGTGGTTTCGTCAAAAGTACGTCCTTTTGTCTCTTCTTCTCTTCATTCATTTTATCATCATTTTTTTTCGTATTATCCTCTTTCGGCACCTCGAACTGACTGCACACATTCCTTCTTTAGTTCACGACTCACTACTACTTCCAGCCCCGGACACCAGGACCCACCCTACGACGCGATCCTCGTTGTCGTTGGGGCAGCTTGTAAATCGCTGGTCCCCAACACAGCAGGGGCGGGGGTAGCTCCGCGAACCGCACCCAAATAGCAGAAATTGTTGTTAATGTCGAGGATGTGGAGACGATGCTGTCGAAGATTCATAGGAGCAGATGCACCTCAAGCTTGAGGCGTCGGCGGTGAGGAGCCGGATTGGAGGCAAGAGCTCGACGGTGGGCTTGGAAGCGCGGCGGCTGGGGGTGTATTCGGATCGAGGAAGATCTCTGTTGTTGAGGTATGTTTCGACTTTTATGGTTGCTCTACTATGTGGGGCAAGTTGCCTGATGAAAAATCGATGAAATTTAAATTCTAGGCAACACCAATACCTACTTATCTCAGCGCGAACGCGAACCCAAGTTGGAGAAGACCTTGCCCATACCGCCTCTGGCTCTACCAGCGTCGGTGTCGCTCTCAGGAACCTCAACGTCGGCATCAACGATGGACACCTCACACCCAACAACCACAACTACCAATCTCCCTCCCTTTCTCTCCGCAAACGCAGCTCCTCGCCTCACTCCCGCTTTGACGCCTTTTTCGTCGCTCCCTTCTTATCTTCCTGCACCCCAGTCCTCGCTAGTGACAGACCCCTCGCGTCTGCACCCATTCGCGAACCCCACTCGGCTTTCACCGGCGTTAGTCGTCTTCGTCTGCACCGGAGCTTCTGCAGCTCGACCGCTGTCCGCCTGGACCACGCATCGCAGCCGATGAAGCGAGGTTTGAGAACCTTCCCCTCCCCTCCTCGCCCGCACATCCGCTCGTTCTTGTAGGAGCAGCTTCGATCGAACACACGATTATGAATCGCAGGAAAAGATGTCAGTGTCAGCCACAGCCACACTCGCTCGAGAGGATGTGGATAATCAGTACTTATTCGCAGTGTCGGTGCTGGCTTATCCCGAAAGTCTGCTAGCCCACCCGCCAATTCCAACGCTTTCCACCTCCCCGTTAAACCCCATTTTTCTCGTTACGCTTGACCTGCAGATGTATCTTGGGTTCCGCCATCTTTGTGGTTGCGGTCGCCAGTGTGCTTCTAATGACCTCGTATACGCCGAATGTCGCAGAAGGACGGGAAGTTTCGCGTCCACGTCGTCTGCATGCCTGCCGCAGCTGGTGGAGGACACTTTGCCTGTAGCGGGTCCATCTCCGAAGAGAGCTGGATCTGGGCTGGGAAATGAATGAGAATCAATTGGCGGAAGTGGTGGAACGACAAGAACAAGGAGAAACACAGCATGCTTATTATTCAGCAAGCCTATCAATGCTTCCAATGGCACGTCTAACAGGCACGACGCCTTTCGTATTCTTCTCGAGCTCGCTGCCTATGGGTCCCTGTTAACTCGCAGCTGCCTTCTCCGTCCCTATCCCTGTCGCCGCCTCTCCTTCCTCCCCCTCCATGTCCATCATTTAGTACCGGCGCGTACATCTAGTGCTGCCCCTGGTTTTGTCTCTGATTTCGATGATCGGTTCTTAACCAGGAAGCCTCCCTATCCACGAACTCCATCGCCAACACCAACTAACTTCCTCGGCTAGTCAGACCTACCCTAGCAGCTTGGGCGTGACAAAGCTCGGGGAACGCGTACAGCAGGTTCGCAATGGAGGAACCAAGCAATATGGATTCGTTGCTTGGTTGCGTCAGCCTAAACTTCTTGTTATCTAACCTAATCGTTGCTCGGATATCTCGGGCCAGAGCTGCTGCCGCGGCGGCTTGATGTGCCATCGGAGGCGCGCACCTCACTCTGCGAACACCGTCTGCTCATCATAATTGCGAGTGGTCTTGTTCCATAGAATTGGAAATCGCGAAGGAGCAGGTCAGCAAACCTGATTGTGAGGGATAGAGGGAACGAAAACGCTTGGAGTGCCTGCACAATAGGTTAGGCATAGAGAACACGAGCCTGCGAGATAGGATAAAGGAATTGGAGCCGCGAAACTACCGCGAGCCGGCTGCGGTGGAGAGTGGTCGGTCGAATCGGCAGCGTGATGAGCGGATGGAGGAGTGCAGTGTGAGTGTCGTGGTATACCACCTTCACCGAGCAGGCCTTTGTGCATATGCTGAGTATCAAACACTTTTCGAATTAGCTTCAACTTCCTCTCCAGTATCGAATTTTATTCCTAAGATCTCAAAATACCGTCTAATCGTGATGCTACTTCGCTAGAAGATTTCTCTATCGCTATTCCTACTACCAGTGTCGGAGAGAATCATTACAAGTTTTTTCCTTCCTTCACGTCTTGATGATTGCATTGAAGGTCCAGTTTTGCGACCAAGGCAATCCATGAAGGACGGCCCCTTTCACGATCCAGTTTGAGTTGGACACAGCGTCCGAGGCTGGGGAATGCTATTGCCAATCGCTCCTGTATATAGATGAGCTTTGCTCTAGCCTCGATTCCCTCTTCGTGTCGTCCGGCAGCACAATGGATGACGCCTTGCGAAACGAGGATCCACGCAAATTCGGGATATAGACCATTGCGCGCCTGTGCACGTTGTTCGTAGTAAGTGCTAGCTTCGACTATTAGGTCTAGCGCCCGGGGAAGGTCCTCATTGAAGGCGAGACGTAAGGAAAGGTTGTGAATGGTATCCATATGTGATTTTGGGACATCTCTCAAGGGCAATATTGAATTTGCTGATTCAACTCTCGTGATCTCGTCCAGGCTTTCTTGGGCAAGACGCATTGCTTCAACCTCGTTTCCGCCACCAGCTAGAGCCTCAGACAGAAATCGAAGGGAGTTGGAGAGATCAACCTGATGAATCAATCGGTTGTTTGGGTCTTTGGTTATGATGATAGCAGTACGAGATAAGTCGATAGCTTCATGTAAGGCTTTAGTCGTCACTTCTTCCTTCCTGTTGAATTGCTGCACCATAAAAGCAACTTGCAGACACCATACAAGAGTAAAGGTGTTAGAAGATTTTCTCCCGCGAATAACCAAAACAGCATCCTGATTGGTGGTCAAGGCTTCAGAATGCCGTCCAACACAAAAAAGATATTCAGTGTGATTAGCGATTATCCATGCTAGACACTCGACAATGTCAGAGTGTGTCGAAAATTTCTTCCCAATAGCGACAGCCTTTTCAAGAATGTCCAGAGCCCTCTCTGTATCCCCCTGGGCACGAAGCACATTGGCTAGTTGCAGCAAGCATTGCATATGTTGTACCACGGCAGAGGGTGTCTCCTGCGAGACATTTTCATACCAGTCCAGCGCTCCTTGAATCGCGACAGTGGCTTCTGCTAGTCGATCAAACCTCGACAAGTTGAAAGAATGAATGTAGGTGGCATAAATGAGCGTCCGTTCTCTCTCGTCCGGGAATATTTTGATCAACTCGTTTGAATAATGAATCATACTTTGTCCTTGTTCAATGGACTTTTTCTCCTCTGAGAACAGGGAAATACGTGTTTGTAGCCGTATAAATCCAATGTACCACCAGAGGGCGCTTGGTTCGTCTTGAATAACGGATTCGTAGAGATTAAATGCTTCGCGACCAGCATCAAATGCTCGGTCGTATTCACCGGCGTCAGAGAGAATTTCGCAAAGCAAATAGAGGCCGTTAGCCAGATCTTGCTTGTACTGCCCAGGCTTTTGGAAGGTTAATGTGCGGAATTGCATGACACACGTTCGAGCTTCGCAAATTGCTTCCAAATATTGTCTGGCAAGCTGGAGATCAACTGCGAGATTGTAATGAGCATAGGCCTCAAGTCGAGAGGGGGTATTGTGAATTGCTCGATAAACTTGGGCTGATTCCCTGCGGGAAACGGCTGCCTCATCATAGCGTTCCAAGAAGTGAAGGGCCTCTGAAACATTATGCAAAGCCCTTGCAAAACGGAGGCGATCTTCGTTGATTTCCTGAACCAAACTTGTCACTTCTTTCCAAACTAGAAGCGCATCGTCGTATCGCTCCATTTCGATCAAAAGATCCGCATTTTGCCAGAGTACATTGCACAGGTCTGTGCTGTATTTTTGACTATCCTTTTCGAAATATTTCCTATAAATGGCTATCATTTCGTGTGACATTGGAAGTGCGTCAGCAGGCGGGAGGAAAGTTCGGAAAACCGGTTCCAAAATTCGATAGAGAGCATTCGCCCGGTCCAGATCTAGGCGATTAGAGTAGAATGGAACGAGAAAATCTAAAACCTCGATTGCCGTTTTTTGTGCTTGGAAAGCCTCTGAAACCCGCCCAAGTTCTTGGAGATTGCTTGATAGTTGTTGCAAAGATTCACTATATTCATATACCGCCGAAGCCGAACCGGGCGAAAGGTGATGCAGAGCTCGCGCCCGACGGTGAACTGCAGAAATTGAAGAATTGTCAAAAACCTCCACTGACTTGCTGCTGCCAGTGGCCACGACATCGCCGAAAAAACGGACAGCCTCTTCTGCTTCCTGCAGCAAATCGAATGGATCTTTTTCAGAGCAAGTCATCGAAGCAGAGATCCGCAATGCACGCGGCAATAAAAGCTTTATATCCAAGGACGTACTTGATATTTGCAGCGACCGGCAAATAGCAATGGATTCAGTAATCGAAGAAAGAGCACCGGTCGCATCGTCGGTTCCATTGTATGCCAGAGCCAGGTGAGAGAGAGATAGAGCGAGATGGGGCAGATATGTGGCGGGGCGATGGGTAACTAAGGTCCGAAAGAGCTTTACGGTCCATGCACCGATGAGAGCCGACTCGTGGTACATGCCGAGCTCGAGCAAGTCGGACGCAAGGTCGTCCAAAGCCCATGCGCCTTCTTGTATTGATAGGGACGTGGATTCTCCTCGCAGAATGGTCTGAATCTGCAATGCTCGGCTGATGACATCTTGCCACTGAATAAATCGGTCGTCCTCGACGAACAAGGCTGCTGGGACGGTCTGAAAGGGGAGGAGGTAGCGCCCTGTTGGTTCTTCGATGGGATATGATGCGGTCGAGGATAATGTCGCCATCAGCGCGTTGATTCCGTCGATTTGAAGACGGAGGAAGGCGTTGGAAATGAAGTCGGCGGACATTTCGGGGGATAAATCTCGTAGCTTGGCTGAGCTGCTTCCGAGAAAATAGATGATTCGTTCATCAGAGACTGTCCTCGAGATCTCGTTCCTACTTGTACTGGATGTTTGGGATGCGGGAACGCTTGAGATGACTAGTCGTTTTTCGATTCTCATGATAGACAGCATCTAAGCAGAACGAAGGTTATGAAGATCCGACGAAAAGCAAAAATTTAAGAACGCACCATAAATTGACTGTAACACTGATTGACGCGATTCATGAGCTCCTTGATTTCCGATTGCACCTTGTTACGGTTCTTCCATGCACTAAATGCGGCCTTGAACTTGGCGAATCTCTTCAAGTTCTTTGCAGTTACAGGTCCGATTCCGGAGCATTTATCATAAACAAATTCCATGTCCCTGCCATCGTTTTGTCAATAAAGGTACCGCCAACATTCTTGGAGAATTCGTTACCTGATCAATTCGACCAGGGCGGCTTTCATATCATTTGCGTCGCTGAGAATCCCTTCTTGCTCATCGCGAAATCGTTTGAGCTGATCCAGCGTCCGGCGTACATCGGCAGCTAGAATTCCAGCCTCGCGAATGTTCTCTGCGGGCTAGGGTCCGACATAACGAGTTGTCAGTTTCATATTGGAGATAAACTTGAAACTCGAAGAGCGGACCTTGGAGAAAGACTGCTCAAGCTTCTGTACTAGCTCAGCGATATCCTTCACAGCTGTGGTCAGAGTGATTGTGGCCAGAGCGATGGAGAACGGATCCATTGGCGATGGTCAAGAGAGAGAATACTAGTACGTCGGAGGGTTCCCTCGCAGTAGTCGTACGGCATGCAAGCTCAAAGGATGCGTTTGTCACAGCCCTTCAAGCGGTTACCATGCCCTCCATTTGTTTTGTACTTGGGTCTGAACAGAGTGACATGCCTCCGAGTCGCTCGCAGTGCCGACAGGGCGGCTGCTGCCGAGTAGCCATGTACTACAGACGCCTTTCAATGCATATTACACAGGTTCTTTGTCTGAAGTCAAGAGGTGTTACGTTGTTATATTTGACATGACGGACGTGTCCACTCAGTACACGAAAATAGAAGGTAGATCTCGTCGTGCGACTCGATGGCTCGACCTCGCACACAACTATTTGAAACAGGGCGTCGAGGCTCAATCGTGGCAGGATTGCATCAGATGGTGGTTGGAGTTCGAGGAGAACGAGGCAAGGATACTAGATACCAGTTCGGTGATTGCCCAGAACGTCGAGAAGTCAATTTACGTAAGTGCTCACATGCCTTCTCATCAGCCTCGTCTTCGCGCAAAGTTTAGACCCGCTCTCTTATCAAAGTGGCTCGCTTGACGCAAGTACGGACCCTCCCCCCGTAATCCCCGACAAGTCCGAATTTGCAGATGAGTGGGTCGTGTGGTGGAATGTCATTCAGCCAGAATGGAGAAGGAACCCGCTGAATAACAAACTTCCGCTTCCCTTGGACCTTGCGAAGGGAAAAGACAGCATGCTGACGTTGAGAAAAGGGGGAAGAGAAAACGCTCAGCTTCATACGCCGGAAATGCATATGGGAAAGGACAGTTGAAGAGCCGAAATTTGAGGAAAGTCTCGTGATATTTTGATATTTCCACGCCTTTTTTTTGAACTCTCCTGGGCGCCAGACGCAGAGAATGTGCCTATGTATGTACTTGAATAAAAAGATGTAAATTTCTTGAAAAAAAAAGGCATCGTCGGGAAAACAAAAACTCTGAGACCATTGCGTAGCTGATAGAAACAGGAAGAATTGCTACCAAATTTACAGCTCTCCTGTGCGGAAGGCATCGATCGCAAGGTGGGCTATATGAACTCCGCGACGACCTCGCAGGAACCACATTACGCAAAGCACAAACAGACGAATAAGTCTGTTTGCCTGATCTCTGGTAATTTCCAGAGTATCAACGGGGAAGAACAGTTGGCAAATTCAAACGCCTCCATAGGCCAGGCAGGAGGAGTGGTCGTGGCTGGTAAACCTGAACTTTGGACGCTTGGTGGTTATTGAATAACTGGAGAAACCTGGTTTAAATAAAAAGGGTGCGCTCCTAGAGTGAGGGACCAACATGTTTTCCTTCAAAGGTCTCTTCAACAATTTAGCTCATGAGTTCAATGTCTTTCTCAGTTTCCCCTGGAGAGACTGGAGTCTGGTCAACAACCTTTATTCTTGGAACTATACTCTCCATGGGTCATGGGCAGCTCCCATGACGCCCTTGATGGTCTGAACTTACGTCTTTCTCGTCCTCTGGCTTACAGAGTTTGTTTAGCTCTTCAACCTCTCCACACCAAATTACCTGCATCGAAGAAGACCGCATTAACGAACCTGATCAACCCAACAATCACTAACAATCTTAGTCACGATGACATCCGCTCGATGCTCGACTGCTTGGATGGCTATCGACACATGGTCACCTTTCAAGTGCCCAAGAAGAACTCCAAGCCAACTCCTAGGGCGACCAAGCAAAACAACAGGTGCCAAACACCCAAAGTCAAAACGAGGTCTGCTGCTCAGAAGGCCAAGAATATGTGGCCTTTAAAAATGATTTAAAAAGGTCCAATCGTTTTGTCCTGGTTGTAGGGTCGACATTCCCTTCCACAATCCAAAAAAGACTCACATCTCAGTGCTGGATGCAGCATGCTTTCCCTCAGAGCTCTCTTCAATAACATAGCTCACGAATTCAATGTCTTTTTCAGTTCCTCCTGGAGAGAGTGGTCAGCAACCCTCATTCCTGGAACTATATTCTCCATCGGGGCCATGCGCAACTCTAGTGACCCCCCCGCCTCCGTGGTCTGCAATTACATTTTTCTCGTCTTCTGGCTCTTAAATTCCCTCTACTTCCTCAACCTCTCGAACCAACTTACTGGCTTTGAAGAAGACCAAATTAACAAGCCAGATCGACCCATCCCGTCGGGAAATGTTACGTTTGCTGGCGCGCAGGTGCGCTGGGCCTTAACAGTGGTCATTTATCTCGGGCTCACGTATGCGAGGCCATCTATCATATGCGAGACATGTGCCTGGACTTCGATGACCGCTGTCCTTTCCTTAACCAGTGCAGGGAAGCATTGGTTCGGGAAGAATTTTGTCACTCTGGCGATAATGTTTGGAGCACTGTTGAGCGTGTCCTGGAAGGCAATTGCGCCAGCGATGCCACAGACTGTGGTGCACTGCATCGCGACAATCGCCGTGTGGATAGGTATACTTATGCCAATCCAGGACTTGCGGGACATAAAAGGAGATATGGCTGTCGGAAGAAGAACGTTGCCACTTGTCTATGGAGATGAGAGGAGTAGGTGGATCATCACCTTGTTGTTCTTTCCCCTTGCCGTTTTGGTACTGTGGTTGGGTGGAATTATGGAGATTGCGCCGGTTACGGTATTGGGAATGCATATCTTTTTAGGATGGCGCGTCATGCAGAAGAGAGGAAGTCGTTATGATCATAAAACGTACATGGTAAGTCGTGTTTAAAGATCTAATATCCTGCGGAATGCTCAACGAAAATCAGATCTTTACATACATCTTTTGTCTTCTGGTTGCACTTGCGGCCGCAGCGGTGTAAGGGAGCCCCTCCGTCTGGGCACAGAATCTCTATTGCCCCCATTTTCGATTCGCATCTTTGTTAAATTTGTATTTTAAAGTCCTTTCCCTTTTTGTACTTGTCCCTGGAACACTCTTCTTGGTTATTTGTTTAGTTAGTACATTTCTACGATTGGTTCTCAAGGTAGATTCCTTTTATTTCTTCTGGTTCCCCTTTCTTCTTGTTTTGTAGATTTTCTCTTTCCCATTTCGGTTTCTATCTAGTTCTCAAATACTGGACCTCTTGAGTAGACCTTCAGTTGGATTCACGTAGTTTTCTCACCTCATCGTCGTTAGCTGCTCGCAGCTCGGTTTCTACTAATAGACTACTATAGAAGCGTCGCCCTCGCCACCCTCTTCGAAAATCATTTCATCCCGAACCATCGCGCAAACGGAGTAGTCAGTATCTTCGCCGTCGCGTAGCCGTCAAAATTCTCACTATCTGAGTCGTTCGAGGCGTTTGAAGAGAGACAGAGGCAGAAGGATTAGACTCGAGATGCGATTCGATTCGACTGTCCTTTTTGAGGCAAGGGATTTGTGTTGAAAAGTGAAGTGAAATACAGTAACAGTAGAACGAGAGCAGAACTATATACTACATACAGCGCGGAACCCGCGAGTTCAAAGTACTAGGAAAGGTGGCAGATCGAGTTTATGGTTGACTTGTTGTCGTCGCGCGATGACCTCCATCACGAAGACACGAGTCAAGCGGAAAGAGAACAAGGACAGGGTCGAATCATGGTGCGACACCCATCAGGAGCGTGGGTCTGGTTCGAGTTCTAGAAAGGCAAGAAAGAAAAGCCGTCTGAACCGACGCGCCTCGAGGCGGCGAGGGGGAACACGCGGCGCGATTAGATGTGATGTCGATATTTCCTCTGGTCTAGAGTCGTCAGTGGTGTGGAGGTCGGATCGTAGTCAGACTCAGAGCACGAGAGGAGAGGTTGGAAGGACGAAGAGAGAAGGGGGAGATGCCACAAGACCTAACCCTAACGCGCGGGAAAGTCAACGAAAAACAAGGACAACGCGAGTCGTCGTGTTTCTCCTCTTTCCTCTCTTTTCGTGCCACCTTTCATTTCACGGTCTGACTGACTGGCGACGAGTGCTACGACGATATCCAGGATCTATACCTGCAAAACTATACATATACTCCTCGACGACCTTTACGGATTACGTTGTGAAGATTACGCTGTTTCGATTACGCATACGGACACGCATACCACAGCACACACGATACCTTTCGGCACACCACGACCGACGACGGCTACGGCTACGGTTACGAGCAACGAGCAACGACCTCTCAGAGCCAATACAAACGACCTTTCACGCGTTATTGGGTTGTTAGGACCTACGACGCCTTGCATTTGGATGAGGTGCCACTTGCACTGTAACGCTGTAACATCAGAACACGAGTATCAGAGTCAGTATCGGTATGGCTTCTTCGTCTGCCTCTGCTGCTGCTGCTGTGCACCAGTCTCGAGCCCAGGGTATAGGTACGTGCTTCTCCCTTCCCCCTCCCTTCCTCCTCTACTCCTTTGAGTCGTGTTATGCTGATACGACGCGTCTCCCTCTCGCAGACTCTGAGCCAGCTGAGAACTGGGATGACGATTTCGAGTTCCAGCCTTCTTCGTCTACCTCTCCCTCCGCCTCTGGGTCCAATTCCCATCCCCGACGACTCCATCCCCACTCGCCTTCCAAGCCCCCGTCGAAGAACTCGAAGTCCCAGTCAAACACACACAGGCGGACCCAAAGCGGAACCGCGGACCTGAGGAAGATGTCTATCGCGAGCGCGGCCAGTGCGTTGAGCGAGGATTGGGATGCTGAGGAGGGCCCGAGTACCTCTGCTCTGGGGACGGGGCATGTGCATTATGCCACAGAACCGCAGGAGACGGAGAACTGGGACGACGACTTTGAAGACGCGCGGAGCTCGGGCTCGCCTGGGAAACGCGTCGTTGCTTCTGGGGCGGGCTCGAGCTCCAGGGGAAGGGGTGCAGGTGCGAGGGAGGAAAGCTGGGACGACGACGACGACGAAGACGATTTGGGCTACAACGACCAACACCACTACCAACATCATGACCCATACAGAGACCACGAGCAAGACCAAGACGACAACGCCGAGTTCGGCGCCTTCTCCTCCCCATTTGGCGACAGAGAGGAGGAGGAAGACAGGACCGTCACAGCGCGCTCAAGAAGGGCGGCGCTCTCCCGGCTCTCCCGTACCTCTCAAGCCTCTCCTTCCCACCCGCACCAACACCCCCATCCTGCCCCCCAAGACTCTTCCCCGCCCCCTCCCCTCCCAAGTACACTCGCCTTCCTCCGGTCCCCGTCCTCCACAGGGTCTGCCTCCCCTTCCATCTCTCCCCAACAAAGCCCGAACCTGGGGTTCACCCTCCCGAACCCCTTCTCCCACCCGCATCCACACCCGCGCTCGCCTACGAGCTCGGTGTTCTCAGTGCCCAACACGATACAGACGAACCACACCTACTCTTCCACGGCCCACCTCAATGCTCAGCCACGTGCCAGTTCTGCTTTGGGAGGAGGGAGGGGGTTGGGCGGGCTGCCGCCTTCGCCTCCTATCCATCGAGCTCGTGTGGAGCATGCGCATGGGTATAACCAAAAGGAGGGAGGGAAGGAGAGGGAGAGGGACAAGGAGGGACAAAGAAGAAGGCTGAAGAAGAAGAGCAGGCCTGTGCCGAGGGGGGTGTATGAGCTTTCGTCTTTTGGTGGTCCTAGTGGAGTGGGTGGTGGAGGAGGCGGAGGGGGAGGAGGGGATATGGGGGAGGAAGAAGGAGAAAGGTATCGCTTCTCGTTCTCTGATGCGGAAGAAGACGTCGTGTTCGAGGGCGTGGACGTAGGCACGGGCGAGGGCACGGGCGAGGGGGGTGGGGGTGAAGGAGCAGGAGCGGGAGGAGACCAAGGTCACGGACGAGGACGCGGACTTTCGTATGGGTATGCTTATAGGCGGTCTGTAGACGTCCCTCCCTCCTCTTCCACCCAGCCCCTGCCTGTAGTCGCGTCGACGTCAGCTTCGACGTCGGCCTCCATTGGACCAGGAGTAGGAGTGGGACCGGCGTCGGTTCCTGCGACGCCTACCAAAGGAACGACACTTCTGAGCCGGATAGGGAGTGTAAAGCGGTGGGGCAGGAGAGGGAGAGGGGGGAGTAAGCCGCCTGCGCCTGATGAGAGTGAGGGTATGTGTTTTTCCTTCCTTCGAACTATTCCCGGTCGTTGGTCGTTACTTTTCCTCTGCTCTTGTGGTTCATTTTCTGCCCATGACGAGTCGAGCCGAAACCTCGAGGGCAGGGTGGGTGCTCCCAACATCGGTCATTCTTCATCTCTATCCCTTTTATAGTCGTCTTTCAGCCATTTCGCTCTCTTTTTTTCTATTCCTTTTTTTAAAATACCATGTTTATCTAACTATCTACACTTCATGCTGATGCTGACGCCGCGTTTTTCCTCTCCAGCTTCACACCCGCAATCCCATCCACACCCGTACGCCGCGCACGACGACCCTCACCAGCCCCATCACGACCCTCAACACCCTCACCACTCCCGTAACCGCGACCCCAACCCCAACCGCGCACCCCGCCCGCAGTCCTCCCTCTCCTCGGTGACGGACCACCGGTATCACCCGCCCTCCCGCTCAGGCTCGAGCGCGAATATTAACTCCACCAACGTCAACACAAACACCAACCGACATTCCTCAGCGCCGATGCCCGGCCATGCTTACCTGCCAGGCTCTCCACCCGCTGGGCCTTCTACCAATTATACCAATAACGACGATCATAACGTCGGAGCCCCGGCCCAAGCCCAGGCACAAGCTTCTTCCTCGTCCAGCTGGTTTTTTCGGGCTTCCAGCAGTACCAGCGCTGGGAATGGGAGCCCGCGCTATCGAGCTCGTGCGGGGTCTAGGGCAGGGTCTCGGCCGGGGTCTTCTGGTGCCGGTGCAGGAGGCGCAGGTGCAGGCGCAGGACCAGGACCAGGAGTGGGAGGGGCAGGAGCGGGACCAGGGCTCACGAGGGGGCTCAGCACGCGGACTACTGCGAGTATGCGCTCCGAGCGATCTGGCGGGCACGGTATGGGAGGAGGGGGAGGGAGGAGGAGCGGGAGTCGGAGTCGGAGTAGGCTTGAGGGTTCCACAGGTGGTCATGGACGAGGGAGGGGTGGAGGTGGAAATGGTGTGTTTGAGTCGGGGTGGGGTGGGAGTCGGACGGAGTTGAGCGCTAGAGAACGAGATAGGGAAAGCGAACGAGAGAGAAGGCCGAGCATAGCGGCGCACACGCCCACGCAGACGCCGAGCAAGCTGATCAAGCGAAAGAGCCTCGGGTTCGTCAAGCTCGGGCGCGGGTTTGGCGGGCATGGGCATGGGGAGGATGTGTCTGTACCGGTACCTGCACCTGGACTTGGGCATGGGCATGGGCATGGTGGTGCGAGCGCAGGCCCCAATGGAAGCGCGAGCGCGAGTGGGCTGGACGAGCATGGGCACGGGCAGGAGGAGCCGAGGAGTAGGAGGAAGTCGTTCTCCCGTCTTCTGCGGGGCGGGGGTGTGGATAGGGATAGGGATAAAGAGAACCGGGACCAGGGCCATACTCACACTCAAGCACAAGCACACCCGCCGCTGTCGCCCTTCGTCGTGGTGGATGCTATACCCGCCAGCCAGCCAGCTTCGTCCTTTTCTCCTTCCCCATCGCCTTCCCCCTCCGCCGTCGGCGCCGCTGCCGTTGCGAAGAAAGAAAAAGACAAGGAGAAAGAGAAAGAAGGCTCCCGCGGGTTCATGGGCTCCGTTCGGCGCATCAGCCTCGTCGGCGTCGGCGTGGGGAGGCACAAGCGCACCAAGTCGGGCTCAGGCCTCGGCCTCGGCCTTGGTCTTGGCGCAGGCGTACTAACACCCGAGCCCCCGTCCTCGCCCTCGCGCAGCTCGGGGTTTTCGTTCCGCCGCAACGCGTCTGGTCCTGCTGTGCCTACGACGCCGACGGGCACGGGCACGGGCGCGCGGAGGAGGGGGTCGACGGCGCCTTCTGTTGTTGCGATGGCTCAAGCTCAAGCTCAGGAGACACCAATGGGCCCGGGGAGAAGGAGGGGCGGGTCGACGGCGCCTTCTGTCGTCGCACAGGCGCAGGTGCAGTTGGGGCACGGGGCGGCGCCTTCGCCTGGTTTAGGTGTACATCCCAACGCGAACGCGAACTCGCAGTCCAGTCGGTCGCCTTATGCCGTCCCGCCCCTCCCCGCTTCAGCCTCGGCGAGCCAGCTCTCCTTAGCAGCTTCGCTGAGACACCCGTCTGCGTCCTCCTCGCGCTCTTCGTCGGCGCAGCACCTGCCTTTGCCTTTGCCTCTGCCAGCGTCTGCGTTGCCCTTGCCTTTGCCCCTTCCTCTTCCTCTGCCAGTGCCGTCTGCGTCGGGATCCGCCAGCCTAACTTTGGGCTTGGGACTGGCGGGGAAGAGGCTCATCTCGGACTCGAGCCAGAACAGCGGTGCGAGCGGCGCGAGTGGCGCGAGCTCAGTCGTCCCTGCGAGTTCGGTGTCGTCGCAGTGTGCGTCGAGGTCGACTTCTGGGTCGGGCGAGAGGGAGGCGGAGGGGCAGGTGGGTGGAGCCGGCGCGGGTGTGGGTGGTGTGGGGGTGGGTTTAGGGATGGGCATGGGCATGGGCATGGGCGGGGCGAGGAGAAGAAGTGGGAGCGGCAGCAGGAGTAGGAGCAGGGCGAGGAGGGAGGTGGAGAAGGAGAGGGAGAGAGCGGGACCTAGACCGAGCTTGGACTTTGACAAGCGGATTTTACAGGCCAATGCGGAGTACAACAAGGACAGAGACATGGACGATGACGACGGGGTGGACCCAGAGGAAGAGGCCAACGAAAAAACACCGTCTCGACCGCGTGCTCGGCCTGCGCGCCCGCTGCTGCCTCCCATTGAGCTGCACCCGCCTTCGCCGCCGCAGACGATCACCCCCGCCGCTGGCCCGCCGAATGGGAGGAGGAAGAGCCTTGATATGGACCTGTTCTTCGAGCGGTCCATGGGTTCTGCACTGAGCCCTCCTCCTCCAGCTGGGTCTGCATCTCCTTCTCTCCCTGCCCACACCACCAACGCCAACGGAGACACCCTCTCCCCTACCGCCTCAACGTCTTCTGTCTTCTTCACGCCGACGTCGTCCCCCCATCCCCCATCCACGCCGAACAGGAATCAGAGTCAGGGCGGCAAGTTGGGTGTGGGTGTGGGTGGCTACTCCCCAGGCAAGTCGCCTGGCGGTGGGCAGTCGGCGTCGTTGGGGCGGGTGGCTGCGTCTGCTGTTGCTGGTGCTGGTGCTGACGGCGGTGGGATTGGGAGTGGGAGCGGTTCTGGTGCTGGTACGGGGGGTGGAGGTGCGAATGGGAACGGAGGCGGGGGTGGGCCGCCGCCGCGCAGGAACTCGCTGGGCGACTTGAAGATCCCCGCGCGGATCAGCCAGGCGCAGGTTGGGCTGAGGCGGGATTTGGGCATGGTTAGAGAGTTCGCGGCTGGTGTGGAACGTACGTCTTCTTCCCTTGTTAACTACCTTCCTTCCTTCCTTTCTACTGTCGAACTAACGACGACGATTTTTTTTTTCAGAGCTCAAGGAGATGCAGAGCACGTACCACACCCTCGTGTCGCAGGTCCAATCCATCCTCGATGCGTATGCGCAGCACCACGCGCAGCAGGCCCTCGCGTCTGCTTCTGTTACGGCGGAAGAGGCGGCGGCGTCTCTTCCAAGGACGACGTCGCCGAGCTTCTTCGGCGGTCTTTCTACGAAGGCTAAGACGAGGGGAAGGTCGAATACCAACGCGTCTGCTACGTCTATACCACCGCCGTCTTCTTCTGCTGCTGCACCAGCACCGGCACCAGCACCACCACAGCAGATTGGGGAGGTTACAACTTCGCAGCTCGCGTACAAGGACATGGCATCGGCGTTTTATACGATCAACTCGAGGTATAGGATCCCTTGGGAGTGCGCGGAGCTGTTGATCGAGCTTGGGGGTGGTGGTGGTGGTGGAAGTGCTGCTGAACCGCCTCATGTGACGTCCGCGCCTGCGACGAGTGCTTCTGCTCCGATGATGGTGCAGATGCAGCTTGCCCAAGAGTCTAATGTCAGTGCGGCTCAGAGCGAGAAGAAGGCGCGAGAGAGGGCTATCACGCTTGGGGGCGGGGATGATTCCAAGCCTCCTGCTCCTGCTCCTGCCCCTGCGCCTTCGTCCTCTTCTGCTGCTCCAGCACCCGAGTCTGCCCCGATTCCTCCCGAAGGTTCTGCATCCAAGGCACCCCACGTCAACCCGTCTAACGCTAACACGTCCTGGCGCGCCTCCACCGGGCGTCACGACCTCAGCCAGCGACAGCTCGTCCTCCTGCGCGAGATGCTCAACAACGCCAACGCCAGCGCGCTCGTCGACGCGGACGAGTCGCATCTCTCCATTCCCGAGGAGTCGATACCGCAGCCCCTGCCTTTGGCGAGGCAGTCCCTCCACGCGCTCAGTGCAGTCAACCGCGACTGGCGGTGGGGCGATGCGCGGAATAGTACGATTACGCTGCCGTCGGAGGAGAGTGCTGGGGCTGGGATGGGTGGGTATCGGTTTGGTACTGCTGGAGCTGGTGCTGAAGGAGCGGATGCGGGGCTGCGAAGGAAGATGTCGATGGAAAGGGACAAGGAGAAGAAGAGGCGGAATGGGAAGCTGGGCATGCTAGGCATTCGGGATATGCTCCGCGCCTTGAAAAGGGGTAAAGCGGAAGGCGAGGCCGGTGGTGGCCCGCCGGCGCCAGCTGTGCCTGCGATGACGATGCACTCGACGACGTCGTTGAGCACGGAGTCGTCCGTGGGGAGTAAGCGGCACCGGTACCCGCATCCGCGTCTTCCGAGTCAGGGCGTCGTGCAAGGTCGGCGCAGGGCGAAGACGAGTACGGGGCCTGAGTCTGTGCGGTCGACGAGGGAGCAGGAGAGGGAGAGGGAGAGGGAGGGTATGAGGTCGACGTCGCCGTACAACCCTTCATCGTTCGCTGCTGCGAAACCGGCTCCACGACGTCCGTCCCTGGCCTCTATTTTCAGGATTGGCAGCAAGAACCGCCCGCCGAGCGTAGCTGTGGAGGATGCTGGACCACATACTGGCTTCTCCGTTCCGAACAGTGCCACCACTGATGGCCACAGAGGGGTGGATGAGCCTGCTGCGCCGAGCAGTGGTACGGGCGAGGATAGCAGTAGCACTGGAGAGGAAGAAGACTGGGACCGTATGGATTCTGCTTCCGATCTGGACGCCGCTGCTCGAGCATTGGGTATCGATGGGTCTGCTACCGTTCGTGGTGGTGGGAGTCGGCGCGAAGGACGAAGAGGCCGAAGCCCGTACCTCCAGCACGACTCGTACGACCCTCCTGCTCCCCCCCCGTTGCCTCAACCGATTCCTCAAGCGGCCGCTGTTGGATCTGGATCAAGGTACCCGGCCCATCATCACTCTGTTATCCCTAAGCGTTCTTTCAACGCCTCACATTCTTCTTTGTGGGGTAACGACCCCCTCCAACAACAAATACACCAAGGCTCGCCCCTTGCTCCCTCACACATGCCATCTCGCCCAACGCGGCTCTCCAACGTCGAGGAACATGCTGACAGCCCTCCTTCATCCGCTGCACATCCCCGATCGTCATCCACCAAGGCTCAAGCCCGCCTCTCGCTCTCAAGAACGGGTATCAGTCCCTCGCGACCCATGCCAGCTAACAAGACGGGCTCCGTTCGCTCGATGCCGCCGCAGCTGGCCACTTCTGTGACGATGCCTGTGCTGCCCCCGGACCCAAAGTTGGCGATGACGCCTGAAAATATCAAGCCGCTTTTGGAGAATGCGAAGGAGGTGCTGGCGCGGCTTGCGGAGTGCATTGCGGAGATTCAGGCACTTCTTGGTCAAACTCGGGCTGGCGCTGATGTCAAGCCACTGTCATAGGTCCGTCATCGCCATGTTCGGTTCTCCTCGATCCTCTGTTCTCTTTTCTGTCTTTTGTTGAAAATCTCACCATTTACATGTCATCGCAGCATAGTTATCTCCCTCGTACCTAGTCAATCCCGTTGTTCCAATCGCATCCACCACATGTACCATCCTCCCATCCCACCACTTGTCCAACTATCACTGCTCTGTCATCGTTGTGTTTTTTTTTTCTTTGTTCTCACTTTATTTTTTCTGTCGCTGTCCATGTTCTTTCTCAAAAAATTGTTTGTTTTATTTCAAATCTTCTCGAAAATTTCTTGGCTTTACTAGTAGATTCAAGACTAGGTACTCGTAATTTCGCAATATATTTCTTGTTCAAATCGTAATTCTGTCCCGTTCGTGCAATCGTATATTCTGGACTGGTGCCGATTTCTTTCTTATCTCCTCATGTCGTGAAAACGACTCTGTACCCACAGCCAGCAACGGATGGCACTTTAATTATAAACTCCATGCCTTCTAGAGTACACTTACACGCTGAGAACCTCAAGAGACCGTATGGGTCGAGGACTTGTACGTCATTTTCAAGTAAGACAGAAATGAAACCTCAAATCGAGCTGGACACGTAACCTTCATCCATTCAACCATCCACGAAGCCACAACAACAACGCTTCGAAGTGAATCAAAGACTATGACAATAACTTTTTACGATATTCCTACCAAAGACAGGACCCCTCTTTCTCCTAATTCATGGAAAACAAGGTGAGCTCAAGCTGGTTTCGCGAATACAGAACACCGACGTCGACGTTGTATAGGTTCTCCCTGAACTACAAAGAACTCCCTTATAAAACCGAATGGATCGAATTTCCCGATATCGAACCTCGCTGCAAAGAATTAGGGATCGCCGCAACTTCTACTAATCCCGACGGCACACCTTACTACACCCTCCCAGCCATCCACGACTCAAAGACCGGGCGCTACATATCCGACTCCTTCGCCATCGCAGAATATCTCGAAAAGACCTACCCCGAACACCCTCTCTTCCCGCATAACACAATCGGAATCCAAGCTGCTTTCGCGCCTGCGTTCATGCCCAACCTCGCTGCGCTTTGGAAGTTTATTGCTCCGGGAATAGTTTCGAGGGTGGCTCCTCACAGCGAGGAATACGTATTCCGCACCAAGTCTGCGGATTTCGGAATGCCTATCGACCAGGTCCGTCCTAAAGGCGAGAAAGCGGTGGAGGAATGGAAGAAGTTCGAGGCGGGATTGGGTGTCGTTGACTCATGGTACGCGAAAAGGGGGGATGTATTCTTTATGGGCAAGGAACCTTGCTGGGCTGATCTTGTCGTAGGAAGCTTCGTCATCGAGTTTCCAAGAGCTGTCTTCGGGGAGGATAGCCAGGAGTGGAAGGATATTATGTCTTGGCAGGATGGACGATGGGCGAGGCTCTACGAAAATCTGAAAAGGTACGAGAAGGCTGTCTAATCGTCGTACGGAGCGCGACGTAAAGGTACAGTTGTCCTTTTTAAAGACGTCAACGTACAGGCAGATTGAGAGATCTGCACTCTTGATATCTGAAAAATATGTTGGATTGTTATCCACTCCGTCTGATATGGAACGAACCTACGAGTAAATAAAACGCACATTTCTCGCGTGATTGGCAGACTTGATCATGCTGCTGGGGAAGTATAATATTAAGCCAAAAGTCGACTGACAGTGGTTCGACGGAAATCGTGTACTCACATATCAAAGCATTTATCTCCCTCTCCAAATTTTCTCTCGCTTTCTGTTCTCGAGTCTCGTAGAACTCATCGGAGAAGAACAGTCGCTCGCGTCCGAGAAATGACCTCAGAACTTTGACTCTTCCAGCGCAGTAATCGTGGCGGTCCATATGCCCGTACTCTTTTCGAATCGCGCCCGCGTACCGCTCGTATTCAGATTCGCTCCGCGACAGCACCTCCAGGTCAAAATCGAGGAAAAGGCGTAGATCGTCATCCGATTCGAAGTCTTGAGCATCAGTGGGAAGGGAATGCGTGATTGTCCGATCAATATATCGCGAAACACGAGAAATGACGCCTTCTTCGAGCTTGATCTCGCTAGCGAACGTTCTGAACCTCCCGATGCTTTCGATCTCGTTCTCGGTGCCCTGCGGATCATATATCCAATCGTGGAAGAAGATAGCCAGCTGCATCACCGTCTCGTCTTTGACTAGACGTCGATAGTGGTCCAAGCAGTCGAGCATTGAGCGAATGTGGTCAAGTGTATGATAGTGCCTTTGAGGTTCGGTGTATCGGGCTACGAACTCGTTTGTCCACCTCTGCGCTGTCAGGTCGGATTCAGATCCACCCAGGGTCCTAGCCAGCGAACGAAATCTTGACGAAAGCGAAATTTTGATAGATTCGGTCGTCATTTTTGCTAGGGTCAAATAAAAACGCGAATGTGGTAGATGATGGCGGAAAACAAGAGGCGTTCGACCGACAGATTCCTACCAAAACCGGACACGCCAAATACGGCGACTTCCGGTTTTCAACCAATATTTTCCTTCCTTTTTTTTTTTGTAAATGTTCGTCATAAACATGCTCATCTCGATTTTGGGGGCGACATTGAGTTTTTCACAATGAAAATTTGTAAGTATTTGATGGTAAAGAAAGAACGAAATTGTGTATCACCGTCGAAAGCCACTAACAAGTGATTATTTCGTTATGGAGTCTCCCGAACTTTATTTGTACAAAATCTGTCCAATGTGAGGTCCTTAAAAACCGGAGAAAATTCAAATACAATTCATGGTGAAACCACTGCGGAGGCAAGTGTAACCAGCAGACAAAAAATATATGTAAAAATCTAATGTTCGTTGAGCATTTTGCAGGATATTAGATCTTTACAGGCGACCCACCATGTAAGTTTTATGATCATACCGACCTCCCCTCCTCTGCATAACACGCCACCCTAAAATATATGCATCTCCTTTTATGTCTCGCAAGTCCTGAATAAGTGCAAGCACACCTGACCACATGGCGAGTGCTATGGTGAATCGCATGGTCTGAGGCGTCGCCGGCGCAACTGACTTCCAGGACACGCTCAGCAGCACTACCGTTCCTACTGACATCCCGACGCAGTTCTTCCCAAACCAGTGATTCCCAGCTGCGGTGAGGCAAAGGAATGCAGTCGTCACAATCCAGATAACCGTCTCGTAAAAGACAGTTGGCCGCACGTATCCGAGCCCGAGGTAGGTTATGAAAGTCAGCGCCAACCGCACCTGCGCACCAGCAAACGTCACCTTTCCCGACGGAATGGGTCGATCCGGCTTGTTAATGCGGTCTTCTTCAAAGCCAGTAATTTGGTTGGAGAGGTCGAAGAAGTAGACGAACTCCGCAAGCCAGAGGACAAGAAAGATGTAATTGCAGACCATCGAGGTGGGGGGATCATGGGTGCTCTGTATGGCCCCAATGGAGAATATAGTTCCAGGAATGAGGGTAGTTGACCAGTCTCTCCAGGAGAAACTGAGAAAGACGTCGATTTCGTGAGCTAAATTGTTGAAGAGAGCTTTCAGGGAATGCATGCTGGATCCAGCACTGAAATTCCAGTCTTTTGGGGTGTGGAAGGGAAGGTTGACCCTTCAACAACCAGGATAGAACAATTGGCCCTTAAAAGTGTGTTGCTCCTATTCGAAGATAGGGCATTCCGGTTCCAGTGAATAAAACGGGCACGAGAGTATCTGTCTCACCGTCCTGTCAATGTTGCACTCGCTGCATGGAATGTCGGCGAAGCTTCAGATCCTTTGACTTACTACAAAAACTATAAGATACGAGACGATAGGAAGAATTTGAAGGAGCCTACCCAACAGAGCCTTGTCGGACTGCATATTCTTAGCATTCTCAACAACTTGAACAGGTGTCATTTTGACCTATCGGTGCGATCAGAACCGTCAGGTACTTTTGAACTATTTAGGAGTCACTAGCACCAGTCGTTTGCTTTCCCAATTCGTTCGTGCTTGGGGTTCTCAGCTCTTGAGCGGTGACCATGTGTTGATAACGGTCCAACTAGTCGAGCATCGAGCGGATGTGATGCTAAAGTGTGTGATATACCTCTAAAGTTTGATATATCGGGCTATGAACTCGTCTGTCCGGTCGACTTCCGGGTCATTCCCTGCATATCGTGACGCAAGCGACATTCAAACGCCATTGGTACCAGTGAGGGTTGAATAAATACACGGAAGTGGAGTCTACGAAACATTAGGAGGTGATTTGAGAGGTACTACTTCGCAGAGATTTGTTAGTCGACGTATTCTTAGCTTTCTGAATAGCAGGTGTCAATTTGACCTTGCTTTGACTGATGCACCACTGGCAGTTGCTTGCGTTCCTAATTGGTTCGCGCCTGTCAATGGATTTGTTGCAGTAACCTCAGTTTCCTCGTCTGACAGGTCCTCCAATCAAGGGCACGTCTCCAACTGGCCAGCTCTTAAGCACTTATATAACCCGATTGAGGGAGGCTTGCCGCTCAACACCAAGAACCCTCCAGGACTTGGAGCTGCTTCCACACGATTACGGAGAAAAGTGGTCAATCCATTCTAAACGGCGAAAGCTTTCGCATGATACACGCCATCTGTACAAACAACGACAATTTGTGGAATTTCAGCTTGCACGAGTAGGAAGGCCCACAAATGAGTATGTTGCCGTAAGAAAACAAGGCAGATTATATACGAAGAAGATGGGTACCGATACGGGGGCGGCATCGTAGTTTAGGAATGACAGCCAAAAGTCCGCTAACGAGTTCAGGCCAGTCCACGAGTGCGTTGTCACCGCCGTGGAAGCATGCAGGTCAAAAAAACGAGAACGACTTCCTCCCAGACAGAGTTTTATAAACACATTGGACGAAAACAAAAGAAAAGAAGAAGAAGATAGGAAGAAAACTGAAACGCGAGCCACGAAGAACGAAAAAAAGAAGTGTGAAGAAAGGAGCAGGGCCGAGGTTCGTAAGAGAGAGCCCCGCGTGCCGTTCGTGCTTGATTCAATTCTCGATCCAAAAGCAGAGAAGCAGAAGCGGAGAAGGGGACTTCGTGCACCATACGCGAGGCGAAGGATGACAGACGGCCTGAACGTAACCAAATAACGCGAGGAGAAAAGAAGGGAAGAGAAAGGGCAGAACGCCCAGACGAGAGCAGCAGCGAGGACAGGAGGAATCATAGCGATTAGGATAGGATAGGAAAGAATAACAGGGCTTGATGCAGCAGCAGCAACAGGACACCATAAAAGCAGAAAGAATGGAAGCAGGACAAGAGAAAAACGCGAATGAACAATCGTCCAAGAAAGAAAGAAAGACCGCACAACACAAGCCCAAACGCCTCACGCACAAACGCGAAGGAGCCGCAGAGCATAGTTTGCTTATTAAAAGCAAAAGGTACACCGAGACGACACGCACATTGGATGACGCTTCGCACGACAGGGGCCAGAGGCGGAGGGTTGTTCGATATGGGCTAGGGACCAAGTCAGTCAAGTTTCAACTTTGAATTGTCCGAGTCGCGAGTCAGGAGTCAGGGGTTGAACTGCCCAGTTCCTCTGACGCCCGAGAGACCGCGGGATATGGGATGTGGAATGTGGGGTGGGGGGTGTGGGGCTTTTGCCAGGCTGCGCCGAGGCGGCTTTCCGCCCCTCGAGTCGGCTCTATAACACGCCCAAGGGCCCGCACCGGCAGGCCCACAGCTCAAGAAAAAATCTGAGCAATGAGTTCTGTCTCTGCATCTGTAGACTGACGTTGTAAATCTGAGACCAGCCGGCATGCAGAAAGAGGCAGCGGCCTGGTCAGAGTCTGAATAAGGGCTCAGCGACATGGGAAAAAAATACTGTGAATTCAAATCAACTCGATTCAAATCAACGCGATCCCGACAGGAAAGAGGGTTGAAGGGTAGACCTGAGATGCAACAGATCAGAAACCTCGGCGAGGATAAAACACGGGGAGAGTGCACCTTTGGATTCCGCTACGTGCCTCATAAGATTGCGGCAAAAGGATATTGTCAATTTGTAGGGATGAAAGTCAAGTCGCAGACGCACCACTAGAGTCTGACTGCTGATGTTCGTCAAGCCAACACCGTGGAGACATGAATGGAAGAATTTACGCGTGAATCGTTCCAGCACGGCCAACACGGAAAAGGAACAGATGACTGGTGACTGGTCAGACTCTGAGCATGAAAGCGACCTGAGTTCTAGGTTAGCTAGGACAGATGATGGATAGGACTGATGATGGAATGGTAAATGGGGACACTTGATCTTCACGAAGCCGGCTAAGAAACAAAGACCAGGGCGTTTGATAAACCCATCTCCGCAAAAGGGACGGGGGACGAGAACTGTGTACGAGAGAGAGGAACGAGGGAAGGAGGAAGAGGGAGCGCACGCATACACAGTGATACACCCTGCGGACTGACGCATGACGGCTCGGGCGCGCCGCGCCGCGCTTCGTCTTCCATTTCTTCATTTTGTCCCTGGTCTTAGTCCTGTTCGCCTTGCCCCAGCCTCCAGCCTCCGCCCCAGCCTCCTCGTCCCAGCCCGTGGCTTTGTCCGCGCACAACGATTGCTGCTAGGTGGTAGGTGGTAGGTAGGTGCGAGAGACGGCGAGCACGCGTGCGTGCGGAGTGCGTGGTGAGGGCTGCTGCGAAGCTCAAACACTGCCTGAGTTGGGGTGTTAGGTAGGGATGAGAACATGCAGGAAAAGGGGCGGCGCGAGGTAGGGGCGTAGGCTAAGGGGCGGCGCAGGGGATGGCGTGATCACGAGCTGCCGACCGCGGTACCCTTGGGCGTCGTTTGCACCGAAATGCGTAACGCGCACCGAGCATTTAGTCGTGCAGGTGCGGGCGCGGGCGCGGGTGCGAGTATGAGTATGAGTGTAGAACAGCCGCAATGGGGTCCGGACTCTAGGGCACCACTGACCAGCGCCTGCACCGGTATCTGCACATCAGGCTTCGTGTGGAGTTGGATGAGGAAGCGCGTGGACGGGTTCGCGGAGCGGGAGCGCGGGAACGCGAGGCTGTTAAGGAGGGATGCGTTCGCGGGAGGAGGAGAGGCGTCTGCGGGGGGAGGGATGCGTCCGCGGGAGGAGGATGAGGATGAGGATGCGGGTGTTGGTGAGGGTGAGGATGGGAGGGACTATGCCTGTACGGTATGAGTCGCTTGGATAGTGTTGGGCACTGAGAACACCGAGCTTGTTGGGGACCTTGGGTGCGGATGCGGGTGGGTGGATGAGAATGGGTTGAGGGTGGTGAACCCAAGGTTCGGGCTTTGTTGCGGGGACGCAGTCGACGTAGAACCGGTGGAGGAGGGGGACCGAAGGAAGGCGAGGGGCTGTGGGTGGGTGGAAGAGGGATGGGGATGGGGATGTGAAGAAGCGAGCCGGGAAAAGGCCGCGCGGCGCGATCGGGCAGTGACGGGGAGAAGGCGCCGAACTCGGCGCTGTCGTCTTGCTCTTGCTCTTGCTCTTGGTCTCTGTAAGGGTCTCTGTATGGGTTAAGATGTTGGTAGTGGTGTTGGCGATAATCCACGTCCTCCTCCTCATCATCATCATCGTCCCAGCTCTCCTCCCTCCCGTTTCTCTCCCTCCAACGCTGACCCGGACTTGAATTCGAGCCCGCCACGACGCGTTTCCCAGGCGAGCCCGAGCTTCGCGCGTCTTCAAAGTCGTCGTCCCAGTTCTCCGTCTCCGTCTCCCTCTGCCGCTGTTGTGGCTGCGGTTCGGTGGCATAATGCACATGCGTTTGCAAGGGGAAGTAAGCACCAGCCCCCGTACTCGGCCCCGCCCCCACGCCGTCCTCAGCATCCCAATCCTCGCTCAAAGCGCTAGCAGCGCTCGCGATCGACATCTTCCGCAGATCCGCCGCGGTGCCGCTCTGACTCCGTTTGTATTGCTGGTGGTGTGGCTTCGACATGGACTGAGGCTTGGAAGGGGACTGGGGTAGTGGGGAGGCGTGTGAGTGGGGGTTCGAAGGGGAGTGGGAAGGCGGCCGCCGTGACTGCGAGGCGGACCCAGATGCAGAGGCAGAGGCGGAGGGAGAGGTAGACGAAGAAAGTTGAAACTCGAAATCGTCATCCCAGTTCTCAGCTGGCTCAGAGTCTGTGAGAGGGAGAGAGACGCGTCTTCAGTCTCCATAACACAACCAAGAGAAGGGGGGGACACGTACCTATACCCAGAGACCGAGACTGGGACTGGGACCGTGCAGCCTGGTGCACAGCAGCAGAGGCCATCCTCTTCTATTACAGCGGCGGTCCAGGTACAGTGCAAGTGGCACGACCGCAGCTCTCGCATCCAATGCTGTCTAGCTTAGCTAGGGTAAGGGTCCTAACAACCCGGTGTATTCCAACAACGCGTGAAGAGGTCGTCTGGTTCGAGTGGTATCGTCGGCGTCGTTACTCGTCGTCGTCCTGAAAGGTGTCGTGTGTGCTGTGGTATGCGTGTCCGTATGCGTAATCCTGACAGCGTAATCTTCGCAACGTAATCCGTAAACGTCGTCTTCGCAGAATACAGTATGTGTAGTTTTGGAGGTATAGATCCTGGATATCGTCGTGGCCGTCGTCGCCCACTCAGGCAGACGTGAATGAATGAAAGGTGGCACGAAAAGAGAGAAACACGACGACTCGCGTTGTCCTTGTTTTTCGTTGACTTTCCCGCGCGTTAGGGTTAGGTCTTGTGGCACCTCTCTCTCTCCTCTCCTCTTGGTCCTTCGCTGCTCTCCTCTCCTGCTGACCGATGAGACTTTGAGTCCTTCCACTGGCAATCAAACCACCCGACCTCAGGAAATATTGACATCGCATCTACTGTACCATTTCATTCAATTCGGCAGGCCATGTGACGCGTGACGGCCCTGCCGAACTTATGGTTTCGTCAGGCGGGTAAACCGCCCGTGACGTGCCCAAAATTGCGGCATGGCGCCGCAGGCCGCAAAATTTGTCGTGTTTAAACTATAAGTTTACTCGAGTCCAATACAAACCGACCATGACCTAAGGGGCACACGTTCAATCGCCTCGCTTGTCCTGAACAGCAGGCATTCGCATTTTTACACAAGCTGACCCGTTCGCTAGGGATCAGCACGGGTAACCCTGGGGTATTCCAGGGCTACCCGTACCCTTACCCCCGCAAACCCGTACCCGCGCTCAAGGGTACGGGTTTTTCGAGGGTACGGGTACGGGTTGAGCGCGGGTATGGGTTTTCGCGGGTACAGGTACGGGTTGGGTACATGTCGAGGCAGGTAGGGTGGGTGGAGCGAATTTTTTGTCACAGACACTGATACTGTAGAGGCTCCATGCTATTTTATGTAGTTCTACGTAAGAAAAACATTGAAAATTAAATTAATAGAGTACTAAATATAATTACTTACCATCTTTGAGCTATTATAACCTCGTTTATGACCTACCCCTTCCTATTTTACGAACCAAACCTTACCGGAGACATTTTTAAATTTGCCTCCGCTAACAAAACCTTCGCCCGGAACACCCAATAGGCGCCGAGTTGAGCTCGGCGCCTGACCCGCCAACCCGTGTCGGGGGTACGGGTTTTTGGAGGGTACAAAATCGCCTACCCGTACCCGTACCCCAGCAAAACCCGCACCCGAACCCGCGCGGGTCGCTGTACCCGTGCCGATCCCTACCGTTCGCTTGTTGGACACTCAGTGATTCAAAGCGTACATATATATATTAGGGAATGCCTCATTAGGTAACAACTTGGGAGAGGACGAAACAGAGATCTCCTTTCATAGGACTCTCTTTCTGACACTCACGTCCTCTCCCAGGTAAGATATTCTCGTAGGACTCTCTGTTCTGACACTCACGTCCTCTCCCAGTCACAGAGGTGTTAAATTTTGCCTATTCAGAATTAAAATTCCATCGTTCCTCACCTTACTATGACCCATGAAGGACAATTTGCGCGAAACATCTCCTTTACCTCAGGTGAGACACACCGAGAGGACAACGCCAGCGGCATTCAACGAGTCGATAACTCCTCCGCCGCTAAGAGTTCCGCTCATAAATCGGCTCACGAGTCCAATACAGCCGGGGAATCGTCTCATTCATCGTCTTACAAGTCCAACTCAGAGTCACTCTTCGTCGTCAGAGCCCTTGACGAAATTTTGGAGGAATTCCGAAACAAGCAGATCCCAAAAACTCGAGCAATCGCACTCCTCACGCATAAACTCGAGTTTAATCCTGCCAAAGACGAACCTGAGAAGGATGCTGCCCTCGCGCAGTACCTTACCGCCATTGAATCCATCGAGCGTCTCGCTTCTGAAGCGGTTGAACGTGGCAAGCACGCTGCAAGAGGTCTCACCCAGTCAGGAGATACCGCAGACGATCCCACACCGGTCGTTGACGCTGAGGGAAAGACTAAGCCCATTAGCGCCCAAGAAACGGAAGCGTTCGTCAGGTCTCTCGTTCTCGACCAATCCCGAAAACGCGAGCGCGAGCCGAGCGTTTCGAGCGACGAAGAAGACGCTCCTGGAGAGGATGGAGAGCCCGAAGATACGTCCAATAAGAAAAAACGAGTATTCGAAAAGGATATGCCGTGGTTCGTCCGAGAATCCGCTGCGCGCCAATCGGCGAATCCAAGCTGCACGAAAACTCGAGAAATTCTTACCGTATTCGCACGAGACTACGCGACCGTTAAACACTGGATCACCGTCTCCATCAGTGCGCCTTCCGGTTTCCCATCTGCCGAATGGGATAACATCATCAAAGGAAAGCCCGTCAACCTTGATAGTGTCCTCAGCTCCCTCCACCATATATCTCCAGTCAAAGAGAATATTGGACGCGTGGGATCGACTGAGATTAGTCTTGGACGTTCCGAACCTTCTAGGAAGGTCAGAACCAGTGGGGAATGGACCTCCGCATGGAATGCGACCATTAAAGCAACCGCGTTTGCATTCCCCCATCGAGAAACCGAACTCCGTGAATACGGCGACTACATGGACCGGGAGTTTTCATCGAAAGTGGTCTCGGCCCATCGAAAACTCATCCTCTACGACGAGGCCGTCAGAGGTGAAGTCGCAGGTGGACAGAAGATCGTACTCACCGACCGCAGTCATTTCTCGTACATCTACTCCGCTATTGTCCTCCCCGACGGAATCGAATCCGAATTCGGAAAGGGTTTTACCAAATTGAAAGAGAGCAAGTGGATATCAGAGATATGCCGACGCTTCAATTCGATCCTCGGATGCCCTAACTCCAATGCGACTTGCCAATACCGACACCTCTGCGGAAAATGCAAGCAACCCGGTCACTCCAGACCGGATTGCCCTGAGGGAGAGAGAAAGACTTCGCAGAAGTCTTTATCCTAAATATCTTCGGTATAATATCTTCCGTGAAGATTTGTCCCTCCTTTCCACGGCAGATTGGACCGAAACCGCATCTCCCTTACCGTCGCCTCCGAAACGTGAAATCGAAAATCCCATCGTCGCAAAAACTATTGCAGAAAATCCATCTTTATTCAAAATCATCACTCCCATCAATGTTGATCGTTTTCAGGCCTTGCTGAAAGATCACCCGAATCAACCTTTTGTATCATCTGTTTGTCGTGGCCTTCGCGAGGGTTTCTGGCCATGGGCCGATACTCTCAAAGAGGGATATCCAACGACTCATGATGCGTCTTTACCAACTGTGAAAAACCCGACTGAAGCCGCTTTTCTTCGTGACCAAAAGGATATCGAGCAACAAAAGGAGCGCTTTTCTGCTTTTGGCAAGGATCTCCTTCCCGGTATGTACAGCATGCCTATTCACGCAGTGCCAAAACCTGGATCATCAGATCTTCGTATGGTCACTGACCAGAACTGACCAAGTCGCACTCATGAATCTTTGGACGGAACTCGGTATTCCTTTTAAAGAGAAGAAGCAAGTCTTCGGATCTCCCCTTGTCGTAATTGGGATCGAAGTAGATCCTAATGCCATGACATTCACCCTTCCCGAGTCGGCGCGCCTTGACATGATTGCTGAAATTGAACGCTTCTGTTCTATTCCGCAAGGCTCTCGTGGCGCAAGACATACATTGCGTGAATGGCAACGACTTGCCGGCTGGATTAATTGGGGTTTTAATGTCTTTCCGCTTCTACGTCCTTGCTTGAACAACTTCTACGAGAAGATCTCAGGCAAAGATGCTCCTAATGCCGACATTTGGGTCAATAATCTTGTTCGCGATGATCTCCTTTGGGCGGCTAAACATATCAAATCTTCGTCCGGCGTATACCTATTACGCTCCTTGGATTGGGACCTCTCCCAATCTGACTTAACCATCTATTGCGACGCCTGCATGGATGGTATGGGATTCTGGTATCCTGACCATTCCGTCGGGTACTATTCTGACGTCCCACCGGATATTCCCAGTGACTTCATTTTTTATTATGAAGCATTATGCGTTCTAAGCGCGCTTATCCATGCCTCAACACTGGCCGAAAATCCCATCCGAATCATTATTTTTACGGATAACACGAACACAGTGGATATATTCAATTCTATGCGTGGTTTACCCGCATATAATTATATTCTACGTGAGTCTGTTAACATCCGTTTAGCATCCGAACATCAACTTCGAGTCTTGCATGTCCCTGGACTCAAAAATGAGGTCGCTGATGCTATTTCTCGACGACAATTCGTCAGAGCGCTATCCTTACATCCTGGACTTCGATTTAGATTTTTTGAACCCCCTCATTTGCCGCTGGGGGCAATCAAAAAATGATTTCATCCAGTCGACCATCCAGGCAACCTGCAAGGGAAGCCTGGACGCGCGAGCGCCTCGAACGCGAACGCGCAATTGCTCTAGGTCAAGCAATTGATTCCAATACTTGGAATAATTATTCTTTGGCGCTTAATTCATATCTCGAATTTATCAAACTCCATAACTTTCCTGTGGATCCCACCCCGGATACACTATCCTTCTTCACCGTTTTCATGTGTTTCCACATAAAGCCCGACTCTGTCGACACTTATCTTTCCGGAATATGCCAACAGTTAGAAGTCTACTTCCCCGAAGTTCGCAAAAACCGAAATTCTCCACTTGTTCACCGCACTTTACAGGGATGTAAACGGATTCGTGCCGTTCCAACCTCCCGTAAACGTGCGTTAACCATCGACAATCTTCTCCTTATAATTGATCACTACGCTGGTTCAACGGATCACGATGATCTTCTTTTCGTTGCCCAGTTGCTCGTCGGCGTATTCGCTTTGCTTCGTCTTGGGGAATTGACGTACCCAGATTCGAAGAAGCTGCGTAACCCTTTAAAAATCGCAAAGCGGACATCCTTGATCATTTCAAACGAATCGTTTGAATTTTTCTTGCCTGGTCACAAAGCAGACAAGTTCTTCGAAGGAAATATAATCCTTCTCACTTGATTTCCACATGCAAGAATTGACGTATACCGTCATTTCATCGCATATATTACGTCGAGAGATAAACTGCTTCCATTCAGCTCTCCGTTATGGCTCCGCAAAGATGGGAGTGTTCCAACAAGATCTTTCATCATCAACCGTCTCCATTCATTCTTCGAAAATGACATCGCAGGCCAATCACTACGTGCTGGCGGAGCGACTATACTTGCTGAATTGGGATCACCACCATCCCTAATTCAAGCTATTGGTCGATGGACATCTGAGTCTTTTCGAATCTATGTTCGTAAAAATCCAGTCCTCATTCAAGCCATGCTCTTTGCAAGAAAACGCGATCCTAGCCTTCCCAGTTTTTAACGACTCCCATTTCTCTTTTACCCACCACGGGTTGTATTAATATTTCTCTCGCACTCCTCACATCGTTCCTCATCTTCATCATTCCAAAAAAAAAAAAAAAAAAATTATAGGAATATAGGACTACCTTGCTTTCGAAATACACGTTTTGGAGCTCACGCCTGGCTTAGCCGACGTTGGGTTTCCATTACCTACAAAAAATCACCTCTGTGACCCATTTAGTCAAGGTTTGAATTGGTCGTGTTTAAACTATAAGTTTACTCGAGTCCAATACAAACCGACCATGACCTAAGGGGCACACGTTCAATCGCCTCGCTTGTCCTGAACAGCAGGCATTTGCATTTTTACACAAGCTGACCCGTTCGCTTGTTGGACACTCAGTGATTCAAAGCGTACATATATATATTAGGGAATGCCTCATTAGGTAACAACTTGGGAGAGGACGAAACAGAGATCTCCTTTCCTAGGACTCTCTTTCTGACACTCACGTCCTCTCCCAGGTAAGATATTCTCGTAGGACTCTCTGTTCTGACACTCACGTCCTCTCCCAGTCACAGAGGTGTTAAATTTTGCCTACCCACCCGCCTGCTTCCCTATCTACTTTCTTTTTGTATTTTGGACTACCTTGCTTTACGAGTCCCCTTTAGGGGATGTCGTTCTTTCAATACGAGGTCGCAAAGCATGGAAATTAAGGTCGTATATATGGTAATAATTTCAGGGTCCTCTTACCTTTCCGAGGCAAAACTCAGGGGATTTCTCTAGTTTCAGGGTCCTTTGTAGTAATGTTGCTTACGAGTTACACTATTTGACAAATTCCCACGACCTTTAGGTTGTGGGTTTTGGGGTGCATTCGATTTCCTTTTTCTGAAAAATCAGATTTCACGGCATTTCTCGTGACTTTCGTGCCGAACCAATCAGAGACTTGAGCGAGCCAAGTGCTAAACACTCCTTTCCGTCTCTCTTTCCATGCCCTCCATCGTCGTTCTTGGTTCCTCTCTGGTCTTTGCAAAGGTTCTGGTTTTTGGGGTGCTTTCTACATCTTTTTTCTGAAAATTCAGATTTCACATGATCGTTTTGCTGAGCCAACCAATGATTTCACGCTTTTTCAAGCATAATGGAATTCAGAACACGAATTTTCATGATTTCGCGTCCTTCAAAGATCTCCGCGTTTTTCTCTCAAGGCAGAAACAGTCAAGTTTAGATGCAATTGAGTTTAAAATATTCGAGTCATGACTTACTAACAAAAATTCTAAGGAAACGACCTGCACTACGAAAGCAATAGCAATGAAAAAAACGAATGGGGGTTTTAGAGTACTTTTTCGACAGCTACGAACAAGCCGTGTAAAATACAGAGATTTCCTGACAGAATAAAGATGAAAAAGGGAGTGGGCCTTGCCGGTAGCGACCGGCACTGCGTAGCTTATTTTGATTACAGCCTCATTGGCAACGAAGGGTCACGAGGTCGCATGTCGCCAGGGGGCAACTTGAACGAACTTCAGTCTTCCAGCACGCACTTGGCCTCACCCCGCTCAGGCTCCTTGTATGCCATTCCCCAGCTGCGGCGCCTGCGATCAAACATACGAACGAATGAACGGAAAGCGTATGGAGTGGTGGTGACGACGACGACAGCAGCAAGTCGAGATCGCGGGATGGCAGACAAGCGAGAGCGAGAGCCTTCCAGGTATTTAATTGCATTCCTTCTTTGTGCCATAACTTACGGATGACGACAGAATTGAGCCTGGATCTACGACGAACCCCCTCGTCGTGTGCTTTCTCATATGCTTTGACGTCTGGACCCATGCAGATGTCATCCGCGTCGGCAACCGTCCAGAGCTCATCCTTTTCACCATTGCTGCCTCCGTCGTCGGTCTGGCCGACGTGGAACGTTCATTTCGCGTGGTTCAATTGGAGGTAGTTCTCTGGAAGATTTGGGATTCTTCAGGTGTTTTTTTTTCTTCGTATTTTGTGTATTAGTCTGCTTGTTGCTTTCTTTCTGATACTTGTTCGTACTTCTAGGAAGACAGCGCTGGAGCAGCTGGCGCAGCTCATGGGTCCTCCTTCTGCAGATGCACGACACGTTGAGGGTGAGCGTGGGGCAGCACCTTGGGTTCGAGCTGGATGCTAAGCTTGCAGGTGAGTTTTTAATGTTTCTTTACGCGTCTTTTCCGTTACTTTCGTTTCGTTTCTCTCTGGTTCCACCTCCTTTCTTTTTCCTGCGTCATTCCTTCTTAAACGAGAGGTTTCGACGTTTTCAATGCGTCCTTTTGGATTATTTTTGCTTCAAGTTCATATCCCCCTTTCTTTCCTTCATCATTTCTTCCTTGCTTGCGGGTTTCAATGTTTTTGACGCGTCTTTTCGTTGCTTTTGTTTCGTCCTTTTTCTCCTGTTCTTTCGTCACTCCTTCCCATCTGAGCATACACACATATCATTTTCCGTGCTGACCCGCCTCTACAGAAAACATGCGATATCTATCTATAATATTCTATATGACCTCCAAGAAGCCAACGAACACACGACCATCGACGAGCGTTTGGATTCGTCTTCGCCTGTGCCTGCGCCTTTAAACCGCGATTCGTGGCACAAAAACAAAGACGCGCGCTCGGCACGCTTGGGTTGGAGTACTTTGACTTCCCTGCCGTATCCTTCCCACATGACGAAGACACGTACAAAGACTCTTGGGACGACGACGCTGACGACGAGACGATGGGCGCTCTGGGGTTCTTTATGAGCACGCCAGGGATTATAGGGTGGGATGAACTCGAGCTCGGCGGGGTGGGCGGAATCTGTGCCTTGGTGGGTTCGGGTATGGGTATGGGTACAGGTACGGGTATACGAGGTCACGAAGAATCCTGTTTTGAAGACGACGGCAAAAGCGAGACGAGAGGCTCGCGGAGGCTCTTCGTAGGTGGGCCTGGAATCCTGGGGTGGGCTCCGGCTTTGCAGCGTGGATGGACGGGTGGACCCGTGCTTGGTAGTATGGGTTACGTTTGGGTATGGGTATGTGTACGGTACGGGTGCTGGTATCGGTATGTTCATGCAAGGGGGCAGATGGATGATGGAATGGTGGGAGGGAAGTTTCTAGGAGAATGCGTGATGCTATTTATTGACGTTGGCCCGGTGTTATAGCACGGTTTTTTGCTAGTTTTCTGTAAAGGGTAATTTTATTGTATGCGTGTAACTCTGATCGCTATTGAGTTGAAGGTCTTAGACTTGTCATGACAGATCTGATAGACGCTTGGATGGGCACTTCTTTCATTTCCTGGAGTAAGCACCCAGTAAATATGGGAGATTATCAACCCCGGGAGTCAGGAAGTGAAGGGAATGATCTTAAAAAGGAATATTTTTTAAGGGGTTGGGATAGCTCAATGGCATTTGAGCTGGTATATCTTATGAAGGATTAAGCCAGAATACGTGATCGAAAGCGTTCAGGGCCTTACAAATTTGAGATTCTATTAAATAATTTTACCATACTGTTCTGCCCCTTTTCTATCTATTACACCTTGATTCAAAAAGAGCTGGACATGAACTTCGAGGCGGTCTGGTGTAGGAAGTTATTTTAGGACTATATCACGTACGAGAAATGGGTCAACGTTAACACACCAAAAATCTTTCAATTTACTCTTTCAATGCCTTCCCAGCTTCTACTCGGGCCAAATACCAAGAAATCTCCCGCGTTACAGCTCTTTTCCAGCGAGTGTGTAGCCTTGATAGTGGTCCGAACTTGTGTCCACTGTCTACGTGCCAGTGCGGTCAGCTCTTCGGAGATGTCAGATTTTGGGAGTACATGGGCGAGGCATTTTAATCCGAGGTGGAATACCCTATCAGAAACACAAACGCGACGACACCGACCTACGGTTGGCACCTCGTGGCACATCGAAATTTGAAGTGACGAAGAGCGAACAGTACACCTTCAGTTTAAATTTGTAATAGAAAGGGATCAAGATGAATTATTTAAAATTTGTGTTCACTAGTCAAAGGGATGTAGATAAAAAATAATGCATATAAACTACGATACATGGTCGATAAGTATTGGGAGCGAAAGAGACTCGACTGGGGACGAGTTTTGCCGTGCGAAGCATCGGCCTTCAACCCCAAGTTCGAAATACACGTTTTGGAGCTCACGCCTGGCTTAGCCGACGTTGGGTTTCCATTACCTACAAAAAATCACCTCTGTGACCCATTTAGTCAAGGTTTGAATTGGAGGCTATAACGGCGAAACGGTTTTGGCACCTCTCAAAAATCTCCGTGACAACCATTACATTTCGGCGATTTTGAGGGCTCTGTGACGCGTTACTGCCGAATTGAATGAAATGGTACAGTAATCGCGCCTCGAGGCGCGTCGATTTAGACGGCTTTTCTTTGTTGCCTTTCTGGAACTCGAACCAGACCCACGCTCCTGATGGGTGTCGCACCAGTCTGCGTCCCTGGCTTTGTTCCCTTTCCGCTTGATTCGTGAGTACTTGAGTCTTGACTAGTTCAAGAGTCAAGCGAATTCGAATTCGAATTTTAGGAAGGCCGCCGAGTCGAATGTAAGCTTGACGAGGGAGGACCATCGCAATACGACAACGACAACGATCCGGCTTTGTACTCTGCTCTACATTCGACTCGGCGGCCTTCCTAAAATTCGAATTCGAATGCTCGCTCTTACAGCTACATGCAAAACCGTAGACAGTTTTCTAAAATCCCTTCAGTGCGCCTGTATTTGTGTAAACAATTGTTTTTGGTCAGCTCCACGCGTCGGTCCTCCTGACAAGGCCTTATTCCGAATAACCCGCCAGCAAATTACTCCAATATGGAGCCATCTAAGGGTCCTTGGAGCAGAAGCACTCCTCCCACGTCAATAATTTGCTGAAAATGGGTATTTACCCAAACAACGGCACACAATGTGAATTTTTGAAAAACTGTCTACGGTTTTGCATGTAGCTGTAAGCATCCTCAACTCCTTTGTCCACTCAACCATCGCATGATTCATCTCAAACGCGCCCAAGCACTGTCCGACATCTTGTCTCCGTCCGCGTCAGTTCTCGAGTTTTACAAGACACCGCTGACCATGTGTTCACCTCGACCTTTCGAAGCATATGTACGCACGTATTGACATCACACTGGTACTTGCTCTCATAATTGAGGAACGCATAGAAGGGCAAAATGTCAGAGCAAAACTCGAGCGACGTGGAGTGGCAGCCAGTGGCAAGTAACGGTTCCTTGCAATGTCGACAGCAGCGCATGTTAGATTTCATACTTCATTTCGTAGTGTAGTCACTCTCGTCACACATTTCAAACCCCGCTCGCTCGTAGTTCAACTCGCTCGCTCTCGTTCTGTTTCCTCAGTCGTTGTTATCCACGGCTGAGGTATGTCACATTCATTACATTTCATTCCAT
This sequence comes from Galerina sulciceps, assembly GCA_023014345.1. Classification (NCBI taxonomy): domain Eukaryota; kingdom Fungi; phylum Basidiomycota; class Agaricomycetes; order Agaricales; family Galerinaceae; genus Galerina; species Galerina sulciceps. The sequence continues at coordinate 499,299 of JAEDXJ010000001.1, forward strand.
CTACTTACTGTACCTTTCCTTTAGTCTAACTCACATCCTGTTAGGTACAGTCTAATACACCATAGTCGTTGTTATCCACGGCTGAGTCTAACTCACATCCTGTTAGGTTATGGGCCCCGCCGCCTAAAGGCTCCATTTAGACCAGCTACGACGTCCCGGAACACACTCGCTACCCCGGTCCCTCTCGCTCTCGTAACGACATCACGAACCCCCGCTCCAACGACACCTGCCACCCGTTTTCGTCACCTGCCACCCATTTTCGTCACCGCCGACCGTAATACGCGACACGTCACACGTTGAATGGGCGACGACTCGGAAGCCACACCGAAAATGGCCGCGCGAACGCTCAGTTGGGATCTTCCTCACGCCGCGTCAACGTACTTCCCGAAATCGCAGGAGGACCGCCTCGAGAATGAGAACAACTATTATGTTTGGTCCATCCGAATGCGGACTGCCTATGAGGCCTGCGACCTATGGGAGATTATCAGTGGCACTGAGAAGAAGCCCGAGGACGACTCTAAGGATCTTGAAGCTATGAAGGAATGGAGAAAGAAGGATAAGGCTGCTACTGCTTTGATGCACCAATGCATTAAGCCAGAACTCGTCGTCAAGGTTGCTACAATGGAAACTGCAAAGGATAAATGGGAGGTCTTTTCCTCGGAATTTGGCCAGACTGGTATTGGATCGCTCATGCTCTGGTTCCGCCGTCTCGTCACCCCGCTAGCCCCTGGGGGCGATATCTCTGCCCATGTTACTACTTTCCAGGAGGCTATTCGCCATCTCACTAATGCATCCTTTGATATGCCTGACTACGTCACCGCCGCTCTCCTCATCTCTACCCTTCCAGCCAATCCTAAGGACTCGGAATCTTGGCACCACTATACCGTTGGGATGAAGCTCGATAAGACCACCACCCTCTCCTCCGTTATCAACAGTATACTCGAAGAGAAGCGTCGCCTCCAGACCTTCGAGATATCTGAAACCCAAAAGCAGGAAGCCACGTACGCCGCTTTGGAGCAATCCGCTCGCAGCCGTGGCCGACCTTTTTGCTCTAACTGCAAGGTCGAAGGTCATACGACCGATAACTGCTGGGCGAAAGGGGGAGCTAAGGAAGGTCAGAGGCCGAAACGCAAGGGGAAAAAGAAGGGTAAAGCTAAGGGCAAGGAAAAGGCCCACAATACTACGGATGATGGAGACGAAGACGTGGAATCGAATCATGTAAAGTTCGAATTGACATTTATGGCTACTGAAGCCGACTTTTCCGCTTATCCTTCGAACGATTCTAAGTCTATTTCAAACTCTCCTCAAGCGACGGAAGACTCTCCAGTTTCTGCAGACATATCGTTGAGCACGTCCACCATCCTTGATTCCGGAACATCATCTAGTATCCTCTCCGACCGCTCTGATTTCAATGAAATCATTCCTTCATCTGGTAAGATCTCTGGTTTTGGTAACAGATCTCGAAACATTGGAGGTCGCGGTACGGCATCCCTCATGGCTAAGCTACCGAAAGGTGGCGTCGCTAAACTCAACCTCAAGGACACCTGTTACGTGCCGGATTCAAATATCAATCTTATCTCGGTTCCACGTCTCGACGAAGCAAAATGTTATACCGTCTTTGGGAATGGTCAATGTGTCACCTTTCACAAGGATGATAACGGCCAATTTATCAAGGATATTATTGCTCGCGAAAAGGTAGTTCTCACCGGTACGAAGGGACCCGACCGTCTATATCACCCCAATATCACCTCTTCACCTAAAGAGACCTCGTATTCCACCAAACCTCTATCCGACCTTGAGAAGTTACACCATCGTATGGGTCATCTCAACTATCCCGCTGTTAAGGCCATGGTACGGAAAGGTCTAGCCACAGGAATTTCGCTATCTAAGCAGGATCTCAAAAGCGAGTCGCCAATATGCGCTGCTTGCGTTCAAGGCAAGATGACAAGAGCTTCCTTCCCAGTCTCTAAGACGGATAGGAATCCAGAAATTCTTGGCCTCGTTCATTCGGATCTTTGGGGACCCGCGCCAGTTCGCTCCCTTCATAAAGGATCTCGATACACCATCACTTTCACCGACGATAATTCGCGCTGGGTATGGGTTTATTTCCTCCAACTCAAGAGTGAAGCCTTCGCTGCCTTCAAGCAGTGGCTCGCCGAAGTTGAGAAGGAAACCGGTAAAAAGCTCAAAGTCTTCAGAACAGATAATGGACCTGAATATATCACCAATGAATGGATCGCGTTTATGAAGGAACGAGGTATTCGATGGGAAACCACCTCCACTTATACACCGGAGCAAAATGGTATCTCCGAACGTCTCAATCAAACCATCTTTAATCGCGTCCGGACCGTCATCATCGACGGTGGTCTTCCTCTTTCATTCTGGGCTAAGGGTGTAGCCTATACTATCTGGCTCAAAAACCGGCAACCTGTTTCTGCTTTACCAAATCAAACCCCTTATGAGGTCTATCGCAAGAAGAAACCCGACTTATCTCGTGCGCATCGCTTCGGTTGCAGGGCATTCCTGTACAATAATACGCCTGGACGGAGTAAGCTTGATCCTCGAGCTGAAGAAGTTATTTTTCTAGGCTTTTCTACGACTCAAAAGGCTTGGGAGGTCTATTGTCCAAAGACGAAAAAGTGTGTCTTTTCGACGCATGTTCGCTTTGATGACTCAACAATCGGTAAATCTTTGCCACTTCTTCCGTCCGAGGGGGAGATAGATTATTCTGCTCTTCAAAGCAAATGCTCTCAGGACGAAGAAGAAGCACCTCCAAAAACCTCACCACCTCCTTCCTTGCCTCCTAAAGTCACCCCTTCAGTCAATCCTCCGCAAATTGCTGAAATCACTCCACTTCCTGCTCCTACTCCTGCTCCTAAACCCAAACGTGCTTATAACAAAAGACCTCTTCCACCTCCTCGTGAAATGCCTGCTCGAAAGGCTGCTAACCGAGAGAACCCTCCTGTTCCTTCATCCAGTTCAACCTCTGCTCAGTCATCAAATTCCTCCGTTCCATTCCCTAGTTCGGAATCTGATCCAACTGAAGATGATTCATCCTCTAACCCCATTCCAGGGGGAGAATCTTCTGAGGCTGAAGCAACCTTGATTACGGAACATGAAGACGATTGGAAGGACTTTGCTCATCACATTTCCAGTGACGATCCACGTACGGTTGCAGAGGCGAAAGCTTCTCCTGACTGGCCTCACTGGGAAGCAGCCATGGAAAGAGAGCATGAAGCCATCCTTCGCCTGGGTACCTATTCCCTAGGTGAACTCCCTCCTGATCGCAAAGCGATCGGAAGCAAATGGGTATTCCGAAAGAAACGTGGGCTTAATGGTGAAACAATCTATAAAGCCCGTATCGTTGCTCAAGGATTCTCCCAAATTCCTGGAGTCGACTTCTTTCAGACCTACGCTCCTGTAGCGCGGATCGAAACCATTCGGCTCCTCATGGCTATCGCAGCTATCAATGATTGGGAATTTCATGTCGTGGATGTTGACTCTGCTTTTCTCAACAGTCTCATTCCGAAGGATCAAATCACCTACATGAAACAGCCACCTGGACTCACCGTCGAAGGAAAGGAAGACCTGGTTTGGATTCTCTTCAAGGCTCTTTATGGTCTCAAACAATCTGCTTACCTCTGGTACCAACGCCTTCTTGAGATCCTCACCAAACTTGGTTTTTCTGTCCTTAAATCTGATCCCTGTATCTTCATTCGACGATCTTCCACTGGTCTGACTATCATCTCTGCTCATGTTGATGACTTAGGTCTTTTCGCCACCTCAGTCACTGAGATTGAGCTTGTCAAATCCCAGATCCGAGAACATGTTTCCATCAAGGACCAAGGTGAAGCCAAAACTATTCTTGGTATGGATATCATTCGAGATCGCAAAAACCGAACCATCACCCTCTCTCATCGCCATCTCATCAACAAAGTTGTCAAGGACTTTAATATGCAAGAGGCAAAACCGGTTTACTCTCCCATGAATGCATCATCTCGCCTTTCCAAGGCTGACTCTCCTTCATCACCTGAACAGAAACAGGAGATGCACAATATCCCATACCAGGAAGCTGTAGGTTCTCTCATGCATATTGCTGTCAATACTCGTCCAGATATTGCATTCGCTGTCCAGCAAGTTGCCCAATTCATGTCCAACCCAGGTCAACCTCACTGGAAGGCTGTCAAGCGCATTATTGCATACCTGAAGACCACTCAAAACCTTGCTCTCACTCTTGGAGGTAGGGCTGAGCACGGGTGCGGGTCCTCACAGGTAACCTGGAGGTATACCCGTGGGAATACCTCCAGGTACTATGACCCGCGGATCCGGTTCACCCGCAGTGACGGGTCCTCGAGGGTCCAGGCTTCGATTTTTTGGCTACCAGGTAACCCACAGGTACCCGTAGATTTTGTACTATATATTTATTGGGCAGAGCGTAGATGGTCGGCAAGCATAAGAACTTGAAGAAGAGGTTAGTCCAGGATCAGACAAGTCAGGTGACCAGTGACCAACAAAATTCAACGCGATTGAAAAGCAAAGTTCAATTTCTCTCAACAATCTTCGTCGACACTCCCTCATCTCTTTGTCGACACTCCCCTTTCACTTGCTGTCATACGCCTGCCCGCCACCATCAAGGTAAGTTACTGCTCATATAGCCGGGGCTCAATACTCAAGGGCCAAACCGCACAGCCGCCCGCCCAAATTTGGTGCGACCAATCAGGCATTTTCAAGAAATGCCTGATTGGTCACACCAAACCTCAACGACCATTTCCCCGACATATGTCAATATGAAGCACCACCCACACCCTTATACTTCAACTAGGTAGTGTACATGGCATAGAAAACCCCGATTCAGTGCTCCTGCGACACAGTCACACGACACGAGTTCGTTCTTGGGCTGGGTCTGGAGGCGTGGATGATAAAGTGAGTAAATGTTTGTTTTTTTGTCATTTACTCCCTTCTTACCTCGTTGGTAGCTCGCCTGACCTCCACACACATCCTTCACGCTGCAACGTACAACCCTACTATGCAAAAACAAGTTAGACACCCACCGAGGATGCTCCGATTCAGCACACCCGCGGCGCCATCACACGATGAGAACGAGCACAGACCAACATTTATGTTGGTCCATAACCCAGTTACCTCAAACTAAAGCCCTCGTATTGTGATGACTATGAAGTAGATTGGCGGGTTCACTGCGCAGAAGGAGAGATAACAAAGAAAGGGGGATTGTGTAGTCCATCCGGTGCGTCATGAATCCTGTATATGCAACTCACTTCACTGATGATTTTATTCCCTCCCAGTTGATTCATTTCAGTTATGTGTTGCTTATGACACGTCTTCGGTGTTTGGCAACGTTAAACGTGAAGGCCTGTCAGGATGCCTGAGTGTATGTCGTATTACTCTCAATTTTAAATATCCTCTTGACTAACTCTTACCGTTTAGCACATCTTCGACATTAACTTGCGAGACCGTCAAGGGATCGACCCACTCTTCTGCGCGAAGGGTCAAGACCTGCAGCTGGTGGTGTAAGTGCGTGCCTTGTAGCTGGGCGAGCCGTGAGATGTCGAATGGGCAGGTTTTGAAATCCAAAGGTCGTGTAAATGACGAGTCTTCCTTCTAGCGCTTTTCAGCGGCGCGGAAGTACTTTAATGTTCTGCGTGAAGATATAACTCCCGTCGATGCTCTGGACGAGTGGTTGAGTAGCCCGATTATCAACACCCGCCAGGATCCCATCACTTACTGGTTGGGAATGTGGACCGCCGGCCATCCATTGGCTCCAATGGCACTTGACTTCTTGTCGATCCCTGGTAATTATTCAATTATATCATTTCAATTGGTGTTACTAATATTTTTTCAACAGCGAGTTCTACCGATGTCGAGCGCTCTTTTTCGAAAGGCGGTCTCACAGTCTCAAAGTTTCGACACTCGCTAGCAGATGAGTCTGTTCGTGCTGCCTCGGTTCTTGGATCGTGGTCAGGCATCAAAGGTGCGATACCCACAGAACATATTCTTGAAGTACTCGAGGACAAGCCCAGACGACCGAGAAAGAAGAAGCAGAAGCTAAGCGAGATGGTCACTGCAACAACTGATGTAATTGAAATTTCTTAGTTTTACTTTAGTCGTTTTTTGTCGAATATACTATGTTTCATTGTTACCTACAGGTATACCTGCGGGTACCTGCGAATACCTGTGATCTTGGGTATACCTGTGAGTACCCGCAACCTGCAGGTTTTTGACCTGCGGGTCCAGGTGATCCGTGGGAACGGGTCTTCGCAGGTCTGGGTATGAGTTTGGTAGCAAAAATACCTGCAGGTACAGGTGCGGGTAACCTACAGGTGCACCCGTGCTCAGCCCTACTTGGAGGTCATGCATATTCCCGATTCACTGCTTCTCCCCTCATAGCCTATTCCGACTCGGACCATTGCAGCTCACGTGACCACGCTCGATCCATCTCTGGCTTTGGACTTTTCTATGGTCAAGGCGTATTCTCCTGGTCCGCAAAGAAACAAACCTCAACTGCCACTTCAACTGGCGAGGCTGAACTTTACGCAGGATTACGTGCTGGAACCGAAATCACCTGGATTCGTTCATTCCTGTTTGAAATCGGTCTTGAACAACAATCTGCTACTACTCTCAAGATCGATAACAACTCTACCATTTCAATGATGGATCCACCTGCCAATATCCGACGTCTTGTAAAACATGTTCATATCTCTTTCTATTGGATTCGTGAAGCCGTTCAAGCTCAAGTCATTCATCCTACTTATATTCCTACCGACGACAATGTCGCCGACATTTTCACCAAGCCTCTTCCCATTGCTCGACACCAAAAACTCACAGAATTACTTGGATTTGTCGATCAACCCGATGCTCGTTGAGGGGGAGTGTTAGATTTCATACTTCATTTCGTAGTGTAGTCACTCTCGTCACACATTTCAAACCCCGCTCGCTCGTAGTTCAACTCGCTCGCTCTCGTTCTGTTTCCTCAGTCGTTGTTATCCACGGCTGAGTCTAACTCACATCCTGTTAGCGCAGCCTTTATGGATTTTGTTTAAAGTCCTAAATATAAATATTGAGAGCAAGAAATGCGTTAATCTTGTGTTCAGGTCTTCCGGAAGAGCGAGCTTCGACAGAAACCTGTGTAAGTACATACATGTAGCCATGCCATCTTAGCAGGAATCCAAGTACAGGTAGAACCAATTTAATTTCCACACGAAAAGACCGGAGGTCATGGTAATCGCAAGGGCTGTGCTACACGGGTCCTAGAGCCTGCACGCTGTACAGCCTGAGGGTTATCGACCCCCACGACACACTTTCTCTTGACCTTCGACAATGGATCCTTTCTCCATCGCTCTAGCCTCAATCACTCTGACCACCGCTGTAAAGGATATTGCTGAGCTAGTACAAAAGCTTGAACAGTCTTTCTCGAAGGTCTGCTCCTTGTCTGCTCTTCGAATTTTATCAGCATGCCAAAACTGACCAATCGTTACATGGCAAGCCCGCAGAAAACATTCGCGATGCAGGAATACTAGCTGCTGATGTCCGCCGGACGCTGGATCAGCTTAAGCGATTTCGCGATGAACAAGAAGAGATTCTAAGCGATGCACACGATATGAAAGCCGCCCTGTCTGATGTGATCAGGTAACAAATTTTTGAGAAAATGAAGGTGTTGTCATTGACAAAACAATCGCAGGGACATGGAGTCCGTCTGTGACAAGTGCTCTGGAATAGGACCCGTAACTGCAAGGAAGAGATTCGCCAAGTTCAAGGCCGTATTTAGTGCATGGAAGAACCGTAACAAAGTCGAATCCGAGATCAAAGAGCTCATGAATCGCATCAATCGGTGTTACAGTCAATTCATGGTGCATCCTCAATATTTTGTCTTTAGTCGGACCTTCCTGACCATCGTTGAACCATAGATGTTTTCTATTCTGAGAATTGAGAAGCGACTGATCGTCTCAAGCGTTCCCGTAGCCCAAGCGCCCAGTACAAGTCGGATCCAGATCTCGAGCACCGTTTCTGATGAATGCTTCACTAAATTTCTTGGAAGCAGCCCGGCAAAACCTCGCGATTTATCTCCTGAAATGTCTGCCGACTTCATTTCTAATGCCTTCCTTCGCCTTCAAATTGATACGATCAATGCAATTCTGGAGAGATTGTCTTCAACCGCCTTATACCCCATTGAAGAACCAGCTGGTGGCTACCTCCTCCCGTTTCAGGCAGTTCCAGCACTTTTGTTCATCGAGGATTGATCGATTTATTTTGCGGAAAGACGTTATAAGGCAAACGTTGCAAATTCAGACCATTTTGCAAGGCGACTCTGCGTCCCTGTCAGTGCAGGTGGGCGCATGCGCTTTGGAGAACCTCGCAACCCACTTGCACCAGCTGAACATGTACCCTGAGGCAGCTCTCATCGGTGCATGGGCTGTCAAGCTCTTTCGAACCTTAGTTTCCAGTCACCCAGCCACATATTTGCCCTATCTTGCCCTCTCCCTCACCCACCTGGCTCTGGCGTACGATGGAATTAACAACGTGAATGGCGCTCGTTCTTCAATTACTGAATCTCTTGCTATTTGCCAGTCGCTGCAATTGCCATATATATCCTTGGAAATAAAGCTTCTATTGCCTGTTGCATTGCAGATCTCTGCTTCAATGACTCCACTTAACAGAGATCCCCTTGAATTGCTACAAGACGCAGAAGCGGCTGTTCATTTCTTCGACAATATCATTGAAAGCAGCAAGCTCGGCAATGAAGATTTGCAGGTAGCCCAGAAAGCACTGGCAGTTTCAGACAGTTTTTCTATATCTGCAACTCATTTTCTTACTCAAACCTTGCATCACCTTTTGCCCGGATTCGCAGTATACGATTATGGCACCTCTTTACAACAATTCTCAACATCTCTTCAAAAAATTGGGCGTTTTACAGTCGCGTTTCAGGCACAACAAAAGGCACTAGAAGTTTTTAATTTTCTGGTTCCATTCCACCCCGAGCGCATGGATCTGGACCGGGCACATGCACTCTACCGCATTTTAAATGCAGATTTCCGGGATTTTCTACCGCCTCCAGACGCACTTCCGCTGTCACACGAGCTGATAGCCATTCGTAGGAAATATTTCGACAAGGATAGGCAAAGATATGGCAGGGACCTGTTCTATGCACTTTGGCAAAATGCCAATCTGTTAATAGAAATGAAGCGATATGAAGACGCTCTGCTAGTTTCGAATGAAGTGACAACTTTGGTTCAGGAATTAAATGAAGATCGACTTCTCATTGCAGTGTCTTTGGATAATGTTTCGTATGCCCTTCACTCTTTGGAACGTTATGACGAGGCAGTCGTTTCCCGCAAGGAATTACTCGATATTTATCGAACTATTCATAATTCCCCATCTCTTTTTGAGGCTCATGCTCATTACAATCTTGCTGAGGATCTTCAGAGTGCTGGACGATATCCGGAAGCAATTCACGAAGCTCAAACATGTATTATGCAATACCGGACATTGGCCTTCCAAGACCCTGGGCAGAACAGGAAATATTTGGCTAATGGCCTCTATTTGCTTTGCAATATCCTCTTCGTCGCCGATGAATACAAGAAAGCATTCGATGCCGGTCAAGAAGCATTTAGTCTCTACCATTCCATTATTCAAGACGAACCAAGCGCCCTCTCGGATTGTATTGCGTTTATACGTCTGCAAACACGCATTTCTCGGTACTCAGACAATGAGAGGGGGTCCATTGAACAAGGACAAAGTTTGATTCATTATTCAAACGAGTTGATCAAGATATTCCCAAACGAGAAAGAGCAGACTCTCATATATGCCACCTCCATCCATTCTCACAACTTGTCGAGGTTTGATCGACTTACGGAAGCGACTGTTGCGATTCAAGGAGCGCTAAACTGGTATGAGGAGATTCCGGCAGATACACCCACCGCTGTGGCGCTACATATGCGATGCCTTCGGCATATGGCTGTTGTGCTTCATGCCCGAGGGGATCCAGAGAGGGCGCTGGGTGCTTTAGAAAAAGCCATCGATATTGGAAAGGGATTTTCTTCAGATCCAGACGTTGTTGAATGGATCGCGTGGACAACCGCTGGTCGTGCTCGATGTCTTTTTGAGATTGGACGATACTCTGAAGCTTTGACCACCAGTCAGGATGCCGTTTCAGTCATTCATGATAGCGAGTCCTCGGACACCTTTGCTTTCGTTCGGTGTTTGCAAGTTGCTTTTATGGCACAGCAATTCCATGGGAAGACAGAAATGGCAATTAATGCCATACAGGAAGCTATCGACTTATCTCATTCGGCTATCATCACCACCAAAGACACAAGCACCCGATTGAGCCATCAGGTTGATCTATCACAGTGCCTTTGTTGTCTGTCCGAGGCTCAAGCTGACAGCGGAAACGAGGTTGAAGCAATGCGGCTTGCCAAAGAAAGCCTGGACGAGATCATGAAAGTTAAAGCAGCAAATTTAGTCTTACCCACGGATGATGTTCGAAAATCGCATATGGATACCCTTCACAATCTCTCCCTTCGTCTCGCCTCCGATGATAACCTTCCTCAGGCGCTGGACCTAATAGTCGAGGCAAGTTCTTACTATGAAAAACGCACACAGGCGCGCATTGGTTTGTATCCCGAATTCGCTTGGATCCTCCATTCGCAAGGCGTCCTCCAATGTGCTGCCGGACGAGACGAGGAAGGAACCGCAGCCAAAACCAAGCTCATAGACATACAGGAGCGTTTGGGCATAGCATTCCCCACCCTCGCACGCTGTGTCCAGCTCAAACTGGATCGCGAAAGCGGTCGTCCTTCGTGGGTTGCCTTGGTCGCTAAACTTGACCTTCATTGCAATCATCAAGGTTTGAACGACGGATAGAACCAATTAACGTTTCCTCCGATGTCGGTAGTGATGATCCTGACAGTAGACCGTTATAGCAAAGTAGTGTAAAGTTTTAGTCGGTGGCTTGAAATTTCAGAAATAAAAGTCAAGATTTACATACATGGACGCGATACCGAAGAGAAAATGCATTTGATACAAGGCGTAAATGCCACTCTTGATGTAGTCCCTTTTGTGGCGGTTAGCCACCAGACAAGAGGATGTAAATTTCAGCATTGAAGTTAGGATCGAGGTGAGGAGACTGGAAACCGGCGACGAGCACCGTTGCTCTCGACCTCAGAATATTATTTTCTCCGTAACAGCGGCCCGTGCGCTAGTATGACGTTCGGGGGGATCGCCACGTTCTGTGGAGTCATGCTGCATAGTTCATATACAAGTAACAAACACATAGCTAACGAAACGGTGAAGACACAAAAGTACAATTAACAGATATACGGCACTCACACCACATTCGTCCATCCGCTCATCACGTTGGCGATTCGACCTACCACCCTCCACCGCAGCCGGCTCACAATATTTTCGCGGCTCCAATTCCCTTATCCTATCTCACAGGATCGTGCTGTCCATTTCGAACTCGTCATCCAGGCCCTTCAAGAGTTCCCCCCTACCCTTCTTGTCCTCACGATAGGGTTCGTTGGTCTCCATCGCGATCTGCAGTTCCGCGAGACGAGACCGCTCACGATCACGATCAGCAGAGGATTCGCCGAGAATAAAATTGCGCGCCTCTGCCGATATCCCCTGGCAAGCGTGCCGCCGCCGCCGTCGCAGGTGCTGGAAGGAGCTCGCCCGAGATCTCCGAGTAACGATTAGATTAGATAGCAATGAATTTGGACAGATGTGAGCCAGCAACGAATCCATAATTGCTTGGCCTGCTCGACGCGTTCCACGAGCTCAGCGAGACGCCCAAACTGTTAGGGTAGGTCTGACTAGCCCGCTCCAACGGTGCTTCTGTGCGGCTGGAATACAGACTGACGCAGATCACGTGATGCACACTGATGTTAGTTGGTGTCGACGATGGAGTTCGTGCCCAGTGGGCAGGCGCATGTATTGAGGACGTTTCCTAGCTTAGAACCGATCATCGAAACCAGAGACAAAATCAGGGGCAGCACTTGGTACGTGCTCGCTGGTGCTAAAAAGTGGGTTGGAGTGGGAGGACGGCAGCTGAGCCCGTTAGACTCTTAGAGGTGCAGTTGGAAGTATCGACGTCCTTGTCATTCTACCAAATCCGCCACTTGAATCGCTTTCATTTCCCAACTCAGCTCCAGCTCTCGGAAATGAACCCACTACAGGCGAGCTGACCTCCACCAGCTGCAGAGAGGCATGCAGACGACATGGAGGTGAAACTTCCTGTCCTTCTGGGACGTTCGGCGTATACGAGGTTATTAGGACCCGGCGTGCGTATTTACAGGCGATCGCAACAGCGAACGTGGCGGAACCCAAGTAGTATCCGCAGGTCCGGCCTAATAGGCAAAATGAGGTCCAACGGAGGGGTGGAACGCGTTGGAACTGCCGGTTAGGCCAGCAAACTTTGGGATGAGCCAGCATGCGCACCAACACTGTGGATGCGTATCCGCATCTCCTTGAGCTAGTGTAGCTTTGGCTGTGGTTGTATTCTTCCCTGTCATTCGTGATTCGTGCGTTCGATCGAAGCTGCTCCTCCGAGAACGAGCGGGTACGCAGCCCGCAAGTGACGAGGTTCAAACTTCCTTTCATCGGCCGCGATTCGTCGCTCAGGCATACATGTATAGTGGTGGAGCTAGGGGAGCCCTCGATCACCATCCAGCAGACGAAGACGACGGTGGAGGAAGTTACGGGACGAGCGCAAACCCGACGAGTGAGTCGCTAACGAAGACCGGGGTGCAGGAAGATAAGAAGAGAACGACGAGGAAGGTGTCGAAACGGGAGTCAGAAGCTGTGTTTGCGGAGAGGGAGGTGAGATGTAGTGTTGGTTGTTCTGTGTGACGTGTCCATTGTTGGCAGCGCCATCGACGTTCCTGGACGCGACGACGACGCCGGGGGGTCAGAAGGAGGCATGGGCATGGTCTCATCCAGCTTGAGTTCGCGTTCGCGCTGAGATAAGTGGGCATTGGTGTCGTCTATAATTTAAATTTTATCAGTCAACTTCCCCATGTTAGAATGCAAGCCAAAAAATTAGAGCCCAGCTAGAGTAGATAACCAAGACCCTCCAAGCCGAGCTTTCGCCCACCCGCATTACCCGACTGAATCCAGGCTCGCGGACTTAAGCTTGCCTTTCCCCCTCCCCACATTCAATGCCTCAAGCTCGTGGATCTATTTCTTATCCATCTTCGAGGTGCGTTTTGGTGTCCAGGGTAGGTGATAGTAGCAGACTGTGAGCTAAAGAAGAAATAAGTGTGGTCAGATCGAGGTTTTGACAGAAGGAAATACAAAAAAAAAGAATGATGGCAAAATGAATGGCAGAAGAGACAAAAAATCATACCTTTGGCAAAACCCCGCCCTCAGAGGTCCTCAGTCCCGTCTAGCATCTCTGCGTCCCCAACTCCCTCAAAAACCTCATCCATCCCCTTCTCTTCCTCCCCCCGCACCTTCAGCCACGCAGGCGTTGGCATTGAGACCCAAAGAACACGGTATCCAGGAGCCGCGAGGGCGGGGGGCTGGGGCTTCTTCCTACCATTAACGTCGACCAACCACAGCTGCTCGCCCCCACCCTCGCACCGTCGACTTCGTTTCGGCTTCAACTTCAAAGCTTCAAACTCTAAATCTCGCCCTCCTCTCGCTGAACAGCATCCGCTTGCCCATCTTGCACCCTCACTCCCGCCCCACGAGCAGACCTAAGTCGTCCTCCTTCCAATTTTCGTCCGCCCCCGCCCCTTCCGTCCCTTTGCTCCCCGTCCCCGGGCCCCTGCTCCTGCTCGTTCCGATATCGGCCGCGAGGGCCCTATGTGTCCTTCCCAGTTAAAAGTATGTCGCCGGAGTGGAATCGTTTCTGCGCGTCAACGAAACGGGCCATCTTCATGCACGCGCAGATGGTGAAGGTCAAGCAGAAGTCGTAGGAAGTTTGTTGTTTCGTCACGGGTTAGAGGATGCGGGTGCGGGTCGTATGCAGGGTGTGAGGTTTTGTGTATGCGTGGGTCTGAGTTTGAATTTAAATACAAGGGCGCGTCCCACAGTCCCACTCTTAGCAGAGCATAACCTCCTCGACGTGTTCTTCGTCGTCGTAAACGTCGTTCGGGGTAGCTATATGCGCAGCAAGACATGTTAAATTCCCAGGAATCAAAGTCGTAGCCCCTACAGGTTCGGAAATTGGCTAGGACGTCGTCCTCATCGTCTCTGATGATGATCTCTCTGTCTGGCTGGTACTGGACTCTTCCAGCAAGTATTCACCGCCTTTGCTTCGTCGCGTTCCCTCCTTTTACCTTTTAGTTGATATCGTGCATGTGTGCCCTCACAACCCAAACTAATTTACAGGGAGAGCGGTGTGCGACTTCATGCGCCCAAGAAATTGGAGGTAGTACCGAGTTCGACGGGCTCAGAAGCTGATGATAGAAGTAGACCCTTTACAGACGCGAATAAGGGAAGAATTCGAGGATGACTCGTAGCTGCCAATTAAATGATTCCGCTACGGTAAGTGCCATGAGCGGGATTTGATATAAGGCCGGTAAGAGTTATGATTTCGAATCATTAATTTACCGTCCGGTTTCATACTCAATCTTGCCTATGTGATTTCATTTTACCCAAAGACTGAATCATTTATTTCTGACAATGAAATCATAACTCGAAATCATAACTTTTTGGCAGGATTTCATTCCAAATTTCGGTTTCATAACTTTTCAGAGTCATTTCATTCCGCTTCTGAGATGGGAAATGATTATATAAGAATTGAGAACTTTCTGAATATGCCTTTTTTGGCATCACTGGCCTTTGGTCTCTTCATATTTGGGCCTCAAATTGAAATTTACCCTGAATGGCCCCTGCATGCCAGGTGTACACATAAATAGGCCATTAGCACAGACAATTCAAATTATTTCCAGATCTGGAAAGGTCTTTATGATTGAATTCTTGCCTATAATTTTATGAAATCCATAATGATTTCAAAAAGAATGAAATCGCAATAAGTTCCTACTGGCAAATTATGATTTCGGAATGATCTCAGAATGATTTCAGAATGATTTCACGAAATGATATGATGTCCAGAAAGATATGATTCAGTCTCCGGTAATTATGAAGTCACATAGGCAAGAATGAGTATGAAATCGGACGGTAAATTAATGATTCGAAATCATAACTCTTACCGGCCTTATATCAGGTCCCTCTCATGGCACTTACCGCGGAATGAATGAAACCATAGGCAGCCACTAGTGCGAGGATTTGGTCTGCATCGAAATTGGTAACTCAAACCAGACCCACGCTTGATGTGACCCTGTCCTCGTTCCCTTTTCGCTTCGGATTCACCTTGAGTCTTGACGCGGACTGCGACGACAACGACATCGACAACGACAACGGACCGTCAGCCGACAACAAGCCCGCCTTGTATTCTCTGCTCTACATTCAGCTGGGCAGCTTTCCTGGGAATAGGATTCAAAACCTCATCCGAATCCAATCAGCCTCGGTCTCGCTCTTCCTTGCTCTTTCATGAGCATCCCCCAATTCTCAATTCCCTTGCCTACATCTCACATCCACCGCTAACGCGCTCAAATATCATACATCCTGCAGCCGTCCACGTCAATTCTCTAGCTTTACAGGACACCAGTGACCGTACTGTCAAATTTCAGACCTTCGGCACAGCACGACCCGAATACCCATCGTTATCAATCCCCAGCCTCGAAACCCTTAACCCATAATTCGATGATTAGGTTTTCCAACTTGAAGGTCTCATCGCATACAACATGCCTTGCCTTGCCTTACTTACTCAGAGCACCTCTACCGTCCAGCATATCAATCTCAATCGAGCCCGGATTCATTCATAGATCCTCTAGATCTGTCCCCTCAGTGCTCAGCGCTCGGCTCTCGAGGACTATACCGTACTCGCATACCATCCCACAACCGGCATGATACTCGAACTGCAAGAATCACACTTCAAAAATATTTGGAGACTCGGAGCGAGGGTCTGGGTTGAATCACTGTCAAGCAGGCCTTGTTTTCCCAAGCCCCATGGACTTCGTCTCCACCTGCCCCGGTCTCCGCACCACCATCAGCAGTGCATTCCATCATTGACGAACAGAAAAAAAGAAAAAGTCAGATCAGCATCGCGGTCAGCATCAGGCTGTCCGGTCAAACGTCGACGGCGGCCGCGGGACAGGCGGCATAGTGCTAAATACATAGATTAAGCGACGACCCAAAAGGAGGAGGCAGTGCGGAGGGAGAAGCCTAGTTATTGGACTGATGTATCTGTAGGTATATAACATTTCCGAGAATCGGCAATTCGGGTGCGATTAGATACAAGTACGAGCAGTGGCGTCCTGCGCTTGTATCCGAGCTAATAATACGCCTTGGGTGCGTGCCATTACAGAGTTCTACATGGAATAAAATCATATATCAGAAAGTTCCTGTCATAGGAGATTAGCAATTTCCATTGATGTCCGATGGTGTTGTTACCTCAGCGCTTATTATTGACTCGAAGCAGAACTGCGCTCGACGTGCCTTATTCTTACCGCCTGACGCGATGATAGGGAGTAATACAGAATAACAAGCCGTAAAATGCTAACTGAGGGTCCAGTATTTGAGAACTACATATATACAGACCGAAATGGGGAAAGGGAAAATCTACAAAATCTACAAAACAAAAAGAAATGGGGATCCAGAAGAAACAAAAACAATCTACCTGGAGAACCAATTGTAGAATCCAGGGATAAATACGAGAAGGGAAAGGAATATAAATACAAATTTAACAAAAATGCGAACCGAAAACGGGTGCAATAAGTATTTTTTGCATTGACAAGGGTACGCTTTCACACCGTTGCGGAGGCAAGTGCAACCAGAAGACAAAAGATATACGTAAAGATCTAATGTTCATTAAGCATTCCGCAGGATATTAGATCTTTAAACACGACTTACCATGTACGTTTGATGATCATACTGACTTCCCCTCCTCTGCGTAACACGCCACCCTAAAAAGATATGCACGCCCAATACCATGACAGGCGCAATCTCCATAATCCCACCCAGCCACAGCACCAAAACGGCAAGGGGAGAGAACAACAATGTGATGATCCATCTACTCCTCTCGTCTCCATAGACAAGTGGCAACGTTTTCCTCCCAATAGCTGCATCCCCTCGTATGTCTCGCAGATCTTGAATTTGTATGAGTAGTCCTATCCACACGGCTATCGTTGTGGTATAGCGCACACTCTGTGGCGTCGCCGGCGCAATTGCCTTCCAGGACGCACTGAGTAGTATTATTGTTCCTATCGTCAGTGCGACGAAATTCTTGCCGATCCAGTGGTTCCCAGCTGTGGTGAGGGAAAGGAAAGCAGTCGTCGCAATCCAGATAATTGTCTCGTATATAATGGATGGCCGCATGTATGCGAGCCCGAGATAGGTTATGAATGTTAGCGCCCAGCGCGTCTGCGCACCAGCAAACGTCACCTTGCCCGACGGAATGGGTCGATCTGGCTTGTTGATGCGGTCTTCTTCGAAGCCGGTAATTTGGTTGGAGAGGTTGAAGAAGTAGACATACTCTGTAAGCCAGAGGACAAGATAGATGTAATTGCAGACAATCGAGGTGGGGGAATCATGGGAGCTGCGCATGGCCCCGATGGAGAATATAGTTCCAGGAATAAGGGTTGCTGACCAGTCTCTCCAGGAGAAACTGAGAAAGACATCGAATTCGTGAGCTATGTTATTGAACAGAGCTTTGAAGGAAAACATGTCGGATGTAGCACTGAGATGCTAGCCTTTGGGTTTAAGAATGGGATGCGGACAGGAAAATTGAAAGGACCCGGGAAATTACCTGGTAAGCTTTTACGAAAAAATGCCAGAATTCAGTCAAACCAGACAACTTGAAGGCGCCTTCGGTTCCCTCAGCACACGTTCTCGCCACAAATTCTGCTCTTTCCATTTAGTGTCAGTGTCTTCTGGTTCTACCTATAACGTTTTTCCATGCTTAACTTCAAAACGTTTGCCGTAAATTTTCTGCCCACAGCCATTTTAAATCCGCGAAAGAGGACAAGGGCGAATAACATGCAGCTAGGTTGAATCCCCCGAAAAACAGACATGATTTTTGCGGATTCTTTGGCCTCAAATCCGCGAAAAGCACCCTTTGTAAATTAGGGTTTTCCAATTAAACAGTAACTACCAAGCATTCAAAGTGCTCTGGTTGAGTGTAAATATGGAGATCGCGCCGGTCACCGTGTTGAACGTGCATTCCCTTTTAGGGTGGCATGTTATGCAGAGATGGTTGAGTAAATTTTATGAGTCCAATTTAAGGGACTCCGATCCGTTAAATCAAAATTTGCAATACTTCTTCTTACCGATGAATGATCGTTCAGAAGTCTATGCCTGTCAGCATAGACTTGCTAACACTTGACAGCACTTAATTCGACACCGATTCTTTCTTCTTCGACCAGCCATGCAATCATCCGTTTCTGTCAAAGTTTATTGTTTTATTCGCGATGCACTCTTCTCCAAGAAAATTAAGGTACATCGTCTGAGTACGATGCAGTCTAGTTGTCCAGCCCCGGAGAGCGTCCTAAAAAGGGCCGTGAGAATATCAAATATCCTCAAATATCACGAGCATCACGCATCACGCAGCCAACTTTCGTCTCTTCGACTTTCCCCTCCTACTTTCCCACTCGTCCCCATCTGAATCCGAACGCTTTGAATGCTTCCCCTTCATCGACATGTAGTTGTGCGCCAGGTCGAGCCATACAAGTTGCTGTGGGATATCCTTCGATATTCCGGGAGTGCAGGTGCATGGTGGGCGTTCGTTCTTCTCGTTTATTATCCAGCTGCCTAAACTGATCGATGTCGACGCCGTGTTATCGCAGAATATACCTTCATTTGGAGCCGCCTGATTCACTCGTGTGCTGATGGCTTCTGGTGGCAAGATATCAGGAATATACCAAGACTGAGCCGTGGTATCCGAACCCTTCGTCATCGTGCCATCTATTAGGTTGGGGTTGTTGAGGAATGATAGGTCGAGATCCCCTTTGAAAGACGACCACTCGTCCTGGAATAATTCCAAATGCTCATTTGTCGGGCCGCCTTCACTGAAGCCTGGGAACACCACGTCCATCCCATTACCAGTTCCTGGGTCAACGAGACTGTTGGAAGTTGGCTGTACAGCTGGAAGATGGAGAACTGCGTTGGGGGAATCGTGAATCTGGAACGGGAATGTTGTAGGGGCCGGCTTCGGTGATAGAAAATCGGACTGCATGGCATGCTCGTGAATTCGACATTGAACCGCGGGAGGGATCGACCCCAACGACAAGGAATTTACCGACTCGCTCAGCACAGAACCACCTGACATGGTTGACGATCCAAATGTAGACGCGAACCTCGAAGCGGCCCTGTCTTCTTTATCCCCTTGGTCAACAGTATTAACGTCTTCAGGTAGCTCGTCCTCAGGCTGCTTCTCGTGCTCGTCTGATACGTATGCACTCTCGCCGTCATCCGCTGTCAAAATTACTATCGATTCGATATCTATTCCCATAGTGGGCTGCACTCACAATAGACATTGTTCAGATAGGACCGAAAAGGTGTCAGAACGCCTTCGTGAAACTCGGGATTTGCGACTGAAAAGTCTTGTTGGCAACGGTCTTCTCCAACGTGTATTGCAAAAGATCTGATCTCCCCGTTATCGCGTCCTCCTGCCAACACAGTAAACGTCCACCCAGTACGCCGAGCCATTTCTTTGAAGAACGCTTCAATGGTTTCCGGTAAACTGGCGATCGCGCTGACACATGGTAAGTCTTAACATACGAAAAATTCAAAATTCACTTACGATGCGCAGTCTTCCGGACTAAGAACATCAGGCGGTGGCTCCTGTTTTGCACGCTGCTTCAGCTTAGCGTGCTCCGTCTGGATAGCTGCTTTGATCACTTCGTCTTCAGCTGCCCAGGCTTCCGCAGTGCACTTATTGATGACTGCCAGTCGCTGCTTTGCATCGACGGTCCCGCTTTGTAAAACTTGCTTCACAAGAGGTCGAATTTTCTCGTCATAATGCGCCTTTGAGTACAGATTCAATTCGGAGGGCACTCTCGCGCTCGAGCCAGAGGAGCCAATGACAATGGTCGGCTTGGTCCGTCTGTGAGAACTGCCAGCGCCTCGGTTATTATACCAATTGGTGATTTGCTGTGATCACAGATAGAATCCCTACGTCAGATAACCGAGAATTGGAGTTGACAAGACAAGCCCTCACTCCTTTCCGTAACTCTGTCCATTCAGAAATCGACATTTCCTGACAACCTTGGGGTTTCTTTGCAGAGCTTCTCCGTTTGGGAACTATCATGGGCCATATCTCGGTGCTCGGATCCGGCCAACGATTGAAGAAATCGCGGTAAATGTGGACCCAGAAAGCATGCGTTTTCTTTTCACGCTGCGCAATACGAAAATCGGCCAGTCGAGCAGTGAGAAAGTCGACCTGATCAGGGGTTGCCCAAGCCACGGACGGCATCTAGATGTCCGTATATCATTTTGGTGGGCGCTGCAGTCAACGTGTTAAACACACCTTTTGATATTAGTCCCGTAAAAACTGCCCACCGCTGATACGCCTGCTAGCTTTTGGTCCATTTATAGTCGGGGGCGAAACTGCCCCGCCTCTTGGTAAGCATCACGCTAGTTACCGAAGAACTGTACAGTTGTCCCAGACCTGGGCGACGCTCGGCGTAAAATTAAAATACCATTATTCACCATTTTCCATTCAATCCATAATTAAGGCAGAACGCCCAAAACATCAAAAAGTGCTGTGGCGCATCGGGAACCGGCTGCCGCCCGACTCTTATCTAGAGCGATCGGGTTGGATGGGGTAAGCTCACCGTTATCTCCGATTACAAACGCAAGCTTACGTAATGCTATTAGCCGCCCGCATGGTCTCTGCGTTTGAAATGACTGAAGGCGGTCAACTGAAGAGTTGTTAACTATGCTTCTAGATATTCCCATTCGACCATCCTTGTACCAACAGACCTTTTACGCGAAGTTAAAAATTTTACATTTGGTTCTTCATTCATGTCAACAAAGAAAATAATTCAAGAGGAGTCGCTACAGTTTTAGCAAATTGGATGCCGATTTTAGAGATTCATATGTTTCGCGCCGGAGATCTTGAACGACATCCTGAAGGATACGATGAGCGCCTGAATCAAAAAATAAATGTGGACTTACGGCTGCTGGCGTAATCTTATCAGTGAGCCCAACGCCGACCCCCGCCCAAACAATGAGCCTCGAAGACTCTCCCGCCGCAGCACTCTCGTTAAACTTCTTCGAACGCTGCTCAAGATCCAGTCCATCCTCGACATCTTGTATGATGTCGTTTGAAACGGCCCTTCCATCGCATTTAGGAGGCCAGCCCATCGTCTTTCCAACCTCATCGAATGCGAGTGTGCGAACGGTGGAATTGAGTCCAGCTTTCAGTAGAACTTCCTTTTTAGCTGGGGTGTAGAGGCATTCCTCCGTGAACAGGAACCTGGTACCGAGAACGGCACCCGCAGCTCCCATGGTCAAAAGCGCGGCGATTTGTTTTCCGGTGGAGATTCCGCCTGCCGCAACGACTAAAGGGCCGTTTGGTACTGCGTCAAGAATGGCTTGCAAGAGGGTGAACGTAGGAGGTGCTTCAGAACCTCCATGCCCACCAGCCTCTATTCCTAAGTCAGAAAAAAAAAATCATAAAAATTGATGATTGGCAACTCGAATATTGATACCTTGAGCCACAAGAACGTCCACCTTCCAATCGTTCGCAGCTCGGAGTGCGTCTTCAACGGAGTTCACGATCGTGAAAATGACAGTCTTGTGCTCCCGTTTGGCGTCATAAGCGCGAATCTGTGCGACGTACTTTCCGAGGTCGACGCCGAATGCCAGCCAGATGGCTTTGGGCTTCTCTTCCAGCACAGCTCGAAGGCGTGGGTCTTCTGGTTCCTCTGTGCGCTCCAATATCCAGCCAATTAAGCCGATTCCCACCGGAATGGGTTGATCAGCTCCGACTTTCAGCTTTTCTCGTATGGATGCGAGGCTCTCCTTCAACTCCTTTGGGGACTGGAACCCTGCGTTTGCATAAGTGAACACGCAGAATATTCACAGCATTGAGCATCATACCTGCGCCCATGAGACCAAAGCCTCCTGCAGAAGAGACAACAGCGGCGAGGTTGGAAGTCCCAGCAATTGCCATTGGAGCTAATAGAATTGGACTATCAATCCCTTAGAATCAATCCGTTGTAAGCGTGAGCGTTATCAAGGATTACAACTGAAGGCATACGAAGCAACCTTGTCAGTGGAGTAACAATGCGATTCATGGCGAAAGTTCGTTCACCACTCAAGTGAAAGAGACGATGGAAATCAATTTACTTTTGATGTGATCTTCCAGATTTTATAACCTGCCGTCCGTGGGTGAGAAAATTCTGTAAAAGAATACGGACACGTTGTCTGAACTCCGGCAGTTCACTTTACAGACGGAATTCGGCAACCCGCCACCAAATCCTCGTAATATCGGGCAGAGAACCGTCAAAGTTGTCTGTTGCTTAGTGTTCACGTCTCCGAGTCGTCAATGGTAGTGGCCGACCATCCTTGTGAGCACATGTCCGAATTGACCGATATTCTATGAACAACGTAGAAAAGATATTTACATAATAAATACAACTGAAAAAAGTAACTGTTCGTAGAAAC
This sequence comes from Galerina sulciceps, assembly GCA_023014345.1. NCBI lineage: Eukaryota > Fungi > Basidiomycota > Agaricomycetes > Agaricales > Galerinaceae > Galerina > Galerina sulciceps. Next base: position 521,988 of record JAEDXJ010000001.1, read on the forward strand.
GCTAGTTGGAAGATCTGGACTTGGAGTTTGGATGGTATGATTCAAAATCGTCATCAACCTCCTTATCAATATTGACGTGAATTCGTTTCATGGGGATGCTTCCAATGGTCTGCACTGGATGGCTAACACCAGATGCCGGAAGGGAACTCGAAGCATCCGCGGCAGATTGAAGTTTGATACGGACGGTGATCGTGTTGAATGTGATAGCCTTTTGATATCAACAAATTAGAGATTGGACTCGAAAAATAACAGGTCACATACGACAACAGAGCTGACACACTCGAGCAGGATATATTGCGCATTGATGTTCGCTGTATAGAGTGCGAGGAGTACGATCTCGACTATGAGTTGCAGTGCTGCTGATTCGACCAAAATGCGTAAAACTGAGAGTAGCTTCCCGTGATTGACGCTGTAGTTCGATGATCTCTTGTGAGTGATCCAAATACGATAACTCATGAGCCCAGTCGTAATTATGTTCAAGACCACCGCAACGGAGTAGAAAGTCTTGATCCACTGAGTTAGACGTGGGATAAATACCGTCGCAGTTGGGTCAACCGAACTGTATGTCCCGCACACGATATAACCGGCCGCTATACAAAAGCGATGACAATTAGTTTCGCGATTCATTTTTTTAAATGAGAAGGGTTTATACCGATATTTAGGAGAAGCAGCGTGATGGGTAGAATAATGATTGTCCAGTTATAATTCCACAAAACCCAGCACCTGTAAATCTTCCAAGTGGGGCATATTAATCTCATGCAAAGAATTCCAAAGAATATACGTACAGCCGCGGCGCTTCCCAGATTTTCTTGAGTTGCATACAGCGTGTCCTTGAGAATATGGTCCCATTTTCTGAGATCGCCGATATATCCAACTGGCCCCCCAGGAGCAAGACGGAAATCAACATAACCACGGAGCAGTCGATAGCCGTTCATGGCGAGATGGAAAGTCGCAATGAAGAACATTACTGCTGAAATAATGATCATGGCCTAGTCAGATGTAGTGTGCAAGGTGAGAACTAAATTGTTCAGAGCGTAGCTATATCGTAGAGCTCACAGTTGTGTGACGAGAGTTGGATTGATTGTAATTCGGAGAGAAGTGTACGTACATCGTTGCACAGAAGATGCAACATAGGAAACCTGAACGGGTTGAGTACATTTATTTAAATAATATGAAACCGATGGTGAATACCATATACGATGGACTAGCGTCAAATTTGTCAGTAAAGAAAGGAAGGTCCATGGGTGAACCATCGCGTACCTCTGTCCAGGCGGCAAGGAGGAAGGTTTTTTCTAGGGACAGTTGCTCGACCATTGTGTTGAAAGACGTTGGTGCCTGTGCACTGCCGAGAAGTTTGAAGCAGGGGTGTCTGCTATGTGGGTAGACCAGTCAATTATGTGAAAGGACTAGTGTGCTCGGAATCGAAAAGTCAAGTCTGACCAGGTTATCTGTTATAAAGTCCGGCACCCAGCAACCAAACCATGATTCAAGTCAACCGAACCAAGCAGCAAGTCAGAACTGGGTTATTCTTGGTCTTGGCCGCTTATTGACCCCGACACTCACAATCTCAATGGAACAATTTTGACACCGCGAAAGTTCTTTTTATTAATAACTAAGAATCACCGTCTGTCTCCTTTGATCCATGTCATTTTCTAACCCGTGAAATTTGCTGCAAGGGAAGACTTACACTGCATTTAGAAACCAGCAGGCGATTCATTTGAGAGACAGGGACAAAAAAACACCTCTCAGATTTAACGATCTCCTTTCGAAGAACTTGCAACTTATGGGTGAGGCATTAACGGCAGTCAATCGAGCTAGCTAGTCTCACGTTCGTGCCCTAGCTGGTAATTCGGAGCATGAATATCGAAGCGAAACCATTTGGTACAGGATCTATGTCTATTAAAACTCAATCCAAGTCCTCGTTCCATGCCGCTATCAATCGGTTGTGTTGGGCGTCCAATTACATTGCGTATATCATTATGCTCTGCTTTCTTGTTTCTCCGCTCCAAATGTGTTTGCTACAGCCACAGGAGTGTACCTTGAATCAGCCTCACGGCTTTACCAACTGTAATATTCAATATGGAGCCGCGATTGACGGCGTATAGACTTTCCGTTTAATTCAAGTCCCGGAAAGTGCTCCGTGGAGAAAGGCATGGAGATTGCTTCAATTGCAACTAACCCAAGTCTGGTTTCCGTGAGAGACGTGAGAACCTAACCTTGGAGATTGTCGTAGGGATGGAATAACCATTGAGCAAGGCTCAGCCATGCCAATTATTTGTTCACCCACTCCACGACTAGACTTGGCAAATGCCAACCTTGCCTTATTCGGAAGATTTCAAAATCTCGGATCTTTCTCGCAGAGATGCGCTACTAGCTTGTATAGCATACCAGAATAGCGCAGTATTCTTTTCGTGCGTCGCATATTCCAGCTTCGACAAGGACAATCATTCGTGCGTGGATTTTCTGATGTACAGGAAGGAATTCGATATTAACAGGTCTAATTTCGCTAATCAACCATCGCCTTTGGACTTAACATGAGATAAATCAATCTGCAGTTTCGGGGTGTGCGGTTACATGAAACAAGGCATCGCAAGAACTTGAAAACTTTACTCAAGTGACGCTCCATAATGCACTCGACGCAGAGTCATCACGTCAAACAGACCAACCTTTCTTCTGATAAAATTTGCCAGATCGACAGATGCGTCTTAAATTACTTTCGCGCCTACGTCCACAGGGTAAACCGCAGAAAACCAAAATACCTTGGCTATTCTCCTTTGGTTGATGAGGTGACATCAACCTTTCTTTCCGCGGATATACCCTATCGCGGACTCACAACACGGCTGACTTGGAAGAGCATAAAATATATTGAAATCTTACTATGACCGTTTGCAATTTTAAACCACAACTCTATCCTTTGCCATTCCAGCATGGCAATTAGTCAATACGTCCTTCAGGTCCAGCCAAAACTTCTCATCCACATTATAACTATCTCACCTCTTTTCAATAGATTTTATACGCCATTGTTTTTGTCACTTTGGGTTACTTTGTTAGCCCCGTCCTTCTTCGTCACTTGATCATTGACAAGGACCGCAATCAAATTCCGCCGGGACCAGTGGTACGCTATGCGTTTCTTCGAAAATACGCAGAGAAAGCCCTCCATGCTTGGGCTAATCAATACGGGCCTCTTTTTTCTATCTGGATGGGAAGTCAACTCTTTGTTGTAATCTCGGACCCTCACATTGCGAGAGAGCTGCTTGTCTCTCACGGAGCTGTCTTCTCCACTCGTAAGAGATACTTCATGAAAAACCAGGTAATTCTGCGAGGTCGCGCTATCACGGCCTCCGAATATGGCAATAAATGGTTTTCAAGTTACACGCTTTCCATATTACGGATGTTCACTGACTTCCTTTAGGAGGCAACATCGAAGACTTGCCGGCTTGGCGCTTAACCCGAAAGCTATGCAAGGCTACGCAGCCATTATGGACTATGAGTCGCACATCTTACTCAGGTCACTGTACGACGAGGGTTTAAGTGGAAAGGTCCCCGTCAATCCAGCCCATTTCGCAGGAAGATTTGCCTTGAAGTGGGTATCCTCTCTATTTCTACTTTTCGAAAAAATAATGTGACGGCCTCCCCAGCAACATGCTAATAATGTCGTTCGGCATAAGAACCGTTTCTACATCTGACCCTCTTATTGCAAGGGCCCTCGATCTAGCAATGGAGTTTATGGATCTGACTGGTCAGCATGACTTTAAATCTTTATTATTCTGTCAAAATGACGTATTATTAGGGCCGTGGTCAAATTGTGTCGACTTTTTCGAGCCGCTTCAATGGATTCCTACCCCAAAGTCTATACGAGGACATCGGCTCCATAACAACCTTGTCGCAGTATACGGGGATATGATTCTAAACTTCAAGGCGCGAATGGAAGCCGGTGAACCCGTACCGGATTGCCTCGTCAAGACCCTCTTAGAAAATCAGGAAACGGAAAAATTGGATTGGGAGGATTTATGCATGCTCTCCGCAGTATTTACTCTTGGAGGCGTACATTCTGTGATTTCTTTCTTTAGTTCTCTGGTTAGACTTGCCTCTGACTTCCCCTCAAAGACATCCGGTATCATTCAATGGTTCCTCGCCCTGATTCCGTCCCATACGGAGGTCCTAATTCGTGCGCATGAAGAACTTGACAGAGTTATTGGTCGTGGTCGTTGGCCAAATGCAGAGGACGAACCTAATCTTCCCTACGTACGAGCTGTCATTAAGGAGGTGCGTACTGTGTCAGTTTACTCATTTCAGCGTCCAAAACCGATTCATTGTAGGTTCAACGCGTTCATGCCCCTTTCTGGTTCGCGACACCTCACTGCACGTCTGAAGATTTTACATACAGAGGGATGTATATTCCGAAAAATACTGTGGTTGTCCTTAACTGTTTCACTCTCCATCACAATGAAATTCGATACCCGGATTCGTGAGTTTCGTACGCAAGTTGTACGCAATTTAGTATATCTAACATCACATTTCCTAAGGTTCACATTTAACCCGGATAGATATCTCGGCGACGACTTATGCTGCGCGGAGTCTGCAAAACTAGCGAACGTCATGGAGCGTGATCATTGGACATTTGGAGCGGGGTATGTTTTCTATCTTAAGGAGAGCGACGAGACTTAAAACCCTCTATTTTACAGTCGACGGATTTGCCCTGGGCTCCCAGCTGCTGAGCGCGAGCTATGGCTCGCTATATCACGTCTGTTATGGGCCTTCACTTTCGAAGCTCTTCCTGACGAGCCAATTTCTTTGGAAGAGTACGATGGGCTCTCGGGGCGAACTCCACTGCCATTTAGGATACGGTTTGTGCCTCGTCACGATTCTGTCCACAATATCGTAAAGAGCGCAGATGAAATTACATTATAAATGTACAGTGGAGCCCACTCCAGCGCCTTAAGCCTCTCGGTCAGCTCGAACATTTTATGCCTCATTCTCTTTCTCGATCGTGGTTTTGTCGTTTTCCTTCGGACTAAATTTGACTCGGAGGAGTTTCTTTTTTCTTCTTATTTATTTTCTACTTGTTCTGTATCGAAGGCCTTCCAATGAATAATTTTTAGACTCCAAGTCCGTCGATACTCAGTAGTCATTTCCCAAAGTCAATCACGCTCTGAGACGTATCCACAAGGTCACAATATATACGAAGTTCATTGGGAATCCTCATTTAGCCCACGGTGAATGTACCACCAGGACCAGGGATACATGTATCTTAGCAGCTGTGGTCTGACAAATGTCACGCAGAGTATGTTCACCTGCGTAGCCATCGACGGATACAGCGTATTCTAATTTTGATCTATCTCGGGTAGGGCGGCGCCCCTTGTGCTGTCAAATTGCGACATCAATGACAATGAATGCTTCAGACTATCCTGTGAAGGAAAATAGACTCCGAGGGACACCTTGGACTGCCTTCTGATAGTAAGACCAGACTGAGTTAAGAATAGGCAAAGTTTTTTTTTTCGAACTTTCTCATTTTCCACTGACCTGACCAGTGTCATGGTGTTTCTAAGTATTCTTAGGAAGAGCGCTCTTGCTTCTGATCTTATTTTTCTACACTAGAAGGAAGCAAGTAACATTCTACATGAAGTGACTCGGGGCAATCAGTTCCGCGTTACTCTAGATGTAGCCGACTACCCATTTATGTAGCGCAGCAGCATTCCGAGTCCGCAGCAGCATTACAAGAGGACAGGTTAAATCTAAAGGGACTGCAATGGGTCAGTTCCAATGCATGGCGTTTGAGTTCCATGAGAACTCAGGCATTGCAAAATGTGAGAAAAAAAACCTTTAAGAGCGAAGCTCAAATCTCAGCGGCTCGACCTTTGAACTTACCGCATCGGAACGCCTGTTGCAGATTTGAATTTTAGCTGTAACAGATGTTCGAATGCTTCCAAACCATGCTTCATGCTCTTGTGACCCGATAATTAAATCTAATTAAATCCGTTTGGCGTGGGTTTGACCTCGAGGTAAATCTTGAATGATCAGCACCTCAAACAAGCGGAAACAACCCGCTCCCATGTTCTTATTTGCAGATCTCACACGTGAGTAACTGCCTGTGAGGTCGGAGTCCTATTTTTGGCTAGATCAGAATGCTAAGCTGCTCTTGAAGTTTGAAAGCCCACAAAAGTGAGAAAACAAACCCGAAAGTTTGGATAGTGCTATCTATCTGCCCTTCTGATTGCAGCTCTTACCAGACTTGACAAATGCCCCTCGGAAGAATACAAACATAAATTAATGATAGCTTCGATTGAAGACCAGGTTTGTTACTCCTAAGTCGAGAAACTCAACGTGAATTTCCCTCCAATTTTCAACTTGTAGTCCATAGCGCTTCACAATGACTAGGATCGAAACTCCATTGACAAAATTACTCCGTCTGTTTATCCATGATTCGTCGATTATTAAAGCTGACCATGACCAAAGATATCGACGTTCCTATTTTGTCGGCGCCAATGGCATTTGCAGGTACAGCTGACCTCACAAGCGCGGTATCTTCTGCCGGCGCCTTTGGACTCATGGGAGCAGGTATGACTTCATAAAAATATTGAACACATATATATCCTTATACCGTATTAGGATTCCTCTCCTCCCAGGAGTTAAAAGAGAACTTTAATGTGATGCGAAAGAAGCTGAATGTTGAGCCGGGTCAATCGGTTCCAGTTGGAATCGGCTTCATTGGCTGGATATTAGAGATCACCGAAATTTCGGAAGATCCACGCCTTACCGCTGTCCTGGAGGAAAAACCAGCCGCTATCTGGTTAGCATTTGGTGTTGACCTCGGGAAGTACGTCGCGCAGATTCGCGCCTACGATGCCAAGCGGGACCACAAGACGATTATATTCACAATCGTCAATTCTGTTGAAGATGCACTCCGAGCGGCAAACGACTGGAAGGTCGACGTTCTTGTGGCTCAAGGTCGGTGCTTCAATTTTTCGAATCGACGTCTCTTCTTACATATTTCTCCTGAATTTAGGAATAGAGGCTGGTGGACACGGAGGGTCCGAATCCCCACCTCTCCTCACTCTCTTGCAAGCTATTCTCAATGAGATTCCAAGTGGACCTTTAGTCGTTGTGGCTGGAGGGGTTTCTACTGGTCAGCAAGTTGCAGCCCTGTTGACGATGGGTGCTGCCGGTGTTGTTCTTGGAACACGGTTCCTGTTCACCGAGGAATGCATCTACAGCCCTGCTCAAAAAGAAGTACTCTTGAAATCTGGTCTCAACGCTACCGTACGGACTCTCGCATTCGACGAAGTTGGAAGGACGATGGGCTGGCCGCCCAAGCACAATGGGAGAGCAATCGCAAACGACATTATCCAAGACCTTAATGACGGGTTGGATCTCGAGGAACGGCTTAAGAAATTCGATGAAAGTGCTCGTTCCGGGGACTCTTCTAGACTTATCATATGGGCTGGCGTTGGCGTCGGTCTCACTCACGAGATTACACCTGCAGCGGTACGTCTCTAAATGCCAGTATTCTCTTACCGGCTCATAGTGATAATTGAAATTTTTAGGATGTAGTTCATGGCCTTCACCATGAGACCCTCCAAAGCCTAAGGCTGGCATCTAGTTTGTTGAAATTGTAATTTGATAATACATAAGTACTACAATTTTTGTCTATCGCCGCTGGTAGAATATTAGGTGGAATCGTGGATTTTGGCGAGAGGCAAGATCCACCACCTATTTTCTCTCTAATTCAGAAAACTCGCGTAAACCACGAATGTCCCGAGTAGATCTCAAACGCCCGAGAGTCTGTGGCTGCCTTTAGTGATTCACTACAAGAGCGGCATCAAAAAGGAAATTTATCCCTGGTGTGAACCAAGCACTCGTGACCCCGTGACCTTTCAGTCGACAAGCCATTCAATTTTCGAGAATCGATACTGCTCTCTGGATCAAGCCACCATTACCCTTCGTGATCATCAGTCTGCGTCACCAATCTGAAAAGTAGCAACTGTGAGTCAAGACAACTGCACGCAGCATGCTTGGAAGTCGGTGAGAGCCACGTCAGTGGCCAGTGCTCGCAGGGTTCCCGATATAGTGCCCACATCTGCCAAATCACATCATCGCTGCTGTCTTTACCCGCCACTCACCTCGCAGCTATTTTGCTACGCTTCCAAGTCCCCACACCATTCAGTGGAATTTTGATTAGAAGGCAGTGCTTTTGATGCTTGATAACTCGAACTCGATCAATTGAGAAGTTACTGTCTCGATGGTGGGTGCGTGAAGTTTTCAAAGGGCGGGGTAGGGTTTGTTGGTTGATGTGGGCGGTACATGGCGTGAGTTCAATCCGAGCTGACCGCAACGCTTATGTGACAAACTGACATAGTCCAGATTTAGCTGGGAAATCGGGATGGGGGATCACAAGCGAATAGAAGGTCGTAGCAACTTACAGGCGTGCTTCTGGGCAAGGCCTGAAATAGATTGTCGTTCAGGAGGATATTCTTGCTTGATGAGCCAGTTCAATGCAGTTCGCAGTCTATCGCGCGACGCACAAGGTTAGCGTTATGGGTATGTTCTCCACCTACCCCGAGGGATAGCGAACTTGTACCCTGGAATCATTCAGCGCATCTGTCTACTGACTGCCTTCTGTTTCTCTCCATCAAATAGAATTTCTGGTCATCAGCTACAACAAAACCTATCCACTCTGCTTTCAAGAAGCATAAAACGGTGACCTGTAGTCCTGTTTCCTATCGTAAATCAAGACCTACCCACATTTGAGTTTTCAATATGACCCAGAACCCACGTGTTGTTTTCAACAAGCGTCCAGCTGCTCATGAAGTCCCGAAGGTCGGCGTACACCTATCCCTGGACAAGTCGCGCACTATCGATCTCGATAACGTACCTCTTAATGGCGGTTTTCTGACGAAAACATTGATTCTCAGGTGATTTCTTGTTATTTGTGTAAAATATGGTTCTATTCTGACGGCTTTTCCTTCGAAACGTGTAGCCCGGAACCTGCAATGCGTGAACGCATGCGCGATCCCTCAATTATCAGCTATACAACTACGTATAACGTCGGCTCTCCGTAAGTACACCGCCTCCGTGTTTCTTTCTAAAATAGTACTGACGGAAGGACGTCGACCTCATGCCACATTTTAGAATCACGGGATTCGGTGTTGTCGTTGTCCTGCGCTCCGAAAAAGAAGGTGTCAAAGTCGGCGACTACATGGCTGGCTTGACTGTCTGGGAAGCCTATACCGTCCAGCCCTACGTTGAGGGTAAGAGTATTTTCTGTCCTCAAAATTTTTAATATTGATACAATGGTACTTTAGGTCGCGTCAATTTCAAGCCGGAGGAATGGGCTCCCGGTACTTTTGACATGGACTCTCTTGCACTCCAGGTTGTACCCAACCCAGGCGGCCACTATCCACTGTATAAATACCTCAGTTTGATGGGAACTCCTGGACTAACCGGGTTCGTCGGCTTTGAAGGAATTATCGAAGCTAAAGAGGTCCTTTTTTCTCAGCTACCATTTTTTATCTGGTGGACACTGATGTCATGACCTAGGGAGAAACCATTTTCGTTTCGTCGGGAGCCTCTGGTGTTGGCACGTAAGCTCATCATTATTTCCCAAAAAAACCATTCAATTGATTAAACTTCAGCATGGTCATTCAACTTGCAAAATTGAAGGGGTAAGTCTGCTGATCTTGTGAACTCGGACTTTCGACCCTAATAACGCCATTCAGGATGAAAGTCATTGCATCCGTAGGTTCTGACGCGAAAGTGGAATATGTGAAATCGCTTGGCGCGGATTTAGCCTTCAATTACAAGAAAGAAAGCTACGAAAAATTCTTGGAAAAGCATGGACCCATCAACGCTTTCTGGGTAAGTATGCCGATGATTTAGATGACCCCAAATTAATAGATTTTAGGACAACGTTGGCGGAGAAGCCTTGGATGCTGCCCTCGCGGCCATTGTCACACACGGACGCATCGCTGTGGGTATATTCGCTGATCTACTATACTTGAGTATTGACGGTAGTTTTTAGATCTGCGGCGCTTCTGCCACCGACACGTTACCGCCCAGTGAGCACTACCGCTTGAAGGTGAGGTTTCCGATACTTCTTCATTTAAACACAAGCAGAACAAACATTTTACATCCAGAATGCCTATTTGATCATGAAGAAACGGGTGACCATCAAAGGATTTATTGTTCCTGACTACATCCCGCAGTTTATTGGCAAGTTCTTTGCTGAGGTACCCGCGCTGATTGCGCAAGGTAAACTGAAGAGTGAAGAATCTGTGACTAATGGCATCGAAAACGCTCCTCAAGCAATCATTGACGTGCTTTCGAGTGGACAGGAGCTCGTTGGAAAGCCAGTCGTCATAGTTGCGCAGGAGTAAACGGCGGGATATTATTTATACGTTTTCAAGCATCTTTCTCCCATCTTTCTACCTGGTTGTATTTCATAAAATAAATCCATTCGATGATCATGAAAGGCACATGACCTAACCGACCAAAGGTTTCCATTTTGAAGTATCATGCACAATCTTTAAATTTAGCCCTTTCCATCCGTGTTATGTCGTAGATTCCGGGGAACGGATTCGCGTCTCGCGTTACACTGTTATCCATGTTTATTTTGTCGGTTGAAAGCTAATGCATTGCGAAAGCATTCAATGAATTTGTCAGATGAAAGTTGCTGCCACCAAGCACGATCGGTACAATCTTCTGAAGTAGTGTTTGTCTTTGCTATGTTATAAAAATAACATCCTCCGTTGGGCTAGTGGGCCGATTACGTTTAGGCTAGCAACTCGAATTCGGTAAGGTAGGAGGCGCTGGAAAGCGCACGCTCGTCAGGAAAATCTACTTTTGGGAAGTTCTTGTCAGAAGCCCACTGTGCGCCACATTAACCTAATGCATCGCACGATCAATCTGTAACCGCCACCGTCGTTTCACTGCGGCGGCGCCACAACTTTTCCACATGATATGATGAGCACAGATTTCGGGGCGTTATTCGCGATCCTCGAAGGAAAGTATCTCGCGTATGGAGCGGTCGTCTGACGGCATTGTTTTCCAGTGCCGGAAAAACCTGACGGGATCAAGAGGCCCATCCGGCTCCGAATTTGAGTAGCCGGCAGGCGAACCAGCTCGGGCTTTCTGTATGTTGTGATGATTATCGGTTCATTCTGAGAAATATACACAGATTGCGGGGCTTGTGAACGAGGATGGGAACTGGAAGAGAGCCGGCGGCATCATCGTCATCGCTCGCTACAGGGGTACTGGGACCCAGGTGAGGTCCAATACGTGGGTGTATTTGCATTCGAAAGTGATCGAACCTGAATGGAAGGTGGGTTAGCAAGGATTTTCAAGTCGTACTCGAGTTGAACCTGACCTTGATTTCACATAGACAAAATCACAAAATGCCATTCAGATTTCAAAAATTGACTCAGGGGCGTTCTGCCAAGGCAAGAGTGTATAAAGGAGACAGGCTTATAAAAGAGCGCATAGGCGAAGAGGAACAGACGGAGTAGAAGATGAGCCTGAGGCCAGAGACTGACGCACCGGATATACAGCAGAGGAAAGGGACAAAGAACGCACATAGAAGTTGATAGAACGTAGATGAGAAGAAAAGTAGAGCAGTTCGTGGGGTATTGGGCAGCGACTGTGGTCTTCCTTCTGTCCGCCAGTGGTGTCGTGCTGGGGAGTGACGATCATGGTAGTCCGTTGTTCCGACCCGATGTCTTTTTCGATGATATCGTCCTCAGTGCTCAGCACCCCAGGTCCCTCTTCCAATTTGGACTAGGCCTAAACCTGAACTAGAGCAATTTCGAAATAACGCTTCCTCCGCAAACTTCAGGCGTAATACGTGCCCGTTTGAAGTGTTCTCGCCCGCTCCTCAGCACCGCAGCGCCCACCCAGCATGCTGCTTGCAACGATTCAGATGCACTGAGACTCGGTGTGGCCTGAAATACAGCCGGAGAAGCCATGTTCTCGTGTCAAGTAGGATGGCTAATTGCAGCGCTGATACTAATTGGGAGTGAAAATGACGTGTAGCAGTACTGCAAGCGAGTAGTCAAGGAAAACACACGACAAGTCGCAACAAAGAGTGCTTGAGCTGGATCAGTGGATATTCCGGATTCGCGCGTATTGTCGGGTTTGATCACGAAGCACGTGTACCTCCTTACATAATTACAACTCGAGGTGGTCCCAATTCTGTTCTACTGAGCCAATTCGTGAGCTTTAAACCGGAATATACAGCTGGAGTCTACTACGTCCCGCCAAAATATTTTTCAAGCATCTTTGATGGTAGATCCCCCATCGGAGTGGTTGACCAGCGGAGTTGCAGCGGAGTGATCTGCGTGATCCGCAATATCACGTGCCAAATCTCAATTGAAACGGCGCTCAGATGGACAACTAGATCACCACCTTCGGAGGTTTTATTACTATCTGCCATTTCTGAATCTCTCTTCTTTCATTTACAACACTGAATCACTCCCACTGTCGCGACTTCCATCCAACTCGATCACAAACAGAGCCTAGGCATGCTCAGGCTTCTCGCTTCGAAATAACTCACAATCCAACCTTGATGTTCAGTTAATACCGACCAGTTACTCACCCTCCTTTGCATGGCGTAGTCTCCCAGGCCCCAATTTCCAAATTCCAACAGCATTCTCTTTCAATTTGGTATTGTAACAAACAGCCTCTTACAATGGACAAGCGATAATTTCGCCACGACATCCCACGCCCGTCGCTCGCTTGCGGTTCCGCACCGAGTCCCAATCTCAAGTCGTATCTTCCATCTGAGAGCTTCGAAGGAAACTCGTATATCGTCCCGTATCCCGAAGGCAGCAAAGTGAGTTCTAGACTTTTAATGTGCTTAAAACGTAGAGGCCATGGGCAGATCTATTCTTGGAAGTCTCACCTGCAAAAGAGGATCTCGGAGATCATGTCGGTTAATACTGCGTCAAAGCATTCTACGCTGATGAAAAAAGGAGAACCCTAGGAGCAGTGTCAAACCCGTCTACCAGTGAGGAGATGACATGAAAAACATCAAAATCGTCAAGTTAGAGATTAAAGTAATGTCAGAGACTGTGTACTAGGAAAAGCAGGAGAACGAGAGGAAACAACGACGCCAAAACAGGATCGTATAAAAACAAGGAATGAAGGATGGCGAGCAGGAGGACCGGGAAGCGAAGACGATAGCACACTGGCAGCAGCCGCAAGGCGTAAAGAGACGACAAGAAAATGACGAAACGAGTAAGAGACCAAGAAGAGAGCGAAAGAAGAAGACATGCAGAACGAAACGGAAAAATACGAAAAAGAAAAGCGGCGGAACAGCAGCGGGGACAAGACAGAAAGATTCGGATGCCTAACTGCTAGTGCCTATCCCGCTTACTTCACCATTAGGTATCGGAATCCTCTTTGGAAAATCTCTTGAAGAGTCCTGATTGAACGGAAGCAAAAATCTGAGCAGGGCATTGTATTCGGATTCATTACCCTCCGATAGTGACGCTGCCGGTCGAAGAGAAAACTACAAACCACAGAAAGAGACCTGTGATCGGACAGTAGTATCCCCGATTAGGAGATATTTACCAAAGATGTAAGCGACATTATGCACTGGCTATGTTTTGCGTTGACAACACGTCAGAAGTAGAAGGAATTGCGGATTACGCAGTATTTTGCGCAGTGATTTATGGGCATTCAAACCCGCACAGATAGAGTCCCCGCGTTGTCGACCAATGTCCTGTAAGTAGTTTTGGTTCATTTGTAAAGTTACTAGGACCTTCGCCTGTATTTTTTAATTGTAATGACGACATTTAACACCAACATTATATAAGTAAAGCTGCCTATTCATACAAATTCTCAATCTAAACCGTGACAACGGACGGGCTACTGAAGTCCGACTGATACGCTGCGCAAGTACACCGCGAAAGTGACAAGAATCCTTGCCCCGGTCTCAAGCCCTTCGCAAAATAACATAATCACTTCTTCCAAAGGTATAAAACGCGGCATAGTTGAGTAGTACTGGCAGTGTGTTTCCCTTACCATTCCAACCATGCGAGCAACTTTAATATTCTCAGCTCTCGTAGCACTCTTCACCCATGCGGCGATTGCGTTTCCTATGTACGGGTCCCTTGCTGGACTAACGAGGGAACAACTCGATGAAATTATTCCTACGCTGGACATTCGTGAACCCGCTAAGCCTCCTGGCCCGTTGAAGGACACGTCGAGTAAACTCGTTAATGACAAGGCACACCCATGGAAGCCGTTGGCTCCAGGAGACATTCGTGGGCCGTGCCCTGGACTGAACACCCTCGCTTCACATGGGGTAGGTCGATTATTCTGAGCATTCTACTAGAATACGTTGGTCCTAACACACCTCGCGTCGACAGTGGCTCCCGCGAAATGGCATCGCAAGCCCTTCAGAAATTATTACCGCCGTCCAAGAAGGTCGGAATATTTATTCTCTCTGAAGTTTTAGATTATTGAATTCCTCTCATAGGTTTCAACATGGAAAACACCCTGGCGGTCTTTATCACTTATGCTGCTCACCTCGTTGATGGAAACCTGCTCACGGACAAGTTAAGCATTGGAGGGAAGAGCGCTCTGACCGGTCCAAATCCCCCTGCTCCGGCTACTGTTGGCGGTTTGAACACCCACGCTGTATTCGAAGGTGGGTTGCATAAAGTTGCCTAGGTACTTCACTAATATCTCGTCTTCTGTTAGGAGATACCAGCATGACTCGAGGTATGTGTCTTGCAAATGCGGTCCAAAATTATCTGATTGATTGTTTCCGTGCAGGAGACTTTTTCTTCGGGAACAACCATGACTTTAATGAGACATTATTCGACGAGGTACTTGAGCAAAGACTATATCAAAAAATAGAAACTAATTCACATATAACAGTTTGTCGATTTCAGTAATCGCTTCGGAGGCGGAAAATACAACTTAACCGTAGCCGGCGAGTTCAGGTGGCAAAGAATTCAAGACTCGATCGCTACAAACCCCACGTTTTCTTTCGTATCACCGCGCTATTTCACAGCCTACGCCGAGTCCACATTCCCCATCAATTTCTTCATCGACGGCCGCCAAAACGATGGACAGCTAGACCTCACCGTAGCGCGTGGATTTTTCCAGAACAGCCGCATGCCAGACGGCTTCCACCGCGCAAATGGGACAAGAGGAGCCGACGGAATTGATGTTGTCGCAGCAGCGCATCCGCTTGAGCCTGGTAGCAACGTCGGGAGAGTGAATAACTACGTTGTCGACCCTACCTCAGCCGACTTCAACAGCTTCTGCCTACTCTACGAGAACTTCGTCAACAAGACGGTCAAAGGTCTGTATCCGAATCCTACTGGTGCGCTCCGTAGTGCGTTGAAGGCGAACCTGGACTTTTTCTTTTCTGGGATCGGTGACGATGAATGCCACCAAGTCTTCCCTTACGGAAAATAGATCGCACGGAGCGTTTCCAATTTCCAATTTTGAACTTTATTTTGTGTAGATTACCATTTAGACTGACTCGACGCCGAATGGACTCGATAGATACAAATTGTCGTTTCCTACTGTATATTTGACCGGGTTATATCACCCACTTTACAGTCAGAGTTAACATTGTCACGTCAGACAAAAGGTAGGCAAGTTCACGATGGTCATAGGAGCTTCTGGATTGATTCAGACGGAATAGCATCAAGGACGAGAAAGAAGAATCAGAGGGAAGCTGACAAAGAACCCCGGTTGGAGGTGGGAACGATCGTTGAACGGCAAGACAAGAAGGAAGTTATTTGATAAAACCCCCAAATATCAATCGTCCGCTGAAAACCTCGAAGCCCAAAGTGTCAAGGAAGCGCTTAAAAGGCACATAAAACTCTAATGATAACGTCAGCGATAATCATCGACATCTGCCAGTACTTTAACGCACCTGAACCTAATCAACCACCGGAGCAAGGCACGGCTCGCCACGAGAGACGACGTGAGCGCTCGAGCTGATGTGAAAAGCAAAAGCAGCGGCATTGGGTGCAAATCAGACAGGCACTACTTCCAGATCCACGTCGAGATCCATAGAGAGTCAATCAATCAGATAGTTAATAGAGCGCTTCTACATTGAATGTACATACTCACCCGTCTCCGACTTCTATCCGTACATAGCCGTACGGCTCATCGACGTCAGTTGAGCCCAACACTCTCATCTGGAGGTCCGCCCCCAACGGCCAAGACCGTCTTCGAACCCGAGTTCGAGTACAAGCAAAGTCCAAGTGTAGCGGATTGGATCATCGTATGAATGCGTTCCGCGTAAAGGGAATACGCGGCTCGTCCGCTCCTGCCTCCGCGACTTGCTTTCCTTTCATTTCGGTTAGCGTGCTTGAGGGTAGACTCTGAACCGAACCAACTGAGATATCGGGCACTGATTTCAGAAAAAAAAAACACGAGAGCTTGGAGAGGATGAAAAGATTCAAGAGGCTCAGGAGAGGTGCCTTCCTTTGGAGTGGTGATGCGTGACGCCGTGGCCGACAAACCACAGCTCGAGCTCAAGCTCTTACAGCATCGTACCAGGTCCCAGCAATCCAGCTACTCAGAGTCAGAGCCGACGTTAATGGTGGCACCAAGAGAGAGGCACAGTCCTGGCAACTCTAGAGTCTAGGGTTAGGTCTTGTTCCGACGAGGTCGAAAATTCGTGACACCGGTGTCAACTGCAACCTCCATTTGCTGTTCCCATTCTAGCCCCTACGAAGACGAAGTCCAGGATTTTACGCGTGTTCATGCACAGGGATTATTGATTTTAACTCTAGTAAGGCGGTCTGTACTTAGTGGACGGTGGGTCATCAGATGTTCTAAGAAACCGTACGTCGTCATGTTGCCCTGACGTCGTGAACTAACATCCTTCCTAGTGCTGCCCACCTACTTCTCGCTTAATTGGATTTGGGAGCGGAATGTCAAACAATCCTCCGCCGCCTTGCCTGCCACCGTTTTCTGAAATTTGCGGAAGGAGGCGTTGTTCAGTCAAATCAGGAAGTTGCGGTCGACCAAAACTTGTTGCAACTTCCATATAAATAATCCAGCAATACGAAGTAATATGGCGTAGGTCTTCCACCATGGCCTTTGGGGACGCCTTATTCGCATTATTCGCGCTGCTTGCCTTTGCAATCCTCTACTTTCGTACCCGCCAGAAGGGATTTCCACTACCTGCTGGACCTAAACCTCTTCCTATCATTGGAAATCTGGGCGACCTGTCAAGCAAGCGTTTATGGATCCTTGCAACGCAGTGGACAGTGCAATTCGGTGAGCTCAATTTTTGAACATGATCTAGAGTTCATTTTTATTGACTAATCCAGGTGCCGTGTGCTACCTCCATATCTTTGGACAAGGAATTGTATTCGTGAATACACCTGAGGCGGCTATCGCACTATTGGATAAGAAGGGCTCGATTTACTCGGACAGACCAAACATGATCATGGCTCGTGAGTTAGTGGGTATGGACGCCTTGGTAGGTTATTTCGCTTGTCCTCAAACGCAAACTCTCAACGCAGACGTAGATGCTGTTCATTGGATACGATGAACGATTTCGACGACAGCGTCGTTTATTGCAGCATGGTACTGGTTCGCATGTAGTTGTGAAGTACCAACCGACGTTGGAGGTCGACACAAAGGCTTTTCTACGTCGGTTGCTTAGCAGCCCAGCGGAATACACCGAGCATCTTACCCAGTGAACCTTGCTTTTACTAGTTCCCTTTAGCTTTCAATTTACGCCGACTTTTAGTCACGCAGGAGCTTCAACGTTGCGAATCGTCTACGGGCATGAAGTCATATCAGCTCATGATCCTCTTTTTGAGCGGGCCGAGGAAGCAACTAACATCCTCAAGGACATTATCTCTGGAGTAGGTATTTGGCCCGTTGACGTTATTCCAGCCTGTATGTCCCAATATCCTTCCTTCCTGAACTGTACTGAGCTTTTTTGGACATTAGTAAAAATGCTTCCTCTATGGTTTCCTGGAGCGGGATTCAAACGAAAAGCCGCCGAATGGAAAACAAAATTGCAGAAGTTTACCGATGTCCCATTCCAATCTGTTCTTACCGCAGTGGTAGGTGCTTCTAATCGTTCACGAGCCCATACTGTCTCATTGTTTTCTAGCAAAATAAAACGGCCATACCCTCATTTTGTTCCGCCCTTCTCGAAGGATCCCTGTTGAACACAGCAGCTCATGACGATATTAAATGGCTGTCAGCTGCTATGTACACCGGTAAGTCGTAGCTTTCTATCCAAGCCTTCTCCTCTCACACTTAATACCAGGTAGCATCGAAACCGTGAGTCCTCGACTATTTCGCGAATGTTGAGTGGTATTGATCCTTTCAACGACCGCAGACCGTGACGACAGCTTCTCTATTCATTCTAGCCATGGTATTAAACCCTCGCGTTCTGAAGAAAGCCCAGGACGAGATCGATACGGTTGTAGGCAACAAACGCCTTCCCGAATTTGCTGACAGGCCCTCGCTACCTTACGTCGATGCGGTTATGAGCGAGACTTTCCGTTGGGGTTGTCCGGTACCGCTGAGTCTGTATTCTTCGTCTTGTGCTTTATAACTGTCACCATTGACAACTTCATTGACAGACGTTCCGCATAGATTGATGGAAGACGATATTTACAACGGACAGCTCATACCTAAAGGGTCTTTTGTCAGTTTCTTATCGTTTACCTGCAGGCTGTATCGTTTGAATTAATCAGCTTCACAGATTCAAGCCAACATATGGTAAGTAGGCCTTGTAACAATGAGAAATGTCTACAACTACAAGACCGACCTATGATAGGGCGATGGTTCGGGATGAAGCCTTGTACCCCAATCCGGAGGAATTCCTACCCGAACGTTTCCTTCTCGATGAAGATGAACAAATTAAACGGAAAAAAAATCCACGTAACTTTATTTTCGGTTTTGGAAGGCGGTACATAATTTTCTTCTATTATAAACTACTCCAATTTATGGAAATTGACGCTCTGCAGGCGATGTCCCGGAGCCAACCTGGTCGAGCAATCCCTGTGGATCCTCATCGCGTCCATGATCGCGACACTCG
This sequence comes from Galerina sulciceps, assembly GCA_023014345.1. Taxonomy (NCBI): domain Eukaryota; kingdom Fungi; phylum Basidiomycota; class Agaricomycetes; order Agaricales; family Galerinaceae; genus Galerina; species Galerina sulciceps. The sequence goes on from JAEDXJ010000001.1 coordinate 541,021, forward strand.
ACATTTCGAAGGCCTGCGACGAAGAAGGAACCTTAATTGAACCAGAAGTTGTATTCGACGACGCCATCTTCAGGTTTGTACTTTGAACATTGTCTTTATCACTGTCCTCTCGCTGATTGGGAATGCGGCAACCAACGTAGGCTTCCAAACCCGTTTAAACTTGACATTAAGGCCAGATCTACGCAAGCACAACAGCTTTTGGAATAGAGCGGCGCATCAGTGAATCAGTGGGGTTGCTTTAGGCCTTTGTAACCTGTAAATAAATTCACGTCAATGTTACATGTCAAATTTGGGCCTTGGTCACGCAGCTTTTCACCGAGTACTCTGTCGTCGAAAATGCTCCGCTTGGAGGCTCTCATCATTACAATTATAAATTACACATTAAAGCCAACCCATAGACACCCCTACGAAACCTAATGATCCCTCCCATCTTACCTTCGCTCGTGCATAGTATGGATCTTAATCTGCCAAAACAAGTCATACGGTGCTCTCGTAGGTCGACATGAACAATAACTCACATCAATAACAGCAGACCTATTTTCCGCATCGATATCCTTCTGTACACTCAAATCCAAATCCAAATCCGCATCGGAAGGGGAAGGCTTGCTGGTATACCCGATCGCAGATAGATGTAAATCCTAGAAATTGGAAAAGTTAAAAACGTTAAAATCTTCAACAGACCTGTAACGAAACGAAAAGCCGATTCGAGACGCACCTCTATCTTATTCGAAATACTTTCAATAACACCGCCGCCGCCGACGGGTTTACCCCTCAGCCTGCGCAGCTTGGAGAGACTTGGCATGCCGGTGGTGGAGGAGGAGGCGTCTTGGTCGCGGATGTGTTTCCTTGCGTTCAACCTTTTATACAAAAATACACGAAGGATCAATGAGCTTCTGCCGTTGGCGGCCAGGTGAATCGAATAAGGGACGTACATGGCCATGTAGCTGCTGACATAGACTTGGCGGCTGGTCAGGCCCTTTTTGCTGATAAAGGGGTAGAGAAGGAGAGACAAAGGCTTACGTTTGGTCAACAAGAATGAGATGCCCATGAATATTAGGGTATTGGGCATCGTCACGTACTGAACAATTGCAGGGGGTGAGCAACTTGGTAGGTCGAATCAAGGAGAAAAACGTACAGTGACAAGGGCAGAGAGCGAGCACGCGCTATCAACGAACGAAACTAGATTCAGGCACCCCTTGTTAATCAAAAACACCCTACGCGCACCTCGTGAGAGTACCAGAAAGCACAACATACTGCATGATAGTCACAATCTTATTATTCGTCCTAGACCAACGATGCCAGTGCTTTAGCATGCGAATCATAGATATTAGATGACCGGGAAAGGTATACCCAGTGAACGACGTGCGGCTCTTGTGCAGATAATAAAGCATCGCACACGACAGAATGACGTCGATCGCGGTTGAACTTGCGAAGGATGCTTCGACGATTGACTGGTGTGATATGATGGCAGTTAGCTGCGAGAAAGGAGGGTGATGGGGGTTGAGTGTGCGTGTGCTTACTGAGATTCGTTCCAGCTCGGGAAATGTTGATATGGTATACCTGTTTAGTGAACGACGTGAGACGATTGACCTTGATTTAAAGAAAAAATTTACGTTTTGATTGCCAGGACTGAGTAGACGCTCAGCAAAGTGGGAATACGGACAAGCTAGGATATCACTCACGTAGACCGACAACTGATTGGAACATCATTCAATTCTTACATGCAGGAGAGTGACAAGTTCGACTCACCATAACCTCCCACCACAACCAGAACCTGATTTCAGACAATAGGTTTAGGGCGTTCATGCTGAAGATATAAGAATACATACCACGAGCGACGGCCACAACCGAGAAAAATGTCTTCCAACTGAAACCGCTAGCGTCACGGCGTGCATAAACTTGAGGAAGAAGTAACGTACGCTTCCAGATACGTAGAGCATAGAGGCTTGTATGACGTCAACTTCCTCCCAAAAATAACGGATAGAATGAGGTCTTACCTTTGGACGATGATCACTATAAAAACCTGCAGTGAACCGTTGAATAAGCATCGATGTATCAAAAAACGTAAAGAAACCCTACATTCAATAACGTCTGAAGCTACACGAACAAACGTGGGTCATCCACAGTCATGATCAACCGACGAAATGGGAGGGGGTAAATCCCTACCTTGAAGCTCCTAAAAAGCACCCATCAAAATCCCTCCCCAGAAAAAAAGAAACCAACGACGAACCAAACCACCTCTCCCAAAGCCTTAAAATTCCCAAAGTCCGTGATCGTATAGAAGTACATACAATGCACTGAGGTTGCGAGGTGAAGGAGGTCGAGCAATCTAGTAGTAGAAAGGGGTGACTAACGCGCCCGCTTCATAGGTAGAGATGTACGTACAAGAGGACCCACACCTGAGGAGCAGGGTTAGTAGTGTCGACTGTCCACTAATGAAGCACAAGGAGAACTTACGAAGATCTTCTGGAATCGCCAGTCGTTCGGGTACGCGAGGTAGTAGATGTACGTCTGCACAATGGTCACGCCTAAAAGACTACATGGCAAAAAAAAAAACGCGGAGTCGAATTCTCAGCCAGGACGAGGAAAGGTCATTTAGCTCGAATGCACGTACACGGATGCAGCGAGAAGACCAAGATATCCAGCGCCTAGCGTCGAGCGTACCGATGGGGTAGTGGGTGGGGTCATGGTTTGAAAGAAAGAGGAAGAGGGAGAGAAAGAGAGCGCCTGCGGTCAAGGCAAGTTGAGGGGAGGGAGATAAGAATTGTGGAGACCGAAGGAAGGGGTATCGATTGTCGTGCTTAGTCGTGTTGCCCCTGGCATTTGAAATTTCGGGTAGACGGGAGAGTTGAAAAATGATCTGCGCGCCACGGCATCCCAGGCTCAGGCTGTGTGCCTGTATTTTTAATGATAATTTTAGATTCTTGGGGAAGAGGCGTAAGGGCTAAGGGGTACTTACCGCCCGTCGGGCTGTTGCTATTCCAGAGATAATTTTGGCGATCAACCCAAAATTGGTTAATTATTGTTCCGACGCCCGACGCGCCCGACGGGGGACGGAGAGGCGGATCACAGAGTTGATCGATCGGTGGATCACCAAGGTGATGGTAACTGATAAGATAAGCCTATGATCGGGAGGAACAGTTTAGCAGACCCAGAGTCCCTCTGACCGAAGGTCAACGTCCTGCGTTTCCTTTATGATTGAGCAACACACCTTGTATGCAAACAATTCGCATGAGCGTCGCTTCTGTTTTAACCCTGTAGTGGACTGTCGCTGCCTTCTTCTGAAAATCATATGGTTGTTCACTTTCAATTTCAGGATCTTCCCATCCAAACTTTCGCATCTTGTGAAATCAGTTTCAGTTTAAGAGGTTCGCCGCGGTCTCGGGGCTAGAAGTACAGAGTAGTAAGCGACGTATGGGTAAGTCCAGCAATTATCGCTTACGTATGGGTCGTAGAACCGACGCATTTTGCACCTGAAAGTCTATAAAAAGGTACTTAGCAGTGACGGTGAACAGCCATGCAATATAGATACAGTAAGGAAGGGGGATTTGGAGATTTAAGCTAAGTGTTGAGAAACATGTTGGATAGGAGTAAGGCAGGCGTCGAGTGGTTGACAAGATATTTAGGGAAGTGAGGAGAGAGCGGATCTCGAAGGCTGGGCATTGAGATATTCGTTCGTTCCCTCCAAAACCAAAACGCAGCCCACCGCCGTCGCCCCGTGTCAGTGCGCCGCAGCATCATCCCTTTCACCAACGTCCCACCCGAACCCTCCCAGCACCAGCATTACCAGCATGCCATCACAACCGCCGTTCCCAATCCTCTAGCTGAAGCACTGTCACTCGCAGGGAGGGCAGATCGAGGGGTTAGTGACGCCGACGCGGGTGTGCTCGGCGCACGAGCACAGCTGCCTATATGGACGACAGTGGGAAGGGGTCGACACCGACACTGACCAGGGTTCCTCAGTTCCGGCCTGCCCCCCCTCTCCCTCTCCTCTCTTCTCCCCACCCCATCCCGCCCCACCTCGCCTCGCCTAAACCCGCTGTCCCATCTTGCCCTCTCGCCCTCCCACCTTGCAACCAGATATGACAAAGTTTGGTCTGCCAACAACGGTATTAGAAGATGAATACTTACGGCGCCGATTCAAGATGCGACTCTTACTCGAGTACACCAGTGACCGAATGAGATTCAGACAATACACAAAATCCTTTTAAAGTAGGACCGATTTCACTCCAAAGTGGCCTTGCAGTAACAATGATCTCATCTAAAACCAGAATGTGTTTCTGTTAGACAGTGACTGGAGAGGGAGAGCTGAGTCACGTACGACGGACGACCAAAGGTCGACTCCAGGTCTACTAAAGTGTGCCACTTATTGAAGTACAGACCGACTAAAGACAAGGATATTGGGCCCAGGGGAGTCGGGCGACAGCGACGGGCAGAGTATCATCACGACGGTGGGCGATGGAGAAAGAAAATTGATGGTGATACAGCAGCTTTTCGCACGAGTCAGACCCTTACTGTGAATGAGAGAACGAAGCAGTACAATTACATACAACCCTATGCTGAGTCTAATAATTAGTTCACGAATGTAGAACTCCTGATGTATACGAATGAACTGCCCAAATGAGTGGAAGCAATTGTCGGAGTGCGAGCCCAGCCATGGCACTCTTCCATTTGGATCGTTACTAGTTTACTAGAGACGTTGAAGTTGGATTGTGCACAAAACAGGATCAGACCGCTTGCTAAATAACAATATCAAGCCAACAAGAGTAAGCAGATGACAATTTACTCACTTTTGCTCGAAAACGTTCATCCAGACTTCTTTCTTGAATATTTCGAGAAGGATAAGTCGAGTGTGAATTTTCCCCGTCTGACCGTAGCTTAGAAAAATGTATATTGAACAATCGAATAGTGCATGCATAATCGTAAGGCACATACTCCGTCAACTTTCTGCATAATACATAACCAGGAAGGTCAATGAGTAAATTAGAAAAATAAAATTTATCAATGATCACAGCATACGCACCGTATTTGTGCCCTCGCTCATTTCGTTAAACTGTATACCCGCCGAGACTTGCACGCTGTGAACGCTTTCACCTCTAATTGCCTGGACAGATGCTCGGCTGTTCAGAGTCGCGAGTAAGCTATTCGCGTACACTGAGCATGCCGAATGAGCGAGGGTCAAAAATTGGGATAATCAAGGATTCAAGTTGGAGAACACTGACGTCTTCCTACGACAAAGTCTATGGCAACAAACCACAGACTGTGCGGTTTCATGGAAAACTATCGAGAAAATTCAGAGTCAGAAATAAGTAGAGCACAAGATTTACTTCATATTTCTTACCACGATGACTTCAATGACGGCAGCAGCGCTAGGTTGCCGGTGAATGGGATGTCATCGCTTTCTGCTACCGAATATACTTACGCAGTTAAAACGCAGCGCTCAATCGCGTAGATTATGAGTGTCGTAAGAATGGTGTCGGTCCTAAAAGTCACAGTTGAGCGGCATTTCTCGAGATAGGGCTGTATAATATACTCGCCCCCTGAATCCGGTTCGACTGCCATAGAGCAGATAACAGAGTGATGCAGCGATCAAGATGTCACCAGCAACCGCGAATACCGCAAAAGGAGTTGCAGCAAAAAGCTGCCACGAAAGCGTCAGTATCGCTCAAAGACTTTAAACCAATCTCACCTTGATTTCAGGGATCCTTGATATTTCTTTTATTTTGAAAAGAAAAACGGTCGTCTCTGGATGAGTCAATGCGTCAACGTCATTCCATGAAAGTGCAATTGTCTCCATACCGATTCCAAAGGCGAAGTTACAAACTACGAAAATTCCCTACAAAAACGGTTAACCACTCGAAACATGGACAGGAAAAGGAGGATGCGTACCAACACTAACGCGGCCCACCACCTATATTTCGGTTCACAAACTGGAGGGAGGTCAGGCGAAACGGACTTTCCAAAATCACCCTAATGGCATTGGGTACGCACGACGCATGATTCGTGTGATAAAAAAACTTGCCATAGATATGAAAATGATGACGGCGGAAGAGATTGAAACAGCACACATACCTGTGGACTATGGTTACAATAATGACGTTCACTACAAGCGACAGCTTTTGGGGAAATTAAAACACTTCCGTGATTGAACAGGCGCAAATACATACGTATAGAGTCCTTTGTAGTGATAGCTGATCAGGAACTTTGTGAAAGGCCGAAAAATACCGGCCCACTCACCAGTGCCCATCCACCAGGCCAGCTGGGTTGAAGTAATTCGTCACCTGTTTGAAAAAGTCCAAATTAGTGTCTGAGGACGCTCGGCTAGCAGGACCTACGAGATAGAAGTAGATACCAAAGGACACTGAGCGTGGATCAAAGAGGAATATCGAGAAACAGATGTGATCTCGTACTAAATACGAAATGCACGGTTTCAAGAAACCTGTTCATATGGCCATGAATTATCACTTGGGAATGGCGCTTTGCGCAAATAACTACCAAGTAAAGGCTACCTATCGCGATCTAAGCATCCGAGTAGGAGTATTATAGAACGCAAACCACTCACAAGGACTTTTGTACCCCCAGGATCTTTGGGGTAATAGGCATAGTACAAATACGTCTGACCCTCGGCATTAACTCCTTTCACGGGCAAGGGATTGACTGACTGACTTGCAGTGCCGTTAGACCATAAAGCCTATAGGCGTCAAGATACATTCAGTTCCATGTATCTCATGACGAAGAGTAGAGAGAATTTACACCGCCGAAACTAATGCACCAATCAGGGATGCTCCTATGCACAATATAGACGATCTTCAGAAATCAAGATCTCCGAAAATTGTGGCTGGACCTTACCAAATGTACTGGGGAGGTCGGTCGTCTTCGACGACGGAATCGTAGACATGGGTGCGGTGAAAGGCGGAGGGGTGCGAGAAGGGTGAAAATTCGCACCCTTGGCTATAAATACAGGGCAAAATTGGCGTTGTAAAAGAAAGACCGGGTGTGAATATGCGATCGCGGAGAATATATGTACTCTGCAGATGAGAAATTATCGAAAATGGGTGAGACCGACACTCCCAAAACGGACTTATTCCTCACAATCGCAACCCCGCGAAGTCGAAGAAGACTTTGAAGAGAAGTAGATCGTGTCCGACCAGACAACGGCGCCCGCAAAGACCACACTCTCAGAGTCAAGGCCTCAATAATGGAGATCGCGTACGTCTGCACATAAGTTACCTGCGCTCTGCAGCCTGGAGTTTTAAGTATGCGATTTCTAATTCACGTATAGTTTGACTGGTCACTATGGACTGTGGTCAGAATTTGGTTATACTGTAGATTCCTGTGTTAACAAATGTTGAGGTAAGCAACCCATCGCGTGGACGTGGAGGGAATATGTCAGAACCTACTTGTCAATCTGCCAATCAATTGCTGGAGGAGGCCATAAGAGCGTGGCACACACACCGGAGCAGCACTAGTACTGTGCAGACGTAGTGCGCCTACTCTAGAGGGTCGGGAGTCACGGTATGATGTCGCTCAGGCTTCCTATCTCCGCAATACTCCATTGCATTTCAGAAATTCAGAGTGTCCTCCCATTTCTCTTCGAATCCAGAACTCCTACTCGTACCACCAAATGAGTATCGATGAACACAAAAAAATAGTCTGAGGAGGATTCACCGACTTCCAAGTCACAGCCATTCATCTCGCGTCATGTTTTACTCCCACTCTGCTTATCCGGGCGTTCCCTAATATCAAAAAGCGGAATGTCCTCCACCACCCGTATAGGCTTTGTTCCACTTTTAATAACCTCCAACGCCTGCCTGCCGAGCTCTAGAACCCGATCTTGGTCAATAGCAGGAATAGTGGTGACCCCCTGCCCAGGAGGAGAGCCATCTACCAACGCGCTACGCAACGCGAGGACGCTTTCGATCGTCCACACACGGCAAGTCCATGAGTTATCGTTCTGCACCAGCGGGACGGTGTGGAGGATGTCAAGGATGGTGTTTATTTGCTTCTGCCAGCTCGTCTTACTCTCCTTGGAGCTCGCGCTCGGGGAAGGAGAAGGAGGTGGCAGTGGGATTTTAGCGAGCAAGATCCGAGCGACGACGTTGCCCGTATTCACTAGACTGAAAGGCTCGTGCTCGAAGCGCCATTCGAACTTTCCATTCGTTCCTAGAACTGCGTTGACTTGGGCTGAGTTTGTGACGTGAAACCGGTAGCAATCAGGTGTTCTGCTTTTGTTGTGGTTTTTGGGTGCGAGAACGATAGACCAGTGGAATCCGGGATGCGAGCCGCGGTGTTGGAGAACGAGGTATAGCCTGTATTTGTTTCTTTTCGAGGACATTTTTTGAGGGCTCGGGCTGGACGAGGAGAGAGGAAAATAGAAACCAAAATAGGTTTGCGGACGCGTGGCTGAGAGTCACGTGCAATGACGCACGGTTCTATTTATATCACTGGCACTGTGGTTCGACGACGCAGCTTCGTCGCAGGCTCCAACTCAAGCCACAACCACCATGTCATCGCTCAACCTACGACCCCCAGGATACTTTGGCAGCGGAACCGTAGAGATCGGGCCTCCAGAAATACCGGGAGAAGGTGGCGTCCGTCGACTCGCCGTCGAGAAAGATGCGCTCGTTACTCAACCCGTCCCAGGCGTCGACACGGTCCCAGATGTTATCGACTATGCAGCGAGGGTACACGGAAACATGAAGGCCATGGGATGGCGGGATGTTCTCGATGTTCACGAAGAGAAGAAAGAGATAAAGAAGGTCGTCGATGGGAAGGAAACGATTGAGACGAAGACGTGGAAGTATTTCGAGCTGAGCGACTACAAGTTCATCGACTATGTGGAGCTCAAGGAAACAATTTCAGAAATTTCCCGAGCACTTGTGGAGCTCGGTATTGGGACGGACGATGTAGTAGACTTGTTCGCTCAGACCAGGTCAGTTTTTTTTTTCTCTTTTGCATATCTACCAAACACTAAGACCGCGACGTCCAGTCCCAACTGGCAACTAATCTCGCATGCCTGCGCCCTCATCTCCACCACCGTCACAACAGCATACGACACTCTCGGAGAGTCCGGACTCACCCACTCCCTCAACGAGCCCAAATGCATTGGGATATTCACCAACCCAGACCTCCTACCGATGCTCATCAAAGTCCTCCCTCAAACCCCGTCCGTCAAATTCGTCTTCTACGACGGAACACCCGAATCCTCCCTGATCGAACAAATCCATTCAACACGCGCATCAGAAAACCCAATACGCGCTATCCACATCAACGAACTCCGTTCTCTCGGTCGATCCCTCTCCTGCTCAGTACTCGACTCCCGCCGACCGAACCGCGATACCTTGGCGTGCATCATGTACACCTCCGGCTCCACCGGCGCCCCGAAAGGCGTCTGCCTGACGCACGGCAACCTCCTCTCCGCCGTCGGGGCCGTCAACTCGGTCTTTGGGCCTCACCTCCCCGCAGGCGGGCGCTACATCGCGTATCTGCCCCTCGCACACGTCCTCGAATACGTCGTCGAGCTCTGCGCCATTTTCGTCGGCATCACCTGCGGCTATGCACGCCCGAAAACGCTCACGGACGCGAGTGTGCGGAACTGTCAAGGGGACTTGAGCGCGTTGAGGCCGAATGTTATGTTCGGGGTGCCTGCGGTCTGGGAGACGATTCGGAAAGCGGTGATGGGGAAAGTGAATTCAGGCGGATTCGTGACTAGGCATTTTTTCAATCTCGCTCTTGGCCTGAAGAAGTACGCAGGCGCGTGGATACCTGGCGTCAACTGGCTCGTCGATACAGTTGTGCTGCAGAAGATCAAGGAAGCGGTGGGTGGTGAGATACATTTTGCGGTCAACGGAGGCGCCGCTATCAGCAAAGATACACAAGAGTTTTTCAATTTGGCGGTCATGCCTTTGACGCAAGGTGACTGACATTTCTCCGTTTCTCGACGACTATTTTACTCAAGTTCCATTATATCAGGCTACGGCCTCACCGAAACCTGCGGGATGGGCGCATTCCTGCCCCCAGAGCTCCTCACCTTCGGATCCGTAGGCGTCCCCGGTCCATGCCTCGAGATCAAACTCGTAGACTGTCCTGAAATGGGCTACTTCTCATCCACCGAGGCTCAATCATCTAATACTAATAGCTCCACCGGCGGGTCGTCCATGTCAAACGAGTCTCATCTCCCACAGGGAGAGGTATGCCTGCGCGGGGAGTCAGTGACGAAGGGGTATTTCAACCGGCCTGATCTGAACGACGATGAGAGTATCTTCACAAAGGATGGGTGGTTCAGGACGGGGGATATCGGGCAGTGGAACGAGGATGGGACGTTGAGCATCATCGACAGGTCGGTTCGAATCCGAGGCAATCCAAGGGAAAGTACTGATGAATCGAGCGTTTTCCCAGGTTGAAGAATCTGGTCAAGTTACAGGGCGGAGAGGTAGGTGTCCCGTTTCTCTTCTCCTATTCACGACTTTTCTCGACTTCTACAACGTCGTTTTGATCGTTATTTTTTTCATGCAGTACATCGCACTCGAACGCCTAGAAGCCATCTACAAATCCTGCGACCTCGTATCCAACCTCTGCGTCTACGCCTCGTCCGAAATGCAGCAACCCATCGGCATCATCTACCCACACGAGCACAACCTCCGAAAAGGACTGCAGGGCTCCTCATCCTCATCCTCATCCAGTGGCGCGGGCTCATCAAAGGCAAAGGACATGGAGTTTGCGAAGTTGTGCAAAGACCCTCGTGCTGGGAAGTTGGTGTTGCAAGAATGCAACGCCCTGGCGAAGAAGAACGGCTTCGCACGCATGGAGATGTTATCTGACGTTATTTTGACGCCGGAGGAGTGGACCCCGGGGAATGGGATGGTCACCGCTGCGCAGAAGGTGAATCGGGCGAGGGTGAAGGAGGTGTTTGGGGGTGATATCGAGGTACGTGGTCCTGTTGCAATAGAAATCCTGTGTCCAAAGTAACTTTAAGTATTCACGGATGATAATTCGGATTATTTACTCTAGGCGATTAGGAAGAGGCAGGGAGGCTCGTGATCCCGAGTTTAGTTGGACTGGCGTACAAACAAGCCGATGTTCTTCGCAATTATATCCCTCTTTTCCTTTTTTCTGTGAGAAAACACGAAGGAGATATCGTTGGTGAAAAAAAAATTACTCGGGTAAGAACCTCATGCCGCAAGAGTAGAGGAGGAATGGATCGAGCTTTAAGCACTACAAGACGAAGGTCCACCGCACCCATGGTCGGACAAGGCAGCCAAGAGGGAAAAAATGGCCGGGTTTTGAATTTGCAGCTTTCGACCAACAAAAATTTCGTACATCCAAGTTTAAACGCAGAACAGCACTTCCTTGGTACCAAGCTTTATAATACTAACTACGCGCGAAGGGTGGACTGAACGATCAGCACCGAAGTAGCTGAGGACCTTTCTTCTCGCCGGCGCGCATTGAGACTGCATTGATTGTGAGCTTCACATGTACGTTAATATTCGGTTGCATTCTTACGCAGACAGCAGAGAGTTTGAGTATACTAGAGTTTTCCCGTTAAATAGATCAAGAGCTTGTAGACAGGTAACTTACTCTTCCCGAGAAATGCGTAGATGGATAAGTAAATGACTACGGGGGCGTAAGAAAAGTTGATTGATTGTTAAATGTCAGGGAGACCGTACGGTTGTTGGGCATTACCAAGAACTTTGAGTCGCAGAAGAGGATCAGGGGTTTTCTTTGGCAGAGCGTTGATTCACTGCTTACCAGCACGAGGACTGTGATCGCGGTAAGACTGTGAAGGCCGTTAAGATTATATGATGGTTAACGTGGAGGTACGTCTGAATACCTAGTCAAAAGTCCGGTACCTATCGAAACAAAGTTAATTATTACACGCAGAGAAAAAATTACACTTACGGATCGTGAACGTGATAAGACGGTCAATCATATGAGACAAACTGGACGCCGTTTGTGAGTAGCCGTTCCACTACACACAAAAATCTCACCGACTTTTTCAGAGCCTGTCCCCGTTGGCGTATCAAAAAATAAATCATTGACACCGCAATCGTCACGTCTATGATGACGCCGAGCACCAAAACCGCAATTACAGTCGGACGAAGGTCCGCTTGGAATTGGACAAGGGACGTGGCTACCATCGCTGCGACCCCGATGTAGAAGCTTGCTACGCCGCGGGCGATAGCACCGAGAGAGCATATGAGGCCAATGTATCTCCACGGGTGGGAAAGTGCGTTCCAGATTCTATGGGAGTAGAAGAGCTGGGAAGGGAGTGAGTCGGGTATGATTTTGGGTAGATGCCAGTAGGCTTACTTGGACGAGCATGGTGATGATCCCACCGACAATGTTTACTAATGCGAATCCGGGGAGTTTTAAGGAAGGAACGGCTGGTTGATCGGCTAGGATGATTGTCAGATGATACACCTCGTATAACACCGCGACTGTATGCACGAGTTCCAAAAACCTAACAAAGCCATTCAACGAAAGCATAAAACATGGACAGAAGGTGTTTTTAATACCAAATGGATGCGACCTGTCGATGTGCGGTTTCTCAGAAGAAATATCGAAAACTATGAGTGAAAAAAGACTCACAAGAACCTTCAAAGTAGTGCGATCGTCGTTGAATCTAATGAAATACAAATAGCATTGCACCGTAACCACGCCGAATAAGAAAACCGCGATAAACGATCCAATCTCAAGCGCGCCAAAGGTATTCTCCAAAGTAGGACGAGGCATGACCAAGAAATACTAGTTGAACAACCAAAAAGGAAGAGTCAGACTGACAGATCGACCCTCACTCGTATATCCAGGTCGGTGTGCGTCCAGACATCTAAGTCGCGCTGGGAGTGGTGGAGGGTTCAGTGAACAAGAGCGCGAATGTCTCACATAATTTTTGCCGCCGCTTAAGTAAGCACTGATCCGTTCTGCCACCCGGCCCGCTTCCCGATCGTCGTTTTCCTCCGCAGACCATTCGCGTCCTTGACAAGCTTCGGTCACCTTGCTCCATATTTCCAAGTTTCATCCTTCGTTTGAACTAATTATGAACTAATTATGTGTCTTGCCATCTATAGGACGTCTTCACCTTAGATTCTTAGACTTTCTTAGTCCCTCTACCAAGAATTCAGCTGGTGTTATGTCCAACACTTGCGATGTGTTGCCTCAACACAACCGTAAAAACCCAGGTCAACAAGGTCCATGGCACCCCAAGATCACACCCTACAGAGCCTCGTTCATTCTTACCACTCTCGTCCTCGGTACAACAAAGTCAGTGTTAACGCAGCAAGGCAGGACTGTCGCGCCAATATCGTTGGAGTGGATAACTGGTGTGGTTGTCTATTGTGAGTGTATTCCCGTCTACTCTGATTCGTCGCAGTTTTATATCTTTGTTAATAGCTTCTTCTTTACCAGCAGCTACGACCTCAATGACCGAGCTCCGCCACACCTCTCTTGGTTCTTCACGTTTGACTGTATGGACATCCTTTGGCGTTTATTGTCCGGATTCGGTATTCGTCGCCCACCACATACTTCCAGTGAGGCCTCACCCGGAAGTTATTCACCACGTCCTCCTATTACCCTATATCGAATTGCCCTCAGTTCAACGGTTCTTTCGTTCGGCACGTTGAAAGCAGCCATGAGCTATCTGGGTTTGGCCAGACCGGCTACATGGTTCGACTGGGCTGCAGGAACTGTTCTGACAACTGGGTAAGTTGACACTTCTGTCTTTAGTCCTTGCTCTGATTTTACTAGATTCTATATCCTGGGTCTATACGAGTCCAATTCGTCGACTACGTGGCGATCATTCTTCGTTGAAGACCATAGTCTACACGTCAAATGGTGTACGTTATGTCCTTGGCAGTGCTACGTAGTCATTTACACGATCTGTACAGCAGGAATGATGGTTCTCTTGCTAATCGTTACGGTCTTACTGACGGTCACCGCATCGCTGCTTGTACTTATATTCTGGGAGATTTGCCATGAACCCTTTGTCACTGACAGTGATGGAATAACCAAGTCCGTGGCAGTTGTTTTCGACTGCGCTATCAAAACGTTCGCGGCCCCATTCCTTTTGTCGATCCCGTATTTGGCGATCAAATACGCTGTCTGGTGTCTCACTGGACTACTACCAAATGCAGTGATATCTTTCCATTTCCGCGTTTTTGATTGGCTTCGGTGTCTTGTACAGACGTCGGTTTCCTGGCCCGTGCATCGTCTCGAATGTTGTGAGTGTCTCTGCCTACAATCTCTGGTTCAATATTAAATATGCTTCAGTGAAACGGCATCGTCCAATTTTCACGCACATAATACTCCACATCCTCGGTATTGTAGTTTGTGGCGTCATTTTTACAGCATTCCTTGGCTTCGTGGTCTTATTGCGAACACAGGCGCGAGACGAGTTGCGTGATCACATGCGTTTCCAGGCATTGATAACGCTGGTACTTTGTGCAGGTTGTATATTCGTTGATTTTGTACCGATCATTCTTTCTGTTTTGCTTGTCCGTCGCATGATTCGGCCTTTTTACCTGGACCGCCGTTTATACCCTTTCGAGTTCTCTGACGCCTTAGTGAATACCTCAGATATATTTCGTATAGTTAATTTTCTTCTCTTTTTCTTCTGCTTTCCTTTTATATCCCATTCAGAGCCTGGCTGGAGAGGCACAAGCATGTAGAAGCCACACGTTAAATATGCCAAAGAATAAATTACAAGTAACAAACATCGATACCCTCAGAAAGCAAGGAGAATCTTGCACCAATAACAATGCCGAGCCCAATTCCTCGAGAATTCATGCAGGTACCATCAATGAATTTGAAATCTAAAAAAGCCTCGCTTGGCACTAACCCAGACTCCAAAAAAGCGAATGCAAAAGAGGACATACGCTTCTGACATCCACTCTTTCTCGTTTGTATCCGGCGTCACTTCTGTCGGTGTCTCCTTTCCTTTTTCCTGAACGGGTACTGCCAGCACCTACAGCTCTACGACGTGAGCCGATGTGAACAGGTTGCGAGTCGCGCTTTCATCGCCAGAAACGAACCTAAAGCGCAGATTTGAGCTAGCATTTGGGGGGGTGGTCCCTTTGGGGTTCATTTTATTTAAATCTGCAATGATCTGGGGTAAATGGTAAGTAATGGGAGCCCAGCTGATACGAGGCAACCAATACTGTACACACAACTATGCACCAGTCCCGGGCACTAGTACTGATCTGTTCTGCCATCCGGCCCGCCTCCGGATCAGCGTATTTTCAACTTTCCACCGCAGACCATTCGTGTCCTTGACGTGACGAGCCTCGGTCGACTTGCTCTATATGTCCGACTTTCATCCTTAGTATGAACTAATTATGAACTAATTATATTCCTTGCCATCCCTAGGACACCTTCACCTTAAATTCTTAGACTTTCTTAGTCCCTCTACCAAGAACTCAGCCAGTGTTATGTCCAACACTTACGATGTGTTGTCTCAACACAACCGTGAAAGCCCAGGTCAACAAGGTCACTGGCGGCCCAAGATTACACCCTACAGAGCCTCATTCATACTCACAACTCTCGTCCTTGGCACAACTAAGTCGGTGCTAACCCAACAAGGCAGAACTGTCGCGCCAATATCGTTGGAGTGGATAACAGGCGTAGTGGTCTTCCTATTGTGCGTGTAATCCAGCCTTTTTTGATTCCTCACGCATAGCCTTATATCTTCCTTGGTAGCTTCTTTTTTACTAGCAGCTACGACCTCAATGACCGAGCTCCGCCATACCTCTCCTGGTTCTTCACATTTGACTGTATGGACATCCTTGGGCGTTTATTCGTTATTCGTCGTCCACCACATACTTCAAGCGAGGCCACACCTGGGAGTTATTCGCCACGCCCTCCTATTACCCTATACCGAATTGCCCTCAGTTTAACAGTCCTTTCGTTCGGCACGTTGAAAGCAGCGATGAGCTATCTGGGTTTGGTTACACCAGCTACGTGGTTCGACTGGGCTGCAGGAACTGTTCTGACAACTGGGTGAGTTTGCCTTTACAGTCTTTAAACCTCGTTCTTAGTCCACTAGGTTCTATATCTTGGGTCTATACGAATCCAACTCGTCGACCTTATGGCGCTCATTCTTCGTGGAAGACCATATTCAACCCGTCAAGTCATGTACGTCCTTTTCTCCAAGCTGCTCCTACGCCATTCACATAATTCACACAGCAGGAATAACAATCCTCCTACTAATCTTCATGGTCTTTCTAACAGCCACCGCATTCCTGTTCGGATTCATATTCTGGGCCCTCTGCCTTGACCCCTTCGTCAACGACACTCACGGAATACCCAAATCCATGGAAGTCGTTTTCGACGTTTCCATCAAAATCGTCATGTTCTCATTCATTTTATGGATCCCTGCTTTGGCGGTCAGATATGCTTTCTGGTGTCTCGCTGGGATATTACCAAACGCGGTACTATCTTTGCATTCCCGCCTTTTTAATTGGGTTCGGCGTCGCGTGCAGACGTTGGGATCCTGGCTCATTCATCGCCTTCCATTCTGTGAGTCTCTCAGCCTACAAACGCTGTTCCAATATTCATCATATGCCCCAGTGACACGACTCCTTCCAATCCTCACACACATAACACTCCACCTCCTCGGCGTTCTAGCTTGCAGCATCATCTTCACTGCCTTCCTCGCCTTCGTGTTCATGCTAATCGCAGAGATCCGAGACCAGTGGAGCAAGGACATGCATTTCATGGCGCTGATGGCCCAAGGACTCTGTGCTGCTTCGGCGTTCGTCGGTTTACTCATGATTGTTCTTTCTGCTTTTCTTGTTCGTCGCATGTTTCTGCCGTTTTATTATTATTTGAACCGTCGTCTATACCCTTCTGAGTTCTATAATGCCCTGACAGATACGTCAGACGTATTCTACAGAGTCAGCTTTATTCTCTACATGTTTTTGTGTCCTTTTATCACCTATCCGGAGCCCACTCCGCCCAGTAGGGAGAGGTAGTGGCATGTACTCTAGGTCACACAGGTTTACCGTATGAATGAATACACAGGAGGAAAGACGAGGTTACGGCCGGACCTTCTCCTTCTGCAAAAGGAGTAAAGGATTACTAGAGGTATCGTGCCGCCTGGAATGAAAAGAGCAATTTCTGTCTGCAAGATTCAGATTACATTGGAAAGATGGATTCGGAATCGAAACGAGCAGTCAAAACTCCATGCGACCAAGAGATCATTCGTAAAGTACGTTAAAGAATAGATTACAGCGATCAACAACCCCACAGGCAGAAAATACATAAGGAGAACTTCAGTGACGGCTGAGCCAAGTCACATCCCTCAAGAATTCCTACACCGCTGGGTACAATCAACGAATCTGAAATCTGCCAAAGCCCCAATGAGCACTGACCCAAACTTCGCAAAATCAAATGCAAGGAAGGACATACGCGTCTGACATCCATTCCTTCTCGCTCGCATCCGGCGTCAGCTCAGTCGGTGTTTCCTTTTCCTTTTCCTTGTCCTTTTCTTGGGAAGGGGTATCACCCACAACATTGCGACGAGGACCGGTGTCAACAAGCTGTGTGCCTACATCGCGCTTGCCAGTAACGAGCATAAAGCGCAGATTTGAATTAAGATTTGTAGGAGGATTTTCTTTCTTCAAATCCACAATGAGCTAAAGTCGACAGTAAGATGGAAGTCTATCAGATAAAAACAACCAACACTCACACGTTTACACCAATCCACCCGACTTTCACTCTCCATCAAATTCAACTCACTCTCCCCCAGCCAATCTCCAAGACCGAGCAACAGCTTGTTCAAAAACTCAAAAAATGTCTTGAGCGCATCCCGAATCGCTACTTCGATCTCCCTTTTGATGAGGGGCGTGACCAGAAACAGGAGTGTGTTGTACAAGAAATCGTGCTTCGAATCGTGGATCGCGAATCTCAGAGAACCAAGCTTGACGCATATGGAACGGACCGTGAACACTGAGGTGCTCTCCTTCGGAGAGGAGACGATGTCGATGGAGGCCTGACGGTCATATGAGGTTGGTGGCATAAACGGAAAGCAGCAGGACGTACGCCCAACCCCTCCTTATCCATAAAAACATCAAGCACACCAGCCCCGCACACTTTGACCAAACCCTTCTTAACCCTATAAGAAAACGAAACATCCCTTATATTAGCCTGAATCTGCTTCAGCTTCAGCTTGACGCGATGGCTCGACTGGTCTGCGGTGCGGTTGGACGGATAGTATTGGAACGAATTGCGCACGTCGATATCTACGACGCTGGGGAATAAGTCGCGCCCTTGGAGGACGAGGTTCTCGACGACGACTTCGAAGGTGTCGTTTGAGTACTCGACGCGCGGTATGGGGACGGAGCCGAGCTGAGGAGAGAGAGTTGAGTCGACATGTTGTGTGATTACGTGAAGAGACGACTGACATGGTCTATAAGCTTGGGCAGGACGGCCTTCCAGACATCGTCCCAGATATCACGCTTGAAGGATATCTTACCATCCTTTCCGAAAAGTAAAGCACGGATAAAGGAAGCCCAGTCCGTGACGAATCGTTTGGTGAGCTACAAGACGGAAAGCCATAAGGGCCAGCAAGAAACGTGAATGATGTAGATACGCACTGAATCCTTCCCGAAAGACTTGAACCACAGAACGACACTGCCGAGCAGATTCTCGAAATGTGTATAGTATGATTCCTTTTCTTCATAGAATTTACGTCCGGATTCGATTAGACGTTTGAACTCGCTCTTAGCTTCTGACCCGAGAACGTAGCCTGGCTCTTGGAGGACCTACAAACTTGTTGAGAAGAAAAAAAAAAAAGGGAGAGGTCGCACGTACTTTGCGGAGATATAGATCAACGGCATGGAACCACTCGGTGAATGTCTGATCACGGTTTGCATCGTGAATCAGCCCCTCAATAGCGTCTTTTATTGTACTCAAGGACGCTCCGTTGGCGAATCTCTCGAGCACGTTACGCAGTTCGGCGATTCCACGGAAAATGCTAGAACTCTATTCCCAATATTTCGACACAAATCAGCCTCATGAAGGTCGACTTTGTGGAGAAGTGGATAACTAACGTTAGCCGCCTCAATAGCACGATCTTTTGCCAAAGACAGCACAATACGACTGTCGTTGATATAGTTCTCGAGTACGGTTAACAACCATATGATTGAATTTCGGTATTCAGGTTGTTTCTGGCATTCGACGACGGCCTAAGGAGGTTTAGAACATCATGGACTGAGCAGAAAAAGGTTTAAAAAACTGACTTTCTTCGCTTGGAATACAATTTGGTTCCGATACTCCACTGGAAGTGACTTCCACAATTTCTTCCGGTTTTCGAGAGTACCTTGACCATGTATTCCCGTAGGCTCGTCTTGAGGCAGCTGTTGACGATCAGCCTCGACACTACCAGAGGTCTGGACTTCGCGAGACCGTGACGGTCCAGTCTTGCGTCGGATTGTGGTGTCAGGTGTCATTTGCATCAAAATGCGTAGTAGCTGATCTGACTGGGCACTAGCTCCTGCTACTTTGAATAAAGTTTTGGAGAGAGCATCTCGCCAGACAAAAACGAGGTCGTAGAGGAGCTTGTGCGATTCCGTGTTCGAAACGAATACCATGACGAGAGTACGAAGGTGTTTCATAGCTGCAAAGAATCGAGTAGAAATACGCGTACGCGTGCAAATGGAATGGATGGAAACCTTACCTTCTTGCACATTCATTTCGCTGTTCGGACGTTCTGCCGACACCTCCTTGACTGCCACCTCCTGGGTCTTATCAACACCACCACCCCGTGAATGCCACAGAAAGTTCTGGAAAACTTCATCCGCGTTCTTCTCCTCAACGACCAGACGAGTAGTGTCTAAACACTGGCGGGCGACTTCGACGAGTTTGCGACTATCAGGCGAGAGCTCGTCGCCATGGATTGGGAGCTTGTTGAGGACATATTGCAGGCCGGAGTCCATCTGTGAGTTCGTTGGGAGTTTTCCTTTTGAAAAAGCGTCTATGGCGCCATATATCAAGTTCTAAAGCGCGACTTAAGCTCATGACTGGCAGGGGAAAAACGAAAACTGAACCTTTGTGCCAACATCGCCGTCCTGCGTAGTTACAGAACTTTCTGCAGGGATAATGCTAATAGAGGGGCCTTTATAAGGCTCTAAAATCAAGGTTGGCATTAGGAATGAGAGCAGGTCAACCGCAAAACGATTAACTGACCGTCAATGCAACACTAATAGGGGTTCTTTCGTCGTCGTGCTCTGTCGCGAAGAGCCGGCTGCCAAAATTGAACTGGTCATCAGACTGGCTTATGTCATCAGTTTCTCACAACCCTCGAGAGCCTAGAAGTTAGTAGTTAGAACACCGCCCGCGTCATTGGAAGCAATGTTCGAGTATGAAAGGGCGTAGGTTCGTTCCAAGCCGCCGTTCTTCCACCTTAGGTTCCCACACCCTTGGTCATATCAGACGACAGGAACCGGTCACGTCACGTCAGTTGGTTGGTATCAAAAGTGTCTATTTCTCTTACTCGCCGTTATTCCGGCAGGTAGGTGTCCACTTTACCTTGAGGTGACTTGTAGATTAGACGAGATATAGATAAGACTTAGATAATAGATAATAGATTAGACTAGATTTAAGATAATGATATAGATTGTGATTAACGGTTTATCTCGGCCAGGCACCCAGGATTGTCACCGTCGGCAACGGGTGCGCCCGTCTCCACCATGCCGCCCGTCGGGTTCTCAACCACTCCCAGGCACGCCGCGCTCGCGCCCTTCCCTTTTTTGCTCGTCGGTTGGCAGGTCCGTGCACGCTCCCTTCACTTCCTTTTGCGGTTGTCCCCTGACCTGGTTCTGTCCCGTCCTGTCTCCCGTCCCGCCCCCCCCTCCTCCCGCCCCCATCCCCCCCTGCCCCCGCCCCTCCTCCCGCCGCTCTGTCCCATCCCTCCTGTCCATCTCTTATCCCTTTCCTGCCATTCTTGCTCACTTCCTCCCCATCCCCTCCGATTTTAACCACTCTGACACCCAAACTAAGTGATTATATATACATTTTTATCATAATTATATCCAGACTCCAGTGTAACTAATTCCCTTGTAAGTAATTGAGTAGGTCATTGCCAAATGCCCACAGAAAAGTAAAGCTCTTTCGTTGAGCTCGTTGAGTGTGCGGCGCACGGCCCCATGCGAGACACAGCAAAAGGTTCATTTTCAGGCACCTTAATTGTTCCATGACGTAGATGACAGCCAGCGCCCTCTATCACGATGCGCCTCTGCCTGTCACATATATATTGATGGATACCAAGACACCATTTCTGATGGGATCTCAGCCCCGAAAGGAAGTAAATCCCTATTACAGATTTCGCAAAAATGCACGACATTGAAATTGTCTCACAGACTCGCTCCCTGTGGCGCACGTCCGAAATAGAACGTTGACAGTGTATATTATGACATGACTACAGGTACGAATCTAAAAAGGAATATCGCAGGGGTACGTGACAAGTGAATAAGGCCAGAAAAGGCAGTCAGTCGTCAGCGTCGTTGACGACTTCAGCGCTCTTGCGAACACGAGAGCGCTTCTTCTGGCGGGATTGCTTGTTGGCGTCGTCTCCGCCGTCGTCACTGTCTGTGTCGGCCGCTCTTTTCTTACTATTGTGTGGCCTCGTCGAACCTATATCACTGCGCCGCTTTCGGCCCTTGACAGACACTGTACCTTCGTCAATCTGTTTTTCCCGTTGCTCGCGCCGTGCTTTAACCTCAAGTGCCGACAACTTAACAAACTTGCAGTCACCATTGTTGATAGCATCGAGGAGTTTGCGGAGGCTGGGAAGCGAGGTAGACAGCGAACTCGGGCATACGAACTTCTCGAAGGTCCAGCCTTGAAGGTCAATGCCATATCTTTGTACGATTTGTTCTTCATAATCGACGTATTTCATGGTTGCATTCGGATTACCTGTAATTTCCACTGTCCGAGTCTACGGCTCAGTCTCTAGAATGAGATGCAAAGAAACAACCACCCACCTAACATGCTCGAAATTTTTTGAACAATCTGCCGCTTCATGTCATCCGCCTTTTGCTTCGATGTCCGAAGCAAATCTGTTGGCAGAACATTGTGAGAAGAGATACACGAGAAAGATGGTGTACTACTTACTGACAGTGTCGCAGCCCGCCACTGCAAAAGCCTCAATTTTTGCGCCAACGTACGCCGGATCCCATGGTTTGTGTAAAGGCACTGCTGTGGGCATATAGTCGAGAAGAGCTTGGGACGTAAAGTACCACACCGGGTCCATGGCGTAATCGGGGGTGTTACGAACTACGCAGAAGAATGCTTCGATGCCAACACGCATATTTAGGGCTTTGAGCTATCGGCGAATGAGAAAGAAGACGTTCGGAAAGTATAAATTACATACCATGCTGCGGATCGACTCGAGAGTCACAGAGATATCTTGTATACGTGCTCTCGCTGTCGGGCGCTTACACCTATTGACGGTCGTACTTTCATGAGCAGCAGCGATTTCGGCGAGCTCTGCCTCAGTAAGATTCTTGTATTCTTCTGCAAACTCGGCGGAGTGGAGCGTAGCGAGGGTCGGGGTTTCGCCGTCTTCAAGTAAGGTAATTAGTTTATATCCATAACTTAAATTGAAAGAACTTACTGTCACGAAGCTCGGCGGCCTTCTTTGCCAGAAAGGCATTGTGAGTGTTAACTTTCACTTGCTTGTTCACTAAGCGGGTGCCAGCTTGGAACATATGATCGAGAACGTGTCGCGGTTTCTTCTTGAAGCGTCGGGAAAGATCCATCGCCAGTGTCAAGGTTGAAGCCTTCCAGTCGCCGACTTCGTCTTCCATTTCTTCTCTGCGCTGTCGCGCCCGAGCTGACCTCTCTTTACGCTGTGCATCAGTGAGGGGTGCCCTCGAAGAGACAGTGTGACGAGTGCGTGAATGAGGTAGACGAATAGAGCTGGCTTTCGCCATTTTCGGGCATTGGAATACGAACACTCATAAATTATAAGTCATTTCCAAAAAAAAAAGGGGTAACACACCATATTCATTCAAGTCTACACAAAAAAATCGACAAAAACAGCTAGCTATACTGCGCTCAAAATAGTCCCGAGCCATCAGAAACTTGGCCATGCAGTGGCGACGATAGGGACCATAAATGTAAGGAGACGGCAATATAAAAAAGAGGGAGAGAGGAAACGACAATTGCAGGAGAGTGGAAAGGGTCGTTTGAAAGGAATATATTTCGAACCAAAAAAGGACAGGCAGACACCAAAAGAAGGGGACAATGAAAGTCACGCACGTCAACCGGAATAATCCCTCAACATAAACTTAATTAGAGGGTCGACCTGCTCTTTCGGGATCTTCAAATCTCTTAAGTGTTCTGGCCATGCAGTGACGGCGGTGTTGTTCCTGACGAAGTTAAGGGTAGACGACAAGTGCGACAAGTCGTGGGCCGCAAGAAACTCAATAAATCCCGCAAGTGACTCCAATGAACGAGAATCGACGCCACTGGAAACCCTGGATGAAGGCTCGCAAGCTGGGGTCCCTGGACGAGAAGAGTTGTTCGCGGAACGATGGGTTTTTGGGGTGATGGGGTTGCCAGAGGTTGGAGCCTTACGAGGCGTAGGCGTGAACGGCCCATGCATGGGGGTTGAATTTGCAGGGGTTCGTCGAGATGGCGAGGCCTGCGTCCCAGATGCAAAAGCATCACGGAAAGTATGTGAGGTGTGTGGTGATGGAGAGGGCTGAAGGGAAAAGGCTAAAGCACGCCGACCACCAGAGCCGTCGGTGAGGGCGGATAATTGAGCCCTAATAGCGTCCAGCTCCGCTGCCTGATTGCACTCCCGCGTGAGCGCGTCGGACAGCGCTTTTTTGGTCTCAATAAGTTCCTCACGAGTGGCAGCGAGCTGAGCTTCCATGACGGCACTGTTCTCGATGGCATCGATCGCCAGCAACTGAGACGCGGTTGGCGATTGTGAGAATAAGTAGCCATCGTCATCTTCGTCGAATACTGTGACACGGCGAGGTCTCGTGCTGACTTCACGGCCATGATAAATGAAGGTGCTGGACCCAGGGGGGGTGGCAGTTGGCTGTTCGGGTTGTGTCGGATAAGGAGCAGGGGTGCCAATAGCTTGTGTAAGTGTCCACATGGTTCGAGCGCATCGTTCCCAACGCTCAATGACAGGTAATCCAAAATCAACGATAAAACCTTGAACCAGTTTAGAAAGGATGGGAGAAAGGCGGGGATTTTCGTTGATCAAATGAGCAGGGAAGTAGACATCGGACTTCACAAACTCGGGTCTAAGAGGTGAGTTTGGACGGTTGCTGCCTTCGACATGTAGCACGAGTGTCGCCCCGCCGAATGCTCTGTCCAACAACGCTGCCTGAAAAAATTGCGGTGAGAGAAGTTCAAACGAGCATGAAAAAACATACAAGGTCAAAGATCAGCCTTTGCAGGCGGGCTCTCATCACAGCTCGTGCCCCAGCTGAATTGGGGGGCATTCCGTCCCGGAGTGTAGAGAACTCGGGTGCAAAATCGGTAAGTCCCACTTGGAGGGGTCTCGTGGAGAGGCCGAGCGAGGTTGCTATCCACGCCAAGTCCGCCGCTTCGAAAGACGAACGGTGGCCAGTGTAAGCTCCAGGCGCATGCGGGAGCGCCCCACAGTGACGGCGAATATCGTAAAGGCCAACGGGATTGTATTTAATTTGAGTAAGAGAGAGCGGGTGAGCACCGGCGTTGTAGGGCACCGGGATGGTAACGTTCGTTCCCCAGTCATGCATGGAGGGCGAGGGAACAAGGTCAGAATGGGCAAGGGCGTGAATTGTCGTTTTAAGTGATAGTCAAAAGACATGACCCTGCCTTCAGGGAAAGACACCAAATGTGGATGAACCCTTATGCCTATAAAAGTCGCACTCATGGCTGAAATTGGCAATCGTCGAGGGGGCATGTATGACGAGGAGAGAAGGGGTATAGTGAGACGTTGCGAGCCTCCCTCCTTCTCCAAAAATTTGAGGGAACTCCTGTGAAATAATAGAATCAATTCCCAGAAAGAAACAGGCTAGAGGACTTACACAGAAGATTGTTAACTTGCATACATTTTCGACACTCCAGAGTCGTTATCGAAGAGCTGTGGTGTGAGTTGGTGGAATGAGTGAGGCGGAGCGTTTGAAAATCTTGCGCGTGAACATTTTAAACCGACTTGTTTAGTAATACCCAGGTTTGTAAGCCCTAAAGTTGGACTGTACCCAAAAAAGCGTAGAAGAGAAAAAACAATGCTGAAGTAGTCTTTTACAAAGGTAGTCTCTCCAGATAAGGTCAGAAACTATATGAATAAGGACCCTTGTCTGCTACGGAAGTATTCGCCGAAGACTTTCACTCAAAAACACGCAATACCCGTTGCATCTCGAACAGAACCTGAATATATTATGTTCTTCTCACGCATAATGTCGATAGTATCGAGAGCAGTTTTTAAACGTAGAGAAAACGAATTGGACTCATAGATTGCGCTGATTTTTATCTTTCATATGATACATACTTGATTTTTGAGCATTTTTTGAGGTGTACAGGATTGCTGATAACCGTACGACATTGTGACGCTGTTCGTGCTGTTTCAAGGCAATCAACATATTTTTCAAACTTAATTTCCAGAAAGATTACAAGCATGTAAGCATAAAGAAGAGAGACGGGCGATAGAAATGTAGAGTTGCATTCGACTCACCTCTTATAAATCTGAGCTTGACGACTTCATGTTTACGTTGTCTGTCACAATACTTATTTTCTAATTCAGCAGACAACTTCATTTCGATGAACAATAAAGATTCACTATTCAGATATATTGATTGAGTGATACAACAAATGAAAGGCGAGGCGACTACGACGAAGCAATGAGGCTACTATGATGAAGGAACGAGCAGGGAACTACGACGAAGCAATGACAACAAAGCAAAAACAACGAAGCCACGACGACGAGAATGAAACAACAACGATGAGCACATAACTACGACGAAGCAACAAGGGACGAACTACACAAACCAGACAATACGAGTCTACTACAATGTACCGTGAACTACATGTCATGCATTGGCAACATCTAATTGCTCGAGCATCTCAACGAAGACATCGGTGTCCGCATCGGCATCTCCATCAGAAAAGCGGGCTGGGTCTGCAGCTGGCTCCTCGTACTCGACGACGACCTCGGTAATCTTGAGGAGGTCTGTGACCCATGGAGGTGGAGGAATATCGGCCCTCAGATTCGGGTCCCGTCCTTCTCGCTCGCCATGGAAAAGACTACCACTAAATCCAGGGAGCTGGCTGGTCTGGATAAGCCGCTTCACAATAACTTCATGCAGTTGTTGTCGATACGACCAGTGTGCGGAAATTTCATGAGCTAGCGATGGATTGACGGCAAGAAGTTTGTGGACAGCACGATAATGGTCGACATAATCGTCGTAAAGGAAGGTGAGGAGACGGCGGATCTCGACGTTGAGACGAATAATTTCTTCTTTCGCGCGTTTGATGCCGAAGTAGAGGACCATGCCTTCGCGGTTAGCCACTTGTGCCCACTGCAAAGATCGGAGATCCTGCCGAGTATCGCGTAATATGTCGAAGTCGGCCACGTTGACAGCATTTACAACAGCCTCCCATGTCAAGGCAGGTCTGGGGGGATTGAGCTGCGCAGCTGCTTCGTTATAGCGTTTCAGTGCGGACTGGATAGCGTCGACACGAGTCTTGAGAGACTTGCTGATTTTCTCGCGAAGTTTGTAACCTATACGCAATGAGAATGGTGAGATTTGACCAGGGAAAGGAACGTACCGACACCACTCATTCCTAGCTTTGTCATCTCAAATAGTCGTTGCACGACGAGACGTTCCAGATCGTCGATCGCACGTCGGTATTTCCGTTCTCGAACAACTATAAGAGCTTCGGCGTACTCCTTTGACGTGGGGGTCCAGCGTGTCTCTATGTTATGTTCCTCCTCGTATCTGAGGACTTCTGCATTCTTCGCTCGCCACCGATCGAATGTCGTCCGGTACAGGGTTGTTATCCTGGTAATTTGCTTGCCGGTATATCCCCGATCGACCATGAGATGGTCCCGCTTCCTGTACTGGTCTTCAGCATCATCGCTTTTACGCCTGCAAATGTCGTCAGCAAAGAGAAAGCAAATTAAAAAATTGAACATACTTAAGCTCATCGAGCTCAAAAAGCAATTCCATGTAATCGGCCGTCTCCTTCACATCTGGTTGCTCGGAACGAAGGGCAGCAAGGTATGCGCGCTCTTCTTCGAGATATCGTTCGTAGTCGGAGGCACCAATTCCCAGCCGGACAGACAGTGCTGCAAGTCTTGGTACGTCGATTTCGATCCGCTCCAGCGCCTGACGATAATTTTGATATATAAAATTGCCTGAAGGGCGATAATTTAGCACTGGATGATACCTCAAAAAGAGTTTGTTTTACCTGATGTCGCATGCTTATCGAGATCGTGGAAGTGGAAGTGCTCGTCGATGTGCTGATGGCGGTGAAATGGTGTCGCAAGCCGGGTGATCAACGCCAGCTCATTCGAACGAAAGAACGTTCTTTCGCATTCCTCAAAGTCTTCAAGCCCGACGCCTTCGACATAGAGAGGGTGCCATTTGACTTGACATCCTCGATTATGCGCATGACCGTGGAATGCTGGAACGACACCGTGCAGGCGGAAGGCAACCGTTTCGGCACCAAGTGAACTTTTGGACAGGGTTGTCCAAAAAGCACACATGATATCGTACCCAAGGCATATATCGGTGCCGTAGAAATCGTAAAGCCGTCTAATCATTGCCAGGGGATATTTCATTCTAGACGCCTGTCAGTTCAAATATCACTAGGCACACGCAATTGAACATACAATTCTCCGCTACGTATCATGTCACATACAACAAGGACATGACCATGGCGACAGACTGCCAAGAAAATACCTGCTATTGCAAAGAGGGCGAACATCTTCTTGCGAGCCTCGGGCCCTGCATTGCGCCACCTGTCGACACAAGTGTCCAGGCACTTAGCGAGATCGTCATGCTCGGTGACGTTGAGCCACGCCGTCTCTTCCGATGTCAGATCTTCGACGTCTGGATTCTCTGACGGCACCACTGGAACAGATCCTGGTTTGCCAGATTGGCCAGCTGGAGATTGGGAGGGGCGAGGGTTACTCTAAACCGACATGTGATGATTACCTGAATAGAAAAATAGGCATTGAACTCACCTTGGCAACCTCATCTTTGAAGACGTTCACGCTATCCGGGTCCATCCAGCGAGCAGAACTTGTCGTCCTGGTATCTGTTCGAACATTGCCTGCGCGGTATGTGCTATCGACTAGCTTCAAGGAATTGTTGCCGTCCATTGCAGCGAGGAAACTGTATTTGAGTTTCGGTTCGCCTTCCGTTTTGTAGAGACATGGCGGACATATATTCTTCTGCTCCCATTTGGGGTCTTCACGACCCAACTCGATACCAATTCGCCGACGAACTTCACGAAGTATGGCGAGGTAGCAGTCGTAGGCATTGCTGAGCTGATCGGCAAGATAGGGAGCGTGTGGGACCTATGAACATTGTCAGTTTCATCGAGTGACAATTAACACTGACTTACAGCGTGAAAATGGTTCAAACTCTTCGCGAACGCATCGAAACTGAAACGGGGGTGGACGCGACGGAGTTGTCGGTAGAATGCGAGGAGCTGGATGGAAAAGGCCAACTGCGGTTGATCGGGCGAGGCACCAAGATATCCATGCAGGATCAGCGTAACCGAAGCGGAAGTGGTAGTTGACTGATGTGCAAATGGATGGAGTCCGCGCCCTGAAATTGAGAAGACTGTCAAAGACGGTTCAAGAAATCTGTTCAGTCAGGCACGTACGTTCAAACTCAATGACCTGCAGATCCCATCTACCGGGTGCATCCATTTCGGAGAGTTTCGCGCCATTCGCCTGATATGTGAGATACGCATCAACGAGGTCCGGCAGCTGCGCGCGCCACTGCTGCATTCGAAGTTCTACTCGATCCTGGCGGGTTCGAAAATCATGACGCTTCCTTCAGAATTTATTACACTTCGGAATAGCTGGCAATGACCTGAGAGAACGCACCTTTCCGCCATCGATTCAACAAAGAGGTGTTGCAGCGTTGCTTCCCCCCCAGCATGGCTCAAAAAAAAACCCTCTTCGCCAGGGGGAGGCGCTGCTAGTGCCTCGTTTAGGTCTTCTTCATCGACCCAATTAGACCCATCTTCCTCGGCCATGTCGACATCGTTATCGTTTGACTCGATAAGATCCTGGCGCTCTTGAAAGCTCAACACTATACAGGTTGAGTGCAATGTTACTAATGAATGCCATGAAGCCTTACTTTCGATACGCCGCTTTTGATGCTCCTTGGCCAGCGCCAATTGCCTTCGTGACTTGTTAAGCTTCAGTTTCAGTGGCTTCGAACAGCCGTTCTGCGGGCGCGAGCTTTTGGTTGGTGCTGAGCTGGCGGTCCGCGTTGAGGTAAAGCTGGTACCCACATGTACGACGACGCCACGGGAGAGCTTCATCGTGAACGGAGGGCAAGGTATAGGGTGGAGGACGGCGATGATACATGGGAGTGGAAAGTAAAGGTGTGCTGGCAGGGCAAGAACGATTGGAACGGATTTGGACTGGGCGCGGCTGTCAGCGCCCATGTGTCATGTGTCAGTGTCAAAATCAGGTCCCAGGGATAAATGTATCTAAATTTAGCTCACAGCGGTTACGAGTGCTGAGCGACCGTCGGTAATGAGCGCGCTGCCCTCAACGGCGTTGGGTGTTGCGCGCCAGTATAGACCACCGCCGCTTTGATGGAGAGTGGCTTTTTCGGTGTCCGCTGATATGATCAGCTTACAATCCAGGAAGTAATCAGTCACAATACTTATCAAGTATTTAGTTTAGGTGTCTGTGCGGTTATAGTAGGAGGGGATGGGGAGGAGTGAGCAGGAAAGTCAGGAAAGGGATAAGATATCAGTGAGAGGAGGGAAGGGACAGAGCGGAGGGTGGAAGGACGTGAGCGGGGGGCGGGAGGAGGGACGGGGGCGGGACGGGAGACAGGACGGGACGGAACCAGGTCAGGGGACAACCGCAAAAGGAAGTGAAGGGAGCGTGCACGGACCTGCCAACCGACGAGCAAAAAAGGGAAGGGCGCGAGCGCGGCGTGCCTGGGAGTGGTTGAGAACCCGACGGGCGGCATGGTGGAGACGGGCGCACCCGTTGCCGACGGTGACAATCCTGGGTGCCTGGCCGAGATAAACCGTTAATCACAATCTATATCATTATCTTAAATCTAGTCTAATCTATTATCTATTATCTAAGTCTTATCTATATCTCGTCTAATCTACAAGTCACCTCAAGGTAAAGTGGACACCTACCTGCCGGAATAACGGCGAGTAAGAGAAATAGACACTTTTGATACCAACCAACTGACGTGACGTGACCGGTTCCTGTCGTCTGATATGACCAAGGGTGTGGGAACCTAAGGTGGTTCTTCTGCCGGTGAATGTTTGCGGTGCAAACAGGTGCAATGTTTGGCGGATTTTGGAGCTCCGCTTCACCTTCGAAGAAGGGGCTTGTGCCAGACTGACAAAAACAGATAGGACGTTTGAACATCTACAACACAACAACAAATGCACTTCAGACCTTGAAACTTCACATAATTCTTGATTCGATGCTAACTTAAATTTATGTATAAATTTTATATTTATTGGACATGGTTGAACGACTTATTTTTGGTCATCTTGAAGGCAGAAATACCTTTGGTGACTTGGAGGTAATCTGCACTTTAAGGAGTAAAAAATTGAGCAGAAGCTGTAAATTTTGGCCAATATGTTACGAGCATGTACAAATTCCCGAAATACTATGTTATTTTGTAGCAGGCGGCGAGGAAAACAGTATATTTGAGATTTGAGCCCAAGTGAGCAGGATGCTGGTGGTTGTGACAGCCCTGTGACTGCCATCAATGAGACTTCTCGTACCTTCAAAGCTGAATCGAAATTCTCAAGCCCGACTTGCACTCAAATAAAAAACATATTTACAATTTTAGCCATGTTCTCTATTGGATGACAGAATTTTGAGGCTTGGAAATAAAAATTGGCTCGATAGTAAGCCTGTAGAAAAAACATCACAGAATTTGTGACCTAAGTTTTTGAAGCCATTTCTTTATTTCTTGTGAGCTTTTTCGCATTTAAATTTTATAATTAGGCGTAAAGAGATACAGAAAATGACCTTGCAAGTTTTTAGGGTCCTGGAGCGAATGAGTAAATGAGGGAGAAGTGTTCTGTGTCCCCTTTGTTTTCATCAGTTTGTCCCAAGCCCCTTCTACGAAGGTGCCCGCTCCGCGGCCCGGAGCAAGGGGCTTGCTCCGAACCTAGAAAGGGCGGGGTATCGCATAACGGTGCTACGACATGGTGGTAAGAGGTTAAGAACGATAACATGTGTAAATACCCAAATCGGGAACGCGAACTCCAACAAGCCGCAATTATATAGGCTTATTCGATAGCACTCGGGGAGAGGAAACAGCCAGCTTGACTGCTGACAATGTGAGTTCGGTCAAGTTGACGCAACTATCAATGACCTCGACAGGAAGCCCTGCAAGGACATTCAACTGAACAGACGTGATGGAAGATGCAAAGAAAGGCCGGAAAAATGAATCCAAGAAATCCTGTGGGTTTTTGAGTTCTTGTAGACTGTTTCGCCCGCGCAATATTAGCTTTTGAAGAAGATTTTGAGGTGAAATTATCGAGTTCATTATTTTCTGGAACTTTTGATTGTCGACTATCCAGAAACACCTTTTTTCGAACAAAACAATGTGTAGAGCTTGAACACGACCTGCAGTAAGGGGCTGGCAATTTAATATCTCGTGGAAACTCCCTACTCTCCCCTCATCAAGTTTTATTTCAGAAAATAGGAGTGACCGAGACTGAGGAAGAAATGATTGACAGACCAATGAGCAACTAGCTAGGTTGGCCCACTAGCTAGGTTGGCCCACTGTCTAAACCACAGGCCGTTGCAGGCGTCGTAAACGTCGTCGATGATTTTGTCGATGAGCTCTTGGGAAAGCCAATCTACAAGAGATGGCGACATTGAGGTAGATAGATAGATAGATAGATAGATAGATATATTCCTGGTTTATAGCAGTGCTCATGCCGACGAAGGCGGCATATGTGACTGCTACCCGCTATACTACACGCCATTACTCTGAGTATTCTACTTTTAAGTACGGTTACTTGAAAGCTCTTGCCCATTTAAGGGAGGATATGGGTTATAACCTGGCCGCTTCAAGTGACACAGATGACTGTAACACCCGCCTATAAGGTCTTGCCGGTCGCAGGACAGGGCGCGTCAGTTGCCCCGACGTACCCCATAATTCCCCCCGAGCTGGGAGTTGGCCCAGCCCACCACTATCCAGAGCTGTACACATGTGCAATTGATTAAAACCGAAAGCCTTCAATCTGGTTTGCTGGCGGTTACTGTAGATATGCAGATGCTGAGTTCCTATTACAATAAATTCATTAGCGACTTCATTTAGATAATACCAGAAGAGGAAAGATTGTCGGCGTGTCCCGTTTAGTACGGCGCCTTGAGTTTGGAATTATTCCAAACTGTGAAGAGGAGAGAAAGAGACATAACAGCATGGGGGTCATATGTGAGGAAGGCTAAGGAACTGCATTGAGTGACTGCGCCATGAGCAGTCGGATTTTACAAGTCCAAATTCGGAGAGTATGTCATCCACAAAATCGTCCACGGACAGCAAGGAGGTGTCCGCGAAGGCGTCCGGCAATGGTGGGGTGTGGATGATGAATGCAATAAAAACGTACGCGCATACAAACTGCTGTGCACCGTAGCTTCTTGTGACTCGCGGAGAAAACGCGTTATCAATAAAGGGTCCTAAAGCGAATGGCTGATCTATTAAAAAAAACCCTCAGAACGAGCCAAAAAGAACACACTTTAACCCTGCCTCGAGGCTGCCTGCAGCCCGCCTATCTTACCCAATAAGGAGAATCCCGCCATAAAGGGTGCGAAAAGCGGCTGCTGTTCGCGCGTCGATCAATATGCCGACTCCCGTGGCTAGAAGCTGTCAGATTTGGGAGTGAGTCACTTCGTAGCTAAGCACATACCACGATACATCACCGAGGACGAACGCGTCTTCGTGTACTTGCAGCCGCTGGGGTGGGGGGGGGGGCTGTTTGACAGAAATGAAATAAAATCGTTACAAAGTCCGGTAGGTTTGGTTAAGCAAACAAAACGAGTGCCCTTTGTTCCTTCTATAAGGCGGACAATCGTCAGCGATTTCAACAAAGTAGTCCCACCACCTTTGGCTTTCCAACTTGAACCAAACTCTAGCCATCTACCTTGTTTTCATCCTCGTCCTCGATGTACTTCCCGAACGACTCTGCCTTGTTCTCCCATGGCCAACTCGAGCCCCAGGCTTGGTACAATACCGTAACGGGCGCTTACGAATCTCGCATGTAGTAAACGGTTATCAAGGTAACCTTCCTATCATAGCGAGGTCCAATGCAGCACAAACGCTACAGGTATGAACAGCCGACCCCGATCTCTGGCCTGGTGCATTGGAACTGCCCCTCTTCCAACGATGGGCGGCTCGGTCTATGATCGGTCAGATGAACCATTGTTTGCCAGTTCACCATCGCATGCACCTCCACCAGCGTTGAACACGCAGCGTATCAGCAGAGTCGATCAGACGCATTGCAATGTCGTTGATCCATACATATCACCCAAAGGGTCATTAGCATCGTCAACAACGTCGGCAGGCGACTTTGCCATCGAAGACCTGCTCCACTCGTCTTTGTCCGACGATGGTGATACCCTTGCGACGGAGATCGCGACATCACCCTATCGCTTGCCCGACCCCCAGCCCCAGATTCCGCCGCCGCCGTTGTCAATGCCATCGAGCCGCGAAGGCCGAAGTCGTCATTCCGTTATACACAGCGGAGAGATGGTTGCAGGCGATTATATGTTATTCAGACAGCAACCCGCAACAGGTTATACCACCTGCTCCGAGTTCCGACTCGTCGAGCGGGGCCATACAGAGGCCCGCGCACTGACCGAAGGTAAAGTCACTGGTGTTCCATCTCTCGAATGGGGACTGACGAAGACGATGTTTACTGTTCTTCATGATAGCCGATCGGCAAAGGGGTCAAGAGCCAAGACCAGCCGGGGCCAGGTGAGCCTTTCCAACACCACCTTCAAGACCAGCAAACAAGGAAAGAAGAAGACGGCGAAAGCGAAAGCGACTCCGAATCCAGAAAGCAGGGTTCTTAGACTCATACCGCATATAGGCGAGACAGAGGGGCAGTCCTCCTCTGCAAGGTCCTCCGCAAGTTCTCCAACATCGTCGGTCATATCCAGCCATCTATCACCACCAACGTCCGCTTCATCACTGGTGCCATCCGCTTCACAATCAGTACGCAAGTCGCGTCCGGCTCCACAAGAGAAGAAATCGAAGTCAAAGACGGCAAAACCCTACGACCGTCCGAA
This sequence comes from Galerina sulciceps, assembly GCA_023014345.1. Lineage (NCBI taxonomy): Eukaryota > Fungi > Basidiomycota > Agaricomycetes > Agaricales > Galerinaceae > Galerina > Galerina sulciceps. The sequence goes on from JAEDXJ010000001.1 coordinate 575,492, forward strand.
TTCGCCGCCGCCGCCTTCGAGTTGTGCTGAGAAGAAGTATAAACTGCTAGAGATGTGGGTTAGAGTGGACCGGTCGTAAGTGATTTGACACACCTGCTACCTTGGGATCATGCTAACACGAAAGGACCAGCGAGCCCCGTTATCGAAACATGAAGTAGTCTGAGAAGAGAAGAATGAAGGCCAACGAGTGCAGAGCGCAGAGGACGGAGAGGAATCGTGGATGTTCGAAATAGAGATGTGCACCAATTTGTTTATCCGATCAAATGTCGTGAGAATATCTGATTGGCCTTGCGCAGAACTTTGTCGGACAAATCAAGGAAAAATCGAAGTTCATAGCAGTGACACTGTGGACGAAGAAGTTTAGATTTCTTTTGATACGCCGCACCGGAAAAATGAGCGAAAATTAACTTCGAGTTAGTCCCTCCTAGCCAGACTGTGATATATCCGATGTGCCCTACCGATCCTCAAAAAGTACTACCTGCGAGTACATCAGTTAAATTAAGTAGTATAAAAAGTATATAGTATAGCGTACCTCTGGTGTTCCGTACGGTACTTGTTAGGCTGGAAATTATACATTAGCGAAACGCGACCGGTGCTTTTTTCGCTATTCACTTACACAGACACCTGAGAGGCTGGATGGTGAAAGTGGCAAACCCAATGGACATTTTTCGAGTCCGAAACTTGATTTAGGTCAACTATACTCTATGCGGGCGATCAGGATATATGCGTCGAAATAATGGAAAACGCACCGATTCTCGGGCGTTAACTTCATTATCTACAAATTACGTCGCTCAGCGGTCCACTGTAGATTGCGAAAGGCGTCTTACCAGAGTCCGAATCGCTGATCCTTTCCCTAGCCCACTTGAGAAGCGTGTCCGACTCTCTTGATCCACGCATTGACGCGGTGGTTTCTTCACAGAAAGAAAGGCTTACGCGAGTGCTGGATGTGTTGAGCTGATCAGGGACCTTGTGTATGGAGTGGAAGGGAATAGCTTCAGGAGCGGCGACGGCGACGAGGTGTGCAGGAGATGGTGGTATGGAAGAAAGAGTAGGACAACGAAATTCGGGCGCGAAGGAGAATTATATCACGAAATTGAGAGCGAAGGAAAGCGGACCAAATTCCCCCAACAGAAATCTTTGGGGTCGTTCCAAAGAACGTCATCGTGAGCGACAAACGAATTGTCGAGTTCTATTTATATCCTCGCGTTGGAGAAGTCTGACGGGTCGTTTTCAATCTGCGCTGCAACGATCAACAGAAACCTCCCTTTGGGGGTTCTGCTCACCTTTGTCGCGTACTTGTTTGTGACATAATTGGGTCGCATTGCGATCCCGTCAGCTCACTCTTTCTTCCAAACCACCACCATCCCCTCCCCCCTTCGTTGCATCTCTGGCGATCCTCCGCTCCAATTCCATCCACTGGCTCCCAGAGTTGTATATTGCACTCAGTACGCGTGTAAACCACCTTCTCTGTTAAAAAAGTTGCCTTATACAATATGAGAGTAAGCAGGTCAGATGTTGTCAATGGGTGGCAAATTGGGCTATGGTGAGATGCTATCTACAATTTATGGAGAACTGATGAATGACGTACAATACAGAGAAATTTTTGACACTCAGACCCGTCAGAAGTGGTATGCTCTCAGTTATTTGGACGCATATGTCCTGGTCCCTGTAAGCTGATCGACGCGTTTAGTCACTCCCAATCAACCGTTCCCTTCGAATATCCATGGAACATTGGACTGCCCATGTTGAACCAAATTTTCGTTTCTGTGGGCGGGGTTCTTGCTAATATCAACACTATTGAGTCGACCTCGCTAAGTCGGATTCTCGAGCTCAGGTTAAGTCCATCGCAGAATAAATAACCTCTTCTCATAACTCCATTTCCAGCTCGATTGCATCAACACGCATCATGATCCTAGTCACCGACGAAACACAGGAATTACACCGTTCTAGCTCTACTATAGTGTACGATCTTCCTTTATATAGTTGGGTGTTGTTACTTTCTGGACGTATGGATAGATCACCGCGATGGCTCGCGGCCGCTGGCTTGGCTTCTTTGTATTGAGGTAAGTACTTTTCCTTGTTTTGTCCGCATACTTTACGCTGAGATCCCGTTTCTATAATTTAGAAAATCTATTGGCTTATTCGAATCGAAATTGGAGGCGCCATAGGGTCATCGAGCGCCGGGTTTGGGCTCCGATTAAATTTAGATTCCGCAGCTTTGTCAGCTTGGCTATTCTTAGTTTTTTCTTCCTTCCAAGCTTACCGATCAACAGCAAATGGCATTCGTAAGACCCACCCAACTTCTATCGTCGTTCTCAACTGCTACAGTCCACGAGTCTTTGCCATGAGTCGCATCACTACTCCATTGACGAGATTGCTCGGTATGACCACCCTTTTCATACTCGATACACCGCAGAAATCAACTGAATTGTATCAGGAGTCGAGGTTCCCATTCTTTTGGCACCAATGGCGATTGGCGGGACAGTTGACCTCGCCACTGTTGTATCTTCTGCGGGTGGATTCGGTCTGATGGGCGCAGGTACGCAGCGAGTGTTCCACGTCGTAACAGTTCTTCGTGTTCATCTACTCAATACCAGGGTTTCAGTCCCCCAAGGAGTTGAAAGAGAGTCTTACGTCTATCCGAGAAAAGTTGAAAGTCGGAGCTGATCAACCCATCCCGGTGGGAATCGGTTTAATTGGCTGGATATTGGAGCGCACTGAGGAACCAGAAGACCCGCGCCTTCGCGCTGTGCTCGAAGAGAAGCCGAAAGCCATCTGGCTGGCGTTTGGAGTCGATCTTGGAAAGTACGTCGCCCAGATCCGCGCCTACGATGCGAAACGGGAGCACAAGACGGTCATTTTTACGATCGTGAACTCCGTTGAAGACGCGCTTCGTGCCGCGAATGACTGGAAGGTGGATGTTCTTGTAGCTCAAGGTATTTAGTGTTCGAGTTTCCTATTATCGTTAATTCTAATCATATTTTTTCGCCAATATAGGAACCGAGGCTGGTGGGCACGGAGGTTCCGAAGCGCCTCCCACCTTCACCCTCCTACAAGCCGTTCTCGACGCCGTACCAGACGGACCTCTAGTCGTAGCCGCAGGCGGAGTCACCACCGGAAAGCAAATCGCCGCGCTCTTAACCATGGGAGCAGCAGGAGCCGTCCTCGGAACCCGATTCCTCTTCACCGAGGAATGCCTCTACACCCCCGCAAAGAAAGAAGTTCTGCTAAAAGCAGGCCTCAATTCCACAGTTCGCACACTCGCATTTGACGAGGTCGGGAAGACGATGGGGTGGCCTCCGAAGTGTGATGGAAGGGCGGTGGCGAATGATATCATACGGGACGTTGAGGATGGCTTGGATTTCGAGCAGCGGTTGAAGAAGTTTGACGAGAGTGCTGCGGTAGGGGAGTCTTCGAGGCTTATTGTTTGGGCTGGGGTTGGTGTTGGGCTTACTGATAAGATTATGCCTGCGGCCGTGAGTTCATGTTCATTTTTTGGTTCAGGTGCTCATCCAATCCTTCAGGACGTCGTTCGTCATCTCCGCCACGAGACCTACGAAGCTTTAAAATCGGCATCCAAGTTGCTGGAACTCTAATGAAATATTTTCTGTGTTGATTCAAACGTGAATCGAAAACCAATATCTAAATGCACCATGTCATGTAAGGAGTCTCTTAAACGTCCTTTTGGTCCAGAAAAGCCCAAACCGCACCGACGAGACTACCGGCATATTTATATCTGTTTTCAAAAGCGCAGTGATTTCCTAGGTTCTTCGACTGCGGCGTTATGATGCAATACTGGGTCGAAGTCCTTTCCGCACGTTCATCATGAACACATGAGGCTTCCTGTATTTTGTAAGCTTCATGGATATCGGAGAATGATTATGATTCATACCGGACGCGAAATCTCACGAGGCTAATAAGGTGAGGCAACTCGTAGTCTATCCTTGTACCTTTGACCTTGACCGTCAACCAAAAGGTGAGCTTGGATCCCAGTCCTCCTATTACACCCTTCTGAGGCCTTATTTTGCAGTGGGACGTTGTACACGACTCGGGTTGGCATGGACGAATCTCTCCCGCTCCTGGGAATTACACAGCCCCAGAGACTGCACTACCTCGACAACCTACGCGCGACGCTCACCGTAACCCTCATCTTCCACCATGCAGCCACGGAAAGCGCGACCCACATCGGCTTGCCCATAAGCTTCACGAGATGGCAAGACATCCTCGTGTCCCTGTTCAGTATCACCAACAAGGCGTCGCTTTGGGGGTTATTCTTTTTCGTGTCGGGATATTCGACCGCCTTGTCACTAGCATCGAACCCGTCCGATTATCATTTCTTCCTCGCGAGGACCACGAAAATTGGCCTTCCGGCGTGGCTCTACGCTGTTATCGGCCACCCACTTCTATTTGGATTGCTTTCCCTCAGTTGGGGTCACGTATTTTCATCATACAAGAAGATATCCGGCCCCGTCGCATATGTGTTCATGCTCCTCGTCCTCGACTACCTTCACATCATAGTACGCTGGTGCAGCAGAAACGCGCCGGAAGTCTTACCCACCCGCCTCCTCGCCAGCCTCCAGCCTTCCTCCCGACGCGCATTTTTCGATCTCGTCGCACTCTCCATGGCGCTTCTCGCGCTGTTCACCTTCGTCCATAGCATCGATTTCCAGATTGCGCCGACGTTTATATATCTCATCCAGTCGTACGACTTCCCTGGCCCCGACGCTCCGTTCTCGTATTTGATCGCGTACATCGCAGGCGTGAAGTTCAGAAAGATAAAAGAATACTTCGACATGGACCTCCCAACAGCCTATTCGTCCCTCCTTTCCTCCCTATTCCTCTCCTCGACAGCCATGACGGTCGCTTCCTATCTATCTCCCGAGCTATGGAGACAGATCCAACCCCAGAGCCAGCAATTCTTCTTCGCGGGCGCGTATGACCCCCGCACAATCTTTTTCGCGCTATGGAGCACGTTCGTGTTCTACTTCGTCCCTACGTCCGTGATATCGATATTCAGCCATGCGTCGTGGGCGACGCGGGAATGGGGGTTCTTGGCGAGGCATACGTATGTGCAGATGTATGTCAATATGATTCCGATCCTCGTTGGTGCTCACTTTTTGAGGGGCGTCCGGGACGTCATTTTGAAAACCTTGTTGGTTGGACTGTTTGGAGTCGGTGCTAGTTGGGTTATTATGGTTGGATGGATGGTTTTGTGGGGACGCGTTGTACGGCACGGCTCGAGGTTCTTTTCCAGACAAAGTTAGTTGTACCGGGACTGACAAATAAAATGAATTACTATTTTCTTCTAAGAAAGGTCGATGTTTAGACGATTTCATCTGATTTTGACTTCTATGTCTACAATGTCGTGTCAATGTCACTATGTTGAACTTCACTTCTTCCATGATTTGTCCGTCAAATTTCTGCGCAGGCTCAAGCACAGTTCAAGCCTGATTCAGCTATGGCTACACGTCCCGCTCAGCCAAATCTAATGACAAGAAATCAATTCATATTTTTAGCTTATCAATCGCTGCGCACAGAACCCTCTCATTGTGTGTTAACGAGCAGGAAGAACATTGTGTTTTGTCGTGGACAATGTCTAAATACCGACGCGCATGTGGAGCAATCAGATATTCCCACGACATTTGATTGGATAAATAAATTGGAAATAAAATGTTCAATATCACATCTCTGTCCCGAACCTCCACAATCTCTCTCCTTCCTCAGCGCTCAGCGCTCGGCACCCGTTGCTCTTTGTTCTTCTTCGTCTCCGACTAGTTCATGTTTCGATACTGGGGATCTCTGGTCGTCTCGTGTTAGCATAACTCCAAGGTGGCAGGTGCGTCAAATCTGACACTTACGACGGGTCAACCGTCCTCCACATCTGAGGCAACTTAGCCCTCTTCTCAGCACGCCTCGGGGGCGAATCCGGACGGTCGTAGGGTTTTGCCCTCTTTGACTTTGATGTCTTCTCCCGTGGAGCTGGGCACGACTTACGTCCTGATTGTGAAATGGATGGCACCGATGACGAAGCGGATGTCGATGATGATGGATGGCTGGATGTAGCCGACAACGTTGGGGGACTTGCGGAGGGTGACGGTGCTTCCGTCTCACCCTTATATCGTATGAATCTAAGATGGCTGGATATTGCGGACGACGTTGGGGAGGAGGAGGACTGCGCTTTGGGCTCGCCCACATATTGAATGAATCTAAGAACCCCGCTTTCTGGATTCGGATTCGGCTTCGCTTTCGCCCTCTTCTCTTTCTTGCCAATCTTACCGTTGTCGAAGAGGCCTTGCTTGCTGCGGCTGGCTCTTGACCCCTTCGCCGATCGGCTGTCACGAAGGATAGTAAACATCGTCGTCGTCAGTCTCCCATTCGAGAGATGGAACACCAATCACTTTACCTTCGGTCAGTGCGTGGGCCGTGTGTAAGGCCCCGCTCGACGAGTCGAAACTCGGAGCAGGTGGTATAACCTGTTGCAGGTTGCTGATTGAATAAAATCTGATTTGCTGCTTCCATCTCTCCGCTGTGGATGACGGAACGACGACTTCGACCACCGCTGCTTGATATCATTGGCAACGGCGGCGGAGAAATCTGGGGCGGAGGGTCGGATATGCGATTGGGCGATATTGCGATCTCTGTGGAAAGGGCACCACCATCGTCGTACAAGGACGAGTGGATCACGTCATCGATGCTCAAGTCATTTGCCGATGTCGTCGACGACGCCGAGGACCCATTTGGTGATATAGATGGATAGACGAGATCGTGATACGTCTGGTCGATTCCAACGATACATCCGTCGTTCGAAGATGGCGGAGGTCCAGATGATGGTAAACTGGCCCACGACGGTTCATAACACCAATCATACACCGACCTGCCCATCATTGGCAGAGGGGCGGTCCCAATGCACCAAGGGCAGAGGTCAGGGATGGCTGTTCATGCAATCAGCGTCTGTGCTTCGTTGGATTTCGCTGGAAAGGTCACCTTGATAGCTGTTCGCTACATGTGCAATCTCACCCTCGTAGGCGCCCATAGCGGGATCGTACCAAGTCTGGGTTCCGAGTTGGGCAAAAGAGAACATAGTAAAGTCGTTCGGGAAGTACATGTTGAGTTGATCGGACGAGGATAGAAAACAAACGAGGTTGCTGGAGCGTTGTTGGAGGGAAGCGAAAGGTGGGTGGTGGGATTGCTGTGTTCAAATCGCTGACAATTGTCCGCCTTATAGAACAAAGGGCTCTAGTCACTCGTGTTGTTTGCCTCAAGTTATCCAAACCGGACTTTGTTGTAACGATTTTATTTTATTTCTGTCACACTGCCCCCTACCAGCCCAGCCGGCACGCGAAGACGCGTTCGTCCTCGGTGATGTATCGTGGTATGTACTTGGCTACAAAATGACTCACATATACCAATCTGACCTCTTCTGGACGCAGGCGTCGGCTTGATGATCGACGCGCTTACAGGTGCCGCTTTTCACACCCTATATGGCGGGATTCTCCTAATTGGGTAATGGACAGGCGGGCAGGCAGCCTCGAGGCGGGATCGATCATCGAGGCGTGTTTTTTTTTGCTCGTTCCGAAGGTTTTTTATAGATCAGATCAGCGCCCATTCAGTCATCTTGGAACCCTTATCGAATTAAAGTGAGAAAACACGTTTTCTCCGCGCGTTGGGAGTGCACAGCAGTTTGATCGCGCGTACGTTTCCGTTACATTTAACATTCAGACCCACAGTTGCCGGACGCCTTCGTAAGACGAGTCTGGTTCTGACACGCGCATGACAGGCTCCCAAGTACGCCCACAGCGTCAAACACGGCCCATCATTACAGTGCGGAATAGTGACTGCCATTCCGGATCCGGAGGTCTCTGTGGTGTTGACGAACGATTGACACCAAGATCGGGACCATTGTACGCCTGTTTAGAGGCGATTTTGTAGACCTTGGTAATATCTCGTCCTGACTTTGAAATATCAAGCTCATGACTCACTTGTACACGTTTATCAGATCAACACTCCTAATCAACTACCCTTATCCTTTCATCATCTCCGCTCCGAAAACGCGTTGTTTTACACGTCTTTATTGTGCGCGAGTTGAGGGTCTCGGATTCTGTAAGTAGGACTTTCAAGCCTTCGAGGGATGCCATTTTCATTTCCTTCTTTTTTTCAGTATTTCTTGATGGATTGCATATGTGGCGTTCATAGCCCCTCATTGATATCCCGTCCGACGCATGGCTTCCTGCACGAATTCAGGCATCGACGAGGAACACACTTTTGATAACCACTTCATACAAGTAAAGGCACTGACTGGCTATTCTGTGACTCAAATTTCAGAGCCCAAACTTTGCAGGTCATCCTTTCATAGCCCCTCCATCCGCCACTCGCGAGAACAGAGACGCTAACTGCTGCCTCAACGTTCAACGTTCAACATTCAACGTTCAACGACCGTCCGAGTCGCTTATTGCGCCGTCGCGTCGAAACTCTAGCTTTTTGCTATGACAAAGTGGGTCCAAGCTGCTAAGCACAATTCGTCATTTACGAAGTACTTTGGGCCAGTGCAACTTCAACTCGAAGGTCTTTAGTTTTCGCTCGTTATTCCGGTGCAGCGTATCAAACCAGCCACTTGATTACGCCTACGAAACACCGTCAGCAAGTTCGAAAACTTCTCGTACTCGCCTTCTGCCAGTGCTTATATAATCCCGGTTGATCGAGGTCAAGCGAGTGGGTCGATAGGCGTAACTTCGTCAGTTTGAAAAGAAGTAAAGCAGCGAGGTTTTCGAGCACTTCGACGGCACCTCTCAGTCTTCAGAGCAGGTAATTTTAGTTCAAATTCACATTGGGTCCCCAAAGTGTCCTCAAGACGCTTACCCTGGCACACCTAGAAGTGCGAGCAATCGCTCCTTGTCGCTTATCGTTTATCATCCACCCTGGAATGCATCAGAGACTCTGAGAACGGATAACATGTCTGGAAGCCATCTACATATGTAATAAATATTACGGAAAACATACAACGACCGTCCGTGCTAAAGCTAGTTGGAGGATCGTTCCTTGGAGATTGGGTAAGCATCCAAATCGTCATCAACTTCCCTGTCGATATTTACATGGATCCGCTTCATCGGAATGCTCCCAATCGTCTGCACAGGATGGCTCACGGCGGACGTCGGAAGAGAGTTTGAAGCGTCTGCGGCGGATTGGAGTTTGATGCGAACTGTGATCGTGTTGAAAGTGATAGCCTGTTGGATGAATGAGTCAGATAATTAAACAAATGTATGGAAACCGACACATACGACGACCGAGCTGACACACTCAAGCAGAATATACTGGGCGTTAATATCGGCAGTATATAGCGCGAGCAGTACGATCTCGACGAGGAGTTGCAGGGCCGCTGATTCAACCAAAATGCGCAAGACAGAGAGGAGCTTGCCGTGATTGACGCTGTAGTTCGACGATCTTCTGTGGGTCACCCAAATGCGATAACTCATGAGCCCAGTCGTTATGATGTTCAGCACAACGGCGACGGAGTAGAACGTCTTGATCCACTGAGTCAAGCGTGGGTTGAAAACTGTCGCACTTGGGTCAACCGAGCTGTATGTTCCGCACACGATATATCCAGCCGCTGTTGTATGCAACAAGGAACAATTAGCTTTTCGATTTTTTTTTCAAAGATAAAAGGCTTCGCACCGATATTAACCATCAGGAGCGCGGTGGGCAGAACAATGACTCTCCAGTCAAAATTCCACAAAACCCAACATCTGTAAATCTTTCAAAGGGAAAACATGAGTATCATAAGAGTCGTGAAAAATACAACGCTTACAGCTGCGGCGCTTCCCAGATTTTCTTGAGTCGCGTACAACGTGTCCTTTAGGATATGATCCCATCTTCTGAGATCGCCAATATACCCGACCGGTCCTCCGGGAGCATGACTGAAGTCAGAGTAACCACGGAGCAGTCGGAAACCATTCATGGCCAAATGGAAAGTCGCAATAAAAAACATTATTGCTGATATGATGATCATTCCCTGGTATTCCAAGTTTAAAAAAATTTGTGTTTCACGCAATGGTACGGATGCCTACAGTGGTGTGGCGAGAGGTAGATTGACTGTAAAACGGGGAAAAGTGCACGTACATGGTCGCACAGAATATGCAACATAGGAAGCCTAAACGCGCTGAGTAAATCTCATCAACACGGAATGGAACGGAGGTAAGTACCGTAAACAATGGACTGCGGTCAATCTCGTCAATAAACCAAGGAAGATCGGTGAACGAAGCATCGCGCACCTCAGTCCAAGCGGCCAGAAGGAACGTTTTGTCGAGGGAGAGCTGCGCGACCATGGTGTCAAGCGTCGTTCACGCCTGCCGGTTTTTGCGGTAATGGTAGACCAGTCTACTGCGGGATATGACCTGAGGTAAGTGACTATAATTGCTGTTATAAAGCCCAACAACCAACCCTGTAATCGTCCAAGTAAACCAAACCGAACTCTCACTATGGGACCTTGCTATTTTTATGACTGGCTGTTCACTGACTTCCGACCCTTCAAATCCTCGATTTTGACACCACGCGAGATCGTTGTCAACTGGGGATCTCTCTTTCGCGTGAGCGCCACATCTTCTTTTAACGCGGGCAGCTGCCTGTGCGGGAGAACGCAAACCTCTTGCCGGTAGAAACTGACATGCGGGAGTTTAAATTTAGAGCGATGGCAGGCTAGTGAATCGGCGTGAGTAGCCCAGAGGAAAGTGTAGCAAAGCCCCCACAAAAAATTGATGACCTTCTTCTTCTTCGAAGAACTTGCAACCCGTGGTTCGGACTCGGTAGAAGGGAGCAAGTACATTACCAGGTGATCCCACAAGGATATAGGGGAGCTGGGGGCATATGAAATCGAATAATGAGTAAATTTTCCTATACAAAGCCCATTTCTTCAAACAAAATTCAGGAGTATTTGTTGCGCTACTCTACAGGGAGGTATACAGTTAGACGGCTCAGCAATCCCTCCCTAGTTTCACGTATTTCCAAGGATCAGTCGGGTAGTCGAGTTACTATCTCGCACAGACCATGGCTGAGCTGAATCTCGTTGCGGCGAAATGCGGTGAGAATTTGGCGCCCAAGACAACGTGGTCGTTGGTGTAGCCCACGAACTGCCGCGTCGGAAGTGTCCCATAATTAACCCAGTACTCCTGCCGTGCGTCGCCTCGGATTACCATTTCGGTGACAGGGGCTCTCATCCGTACTTGGATCAATCTGATACATATTCGTAAGGAAAGATTCGCTGCCAGCTAAAATCGTATTCACGAGCAACTTGAAACAGCATCTGTGATTCAGATTCGGTGGAGTAGAGTCTAAATCAAGTCCCGTTCTTAGCTTGTGGGTCTATGTGAAACGACGCAGATTTGATAGAATTTAACGCCAGGGAACCACGTAGCAGGAATACTTCTGGCACTTGGTCGCCTTGTTTTCCAGATTTCGAGATGTGATCTATGGGGCGTTCTTGACTGCGCTGGCTGGGCAAACCAACGAGTATCAAAGTATCATCTCCAATCTTCTGTATCTTGTACCGATACCTGAGTCATCGTGGGTCCTCTCTACTCGGATATACCGTGATACTATTGGACTTCGATCAAAAAATCAAGAGACGAAGGCCGGCTTAAAAATCTATAAATCTGCTGGAGCTATACCGTTATTCGAATCATTTCTGCTCCAAAAGTATCTTCTACATCTTAAAAATGACCTTGGGTCAACACTCCTTTCAGGTTTAGTGCCCTTCATGTCGTCCATACTACAATGATCTCACTTTCTACACTAGATCTTATACGCGGCCGTTTTTGTGGCCGTGGCCTACTTTATCAGCCCCATCCTTCTTCGTCAGTGGATCGTCGACAAGGATGGGAATCACCTTCCTCCAGGACCACCTGTGCGCTATGCTTTCCTTCGAAAGTACGCTGAAAAAGCCCTCCACGCTTGGGCGAATCAATACGGGCCACTATTTTCTATTTGGATGGGAAGCCAGCTATTCGTCGTTATCTCGGACCCTCACATCGCGAGAGAGCTGCTCGTCTCGCACGGCGCCGTCTTTTCCAGCCGTAAAAAATACTTCATGAAAAATCAGGTTATCCTGCGGGGTCGCGCTATTACAGCTTCTGTATACGGCAATAAATGGTTCGAAGTTCATATCTCCATGGATAATTGATACTGTATATACTGACTGACGTCATTAACTCCAGGAGGCAACACAGGAGACTTGCCGGTCTGGCGCTTAACCCGAAAGGCTATGCCGCTGTTATGGACTACGAGTCGCACATTTTACTCAGGTCGCTGTACGACGAGGGGTTAAGTGGAAAGGTTCCCGTCAATCCAGCTCATTTCGCAGGAAGATTTGCTTTGAAGTGGGTATTCGCTCCCTTTCTACTTTTCGAAAAAAATGTGACGGCCTTCCCAGCAACATGTTGATCATGTCTTTCGGCATAAGAACCGTTTCTACGTCCGACCCTCTGATTGCAAGGGCTCTTGATCTAGCAATGGAGTTTATGGATTTGACTGGTTAGTACGACCGTAAGGCTTTAGATCGTCAAACTAACGAGTTTAACAGGACCCTTATCAAATTGTGTCGACTTTTTCGAACCGCTTCAATGGATTCCGACTCCAAAGTCGAAGCGGGGTCATCAGCTTCATAACGATCTTGTTGAAGTCTATGGCGATATGGTTTTGAATCTCAAGGCACGAATGGACGCCGGAGAACACGTTCCAGACTGCCTCGTGAAAACTCTCCTGGAAAATCAAGAAACAGAAAAATTGGATTGGGAAGATCTATGCATGCTTTCTGCAGTTTTTACCCTCGGAGGCGTACATTCGGCGAGTTTTCTCTTCAGCTTTTTGATCACTTCTTACCTTCCGCAAAGACATCTGGTATCATCCAGTGGTTCCTCGCCTTGATTCCATCACATCCGGATGTGCTCATCCGCGCTCATGAAGAACTTGACCGAGTAGTTGGCCAGGGTCGCTGGCCAAACGCAGAGGATGAGCCTAATCTTCCTTACATTCGCGCAATAATCAAGGAGGTGTGTTTCATGTCCTTTCCCTCATTAACTGTCCAAAACTAATTGATTGCAGGTACAACGCGTTCACGCCCCCTTCTGGTTCGCCACACCTCATTGCACCTCCGAAGACTTTACCTACAGCGGAACGTATATCCCCAAGGACACCGTGGTCATTCTAAATTGTTACACGCTGCATCACAACGAAAATAGATACCCGGATTCGTGAGTTTCGCACTCAAGTAATATATACAGTCGCTATATCTAACGTCTTATCTCTAAGGTTCATATTTAATCCGGATAGATACCTCGGCGACGACTTATGCTGCGCAGAGTCTGCGAAATTAGCAAATGTCATGGAGCGCGATCATTGGACATTCGGAGCAGGGTATGTATTCTTCATCGATGACGGTGCACGAAGAGATTTAAAGCCGTCCATTTTATAGCCGAAGAATCTGCCCCGGGCTTCCTGCTGCCGAGCGCGAGCTCTGGCTTGCCATATCACGCTTGCTATGGGCGTTTAATTTCGAATCTCTTCCTGATGAGCCAATTTCTTTGGAAGAATACGAAGGGCTTTCAGGACGAACTCCGATCCCATATCGGATACGCTTTGTGCCTCGCCATGACTCTGTTCACAATATCATGATGAGCGTCGACGAGATTACATTGTGATGTATTTTCCACTTGGCAGCTTTTGACCGGACTTTTTGGACCATTTAAATCACACTTTCATTTTTGGGCTGTTCTTTTTTCACTCTCGTTTGGACTAGAGCTCGACTGGAGCCTTTTTTATTACTTGTTTATGCACAAAAGTACATTCATTGCTTCGTTGTCGTTGTCGATTTTGTTCGTGCAGTTTTCACTTTCCTTTAGACTAGAGCTCAACTAGAAGCCTATTGCATTATCTGTATATGCGTCGGAAATGCATTCATCACTTCTCCGACTCTCGAGTGAGTCAGGTACTTTCGAAAATTCTTCACTAGGAACAAACATTATTTAGTCCACCATATACGCATATTGCATGGAAGAGCTTCCGAGGACGCATTCTGTACTCTATGCGAGCCCGCCAATAGGCGCCCAGCCAACCGCCCGGATCAATCGATCAATTTACCCAATTGGGTTATTCCGACAGGACACTGTTGACCTGATATTTCTCTAGTTAGTACCCCTCTTTGGGGTAGATTTCCACTCAAGGTCTAAGTCCGGACGTCGAGACAGACTGCTCGAGCGTCTGGTGGTGGGGTACTTACGTTAAGGGGCTCGGGAGACCCCACTTCAAATGTAGACGGCGCGTGGAATGAATGGCTGTTGGTCGGTAGGTAGTACAAAAAGTGGTGGGCCCACGTCATAGAATTGGTCCAATAAAAATGTGTTTATAGACTTCATATCAGCCCCCTTGGTTGCGCGAGAAAAAATGGTATGGGGAATCGAACCCTTCCCACACGATTTTTCTCCGCCAGAACGGATTGTTTGAGGAGGAAGCCGAGAATCTGATATCACATTCCCAAAGGTTGCACGTTAGAATTTTCATCTCGCTCCGAGTACTTTCTACCGTTCCTTATCAAATGCGAGAGAAATGTAACTCACGAAACTCTCAGTACGAGAAGCATGTACTTTACTTCAGGTATCACACCATGCGATTCTTCTGTCCCAATTATAGATCGAATCGATATGCTAGAGAACTAGTCTTACTCTGTCCCAAGAAAGGCGGCCGTCCTGTAACGTACTGAAAATGGAAGCCTTCTCCTTGGACCTCTCGTGTAAGTTAGCCTCGATGGTGATGGATACTCAGTCCCATCATGGCTCCCTAGCATCAATTGCTCCAACGAGACTTCCATCCACTCTGTGCTGCGGAGGAAGCCATCGGATATCGAAGCAGACGGAGTGAGAGAAAGAATCTGGGCAGGTTACTAATAATTTATGTTCGAGTCGTCCGTCGACGAGGACCGTCATGGTGAATTTTGGGTTCTTGCGTGAATGCGCACTAGTATTTGCTCTTGGGCACTCCCATTTATCTACGCCGTCAGACGGTCGAGCCCTTGAGGACCCAGCTATGTGGGCTAGCAGATAATTGACCAAAGAATTGCCTCAGAGTTCATCCACGTGTGGTCAAGAATTGCAGTGGGCCCATTGACCCACGTGACCCCATCAGACTGTAACGTCCCCAATTCAAGTTTCAACACAAGAGCAAACAAGGCACTTGAACCACTTCTACGTCACGTCGCGTTTTTTCTACCCAGCGTCCACCTCCTTCCATTTTCATTATTGTTGAGGGGAGATAATTAGCGGGAACTACACAATGCCATAGGGAGGTGACCTCCTGTAAGATCGGAATCCCTGAAAAAGAGGCACCAAACCCAATGGTTCAATGGTCCTTCTCTGGGTTGTTATTATTAGACGTGTTGATTGCAGATTTCGTCGTTTTTGGGTAAGGCGCCTCCAAAAAATAAAGTTCTGAACTAATAAAAGCTTTGGTCAAACAAGACTCGTAAAATTTCCTCCAATCCGTCGACTTGTAGCCCATACCATCCCGAAGAACAATGAGTAGGATCGAAACTGCGTTGACAAAATTACTTCGTATGTGTTTTTTTGTAATTATCATGGTATGCAAGCTCACGGAACCTAAGATATTGACGCCCCCATTTTGTGTGCGCCGATGGCATTTGCGGGTACAGCTGACCTCGCGAGCGCTGTAACATCTGCTGGTGCCTTTGGGCTCATGGGAGCAGGTACGAACCTATTTCATGATATATTTGACACGTCATCTTCTGCCCTGTTTGTCAGGATTTCTCTCTTCTAACGAGTTGAAGGAGAATTTCAATGCGATACGACAGAGGCTCAATGTCGAACCAGGTCAATCAGTTCCAGTTGGAATTGGCTTCATTGGTTGGATATTGGACATCACCGAGATTTCTGAGGATCCACGCCTCACCGCTGTCCTGGAGGAAAAACCGGCCGTTATATGGTTAGCATTTGGTGTCGACCTCGGGAACTACGTCGCTCAGATTCGCGCCTACGATGCCAAGCGGGACCACAAGACGATTATTTTCACAATCGTCAACTCGGTTGAAGATGCACTCCGAGCGGCAAATGACTGGAAGGTCGACGTCCTCGTAGCTCAAGGTCAAGGTTTTCAATTTTTTATCGATATTTTTCTGACATTTTTCGTTGAATTTAGGTATAGAGGCTGGTGGGCATGGAGGGTCCGAATCTCCCCCACTCCTCACTCTCTTGCAGGCCATTCTCGACGCCGTTCCAACAGGACCTTTAGTCGTTGCAGCGGGTGGCGTCTCCACTGGTCAGCAAGTCGCCGCTTTATTGACCATGGGAGCTGCTGGCGTTGTTCTTGGGACAAGATTCTTGTTCACAGAAGAATGCATCTACAGCCCAGCCCAAATGGAAGTACTCCTGAAATCTGGCTTCAATACTACTGTCCGAACCCTCGCATTCGACGAAGTTGGAAGGACAATGGGCTGGCCTCCTAAGCACAATGGGAGAGCAATTGCGAACGACATTATACAAGACCTCAATGACGGGTTGAATCTCGAGGAACGACTTCAGAAATTCGATGAGAGTGCTCGTTTAGGGGACTCTTCGAGGCTTATAATATGGGCAGGGGTTGGCGTCGGCCACACTGATAAAATCACGCCTGCAGCCGTACGTCTTCAAACACTGTCTTTTACCGTCGATCAACTAACTAAATGTCGTAACACACAGGATGTAGTTCATGATCTTCGACAGGATACTCTTCAATGCCTCAGATCGGTATCGAGTTTGTTGAAGTTGTAAATCTACCAAATATTTGCACGGTTTTGCTCTCCTGTTCAGGACAATTAAAGTGCCTTTCATTTTTTGTCCATCTTTGCTCCTGTGGCGTCGGCACCCAGACCCTTCTCCAATGCCCAATTTCAAGCCAACCACGGCCCCAAGTAACTTCGCAAACTTCTGAGATTCAGGTCGGCGACCACAGCCACTACCAACACTGAAATGAAAACAGGACGCTATTTTAACTCATGGTACGCATTTGATTTTGGCATTCCCTTATCTACCTTCCTTCCATTCCCAGTCGACAGCCCAGGCGTTTTGTCTGCGAGAAGCAAGAACGTCCTGCAGAAGGAAGATCCATCGCACTTCTATGTGTTCCCGGGTAAGTTCGCACAACTCGGCTCTCCTTTGCTTCTCATATCCAACCCTACTCAGATTTCCATGGAATCTGATCAGGAGGCATAGGGATTAATGTCTGGCCGAACTGGCGCGAGAAGGCGGTACATCGTCGAAAGCGTCCAGGAAAGTCTTCGGTGGGCGTACGCCTCCTCGGTGATTTGTTGGTGTGGGTGACGCTAGTGATTCATGGGACCTGAGCAGTCGTTGACTTATTGGCGCTCCGGGCTCAACGGTCAGTCAGTTGGCAGTGAATTTGGAAGGTAGCCAGCTACTTACGGGTGTACTTCTAGTGAAGGGTTGGAAATACATCGATCCAGGAGAAGGACATCATTTGATGAGCCAGCTCGAAGCAGTCCGCAGTTTTGTGTACGATGCATCGGGGTATTCAGGGTAAGCTCGTTACATCACCGGGGATGGCAGTTTTGTGCCCTGAAACGATTCATTATTCATTAGATTTATCCACTGATACCCTCTCTTTCTCGACATCAGATAGAACTGCAATCGAAGCCCACATACTTTACTTATAAAGAATAAGGTGGTGACGCCAACATTCCTTCATCCCGTAAATCAGGTCACCCAAGTGGTCACCCAAGTTGAGGTTTCAGCATGACCCAGAACCCACGCGTCGTTTTCAACAAGCGTCCTGCTCCTCATGAGGTCCCGAAGGTCGGCGTACACCTTTCATTGGACAACTCCCGCACCATCGATCTCGATAACGTCCCACTTAATGGTGGATTCCTGACAAAAACCTTGGTCCTCAGGTGATGTTTTTGTTCGCGTATTTTGTAGTTCATACTTTACTTATTCTAATTTCGAAACATGTAGCCCGGAGCCGGCGATGCGTGAACGCATGCGCGAACCCTCGATTACGAGCTATACAACCACGTATAACATCGGCGCTCCGTAAGTTCTCTTTCCGACATAAGACGGCAGAATGACGTGATACGTTTTAGAATCACTGGATTCGGAGTCGTCGTTGTACTGCGCTCCGAGAAGGAAGGTGTAAAGGTCGGCGACTACATGGCTGGTCTCACTGTCTGGGAAGCCTATACCGTCCAGCCTTACGTTGAGGGTGAGACCATTCGTTTTCTTTACAATTTGATGATACTGATGATGTAACATCGTAGGTCGCGTCGATTTCAAGCCGGAGGAGTGGGCTCCGGGCACATTTGACATGGACTCTCTTGCGCTCCAAGTCGTACACAATCCCGGAGGCCAATATCCCTTGACTAAATACGTCAATCTGATGGGAACTCCTGGGCTGACCGCGTTTGTTGGTTTCGAGGCAATTATAGACGCTAAAGAGGTTCGAATCGACTAGTGCATTCACTGGTTGCTCATGTCTGTTTTTAGGGAGAAACTATCTTCGTCTCGTCAGGCGCTTCTGGTGTTGGCAGGCAAGTTCGCCATTGTTTATCCCTTGAATTACTTGATCGATTTGTCTATAGCATGGTTATTCAACTTGCGAAATTGAAAGGGTGAGTCGTCCAGACTTGTAAGCTTGAAATTTTCGATCCTAAATATTTCTTTCAGGATGAAAGTCATTGCATCCGCGGGTTCTGACTCGAAAGTAGAATATATAAGATCTCTCGGTGCAGATGTGGCCTTCAATTACAAGAAGGATGGCTACGATAAGTTCCTGAAAAAACACGGGCCTATTAACGCGTTCTGGGTACGTATGCCGATGGATTGTATTCATACATACTGAATAATATTTAGGACAACGTTGGTGGAGAAGCTTTGGATGCGGCGCTCGCTGCCATTGCACCATACGGACGCATTGCTGTGGGTAGAATGATTGATTTCTTATTCTCAAGCTGAATGTATCTCAAGGTCTGTGGAGCCGCTGCAACCGACGCTTCGCCAGCCAATGAGCACTATCGCTTGAAGGTGCATAAACAAATACTCCTTCTGTCGACCATCCATCGTTAACCGATCCAACCTTCATTTTACAGAATGCCTATCTGATCATGAAGAAGCGATTGACCATACGAGGGTTCATCGTACCTGACTTCATCCCTCAACTAATGGGAAAGTTCTTCGCTGAGGTACCTGCGCTGATGGCGCAAGGGAAACTGAAAAGCGATGAGTTTGTGATCAATGGGATTGAGAACGCTCCTCATGCGATCATAGATGTTCTTTCAAGTGGATTGGGGAATGTTGGAAAGCCGGTCGTCGCAGTTGCGAAAGAGTGAACGCCGAAATGCATACGTATTACAACATTTAAACTCTTACTCTATAATAGTTCTGCCTTTGCTTATAACATATTCGAAGTACTCTTCAGACTCATTTTACAGAACCGAAGACCTCTGAGTTCTTGGAATCTAGATCAGTAACTGGTGAGGCAGACAAGCTCGGTGAATTTTGACGATCAACTGTTCATTTTTGATAAATGAGTACAGAATACGGGGATTTCGTCGGTCAATTGCTGCATAATATACATCCGATTTCAAGATATTTTTTTATCTAGGACGAAAATCCAGCAACGATCCCATCATAGGCAGGTTTCTTTACTAGGTTCTAGGGTAACAGGTCAACAGGATAAAAATGCGAATCGGAAAGCCGACTTACTGCATCCCAAGGAAGGGCAGCACCTTGTCCAGGGAAGACACCAGGAATCCAAGAATACTGAACACGAATCAACATTCTGTCGCATGACCCCAGTGAAAAAAATAGCCAGCGAACCTTATCAGTGTAATCCCAGACGGTGACACCAACACATCCAGTGACTTTCTTACAAGCAGAAATGACTGTTTGATAATCTTGCTTTTGTTGCTGGAGGAGGGCTGGCGTCGCTGGAAGGGTCATGCGGATATCAAGCTCGGTAATCGCAACTTCGATGCCGAGAGCCGTAAATTGTTGAAGATTGGCAACTATCGTCGAAGGAACTTGGCCAACAATAAGGTGGCCCTGGATGCCTACGCCGTCAATAGGTACACCTTGCGCCTTGAGTGACTTGATGAGGTTGAGCATGGCAGTAGATTTTGCTCCGGTTCCTTCGATGTTGTAGTCGTTAATCTGGTCAAGTTTCAGTGATAAAATTAGCGAGAATTTTAAATTGCTAACGTAGAGTTTGGCGGCAGGGTCGGCGGCGCGGGCTGCCTTCAGTGCAACCGCGACGTAGCCTGTCCCAATCGTGTTTAAGAAGACGTCGCTGCGCCATGTACCATCATCATTGAAGGGCTCTTGGGGACGAACTTCACTTCAACGAAATTTTGCAGGTGTAAAATAACAATCTCACCGTTGACAACATCCCAACTATCTTTTCACCAGCAAGCATCGTTAATAATGAGTTTAAAAGTCTTAGACGTGAAAGTTCGTACAGCTAAACCGACTCGTTAATGACATCCAAATACCATCCTGAAAATAAACCTACATTTGTCCCTTGTAATGACCAACAACGGTGCCGCAGTGCGTCGAAATAATTGACTGCAGTGTCGCGTTGTTGAAGTTCCCAGCCGTAACCCAGCCGGGCAATTGGTTGTGCCAAACGCAATTATGTCCTGGGTGGAGAATAGATTGAAATTTTATTTGTAAATTGAACGAATGTCTTTACCTCTGACGAGCTGTTTATTCTTCTGAGCGAGGGCAACGACCGTATCTCCACCAGAGAAAGTAAACGTTCCTCGGGATGGCTCAGTGGCGTCCTACCATGAATAGGAATCGTAATTTCAGTATACAAGTTTATTTGTTGACAACATACCCATTTCATACTGTTGCCCTACGCAAAGCGCAATATGGTCACTGCAGGATTTGAAGACGGCGGAACTGAAACATACTGGAGTTATTTGGGTGAAGTCCTTCGTATTGCTCAATTGGGCGACATAGGCGGTGTCGCTGAGCTCTGGGTTGTCCGTGGCTGACCCGAAGTATTTTTTACCAGCCGCTTTTGCTGCCACAGCAAGACCAACCGTCGACGTCGCGGCGGGTGCGGACCCGGTTCCTGTTCCGGAAGGTGCGGTAGCAGCTCCCTTTTTTCAAATAGAATCAGCCAATTGGTCCACTGATGCTACAATTCACGAACTGGGAGACATTGTGAATAGTAAGGGTTGCTAAAGGTACAGGTATATCCGGTGACGCATGTCTAAACAAACTAGGTAAGAACGCAGTTGTAATTACAATGAAAATAATTGACCATACCGTTGCACCAGACCATCCCGTACCCCCGCCTACAGTTTATATAGAGACGCGATCAGGTCCTGACGTAAAGCGATGAAAAGTCACCAACATTGCCCCCAAGCTGCTGCCTGCGCGGTCGCGAGGGGAAGAAGGGAAAGCAAAGCGGTAAAAATCGACGTAATCCTGAGAGTCATTCCAATGGTTCGTTGTCCCGTTCAGCAGATTCAAGTAGTCGCCCAAGATATACTTATACCATCGCAGCAAAACGTGGAGCCCTCTCTCAGACTTCTAAAACGACGGAACTTCGACATCCACCACATGAAACCCGAGCATGTGCGCTCGCATTGCAAGGGTCTGTATTGCACAGTGAGATATAGACACCCCGAAGCCAAAATATTAGCTACCAGAATTTGACATTCGAGCTCAACGTTTATCCGATGAACGTCATGCAGGTCCCCGATCCGAGATCCTCTGACCCGCCAGCACACCGTCGGGCCGGCTACCCCTTGACGGACCCGTAGTCATTGCTTCCGGGCGCGGTTTGCCTGCTTCACTGCTTCATCGATGAAGTCTCCCTTTTGTCCTATGCACGCATGGATACGGTCTCCAAGTTTCAAGTGCACCCCAGATTTCACCCTGACTTCCATCTTCAAAATTGCCTGCTGTAGGACAATGTACTTAGTACACTATTGCATCATCGAATCTAATTTTGGGTCTGCAGCTTGGAAAACTCGGAGTTATTGAGTATCTGAGTTGTGCCTCTTATTTTCGGAGACAGCATTGAGCTTTGCGCTTAAAATGATCACGATAGCCGCTTTCGAAAAGTAAACTCAAAGTACCTATTAAACAAATGAAGCTTACCTACATTCACTTTGACCATACCGTGTCACTGGAACCTCCGAGTCAGGACATCTCTATTCCTTCCAATTTTCCCCTTCTTTTGCACCTCCAGGTATTATCCGAAGTTTATTTACAATTTCACAAGTCGCAAATTGACGCACTTCTCGGGCGCCGATGTGGAGGGTCTAATATCAAAGTTAATAAGCATTATTCTAGCCTGCCGCTATTTATTTACTTACTACAAACAACTGGTGCTGGTATCTAATCATTCCCAAGAATGCCTGAATTGTATTCTAATCCGCGCTTGATCACACTGGGCAGTTGGTGAACATCAGTGGCTGTGCCTGACCATCACGGGCGCTTAGGCAGCTGAACCAAGGCGCTTTTCTAATTGATGATACAGAGATGGGCTCTGTGTTATTGCAGTCATCATTTCTATCTAGGCATATCATAAGACCCAGTCAAAAGACTTTTCATACGCTTAGATGTTCTACCGTAACTTCTACGAATGTCCTCTAAAATATCCTCTATACAGATTCTAACATTAACGCCAGTTCTCAATTGGCCACTTCAGAGGTTTGCCTCTTTTTTATTGGTCCCAAGTCCACGAATACCCCTACCCGCGAATCCCCATCCGATTTGTTTAGCGTGGTGCAGTTCGACGCCCAGTTCGTCAGCCATGACCCAAACTTGTCCAGGATTCTTCTGGAACTGCCTTCCAACGAAAACAACATCCGCTCGACCCGTTGCAACAACACTCCCTGCCGATTTCCCACCGAACAGCCCACCGACTGACCCCACGAGAAGTTTAGACCCTACTGCTTCTTTAACAGCGGCTGCGAAAGGCACTTGGTATTCAGGTCCTGGTCGAATTTTTTGTCGAGGGTCATTACCACCCGCAGAGACGTCTAGAAGGTCGACGCCATGTTCAGCCAGGATTGGTGCGATTCGAGCGGTGTCTTCTGGTCTCCACGACGGTTCTGAAGGAGCGACCACCTCTAACCATTCTGTGCCTGATATCCTGCGTAATTACAGTCAAAACAGTCATTTCGAACAGAAAGACTCAATCCATGCTTACCTCACGAACAAAGGCATATCTTTAGGGATAACTGCCCTGACAGCGTCCACCACCTCCACAAGCAACTGAATGCGATTCTCAAAGCTTCCACCGTACTTGTCCGTTCGCTTGTTGCTCGTTGGGCTAAGGAACGAAGATAACAGGTAGCCGTGTGCGGAATGGATTTCGATGACGTCGAACCCGACCTCGACTGCCCGTTTCGCAGCATCGACGAACGCGCTGATCACTTTATCAATCCTCTCCTGGGTCAACTCCTTCGGTTGCGCATATGTAGGGTGGAAAGCGACGTCCGAGGGACCCCAAACATCTTCGGGCCAACCACCGAGTTCGGTTCCAGCAAGTGCGGGACCCTCCAGGAAAGGCGCGATAGTGGAAGCCTTGCGACCGGCATGGGCAAGTTGGATGCCAATTTTCTGTCCTTGCGAGTGGGCAAATTCGACGGTTGGTTTAAATGCTTGAGCGTGCGCGTCCGACCAGATTCCAGCACATTCGGGTGTGATACGGCCTTCTGGCGTGACAGCGGTGGCTTCGGTAAAAGTTAATCCTGGGCCACGAGAGAGGATGCCGCCGACTATGAAGGACATATTTCGATTCACGATGATATACAAAGACATTCAGAAAGAGACGTACGATGTGCATGAACCCAAGGTGTCACGATTCCATCCTTCGCAGAGTACTGGCATAATGGCGACAACTATCCGCAGGTGTCAATACAACGATGAATGGAGGACAAAAAGGACTCAACGAAGATCCTATTCTGGAACTCGACTCCACGAATTTTCAAGGGCTGGAAGAGCTTCGGAACAGGGTTTCCACTGCGTTGTGGAACGACGGCTGTCCCAGCAGGAGGATTTTGGAAGGGCGTGAAGTAGGCAGCTCCTGGTGCGGGAACATTGACGTTGCTCATGACGGAGGAGTGGATGATAGTAGAGAAGAGGACAACGATTGTGTTGGGGAGGCTAGCTGTCCTCCATGGGGTCTTTATATCTTGTCTTTTGTTTCCTCATGTACGTTGCCCGGTACGACTGTTCCGATGCCATCGTCTACTGTCGGCTTGCCCACTTACAAAGACTACAAATGATTATCAGAACGATGACAAAAACCTGACAAAACCCGAAGATAACCTGGGGCAGAATATTTCCGGCTATGAAGGAAACCGAGATCCCGAGCGGCACAGCTTTCGACCGTCGTACCTCGGTTCGTTCACCAACTGGCAACACTTACTGCCGTGCTAGCCTGGATCCGTTCTTCGAGCTCTATTCCTCGACACAAAAACTCGTTGAAATTTTCCAGCTGGCGATGTTCTGGGGCAATCTACGGATGTAACACATCCCAACCATTTCCAGATCTGTAATAGATTCCAGACGACGCCCTGTAGAGAAAGTTCGAAAGGCCCACCTCACATGGCTAATAAAACTCGAGAAGTGCGTCTAGCCTTGTGCTATCGCGTCGCGAGTACGTTGTACTGATTCTACTGAAGGAACGTTGTGGTGGGAGGCAAAGCAACCTGTTGGTCACGGGACCGCGCCAAGGATCTTATGTCTGACTAAGCATTTAAGCAATCTAATCTAATCCCACATTAGTGAATAGACGGTACAGCTTGTCAACTCAAAATTTTAAACCTTCTCTGAGCGTTCTCTTAGCATCACTCGAGATGCTTCCCCATTGCGCGAAATACAGCCACAGGAAATGAGCCATGACTTGTACTTGGAATAACGAAAGCACCACTGCGCATCGAGAGCACTGCAGTCTGCGACCAATGTCTGATGATTCAGATTTACATGCTACGAACTTCTCCAAATAGATCCCCGCCACTGCTGAAGCGTTACCCAATAGTAATAAATTAGTCTCTGAAGTTTTCCGTCGGTGATAGATCACTGAAACGAAGCCCTTCATCCTTCAAAATACTCTGATGGGAAATTGTCAAATATTTTAGGTGAAAAAACGTACCATTCCGATCCTATATCCACGGATATTTCCTCCAGCCATATGTCCATCATGTTCCGTTTTAAAATCCACCGCCGTATAGGCCGATCGTGAATCGAGGAAGGAGAGAATTGTAAGAAAGTATACTGGTGTTGTCATATGCGAATAGAGTGCGAAAAGCGAGCTATATGAATAGAAGAAGTAGAACTACTGACGAGTTAGAGCGAACAGAGTGAGTCAATTGCAAAGCTTACCATGACTACATTCGATATGGAGACCAGGACCACCCATAAGTTGGTGTTGATGGTGAATAAAATTATGCGTAAGACAAACGGGACACTATGGAAATATACGTTAGCCTCTAAACGTTAAGCACAGGAACATGAGCAGACCTTTCGTTTCGAGATATCATCGAAAAATATCGTGACCAAAAAATTATGACCAACGCGGCGGATATCAACACGTTGAACATTGCATTAGCGAGAATACTCGCCAAGAGCATATCCTATGTAAAATTGAATCAAAAAATAAACAGCTGAAATCCTTCGGAAAAGAACCTTTCGGTAAAAATTCCAGGACGACGTTAGCCTTCAAAAATATCAAACGCTGTTCAGTCATAGGCTAATATTAATCACTCACGACGTAAAGAGGGATCCTAATTTAGCCGAATCAATTCCTCGAGGTAGAATTTTGGAAGAAAAACAAACTAACCTGAGGAAAATGCTAGAATGACCACAATGAACGGATGACTATCCAGGAATAATAAATCCGTACCTATCTGAAAAGCAAGTGGCGGCAACTGAATACAAAGGAAATCAGCGGCCTTTTTCGAACCGAATGAAGATGGTTATGGGCGTCATACCGCGAAAATTGGGATCATTAAAAGATTCCTAGAATCTGAGCGACAAATTCAGATGCCCGGAATGACTCTTTGCATAAGAAACGTACGTTTCCATATCTCATACACGAGAAATGATTGAGACGTGGTTGATATAAGGCTCTTAAATGGGAAACGGTCATTTACTACAATATTTTAGCAATAAATTAGCCTCACCGAGATCAAAATGACCATATTCTTATTGTTGTTAGGATGACGACAAACTCAGTTCGAGTAATTGCAGAGACTTACGGCCACTGTAGTTCCCCTGAGAATTGAAAATGAGTGAGCAATAGAACAGAAAGACGAACTCGTTACTTGATAGCAGTATCTGGGGAGATAAAACCCCATAACACATACTCCTTCTTCACTAAGCCATGGAATCAGATTGAATATCCAATATCGCCAGGACAAACCTTACATTGGGCTGTTGTCAGGCCTTGAGAGATGGTCGTGCCGACGCTGTTCGTCGAGTTAAGTCTTGCCAAGGTCGGACGATGAGCAGAATTGTTACCATAGCCATGCAATCTGGATACAGGTATATAAAGACCGCGATTCAGTATCAGTGTTAAAGTGCTCACAAGTAACTTGATCCGGATAGAATCTTTTGACCTTGCGTGAAGCATCAGAATGCACGAAGTAGAATGATGAGCAGAGAACTCAACGTGAAGGCGAAGATAACACTTCAAGAAGAAATAGTGAGACGAGGAGAAGTATGCGAGATATGCTCGCTACCTGTTACATAAATTGGCCCCTAGACCCGATGTAGTTAGAGAGGTATTTCGGATATGAAATGGTACAGACTCACCCCAAATTGCCGTCGCAATGTTATACGCGACGAGGTTGAAGGCGTTTAAGTCTTTGAAGATAGTCGAATTCGGCACATACGGAAGAGCCATGGAAAGAACCTTTGGTATCAAAGAGGAAGGAGGACCACGGAGTCCTCGCTGTGGCACCGACTTCAGGAGCGTTTTGTGGGAGAATAAGTAGGCTTCCGTCCTCCTCTATCGAGGCCACGAGTTTAGTCAGTCGTTTTCCCAGAGCTGTCGCTGGTTTGCATATTTTTACCACTAAAACAACGATCCCAGTTTCTATGTCATCCATATGTCAATTTCAACGTGATGGCCAATGATTTGGCGATGCATTTTTTGAGATGATGGGTGTCAGGAAGAAGTCGTTGTTTTTCAATGTTTGTTACATAAGTGAGCCCGGAATCTGCAAGCCCGGTTGTCCCTCGACCGTATTATGTATGCCATACGGGCAGCCCAGGGCACAGAAGGTGCTCCCCGAATTTTTCCTGTCTAACTTCCGATATCAAAGGCACCAGATAACTCCTGGTATTAATTGACTCATTCGGGCTACGTGGTGGTTTTAACGTTCACTTCAACTTCGAGCTTCAATTCTATTGCGCGCGTAGTGAATTCAGAAATGGGCTCCCGTGTTTAAAATTTTCGGTCATTGACGAAATGGACCCACTCAGGAGCGCTAGCATACGGTACCGAAGTGTATGGTGGCAACGTAACGCGTAACGCAGCCTCCAAAATGTTGCCTATTTAGCCACCTGTAACGCAAAATTTTCGCTCTGAGCCGTATTTTGGGCGAAATCCCCTCGCAAAAAGCTTATTTTAGGCTTAAAAAGGAAATTTTTGGCCGGACCGGGCTCCGGTTGCCCAACCTAAACCTTCGCGAGGTGTAACGCCTCGCAGGGCGGTTGCCACCATACACTTCGGTACAGTATCTAAACCTCCTGACTCCTGAGTGACCTTGCGTCGCTTCGTACCTCAAATAATATGCTAATCAGAGAAGGTGTCAACCCATCGCGGACCTTGGTCGGTTCCCGTGTGTTGACGGCCTGAAAATACTCTTAGATATGTGCTTGAAATTGAAATTTCTCTGATATTGGCCATCTTGATCAGCTTTGTTGATCCAAGTCACGTCATAATCAGCGCTGGATTGACGAAAGCAATAGCATCTCATAATATCTGTGCCTGCAATTCCTCTACGCGACATTTCGCCAGATTCCTGGCTGTGGGTAAGAGAAGAATGAGCATGGAACCCAGCTTCTCTGTACTGAGTTGACCCTAAGCCTGATGAGTCTACACCGTCCGCCGTCCTAACATCCAATTGTTACCAAAACGAAAGAAATTGCGGAAATAGCGCGCTCAATGCAACGACGTGTCTTTATTCAGGTTGTAGGACTAGCGCACGTCGGATGAACACGAAAAAGTTCTTGATCTCAAAAATGTCCAATTACAGGGATTTCTGCGCCCGTTCCCAGGCAATTCAATCAACAGATGCCTTTTTGTTTAGCCTAGATAAAATTTCGGATCAGGTTGCAAGGCCGGGCAGAAGTAAAACTTACCTCATACGTCGTCGATATATAAAGGCTGCCGAAACTGAAATAACCCTCCGGTTGATAAAGGGATTGATCTGTCTTGCGTCCAGAGTTTGAGAACAACCACTTCATGGTAGAAGAAGTCAGCAACGCTCTCAAAAAAAATAAGGTTGGATGAATAAAGCTTACGTAGGTTCTAATGCTGGCGCGGTGATTAATGATAGGTGTGAAGTTGAGGGCGATACGAAGCTGAATGTCCTTCCACTAATTGTGGTGCATGCTGGGCCCTGGCAAAACAAAACCGATATTGCTGTTTTCGGGAGAGAAACTATCGAAGTAAAGTCCGGTGGTAAAGGAATGTTTGGTTCGCCTGATGGTGTTGTAGTTTGGCTTGTAGAGAAGGTCAAGAGAGTCGGCGTAAAATTTGAGGGTATTGTATCCCAACCGTCCGTGGAGATAGACAACGAATTTGATGGTAAAGGTGTCTGCAATGCAATGTTTTTTTTTGAAAAAATCCTGTTAAAATATAATTTCCCACATACGCTATCGACCACCAATGTTTCGGAAAACAACGGGACGAAGGTAGGAAGGCTCGGATTTTCTGTCGTGTCTGTTGGCACATTTGTGAGAGTGGCGAGTACCGATTTTGGAACCTCTGCGTCTGGATCAATGGAAGTGGTCGGTATGTGAGGTGCTTCCTGAGGGGTGAATACCAGACCGGGCAGAAAACGAATTGCCACTGGGAGGTTCGACACCTCGGGCATTCCGAGTTCAATTAGCGCTAGGGTATTTTTTCTCCTTCCTCATTTAATTATAGTTGTCGAGTTACCAACTCGCCATCTCGACGGAATTTAGCAGACACAAATTACGCATGGTCGTTGGCGACGACTGAGCATCCCGCCACGAGGTCTGCATGCTCATCTCTGGTGGGAAGACAGAAACTGTTCGCTGGCGCTTACGGGAAGCTACGTCGACCTCGCTCTAAATGACGCAGTGGAGTGAGCTTTTTACAACTAGTCAGTCACAAAAAGGCATCAAATCATCAAAATCAAATCAGACGAACCGTGAATGGTATAGCCGCTTAGGAAATACATCTTTGATTGGGCGGAGATTCTGATGCGTTTCTGCTTATTGCATCGTAGAGGCGACAGCGTTGCTTTCTTCTTTGAACTAGACTGGGAGTTATTCCTCATAAATGGATAAGGCTTACTTCAGAAAATAAAAGAAAGTATTGATGGAAATAATGTGGTCAAAAGGAACGTGGAATGTCAAGGCTCGTGAGGAAATTTGAAGTGTCCATATTTAGGCAGTCGGTTGACCAGTTTCTCGACGGAATGGCCCGACCATCAGGACCTAATTGCGCGGAATCCGACCCATTCAGTTCAATAGATAACCTGTGTCGACCGCATTGAGGATTTTCTGTAGATAGTATGGCAGACGCTGAGCAAACACCGACCGCATGACGCAACAAATAGGCGAACCTTGACCGTCGAAGGTACATGAATGCACCTAAGACAAAGAAAATGGCAACAAGGAAGTAAGATGCAGTCGAAGCTATGATAATCTTCAATGGGCTCCCTTCGAAAGGGTTACTAAGCCTCTGATCAAGGATTTGGAGGGGTTGAGATGTCAGGCTTTGATTCCCAGAAGTGGATGTAAAGTAAGTAAAATGTCACCGCAGAACATCGGACGCGGAGGCTCACGTAGGAATTTGCTCCGTGCTTGCCGTCGAACCACTGCTCCCCGGAAAATTACTGGTAGTCGAAGCGCTCGTTGGAATGAGACTAAAAGTCTTCCCACCGATAGTCACGCAAGAGTCAGACCCTTGACACGATGATACGACTACTGCTGTCCGGCTGTAAATGGGGAAGGAAGCGATTGAAGTGAAATCTGAAGGAAGCGGGATATTCGTAATCGGGGGGTCATCCTTGTCACCGCCCGAACTGGCACTAGGGATGGTGTTGGGAGAGTTTGGAACACTGTCTGGATGGGCCGTAGTTCCAACCTGCGTAAATGAGAAAAAAAACGTCTATGTTTTCATCACGACTTGCCTGGTTCACCGAAGGAGCTGTGGGCACATGGGGTATGAACGTCAAGGTCGGTCCCTGCGTTTGCTGTGGAGGCGGCGGCGGCGGTGGAGGCGGAGGTGGAGGCGTAGGAGCTTCCTGAGGTGGGGGCGTTGTAGTTGGTGATTCAGGTCCTGGACCATCTTGTAGTAGACCCGATGGCGCCGCAGTGTTTCCAGTGAAAATGACATGACCTGGCATGAACAAACCAATCTTCAAGGCCTTGCCAGGCTCATCCAACGACAGGGTTTGGGCACCCATCCCGATGTGCTGGACGGTAGCAGCCTCTTCCAGGGAATCCTTTAGAACGAAAGAATTAGCTGGGAATTATCCAACCTCCGTGCCTATCCTTATGGTTGAGATGCAGGCCGTCAATCAAACGGAAAAGCCTGCACTGCTTTCTCAGCAATCATTAATCAACGTCCCAGAAAAACACTAGACCGTTTCCTGAAATAGGAGGTTGAATTTCATCATGGAGAGCTGTCGAATACTGGGAATAAAATGTCGTATTTTACAGTTCCATCAGGTTCTTTTCTGTGAGCCACTCATGTCGAATTTAGTCAAACACTACATCTGGAAGAATCAGAAATGATGTACCAACCGTAACCTAAGCCAGCTGGGGATCCAGTCGAGTAGATATCAATACGACCGTGAGCTTAAGATGGTTGTTGTCGTTGTACGGGCTTGAGATTACGTACCGAAAACGGAGTTCGAAAATCAGTTGCCTGGTGATCACGGGACCCCACTGCGGGGTCGAAGCGGAGTTCAACTATTTCCTTAAGCTTACAAAACTGGCAAATTTGCCAGTCCTTCCACCTCACCATGCTTTCAACGATGACATATACTTCCATTGGCACCTTCAATTCTACTGATTTGACCAAAGTTTTCATTACCCTAGTCCATCTTCTCCCGAGCTGTCAGATATGATCATTGCGAAGAGTCCGCCATGGGAGAAATTCTATTTTTCACCCTCCGAGGTGGTTTTTAATTACCAGAGGCTTCAATGTGGCATTCTCTTGTGAATGTTGTCCTCCTTAGTGTCTTGATATTTTGAATTCCCTTCCTTGGACTCGTCATGGTGACTTTTCAGCAGCTTAGCAGCGAACCCGGGAGCTCCTTGGATTTTGTGAGTGACCTTGCCCTGCTAGGAGCATCGGCAATATGGGGTACAATTTCTCGAAACTAAATATTGGAATAACCTGACGATCTTCTCAAAAGGCATGGGCATTTCACAAACGTACGTCAATTCTTCTCAGTTGGATGAGCGAGCTCAACTTCGTGTTTTCTCATATTCATCTAGGTTTCGTTTCTGCATTAGGTTTGCTCTTCGGCGGCACAAGTTTTAGTTTTTATTCAATGAGTATTGTTCAAGAGCTGGTCGCGAGACCAGGAAACTTCAAGCTTTTGTGCGTTTTATTCCTACTCATTGACTTACCTTTAACGAGGCGTTCAATTTCAGGTTGCTTGGTTATGGTATGATGGTCGCCTACGCCTTCTCATTGGTCTTACATCCTTGCCTCAGCGTCGCTGATACTTTGAGGCAAATTTTCACGATATATTCCGGTGCGAATTTTATGATTTCTCGCTGGACAGATTCTCACACTACACTCAGCTATAATGATCTACTTCAACACATCTGCGCTCTTCGTGAACGAAGTGTCACCTGCGTGAGTACTGCATCTCTAATTGACTTCATGACTGGTTTACTTAGTTCTTACCCGAAATGCAGCTGCGTCATCGTAAGGGTCTCCTGTTCGTGTCTTCATCCCGACTAATATCAGTCAAAGATGCCATACCTATGTTCCGTAAGGATCTTCCCCAGATATAATCTGACGCATTTTTTATTTTCATTCCATAGGCCCTTGTAGCTGGGTCTGCACAAACTTTTTTTGCTTATAGACTATGGATGCGTACGCTCTATCCTCATTTCCAATGCCAAGACCTGACACCGTGACCAGTTTCCAGTGTAAAATGGTTTATCCCCGCGCTCACCGTTGCGTAGCTTCTTTCTTTCGTGTTCCACGTCAAACCTCACGTACGATTTCAGACTCCCGCCGTCCTCTTTCAGCTATGTAAGTTTTACAACCTTTCCCCCAGCGGCTGAGTAGTTGACAATTCGACAGCTATTCCTCTAAGTGCGCTCTGCCTTACAATCTTACCTCAAATTCGATCCCAAAAGCTGATATTTTCCTAGTTTATTTTCGGGCTACCACGTAGGTTGTCCTTAATTTACAATCAGTCCTGATCGTGCTGACTTCTCGTCTAAGTTCAGGCACTATCTCAGGCGAAACGCAAAAAGTAAGAGTCCTAGCCGTCTGATTGGATTATACTTGACACCTAAACCCCAATCCTTGCAGGACCTTCTTATAACAACACTGATAGTAGGAGCGGTGATAGACATCCTGCTATCTGCTGGTTTGTGCAGCCTACTGTGGGGGCACTTTATTTCACTCGGCCCTAGTTTACGACCGTCAGCACTTTTCCGCCAGTCAATTTTCGAAATTTTGAGCTAATACCCACTGCGATCCAGAACCAAGGCAATGCTTCAGCGTATGATGCTTTTTTCGATAAATACAGGCATGTGGACCGCCTTACTCGCTTCGTCAATCATCGTTGTGGTGCATATCTCAAACCGATTTTCAACTCTCGTTCGTCATCATTGACACCAACACCTCCTAGTTTTTCCGCACACTAACGGCCGATTTCATGATCTTCGGGTACTTCCACCTCCTCTCTCCGCTCTACTTCACGACGGTCCTCGCCAACCTCAACGCACGCCAATTTATCAAAGGCACGGGTGACAATATCGACCTCTCTCCGACTGGAACCGACCTGCGGAACGGGATGAGATTCGCTTCGGTGAGATTTACCGTTTGTGCTGGCCTACCGTAACGGTACTTATTTACGAGGAATGCAGAGAGACAGAGACGAAGACCGAGGTATAAGCATGCCGAGAGATGGATCGCTGTCTGTTCCGGGATGGAGGCTGGGTATGAACAATGCGTCCTCGGAGATACTGAACCCATATCCGGGAGTCTATGCTCGGAGAGAAGGATCCTTCGATGTTGACCTTGGTGATTGAATATCAAATGGAAAATAAAGAATGGATCACATGTCTGTCCTTTGATCGGAAGGATTTTACATTAAAAGATGGATCGTTGCGCAGGAAATTGACAATAGCACGATTGATGTACAAAATTGATTCGAGTCCGTCTGTCCATTCTAGATACATTCTAGATAAATGTTCAAGAAACCATCTCTCTTCTATTAATGGTCAATGGTAATTAGTTAAGCGTCGTATGACTCGAATCCAGAATTCGGTGTAAATTTCATTGACGAAAATGTCGACATCTCAGCTGTTGGAAACGCGAGGGAAGTTGAGGTGCCTGGCGCTTGAGTGGACATGGCATCACTCTGTCCGCGGAGGGTGCTCCTGGCATTCAAAGACGCCAATAGAGAATTGACGTACACTGAAAGATGAAATCGGATCAGTAATAGCAGAAATGGGTAGAAAATTTCATCTCCTACATTTACTCAGGGCGAAGTAGATCCCCATGAATATGAAGCGCTGTGGCCAAATGGCATACTGGGAAATTGTGAGGGGGTCTCAAGCGTCTGCTGCTTGAGGCACTTACTGTGACAAAGCAGGCGATCGCACTGATGCTAATGCACGTTATTAGAGGCGGTCCTAATGCATGCACACGAGGGCTTACCTTGTTAATAACCCTAATGAAGTAAAAGATGTGAATGAAAAACTTGAGAAGACGACACAACGTACCAGTATTGATACTAAAAGCCATCAGAATAGTTACCAAGGAATCGGTCCTGGACGAGATTTA
The DNA here is from genome assembly GCA_023014345.1 of Galerina sulciceps. Lineage (NCBI taxonomy): Eukaryota > Fungi > Basidiomycota > Agaricomycetes > Agaricales > Galerinaceae > Galerina > Galerina sulciceps. The sequence goes on from JAEDXJ010000001.1 coordinate 609,749, forward strand.
ACACCGTTGACCTATTAGGAACGATATTTATTCCTTACCGCTTGGACCCGGTTCGATTTTTTATCAGGAGTATACTTAGAGAAACCGCGACCAAGGAGTCGGCGACGACGGCTGACCCAAGGCTGGCGTACAACATCGCCTGGAAGCATGATGAGTTAGTGACTTGCAGAGACGTAAAACGCTTGTACCGCAGCTTGATTCATTTTCATGTAAGTCTTGAGCGTAAAACCCCTCGTGGCAAATCCTAAAATATGTTAAGAATTGCATCTCAGGAGAAATCTTGCCGACAGGCGAATAGATCAAAGTACACACCAAATCCGCAAGCTAAAACGGTCAGTGCCAGATTAGACAAATTCCATGCAACACAAGTCATTCGCACCAAATACAACCAAGGAGAGTGTGACCTGCAGCTGTTGCTCAGAAAGAATGCCCATGCACACAACGCGAACATACGATTATTATAGATAAAAACCATGCCAATCCTCTTCGTCGAGCACAAACTAGCAACCAGACCAACGTCAGAAAAGTTGAGTTTTGTAAAATTGAACCATTGCGACATACGAATGAAAACTCTTCGGGCGAAAACGCTATAAATCAAGGTTCCAAATCAATTTCGAATGATCTGGTGAAAATCTCACCATCGGACGATGAGGTCACTGATGCCCTTAGTTTTACAGATAATGGGGCGACAATCCAGAGATGGCGAAGGCTACTGACCGTAAGATAGACTTGACCTAACAAGCTCCTGATACGACAATTATGGCCGGCACTAGGTAAGGGGAAGAAGGGGCTTATCTTACCAAGTAGGTGATGCGAGAACCACGAAATTACCGTAGTTTGTGACTAGGTAGAAATAAAGACCATGCGACGTAAATGCAAGATGGACGGTGTCAATTATCCTTGAAGGAGAGGCGGTTAGCATTCACCCGTGCCCTTTGAAATAGACCGAACTTGCCAGAGAACCCACACCTGAGTATTGATAATATTAGCTGCTGACACGTTTGAACGAAATAAAAAAAAAAACTCGCCATAGTTTTGAGAACGGGGCCATCGTTCTTCGAGTCGTGGAAATAAAGGAATGTTTGGACGCTGGTCACGCCGTAGAAACTAGCATCAAGTTAACAAGACTGTACGGGACGGAGGAGATAAAAATGAGCAGCATTAGCCAGCCATACATAGCCGCAGCCAAATTTCCCAAGAAAGCGGCTCCAAGCGTGCTGTCGAGTTCGTGCATCCGAGACGATGTGAAGAACGAGAAGGTGTAACAGACGAGGAGGACATCGACGATATATTCCTGAGCGAAGCATTATATAGACGATTGGCAGGAAAAAGCAAATGATCGGGAATCTTCAATGGTTTGACGTTGATAAATTTGAGGCAGAAGGCGCTTAGCGGTGTATATGGAATCGAAGGCCTGTGATAGACGGTTAAGTAGCTCTTGAATCCGAACAGACTCTTGAAGCTTCCTCGAGGCTGAACAAAGCAAGAGTGTCTCCCGTATAGTATTGTCCGCGCTGTCACCGATGATGAAGTTGTCAACTTCGCATATGGTTCGGAATGATTAGGCTCCCTGTGAATTACGCTTTAAACGGCGTCCAACCAAAGGCGCATCACCTCCATCACCGTAGCATCATAATAAGTCTTTGGTTGCCTTCAAAAATTGATGACAGGCAACCTCCTATCTGAAAGGTCAATTATTTGCCGAGGGGTATCGGAAGCGAGTCGAAGTTGCGAGAGTCGAGAAACCGGGGTGAATTACGAGCTTGTTGACCTGACATTAACGTTGCATTAACCCTTGTATACCATAAATACTCCAAGAAAAATCTATTGACTGCGAGTCGACTCCGTATTCCGCAACGTGTCCTCTTCCTTCGTCGTCCGGTTCGCACCGTGCCTAGGGAAGACTATTGGTGTTGCTATCGGGTCGAGACTGGTGGGCTCAGAGTTATCTCGTCTTCGAAGAGAGCTCCTTGCGTTTAACGAAGCCAGAAGCGAGTTGACGTATACTGTCATTTGCAACGTTAGACTCACAGAATGTAAGCAATCCCGTTCGACGTACATTTACTCAGAGCGAAGTAGAGCGCCATAAAGATGAATCGCTGGGGCCAGAGTGCGTACTAAATAGGGGAAATATTATGAATTTACGAATATCAAACTGACAAACGGAAGGTGTTTGGCTTACAGTGACCAGACATGCCAGCGCACAGAAACTGGATAAGATAAGATAAGCATCGACACAAGTGCTGATCACTGAACGAAATTGTCACCTGGTCAGCAGCCCTAAATGAAGGGAGGAATGTAAATTCAGAGTCGCAATTATCGAAGAAATTGAGCCATACCAGTATTAATACTAAATGCCATGAGTATCGTCAAAATCGAGTCCGTTCTTAAAAACCCGACTCCGTTAGATCCGAAATCCATCCAAAGTGCGGAAATCTCACCTCTTGATTCCAGTCCGTTTGTTGAAAAGTAGTATACAGAGAGTGATGGCGACGAGGAGGTCTGCGACTACCGCTATGGCAAAGCTGATATAGAGCAGGAACTTGTGGAATGCTTCTCAGCATTAATGGAATTATACTTTAGTTGGATAGACTTACTGAGACCTCGTTCATCCTCTCGAACGTTTCAAGTCTAAAGCTATATGTAAAGTTAGCCATCAGTTAGACGACAGGGCGCCGCCCAATGGAAAGGGACGAACCCTTCAGAGCCAAAAGCTGTGGCAAAATATCGAAAAAATCAATCGACTACACCGCTTGACTAGATGGGACATGCTAACCGCAACCAGTAGCTAGAAGATGTCAATACAGTGTTTTTTTCTTCAAGAAAAAGTCAAACCTACCAAAGACCGCAATCGCAAGCACAATCTGCCGTCCGTTCAGAATAAAACGTTTATGAAGGCGAACGAAGATTGCGCACGATGACTGTGGGGATAACAACCCGTAGAATTGGCCGGCGAGGACCACATACTACCACACCGATAGATTAATACCTCATCGCACGTTTATTTCATTTTACTTACATGACCAGACACGGTTCGCGAAGAAGCTGTGCATGAGCACTAAGGTCAGCGGAAATCAACGAAAGAAACGTGAGGGCTAACCATCTAACCATGATATCACTGATATTCTTTTAAACGGGACACGTAAGGGAGGTGTCAAGACTCATCCAGCCTATTACTTACCGTAAGATAAACGCCGGCCTAGAACGATTTCATGAACAATAATCAAGCATTTTGCCGAGTCGAAGCTTACCAAGAGTGACCTGTGGGTTTAACATAATTTGAACAGTCGTTTTTGAAGCCGAGTTAGGTGACTCACCAAGTTGGCCGTAGAAGAACTTGGAACTTCCCAAAATTCGTGACAAGGTAGAAATAAATACCATGGGCCGTGAATGCCATGTGAATCGTATCTAAGATCCTAAATGAATGAAATCGTTCATTCAGCGACATTCTTCGCAGGCAATGAACAAGCCAACCATAATGAAAATATCTAGAAGAGTGGGCGCCGCGCTGATTAGATCAAGTCGTGAACGAGGGTCATAACACTCACTGAGGATTGAAAAATGCGTCCATCGCCGTTTGTGTTTTGAAGGTAGAGGAAAGTTTGGACACTTGTAACTCCGTAGAGCCTGAAATGCAAGTCATTGAGGCTAGGCACTGCAAGGGATAAGACTTCGACGAACATTGATGCACCCAATGTCCCAAGAAATGCAGCTCCGAGTGTACTATCCAGCTCATTCATCCTGAATCCAAGTAACGGTCGATATTAGGATAGACTGTCGAATCGCGTGAACTAGAAAATAAAGATAGAAATCGTAGGGTTCGTAACGGTTGACTGTAAAGGTGATCAGATATGGAAGAAGACAGAGAGAGAGGGAAAAAGGTGCGCACAGGGTCGGGCCAAATTCTTATAATAGTACCCATAGCATATATCTCTTGAAGTAATAGCCTGAGGTTATCCGTCATCTGTACCCATATGTTCAGAGTCAGGTGTCACCCTCGGGGCCTGTCAATTTCCTGTCAGAAACGTTTTCCCAGTCGTGATAAGAATCCGAATTAGGCGCTTCTCGCATTGATGCAATAGAAAGTTTGCAGAAGCCCCGAGTACTTCCACCTCGAAGCAGAAAGGTTGGAGTAATGTTGAGCCTCTCCTACGCCGTTACATAAGTTCCGATTGGTTTTTAAGCGTCCGATTTGAGAGCGAGGGCGATACTAAGACCAGAGCTACATGTCGAGACTCGTCGATATCGCAAAAAGAAACCACCGAGTCGGATGGGCATCTGATGTTCGCGACCGATGCATTACCAAGTCTGCCTCAATGTTGTTGCCGTTCGAGCTTGGCCGGCGGCTGGGCATATGATGAACTGCGCTTATTGTTGAACACAACATCTGGTCTACACGTGGAGTCTGCCTTCGCTGGCCTGGAGGAGTCATGATCATTAGGTCTGCTGAGTAGGAGTTTAGTCGCGCTTTTTGAGTTATGCCAGCTTATGAGGGAACAGTACGGCTCACCACCAACAACGAAGGACGCTCAACCTACTAGCGTCGCCCCATTCCAAAGATTCCACATCATGCATCATGGTCTACCGAGGTCCTGTACCGTATGGTGCAAGTTGAAACGGAACAATCACGGAAACTTTTCTTCCCGCGCAGGTTGGATCTGGTTGCATCCCATTTCGGTAATCGAAATGATTGCCGAGTCGGCACTAACACTTCGCACGCTCGTCCAGCTTCATTTTCATCAACGGCTCTAAGGCTAACGACGATGAGCTGATTGAAAGAACAAATTGTTTTACCCGCAGCATCCCCTTACGCTGAGTAACCAAAATATTGCGAGGACAGCATCGCGCACAAAAAACCTCCGTTCAAACGTCACTGTCATTCAGCCCCTTCAGCGTCAAAGAGCCAAATTTAAAGTGTATCCTGTCAGTGCGAGGGCAATCGTTTCCATTGGGTACTTACTTACATTTAATGGATGTCAGATATTGAAGTCAAATTTTCGAAGCTTGTGCTATCTATCAGGTCGCCTTTGATTTCCATGCACGGTTTAAACTCTTACGCTGACCCGACGAGGTTACAACTTGAACAATGTAAGTGGGACGCCATGTAAAGAGCCACGAAAAATGAGGCAGTCCCTATATTTTTCGCGAGGACTTCAAGTTAGAGCTCATCAAGCTTGTTGCAACCATGGATGGACTATTTTGGGGTCACAAATTTCGATGGCCGTCACTTAACTCACAGCTGTATGCTTTCCATTTTCTACTATTTCCATTTCCCCGGATAAGCGATGAGGTTTGACCAGACTTTCCAATTTCCTTGGCTGCTTCCTTTCTTCAACTTGTCAACAACTTGTTGACAACTACAAATTTGAAAATTAATTATGGAGGAAAATCCATGCCGGTTCCGAACCTTTAACAGTTCAAATTTATATCAGTGTGAAACGTCTTAATTGTTTATCCATCTAGTCAAAAATGTGAACAAACGAGTAGAAACCAGATGACGTATCAACCGCACCCGTTTTAGAACAACCTTATTTGTCGAGTTCTGAGTCGACGTCGGTCATCGTCTATCGGTTTTTCACTGCGGGGTATAAGATTGTGATTGTCGTCCTACTCGAATAATTACTCATGCCTCTCTACTCGTTTTGTTAGTGACAAAAGGGTCTTAGCATTTAGCGGACCATGGTTTGAGTCTAATTTTTCACACCTCAAACCTACAAGTCTTCAACAACCAATCTACCGCGTAAATTCGTGCAATGGGCGACTTCCCGTCGACTTTGAAAACCTAGAAAATATTCCCTATTCCCTGACGCGGTGCCAACGTCGGAGAGTAGTCCGGGAAATGTGTTGCTTTGCCTGGTGAGTACGTTCTGTTGTCGGTCAAATGAGGAATTATCGGTAAGACCGAGAAATATAAGCTCCAGATCGTCAAACGTAGGACAGCCTGCGGCAGAATACCTCGCTGGAGTCGGAATTTCGAGAGAAAGACGAAGCCAGGAAAATAGGTCACCAGTACAACCTTATTGCTGCCGTTCCGAGGTCACACTAACGAACCACCTGACTTACGTCAATATCATGTGTCCCATCATCAAACGTTTTGCGACCACCATTTCCTGAGCTCGAATACCACTGCTCCTCTCGAGTTCCGGAAAACATACTGCTTTTCCTATTGAGCTTGCCATTTGAAGGTCCCCTGTCTGTCTCGTTACCCTCACTCGTGCCGCCCTACGTTGCATTCAACGACTGGTCGACACCATTTTCACGACCCAGCAGGTCTTTTCTTTCAGAATTCCATGGGACAAAGGAGCCTTCTGTTCTTGTCTATGACCCAATCGCTCTACGTGTCCTCACGTATCCGACGTTGAGCCGCTTGTCAGAAAGGAAAATGGACGTCTTGTTATTTCCCCACTTCCAGACTTCGCTTGTTTGCCTATCATCGGATGAAAATTGTCTTGGCAATTCTGTGCTAGCCCATGTAGCGTTGGGGTGTCTCCCGAATTCTGTCCGCTCAGGATCTGTCGGTTTAAAGCCGGATTATTTGGAGTATTTGTTAAACCTTTGGCTGGTATAAAAACTGCACCTACGTAGCAGAGTTCCCTACGAACTTGCTCCCTCAGATTCCTGGTCACACAAGATGTTGAAGTTCGCGTCATTACTAGCCCTGACGTCTTTGATCCCTGCCTTCGTGCAGGCAGTCAGCCCCATTTACGGACAGTGCGGAGGTCAGGGATGGAGTGAGTCGTATAGGTTTCTCTCGACTTTCATGAACATAGGGCTCATTAAAACCTCCAGCCGGTGATACCACATGTGCTGCCGGCTCGACCTGCGTTTTCTCAAATCCATACTACTCCCAGTGCTTGTATGTCACTTTTGAATCGAAGTCGCTTCTTAAATTTCGTATTTACTTTTACCGTTTACAGACCTGGCTCAGCCAGCACACAACCAGGTACGACGACGACGCCAACGACCACAAAGCCGACGACGACGGGTCCATCATCCACCGCCCCTACTCCGACAACCACCCCAGACGCCGGAAACCCTTTTACAGGATACACCGTAAGGCGCAGAATTGTTAAATTACACTTTCACTCACAGCTCTTTCAAGGTCTACTTGTCCCCCTTCTACGCCGACGAGGTCACCAAAGCCGCTGCCCTCATTACCGACGCGACTCAGAAAGCTAAGGCACTCAGCGTAGCCAAAATCCCCACTTTCACCTGGTTCGACGTCATCGCGAAGACTGCTCAACTAGGCACGTACCTCGCCGACGCAAGCGCCCAGGCCAAGGCTGCTGGAAAGAAATACCTCGTTCAAATCGTCGTCTACGACTTGCCCGATCGTGATTGCGCTGCTCTTGCTTCGAACGGAGAGTTCTCAATCGCTAACAACGGTTTGGCTAACTACAAGACATACATTGATCAACTCGTCGCTCAAATTAAGAGTGAGTTTTGGTTGCGTTATAAAAGGGTCGTTACTGATTATGATTCTCTTCTCCGTTCTACATAGAATTCCCCGATGTTCGTGTCGTTGCAGTCATTGAGCCCGACTCTCTGGCAAATCTTGTCACCAACTTAAGCGTCCCCAAATGCTCTGGAGCCCAGACTGCGTACAAGGTACTTATTCCCAAAAAATTTCCCTTATACCTGACTTATACCCCAATTTAGGCCGGTGTTACCTACGCCATGCAACAGCTCAACAGCGTTGGCGTGTACATGTACCTCGACGCGGGACACGCTGGATGGCTCGGCTGGCCAGCCAACTTGTCTCCTGCCGCTCAATTGTTTGCTCAGCTCTACAAGGATGCTGGCTCTCCCAAATTTGTACGAGGATTGGCCACCAACGTTGCCAATTACAATGCTTTATGTGAGTATTTTCTTCATTGACCGACATGAGGCTTTACTCATGTATTGGAAGCCGCTGCGTCCCCCGACCCGGCTACACAAGGAGACCCCAACTACGACGAAATTCATTACATCAATGTAAGCCCACAGTTTCCGCACACAGCTAAGGGGCTCACAATTCTCTGTACAATAGGCTCTCGCACCCATGCTTTCTTCTCAAGGCTTCCCAGCTCACTTCATCGTTGACCAAGGCCGCTCAGGTGTCCAGAATCTCCGCCAGCAATGGGGTGACTGGTGCAACGTCAAGGGTGCTGGCTTCGGAACACGTCCCACTCTCAACACCGGCTCAAGCTTGATCGATTCCATCGTCTGGGTCAAGCCCGGAGGCGAATGCGACGGCACATCGAACACTTCTTCTCCCAGATATGATGCTCATTGTGGTCTGAGCGACGCTGCTCAGCCCGCTCCTGAGGCTGGTACCTGGTTCCAGGTAAGTTTTTGAACATCATCTGTGCTCGCTAAGCTGATCACGAATTATTTTTCTGCAGGACTACTTCGCGGCACTGGTCAAGAATGCTAACCCAGCACTCTAAACTCCTGACTGCCCGTAGTATAAAATATAAAATGTCTTTTTTAGGATAGTTTCTGACCAAAGTAGGATCCGCGTCGCATTGTAACTGCTAGCCCAATAATTAATGACATGATTTGTACACCTAAGAAGGGAATGGATCATTATGGATGACTCCAGTTCATGGACAATTTATACACTAAGGTTGCATGTTTTGGAACATCCTTTGGAAATAATTTGTCAGATCTATTGCGCCTATTTCGGATTGTACATAAGACTGTATGTCTAATACAGAAATTTCACCAGGCTTTCCCATCCTCGATTCTTTTTAAAGACTGTTCATGGTCCTCCGCTCCGGGCCACGGTATAAATGTGGTACCCCAACAACTTACAACCGGTGGGCGATGGCGCGGGGGTGCTTTATATTCACCGAGGCGATGAACAATCTTTTTCCTCATGGACGACAAGTATACATAGCTACGCGTCCCCGTTGGTCCTCCCCTATGGGAATTATGGATTGAGGGTTGGATTTTGAGTCGCCTTAACAGAGGTAGTTGGGTGATTACGGTGTCCAGCAGTATTTTCTTAGGTACAGTTTCTAATCAGAGGATGAAAAGTGACAATCAAATAAGCGGGACTGACCACAATATCGTCGGGGTCGAGGTCAGTTTGGTCCGACTCGTCTCCTCTGAGGTCCTCCGACAAGATGGAAATGCTCAAGGTTTTGAGCGCCTTGCAGCTTCCAATGATAGATAGGTTATGATGTCCAAAACACCAAAGACCTTCGTAGCTGGGATTGATATAAAGTTCTTCCAGAGATTTTGAGTGGCTGATCAAAGGTGCCCCGAAAAATTGCTTTGCGGATAGATCAGATTCCACCGCTGTAATAAACATGGAAGTGGATATGGAAAGTTTCTTGAGACCTGAGTACTGTGATAGGTAATCCATGAATCCTGACACGACGTTATTGAGCGTGATTTCTTGCAGAAAGATGCTTTGGCCAGAAAGATCTATCCAGAATTTACTCAAGCTCGAGCCAACAGCAGATTGTTTCTCCAGAATTTCGTCCGTTACTGAAGGTAGCTTGACGAAGCCCATTCTTCCGGAGCGGACCATGGGCTCACGGCACGGTTCTGACAACGTGAAAACCTGCAAAGAGGTAAGATGACGCAAATGAGGAATAGTCGTGCCGTCGAGACGGACGAAGGAATGTTGAAGTCTAAGATGGCGCAACCGCAATGGAGGTGAGTTGGTTGGAAAGTCCTTGAACAGATCGTGTAAGCTTAAAGCCATCGTTGTGCGTGTATTTTGCCACTCGCGGAGGACGCCGAGGCGGGTAAGTTGCCCAGGTGGGGATTGTGCCACAAATTTTATGAGGTTGAGGGTGGTCTGAGTATTAAGTGATTTATCAAACGAAAGACTATGTTCGTCGTATACAATTTCACGCAGGTTAAGGAGGAGATGAAACGGTGTTGAGACCCGAGCATGAGCGAGGGAGACGTCGAGCTTTACAAGGGATGTCCACGTTTGGATGGCGTTTAAAACAATGCTATGAGCCCACTCCTCGTCGGATTCTTCGGTTTTCCAGCTGCGTTGAAACATGTGAGCCAACAAGTTGGGGCAGATTTTAAGATGGAATAGACTGCGTACTCTAGGTCTTCGACCTTTTCTAACGAAACAAGGGCACCAAGTAAATACTTCTTCATGTTTTCTTCCGCCACGTCGACCTCAGGAGGAAGCGGTGGTTCAGGAACGGGAACCAAGGTACCATCGACCGACGTGAATGCTTTAAGAGTACTCGTGTTACGTCTGGGGGATAGAGACCGCAGTACAACATGCCGCGTTGCACGAGATGCACCTGCAGATGGATAGCTGGCTAATGATCGAATTTTGTCAATCGGCGTATCGATCTCGTTCTGGTTGATATCGAAAGAGAGAGTATGCAAAATGGCACGTTCAAATTGGCTACCTAGCTGTTTGCATGTCAGGCGAAGGTTCTTGATACCCTCATTTTCTAGCTATGAGCAAGCACTTCGCTTTAGTATGTTACATGAGTCTTATCTATTACTGACTTACATATTCGCCAATGTGGTCAACCAGCTCCGGCGCAAGGGCAAGTAGAGCCGCCATTTGGACTTCAACCGGTGTGCAAGTGATGTGTGGCCTGTCGTGACTCGTGAGGAGGCGGAAGTTTAAGTTTTTTTAAAAAAATTTTAAAATTCCCGTTCTCCTTTTCTAATCGTGATTCGTGTACCCCACCAGCAATCCTCGGGTGAGATTCTACAGCAATTAGGATGAGTGGACTGTCCAGGTCGAACGTTACCCCAAGCCTACGATCACGTGTAAAATTCCAAATTTGGATTTGCGTTATGTTTTACTTTTTTTTTCTCTTTCTTCTTGCCTTCATTTTACATTCGCTTGTCACTTATGAAGTTGTAACAAACTATGAAAAGTTTCTTCAAATACCTCAGTCATTCTTCTTTATCTGGTTTCTGCACAAAGCTGGAAGGCTGGAGAATCCCCTGTCAAGAATACTAGATGCCATCAGGAGGCTCGATGGTTCGACGCGTGAGTCACCTTTTTAGACAGGACGCAGCACGAGAAGTATACTCATCTGGCGGTTTGCAGTGGGCCTAACTTTGTATCGCTTCCTGTCATCCCCGAGCAAACTTTTTAGTTGGATCTTCCCAATGAAATACGTCAAAGGCTGCTAAGAGTAAAGGGATATTCTTTGGCAGACAATCCTGGAGATGAATCTAGGTGCGGCTCAGTTTCAATCTCGTGATTCAGGAGGCTAAAAACTGGTTATACAGGTGTAGACTGAAGTTCTGCGACGTGGAGTTTTTGTTCGGGCCACAGCTCGCGAAGCATCAATACCCCAATAAGCATGGCATAATGGAAGGAACCATTGGAAACTCAGTTAATATTACGCTGTCTGCCATCAGTGGCTCTATTACCCTCAAGCTCGCTTCTCGTTCATGCGTTCTTGCCCGAATAGTCCGTTGCGGATGTATAAAGGCCCTCAGTACGTACCCTTTTTCTACGCCTTGTATCTCCTCGTCCGTACCCACAATTTTTTCAGATGAGTTCAATTCTTGGGAACGGGTCGACTACTACAGCGACGTCTTCCCCTCTGCCTTCTCCATCGGGATCTACTGTGCTGCCAGTTACCGATACCGTACCCCCAGATCATCCGTACCGCACCCTGGTCTTATGTTTCGATGGCACAGGCGACCAGTAAGAGCCTTATACTTTTTTCTCTTCCGAGCATTGGCCTGGCGCTAACGACTTCGTGGTCTAGATTCGACGCTGATGTGAGGATAAATTTCGACAACGTTTTTAATTTTTCTCATGCAGAGTAGAATTCCAATATCGTCGAATTCTTTGCTATGCTCAAGAAGGACGACCCTTCTAAGCAGTTGGTCTATTACCAGGTTCTGTTTTTCTCCATGCTACAGCGAACAACCGGTTCCTAACTTTCTATTCTTTTTCAGGCGGGAATCGGTACCTACACTGTTCCCCAGATCGTAAGCCCCATGATGTCGAAGATCAGTCAAGTCAGAAGCTTCCTTTTGACCAATGCTAAATAAACCATTCTGACCTTTATTCTCTATTCAGACCCTTGACATGGCCGTCGCGTGGAATTTGGACGCTCATATAATGGGTATGCAAGTGTTACGCCTATCGGAGAAAAATTGGCTAACATCATCATGACACTAAGGCGGATACGAATTCTTAATGCAAAATTGTATGGTTCATTTCTGTTCTCCTCTGAGTTGAAACCCTGACAACGAACTTTTGTCAGACCGCGTCCACGACAGAATTTGTATCTTTGGATTCTCCAGAGGCGCTTACACCGCACGCTGGTAAGTGTCATTTTGCCTCTCCATAGTACGAAATCAATCTTTAGACTTGCATCGCTAGCTTAGCCGGCATGATCCACAAAGTCGGGCTGCTTCCGACTTGCAACCACCAGCAGGTCCCATTTGCGTACAAAATGTACACGCAAGCGGACGAGGTTGGATGGAAGCAATCAAACAACTTCAAGAAGACCTTCTCTATTGACGTTGACATCGAGTTCGTCGGTGTGTGGTGAGTCTTTTAACAACCTCTCCTATCAACCGAATCGTGGTCTGATATCTTCTGCAAGGGACACCGTCGCCTCCGTCGGACTAATCCCGCGCCGCCTCCCATTTACCACCTCGAACACAGTGGTCAAGACCTTCCGTCACGCAGTCGCGCTCGACGAGCACCGCGCCAAGTTCAAGGCGAACCTGTGGAACAAGCCGAATGAGACCGAACAATTGCTCAGCATCTCGGACCAGGCAGTCGAAAAAGAGGCCAAGAAGCAGAAGCAGAAGCATGAGGGGGGTAATGGAAAGCATAACAGTTCCCTCAAGGCGTTGGAAAGAAAGTATACTAAAGACAGGCTTGCCGCTACTAATATTGACGAGGTGCGTTCTCTTCTCTTGCGTTCTTCATCGTTCCATCTGATGGATGGATGATGGATAGGTTTGGTTTGCTGGGTGCCATTGTGGTACGCTTCCTTCATTATTCCAGCGTGACATCGCTCCTAACTTTCATTTTCTCGCTGATTAGACATAGGAGGTGGCTCTGGTACGCTAGTTTTCGCTCTCCTTCATCACGATATGATGTAACATTTCGTCCAAACTCAAAGTCGAAAACGGCTCCAAACCTTGTTTGGCCCGCATTCCTCTCCGCTGGATGATCCGCGAATGCTTCCGAACCAACAGTGGCATCCTCTTCCACGCCGACGGCCTGAAAGGGGCCGGGCTCGACCCAGCGTGCTTGTACCCCGTCGTGCTACCGCGTCCACCGGCACTTTCTCTCGACAAATCTTCTCCAGAGACAGGTTTCATCCAGGCGATTCCTAAGCCCACAAAAAAGCCTGCCCCCACGACCACCGACGACAGCGAAACCACCGCCCTCGTCTCTCCGGTCGAAGAACTCGAATCCGAAGAACTCGCTGACCTCAAGGATTCTCTAGCCCCGATTTACGACCAGCTTTCGCTCGCTTGGTTCTGGTGGATTCTCGAAATCATCCCCATGAAGTTCCGCTTCCAAGACGGCGCGCGCTTCTGGGATTACAAATTTCAGCCTAACTGGGGGCGGGGACGACACGTCCCGAAGAAGAGGCACGAAGTGAGGATTCATCGAAGTGTGAAGACGCGGTTGGAGGCGGTGGACGCAAAGGGGAGGAAGTACGTTCCAAAGGCGGAAATTAACATTGAAGAAGCGAAGATTACTTGGGTCGACTAATTGGATGAGCTGTGTATTTGTCGGTCTAGAATCTTTTGCGTTCCACCTCGAAGTCCTTCGTCTCCTCGCTCGGCCGATACCTACAAGAACGTTTGCTCCTTTGTAATTTTTACTGTCAGAATTTAATACTGACATGTCATTACTGCTCCACTCGAGAGCTGATATAGTGCGACTTTTGAACGTGGCGTACGTGGAGGTACACAAACGAAAGCTCTTGGCGATTGACAACCGCCTAAACCAACAAGTCATTCCATTCAATCTGCTTGCGACACATTCTACCTTCGAGCAATGGTTTTGAGTCTCCACCTCCAACAAGTTAACGACTCCTAGACGCTGAAAGCGGTGTCCACGTTGTTTGGTGGTCAAGTATATATGCACCTAGAACACAATTATGCCGCCGTTGCAATTTTGAACTCTAGGATGTCACCCGTTCTCAGAGCTTGCGGACTTCTCACTCCTCTCAACGTATTCATTGCCAAGCACGTCATAAATGTCGCATGAATGGCGGCCCTATCCTTCTTTGAGTAGTGCACCTTTTGGTTGATTTTCAAATTCGCTCTATATCCTGTCGAAAAGCCGACCAGCTCAGCCTAGTGTTCTGTCTCTTTGTAGACGCCGTGCGGAGGAAGAGAGGACACTGGGTATTTTTCCTGGACTTTATTCACCTTTTTGTCGTTCTCATTGACAGAGGGTCAGATTACATTTCTCCCAAACATGATCGCGCAGCAGAGCGAACCTGCTCGGATAGAGCTGTGGGATCTGACAATTTCCTCGCCAGTCAAAGATATAAAGGCCTAGCTAGGATTCACCTCGTCTGCATTCTTTACCAAAGAACCCAGGAAAACTCGACAAAATGTACTTCAGGTCCCTTGCCCTCATCGCGATCTCCACCATCCTTGCGGTCGCCAAAGCGCAGATCATTTCGCCTATACCCCCGTGGTGGGCTTCTCTTGATCCCTGTGCGCTGCAGTGCGCTCAAAAGGCGGCAGACAAAGCGGGATGCGATTTGTAAATATTATCTAAGGTCACGGTCCTGCAAGAAAACATGTTGTGCTTATTGTTTCACTAGGAATGATCTTAAGTGCCTCTGCGACTCTCCCTCCTTCTGGACTGACTTCAAGAGCTGCACCCAGCTCCCCTGTGCTCTTGCGTCCGATGTTTTGAGTTCCCCGACCTCTGTCTTCAGCAAAGCTTGCAGTGCGTTTTTTATTCCCTTCAAACTTCAAAGACTGTGGCCTCTGACAAGTTTGATGACCGTTTCTTTCTTATAGCCCAGTTAGACTGGACTTGGGGATTGGACCCATGTCTCCGTGATTGTCTCAAAAAGGCTGCTCAAATCGTCGGCTGTGCCTTGTACGTAGATACCTCCCCTCAGCGACCAATCTACGCGTCATTAGTTTCGGTATACTAATTTCTGTGCTCTGTAGGAACGACCGCATCTGCCTCTGCAAGAAAAAGGCAGCCTTCCTCGCCGCGTACAATGCCTGCGCTAGGAACTGTATAGTTTTATACGACACTGCTCAGAGTTTCATTGCAAACAACTTCATCTGCCGTAAGTCATTTTAGCGAATGTGCCATGTTACAAATCTGGCTAAGAGAAATGCGGTAGCGGTCGTAGATCCTACTCTCACCATTATACACCCTACCCTTACCGCAATCGATCCGACTCTTACTCTAATCGACCCTACTCTGACCATCTACGACCCCGCTCCCACTGACACGGTTGTAGCCATTTGAGAAGACTGTTTTGCCTCTGATAGTGTCAAAATATCGGTTGAACTTGAACTGTGCTGGGTTATTTGAATAGGAAATATCATCAAAATATACTCTTTTAGACCAGACGTTATATTGACTTGCAATGAACAGAAGATCGAGTGTTCATGAACCACCTTTTTCACCTACAGCAGGGATATTGGGTCTCCATCGAGGTGGTTCTCGATAGTGCCACCCGCCGCCTGTTCCCTTCGCCGAATCAAATGGGTCGTGTTCTGGAATAAAGGTCCTGTGAATCAGACCACTGTGGACTTCAATGAAAACAGTTGGCAGGTGCGTGCACGAAGATGGCGCCGAGTAAGCCGTTAGAAGGTCAGTCATCTGAGCGGCCACACCGTTGAGGTAGTCCAGGCTTGAGCCGCACCAATCATCTCGAGAGCTCTCGTTGCTGGCAGTGTATAGTGTCAGTGTCCGTAAATTGGGGAGGTGATGCGATTCATTATGGATTAATGAAATCTGTTAAAACAATAAAAGGAAGCATCATGCGAAAATGGTCGAGTACGTACTACTGGATTTTCTTGTTTGTCGTCCGTAGTGTTGGTGTCCTTGTTGCGCTCGGGGATGATACTCATAGTCAAGGTACTCAACTGCGTACAGCTTGACAGTACTGAAGTGTTATGATGGCCAAGGCCCCACAACCCTTCGAAGGTGGGGTAAATGATCAATTCCCTCAGGGAGTGCAAGTGCATCGCCAATGAATCTTTGAAGAATTGAATTGCCCGCTCGTCGGATTCGACAGCACTTTCAAATTCATTGACATAGATGCAGAGCTTGATCAAACCCGAATACGTCTTGAGGTATTCAAGGAACGATGGAGTGACCTTATTGATACCTATTTCTTCCAAGTGCAGACCAAAATTAATGAGAGCTCTCCAGATTTCGTCTACGGTAGAGCCGTTAGCTCGCTGGGCTGCCGCAAGTTCCTGGTCGATCTCCTTTCCGTCCGAATCGACGGTATCATCTGGGGCAGGCGGTTCGAGGATGGTCCAGAGATCCAACGCGACAAGGTGTCGAAAGTGGCGTAGGGTAAAATCGTCCAACTTCACAAACACTCTTCGCAACGAAATCTGGCGTAGACTAAGAGGTGATGTGTCTTTTTTGAAAAACCAGAAGAGCTGATGAAGGCAGGCAGTTGGGTGTGTGTCATAAGCGCCGAAGCCACCCCGCTCGATGCAAATAGAGGTAAGTCCTGGTGTTGAGGCAATCATCCTGCCCATGTTCAGGTATGTTCTATAGTTCATGAGATTTCCAGTCGATGGATTGGATTCGGTAATAGTAAATTCTTCGAGGTGGTCTAGCAGCTGCAGAGGCAGGACGATTTTGATGTTGTCGATCTCTAGGTCAAGAGTCCGGAGAGCGCGAAAGGACTGGAGGGCCGTCGCCACCGTACTTTGAGCGAATTCGTTGTCGTGATAGTGAACTTTCCAGCTAAGTATACAGTAACTTAGTAAGTTCTGTGTGTGTATTATGGGAGAAATCGCCAAAAGACTACCTGACGGTATGAACGTTCTTTAGGGATAGTAACGCTCGGAGAAGATATTTTTTCATCTCCGCTTCTGCGGTGACGGTTTCCGGTAGAATTGGTGGCCGTCCATTCCTTCCCCATACGACATAACTCACTTCTGGCCCGCGTGTAGGGTCATAACTCGGCGCGAGACAACGAATGTTTAAGTGAGTAGTCGTTCTCGATATAGCTGGGAATCCTCCACTAGCCATGCATCGGAGTCTTGGAATAGCCAAATCCATGTTCATTCCATTGATGTTGAAGTAAATCTTGCGCAGAACAAGTTTCTCGAGGAGATCGGAGAGTTTTTTACAAGATAATCGGAGCTGCTTAATATCGACCAAGTGCAACTAATTGTAAAAAATTAAATAATATGGAGTCATGAATACTGTAGTATTTCGAATTGTTCGGCCGGGGGTGTGACCTGGGACCAGTTGGACGAAATTTTTGTTCCGACCATACAGGACATGACCTGTGACATCGGCCAAATTTTCGGCCAAACCGCGGGGCGCAAGCCCCGCGAAGCGCTCAGGAAGCTCATAAGTACTTACGGAGTAGCCGCCGGCAATCTGCCATGTGACGCAGGACAAGCGACCGATTTCGGCCACGTCCACTGGCCTTGTGACCCGTGACAGCCGAACAATTCGAAATACTACAGTATACGAATCCACATACTGAGTGGCATGTCATGTCAATCAGCTCGGGAGCAAGCGAAAGTATGCTGCCGGCCATACTGTTTTGATTAGGTCTTGGTAAATGGACTGTACTTGGATCGTTGTGGAAAACAATGAAGCTGAGTTTTTGAATTCCGCGACACTCACGTGTTGTCCTAATTTGGATTCCTTGTACCTTATGTAACATGATAAAAACTCTGCGCTTGCTCGTCCATCCATCCCATCCGGTGTCACTGGAAAGCATATCCCTGATATCCCTGATGGATGTTTTACACCCTACTCCTGCAAAAGTTGCGTGGCCTGTAGCAACCCGCTGACAATGAATGAAACTTCTTCGTATTCATTCCTCTACAACAAGCTACGTTTCCTATGCTACAACTTGAATTTTGTGCTTTTATATAATACAACTGCTCAATCAAATACGCGGTTCTCGTCCCTGGATTTTTTAGAATGTCAATTTCTAGTGTCGGCGCACTTTCATGCGTTGAGCGAACAAGAGCTGCCACTGTTTGCAGTTCCGGGCACGCTCCCTGGTGCCGCTGACGCCTGCGGAGGAGGTAAATCTTGAGCCCCACCTCCAAGGCTTGGGGCGACACTGCTGGTAGTCGATGGCGCCGTGGCGATGGTGCTTCCGCTGCGGGTTATGATTGAGGTCAGTTATTCCTCTATGCCCATCCAAAATTTAATAACTCACGCAGCGATAGGGTTCTGAACCAATGTGTTGAGCTGTTCACCGTCGGGAACTGGACCATCTGGACTCGCGGGACATGAACCAGCGGGATTCAAAGCCTCTAGACCCAGTGGAACATTTCCAGTCTGGTCGCCGCTGAATTTTGTGAAATCCGAGCCAGAAAATTGGCAGTGGAACAGTCCATTAAGTTCCGCGTTTTTAGGAGCGACCTGGCAATAAGGAACCTGAGTCTTTTCGGGCTGGAAAGTACGACTCTGTCAGCGCTGTGGAATTTTGTGAAACTGTCGAGGCTTTACCGAGTTCCTAGGCTGCTGAACAAATATTTGAGCAAGCCTAATCATCTCAGGATCGTTGCCGAGCTGCTTCGCGAGGTCGATCATGCTGTCGGCCGAGTTTTGCTGATCGCAGACTCCTGCAGCCTCAAGCAAGCTTTGAGCTGCTGGTACGGCGACATTGCTGCATGCATCACGGGATCCCCCAGCTTGAATCTGTTCAAACATAAACCAGGTGAGTCTAAAAACCTCTCACTGTTGTGACAGCGTGTGTCGAGAATGCTGAACTACTTACACATGCCTGCTCCCATGGGGCTTTGGCGTCGGACGTGATTTGGTCGATACGCTTCTCAATTTGCACGGGTGCAGCTTGTGAGAGCTTGAAAAGAGTACTCGCGAGAACAACGAATGTGGACAGATAAAGCATTGTAAACTTGAAAGAAACAAAAATTGGCCAAGGAATGACGAAGTTGTAAAGAGGAAAAGGACACCTGGTCCAGAAGAACAATGAATCGAATGAAGAGGAGTGGTGAAAACTACAGAACAAACGCCCTGTACCGGGCTCTTATATATATCGTAATCTGAGCAGCCAAAAATACTTTTTTGATTTCCTGAATGTGGGCGTCTTGAATCCAAGAAAATTAAAGATCATCAAGTATGTTGCCTGGCGATTGCACATCGTGAAAGGATTGGCAGATTGATTCGCAACACTGTCTGTCTGTCAGCGTCTGATGCAAGTGCTACACCACCTTACAGATAACGCTGAGGGATTCTGAGTGATATCTTCGGAACAAGCTATTTTATCTTGCAAAAGTCCCGACTTCAGGCTTCCGAGTCGACTGTAGCCAATGCGTCACTGAGACGACAACTCAGGCGTGTCCAGGTCAGATACCCGTGTAGAGCAGAGTGGTCACTCCACTAACCTCTCAGTCCCCCTCTGCCTTACTTGGAAACTTCTCTACAACGAGTCGTTAATTATTTGAGGTGTACTCGAGTAGATAATATTAATGTCGTACTAATAGGTGAGTTGCCGCCCGCTGGCTTACTGGCATTCTTACCATTGATAACTTCCAGCAAAACCTCCACATCTTCTCAGTTAGACTGCTGTCTAACACACAAACACGGGAACCGTTTCCAAATGTCATGCAAGAGTAGCGCAGAATGACAACTCCCGTTGATCCTTTGGACACCGGTCCCTTGACTCAACGTTATGCTGATCGTGTCTGTCACCGTCGACATCGTTTCATTATTCGAGGTAAATACTCTCACAGGCAAAAATTAAATTCGTTGTTCATCACAAGCAACAGAAAGAAGAAGGATCATATATCGTACATGCTCATCAAGATGGGAACCTCTACAATACTGATCGTCAAACTTTCTCTGACGAGGACGGGTGGGAAGAGATGCGGTTGAATTCTGGCGTACAAAATTAAGTTTCCTGATTGAGACGATCGTCAGGATCAAAGACGTACCTCTTTCTCGTTTATCAATATCGGCTTGTCGTTGCTCAGATGTGATGGATCCAAATATGACATCCATTTCTTCCAAACTGCGACCTTTAGTCTCTGGAATGAGCCTGCAATAATAATAGTCAGAAGGTCTGAGTGACTGAAGGTGTGAATGGACAAGACGAACAAGGAGAAGACGGCCATTCCTCCGATGTTGATCGTAGCAAACATCAAGAACATCTTGTAGCCTAAATCCGTGTTCAAAGTTGGCGTAACTTTCGAAACAACGAAGTCTAAACAGAAAGGATCGTCATTAGCCCTCAGAAATTAGTAACTATGTGTAAAGACTTACTCCAAAGCCACTGAGATGCGCTCGCTAGGGCGAGACCGTAATGCCTCGTCCGAGTCGGGAAGATATCAGAGACGTATACCCATGGTAATGGTCCTGTTGGGCTGATTGTTAGGAGATGTGAGAGATCGGAAGGTGTCTCGACTTACCCCATCCCATTGAATAGAAGCAAACGTAGATGTAAAGCATCGCAGCCATGGCTTTCGACGCTGGAGGCGGGTTCGCGGCGGCGTGGTTGGCATCTGGAGATGGAGGTGGATGTGTTTTGAGGATTGCGCCAATAATAAAGAATAGGGTGCCCATTCCCATAGCGGAGATGAAGAGCGAGACCTTGCGACCAAGAGCCTCAACGCCAAAGAATATGAAGAAGGTCGTTGCTACGAGTTTGATAACACCTGAAGATACGAAGATAAATCGATTGACAAATGGGTTTGATAGTAAAACGTACCATAAATACCACTGGCCAGTAGAGAGTTCTTGCGAGCAGTAAAGCCAATCTGGTTATGATCTTAGTATCGAAAAGTAATTCCAAATGAGAAGCGAGCTTACAGAGGCGAAGATTTGTGGTGCGTAATAGCTAAATCCAGAATAAGAGTGATGTCAAGCAGGAGGTCTTCACTAACTTACTTGACCGAGTTCTGCCCAGCCCATTGTTGCAGCAGGAAGATGACAAACGCGATGACGAAGCGGATAAAGTTACCCTTCCCGAAGAATGCCTCTTTCAGGCCGAGGCCCTGACGAGCTTCACGTTCTTCAAGGATGGCAGCCTCGATTTCCGCCAGTTCGTGAAGAACTGCTGGAGAATCAGGGTCTTCTCGGCGCAAGTACGCGAGATTTTCAAGGGCTTCGCGATTTTTTCCAACGGACGCGAGCCAACGTGGAGATTCCTGACATCATAATGAGAATTGGTCAGGTAACCGAATCTCATGGCCGAATGACCAACCTTGACTGTCAAAAGTCCGATAACCATAATACCCGCTGGGACGAGTTGGAATCCAAACGGAATTCTCCACACATTCACACCCGAGGGTATATGAATACCAACACCATCTGAGAGACGTTTAATTCAGAATTTAAGCAGAAATAAACAGGACGCACAGTTCATGAAATATGAGATCATAACACCGAATGCCACCTATTCGTTGTCCAAGATCAGTTGAGTTTTAGCGATGCACAAACAGTGACGACCATAATTTGGAACATCCCAGTGATCCTTCCTCGAACCTCCTTGGGCGAGCATTCAGACACATATGCTGGTGCGACTGCTGAAATAGCGCCGATGCCAATACCAGATATTACTCGACCGGCATAGATCTCCGCCAATCCACTCGAGCCTTGTGCAACGGTGGTTAAGATCTAGCCAGTCGTCAGAGCGTTGAGGTTGGCCGAAAAAAAAGGAAACGAACCGCGCCGACACAGAAGATGACGCTGAATGCGAATAACGTATACCGACGCCCGATTTTGGCTGTCCAATTGAATAAGCTTTAATCACACGCTTCTGAAAAAAAAAACGAACATGATATCGGTGCGCTTCCCAATGCGCCGAAGAAAGCCCCAGCTTGAAGCACCGAAACGACATTGGACGAAACGGCGTTCACCCTTGCTGTATCCTTCGTACCATCGGCTTTTAACAAGCCGAATGATTTCAGGAAGTATGGGGCGCTGACGACTCCGCCACTGCAAAATAGCGTAAGGAAGAGAACGCTTCTAGTCAAATCTATGTTTATACCCAATACCCCTGTTTTGATTTCATGAGAAAGAGCTCGTGAGAAGGGGTGCAGTAACGTACGTGTCATATCCAAATAAAACTATTCCCCAGTACACGACAAAGGCCAACCCTATCGCGAACAAACACCTGTTAATCAGGTTCTGGTGATTGAAGCAAGAAAAGACGCACAATAGACCCGAATGTTCTTGAAAATGTTCAGTCCAGTGTCGCCGCCTTTCATCTTGTCGGTCCTTTGCTCGTGGCTCAGGATAAGGTGAGGGATCGGAACCAAAGAGGCGGTCGTCACTCCACACCATACTTATACAACCACGGAGCTTCTGTGGGCAAAGAATGGAGTGCCTTTCGCACACTCAATCATGCGGGGCATGTGGGGGTGTAAACACGGAAGAAGAGTAGGATGGGGCTAGAGGGAAGCGGCCGATCATACGCTGTCCGTGGCGGGCCGGGGGTGGAGTTGTCGATCAGAACCTGCTGGCTTAGCGAGATGTTGCTTTCCGGCATTTGTAGCAAAACGGTTGGCAATAGAAAGTATACCAGTGCAGATCTCAGATTAAAACTCACCGCCGAATGCTCGTAGGAGTAGAATTGCTTCAACAGGGCGATTGGCAATAAACCGGTTTCAAGACAGCAGAGCATGCAATTGATTCCTATTAATACTTGAGTTCGGCTGATGAAATCAAACACGAAGCTTCTCCGGAAGGCGTACTATAGGTCAATAACTGGTCATGAGAGCAGCTGAAAAAGTGACGATGACATGAAACATAAATGGACATTCGCACTTGTCCGTAAGGTGCCGGGCCATAGGTCGGAAATTCTGCCCGTTCTTTGCTGAAGCCGTTATCAAGCTTTCGATGACTCTAATGCAAGCCGACCTTCCCTTGAGAAAGAGAATTTATTGAGTCAGCCATCGAATTCACAAAAGAAAGATAGCAGAACATTGCCGATTCTCTTCGAATATATTTGGGAAGTGCGAAGACAGTGAGTATTATGGATTCCTAAAATACCCCTCAACCATGACATTGAAGTAAAAAGGAGATGACGGGCTCGGGTCTGACGGCTTCATGACCAGATGTGGTCCCTGAAAACCAGAGGCCAGGTAGTACATATGCACCCGTTATACGTACCTCGGAGCTGCAGCTTCAAAAAAGGTTGTTGCCGTCAAAGGAATTCCTCAAGTAAAATTGGAAAAGAGGTCACGGCATTGTGAGGAAGTTTTCATTGTACCGGAGTCCATCGGGTAAGGTTTTACAAATCGCAAATGGGCATGAAGTTAGAAGCCGTCGTCGCTATAACTCGAGACAGATCAAACTCCGTTGAACCCGGCATAATTAAGAAAACATACTTCACTGGGCAAAAATACACAAAAACTCTGAAGGCCTCTTCTTTCGACCCAATCGGTTAAGACGCCCTAAGGAACCACAGTCATAAGAAAAGAAACGAACAGTATACAAAAGGGAACTATTCTGGCTCACCGAAAAAGCGGTCCGATTAGTGGCTATATTCGGTGTGATTTGTGCTAGTTCAAGTTGTCCCCGATCTACCTCGCCACCGATCTCGAGAGTACATGAAGAGCCCCTGGAACACCCACTCAAGAACATGGAGAAAGATTACAAATCTCTTGCTGTAAACGGGCTGGGGTAAGAATGAAATGCGGAGGCGGATAGAGACGGACCGCGGCCCGCATGATGCCTGGGTGGTGGTACCTGCACTTGGCCAGAAAGCAAAAGATGAGGTGGAGGCGAGCATCAAGCTGCGACAGGCAGGTGATATCGCTTGTAATCCTTGCGAAATAGGAAAGAGGAAATCCAACAGAATACAGAATTCATCATGGTCAAAATACCTGAGCAAGGGTGAAGCTTTGGAGGATCGCCGTTATTTCCTCGCGAGGTTTAACCGCGAGCGCAGCATATATGAAGTACTCTCGGCGTCGCTTAATTTGTCCGGAGATTTACCTTTGATTATGTCTCAAACCTCAGGGCTTATTTGGATCAGACGCGTCGACCTACAAACTGTGGTCCGACCTCACTGTCTCGGCAATGAAATTAGCGTCCATCAAGAATTCCTTTGGCGACGTACCTATATCGTGACATATCACAGGCGCTTAACGGATTGGCCCTAACCGTGATCATGCGTATAGTGAGAAATAGTGAACTGCGTCCAAGACGATCGCCATCGTGTCGGGACTTTTGCTAAATGGCGAGGTCACGGAAGGCGTGTGTTAGAGACTGCGCGGCCCGCCACATTGCACAGTCCAAGAGAGTCCGGATACAGGAACCAATAAGCGATTCGAGTTGGGACCAAAATGTGATAAAAACCACTGTCCCGTGTTAAGCTATGCCTGTGATACATACAGGGACTGACCATACACAACTGAACAAGGATGCCACAAACCCGATATACTCAGGTGATCTGGGCGCCTTTCAGGGTTTTCAGGGTAAGCGATTTGTTTTGTTTTTTTTCAGTAGAATTCAAGAGAGATAAAGTTTTGCGCAAAGGCCATGTGGAAGATGGAGGGAAGAACCATGTTCGGGTGATCCGGAAGAGGAGGAAGTCGTCGCCAAACAGTAGCCAATAATCCGAAAAGGGACCGACCTGATGCGCCGCACCGGCGGCATGCACGCACTCCTGTAGATCTTCCACGAAGCCTCCCAAGTACCTTCTTTCTTCTCAATTACCCATTGAAGTGTGTCGGTACGGAGAAACACGACTATCCGTTTTTTTGTCATGCACAAAAGAGGACCCCGGACATATACCTAAAAGGTCTCACCCCAAAAAGTCGAATTTTCAGATTTCTGTCCGGACCCGATTTCCCAAAATCTGTCCGGATCGCACCAGACCTTCGCAAAATTTCGAAAAATTGTCCGGACCATGGAACAGACCTTTAATGGTGAAAAATCCGTCCAAATCAGCTAATTTTGTAGTTTAGCAGGCATGGAGTGCTAAAATGCTTTGAAAACAACCTCATTCAATGAACATAGTCGATTTTGAGTGAATAAAAGTGTCGGTTCATCCTATTTTACACTTTCGTAGGTCTCCATGGCTGGGTTGATGGCCTCAACGGGGAAAACCGGCCGTTTTCTACGCGAACGGATGAGCGAAAAAAGACCGACTGAACGAGAATCCAACTTTCACCCAAATTTCTACACCACGTTTCCCAAATTTTTTCGATATTTGTCCGTAGTTGGGTGGGGCCAACATGCTTTCCTAAATATGTGTCCGGACTCGGCACCAGACATTTTCACCTCCAACCCCCCGTTTTGTCCGGACGGGCACCAGACCGATTGCCCAAAATTTGGCAAATCCTGTCCGGATTGGGGTGAGACCTTTTAGGTATATGTCCGGGGTCCTCACAAAAGTCATCATCTTTCTTTTCAATATATTGTCCATTTTCTCAGACAAGTGTTATTTACATATTCTACAGAGTAGACATAGTCACCGGTATCAAGCCTGGATGACTACAGGAGCCGAGAAAGCCAAAGCACCAGTACTATCACGGAGGGCAAAAGTAATACCGGTGCCTAAGAAAGGAATTCAATTGCCTTATTAGGAGGCCTGGTGCTCGAAGTTCAGGATGTATACCCTTACCAGCTGCAAGGTTCGTGTTCCAAATTGTGGACCTTCCGTTTTGTTCCCCCAAGATCTCCAAAGGCGCCGAAGTAGGCTCGCCTCCTGGTACGATACTACAGAACCAATGCATCAGTATTCGGATTTCTGCAGGTAACATGCGAAGTACGTACCTCTATATAATTAGTAGCAAAGAAGAAAAGGGGGATGAACCCGAAGTTCAGAACCACTCTTTGAGTAGGCAGATATGAATAAAGTACGAACTAAGAAGAAAGGGCCTGCAGTGACATCGGGTCAGATATAAGTTTTAGTGTCGAGTTGAGCTACTCACGATGTAGTAGTGGCCTCTGGCCCGAGCAGCCCGAGCCCCCGATTAGATTAGATAGATAGATCCATCAGCGGCTGTGCACGGTTGTGTGCCACTGCAGTTCGTAGTTGAAGAATCAAGACACACCTTGCCCGCATCGCTATACTGCGCGGCTGCTCGACGAGCTATCCGAGCCTTGCTAGACCCGAGCTGCTAGGGTAGGTCTGATTGGCCTATCCCATTTGGTGACAACAGAGCGATTCGGACTAAGCCTTCGGCTTTCTTGCTTTTCGAGCCTGTTTTTCGAGCTCATATTGCCAGCGGACTCACCAACAACGCGACATTTCGTGACAACGGCCCTCCAACTGAAAACGGATACCCGCGAGAACTGAACTACTGGACCTCTACCAGCCTGCACTCACTGCACCCACCGGAACAGGGAAATCTCGACACCTGTCGAACTCCGTGCCCGCCGCTTCGTGACGGCCACTCTATCCACCACTACTGTCATGCCAGCCGCTTCCGCTGACAAGCGTGCGCGTCAACGCGCCAACAAGCTTTCGCAGAGGGAACCTACTTCGTCAACCCCTGCACCTGCCGCAACCGTGAATCTCACGTCGCTGCCTCCACTACCTTCTACTGCCATACCCGCTTTTCCCCCCACTACTGAAAACACGACGCCGGCTCCATGGCCAGCTCCCGTGCCCGCTACATTTACTATCTCATATATCCCCCTTTCCATTTCCTACCCCGAACCCGAAAACCCTGCTGCCAAACTCCCGACAGATGCCGTTCGAGTCACTCGTTCCGACCTCGCTCTTATGCTGCGTCAGTCATACAACCATGGCGCCGAACATGGGTGGAAGGCTAACGTAGCCGTTGTCCGGGAGCGTCTTCAGGCCGACTACGAGAAGGACATGGAGGACGCAACCGCAAAGTTCGAAATCCACGAGAAACTGATTCGCGATGAAGAGTTCAAGCGCGGCTGTAATACAGCCCTTCGCACGGAATCTGAACGTCAAAAATCTATCCAAACTCGTCGCGCCGACTGTGGTATACAAACCGAGTCACCAGAACCTGAACAACCCCTCTACATCGACCACAGTATGCAAACCGACTCCATCTCTCCCGAAACTACTCCTCTTTTACCTTTACCTGAACCCCCATCCGTTTTACCATTGCCTCCTTCCCTTTCCAAACCAGTTTCTAATTTTTTATCCTCGTTATTTGCACCCTTTGAATCAACTCTCCCTAATTCCGATCCGCCAATATCCTCTGTTAACCTTGACCCCCCATCTACTTTACCCCCGCCTTTCATATGGTCTGAAGAACCTTCTGACGTACCTGACCTTTTACCATTATCGCCACCACCTCCTTTAATAGTTGCACTTTCGACTTCATACCCTAGACGTGACTTTTCCGACTTAAACTCAGGTGCAAATCCGTGGCGAAGCTTACAACATCGAAAAGGACGTGATCGCCATCACTCAGCCCAGCCCATCCGCCAGCGTGAACGTCAACGACCCACTTTTCCAAACAAACTCCATTCCAACTCTCGCTATCATCACATACCCCATATGTCGTATCCAACCATGCCCTATGAACTACCGACACCACCACCTCTAGACTGGGATGCAGACCCCCGACTTTTCGAGTTGAGCCGAGTCTTGAAAACCTTGGGGTGGGTCCCCCCTTCAGTAGCAAGACCCTAGGTCAGGCTTTCGTGATGCAACGAGGACGTTGCATTTTGTGTGGGTGGGCACATGTAGTAGTGGCCTCTGGCCCGAGCAGCCCGAGCCCCCGATTAGATTAGATAGATAGATCCATCAGCGGCTGTGCACGGTTGTGTGCCACTGCAGTTCGTAGTTGAAGAATCAAGACACACCTTGCCCGCATCGCTATACTGCGCGGCTGCTCGACGAGCTATCCGAGCCTTGCTAGACCCGAGCTGCTAGGGTAGGTCTGATTGGCCTATCCCAACGATGGCCACCGCTCCATTCAATAAGAGTTGGGTGTCCAGCAACGACAGATACCCTGTTATAATAGAAGATGAGCATCCAGTGTCCTCACTACTAAGTTCAAGGGGGAAAGCATACGGAGTGTCGATGACCAACGGTGCGGCGATGACACTTCCTACAACGGCAGCGGCGAGAGTGAGGAAAGAGAAGAATTTCATGACGGTTCTCAGCTTTCGAAATCTCCTAAATTTCTTTGGCGACCTTCACTTGTCCTTTTGCACTGACCTTTATATGTTTTACAGCGAGTTCTAAAAATAAATTCACACAAACCTTTTCGACCAGCCGAGTTCATCATTCAATCGTGATTCGTTGGTTCTCTGGAGGGTATGACGTCTTTCTCGCACCACGGCGTAGTTCAACCTACATAGGTGTGAAGAGAAGTAGCCCCAGGTAGAAAAATGGGGAAGGAATACTTGCGTTCATGACTGCCAAAGCCGCGGACTAATTGAATTCCAACGGTCCTGGTTACTTGAGAAAACACCGCCATGGATAATTTAGTGAGTCAGGCTCCTTTACCAGCCTTCACTGCTTCGACGTAGTTCGCTGACAGAGGTGCCGATGTGAGGTGTATTATGCAATAAGCCTTGAAGACGAGTAGGGCGAAGTGGAAGCTGCTACAGTCAGAGTTATCTCTGGTACCATTACGAAACAATATTGGACAGGGTGGCGGAAGGTTATGAAGTTCATTCCCGTTCTCATTCAATGACGGCAAGGGGAGCGCTCATGGGTCTGGATTCGAAGAAAGGCGATAATATTTTGCAACGTCCTAAAGTCTTATTATACCGTGCAAATAACCTGATAGTAATACAATTTGTCAGAGCAAGTGCAACATCTAGCATATCAAAAACACAAAAACACGACAAATACCATCGAACTCCGACGCCAAGAACATCCACATCAAAGCTCAAATCATCACACAAGACGAAATATCCAGCTTCACACCCAAAGCAACAGTGTCCGCAATGACCTTCACCCGCATCTTCGTATCCTCAAGCTCCCTCTCCAAAGCCCTCGTCCGCTCGCGCTCCTCCTTCCTTAACGCAGTCAGCACGGGCAGCAGCTCCGCCACGCGCTCCCAGCTGGCACACCGCTGGAAGATAGTGTTCGATATCCCGTCGTCCACCTCGTCGGACTCGTCCCATGTGATGCCACAGTCGAGCTTGACGTTGAGGGGCACTATCTTGCTGAGGTAAAGAGCGACGTCGTCGGGACTGTCGATGATGGACACGCCCATTGAGAGGCGTTTGAGGTTCTGGAAAGGGATTAGGGAGGAAATTGGAGTGTTCGGGATGGAAGTGGCGTCGATAAATAGACCGAGGTGATGCAGCCTGCGGCAGTGGCGCGCGAAGGGGGTCAGCACTTCTAGCGTTAGATGCGACTGCGAAAGATGGACGGGCTCGGAGTTCAGTGACAGAGTTTCGATTGCGGGCCATGACGACGCGAGCAATTCGATGTCTGCGGGGTTTAACACCAGAGGGTATTGCTGAGTGAACTCGAGGGTCGTCAAGTTCGCGAGCTTCAAAACAGGCTTCAGGTGGTCAATTGTGACCAGATAGTCGGGGTCGTACGGGTTCTCCGCCAACGCGGGCAAGTTGGCGTCGCGCAATGAGAGCAGTGCCAGGAATTTCAGCAGCTGGCAGTTCTCTGCAATGACGGAAAGGAGGTTGTGCAACGCAGCTGGTGTCTCTATCTGGTAGGAGTCGATATACAGCATCGTGATGTTGGTCGGCGTGAATGATAAGTTGAAAAACCGCGACGAGTCGTCAAACGTGACCGCCATCGAATGGTCCCATAGCGCCGGGAACGCCCCTTGCGAGAGTGATGGGCTGAATGTAGCAACGTCGAGGACGCTACCGCAACCCTGTTCGGGCACATACTGAAACTCGACTACACCCAGGTGCTCCAGCCCCGACAGGGTTTCTGCCACGCATGTTGTAAAATAATACCGGGGCAGAGTGATTCTCTGGAGTTTCGGCAGCGACTCCAAAAGGTTTACCATCTCTGATTCAATGCATCGCAATGGCACGTATGACCGAATGTCTAGCGAAACCAGATTTGGCATTCGAGCTGCAATATCCTGGAAGAACGGACGTGGAGAGATGGTCTCCAGCTGTGAGGGTAGCCACACGGTGAAACTCTTGACTCCGCTGTGCATGAACATGATGCTGATGCTGAGCGACGCTCTCCATTGGAGGGTGTGCATGTTCGGTAGGATGTCGAGCCGGGTCCGTGTTCTTGCCACGTCGTCGAATACGCTTTGTTTCATCTTCCGCGGGGGAGTCAAGCCGTCGGGCTCGTACACCAAGCGTCTCACGCGGTTGGCGTACTTTTCAAATCGTCTCCAGTCTGCTGACTCTGGCAAACGATCGAATTCCTAGAGATAGAGGCTCAAAAACGCGTAGCTTTCCAAGGGTAAAAGCAAAGCTCACGTATGAATCCTCCGATGCCCTGAGTGGCGCCAAAATGCCGAAAAGCTGATACAAATCATCCACCTCCTTCCATAGCGAGTCCAGGGCGATATCTGACCACCTTTTACACGTCTGGGCGTTGACGACGTTGGAGGCTGGGTCAAGAAAGCTGAATATCATGTCCAGGAGTTCTGGTATGCATAAAACGCGGTGCATTCCGTGTGCGTCGCCTGAAGCTCTCATTTATCGAATTCAAGGTGAAATACGGACTGTGAGGAGTCCTGAACGAACACTGGAACAGATGGTGGAGAACAACGGACAATGTCTGCTGTGCGAGCAGTGGAACCGCATCAAACATGGCACAATAAAGCCGGGCCGTCCCTTTGTTCATCCCATCACACCGACCTTGACCGGCTTCAGAGGCTGATGCACTGAAGGATCGAACGTAAAGCTGACCAAGAGCCAACGGATAGAAATTTTTCAAAAAATTGCAGGCAACAAGCGAAGGTCTTACAGAGAGATGATCAATAGAGAGTCGGGGCTTACATTTTGATGCGTTTTCGACACTATGGATACGACAGGGGACTTGGGTGTCAAAACGGAGGCCGTTCTCTTGACGGGTCTCCTCGAAACCTGAAGAAAACTAGGTCAGAACTCGGCGGAATGTCTTGTTTCACAGAAAAAATAACTAACACGGCACTCTGGAAGTTGATTTCAGAGAAATTTTTGACTTTCAAGCCATTTCAAAAATTTTAGGCGTTCAGAGCCGTTCGAATCTGAACTGGATGCGACGTTCAGCGTTCACCAAAGTTGGGCAGAAAACCGAACGGAACCAGATCGCGGCAACACTACCCTGAACAGATCGACCCAGGTCCAGTATTCGGAATGAATCAACATCATAATCACCTCAAATTGCTTCGCGCAAGACCATGCTGGCCTGTCCAAGCATGGATCATCATCCATACCACCGTTCGGCTACGTCTTGTACATCACCGCGTAATGGCCTTTATCCGATGCACAGCCTAGGCTGCTGCGAGCCCGACATACCTATACATTATCTGCTTCTGCGTTCACCTGACAGTTTACAGTGGTTTAAATTCTCTCATGGTCGACGTGGGGTGGTACTTCTGTCATGTTATTTCTGAACACTTGTTGATCTCTACCTACAACCGTTCAAAGTCGCTTCCGGTATTCCGAGCTCATCGCTTGATCGACTTCGAGAATACAAAAGACCAGAAGATACTTCAGTAGATGTTCGAGCAGGGCCTCTCCGTGAGGCGGTCCTTAACAAAACATTTCTGGCCACGTAACTTAGTAAGCCTCATGTCTTTCAGACCTTCCACGCGTTTTGCTGATCATCGGATAAAGGCGACTAGGACTGCAAGATGTACTTTATTTTAGGAAAGACAGATATGCTTGCAATGTATTTCAGGCCTACACGCAGAAGGCGCTTTCAAAGCACCGCGTGAGGACCGGCAAACAATGACTTCTGAGAATAAGTACCCTCGAGTCAAGGTGAACCTCTTTCCTTTCCTTGCGATCGCCATCACTCACCGCTGCAGGTCTGTGCCATGCTCAAGGCTCACCTGATCCCCGTCCTATGTCTTCTCGCCGCCGTTCACGGTGCTGCCCAGAACGCGACATGTCAGCAAGGATTCGACTGGGTGGGCAGAAGTTGGTTTAGATGATAACTCCGCTTCCTGATACGCTTGATTTACAGAGTTTCAATAGCTTACAGCAAAATCCATGCGACATCGCTGCGTTCCTTGCCGGTGTTTGCATAAATCAACGTGAGCAGTTCTGATTTTCTTTGCGTATCAATATCTTACGCACTCTTGTAGCATTCATGTTGCAGCCTTTGCAATCGGGATTTGCGTATTTTGGCCCTACCCTAGCTGAGGCGAACCCTTGCAGGTGTAGCTCAGTGTATTACTCCTTGTTGAGTGCTTGTTCTGTATGCCAAGAGGCCAAATTCATCAGGTATCCGTACCCTGTGTCTGTTACGCCTCATTTGCGCTTACATATGTGCTGCAAAGTTGGACGAACTACAAACTCAACTGTTCCATCGTATATTCTCAAGTGTGAGTTATGCTCATCTCTCTGGCTACTTTATCACTGATCTCGCGAAGTTTCCAGCCGCCTATTCCTCCTTACACGAAGGTGCCTCAGTATGCATACCTCAATGTTGAGGTGAGCTTAAACGTTGTTTTGAAGGAAATCCTGTTTCTGATGCTCTCTTCAGCCGGGTGATGGCTTTAATGAAACACTCGCCATAGCAGCAGGTGCCAATGCCCTATTAACCTGAAAAAAATCATTGAGCTCACGATACTTTTATCCAGGTAACAAGGATGCGGTCGGTCCTCCACCTGGTGGTGGTGGAAAGAAATCACAAAGCGGAGCTATTGCTGGAGGTGTCGTTGGGGGCGTTCTCGGCGTCCTTTTAATTGCAGGAGCTGTATACTGGATCCTCCGTCGAAAGAAATATGCCGCTGTCTCGAAAACAGACTTCGACCCCTTCGTCGCAGCCCCCCAAAACCAATCGGATGGAGCCCCCTCTCCTCCCAGTGTCCCGAGCACAGCGCCGCCAATGCGACTATACGTAAGATCTCTTTGTCGATGGCTCAACTGGTCAACCGGTTACTGACCCAAACCCATCACGTTTAGAATCCGAACGACCCGAGCACTTATCCGACCCCTAGCTCAAATTCACAAATAAGTTATAATCCTTATGGCGTAAATCCCAGCCAACCCAACCAACAAATTCCCCCATCTGGACACTTTCATCCAGGCATACCAGAAGTCTAATGCCGGCGCAAAGGAAATACGAATTTAATAGCCTGAAGTTGAACAAGTCATCGATTACAATTTTTTAAAGTTTAAATCCCGTAACGACATGGAGCCGAGTGAAGCTTTAACTGGCGTATTTTTCCAGGAATAGGATGACGATAGTGCCCTGCTACTCCACTCTGTTGTTTATGAAAAGGTTTGACTCGGTTTGTGTGTCTCCTATGATAAAGCATAAGTCTTTCTACTCCATTTTTATGCATAGGTATTACAATTTCAAGCGACGAATGTCGTAGGTAGAATAATAATACGCATCAGCAAATGTGCACAACCGTGGCATAGTATAGCAAGCATGTACATCGGTCCGACGAGTCGAACATCTGTCAAGCTGGGAACAACATTCCGGCAAAACCTGCCAAATGCATATGGCACCCGGGCAAAAACCATATTTTTACTTCATTTGTCAACGATCGACGGGCTCATTGTCAAGAAAGTGGCAGCCGTGAAAGTCTGATAGGCTTTCATAAGGGCGTTGCTGTCAAACTCTGCCAACAAACGTTATACTCTATACCCCATCTTGACTCCACCCTTACTACACAGTTGGGTGAGTTACGTTTAGTCCTTTTCTAACCGTGCTCTAGATCTTATTTCGAAAATCGAAATGCAGTACGAAACGTAACTCGACTACATCAAACACGATTCTTCATTCGTAACTGAAAGCACGGGTATGCCAGTCTTTTTCCCATTTCCCATATGCCTCTCAAGACGAACCAACTCGCTATCGAAGCAGTCTTCACCCCACTACTAACTACACAAAGAACAGCTCCAAATCAATGACATCAGCCACGAAAGAAACCCGCACGATCGTTGAGCAGTGGCTCAAGCTCGTGCAAGACCACCAATACGACCAGCTTCATACCCTTGCGGCACCAGATGCAAACTGGTGGGTGTGCGGTTCCAAGAACATCATATCAGTTGCAGGCGACATGCCGTACGCGACCAGGGGGAAGCTCCTCGGCGAAATCTTCATCAAGGCGGACTGGTACACCACGGATCTCGTCAGCTTGACTGTGGATGGCGGCTCGGCGGTGCTTGAGGCTCTGAGGAAGGCCCAGGGGCCTGGGTGGCATAAGTATGAGAGTACGGTGGTTCTTAAGTTTACGGTCCAGGATGGGAGAATCATGGAGATAAGGGAGTATGTGGATTGGATTGCCTTCGGGTCGTATCTAGGTATTTGGGGGATCTTGGACTTGTGGTGGAAACAGAGGAAACAAAACTGAGAAGGGATTCAGTTTTTTTTCTTCATGTGATGTCTCTTTCCAGTTGGCGGAGAGGAAAAAGAAAATAATTCAGTGTTCGCTCGGCACCAATGGATCAAAATTCCGGACCGGTGACCTGTTGGGCCGGTTTTTCGCTATATTTGGGACCACGCCGGTTATACACCAAGCTACCTGTCCGGATCCAGTCGTTGGGGCAAGTAATCTTGACCATGGTCACATACTCTATTTCGCGTACTCTGTGATATTCAATCCACAGCTAAACATCGAGAAAGGCCCCAGTCGAACCTGAGCATTTGTCGGATTGGATCGTGGCACAATTCGTCAACCTCCAAAACACGACGTGGCTACCACCTAGACCGACGTCAATTTCAACGAGTCTCCCCACTTCAAGGACCTAGATGACCACTGGTTGACCAGTAAATTTTATTTTCAGTTGTAAATTTATAATTTTATCTGGACGCTTCTCAGACGCCACCTCGTCGCGTGACCCCATTGTGATTGATCCTTTAAATTTTTGTGGCCACTCGTCTTTCAGTCTGCCACTCTTTTCCTCTAATCCACCACAATGTCTCCTATCTTTTCCATTTCTACCGAGGTTCTGATCATGATCTTCTCCTCTGTGTTCTTTACGGACCTCTTATCCTGCAAAAGAACATGTCAATTGTTCTTTCATGTCATTTCGAACTCGTTTGAGCTCAACTACCAGATCGAACTGCAGAAGTCTGGTATGCAAAATAATCCCGCTTGCTCGCTGTCGCTGCCTAGTCGCTTGAAGATGATCAAAGAAAGAGAAATAGCCTGGGCATCCTTTGACTTCAAATTTGTAACCGAGGTGCAAATTCCGTCGCCATCATTGGGTGTCTATGACGTTTCTGCGCGCGTTCTGACTCTTGGGAAACGATCCTCTGACGATGTGTTCCAGGCAGATGGAATACAGTCCGTCAGCCTACCGTCCAAAGACGACGAAAATGTTTCTACTGATTGGAAAAACCTTGAATTAGGCGCAACAATCCTCGATTTTCGGCCATCGATCGAAGCTCACGACTTGGTCGCCTGCGTATTGTTGTAGGTGTACTTTGACGCTTCTATCTCTGTGGACTCTTTCCGTGAATCCTTTTCTGATCTAGTTTTAATTGTAGCGTTCCAGACAAAGAGGACCCAGAAACTGCGAAAATCTACGTCGTTCTCCGGCATTACTCTGATACCAGTAAAAATCACAGCGCTGCTTCTGAGCCGGTTATTTTTGTTTGCAGTGTCCTGGCCCACCAAGAGGCTCGAGCCGTGAGCATAAACATTTCAGGAGATAACCTCACAATAGACACATTATTTTACGATCATGAATCCACGGAGGAGTCGCCGAGCAGTAAGCTCTATGTTTTTAATTGGAAAACTGGCGAAAGTAAAACAGGGAGTATCCGACTTATACCTTGCCCTCGCTTCGCGCTTGGCTAATTGAATTCCACTTTCAGATTCACCCGATTCAAGCTTTCAATTCGGGAACTATTTTTTTACGTGAAGATATTTTACTCCAGCCAAACACCCTTGCTGGATCACTTGATATCTATCGGATACCACAAAGCACTGCAGATTTCATACCCAGCCAACTTCAACACTTGGTTTCTCTAGGCTTGCCTGAACTCAGGTATGGCTATGAAATAAACTTCATGTCCTGTCGGGGTGAACCTGGTGCCAATTCCAATGCTGCGAAATATACTCCGAGCACCCGCCCATATACAAGTGACCCCAATGTGGGAATTCTGCGCTTTTATGTGGAAATAGTTCCTGTGTTGGGCGATCTTAAGGAAGGTTACTTTATGATGATCACACACCGGAAAGCGCTATTGAATTGCTTGGACTTTGAGGAAAAGCGGAGACGCCGAGGAAATAGTAACGGTCGAGCGTGGATCCCCTGGGATTTATGGGGCCGCCATATAACTCGGTGGTTAGAGGTAGATTGCTTCAGTTCCGTCTTCAGAATGGACGCCTTTGGACAGCGCTTTGTTAGACTTACAAATCCTGAAGGAGAGATAGAGGAAGATTCTCCGGAACCTCGAAATGTCTTCCAT
Source organism: Galerina sulciceps (assembly GCA_023014345.1). Lineage (NCBI taxonomy): Eukaryota > Fungi > Basidiomycota > Agaricomycetes > Agaricales > Galerinaceae > Galerina > Galerina sulciceps. The sequence goes on from JAEDXJ010000001.1 coordinate 646,300, forward strand.
ATCTTCGACTTCAACCCCTTCCACGTTAAATTTATGCGGATGCATGGATCGCGAGTTATAGCGGAGAAACCGAATCTGAGGATGCGTGTAGTTGGCGGAGGGCCTGAGGGCCCTCGCACTACAGCAGATTATCAATGCCCTGGAAGAGGCTTTTTCGTTCGGGACATCGTAAGCATGTTACCTTACGTGGAACTTATATGCGATGGTTGGCCGTACAGTGGGTACATAGGAATTATGATCGATGAAGAAAGGTTAATAGGCCTCCGAGTATGTTCTGATTTTTTTTACTCTGCTGTCTTTCCGGCATTTATCTGACTCAATGGGATCTATCATCTAGCCAGGCGAAAATACTTTCGGAGTACAATCGGTGGATGTCATTTACTTTGGCTGAAATTTAATGGTACGGTCATCGTTCTTACTATCTAGCAGTTTTTTTTTCCACATATGTACATGCCCGAATTTCGAAAGGCTCCTACATAATTTAATTTAAATTTTCTAAGGTGTATTTTTGCAACCATATCCAGATGCGTGAGAGGTGTCCTGTTTGCATCAATTAGGGGCACACGGATCACACGTTCTTCTGAACTTCCAACTTCAAGTTACTAACGGTGTGCTGTTCTATTCCTATCTGCTTGCAATGGCATCTCTCCTTGAGCTTTCGGATGAAGTTCTCATCAATATTTTCTCCTTTCTGTTCTTTACGGATTTGTTCGCCTGCCAGCGAACATGCCAAACATTTCTTGCGGTTATTTCCAACTCGATCCAGCTCAACTACCAGATTGAACTGCAGAAGGCTGGACTGCGAGACAACCCAGCTTGTTCGCTATCCCTACCGACTCGACTGAAGATGGTCAAAGACAGAGAGCTCGCTTGGGCAACTTTTGACTTCAAATTCAACACCATGACCGGGATTCAAGTTCCATCACAACAGTCTGGCGTTTACGATGTTACTGCTGGGATCCTATTACTTGGAAAAGAGCGTACGGGTACGGAATTCGAGATGGATGGAATTCAGACAGTCAAGCTACCATCGAGTCTTGGAGAAGACATATCCACCGAATGGAAAAATTTTGATTTTGGGGAAACAATCCTTGAATTTTGGCCAGCAATAGAACATCACGATTTGCTCGTGTGTGTGTTATTGTGGGTATATTCAGCACTAATATCTAGTTAATTCTTCTTTATAACATTGCTTTAACTGCAGTGGTCCCGACGAAGAGAATCCACCTGCTTCGAAAATCAATATCGCCCTGCGGCAATATTCCGACACCAGTAAAAGCCACGACGCTGCGTTGAAGCCGGTTATTTTTGTTGACAGTGTCATGCCTGATCAAGGGGTTCCACATGTAACCGTTGACATTTCAGACGATAATCTTATGGTCGTTGTTGCATTTCGTGCCAGTGACGGGTATACCAGTGGCAAACTATTTGTTTTTGATTGGAAAACCGGAGAGAGTAAGATAGTAAGCTTGCAGTGCACATATTGCCCTCACATACGTATTGATTGATTACTTCAGGACCTTCCAACTGAAGTTCTAGATGTAGGAACTGTTTTTTTAAGGGACGATGTCCTGCTTCACCCCAACGCCATCACCAAATCGCTCGACATCTACGGGTTACCTGAAGATGAATCCGAATTCAAATCCATATCCAGTGGCAGAATGGCTCGACGCCTGTTCTCGCTCGCATTACCCGAGCTCAATCCAGACTATAGAATATCCCTTTTATCTATCCGAGCTGAACCTGGATCTCATTCCCGTCCGGGATGTCCAAAATACACACCAAGTTCCCGCCCATATGCAACTGATCCAAAAGCAGCAATTATGCGGCTCTCTATGGAGGTGGTCTCTACCACAAACGAGAACGACGAACACTACTTTGTGATGATCATTCACAGACTAGCACTATTAGATAGGTTTACCTTCGAAGAGCGGAGATCCAACGGGTTTTTTAGCAGCATACAACCCATTCACTGGGATGTATGGGGCCCCCGTGTCAGCCGGTGGTTTGAAACTGACTATTTCAATGCCGAGTTCACATCGAATACATATGGACAACGTTACGTGCAATTTACAAACCCGAATGGGCCAATAGAAGAAGATCGGGACATCATGCACATCTTTGACTTTAACCCGTTCCATGTAAAGTTTATGGCAAAACATGGACTCAGCCTCATTGGGAATAAAGCTGTGGTGCTTCGCGTAGTAGGCGGTGACGAGGTTCAAGACGCCACAGCAGAGAATGTATTTTTAGGAGGAGAGGTTTTCACCAAAGACATTGTCGGAATGTTACCATATGTGGAGGTCAAAAAAATGGGTTGGGTGTCTGATGGGTATGAGGGGCTTTTGATAGATGAAGAGAGGCTGATTCCTATTCAAGTACGTTTTTTCTTTCTGATCTTCTAACAAGTTTGGTTGATTGTATTAGACGGAGGCAGATACCTACAGGATAACGCTCATGAATGTCATTTATTTTGGTTGAAGTAACCAGTGTTAATATCATTTTAGAAGAATAGATGTTATCTTACATTCCTAGCCACCGGATACTTTCTATTTTTCACCTCTACAAAACCTTTTCAATGAGACCCAAACCCTCCCTCTCCAACACCTCCCGAATAGGGTCGCAAATCTCCTTAGTATAAGGAGCATGCACACCCGGCTCCTTCAAAACCCCATCCAAAACGAGCTGAACCGCAATACCACACGGCAGGCCCACCGTCAGCGCCATCGCAGAGTGGCCCTGGCCCGTCGGCGCGCCGTACGCCTCGAGCGTCGACGTCCTGGTCTCGGAGCTCCCGTCCGCCCACTCGATGACGAACTTGTGCTGGAGGAGGACGAGGTCGCGTTCGCCCGGGGCGTAGGCCATGAGCGTCTCGAGCTGCGCGCAGAGCGTGTCGAGGAGGTTTCCGGCGCGGGCGTTGAGGGGAGAGGCAGAGAAAAGACCGATCCAGCGCAGGCCGGAGATGATCCTGTCGGCCTCTGCGTCGGTGGGGAACTTGCATAGCTCTTTGACGCGGTTGACGAGGGTGCTGTGATAATCGGGCGATCAGAAATCGTGGGCAATGATCTGGAAGATCAATCCTACCTCTCTTCAGCATTTGCAGCGCCAGTGGCCTTCTGTGTTGCCTGAGCCCAGGTGATCCCAGACACCAGCCAGTCTTTCTCGGTGGCATCCAGCCATCCCAGCGTAACGAGCGCCTTGATGAACTCAGGGAAGCCCTGATACCTCAGCGTACCGCGGACAATGGTCTCCGCCTCTGGGATCCTATAAAACTCCTTGAAAGGGGTCGAGTCGCGGTTGGGGTACGCGACGAAGGCGAAGGCGGGTTTGATGTAGTACGGCTGGGCATGCGCCATGAGCTCGTCGCCGGAGATCGTGACCTTTTGGTTCGAGGCATAGTACGAGGCTGTGTTGAGCAGCGCCAACAACACGCCTCGAGAAGACCAGGAGAACTTGTATCCGAGCGGGTTGTCTGCGCATTCGGCTGCAGGAAGACCGCCGCAGTACGACAAGAACTGCTTGATCTGCGTGGACGTTCATTACTTTCATCAAGTAACGATAGTAAATACAACACGAACCTTTCCACCCTTCTCGTGGACCTCGTCGATCGTCTTGATCGCGTACAGATGGTCGATACCTGGGTCGACGCCGATCTCGTTCATGACAACGATACCAGCCTCCCTCGCGGCCTTGTCCAGAGCACGCATCGCTGGCGAAACATAGCTGGTGGTCACGACGTGCGTCTTGCCCTTGATGGCAGCCTCAATGACCGCGGCGTGGAAAGTGTACGGAATGAGTGAAATGACCAGGTCATGTGCGGCGACCGCTGCTTCGAGTGCACTTGTGTTATTAACGTCCAGAGACACGGCTGTTGTACTTGGGAGGTCAGCGGAAAGGGCTTCTGCTGACTTGAGGGTGCGGCAAGCTAAGATGGCAAAAATGAGAAGAGAAGAGGATACGATTAGAAAGCACAAACCAATTGTAAGCTTGTTCGAAGGATCCCGAACGATATATTCTGCGCACGGTCTGGCAACGAATCCGCTTCCAAGGAGAAGAATCTTCTTCTCGGGCTTGTTTTGTGTGATCTTCAACAACTCACGTCCGAATTTGGGCCTGATATCCTTTCCGTCCTCCAATAAGGCTTTCCCGAACTCTGGAAGGTTGAAAGCCGACGTGTGCAATGCCTTGTTGTAGTACCTCGTGTCCTTGACATCTCTGACTGGCATCTTCAGATCGCGGCCAGGTGCCTTCGCACATACAATGAACCCGATCTGTCCAGAGGGATATGTCGGAATGGTCGTGTAAGCGTATTCGGAAACAGCAAACAGATCCCTCGTCATCTTTCGCAGTTCTTGGATTAGGCTGAGATGCAGCCAGAGACATTCTCCTTGAGTAGAGATGTGGCCCCCTGGTGTGAGTGCGTCGTGAAGAAGTTGGAAGTATGGCTTCTGGAAGAGAGATTCTGCTGGCCCGACTGGATCTGACGAGTCGGTGATGATCACGTCGTATGTCCCCTCGTTTTCAGCCAGGAATTTAAAGCCGTCTCCGACATGGACTGTGACCTTCGGAGACGCAAGTAGAGCAGACATGTGTGGCAGGTAGATTTTTGAGACGCGGATAACGGCCTAAGGTCAACAGAATTGTTAATTCGTAGAGCACCCAACGAATAAATCCACTTGCCTCGTCGATATCGCATAGCACCACTTGCTCCACGGTGTCGTGCTTCAGGACCTCACGCACAACACCACCGTCACCACCTCCGATGACCAACACCTTTTTGGGATTAGGGTGACTCGCAAGAGGAAGATGAGCGATCATTTCCTGATACCTGCGACAAAGAATCGAATCACCAAATTTAAAGGACTTTGACATGACGAAAAACTCACGAAAACTCATCTCGCTCCGTGCATTGGATTACACCATCCAGTACTAGAACGTTTCCATATGTCGCTGACTCGAACACCAGAACGTCCTGGTAGAGTGATTTTTCGACATGTAGGATTTTGTTGACCTTGAGGGTCATGGCCTGCCCTGGCCATTGTGAAGATATCTCGCGGAACCAACCATCTGTAATTGACAAGCTATTAGCTGAACTTTTTTCCAATTTATGACCGATACAAACCATGGATTGAAGGGTGCGTGAGGGGAGCCATGATCGTTATGTGCAAGAACGGTTGAGTTTCCGGCACGAAAAATCTTCTGATCGATAACACATCTTATCTTATCTTATCTCTTGCGGATCAACCCAAAGATAAGAGCCATATTCCGAATGTCAGAAAGCAGCGTTGAGTTATCGAATATTTGGCTGTAAATAATAACAGAACCGTGGAATTCAGGAGGGAAATTGTGAAAACGAAGAAAAGAAGAAAGAGTTGAAATCTCCCAAGTGGGGAAGACGCGTCAACACAGCCAAATAGGGACGCGATGTAGGTCACGTGCATGCAACGACTGTACTCCCTTCAAAGTTCTGCTACGCCATTCCAATTCCGAACGTTCAAATTGCACTGGGTGCCCATAAAGCTGTAGGAGAAACGGTTGGCCATCCCAAATTACAGCATTGGCAAGCAAAATTCTCTGATTCCGATTCGACATGATATCGTTTTTCTCTTAGTTGTCACGACGGAGGTGAATATGTCAGATGAACCCGCATAGAAAATTGGCACGAAGAGAAGTCCGAGAACTTCAAGGCAGCGATGTCATGACATCTGACACCAACATCCGCCGCATGGACGAAGTGTGGCTGAAGCCTACGTATTTTTCGATCAAAGTAGTCCAGGTGAGTCATGTTGATACATCGCGTTGACCCTGTCCAAAATTTTCAAACAGCCTGTTTCCTGACTCGAGTCAGATATTTCAAATATAGAACGTCCAGCTTCTCTCAAGCCAATTCAAAATTTACCTGCTACACTCAGCCCCTGGCATGCTCGACATCCACGATATCCCTCCCGAAATTCTCGCAGCGTCTTTCGAACTCGGAATCAACACGTGGGGTATCAGATTCCTTTGTCGCCTCTGCGAGGTCTGCAAGAATTGGAATGAAATTATCAACAGCTCACCACGACTTTGGGGCATCGTCTCCTTACAATCAACTAGGTCGTCCCTGTCGATTCTCAAGAAGCAGATCATAAAGGCCAAATCTGCACCTTTGTCCGTCGACATCTCCCCAAAACTAGAGTGGTGCGAGATGGAAGAATATTGGGACGTATTGTCGGAGAAGGTCGATCAATGGGCTGTGGCGAGTATATCGACGCAGTTCGCGACTACGATACGCTCAAGCTGGGCAGACTTGATACGTCACAATTTGGAAGTTCTTACTTTGACCCAGTGTGGAGGCGACGCGGACACCTTCCTCTCCAAATCAGACAATGATCACAAGCAGCCGCCGAAACTTCGTTCTTTCACAGCAAACAGGCTGTCATGGTCTTGGACCATCCCATTCCTTTCTCCGTCCATCAGATATTTCTGCCTTCGGCGTGGCAGCCCAACAGGTCGCTTTCACAACATTCTTCACACCTGGGAATACCTCTCTCGTGTTCCCGGAGTCGAAACGGTCGATTTATACGACCTGCTGCACAGCGACCCGAACGAACATCTGACCAGAACCACCATCGCGCTCCCGAAATTGGAAACTATTCGCCTCACAAACGTGCTTTACCCGTCCGCGGTCCTCTGCGCGATTTCGGCGCCCTCTGTTCGCACTTTGGTTATTGACCGAGCGCGGGGGTATAAAAACCGCCTCCCCAAATGGGAAATGGGAAGCATCAACCAAGCTGCCCAGCCTCTGGCACCCTTCTTTTGGCAGTGGAGTCAGGCGGGTTTTATCCCGACGCACCTCCACACGTTACAGCTCGTTGATTGTCTTGAAAGAGGCGATGTTCCCAGCCTCATCCGGTGGCTCGCCCTTCTTCCTGATCTCGTGCGCCTCTTATTGAAGGACGAAGAGGTCAGCCTAGCTGCAGCCAGGAAACCTGTTGACGGTCAAGAATGCGACCTTTTCAAGGCGCTTGCTTTACCTAGATTAACAGAGGAAGGGTGTTACTCTTGGCTTTGTCCATCCCTCACAGTTCTGCGAATTGAATCTGGCGAACAAGATGTCGAGGCGTTGATGCCGATCGCTCAAGCAAGAGGTGGAATCGCTAGCACTCTTCCCCCTGACATTAATCCCCCTCGCCGTTTACGAGTCATTGAGGCTATTTTATATCCCTTTGAAACTCAGGAAAATGTGGACATGTTGGAGTCGCTCGTCGATGAAGTTCGCTGGATTTCTGGCTGTTCACCGTGAGGTACGCATTCTCCTTTCAGGTGCAATCCTGCCACTCAAACTTACGTTGATCTTCAGGTACAAAATGTTTATACTTAATAGTGACGCGAAAGAATGTAAGTAAAAGCAACAGCAGCCTGTATGTATGTCATGCATCCTAACTACTGATAATGCTATAAAGTAGCCATGCTACGAACATCAGTTAGATACGCGAATAATTGGCAATAGATCCCGGTGTCTTGAACCGATTAACACATAGTTTTGGCATTTCCTTTCAACGACTGGGCTTAAAATAGCAAATATTACTGAATCGGGACAAATCACTATCTTATCTAGTCTCGTGACAGTCGTCATTCCTATTGTCCCAGTCTCACTGCCACCGACGTTCTCTCTCTACCCATCACCACCACAGCCGCCGACATGGCACCGCGACCAACACCCACCGACGGCTTCCCATCATCAACATCGCGAGCCCAGGCAGAGACAGAAGAGGTTCTTCTAAAACACCTCCCAGATCCGGAATCAGATGCCCCACCAACGCTGCAGCGGAACGCGCACATGCAGTTCCTGGTGCGCAATCTCGTGCAAGGCTTCCCGACGAGGTACATAAGCCAGGACGCGAGCCAGCCGTGGCTGCTGTTTTGGACCGTCCAGGCGTTCGGTGTGTTGCAGGTCGGACTGGATCCGGGGAACAAACAAAGGTATAGAGAAGGACGCTTTCCTTTAAGATTATCGTTCGTCTTCTGACGGGTTTGACGCAGGATTATTGATAAAGTGATGACCTGGGAGCATCCAGATGGCGGATTCGGAGGCGGACCTGGACAGGCTGCACATCTCTTGCCGACATACGCATCGGTGTGCACGTTGGCGATCGTCGGTCGTCCTGGGCCCCGTGGGGGCTGGGATCAGATAGATCGGTGGATCCTTTAATTTTTCACTGTACGCACGGTAACTGATGGCGTGCAGTGAGAAGATATATCAGTTCTTCCTTTCTTTGAAACAAAAAGACGGTTCTTTTCTGGTTGCGCACCATTCAGAGGTCGATGTTCGGTATGTTTCTATTCCACCTGGTTCCTATGAACCCTCTTACACCGTCGCATAGTGGAATATACTGTCTCTTAACAGTAGCAACCCTCCTGGATATCTTAACTCCAGAGCTCGTTCAAGGCACAGCATCCTTCATCGCCTCATGTCAGACATACGAAGGCGGGTTTGCCTCCGCGTCTCACCCCTCCTACTCCCTCGCCGGATCGCTCCTTCCTTTCCCCGCGCAACGGCCGCCCCTCGGCGAAGCACACGGGGGATATACGTTCTGCGCTCTCGCTTCTTGGGTCCTCCTACAGCCGCATCTCGAACACAGCGCTGATAAAAATAACCCTTCCATCGATCTTAAGAATCTCTTGCGGTGGCTGGTAAATATGCAGGGAACTGAGGTGGAGCTGGGTGGGTTCAAGGGACGGACGAATAAGCTTGTGGATGGGTGCTATTCTTGGTGGTGCGGGGGTGCGTTCGCGTTACTTGAGGCGCTTGGGGTTGGTGGGATACAGAATGCTAGTTCGGATGAGGTACCTATCGACAGTGGGATGGGAGAGGGAATTTGGGATGATGTGGACGGTGAGTTCTGGTATTCATTTTGAGAGCTTCATTCATTGGTTTGCAGATGGACTTTATAACAGGAAGGCTCTCCAAGAATATGTTCTCTACGCAGGCCAACATCCAGCTGGTGGTCTTCGTGATAAACCACCGAAGTGAGCTTCTTAATATCTCTTATTTATCTTTCCTGTCACTGACGTCTGCATCAGAAACGCGGATGCCTACCACACATTATATTGTCTGTCCGGTTTATCGGCCGCACAACACCACGTATTTTCGTCCTCTGCTACAAAACACCAATTGCTTGACGCCTGGGAATCGTCAGGTAGTTTCTTGTTTCAAATTATTAGAGGACAGTTTCTGATTTGATGATTTGATTTTTCAGACAAACCCAACGACGAGCTACGCAAGGTTACGTATAGCCAGCTTTTGTCCTGGGTAGAAGAGGAAGGTGCTTCGCACATAGTTGGTGGTCAGCCTAATCGTTTGGTTGGTGCCTTTGCTCCTGGCCCCTCTCTGTCATATTTATCGTTCATTCAAGAATGCGACACACCCTTTGACAAATCTCACCATCACACATACTGAAGCGATGGCGGCACACTTTTATAACCAGAAAGTTCCCCAAAAAACACGACCGGCTGCTCCTGCTGCTCCAGGTGCCGACGGGACGACATAGGCCCCTACCTAGGGTTTACTAGTCACGATCTTTGTGTTTTTTTTTTTCATTAATCTGAACGCCGTCCGACAGTAATGAAATTCAAAATAGATAATATTCAAGACAGCATGACTGGATTTTGAAGGTACTTGATGATTATCAAAATTTTATCTTCCAAAAGCTGGCCCTATCCTGCAAACCTTTGCACTAAGTCTAACAGTTAGGGTCTCGCACAGGGAACTTCCCTCTGCATAAACAGCTGAGACACAAACCTAACTTTGTTTGACATTTGCAGTCTCTGAGTTTATGAATCCACCAAAAAAAAAAAAAAAAAAAAAAAATTTGGATCTCCAAATTTTCAAGCTTCAACGCTTATAATATTGGGTGCTACCAAGTCATTCGCATATTATTCTAAGGCTTCAACCCGACGGATTATGGTTCTACTTGATCGCCTTCCATCATGCACTCGTATATGCGGACGGCGTCGGTCGGTTCGGCATAAATACCGGTCCATACCTGCGGCTTATGTAAGCTATTCAGGTCCCTTATATACTGGGGGGTCGCCGTCACTGCCTCCCTCGAGCTGGTCTCTAACACCCCCCATATTCATAATGTTCTCGTCGCTGCGGCTGGCCGCTCTCGCTACTATTTCTCTGCTCTTTGCATCTTCTGCTTTCAGTCTTACGATACCTGTCAAGAGGTGCGTAAATCGCATGGCTTCGTTCTGTGCTGGCGCTGGACGACGACGGCTAATGCATGGCTGTTTTTTCTTTTTTATTGTGAAGGGCTCAGCTGTGTAATGGCCATGCGGACTTGTGCGATCGTAAATATGGAAATGTGACGTTCTTGGGCTCGCACGATTCCTTTGCGTTCAGTGGAAATCCGTTTGCTTGTGAGTTTATGATTGGCTTGGATGATGAAGAGCTAGACTAATGTGTCGATAAATACAGTGGCTAGGACGCAGGAAGTCGATATCAAGGCTCAGTTGACGCTGGGTGTACGGATGTTGCAAGCTCAGTCACACATGTGCGTCAAATTGTTCATTGAAGTTGAATGGGCCCAACAACTAAACTGGAATGTTTTATAGGAACAACAACGAGCTTCACTTCTGTCATGGCAGTTCGTATCGTTTTCTTCTGTAATTTTATGCAGACTTACAGATTTATCACTTTCTTCTGACATTATAGCATGTGTAAGTTCATCATCTAACCCACATCTCTTCCCTTCTAACCTTGTTCTGCTTCTCAGGGCCTCTTCGACGGTGGCTCCGTCGCTGACTATCTCTCGAAAGTCAAACACTTCCTCGACAGGCACCCGAACGAAGTGATGACGTTGATCTTCACAAACCCGGAGAACCTGTCCGTCTCCACGGTGTGGAAACCCATTTTCGACAAAACCGGTGCGTGCTTCTTCTCATTCATGGACAACAACAATCCTTACTGATGATATTGATGTTCTACAGGCTTCACAGACCTAGCATACGTCCCTCCGCAACCAGTGATGTCCCGCGATGACTGGCCCACCCTCGGGGAGATGATTGAGTCTGGAAAGAGGGTGGTGGTGTTCTTGGACCGGGGTGCTGAGAGCCGCACTGATCCTGCGGTCGACTTTATCCTGCCTCAGTTCCAGATGGTGAGATTTTTCTTTTCTGTTGTCTGATTCCTCGTACTTAAATTTTATCCTTATGACACAGGTCTGGGAAGACGTATACGACCCGACGAACGCCAAGTTCCCATGCAAGGTCGACCGAACGGCAGGCCCACTCGCGCCGTCGCAGCAGCTCTCGCTGGTGAACCACAACCTGAACGCGAACATCTTCCCGATCGGCCGGGGTATTCTGATCCCTGACCGCCTGAACAGCCCCAAGACGAATGGAATCACGTCGTATGTTTCTTCTTTGTTCTTTGATGTAAATGTTTTAATGTGAAATCCAGAATCCTCGCACACGCTTCGCACTGCGCACCCTACGTCAACGACCGCAATCCCAACTTCGTGCTGCTTGACTATGTCAACGTCGGGCAGGGCTTGGACGCTGTCAACCGTCTGAACGGCTTTGCTTTCTAGTGGACTGGGCAGAGCAGAGCTGAGGATCTTACTTACGACTTATGCATACTTACTACGATGCCGCCGCATGCGACTGTTAAATAATGGATTCGAGGGGATTTCGCTGTGCGAAATTTGAATATAATATCTTTCTCCAATTTTATCCGGGCTTCATACATACAGCTTTTAAGGGAGTTGTAGTGAATTATGGTACAAAAATGGTATAAGGTACGAAATGAGAGAGCGTTGGTGCTAGTTGGTCAGGTAATGAATGTGAATGTCTCCGACAGGTCCTCTGTAGAACTGCTTAGGAGAGCTATTACAGTGAAGATAAGAACGTATGAGGATTCCGACAGAAGACCTCAAGTGCAATTCAAACCACCCATTTCCACGCCATCGTACGGTCCTGCAAAGTACATTAACGTTAGAAGCTTATACACCTTCGGGATAAGGAACAAAATCTCATACCAAGATGATCAAGAACACTCCCTTTCAAGACGCTCGAAACGTCACCCGTCGTGCACCTGCTATCGGTATTATCATCGCCCGGGCAGTCGAGCCACGAAAGGTCGTCCTGAATGTGTTTTTCACCTTGCGGATGGTGGTAACCGAGGGTGCGACCAGGTAGGATGGGTATGAAGTCCTCCCTAAGATTCGGAAGAGGATAAGGGGGTCAGCGATTTGGGTTTCAGGGGGTCTGGAATGTGGGATCATACCTGTTGTTGACTCGGGTGATGTCGATATTTTGGTCGACGAACGTCGCAAAGGCCTGGTTGCCGACCTACTCAAAGAAGCACTTTCAGAAAGGATGAGGAAATTTACAAGGGCATGCTTACCCTGGGCATCCCGTAGCCAATCATTTTGAATGTAACGTTGGGCAAGAATAATGGCAGGTATACACTCTCCAGAAGGGCCAGAGCAGCGCCTGATTTTAAGTCGACTATCAGCGAAGAGAAACCATCATACGAGGCGACTCATTACCTAAAGAATGTCCGACCACAGTGACATTGTTGAGGCCGCTTTGCCCTAAGGCAGTTTTGACAGCGGAAAGGACTGTATCGGCCGTTCTACATAACCATTGCATTAGACTTATCCTTTAGAGCATGCAGGTTTCAGTGGCTCTCACTTTGCATGTTGATCTGCGAATCCCTTATGAACTTTTATGGACGATGACAGCCCGGGGAATAAGGTCGAATTCAATTTCGTGAGGAAGACATCACTGTCCTCCAACAGGGGAAGGCTGTATATACTAATCATTGAGAGCACGGCGTGGAGGAATGCCGATTAGGACTCACATTTTTGTGGGATCGGTTCCTTGATGTCCAACGATAACCGACTGAAAATAGCGCGTCAGGCAAATTGGAGAGGAGTAAAACTGTAGAGCGTGACACGTACCTGAAGAGTGGGGTCAATGCCAACGTACCAAAACTGAAGACTATCGCCATCTCCTCCTGACGCGACAGGCTGGAAAGTGGGATTTGCATCGCAACTTTCTACGACCCAAATTGGTTAGCATTGGTATGACTGGGGACGAAAGACCTAAATTCGACCTACCGCCACAAGACTGGCTCAAAATTGACGAAGGCTTACAATAAGCCATGGCAGCATAGGAACTGAACGGTTTGAAACTCGCTATCTGAGCAGCAGAGAGCGAGGCCAAACTCAAGGGTGTCGCTCGAGGGTGTAAAGGAGTGGCATATCCTTGGAGACCGACAAGCCCCGTCCCGAAGAGACTGAGCAAAGTCGACATTTTTAGGAAGTTGGAAAGGCGGTCCATTGCGGGGTGCAGTTTGTCAAACTGTTGAGGTCGACTTTCATCCAAACATTGGCGGTTTTAACATCCTAGTGCAGTGTTAACGTTACAAAGATAGGCGCAGAGTCAGATGAGGCGAGAATTTGATGGGCAACTAACTCGCAGAGTAGTCTATCTCTGTCAAGCCAGAACGCGATGGCACGGTCCCAACCATCAATTACCCTAGCCAAAGGGATGATCGTGAGGAGTTGCGATCCGGAGGAAGGCCGACGATAGCCTTACACAGAGTCAAGGAGATAAACCGTCATAACTTTTCTAACACAAAGCAGAAGTTGTCAGGCGGCCTCTTCGGCGAGTCTATGCCCGTCGACGAATTGGAGATGGGTTGGAGATGGTATGTATACTCAGACTCGGTCCACGGCGCCTAGAGCTCAGTCTCAGAGATCAGGCCGGGGTGCCACCGAACTAAGCCGGTTGCAGTACACGATGCTATTGACCCACAAGCGGCGAAAGTTGAAACTGAAGGTTAGTACCATATTGAAAGATCATCATTGAGATAGTTGACTGGATTTTATGAGGTACGAAAAGTACAAGCAGGATCTGACCGTCATCAGTGGTGGTGGAGGTTGAAGAGAGAATTCAAATCCCGACAGAATGGGGTTCATCCTTTACCACCGTGACCTAGCTGTCAACCATATCATTTCTGAATGACCAAATGCAAGCAAGAGGCAGGTATGAGCCGTATTGACTTTTATATAATTTTTGGACGTCATTAACCTGAGCTTACACCTCTAGGGCGTACAAACCATCTCGACGCAATTGCTAGACTTGGGGCTCTAGTCATCAACCTACGTTCCTTGCCTACTTAAATGACGCGGTTACCTGAGCTCCAAGGTGTTTTGTGGACTACGGGGATTTATCGACAAGCCTTTCACTCTATTTGACTGTAGCGGCTTTTGGCTTGGTAATGCCTTGCACGGCTGCCTGATGAGATATACATCGTCAATATCACTTTTTAAATCTAGACTTTTAGCTGGCTAATTTCAAGACATCGGCTCGTTTCATAGGCTCGCATCCAAACCGACTAGACAGTTTATCCTACAAAAGGCTACAATGTTCTCGTCCCAGGTGTATAGTAACTGACTCATTTGACCTGTCCTATAATTCCGCTAGAAGTACGTCTCGAGTGCGTGTGCTACGGCCTATCTATCCGACCGCAGTTGATTAAAAGTTGAAGGATCGTTCGGTGAGTCGCCGTGCTTGATATCCTTATTCGTATTGATGGTGTTTTTCGATGGTAGGCTTATTTTACGAATCAGATTTTGATAGGCTCGTCACGGGTATTAATACTGTTCGCGTCGGTATGTATCCCAATTTGCGGCTCTACTACATCGTGTTGACATATTTCATAGCTTGTTTATTGAATTTGGTTTGTCGAACCACTAAGTTTTGCTCGAGACGATGCGTCTTAAATCTTATGAGCTGAGCTCAATACGCCTGGACAGATAGACCACAGGGTCTAAAACATCTCAAGGACTCGGAAGCTGACAATCACAGTCATGTTGGATCATCGTTTCACCTCATCACATCAACATAGATGCATTTGCATCGAAGATCTGACCCAGTAATTTGCAATAGAAATGTACGTTCTATTTTCCGAAAAATAGCTTTTTGTCGACCTTGTACTTTCTATTCTAAAAGAGCAACGTGGATGTTGTGAATCAACGATCCTACCCCTTCAATTCGGTTGGTTACAAGTCTACACTACCGGTGCAATCTGCGTGCTACTACTGGGGCTATCAAAAAGGGGCTACAATACCAAATTACCTCTCGACCTAGGGAGCATGAGACGGTAGATTAAAGTAAATAATGCACCACAAGCCAAGAAATAAAACAAAAACACAAAAACACGAACAAAAAAAGGCGTTGCTGTGAGTTTGTCTCCTGTTCCTGCGTTGGATAATAATCCTCACTCCCCATCACCCGTTTCCAATTTGTCAGATAATCCACCACCTCCCTAAAATCCCCCATATCCATGTGCCCGTACCCAGGTGCCGGGTTCGGCCACGATCTCTGGTTATTAGCCCAGCTGTTTGTCTCCTTCAACGCCACCAAAGGAGCCCGCCATGCAGCCCCGCCATCGTCCATACCCGGCACAACTTTACACACCGCCAAGTTCTTCTCTGAGCCGTCCGATAAAAAATCGTCAATCAAACGCAGGTCGATTCTGTCCTTGAGTCTGCGATCGCGCACCGCATTATAATAGTACGGCTGTATATGCGAGCGTTTGCCACCAAAGTGCTTGTCAAGGCCGACTGGGGACTCAAAAATAGTACCTTCCTTATGGCTGGTCACCATTTCGGTTGTTTCCCAAGTAAATTTTATCTCGCCATTCGTGAGGAACACAATTGCACGTCGCGACGAGGCGGTTGGGGGTGTTTCAAAGGAAGGTCGAGAGCTGCAGAGAATTTTGTGGAGTTTCTCGTCGGCGCGTTGGCAGGACTTGCTGCAGTAGAGGTTTCGGCAATGGCAACTAGAACAACTGAGGGTGGCAAGGTTGTTGCACATGGCACAGTAGGGGGCTGTTGAGTCCTTTTTCTTGTGTTTAGATCGTTTACTGGGCGCCATTTTTCAGCGAGGCTTCTGGTCCGAGAAAAAGAATCCTACATGCCAAAATTTTCTGAGACTTCTTGCGTCACGTCACATGCAGAGCTAAAATGAACTTCGAATCTGCCAGCAAAATAGTTTATTGTGTCCATGAAATACTTATCTACATACAGCCATCAAGAAAAAAATGTCCAGATGTGTTAAGTGAATAGCGGAGTGACCAACCGCTAACTTGAAATCCTACATTTGGTCTATCCCTTCTGCACACAGGCCACACCCGATGCATTCGAGGCATGCTGACGTGAAGTGTGAATTTGGGTTTTGGATATTAGCGATAAATTTACATACCCAGACCACCACAGCAGGCGCACAGGTAACAAGGACAACATAGGGGGTTCTCAAAAGCACCTTGAGGAGAGAAAATTAAGTATGTCGCTCGGAATGTAAGTTGTTTATGCACCGACCTCTACAGCACCAAGCACTGAGCATGACCGCAAGAATCAGCACCACCAACAAGCCGATGAAGACCACGATGAGATACACTGAAAAATCATCGAACAACGATCGTCAGTTCAGGTCCAAAATAAGACAAGCATTTTTAGAGAATCAGACTGACGTTTATTATGAACAAAGCTCCCCTGCGTCCCGCTTCCAGTCGTGCCGTCCGTCACCGCCCTCGAGAATAGGTTCTCTGTGCCCCAACCCGTGACGCCATGACCGCCAATGCAGCTGTACGCAAAGAAGCCTGCGAGGAGCGTCAACGCAAGCAAGGCGGGGACGAGGAAACGCCTAAGGCGTCCGTTGTGGCAATGGCGGTGATCAGAGGAGGACATGTGTCTCTGCCTCTGGCAGTCGCAGGAATTTCGATGGTGGTGCGCGACGCCTTTGTTGTCGTCAAACACTTTCTCGTCGTATTCGACCCCCGATTGCCCCGGCGATGGGGCGGTTAGTTTGGCGTCCAGGTAAATGATGGCGCTTGGCTGAGGTTGCTCGGTCACAGAGACAAGCCGTGTGGTGTGCGTCGTGGATGACATGCTGGGCCTCAACTTTGTGGGCGGTTGACGATGTGGAGTTTTATTCAGGGATTCGAGGTTTGCAATGACGAAAGTGGGTGGAGTGGGAAGGAGGTTCACCGGGACCAGTAATCACCCGCTTTAAATACGAGGACACTACCACCCTATTGAGCAAAGAGCTGCAAGAGACAGGATGGATATTAGACCAGACGCTACTGGGCGTTGCTCGGCTTTTAACATGAGTTCTTGAATGAAGTCCGAGCGGTACTACGCCGTCACGTTTCCTCGGCGAGTTTGCACCGTCGATCAACTATAAACAGACAGTTGGTTGACAGCGAGGCTTGGCCGCAGCACCGACCTTCGCATAGCGCAGAGCAGGTTAGAGTTATTTTTGTTTGTTCCTCGTCGTGGTCGTCGTCGTGGTCGTCGTCGCTCTCGAAGGTGCTGGCAACCAAAGTTTGGACTCGGAAGGCAACGGCCAAAAATCATGATTTTATATTGGTTTCGATGTTGATCTCCGGTTAGCTGAACGAATTGACGGTGAAGTGCTGTTAGTTATGATGCCCTTTCAAGGTAGCCTTCAGACGGTCCTTCCAAGCCGCAAGGGAAAAATAGTTAAACTAGAGCAAAAATCCTGTGCAACCAGGTAAGGCACATCTATGAGGTGAAGCCATTCCTTCAGGCCCTAGGTCAAGGCAGTGCTAAACAGTCGACAAGAGAAGTGCCAAGACAGATATCAGGATAGTTGGAAGTAAGTCAGCAGGCCAGAATCGTTGTCGACGTCAAGGACAGCTGTGATATTAGGCAATTGACTAAGGACCCAAATCGGACCTTTATACTGGAGAATTACTGACACGTGACTGACGCGACGCGTCTTTTGGCTTGCCAAATCCGGCTTTCTCACATGAAGTTTGACGAGAAATCCAAAAGATACGGCACATCGTACGAATTTTCCATAAAATTCGATTTTTTCTATGTTTTAAAAATGTAGGCTAAACTAGGGACTCTGAAATAATGGAGGACATCTGAGAAAATTTACGTGAAATCAGTTGTCAGGTTTAAAGTTTAACGAACCAAGTCCACTGGCCGACAATTTGAACCAGGAGAAATTGCTATCACAACCTGGTAGAAATATATTCAAAGGTAATTATATTCTAAGACTCTTTATGTCTTGAATTAGAGAACGCTGACTCCATATGACTCCACCTTTCTTTTCTCGAATGGGTCAGCAAGATTCACACAATTTGTCACCTATTTTGACAGGAGATATGATACTCGCAGTACGGAAACTTTGAGCTTACAGAAAACTGGTTTAATGATTATACGCGTGGGTATTATACGTCTATAGAAAGCTGGAGCACGGGTCTGACGCATAAAAACCATAGGATGAGAGGTTATTCAGCTTTAATCTAAAAATCGCGACAAAAGCCTGAGAAGGAAATAGGGCTGTATATTTATCCTTATCAATACAGAGATATGCCCTGGACACTCTTGAGGCCAGATTGGGCCAGAACCCAGCGCAGGCGAGTCGTGCATTACAAAACATTTTAGTCAAGTCCTCGATGCTCAGGTTTACCCGGACATTTGAGTATCCCAATAGAGTTGTGACGAGAACATAATCTTGAGGCGACAGATGTTTTCGTTGACGAGAATCGACGACCTGAGGAAAACCACTGGAAGCGCTGTACCTGATTACTATAAATTTCCCAAGATACTTTGTCAGGATAAACCACGTGCATACCGAACATTAGTCAGGCAGACGATATAGTGTAATATCACCCATCCCAACGAATTCCGACTGGAATCAGGTCCCGACATGCCAGTGCAATTAGGTCAGCATCTCAATAAGGCAGGTAGATAAACAAAACCATCGATCCACAGTATAAAAGCCACGCCCATCAAATCCCCCTTCTTCCCAGAACATATACCTACCAGCGATGAAACTTTCAACTATATTCGGGATGGCCCTCCACGTAGTGGAAATAATCATGATGGGCCTTCCACCAACTTTGAAGGCCGTTTTTCACGACCCTCGCCTTCTCTTCCAGCCCACTGCGCTCTCTAGAATCTTTTAGGCCATGTGTGGCTTATCATGGGAGAACCCATGGACATGAATGCAAGCGGTGTAAAGGAAAGTTTAATCACCCCAAACGCCGTCGGCGTCGTTCTTGATCTTGGTGCAGGTGGGTACCTCCCTTTCCCAAAATTTCCAACTTGTTGTTCTCCCTCCCGTAAATCGCAGAAGCACTTACAAAAATTATACAGGACATGGACATACAGTCAAGTACCTCGACCGCGCCGTCGTCACCAAATATATTGCCCTCGAACCCAACGAAGGAATGCACGATCTTATCCGGACCCACGCCAACGCTGCAGGATTCCACGAATCTGATGCATCTCTCATCATTCTTTCGTGTGGCGCGGAAGACATCCAAAGTATTCTGTCCTATCTGCGCGAAGCCCTCCCTAAAGACGTCTACACCAGTTCGAGCGGGAACTTAATCCAGCCTGTCGACACCATCGTGTCCGTTCGCACCCTCTGCACGGTTCCGTCCCCGCAAAAAACCATCGCTAGTCTGGTTCGAGATGTGCTCAAGCCAGGCGGTCAATTAGTTATGTACGAACACGTCCTGAATAGACTCGAGGACGTAGCGTGGTGGCAGCGATTTTGGACGCCCGTGTGGAGCTTCGTCTTTGATGGCTGTAAATTAGATCGGCCGACCGACGTTTGGGTTAAAAACCTGAATATAAATTTGGACGGAGAAGATAAACCCGCCTGGGCAGAGGGAAAGAGCTGGAAGGTCAAAGGCGATCCGTCGGATGAGGATAATTTATTTTGCCATCGAGCAGGTCGGTTTGTCAAAGCCTCGTAAGGTATTTATGTCGTCAGGATGGATCGATTCTTTGTAAAATTCGTCTTGCCAGTGCTTACCGCCGTATTTGTGGAACATCTTAGCCTCAATATATCCCAGTCAAAGTGGTATTAGCACGGTCACCGAGTATTTTTAGCTTTCCTTGTTTTGTAAAGTGGCCAATAAATTCGTCTCATCTATTTATTCATTTCTAATGATTGCTCGAGCCTTTTCTTTGAGATTTCTTCCGTGAAACTAGAAGAAAAGAAGTGAGTCTCCTTGACCGTTGTTATCTACTTGAAGCTTCTACCGCCGGAATCAGGCCACGTGCCTATTGCTCGGATCCTTTACATAAATTGGAGGAGACCCTCTTTGCAACGTCCACGTCCCTTGACTACACCCTAATCATTCCATGTCTGTTATCCCAGAAATCAAGCCCAACGCAACTGAGGTTGAGAGGGAAAATCAGCCGTCAGGAGAGACTGTCGCGGAGGCAAATGGTGTTGGCACCACCAATGTGCCACAAGCGACCACATCGTCGGTAGAGGTTACGGAAAAGGCTGCAAAGTTGTCGATTGAGGATGAAATTATGAATGCATCATCGACACCTTCAGTCACCGTTGTCCTGTCGCCACCGAAGAGCACGGAGGAGTTGATCGCTGCACGCGCCGAGAAACGCGCGGCGAGAAAGGCTGCGGTTCGAGAGCAGGCAGAGGCACATAAACGAGCTGTGAGTCTCTTGGTTCGATATAGCCCCCTTGTTGGCTAAAATTTTTTCTAGGGAGATATTCTTTTCGAGGCCAAGAATTACAAAGCGGCATACCCTCAGTACCTCGAAGCCATTCGGCTCTGGGGATCGAATCCGACGTATTTCATCAGCCTTGCTGGTGCTTATCGTAAACTTCAATGGTGAGACTTTCGTTTATATTGACATACACTACCTAATTTTTCAAGCACAGGTACGAAGAAGCCGCACACGCCGCCACACGAGCGCTCACTTTGGATCCCAAAAACTCGGAGGCACGATATGTTCGAGGTGTATCACGGCTAGAACAACGGCTACTGAAGCCTGCTAAAATTGGTCCGTCTAATTTTCCTCTACAACGGCCTAATTAATCGCTTTAAATTCAGACTTCGAAACCGTCGTCGAGCACAACCCATCCCATCTCCTAGCTCGCGCTGCCCTGACAGAGGTCACACACTTCATCGCGACGAGCACGCAACTAGGGTCACACGAGCTCTCCCCGAACCCTGTGGACGAGGTCGTCAAGGACGTCGACTTCAGTTTCCCACATCACGACTACGAGGCTTTGGAGGTGGCCGAGCTGTCAGACTCGAGCGACTGCACCCACCTGGGGAACGGGGTTCAGTGTCGCTTCTACAATCATGATGGATGCGGGCGCGGCACAGCCTGCACGTTCTCGCATGCGCCTGACGAGAAAAGCGTTCGCGACGACCTGTGCGTCTATTTTAGATTGATACGTTTCTTTGATGATGCTGATCGAGATCTGATGTTGCAGGGGGAAGAATGTGTGCATCTACTTCCTGATGGACTCGTGCAAGTTTGGAGCAGAGAAGTGCATCTACTCGCATTCGAAAGAAGCGCTTCCGAAACGTGGGTGGTGGACAAGCGCGGAGCAGGTGGCGAAAGTGAAGTCTGTGCTGGAGGTGGCGGAGAAGAAGAGTCGGGAGCAGCGTCAAAAGGAGACAGAGTTGTGGAAGGCCCATGTGAAGGCTTTGAAAGCTGCTGGACGGCCGCCGAAGTCTGCTGGGGTGAAGGGCCCGGGTAAGAAGGAGGAGAAGAAGGAGGATGTGGTACCTACGGCTGATGAGGTCAATGGGGAGGCGACGAAAGCTGCGAATGGTGTCAAGGAGACGGCGAATGGTGAACCTCTCAAGTCGGCCGGTGTCGAGAAGGTCACTCAGAAGAAGAAAGAGGGTGCTAAGCCCAACGGTACCCGTCTTAAGAGCCGGTCGGCTGCTGCAAGGAAGAAGAAAGTTGCTGCCTCTGCTACCAAAGCAGCGCCAGAAACCTCAACAGACACACCTCCTCCTGCTTCTCTTCCTGTCTCGGAAGCTAGTGCTGCTGTTGTGTCCGCAGGCTTCACCGACTATAAGCTGAACGCCCCACCCACTGACATAAAATTGGTGAGTTTTGTATTGCTTTTTTCGATGGCTGGAGTTAGACTGACACTAGGCTTCCAGGAGTCCCCTGCGACTTTGTCATACTAAATCCTGAAAACATCTCCTGCCAATACCTCTACATATATCATCGAAATCTTGCAAGCTATCACATATCTACTTTGTCATATTGCGTTATATTTATTACCTCTGATCTTCGTATTCTTATCTTGTAGATAGATTGCTCTCTCTCTATTCTAGGGCATTCTATTTGAGTTGTTGTATATACTACATTACTATCCTTTTCTTGCACCTCCGTTTTAGCCCTCGCCGAAGACGCGTCGCTAAGCGGCACGTGGACAAATTTTACTCCCTCCGGTCAACACCAGACGATTAACCTTTGGTTTATAACTTACCTTCGATATTTCACCACTCATTTCGACTTGCTGGTGCATGTGCAGCCTGCAATTATGGTCTTGAAACCAGGTTCATATCTGTAGTTCACCAGCATGCTAAACATAGGTCCGCATCAACCGGCCCAAGCAGGATTCATGTCAAATTGAAATCCAAAATCTCCCAAGCGAACAAACCACGAGAACAGCGACCTTGTCTTTATACCATCATGAGGCTAGCGAATGCCTTTTCTTTGCTCTTTGACCTGCGACTGGCCATTTCTATTGCTATTTTTCCGACGCTTAGAGCTCTGATATGGGAACCGTCATTGCTGCTGCGGCCACATGCTCTTTCTCGGGTCTTCATGGCGAAGGTGTGGGCTGGCTTTGCGGATGGAACGGACGAAGGTGGTAGGAAGGTGAAGGAGCGCTTAATCACGCCGAATGCGTATGGTGTGGTGCTGGACATAGGCGCAGGTGAATACAGACATGCGTTTGGAAACCCTCGACTGACTCAGAGATCATGTGCAGGCCATGGGCATACTGTGCGGTATCTTAACCCAGCCCGCGTCTCGCGCTACGTTGCTCTAGAACCAAATACACTCATGCATAAAAAACTGCGGGCACAGGCCAACGAAGCTGGCTTTCATGAGTCGGATGGCACGCTCTTGATCCTGTCGTGCGGGGTCGAGGACGTCCAGAAAATCTTATCTGCTCTTTCAACATCACTTCCGTCACCCCGATCGCCGCGACATGACCAGGCACCTTCCCAAATTCAAAACACTCCCGTGGACACCATAATATCTATATTAACCCTCTGCACCATTCCTGATCCGCAGAAGAATATCACGCGCCTGGTCCGAGAGGTGCTCAAGCCCGGTGGACAGCTGCTGATATACGAGCACGTGTTGAGTCCTCGGGAGGATGTGGCATGGTGGCAGAGGTTTTGGGCACCTGTGTGGGCTGTCGCGTTCGATGGGTGCCGGATGGACAGGGCGTCGGATGTGTGGGTGCGTGAGATGAAAGTCGGCGGGGAAGACGGCAAAAGTGCGTGGAGAGAAGCGCAGACATGGGGTAAGGAAGGGGAAGATGTGGAAAATCTGTTTTGGCATAGTGTTGGCAAATTCATAAAGCAGTAACAGCATCTCTAGCAAAACTTTCAATGGTCCCTTTTGCATCCTCATCGAAGTATTCCTGTCAAATTGCTTTGCTCGATATATACACTGTTCGCCAAAGCAACGTCCTTGAATATGACTTGAGTCCAGCTTTCGAAAATACTTTGAACAAGTTCCTTGCACCAGAGCATGACACCAAATATAGGCGCTTCAATGATAAAACATAATAGGCGCCCGTACGCGTGTTGCAATGAAAATTTTAAGAGCTCTGATAGATAGTTGTACCAGATCATTGATTTATATTTGTTCTAAAACCTTCAAGTGGCTATAGAATATCTCAGCGTGCCAACTCTCCAGCCATTCTTTCATCCAGGTTGTGAGTTCTTGCATAGTGTGATCGTGATGGACATAAAAAACCGACGATCTGAGTAAATTGATGTCCGCTGAACTAAGCTACAACAGGCACGGTGTACAAGCTAATTGGCGAACATCCCGTCGGTCCATCACCAGCAGCGAGTTTATACCAGACCTATTCATAATTTTGTGTCCGTCAATCCAGTAGCAGCCTGGTGCATATGGAAATCGCACTCACATCTTGGCCACTCCCGCAAGCATAGAACCCACCGACGTAGTTGACAACTAACTGCGCTCCAAGCTGGCTGTTCTCGGTGTTGGACTGAATTTGGAACCCGTCGTATCTTGCACACTTATTCGAGCTCGATCCTTGAACGAACCCTAAGGAGCCGTAGGTGCTGCATCCCGTAGACCCCAGTACAGAACCAATTAGCGGTCGGTATGTGGTTCCTCCTGCGGGGTCTTGGGCAGTGAGGCGGCCTTGGTAGAAATAGAATTTCCCAATGGGTGCTGTGCCCGTCAACGACGCGTAGCCCCCGGCCCCACCACTTAGTCTAAGAGGCTGGTAAGAAGTTATGTCAGTCTACAAGGACATTATGCAGCTGACGGGAATATCCTTACGAGGAGATTGGACGGTGTATTGGGGGATGAAGAAACCAGGTAAAAGAGCGGCGTGTCTGCGCCTGGAAGAACAACTGAACTAACTCCAACATTGAGAATTGCAATTATAGAGACAGTGTACGCCAAGTTGATGAGCTTCATCGTAAGCTGAGGATGGTCAAGCAAGATGGCCTCACTCAAAAGAGCTTGCTGGGGAAAAACGAAACGGCAAACAGCCTTCTCTTATACCGGGCGACAGGGTCGAGCCGTAGTCATCTGGACCAGTGGAGCTTGATAGAAATCCAGTCTCATCAGATTTTCATAGATGTCTATCGCTCGTGAATACCGTTTTCTACTGAGCTGTCAGAAGTCACATCCCCCGTAAAGTTCGCCAAGAACATTGGGCAAAGAATGTTTGTGGTGCGATTGCGAAGAGTAGTCAAGAGTCCACGGGTGTCCATGAAGAGTAAATACGAGTCCGTTTGCAAGGGAGGTAGAGAGGTCGTAGAACGATGGTCACTCGTGACTAATCTAATAAGCGGGAACTGTGTAGAGGCTGACGGGCTGGCAGCCGCTCGGTCCGTCGTTTGAGTTTATTTTATACCAGACCTAGAAAAAGTGATGAGCTTTAGTCTTATCAATTTATCCAGAAAGACAGACCTCTTGTCCACTACTGCAAGCGTAGAAACCACCAACATAGTTAAACACCAACTGGGCACCAAGCTGGCTATCCTGCATGTTCGACTGCAGCTGGAACGAGGTATACGATGCACATTTGTTCGTGCTGGTTCCCTGAACGAAAGCCAGAGCGCCGAAGTTTTGGCAGCCGTTCGCGTCCTGGTGAGTGTCGATTAAAGGCCTGTAGGTGGTTCCGCTTGGGTCGATGACGGTAAGCTGCCCTTGCCAGAAGTAAAAGAGCGCAGGAGTTCCGCTGCCTAGAAATGAGGCTGAGCCACCTCCGCCTCCGCTGGCCATCCTCAACGGCTAAAACATTCTGAGTATCCTCGACAAGAGCGAAAGAACGTAGCTTCCTACCAACAGGTTCACAGACGACGGACTACTCGCCACGAGGTAGAAGAGTGGCGTATCTGCATTCGGGATTGTGGCAGACCGCACCAACACAGCGAAAGTAGAGAGAAGCAACAGAGCAGAGGTAAATAGGCTCTTCATCGTGACGAGGAGAATACAGGCAAAGAGGAAAAGTCCGGAAATAAACCATCACAGGCATTTATATGACGAAACCTTTTCCTCGACCCTGGCACAGCCATGTGTCCAGCGGGCAGTGCTGCGAGTGGTCGACGGTGCAATGATCGTATCAGTAGTTGACTTTGAGCTGGCTTTTACAGAATCTTACTTCGGGGAAGTCAATGAAACGACTGAGCACTCACCCGGAATTGGCTCAGCACGGACCTAGGCAGAAATAACATCTCACGAAGGGTGTGCTTACTTTCGTGTAAGGATACCATTGTTGCGATTTCACTGGCACAAGATTTCAGTTATAGCCTGAGCCTGCTACAAAATAAGACCGTCGTAGACTGTTTTGGGAGGTATATCCATGCCAGTCCCATGCTGCTCCGCAGCCGCTTCGCAGCGCGTTGTCTGGGCTTGCGTGGATCAAAGGATATTACACTGATTTTGAGTTTATGCTTCGCCAGCTTCAGCCCCTTCAGTACCATTACGTCTCTCCTGTGTACCAAGAACATCATCCCGCGAAGGAAACCATCCAAATCGTCCCAGATCTATGCGTAGCTCGCCAGTCCGGCCAGTGACAACTTCAACGCCTTCTGCAGTGAGGGCGTCTCGCTGACGTAGAGCACCATCTGTACCAGGACCTCGTGATGAAATCGTGCCAGAAGCTCCGATAACGCGGTGCCATGGAATTGGTGGAGTCGTGTTTGGTGAAAGGAATTTGAGAGCTGCTTATATATATTTCAAAGACGAGATTGGCAAAGAATTAGCCTGTTACCTTGCCCAACGTGACGAGAATGGTTTGGCATTCCAGCCAACTTTGCAATGTGGCCTGTAATACCCAATCAATGAGTTAACTACGAAAAATGGCAATCACTGAAGGCTTCGTTCACCATAACTTGTCACCTTCGATACTGGGATGAGGCGTACGAGGTCATAGACCTATTTAGAAGATTAGAAAACAGGACGACGGAAAATTTTTAGAGACTCACAGTAGCATGAAATTCGGCGCTATCTAAGGACATTTCTCTTGGGAAAAAAATATTTAAACTCGGATGACCAGCCTCGAATGGGCCTCGAAATCCTTTATGCCGCGCTAGAGAATTTGAGGTCTGGATATTGCTTGTACTTTCTTGCAATTGCACGCGTTAGTATGAGTCTAGCACACGAATTCTTGTCAAATTTTGAGTTTTATGAAGGTTGCAAGCAAAACCGAATTGTGTGTCCTCTTGTAAGCGGGTTATGTAACACAGACCAAGGTGGCAAGGTCGCACCCTCGACTCCTGCAGACAACCTGCAGATAGAAATTGATTAGACGCAAAATACTAATATTATTATTGGAATCCAACAAGAAGAGGACAATATGGGTACAGAATGAGTACATGAATAATTCATATGGCGTCGTACAAAAGCAATGCAAAAAAGTGGACAGTAGTACATATTACTTGATGCAGGGATGTGAGCATAATACAGAAAACTTGGTGGCGACATTCAAAATGAACCGGCGTGAATTATGGTTATATGAGTCGGGGTATACAGACCACCTGGGCGTAGAGTCGAGCTTCTTCAAGCCGAGGTCTAGGAGTAATTCTGGGTAATAGCAAGTGGCCGTCGCATCAGATGATGAATCTTCTGGGCTCCACGTTCGCCAGCGAGTTTGTTGATTGCGTTCAGAAGGTCACCACGACGCAGAGGTTCTGTGATAAGAGATGTAAATAGCAGTGGAGAAGGGTTGGACGTTCGGGACTTACTAGTGATGTGGTCGTCCATTCCTGCCTGCAGGCAACGTTCTCTGTCGCCGATCACTATATCCAAGTAAGCACGTAACCTCTGACTATACAAAGCAGATTGCTCACTGGCATGTGCTGTCAGAGCAATGATAGGTGTCGGTGACAGACTTTTGTGCATTTCATAAGATCGAATGAGTTCCGTTGCCTCCATACCACCCATGAACGGCATAGATACGTCCATCTGAAATCGCATCCCTCAAACACTGACGAATGCCCAGAGAGTGAATATACGTACGAGAATGATATCGAAAGGTTTGCACTGTGCCACCCGTCCCTTGAAGGCATCCACAGCCAAGCTCCCATTCTCCGCGATTTCAACGGTGTGCCCATATTTTTCGAGAATCTTAACAGCGAGTTTCTGGTTTACCAAATTGTCTTCAGCGAGGAGGATATCGAACGTGACATCATTCGGCGCAGACACAGGGCTAACGGTGTTGGACTCCAGTGCAGAAATCAGGGCGGAAGACAGGTCCTGCGCAGTAACTGGTGTTGTGACCTGCGAACTTATACTGTTGTCCAAACACCACTTCACTGGAAACACAGCACGTTAAGATCGGTTCCAAAGATAAATTGGATATCTCACGGTTTAGTCGGGGCATCGATGGAGCGAGTAGAACAATCGGAATATAGCGCAGATGCTCGAATTCACGTATACACTCCGTCTGTCAAGGCGGTGTCAGTAAAGCGGGGAGATTACAGTGTTAAAAAAAGAAGGAAGGACATACCACTGTCAAAGAATCCACGACGATGGTGTCGATGTGCGGGCACTTCTCCTTATCAGCCACCTCCCTTACTTCATGCACGACGTAGGGCCTGAGGCCAAGGTCTTTTATCCGGTCCACGACACCAGTAGAGTCAAATAGTGTATCAACGAAGAGAATGGTCCTCTTCGCAAAGGCGGTCATCTTGCCAAGTGTCGATTCCATCGTCGAATGGCTGATCTGGGAGGTAATGGTGAAGAAGAACTTGCTGCCCTTAGCCACCTCGCTTTCCACCCACATGTTGCCTTGCATGAGAGAGACGAGTCGTTTCGAAATCGAAAGTCCCAAACCAGTGCCACCGTATTCCTGTCATCGAGTTTTCAAGTCAGCCAACTTGTTCCGACACAAGAAGCAAGATGATAATAATAGGACGAAACAGATAAAAGCACATACTCGGGTTGTTGAGCCATCTGCTTGACAGAAAGTATCGAAGATCAGGTTGAGCTTGTCTTTGGCAATACCAATACCGGTGTCGGTGACACAGAACTCCAACGTGACGCTCTGGTCATCTAGAGCCAAGAGACGCGTGCTCAGAGCAACGTGGCCTTTCCGAGACGCTTTTGAGGGAGTGAATTTGATAGCATTGCCAACCAGATTGGTGATGACCTGTCGCAGCCGCAGCGAGTCACCGATGAGCTGATCCGGAATGTCTGGCTCGACGTCGTACGTCAGGTCTAAGTTGTTTTGCGAGGCGCGAACGACAAGAGTCTTGAGGATGCCGAAAACGGTTTGACGGAGGGAATACGAGACGGCTTCCATGGTCATGCGACCCGCTTCAACTATATGGAATCATAGTGGTTAACAAAAGTATGAATTTAGAGGGGAAAAAACTAACTCTTCGAAATATCCAAGATATCGTCGATGATCAACAGCAGAGACCTCGCCAAACTATGCACGAGCAGCAAACTCTCCCTCTGCGATCTGTTCAAATCGCTGTCAAGAGTCAACTCCGTCATTCCGATAATGCCATTCATCGGTGTCCTGAAAAAGTTCATTGGTAAGGTCAACGTCTACAGAAACAAGCAGCGACCAGCAAACACACCTAATCTCATGCGACATGTTCGCCAAAAACTCGCTCTTACTCCTATTCGCCAACTCAGCAGCCTCTCTGGCCGCTGTGTTCTTCTGAATACTGTCCCGCAAATTGAACACCATCTGATTGATCTGTGTCTTCAACGAGTCCATTTCTCCACTGGCCTCGACCGTGATGAACCGTGTAAAGTCGCCGTCCATAGCAGCAGCCGAGATCTGCGCGAATCCACGCACTTGCGTCGTCAAGTTTCCAGCCATGGTGTTCACAGACAGTCTAAAACACAGGAACGTCGTTAGTCAGCAGTTTGAACTCGAACGATGAATGGACGCACGTAATTTCCTGCCAGATACCCTGCACGTTGCCAACCTCGGCTTGGACACCGAGTTTTCCTTCAGTACCAACCTCACGAGCGACCTTCTTGACCTCGGCCGCGAATATGGCCAGTTGGTCGATCATGTCGTTGATGGTGTTCACCAAGCTTAACATTTCGCCAGAGACCGACACTCCAGTGATTTTCTGTGTCAAGTCTCCGCGGGCCACAGCAGTCTGTATGATGAAAGTCAGTGTTTGCTACGGAAATAAGTTTGCATCGACAACGAGGATGTTACTCACAGTAGCAACAGCGATAGTTCGCACTTGAAGAGTCAACTGCAGCACCAATCATCAACAACAATCCGAGGACGAGAGGGATAAACACACGTTGTTAGCCATGACGTTAACATTATCCGTCAAGTCCTTCCATGTACCGCCGACATTCGTCACCCGCGCCTGACCACCCAAACGACCCTCCGTACCGACCTCCCTGGCGACACGAGTAACCTCATCAGCGAACACGCTCAACGACTCCGTCATTCCATTCACGGTCTCCTTCAGCTCCAGAATCTCTCCACGGACATCGACTTCGATCTTCTTCGTCAAATCACCACCAGCGACAGCTTTGGTCACTTCTGCAATAGATCGGACTTGGTTCGTCAAATTCATAGCCATCAGGTTGACGTTGTCGGTAAGGACCTGCGTTCCATCGTAAACGCCTCCTGCATCACAGAATCCTGAGCAAGTACTCACCTTCCACATTCCTTGTACATCAGGAACGAACGCTTGGCCACCCAAAATACCCTCCGTGCCGACTTCCAGACTGACACGAGTGACTTCGTTGGCCAAAGTGCTCAGCTGAGCCACCATAGAGTTGACAGTCATCTTCAAGTCCAGCATCTCGCCTTGCACGTCGACATTGACCAGCTTGCCGAGGTCACCCAAGGCGACGGCCTTCGTGACCTCTGAGATAGACCGCACTTGATCGGTTAGATTAGAAGCCATTTTCTGTATTGGCGGATAAGGATAAGGCTAATCATAGAATGGGCTAGAGTGACGTACGTTGACATTCCGCGTCAAATCAGCCCATGTCCCTTGTACACCCTCGACCTTTGCTTGACCACCCAAAATACCCTGTGTTCCGACTTCCAAAGCTACTCTTGTCACCTCTGAAGCAAATGCAGATAATTGGTCCACCATTGAGTTAACCGTGCCTACAGACGAGCAACGTGGGTGAGTTAAAGACTCGTAGATATCATAAGAATCCGACAGAATTACCTTTCAAAGTCGACATCTCGCCCTCAACAGAAATTTCGATTTTCTGCGTCAAATCTCCTCGAGCGACGGCGGTCGTCACCACAGCGATAGACCGCACTTGATCTGTTAACGAAGAACACATCCGATTGACCTGCAACAGAGTTCAAAAAAAGACTGAGAAGTTTAACCCAAGATAGGGAACGTACATTCCGAACTAAATTCAGCCACACCCCTTCCACGTCCGGCACATGTGCTTGTCCCCCCAATTTACCTTGACTTCCGACTTCCAATGTGACACGAGTGACTTCCGCTGCAAGAGCTCGTAATCTAGACGAGTTTTTGTGTGAGCGCGGGTAAATAAGAATTTGAGGTCCAGAGCTTACCGAACAACCATTCCATTAACCGTATTCTTTAAATCCAGTATTTCACCTTGAGCATCCACCTCGATTTGTTTACTTAGATCGCCCAGTGCGACTGCCTTGGTTACTTTTGCGATAGACCTGACCTGTGACATCCGTTAGGCGATGTAAACATTGGACATGAAACAGACATACCTGAGATGTGAGATTGGCCGCTAATTTGTTGACGACACCAGTGAGTTCGCGCCATGTTCCTTCGACGTCTAGTACCAGAGCTTGACCACCGAGTTTACTGTGGGGTAATGCATCAGGAATAGGAGCACAAGATATGGAATTAACCAAATTAGGTCAAACGTGGGGTGGAGCAAATAATTGAAAGAAGCTCGGAATATATGGAATGGTTCCGATGGGGTGGCAACCAGGTGCTTCGCTTAACGGGAGGAACAAACCAAAGTGGAGATCACTTACCCCTCTGTCCCAACCTCCTGGGACACACGTGTAACTTCCTTTGCGAATTGTCCGAGTTTGTCGACCTAGTCATAATATCAGTCGTTGTCGACGGCAACAAGAAAGAGAGTAGAGCCTACCATAGTATTGATAACATCCTTGAGCTGAACCATAACCACGCCTTGAACAGGAACCGTAATTTTCTGACTGAGATCCCCTCGAGCAACAGCATTGCAAACCCGAGCAACGTCCTGCACTTGCGCCTTGAGAAGTTTCAGTTCCTCCACCGCACTCATCCCGCTCTCGAACGCAGCCGCAGCCAGTGGGCCCATCGGCAGGATCAGAGGGCTAGAGTTCAGAGGTACATTGTCGCCAGTCGTGTACAGCAGAAGTGGGTCCGAGATCGCTTTCCCGCAAGCATGGCAGTGCGCGTGAGCTGTCGGTGGTGCAGAGCTCCACCCCCCGTTCGCCTGAGCCTGCACGAGTGCTGCCTGGTGTGCCCTTATGTTTCCGTATGCCTGACTGAACACCTGCTTTGGGTCAATCGACGCCTGCAGTCCGTCGAGCGAGATCGTCATGTTCGTTCCATTTATCCGTGGCTTGATCGTCGTTGCCTCCACCTTTTTGTTGTTGTTGTTGTTCGGAGTGCTGTTCCCAGAGTTCTCTTCCAACTCCTTCTCTAGTTCCGCGACCTTTTCATCATCCTGTAGATAAAATCGATCAGTAATCATGCGATGTAATACTTTTAAAAAATCACCAGCTGGCTGCGTGCCCCTTTGAACTCGGAAACAATCTCTTCAGCAGCTCGCATCCTTCGTGCCATGACAGCAAGCGACCGTAAAATCGTTTCTGTTTGCCAATCTGAAGGTCCTTCATATTTCGGTATCGGTGCGCCTGGTAGTGGTCCTAGGTCGTACAGAGAAAGCAGAGCGACAAGATGGGATTTAAACGGGTCGCTCGTCGGAGCTGGCGTCGAGATCGTTACCTCCGGCGCTACATCTGGAGAATCCATGATAACGATGGTGGGAGAGCGGAAGAAAGAACAAAACGGCACCAACTCCCAGTTATTGCCACCACGTGATCACCGCCACGACCCTGGACAGCCCAAAAGCCCTCGAAGTTTAAAGGTAAACTGACAGTAATATTCAAAATTCGCGGAGGATGTTTCAGCAGCGAAGAATGGGAGGAGTATTTTCAATATTTTCTCAAAATTTACATGTGGAAGGGTGTTGATTTTTTTTGGTAATTCTCGAGAGGAGTCCTTGTGCACTCAAGGGATGTGGTACTGTATTGCTTAATTAGCAGACTTCTGTTGATTAGAATATCCGAATCTCAATGCAAATGTCAGGTGTAAGTGCAGGTGTAAGTGGGGCAAAAAGTACAGGTTTGCCGACGACAAAAGGGTGACTTGTCGATGATATCATGGTTTCCCAGTCAATGTCCATCCTGAGAAAGCCAATCATATCCCGAGATCAGATCAGACGGATGGCAAGTTGCAGCGTCGGCAGGGTATATTTTTGTCACATACAGACCGTATTCTCAGTTCCGACGTCTGGTGAGTTCCGAAAGATCTGGCCAAGTTGACCGGAAGGTTTTACCAATTTTTAATTGTACCACCGGAGGTCTAGGCGTGAAGGTGGAATGCATAGGTATTAACCTAGGTTAAAGCGTTCTGGCCAAAGCATCATAATTGGATTTATTAATAGTCTCCGACATTGGACCAATTGGACCTGTGATCATACGGAGTATTTGCTATTTACAGGCACTGAAGGACGGGCAGAGAAAAAGAAATCAAACCATCAAGTACTGCGACTTATCAATTCCTAGAAATGTTTGAGGGCAACATGCGGGACATACAGATTGAACAAGCACGGGCGCCTAAAATATGCTTTATCTTCAAGTCCCGAAAAGGTTGTTTAAATACGGCAGTCATTAAGCTGATTCCTTTACATTGGCTCTAAGTAGCCTCTGAAATCTGAAGGCAAGATTGAAAGACACAAAGTTTGAAAGTGCCAATTATTCACTGCATCTGTAAGGGATACAGGAGTGTGAGGCCGTCTCATATATAGGAAATTATTTTTATAACTTGTAATAAGAAACTGGGCCGAAATTGAATCGGCCTACAGCCGTCCTCAACTGAGCTCGAAAGTTGGAGTTTAAAAAGTGATGGAGCAGTAGGTAGCACGGAGTTCCTCAGGCATCCCTCAGGCATCCTCATGCATCGAAGTAGGCGCCTAAGTTCTAACAAGGGGGCACCGGGACTTCGTGCCTGACCCGGGGTAGGGGGGGGGGGGGTCGCCGAAGGGTTAGAAAAAAAATATTTAGGGGGTGGAACTTCAAAATTTGTGTACAAGTACCTGCCTACAATCAAAGTAGCAAGTAGCTATAGTACACCCCTGGACTGTTTTACCATGGGAAAAAGACCTAAAAGCCACTCATTTTTGATACCTCTTCCACAATCCCCTCGGCTTGAAAAAAATCTTAATAACTGGCCGGCAAGGCAAAACTTTAAAGAGTAAGCTTAACAGTGCGTTCTAATTTATTACAGATCCATCATACAGTCCAGGTCAGTCATTTCAGCCGTTCATGCTGTTGTAGCGCAAAGGGTGCCGCGCGGAGCCCCAAATGCGGGAAAAAACATACCGCTTTTGGACAAAAAACATACCCGATATGGGTTTTTGAGGTGGGTTGACAGGACCTTAGAGAAAAAAATCGACCCCGTGTCGTTTTTTGAATCTTGGTGCCCCATTGGCGCCTAAAAAAGTGAGCTCCCGAACCGGGCCGAAAACGGGATATCACGCGATCAGATAATGGTCTGACCGTGACACTGACAAGTTCGTGACTCATTCACCATCTTTTTGCTTTTTCATTATCTTTATTGCCTTCCTTGTATCTTTTTATATCACTGGAGTAATTTATGCAGTTCAGCTAACTCTGAACACCATCTCACGGGCCTCGCAGTTTGATTCATCTAGAAATTACAACAAAATTGCAATACAGACATGGTATGTTATTATTTCTCAACAGCCGATGTCTTTCCAATCATTTTCCAAGGCAGTGTGCACAGATTGCGGAGGAACCGTTATCGAGTATGATCAAGCGGCAGGAAATGGGTTCTGTGTTCAATGTGGAACCGTTGTAGAAGAAAATACCATCGTGAACGAGGTCGCGTTCGGAGAGACATCAAATGGAGCCGCAATGGTCCAAGGATCTTTCGTGGGACAGGGAGCTAGTATGTTCTTTTTACCTTCTACTCATTCAGGGTTAACGAAGGCTTTTTGTAACAATAGCTCATGCAAGAATGAGCGGTCCTTACGGGAATCGAGGGAGTAACGAATCAAGGGAACAAACGATTGCTAATGGTAAGTCGGGTTGTAATATTTCTTCCCGGAAGCAAGTCTAATACTTCTCTTCAAAAGCCAACAAAAAGATTCAAAACATCGCCAATGTTCTTCGTTTGTCCGAAGTCGTTTGTCTCGCAGCGACAAGGTTGTACACACTCGCCGTGGAACACAAGTTCACAAAGGGGCGTAAAAGTATGAACGTCGTGGCCGTCTGCTTGTATGTTGCCTGCCGACAAAAGGAAACACGCAACTACATGCTTATCGATTTCTCGGACCTCCTGCAGGTAAGATTGATGCGAAAACATTTCAAATTGCCATTTTCAAAGTTTAGTCTCGTAGGTCAACGTATTCGAACTTGGCCACACCTACTTGCAGCTTGTTCAAACCCTCAACCTGCGACTTCCTCTGGTTGATCCATCTCATTACATCTCCCGCTTCTCCGCACTCCTCGAATTCGGCGACGAAACGCACAAAGTCGCAACAGACGCTGTTCGGCTTGTTCAACGGTTTGACCGAGATTGGATGACGCGAGGTAGACGACCTGCTGGAATCTGCGGTGCGGCGCTTCTTCTCGCAGCGCGCATGAACAACTTCCGTAGATCGGTCGAAGAGATCGTTCAGGTCGTCAAGATCGCGGATACAACGTTGAAGAAACGGCTGGAGGAATTCAAGGCTACACCTAGTGGTGCTTTAACCCTGGCCGACTTTAGAAATGTTTGGCTAGACGAGGAAATGGACCCGCCTGCGTTCACGAAAGGGAAGGAGAAGGAAGAGGCAGATAGACTTGCTCTCGAGGAAGGAGGGGCTGAGGAGTCGCCAGTCAAAGGCAAGGGAAAGGGCAAGCTGAAGAAAAGCAGCAAAAAACGGAAAGGGAAGAGGAAACGAGGCGAAGAGACGGAAGACGAGGAACCGACAAGTGATGTCAACCCCACGCGGTTACCACTCGACCCGTCAATTTTAAACGACAGTATTCTAGCTGACGCGCTCGACCCTCCTTCACTTCTCCAACCCGCACCGATCGATAACAGCAACATTGATCCCGCTCTCCTAGAGCAATCAATACCCCGACAACCCACCATATCCAATTCATCCACTGTAACTCCAAGCCTTACCCCCCCTCCCACGACTCTATTTGACGAAACCGCATCTGAAGTTTTGGCAGAAGAAGTGTCGATATTTTTGCTCAACAGCCAAGGAGCAATGCTTTCAGAAGCCCTGGATGAGGCCGAGCAACGGCGGCTGAATCAAATTTCGGTTGTAGATGAGCTAACAGGTCTCAATGAAGAAGAATTGGACCGATTTTTACTGTCTGAAGAGGAAGTCAAAATCAAGGAACGCGTGTGGGTAGAGCTTAACAAAGACTACCTGGAAGCCATCGCAGGTGAGTGTCATTGTGCGAGCGGAACATAGGCTTCTGTATCCGCTAACAGATCTGAGCATTTTGCTGAATCTGTTTACGCCTCTGTCTAGCTAAAGGAGATCAAGAGAGCACCACGACTTCCAAGAGCAAGAAGGTTCGTCTCTCGGTTGTGACGGAATTTTTTCTTTCGGCATCTTTTGTGCTATTTATATCGCCTCATTCACCTCTTGAATCGTGACAGTCTTGCTAACCCTTCTTGTTTTCTTAGCGTAGGAAAACGAACCACAAACCAAGAGATGCGTCGTCTGCTGCAGGAGAAACGACCGCAGAGTCAGTTCGTGGCCTCCTCAAGAAAAATCCAAAATACAGCAAGCGCATCAACTACGATGCCCTCAAGGATCTTTTCGTGGAGAGCGGAGGCTTGCCGTCTATCGCAGCTACGATGACGACGGGCGACGACGACAAAGACGACGCCGACTTATATACTTTGGACGACGATAAGACCGATGCGGATGGAGCTCTGATGCCAACAGTCATCGTCGAAGAGGAGCCTGGAATCGTGGCTCTCAAACCTGCTGCCGAACCGACTAAGTCTCGAAAGAAGGGTGTATTGGCTCTGGATGATGTGGATATGGACGACGAGGCAAGCGATGACGAGAAGGACGACGATGTCGAGGGTTGGGAGGATGCATATGAGCAGGAAGTTTAATTTTTTTTTTGTTTAATGAACCATACCTGGGACTTGTTCAGGAAATTGTACCTGTACGCTTATATTCACAAGCACTGTTGATTACATAGCCTAAGTAGCACCAAAGACCAAATATATTTAGAGTCTTGACTTCTGGGTTTTACGATTTGCCTTCGTTCACCCAACCTCTACAGATTGAGTTCATTTGGCCATTGGTTTGGTACGGAGCAAGTAGTGACTGGATGATACGAAGACATACGTTCTGGGCATTACACATATGTATATAGATATTAAGGACCTGACTACGGGCGAAGTTAATTTAAAACGCGCAAATAAAGCGCGAAAATTGTCATATGAATGTCGAGAGAACTGATGGGATGGGAGATGCGATGAATGTCGATGAAGAATAATGCTATATACAAATGAAAAGGTGAAAAGTGAATATTTAGTTTGCGTTCTTCGATGGTGCTCCGATTAGGGTACGAGAGAACTCCTCTATGATTTCATCCGCGAGATCTCTGGGATATCGTCCGCAAGCGTTGTCTGCGCTGCGATCCATTGGGAAATTGCCAGAGTGAATCATCTGGCCAGAAGGGTCGTTCTTCAAAGAAAGAGGCCCAACAGGATAATAATTCTCGAGTGGATAAGGCAGGCTTGAGCGCGGCAGAGGGGGGAGGGTAGCATTGAAGGGATTTGTGAATCCTGGGTGAGACCGCAGCGTAGACTTGAGTCCTTTCTGGATACATTGTTAAATTTTTGGATTTCGAAAAAAATGCAGAAACTCACGGCGGACTGCGCCTCGGTCGAGCCTGGAAAATAGGGCTCGTACCAATCGCCCAACATCTGCTGCTCATATTCAGCGTTCTCCCATTCCGGTGGAACATCGTAGTCGGGGATCTGGTAGCGAATGGAAGACAGTCGTGGACCGCAAAACTTGCCATCGCCGCCGTCGTGTTCCAGCTTGACTTTGGGATCCTTGAACGGGTCCTGGCCAATACCCGGAATGATATCATCACCTTTTATCGCAACGGCGTAGGCCTGATTGGCTACCTCGTCCAAAGACTCTGGGTCTTGGAGATCGGCCTCCGAATCATAAGGAATCGACTGATAAAAAGTGACGCGGCTGGGACGGCGAGATAGATCGTCGCGGGTTTTCAATCGAGTTCCATATCCGTTTAGGCACTCTAAATTGACGTGAGGTACGTGCAGAGTTCCAGGGGGGCAGGAGGCAGCGCGTTGAAGAGCGAGGTAAAGAGCCTCGTCTAAAGTCAGTTCATCGTTCTGAACTTCGTGCGGAATATCATCCCCACGTCGAATCTTCTTCCTGTTTGACACGCCTGAGGAGAACTTATATCCCGGGTAGATTCTGTAGTGGTTTAGTTTCTCTTGCTCGGCCATTTTCGTCCACGGCTCCTTCTCCAACGCACTCATCTGTCTCCAGATTTTCCCGACAATGCGGGAAATATTGCGGTGATCATTCTCGACGGACTCTGGTATCTTCTTCTGCCGCACAAAATCGCATCGGAAAAGTATGAACGCGTTTCGCGGGCGAGGAATATGTCCAATTGGCTGTTTACGGGCGTGCGATTTCCTCGAATGATTTGGAGTCGAATAGGTAGGCTCGGGAAGAATTAGACTTGAGGCCGCCTCCAAACTGCGTGAGATGGAGACTCCATTTGTCCGGCCGTCGTGGTCTTCACCATCCATGGTCATCCCTTTGGCCTGATACAAGAGACACGGAAAAAGGGCGAAAGCGAGATCAGGACACGATTGATAAGCCCAGGAAAAGATAGTGGGAAGTCGATATGTCGAACACGATGCAAGACCGTTCCAGAAAGAAGCCTTCACGCGACCTTTAACACTGTTTAGCGCAGTACACGTTGCGGAGACCGGGTAAAAAACCGCACCAGCGAGACCGTTCCGACTAAAAGTCACTGAGTTGAAATTTGAACACAAGGTTGTGACGCCAGTGTCGTCCTGAGACAGGTCAAAGGGAAGGTCATCGCTAAGCTTCCTGACAGCATCGAACCAATTAACGTTGTTCAAAGGGGTTTGTAAAATTTGTTTCCTTCCGCCGTGAAGATAGAGATCGCATATCCAGATAAGATCCAAAGAGGTCCAAAGGAAACCCCAAAATTGGGTGAACGGCGATGTTCGTGA
The DNA here is from genome assembly GCA_023014345.1 of Galerina sulciceps. Lineage (NCBI taxonomy): Eukaryota > Fungi > Basidiomycota > Agaricomycetes > Agaricales > Galerinaceae > Galerina > Galerina sulciceps. The sequence continues at coordinate 685,358 of JAEDXJ010000001.1, forward strand.
TTAAAATGTTTTAAATCCAGCGGCACTGAAGAAATCCGCCAACGGTGCAGATGGTCAGTGAGGCTGTTGAGATGGTCCAGGTTTTGACATCATTTCCAATGTCCGCCCATTGTTCTCTTTTTCGGGAAAATTGGTTCCGGCGGCGCCCCTTGTCTCTACCCCTCAATAGCAGAAAAATAGTCAGTTTATTGGATTATTTGTGTTGATCGCCGCGCTGTGGCGATACCGTCGCAGATCGTTCTTCAGGAGTTGAGATCGGAGGCGTCGATAATATACGTAGGGGCCCTAAATGAACGGCTGCTATTGGTTGGACATGTAATAAGTGGCGACTCGGATATTTCAATGCTATTACCAGAAAATTGGTCAAGGGACCAGTCGACCAACCTCCTCTCCTAAAAATTCAAATCCTGAAAATTTGTCGTTTAAATTCGAAGGCTAGACCCAGCGCTGATACAGCCGTTAGAAATCACTTGTAGACCGACGATGGTCTTATTCAATATCAAGAACCTGCCTAAAAAATTATTTGAAGATAGATTCTCAAAAGGCGAGGAAAAATAGCTTATGTACGTGCAAAATAACCACCTCGAAGTGACATTCCTGTTCGTATGGCTCTCTTGATAAACACGGTGGAATGTCGGTAGGGAAGGATTTGGTTCTGCTCGTGCTTTAAAAGTTATAGCCGTTCTGCGAAGCTGTCCCTGACCGCACAGAATATATAGGCGATGTGGTCAATTGGAACTGACCAAGAATCGACAGCCCACCAAGATAAATAGGACTCTGTACAAATGGCCCGTAATATTTGCTAAAATTGGCCGCTCGCCGTTGTAAACGCTCTGGATGGGTCAATTTTATTCTACCTCCGTCAGACTTGGTACATGCGTTGATTAGACGGTGTAGGATATTAGTGTTACAAAAAATTTGGGGGGGATGGTCTTTGTACAAAGTTATAAGGAAAATCTATTTAGGGTGTACAAATGGCTGGTCAAATACTGTAGTATTGATGGCGATCTCTATCTAATCTAATACAGACTCGGGCAACTCGGCCCAGAGCTCACTACCAACGGTTCTCCCAGGCCCACGGTATGCAATGTCCGCACGAGATGGATGCCATTTGACTGCAGTTACAGTCCAAAGAAATGAAGACATTGAGTGCCCATCCGCGAGGCTTGACGGATTTGTTGAGTATTCTTTCGGCTTCTGGATTGATTGAGTAGCTGACGAAACAACGATAGTAAGATCTCTTGAGTCTCCATGTTTTGAATAATGTAGTCAAGAGCAAATATTCAATTGCGAAAACACTTCATGTTCAAGTTACGTAAACTCCGTTGGTCCTGGCGCGACTGGTATCTTTGGGACATTTACATGATTTTTAAAATATTCCATCATCTGAAGGGAAGAAGAAATGTTTTTACTGGGGAGGTCGGAAATTGCAAATCTCACAAAAAAGAAACAAATTCAGTACGTTGCCTTAATGCCAGTGTCTAGAGCTAGAACAGTAGATTAAGCATTTGTATTTGGAAGTGCGTTGAGGAATGCCAACATACTACATTTTTTAAGTTATATTCCACCAATGATATGTTTCCTTGTAGGTTCTAAGGGTTGCCTGAGGATGGGGGCAACCGCGAACCCAGTGTTCATAATTAGATCGACTGCATGAGCTTTCTATGTATTCTAGACTTCGGCAGGTAGAAAAAAGGTCTTGTATCACGTCGGGAAGATTTTCGAATGGTGGGGACGGGTAGCGTCGCTGAGTAAATTGACATTTTAAGATGAGTATCCGCAGGTTGGGAATACGTGTTAGTAGATAGAGCTCCTGAGAAACAGAAAACTGAGTAAGACGGCTGAACTGTGACGAAAAAAAAAAGTTGAAGATTGTTACCTCTTGGGATGGGTCAAACAGCTTTAAGATTTCGACTGACCACAGATGGTCGATGATCCTGATTAGGTCTGGCCTTCCGAACAATTGTAACCCTCCAAAAGAGAGGGTCTTGATGTTTCTAAACGACTGCGATAGATGACCGATGCCATTGTTCGAATCCAGTGGATGTGGGATCCAAGCCAATGCGGTAATGGTCCGTCCTGGAAGAAATGCTTCTATTGCACCTCTGTTGCCGCAAAGCAAATCAAGGTGAGGACATGTAGATGGGAGTATTAGAGACCTGTCTTCTTCAGTCCATTCCACGTTCAGCCGCTTTATTTTGGTCTGAACTCGGAGAAAATCGAGGAGCGTACGATCGTTGGTGTCATATGGACCCATGAGATCCAGTGCATCTAGCCGAAAAGGATATCGTCCATGGAAGCCCGTGGAAGAGGAGACCTCTGTTGTTTGAAAAGCGACAATTTTGAGATTTAGCATTCCTTCCATGGCAAGAACCAGTAGGTCCCACAGGCGTTGCCTCTCAGAGAAACGTATGCCATTCTGCGAGTAGCACCGGACCAACATCGCCCGTCGGGGAGACCCAATGATAGATGTAAGAAACTTGCTATGGGTAAGTTCGTTCGATATTGTCATGACCTCATAGAGCACCTGCTCTGCTTCAAGTTGAAAGATTTTAGACACCAACGATAGGGCACATAGATCCGCAGGATTTTCGAAGAGTTCCTGAATTATGGGGCGAAGGAGCTCTACTGGGAGGAAAGGATCAGCCATGACATACGATTGTTATGCAAAAATCCACCAAAATGCTTTATATGGGGAAAAAAGGCCACTTGATGATGTAGTCCCACTGCATCATCGACTCTTACCATATTTCAATGAACGAAGATCCTGAAGAAATGCCGAATCAAGAAAAAAGACCCCCCAGTTTGGGTACCGGCGACAAGTCGGTGCTAGCACTTGAGAGAAGCCTGAAGACCTGACGGGGATGACAGGGATACCCACAGTTGACGGCTGCCGACATTCGGCTACCTTGATGCTATGATGAAACTCTCATGTGTTGTAGTGTTGAGGCGAGGCGAGGTGGAGTGGCACCTTGCGTAACGAAGCTGCAATAGGCTTTAAATTAGAATTTATAGCCTAAGCTTTGTTTAATATGAAAAACAGGCCCGGAGGCCTCAAAATACATTGAAGCATTAGCGGTATAAATCTCTCTTGACAAACTTGGAAGCGGGGATGAAAAAGCAGAAGCATTGGACGCGGGAAGTCGCAGACCGCCTGTGCTATGGTGGTATCACGTGGCTGTTTGATGCGACCTTGCGTAAGTGACCTTGAACCACCTTGCTGTCCTGATATCAAGGCGAGGCGAGGTACACTTCACGGTCACCTCGCTACGCGGACAACACTAATGTGTTGAAACCACCAGGATGATATGGGTCGTCTATGGCTGTAATCGCATTTTTAGCCTGTAGAACGCCTCACAGACGGACGATTTAGCTTCATATCAGCCATTATCTGGTCCGCCATGTTAGTTGCTCCCCTCAATATCACTTTTTATGACGACGTACGGTACTTCCAGGCACTTCCGCTGTATGTTCAGCCTCAGGATATATGTCAGAGGTTTAACACTAATAGGTTAACGTTTAGTCGCCTGTGCAAACCCTCCGAGTCGTTATCGTCATCTCGCAACCAGCCCTTTCTGCTTACCATTGGCAGGGTGCAGGAGGACCCCGGTTTATTGCATGAACAGTCTCGATTTTTCCAAAATTTCGAAGACAATTTTTCTAAAGTTCGTAGCAGATGGTGGGCAATTGGTACGATTACGCGCCGTGGACAATTTTAGGGCGATTTTGAGGCTTTTAAAGCTTCGGGAGGCGAAATTTTGGGCCATCCGGACAAATTTTCGCAAATTTTCAGTCATAGACTCATAGGCCGGGTTCAATCCAGACAAAAACTGCGAAATGGCGTCCGGACAAAAACCTCGTTTTCGGGATCAGACCGTTTCCCCTATAGACCGGGGTCCTGGTGCAGGTTTCTAAAAACGCAAACATGGGCTCTGGAAGCAGTATTTAAGCTTAACACGTGCGTCTAATTCTGGTTCGCTTGAAAGCACATGAAGGTTGTCAAATGACATGATCACCAGAATAGCAGTTCCATCACGACCGTCCATTTTATAAACATAGGACTCGTACTTGATCGTTTCCCATTCTCTCTTACAACATATTTTTCGTGCTCTGAACAGCATGCCCACATTCCTTAGGTTCTTTGGCGTTCTTTGCGCGTTGGGAGCTGCGGTCGCTTCCTCAATACCGTCGCGCAGGTAATTGTCTTCATTTCGAACCTTGAATTCACCTCGCTCATTCAATTATAGAGCAACTGTATGTAATGGCCACGCCGAACTTTGTAACCGTATCTACTCGAATGTCACGGTCGTTGGCGCACACGATTCTTTTGCGTTCAGCAGTGACCCTCTGGCCTGTAAGTTTCTTGTGTCGTCGACAATTGAACCGTAATTCCTCAAATTTTTCCAATCGCAGTGGCACGAGATCAGGAGATCAACATCACTGCTCAACTTAATCTTGGAGTCCGCCTTCTTCAGGCCCAATCACACGTGTTCGTCTTCATTTGAGATGGACCCTTCTTCCGCTGCGTATTGAAGTTGTTTTGTCTTTAGCAACCAGTTGGACAAGCGGTTACACTTCTGCCATACAAGTGAGTAAACCAAGCGAAAAAACTGTCTCCTTGTTGATCGAATTCTTTAGGCTGCGTAAGGTCATCGTCGACGTCCAAAAGTTCCAACACCTCTGACGACAAAATAGTTTCTTTTTGACGGAGGAAAAGTGGTGGACTATCTCAAAACCGTGAAGGCTTGGTTAGATGTTACGAGTCCGACGAAGGAGGACTCGTTTACATAATCTCCAGACCAGGCCATATTTTGGCGAGGGAACGTTTAAGACGCCGGTAACTCCCGTGATGGAATTACATAAGCGTCGCCACTTCTTTCCGATCTCGCCGGCTCTGGTTGATTTTCGTCGTCTCACCTCCTTGTCTTTCAACTACGTTCAATATAACTCATATGATGAGGAAGTCGAGAAACGCGACTACCGTGGCATTCTCCAAAGCACCAGTGTGACAGGTATTTCGCCCCCCCCACCCCCACGTGTCCTCCTGATTTGGTCAATGCGAACAGCCCACAACGACCGCGAAAATGTCTGCATAAACAAGAGGCGCCACGTTAGGCATAGGGCACCTGTAATCAGCATGAGTGAGGAAAAAGCCGCCAATGATAGCAGGTACGCACACCCGCTGCTTTTTCCGCACCACTGTGTTATTAACCTGTCTACAGTGTTTACAAGACCCGCATTTCCGCCACGACGTGCAGCGACCAGTAATTCTCGCTTTCATTGGGGTGAGCATGCGGTAGTCGCAAATCCGTCACCGCCCTCTTGTTTGCCACCGCGTTGCAGAGTGCCTGCGACTGCCCACTGCGGTCCTTCCAACCTCGTATGAGCAACCAATTCATCGTTGATGACCACCGTCTGCATCCTGCAACTTCCGCAGCTCCCGTTCGCGGTCGATGAGGCCCCTCCGCCGCCTCATTCCAAGACACCTCCTCGTTATTTTGCGCTACATCCTCTGCCATTCTGCGGTAAGGACGCCGCGGCAGGTACTGTGGTGGTGGTATTCGCCAGTGCCGGGACCCCGCCCTCACGCTCTCACATCAATGCATGAGCGTCAAGGCCTGCAACCTTGCCTTATCCCCCATCCTTTCGTACCGCGAGGCTCGTTTGCAACCACTACGCCATGCACCTGCGCCTCCAGGACTCAATGCCACCTATTCACATTTCTGATCAATAGACCGTGCATCAACCCTCCCGCAACGCCTATTCGCGGCAGCCAACGTGCAGCTTCCGCGGCCTCGCACCCTTGCCAGCATACCCCCTTGGAACCCATTTGCATCCATGGGGATCTTTTCCTCATGCAGCTTTTCAAACTCATGTGGTTGCTTGTGTTGTTGTTCAATGGTATGAACGCTGGGCTCTTTATCTACCTTTCATAATGTTATTCGTAGACATCTATGTTCATATTTAAATTAGGACTCGTCTCTGCCATGCGAATAGCACTGGCTTACACTAGCCAAGTTAATCCTAACGAAGTTCTCACTCTTTTGTTCACCAATCCCGAAGGACAGTCGGTCAGCACTGTTTGGAAACCTGCTTTTGATGCTGCCGGTATGTCTTTAGCCTTCGCCTTCGTGTGGAGAATGGAAATTCAGATAGACTCGTTGCAGGTATCACGCCCTTGGTTTACGTCCCACCCTCTGTCCCTGTCAAGAATTCGGATTGGCCAACACTTGGGCAGCTCATCGACAGCGGAAAAAGAGTAGTGGTATTCCTTGACTCTGGCGCTGACACCTCGTCGGTCAATTTCATCTTGCCCGAATTCCAAATGGTACTTTCTATTCTATTTTGTACAAGCTCCCGTCCATCTAACACGAGAATCATAAGATATGGGAAACACCATTCTCCGTTACCAATGCCTCCTTCCCATGTTCAGTCGACAGGATCAAAGGCCCGTTGGGGACAGCTGATCATTCGTACATGATCAACCATTCTCTGAACACGAACATTATACCCATTGGAGATGTTTTGTTTACTTGTCGCTCTTTTGCACGTGTACATAGTTTGATTAATAAACTGGTTTTTCTCGTTCCTCGTACTTCTTGCAAGGCACATTAGATGTTTTAGACTTTCTTTTCAGGCACGAATCACTAAAAAGTGGATTTTTTTGAAAGTAGACTAACTATAAACGTACTAGCGCGTAAAAAAACTGCAAGTTTTCGACTCACTGTCCCCTCTTTTTATTCGTACCAGCAGAGGTTCTCCCACCCCGAAGGGCAGGAAAACAGTGTGGCGGGTGAGGGTACCCGCCACGAAGAGGAGTAAGGGAGAAGGTAAGGGATTGGGAGTGTAGAGAGAATCTTGAGTCCAAAATGACTGCGAATGTGTGTAGAGAGTCGGGGTGAGGGGAATGAAATGATCCAACTGAATGCGGAGTACCTTGGAATGATTCAAGGCCTTCGAAAAACTAAGAGAGTAGCACGAAACTCACCTAATCCACTCCTCGTACTCAACAAGACCCTCTCCTCGAAGACCTAAACCCTTCCATGGAACTCCCGCTGATTTCAACTACAAACTGTACGTGAACATCAAAATCGAATGGAAAGGAAGAATGGGTTACATACATTATGTAGCCTTTCCCGGGAGTTTGTATTTCCAATCTGATTTTGCAACGACCTGCCAAAGGTACGAAAACGTGGGTGGGCGTGATCATCGAGGGATGATCCATGAGTCTCTGCCGAAATGGATGTTAATAACGCCACGATAAGAAATGTAATATCGAACGCACCAAACCACAATTTCACAGTTTGCCGGAACTCCTAAACTGTTCTTGAACACGCAAGACACGGGGTCGCAAGCAAAGGAGAGAATCGCCAACCATGAGTCTCTGTCAAAATGTACGTTAGTAACCCCACAATAAAGAATGTACATAATATCAAACCTACCATCGAATGAACCCCAATCCCATCAATCGCCGGAACTCCAAATATCAAATTAGATTTATTGACAGCGTCCTTAAGATACGCAGATCGTTGAACACACAAGAACTGGGAAAGTAATCGAAAGGGAGAACCACTGTAAATCCTACACCAGTTAATCTTAACCTAAAGCCTGAACGAAAAGACCGCAGCTAAACGTACTTAAAGACAACCAACACTTCACAGCGATCCCCGGAACCCCAGATATCAAGTCAGATTTTCAGGGACTGCGGCAAACAGTTAGAAAAACGCAGCAGTGATTGTGGAAGAACTCCATACATACCTCCATGTCATCGCGTTTACCGGAACCCCAAATATCAAATCAGAACTTTCAACCTCATCTCAGACGCCTCGCTGCGCGACAGAGCTTCATGGCATTCTTCCTATCGCGCTGTATCCGATTTCGAGCCTGGATATTGACTCAGAATATATAATGCACGTCTGATACCTTGAAAACTTACAACATGGCTCCAGCGCACACCTTCCCGGAACCCCAAATATCAAATTCAACCTCCCATCGTGTCGCCAGCTAAGAAAGTAGTCAGAATACCGATGGAAAACAAAAGACTCATACCCACACATACCTTCTGCACCGTTTTCCGGAACTCCAAAAATCAAATAAAAATCTTCAGGCCCACGGAAGTGACGGAACTATAAAAGGAGGTCAGAATAGCATAGCCTGCATACTCGAGAGAGATACTGACATAGAATTCAAGGTGAAAAACGTCGCCGGCATGATGGTCAAGAGCAAAGACAGATGTGACTGTTTGGCGAACTGTCATCAATGACCAAATAGAACAGATAAGATGATGATCGCACCATGCTCAACAACAAGACGGAATACTGCCATAATGCAGGCATGGGGATGGAATGGGGATCGGAAACCTACTCAGATACGTGCCCACCTTTATATGATTTTTTAGTCAAGCTTACCAAATCCTACAGAACCGAACAAGTCTCAACTTCTGACATCTTTTCGGTGGCTCATTGAGTCATTGGCTTGCTTCGAACTTCTGGTCTGATCGGTTTTCTCAATAGGTCAGTACTAAGTGTCGCTAGTGAGGCTGAGAGCACGGCATCTGAATTCTAAGTTCACACCCTTAAGTTAAGAGGACCCTGCATTTGCAGTGACCCGAATTATAAGCCCCAAATGTATCTCAGATTAATCCCTAAGCTGTTGGTTATTCAGTGCCCAAATCTCCAGTCCCAGGTCCCTTAGGAAGATTTATTTGGTAGAATATTTTCTAACAAATAAACCTCCCTGAGAGACATGGAATTGGAATTATCCTCAGGACCTCTCTGGACTCAAGCTCTTGGAAGAGAAATGTATTTCAGACAGATGACTTCAGGGAACCGAATTGGATGCAAAGTCAAGCAGAAATATGGCATGTACCTTTCCTAGTCAAATTTTCCATCACTGATTGCTCTGCTATGATGATCGGAATTTTAGACTTTAGCATGCTGCGTGCACCCGCCGTCAACTGCCATATCTGATCAAGGTGCTACACAGTCCCAAATCGGATTAGAAATCAAAAGCGCCAGGGATTCAGTGTACGTACCTTGCCTTCGTCTCTTTCCTTCCAGATCTCTTTGATCATGATTGATTCCAGCGAATGAATACCACTTTCACAGTGCCTTCAAGCGCATTCTACAAGTACACACGGTCACCAGATCGTAACTTCTTCTTTTAGAAGTTGCTCGCCGACACTTCAGATAGCCGCTGAAGTGTTCAATCACCAGTAAACTACATGGGCAACTAAAGCAGATTTAATTATTGGTATTTTATGGACACAAGGACCCAAATTTAAGGCATAAAAGCGCTTGATAAGCGCACAATTCAATCTTGAAAGGACTCCGGAAATGACCTTCGAAAACAACTGAAGAAATTCCTCTCGCAAAGCACAATTAACTCACATTACCGTATTGCAAAAATTAAATGGCGTGCAAGTAAATCGGGCCTTTATCTTTCCCAGAGCTTGGCGGGAATATTCGCGTCGGAGGAATGGAGTACAACAGGTCTCGAGCGAAGCCGAAGCGGATCACACGACATGACCCTCTCCTCCATCCCCAATTCGATGTTGTCACTCAAATAAATGCCTCTATGTTATTCGGGTTTTTGTCTAGTCTATTCGGCTTTCTTTTAGGCCAGGGTCCTGTCAATTTATATCAATCAGCGCGTTCGTAGCGCGCCTTGCGAGACATGCAAAACCGGAGCGCACAACTGTGTGTCCGTCGGCTGCGGTGAAAAATAGCTCCTCCCATCTGTTAACGAGCTTAAAATGACGGGTATTTATTATAATAGGTTTCCTATTTGAATTTGACAACACGAAGAGTTTATTATGCAGCGCAATCCGGAGCGCCTTCAAAATGTTATTAAGCCCGGAACGCTCAAGATTCAAGTTTACAATCAAAGTAGAAATAAAAATAATAAAGGAACCTATAATTAAACCTCTTAAACCTCTCCCAAACAGTGGAACAGGCAAGGTATCAAAATTGTGCAGTAGATTTCCCGACATCAAGACATCGCATCACGCGTCCGTCGCCTCTCCTCCGTCCCCGTTTCTCAATCTCACGGCGGAAAAAAAATGCATGCTTCTAGCTAGCTACAGCTAGTGTTATTCGGCTCTTTGCTTAACGTTATTTCGCAATTTGTTGTGGCGTAAGTAGAAACGCGGAGCGAGCGAGAAGCTGACTAGCGGGAACGAACCCTCCCATTCCTCCCGCATTTTCAAACGTACTCATTTGACCTATCTTCCTGGTTTCAGACCTCTTTTGAGACATGAGGTAGGCCATGTATCTATTTATAATAATTTTGCGCCCGCGGTCGCCCCGTACGAGAGGTGAGCAAGCGGTAGATCCAAAGCGCCGGACGAGCGCTTAATTGTGGTCTACTCTCGTTTAGCCCTCGCGTTCAGCGGAAACAAAATAAAATAAATACAGAAAGTATTTATAAATTATTAAACTAGCTTACACATTAATAGCACGGCGTAAGTGCTTCGGGGCAAGTAGACACCACGCCAGCGGACGGCGGACAATACATGACACCTTCTCCTCCGTCCCCGTTTCTCCGTTCTTTCGCGAATTAACAGCCCTGTTTTTTTCGCGCTTCTACTCCACTTATTCGGCTCTTCGGTTCCATCTAGCTCAGGGTACTTTCTTGGCCCAGCTAGCGGTGTCAGTCGAGAAGGCGAACCAGTGCAAGTGGATGCAGGTTTCCGGGGTTTGAAGCAGCGGTTGTAAAATACATTCGCCTCCGTTTCCGCTTCCACCGCTTGAGAAGGGCTCTTCCGTAGTTCGGCTCCTTTATTTTCCTGGTCTAGTAGGAAGGCAGAAGTGCGCTAGCAATTGAATCGCTGAGAGAACTGCGCAAAATCGGCGCTGAGAGCAGGATACCACCGGAATCACCTGGGTGCAATGTTCGTAATTCAATTCAAGTTATCATGAGGATTTCTGGGTACGCGTTGGGTGAAGCACTGAGATGTGAGTGTCTCTGAGTTTGTTGAAAATTCTTTCATGACCAGTATGGATATTGGAGGAAAACGTTGAAAGAAACGAGCGTCATCTTTTCGGCGCTTAATCAATTCGCATCCTTATTTCAATTTAAATACCTAGTTAAACAGATATCTATCTTCCCAATAGTCTAGCCATCCGGATTACCTGCACGACGTGTGGACGAGATGGATCTCTGGAATAGTAATGGAGGTAACGGCTCGGAGGTTAGTTGGAATTACGTTCGGACGAGACGAGTTGTTGGTCCAACCAGGGTCCGACATCTCGATTCACCGCTTATCCGAATTCGAACTTCCAATGCAATATCCCCTAAACATATGTATTTCGGGTACCGAATACAGGACTTCTGAGATGTATATAAGGAGGGTAGGATTCAGCACTGAAGTCCTCATCCCCTCTTCTCTCCTCTCCTCTCCTCACATCCTATCCTCTCCCTCTCTTCGCCTCCTCTCTTCTACGAAATCTACACACGCCATTGGCCATCGAGTACCTCGCTCGCCCATCGCGCTCGCTCGTTCCCAACGTCGCCGACCGCTGTTCTCGCTCTTCGAGTTTTCGTGAGTGAAGCCAACGAGTCTCGAATTGAATTCCTGCACTAACAATATCCCGTCTAGGAAACCTTCGTCAACAATCCCTGGAGGTAAGTAAGCGAATTGAAACGTACCTCTGCCAATTTCTAACCCGTCTCCTTGCTTGCAGCCGACCTTCACGATCACTGCTCCTTCCAGGTAAGCAGTCTTTCCCGCATGCTTGCAGCAGCGTACTTTGACATCGCTTCGTATTCAGGCGCTGCAAAAACGGACAAGGTAAGCACACTATCCAAACCTCAAACACCCGACACAGTTACCGAACCCAATTCCCCATAACCCAGCCCGCCATCGCCTCAAACGCTCACAACGCCGAACGTGGTCGTCGTCATCGTAAACCAACCCCTCACTCCGTCGTTAACTCATAGCTAAATCGCGTCTTCCTCCTGGCCAACCTGTACTGAGGAAGGATAGGTAAGTAAAGCATCCCACTCCCGAATCAATGACCACTAACCTCAGTCGTATACGCCAGAACCATCGACGCGACGAAAACGACGATGCAGTCATCGCCGTCGCTTTCGACACACGCTCGGCCTCTCGTCCGTCCCCGACTCGCGGTGCGAGTGTTCGTCGTAGGAGCCCACGGTAAGCCCTGATCCCCTCTCTCGACGCCAGCATCCTCCTGACCCCTTCGCCTTGCGTCTCCGCATTCGCACTTCGTTCGCAGCAGAAGATGAGCAGAGAAGAGAGCGAGACGGCCCAATCCCGCCGAATCCGACAGAGAGGAGAGGAGAGGAGAGAAGAGAAGAGAGAAGAGGCAGGCAGGCGGCTGACACCGCAGACGATGACGAGGACGACAGGCCAAAGACGAACGGGCAGCCATGCATGCTGGAACTCGGTGAGTACATCCCTGCACCCCTCTGAACGTTGTACGCGGCTAATCATTCTCTAGTCGACGAGGAGGTTGATGGTCGGGGGTCCACGTTGAGCACAAAACACGGTGGCGGGGGCGGGGGGTGATACGAGAGTTGCATGACGAGGAGGGACACGGTGGTGCTGCTGGCATCCCACTCTGACTGGCAAGTTTCCTCTGCCTTCGACTCTCGAATGCCCGCCTCACCCACCTCTCCTAACCCGAAAGAACGACGCGATACGTCGACGAACACGAACGCGAGCTTCGCGGATGACCCGAACGACGAGGAGGAGGAGGAGGAAGCAGGGTATAGAACCACCACGACGACGAAATACGAACGGCGAACGAGCAGACGGCGGGTACGAACATCTCGGGGCACTGGTAAGCTTCCCCCTCCCCCTTTCGAAGCTCGAATCGTCTCCTCATGCCCACCCTCTCTCCTCCTGTTCATCCCAGGCCCACGAGTTGAGAGTCGAGTACACCGAGTACGCGCAAGCACTCGCACTCGCGGTACAAGTAGTCCATGGTCGAATCCTCCAAGAGTCCGCCCGCCGTCCGACGTCGACTTGCTTCCCGCGGCTGCTCGCGACCGTTGGGCGGGTGGTGCTGCGCGAGCTGCAGATGGAAATGGAGATGGAGGTGGAAATGGAGATGGAGGTGGAAATGGAGATGGAGGTGTGGAGATGGAGATGGAGATGGAAAAGGAAAAGGAGATGGAGGGCGGGTATAACGGTTCGTGGTGTTCGCATGAACGGTGAGTTTCCCCTCCTCGCTCTCCTTCGCTGCTCGTGCCCTCGTCCTCATCTCCTCAACCCAGGCCCGCGAGTCCGCCGCGCAGGCACTCGCACTCGCACTCGCACTCGAAATGCAAGTAGTCCATGGGCGAATCCTCGTTGGCTACGTCCTTCGAGTGCTTCTGCGCCAGCTGTGCTCGTGCTCGTCGACTCGCTCCCCGCGGCTCCTCTTGTTCGTGTCCGTGCTTGTCCACCAGCTTCCCGCGGCGCCTCGTTCGCAGGCTGGTCGGCACGTCTTCGTGCCTCATTTCGCGAATACGAACGTCGCAGCTGCTGCTTCTCGAGTCGTCGGCACTTGAGGTGCAAGTAGTCCATGGGCGACTCCTTGTCTTCGTTCACCGCGATCTTCGGGTGCTCGTGGTGCCGTCGTGCCTGTGCTCGTCGACTCGTTACGCGGCTGCTCGTTGGCTGTGTGGAGCAGCGGGCTTGTTGTCCACGTTGTGTTGTTCTGGACCACACGAGGGGTCGAACGAACGATGGAGGAAGCAGCGGTGAGGATGAAGGAAGATGGAAGGAGAGAAAGGGAGAGGAGAAATGAGAGGTAACTCCTCCAATCCTTCGTCGAGCACGAGCCCTGTTCACCTCGTTTCGTGTTCGTTACAGGGATGGTGTGTGCGTAGGTCGAAGGATTTGGAATGGCAAGCGGTGCAGTGTTGGCTGCTGCCGCTGGAGATGATGACTGGGTCATACGCCCTCTCTCCTCTATGCTGCCTTCCTCAATATATGCCTTCGTCCTCGTCGTGCAGACGTTGTGCGAGCGTGAACTCTTCAGCAGACGAGAAGTAGTGGGCGAAGTTGGATGGTAGAATCAGAGGGGAAGGTTGGGGTTGGGTTTTGAAGTTTAGGTCATCGTAATACTTCAACTTCCAGCATCGTTCTTATGTTGCTGGTGTCTAGATCATCTCGGAAGGTTAGTGGAACGAAAACACATCACGATAACTCGTACTGACCTGTCTTTCCATATGCCTAACCTGATTCCTCGCCATCGCCGTCGTCGCCGTGATGCTCGAGATGTTTCTAAAATGTCCGCTGCCACGGTAGATGAGGATTGGGGTAGGGTTTTGGAAGTTCACGGCGTCGCGGGTGGGTTAGTCGTTGTATTGTATGGATTTCCGGTAATCATCTTATGTTCCTGGTGTCTAGAACCCTATGGAAAGTAAGTAGATGAAGGTGCATTACAGTAAACTGAACTGACCATTTGTAGGACCGACAGTCATGCCTCGACGTCCTGTGTTGACGTTCATCTATGATAAAGTAAGTAATTAGAAACAATACTTCGAAATAGTTTACTTACCAGAGCCTCTTCGTGTCCCACAGACTATATGCACGCTCTAACATTGGTCGTTGGGCTTCGAGTTCAGAGCCTGGAGGGATGGTAAGTAAAGAGTCTATAGATCCGTGTACCTTGCTGACCTTGTGTGTGGATAGATTCCAATGGCGAACGGTCCAAGACAGGCGAGAGGATGGAGCGGAGGGAGAGAGGAAAGGCACAAGACGATGTTGGGGAGAACGCAACAACGTCGAAACGGAGTTGACGTCGAGGATGGGACGCGAGGAAAAGGGAAAGGTTCGTTGAGCGTTTGAGAGAGAGCTGACGGATAGGAAGTAGGTTGAGAAGGACCAGCGATTGCGTCATCGACGACCCATCGGGCTAATGTTGCTGTCATCAAGGTGACTCAAGTCTCAAGGTGTCCTGATATCAAGGCGAGGCGAGGTACACTTCACGGTCACCTCGGTACGCAGACAACACTAATGTGTTGAAACCACCAGGATGATATGGGTCGCTTTAGTCGCCTGTGCAAACCCTCCGAGTCGTTATCGTCATCTCGCAACCAGCTCTTTCTGCTTACCATTGGCAGGGTGCAGCACTGCAGGTTTCTAAAAACGCAATCATGGGCTCTGGAAGCAGTACTTCAGCTTAACACGTGCGTCTAATTCTGGTTCACTTGGGAGCACATGAAGGTTGTCAAATGACATGATCACCAGAATAGCAGTTCCATCACGACCGTCCATTTTATAAACATAGGACTCGTACTTGATCGTTTCCCATTCTCTCTTACAACATATTTTTCGTGCTCTGAACAGCATGCCCACATTCCTTAGGTTCTTTGGCGTTCTTTGCGCGTTGGGAGCTGCGGTCGCTTCCTCAATACCGTCGCGCAGGTAAGTGTCTTCATTTCGAACCTTGAATTCACCTCACTCATTCAATTAAAGAGCAACTGTATGTAATGGCCACGCCGAACTTTGTAACCGTATCTACTCGAATGTCACGGTCGTTGGCGCACACGATTCTTTTGCGTTCAGCAGTGACCCTCTGGCCTGTAAGTTTCTTGTGTCGTCGACAGTTGAACCGTAATTCCTCAAATTTTTCCAATCGCAGTGGCACGAGATCAGGAGATCAACATCACCGCTCAACTTAATCTTGGAATTCGCCTTCTTCAGGCCCAATCACACATGTTCGTCTTCATATGAGACGGACCCTTCTTCTGCTGCGTATTGACGTTGTTTTGTCTTTAGCAACCAGTTGGACAAGCAGTTACACTTCTGCCATACAAGTGAGTAAACCAAGCGAAAAAACTGTCTCCTTGTTGATCGAATTCTTTAGGCTGCGTAAGGTCATCGTCGACGTCCAAAAGTTCCAACACCTCTGACGACAAAATAGTTTCTTTTTGACGGAGGAAAAGTGGTGGACTATCTTAAAACCGTGAAGGCTTGGTTAGATGTTAATCCTAACGAAGTTCTCACTCTTTTGTTCACCAATCCCGAAGGACAGTCGGTCAGCACTGTTTGGAAACCTGCTTTTGATGCTGCCGGTAAGTCCTTAGCCTTCGCCTTCGTGTGGAGAATGGAAATTCAGATAGACTCGTTGCAGGTATCACGCCCTTGGTTTACGTCCCACCCTCTGTCCCTGTCAAGAATTCGGATTGGCCAACACTTGGGCAGCTCATCGACAGCGGAAAAAGAGTAGTGGTATTCCTTGACTCTGGCGCTGACACCTCGTCGGTCAATTTCATCTTGCCCGAATTCCAAATGGTACTTTCTATTCTATTTTGTACAAGCTCCCGTCCATCTAACACGAGAATCATAAGATATGGGAAACACCATTCTCCGTTACCAATGCCTCCTTCCCATGTTCAGTCGACAGGATCAAAGGCCCGTTGGGGACAGCTGATCATTCGTACATGATCAACCATTCTCTGAACACGAACATTATACCCATTGGAGATGTTTTGTTTACTTGTCGCTCTTTTGCACGTGTACATAGTTTGATTAATAAACTGGTTTTTCTCGTTCCTCGTACTTCTTGCAAGGCACATTAGATGTTTTAGACTTTCTTTTCAGGCACGAATCACTAAAAAGTGGATTTTTTTGAAAGTAGACTAACTATAAACGTACTAGCGCGTAAAAAAACTGCAAGTTTTCGACTCACTGTCCCCTCTTTTTATTCGTACCAGCAGAGGTTCTCCCACCCCGAAGGGCAGGAAAACAGTGTGGCGGGTGAGGGTACCCGCCACGAAGAGGAGTAAGGGAGAAGGTAAGGGATTGGGAGTGTAGAGAGAATCTTGAGTCCAAAATGACTGCGAATGTGTGTAGAGAGTCGGGGTGAGGGGAATGAAATGATCCAACTGAATGCGGAGTACCTTGGAATGATTCAAGGCCTTCGAAAAACTAAGAGAGTAGCACGAAACTCACCTAATCCACTCCTCGTACTCAACAAGACCCTCTCCTCGAAGACCTAAACCCTTCCATGGAACTCCCGCTGATTTCAACTACAAACTGTACGTGAACATCAAAATCGAATGGAAAGGAAGAATGGGTTACATACATTATGTAGCCTTTCCCGGGAGTTTGTATTTCCAATCTGATTTTGCAACGACCTGCCAAAGGTACGAAAACGTGGGTGGGCGTGATCATCGAGGGATGATCCATGAGTCTCTGCCGAAATGGATGTTAATAACGCCACGATAAGAAATGTAATATCGAACGCACCAAACCACAATTTCACAGTTTGCCGGAACTCCTAAACTGTTCTTGAACACGCAAGACACGGGGTCGCAAGCAAAGGAGAGAATCGCCAACCATGAGTCTCTGTCAAAATGTACGTTAGTAACCCCACAATAAAGAATGTACATAATATCAAACCTACCATCGAATGAACCCCAATCCCATCAATCGCCGGAACTCCAAATATCAAATTAGATTTATTGACAGCGTCCTTAAGATACGCAGATCGTTGAACACACAAGAACTGGGAAAGTAATCGAAAGGGAGAACCACTGTAAATCCTACACCAGTTAATCTTAACCTAAAGCCTGAACGAAAAGACCGCAGCTAAACGTACTTAAAGACAACCAACACTTCACAGCGATCCCCGGAACCCCAGATATCAAGTCAGATTTTCAGGGACTGCGGCAAACAGTTAGAAAAACGCAGCAGTGATTGTGGAAGAACTCCATACATACCTCCATGTCATCGCGTTTACCGGAACCCCAAATATCAAATCAGAACTTTCAACCTCATCTCAGACGCCTCGCTGCGCGACAGAGCTTCATGGCATTCTTCCTATCGCGCTGTATCCGATTTCGAGCCTGGATATTGACTCAGAATATATAATGCACGTCTGATACCTTGAAAACTTACAACATGGCTCCAGCGCACACCTTCCCGGAACCCCAAATATCAAATTCAACCTCCCATCGTGTCGCCAGCTAAGAAAGTAGTCAGAATACCGATGGAAAACAAAAGACTCATACCCACACATACCTTCTGCACCGTTTTCCGGAACTCCAAAAATCAAATAAAAATCTTCAGGCCCACGGAAGTGACGGAACTATAAAAGGAGGTCAGAATAGCATAGCCTGCATACTCGAGAGAGATACTGACATAGAATTCAAGGTGAAAAACGTCGCCGGCATGATGGTCAAGAGCAAAGACAGATGTGACTGTTTGGCGAACTGTCATCAATGACCAAATAGAACAGATAAGATGATGATCGCACCATGCTCAACAACAAGACGGAATACTGCCATAATGCAGGCATGGGGATGGAATGGGGATCGGAAACCTACTCAGATACGTGCCCACCTTTATATGATTTTTTAGTCAAGCTTACCAAATCCTACAGAACCGAACAAGTCTCAACTTCTGACATCTTTTCGGTGGCTCATTGAGTCATTGGCTTGCTTCGAACTTCTGGTCTGATCGGTTTTCTCAATAGGTCAGTACTAAGTGTCGCTAGTGAGGCTGAGAGCACGGCATCTGAATTCTAAGTTCACACCCTTAAGTTAAGAGGACCCTGCATTTGCAGTGACCCGAATTATAAGCCCCAAATGTATCTCAGATTAATCCCTAAGCTGTTGGTTATTCAGTGCCCAAATCTCCAGTCCCAGGTCCCTTAGGAAGATTTATTTGGTAGAATATTTTCTAACAAATAAACCTCCCTGAGAGACATGGAATTGGAATTATCCTCAGGACCTCTCTGGACTCAAGCTCTTGGAAGAGAAATGTATTTCAGACAGATGACTTCAGGGAACCGAATTGGATGCAAAGTCAAGCAGAAATATGGCATGTACCTTTCCTAGTCAAATTTTCCATCACTGATTGCTCTGCTATGATGATCGGAATTTTAGACTTTAGCATGCTGCGTGCACCCGCCGTCAACTGCCATATCTGATCAAGGTGCTACACAGTCCCAAATCGGATTAGAAATCAAAAGCGCCAGGGATTCAGTGTACGTACCTTGCCTTCGTCTCTTTCCTTCCAGATCTCTTTGATCATGATTGATTCCAGCGAATGAATACCACTTTCACAGTGCCTTCAAGCGCATTCTACAAGTACACACGGTCACCAGATCGTAACTTCTTCTTTTAGAAGTTGCTCGCCGACACTTCAGATAGCCGCTGAAGTGTTCAATCACCAGTAAACTACATGGGCAACTAAAGCAGATTTAATTATTGGTATTTTATGGACACAAGGACCCAAATTTAAGGCATAAAAGCGCTTGATAAGCGCACAATTCAATCTTGAAAGGACTCCGGAAATGACCTTCGAAAACAACTGAAGAAATTCCTCTCGCAAAGCACAATTAACTCACATTACCGTATTGCAAAAATTAAATGGCGTGCAAGTAAATCGGGCCTTTATCTTTCCCAGAGCTTGGCGGGAATATTCGCGTCGGAGGAATGGAGTACAACAGGTCTCGAGCGAAGCCGAAGCGGATCACGACATGACCCTCTCCTCCATCCCCAATTCGATGTTGTCACTCAAATAAATGCCTCTATGTTATTCGGGTTTTTGTCTAGTCTATTCGGCTTTCTTTTAGGCCAGGGTCCTGTCAATTTATATCAATCAGCGCGTTCGTAGCGCGCCTTGCGAGACATGCAAAACCGGAGCGCACAACTGTGTGTCCGTCGGCTGCGGTGAAAAATAGCTCCTCCCATCTGTTAACGAGCTTAAAATGACGGGTATTTATTATAATAGGTTTCCTATTTGAATTTGACAACACGAAGAGTTTATTATGCAGCGCAATCCGGAGCGCCTTCAAAATGTTATTAAGCCCGGAACGCTCAAGATTCAAGTTTACAATCAAAGTAGAAATAAAAATAATAAAGGAACCTATAATTAAACCTCTTAAACCTCTCCCAAACAGTGGAACAGGCAAGGTATCAAAATTGTGCAGTAGATTTCCCGACATCAAGACATCGCATCACGCGTCCGTCGCCTCTCCTCCGTCCCCGTTTCTCAATCTCACGGCGGAAAAAAAATGCATGCTTCTAGCTAGCTACAGCTAGTGTTATTCGGCTCTTTGCTTAACGTTATTTCGCAATTTGTTGTGGCGTAAGTAGAAACGCGGAGCGAGCGAGAAGCTGACTAGCGGGAACGAACCCTCCCATTCCTCCCGCATTTTCAAACGTACTCATTTGACCTATCTTCCTGGTTTCAGACCTCTTTTGAGACATGAGGTAGGCCATGTATCTATTTATAATAATTTTGCGCCCGCGGTCGCCCCGTACGAGAGGTGAGCAAGCGTAGATCCAAAGCGCCGGACGAGCGCTTAATTGTGGTCTACTCTCGTTTAGCCCTCGCGTTCAGCGGAAACAAAATAAAATAAATACAGAAAGTATTTATAAATTATTAAACTAGCTTACACATTAATAGCACGGCGTAAGTGCTTCGGGGCAAGTAGACACCACGCCAGCGGACGGCGGACAATACATGACACCTTCTCCTCCGTCCCCGTTTCTCCGTTCTTTCGCGAATTAACAGCCCTGTTTTTTTCGCGCTTCTACTCCACTTATTCGGCTCTTCGGTTCCATCTAGCTCAGGGTACTTTCTTGGCCCAGCTAGCGGTGTCAGTCGAGAAGGCGAACCAGTGCAAGTGGATGCAGGTTTCCGGGGTTTGAAGCAGCGGTTGTAAAATACATTCGCCTCCGTTTCCGCTTCCACCGCTTGAGAAGGGCTCTTCCGTAGTTCGGCTCCTTTATTTTCCTGGTCTAGTAGGAAGGCAGAAGTGCGCTAGCAATTGAATCGCTGAGAGAACTGCGCAAAATCGGCGCTGAGAGCAGGATACCACCGGAATCACCTGGGTGCAATGTTCGTAATTCAATTCAAGTTATCATGAGGATTTCTGGGTACGCGTTGGGTGAAGCACTGAGATGTGAGTGTCTCTGAGTTTGTTGAAAATTCTTTCATGACCAGTATGGATATTGGAGGAAAACGTTGAAAGAAACGAGCGTCATCTTTTCGGCGCTTAATCAATTCGCATCCTTATTTCAATTTAAATACCTAGTTAAACAGATATCTATCTTCCCAATAGTCTAGCCATCCGGATTACCTGCACGACGTGTGGACGAGATGGATCTCTGGAATAGTAATGGAGGTAACGGCTCGGAGGTTAGTTGGAATTACGTTCGGACGAGACGAGTTGTTGGTCCAACCAGGGTCCGACATCTCGATTCACCGCTTATCCGAATTCGAACTTCCAATGCAATATCCCCTAAACATATGTATTTCGGGTACCGAATACAGGACTTCTGAGATGTATATAAGGAGGGTAGGATTCAGCACTGAAGTCCTCATCCCCTCTTCTCTCCTCTCCTCTCCTCACATCCTATCCTCTCCCTCTCTTCGCCTCCTCTCTTCTACGAAATCTACACACGCCATTGGCCATCGAGTACCTCGCTCGCCCATCGCGCTCGCTCGTTCCCAACGTCGCCGACCGCTGTTCTCGCTCTTCGAGTTTTCGTGAGTGAAGCCAACGAGTCTCGAATTGAATTCCTGCACTAACAATATCCCGTCTAGGAAACCTTCGTCAACAATCCCTGGAGGTAAGTAAGCGAATTGAAACGTACCTCTGCCAATTTCTAACCCGTCTCCTTGCTTGCAGCCGACCTTCACGATCACTGCTCCTTCCAGGTAAGCAGTCTTTCCCGCATGCTTGCAGCAGCGTACTTTGACATCGCTTCGTATTCAGGCGCTGCAAAACGGACAAGGTAAGCACACTATCCAAACCTCAAACACCCGACACAGTTACCGAACCCATTCCCCATAACCCAGCCCGCCATCGCCTCAAACGCTCACAACGCCGAACGTGGTCGTCGTCATCGTAAACCAACCCCTCACTCCGTCGTTAACTCATAGCTAAATCGCGTCTTCCTCCTGGCCAACCTGTACTGAGGAAGGATAGGTAAGTAAAGCATCCCACTCCCGAATCAATGACCACTAACCTCAGTCGTATACGCCAGAACCATCGACGCGACGAAAACGACGATGCAGTCATCGCCGTCGCTTTCGACACACGCTCGGCCTCTCGTCCGTCCCCGACTCGCGGTGCGAGTGTTCGTCGTAGGAGCCCACGGTAAGCCCTGATCCCCTCTCTCGACGCCAGCATCCTCCTGACCCCTTCGCCTTGCGTCTCCGCATTCGCACTTCGTTCGCAGCAGAAGATGAGCAGAGAAGAGAGCGAGACGGCCCAATCCCGCCGAATCCGACAGAGAGGAGAGGAGAGGAGAGAAGAGAAGAGAGAAGAGGCAGGCAGGCGGCTGACACCGCAGACGATGACGAGGACGACAGGCCAAAGACGAACGGGCAGCCATGCATGCTGGAACTCGGTGAGTACATCCCTGCACCCCTCTGAACGTTGTACGCGGCTAATCATTCTCTAGTCGACGAGGAGGTTGATGGTCGGGGGTCCACGTTGAGCACAAAACACGGTGGCGGGGGCGGGGGTGATACGAGAGTTGCATGACGAGGAGGGACACGGTGGTGCTGCTGGCATCCCACTCTGACTGGCAAGTTTCCTCTGCCTTCGACTCTCGAATGCCCGCCTCACCCACCTCTCCTAACCCGAAAGAACGACGCGATACGTCGACGAACACGAACGCGAGCTTCGCGGATGACCCGAACGACGAGGAGAGAGGAGGAAGCAGGGTATAGAACCACCACGACGACGAAATACGAACGGCGAACGAGCAGACGGCGGGTACGAACATCTCGGGGCACTGGTAAGCTTCCCCCTCCCCCTTTCGAAGCTCGAATCGTCTCCTCATGCCCACCCTCTCTCCTCCTGTTCATCCCAGGCCCACGAGTTGAGAGTCGAGTACACCGAGTACGCGCAAGCACTCGCACTCGCGGTACAAGTAGTCCATGGTCGAATCCTCCAAGAGTCCGCCCGCCGTCCGACGTCGACTTGCTTCCCGCGGCTGCTCGCGACCGTTGGGCGGGTGGTGCTGCGCGAGCTGCAGATGGAAATGGAGATGGAGGTGGAAATGGAGATGGAGGTGGAAATGGAGATGGAGTGTGGAGATGGAGATGGAGATGGAAAAGGAAAAGGAGATGGAGGGCGGGTATAACGGTTCGTGGTGTTCGCATGAACGGTGAGTTTCCCCTCCTCGCTCTCCTTCGCTGCTCGTGCCCTCGTCCTCATCTCCTCAACCCAGGCCCGCGAGTCCGCCGCGCAGGCACTCGCACTCGCACTCGCACTCGAAATGCAAGTAGTCCATGGGCGAATCCTCGTTGGCTACGTCCTTCGAGTGCTTCTGCGCCAGCTGTGCTCGTGCTCGTCGACTCGCTCCCCGCGGCTCCTCTTGTTCGTGTCCGTGCTTGTCCACCAGCTTCCCGCGGCGCCTCGTTCGCAGGCTGGTCGGCACGTCTTCGTGCCTCATTTCGCGAATACGAACGTCGCAGCTGCTGCTTCTCGAGTCGTCGGCACTTGAGGTGCAAGTAGTCCATGGGCGACTCCTTGTCTTCGTTCACCGCGATCTTCGGGTGCTCGTGGTGCCGTCGTGCCTGTGCTCGTCGACTCGTTACGCGGCTGCTCGTTGGCTGTGTGGAGCAGCGGGCTTGTTGTCCACGTTGTGTTGTTCTGGACCACACGAGGGGTCGAACGAACGATGGAGGAAGGCAGAGCGGTGAGGATGAAGGAAGATGGAAGGAGAGAAAGGGAGAGGAGAAATGAGAGGTAACTCCTCCAATCCTTCGTCGAGCACGAGCCCTGTTCACCTCGTTTCGTGTTCGTTACAGGGATGGTGTGTGCGTAGGTCGAAGGATTTGGAATGGCAAGCGGTGCAGTGTTGGCTGCTGCCGCTGGAGATGATGACTGGGTCATACGCCCTCTCTCCTCTATGCTGCCTTCCTCAATATATGCCTTCGTCCTCGTCGTGCAGACGTTGTGCGAGCGTGAACTCTTCAGCAGACGAGAAGTAGTGGGCGAAGTTGGATGGTAGAATCAGAGGGGAAGGTTGGGGTTGGGTTTTGAAGTTTAGGTCATCGTAATACTTCAACTTCCAGCATCGTTCTTATGTTGCTGGTGTCTAGATCATCTCGGAAGGTTAGTGGAACGAAAACACATCACGATAACTCGTACTGACCTGTCTTTCCATATGCCTAACCTGATTCCTCGCCATCGCCGTCGTCGCCGTGATGCTCGAGATGTTTCTAAAATGTCCGCTGCCACGGTAGATGAGGATTGGGGTAGGGTTTTGGAAGTTCACGGCGTCGCGGGTGGGTTAGTCGTTGTATTGTATGGATTTCCGGTAATCATCTTATGTTCCTGGTGTCTAGAACCCTATGGAAAGTAAGTAGATGAAGGTGCATTACAGTAAACTGAACTGACCATTTGTAGGACCGACAGTCATGCCTCGACGTCCTGTGTTGACGTTCATCTATGATAAAGTAAGTAATTAGAAACAATACTTCGAAATAGTTTACTTACCAGAGCCTCTTCGTGTCCCACAGACTATATGCACGCTCTAACATTGGTCGTTGGGCTTCGAGTTCAGAGCCTGGAGGGATGGTAAGTAAAGAGTCTATAGATCCGTGTACCTTGCTGACCTTGTGTGGATAGATTCCAATGGCGAACGGTCCAAGACAGGCGAGAGGATGGAGCGGAGGGAGAGAGGAAAGGCACAAGACGATGTTGGGGAGAACGCAACAACGTCGAAACGGAGTTGACGTCGAGGATGGGACGCGAGGAAAAGGGAAAGGTTCGTTGAGCGTTTGAGAGAGAGCTGACGGATAGGAAGTAGGTTGAGAAGGACCAGCGATTGCGTCATCGACGACCCATCGGGCTAATGTTGCTGTCATCAAGGTGACTCAAGTCTCAAGGTGTCCTGATATCAAGGCGAGGCGAGGTACACTTCACGGTCACCTCGGTACGCAGACAACACTAATGTGTTGAAACCACCAGGATGATATGGGTCGCTTTAGTCGCCTGTGCAAACCCTCCGAGTCGTTATCGTCATCTCGCAACCAGCTCTTTCTGCTTACCATTGGCAGGGTGCAGCACTGCAGGTTTCTAAAAACGCAATCATGGGCTCTGGAAGCAGTACTTCAGCTTAACACGTGCGTCTAATTCTGGTTCACTTGGGAGCACATGAAGGTTGTCAAATGACATGATCACCAGAATAGCAGTTCCATCACGACCGTCCATTTTATAAACATAGGACTCGTACTTGATCGTTTCCCATTCTCTCTTACAACATATTTTTCGTGCTCTGAACAGCATGCCCACATTCCTTAGGTTCTTTGGCGTTCTTTGCGCGTTGGGAGCTGCGGTCGCTTCCTCAATACCGTCGCGCAGGTAAGTGTCTTCATTTCGAACCTTGAATTCACCTCACTCATTCAATTAAAGAGCAACTGTATGTAATGGCCACGCCGAACTTTGTAACCGTATCTACTCGAATGTCACGGTCGTTGGCGCACACGATTCTTTTGCGTTCAGCAGTGACCCTCTGGCCTGTAAGTTTCTTGTGTCGTCGACAGTTGAACCGTAATTCCTCAAATTTTTCCAATCGCAGTGGCACGAGATCAGGAGATCAACATCACCGCTCAACTTAATCTTGGAATTCGCCTTCTTCAGGCCCAATCACACATGTTCGTCTTCATATGAGACGGACCCTTCTTCTGCTGCGTATTGACGTTGTTTTGTCTTTAGCAACCAGTTGGACAAGCAGTTACACTTCTGCCATACAAGTGAGTAAACCAAGCGAAAAAACTGTCTCCTTGTTGATCGAATTCTTTAGGCTGCGTAAGGTCATCGTCGACGTCCAAAAGTTCCAACACCTCTGACGACAAAATAGTTTCTTTTTGACGGAGGAAAAGTGGTGGACTATCTTAAAACCGTGAAGGCTTGGTTAGATGTTAATCCTAACGAAGTTCTCACTCTTTTGTTCACCAATCCCGAAGGACAGTCGGTCAGCACTGTTTGGAAACCTGCTTTTGATGCTGCCGGTAAGTCCTTAGCCTTCGCCTTCGTGTGGAGAATGGAAATTCAGATAGACTCGTTGCAGGTATCACGCCCTTGGTTTACGTCCCACCCTCTGTCCCTGTCAAGAATTCGGATTGGCCAACACTTGGGCAGCTCATCGACAGCGGAAAAAGAGTAGTGGTATTCCTTGACTCTGGCGCTGACACCTCGTCGGTCAATTTCATCTTGCCCGAGTTCCAAATGGTACTTTCTATTCTATTTTGTACAAGCTCCCGTCCATCTAACACGAGAATCATAAGATATGGGAAACGCCGTTCTCCGTTACCAATGCCTCCTTCCCATGTTCAGTCGACAGGATCAAAGGCCCGTTGGGGACGGCTGATCATTCGTACATGATCAACCATTCTCTGAACACGAACATTATACCCATTGGAGATGGTGTTATCGTTCCTGATATTAAAGATGCACCGACAACGAATTCAGTGGCTTCGTGCGTCATTTCAGTTTTTCAAAGAAGATGACCTATTGACCCTTTTCGTGTTGATAGGATTGTAGCCAACGTAAACAAATGTGTGCCTCTCAGTGGCGCCAATCGCAACCCGCAGTTCCTCTTGCTTGATTTTGTTGACATTGGGCAAGGCTTCCAAGCTGCAAACCAACTCAACGGATTAGCGTGAGTAACCTCTTCGAACCCACCACCCTCTTTACCTGTCGCTCTTTTTACACGTGGAATCATAATACCCATATATTTGTTACATATACTTTTACCTTGGATACCGCCGAAATAGTATGAACAAGACATCGAATTCTACGCTGAACAATACTACCACCGTCGGAAGAAATTCGACTTCAGGTGGGGTTACGACCACGGGGTTTATGACACGGAAAGACCTTCCTATGATGTTAATGCTATTATTCATGACGACAGCTTGTATGTTTTTGTTTCCGCAATTCTTCGACTAATAGAACAGGCATTTCACACACCGCTTGGACGATACGAGGCATCAAGAATCATGCTACGTCATCGCAGTCCTACGTGCATCCTTCCATCAACGGAACCTACCAATTCAAAAGGTGCTCTAGTTACCTTGACGAAGGGCTGCGTGCTGGGCCAGTACTTCTTTTTCGGTGCCAGAGTCCTCTTCGAGACGTATAGGCACCGGTGTGTAGACCCACATTCTATCTAATGCTCATAGAGAGGACACAAAACAAAGATGACGGCGTACATACGAAGTATGTTGAGCGTCCAACTTTGGGCTGCGAGTCATCGGGGGGTTAACGGTATCCAAACTCCTGAAAGGATGGTATAATAGCTGATTCACTGGTAGGCGTAAGGCAAATACAAGATGAAACGAGCGTGTAAGTAGCATGAACCTCATGCTCGAGAGTAAGGATATGAGCTAAGCATAATATTCTCGCCTTCTGCCTCGCGCTCCATGATTGGGTGAGTGGGTGATGTTTCTCTTGCTGTGGTTACGCCGAAAGCTTGTCCGAAGTTCATCTTTGGCTGGCCTCCGTCGTAGGCCGTGACACGATGACCGTGGCCATGGGCAGATGGTCGTCCTCGTGCATAGTCGAAGAAGAAGCGGAAAGAGCCCCAAATTTCCCTGGCGAAATCCACTTGAAAGGGGTCCAGTTTTAGTTTTAGATTCAGAACAATGGAGAGGTTAGGCTTGACATACTAAAGTTGATCCTGCATGCAGTTTTAGTAGAGTCAAGGGGAACAGAGGCAAGACACATACGAGTCCCAAAGTGGTCGCCAGATACTCGTGGCGGGCGCTCCTTCCTTCCGTCTGTACTCATTTACTGTATAAGCCCACCACATTAGCGCAGAAAAGATTACCATCTGCAAAACAAGAAGGATCAAACAACGCTGGATAGAACGTGTAAGTGAAATCACACCTCGATACAGATAGCAAGAGCATTTAGTCCATTGGCTATGTTCGTTGTTGTCCAGTAAGCCGAGGCTTGTAGGACCATATGAGTTACCGAGTATTACATCAATGACCAAGAGGCGAATGCTATACCATGTATTTTCCCGTGGAGTGCTTTGATCTAACAAGCTCGTCAGGAGATAGTGAAGAGGCACTTGTCCAAACGACTTACAATTAAGGTTTGATAGAACGTGAACATTACAATCAGTTTGATGCACAGGAATTTTGCCAGAGGACGACGGCCCCTCAACTCCTCGTTTACCAACCCGTAAAACATGAGGAGACCATACAGAGCCACGCTTCGAGAGGTTGAGAGGCAGGAGAAAACATCGAGCTGAACGGACATACCTGATACTCAAAAAATTTATCCCTTCAATATAAATAGAGGCATATCGTAACGAATAACCATCGGCGTCGCACAGAACATCGAATTGTGCAGAAATAATACCCGCGACGGAGGCGGCTACAGAAGCAAAACGATGAGCTCGTAAATACTTCAGTAGCTCAATAACGTACCAGGTCGAATGATGACATATTGTAACACGGACCACTGGCATATTTTTAGATAGGTTTTGGAACAGTCGGAAATGAACGCACTTTGACGGTATACATAAAGTAAGCCTGAAGGACTGTCAGCGAGCAACAACGAGTACTAAGAATTCGCGACCTTTGTGGGACGGTATCTCCAACAGCAAAACTGTCAACATGTTATCAAGGTTATTTGAAGGTTAAACATATTGGTCAATATGTACTAACTGGGATTGGCAGTGGCATTTTGTCCTTCCGCTCAAGGGCCTTGTCAGCTGAATGCCCCGAAGCCGTGGCAGCCACGTATTCGATAATGAGAAGACTGTATGGACAACTGTTAATTCCATGTGCCACAGAAAGAAAGAGGCAGACTTAAACGTACAGAAAAGCGCTTAAAGTGACGGCCTGGATCGTCCTCAATATGATACCTCGAGTTGAATACTGCTTGACACACCTCATAAGCTACGAAAGGTCAGTCAACTGGGCCATGTCGAAATGCAAGGACTTACCAACTTCAATAAAAGAATAATACGTGTAATCTCGATAGAACCGATATGAGCAAAAGGAGATTATAGCGTAGATGGGAGGCATGTATAAGATACGGAGGCTATTCGACACATAAGAATCTTGGACAATTCGAATTTCTTGGTATAACGGCTTACATTTGTCGTTGCTGCCTCGGATCGGTATAGTTTCTGGGTGAATCGTTCAGGTCTGGATTGCCTGACGAAGAAAATACGACAGACCTGCAATGTTGCAAAATAGAAATGGTTGAAATTATGGTCGTCTACAGATTCGAAAGCCTGAAATTGGCATCCGACAAGATTCCGCAGAGAAAAGTCACGCACCACAGCAGCACAACTACCAGCAATTGCCCATCCTATCCTATGTGTGTCCCAATGGATGCCATTCGAGTCCCAGAATTTGCTTTGGTCGATATCCACCTGATTTGGAGACGTTGGGCAAGGCATGAGTCAATTCTGGTGAAGAAGAAAGCTATAGTGGACAAAGCAGAAGGCGGCGCACCGCGTCTGCAGACCGTGAAGGACCGACTCTCGGACAAGGAATAAAGCAATCGGAAAATGGTTGGCAACGTTCCCTCCACGAGTTCAGGGCAAATTTGTTGCAGAATTTTCGTGTGAAAAATATAACTTGGCATATCCTGTCGGTCTTATAAAATTATA
Organism: Galerina sulciceps; assembly: GCA_023014345.1. Classification (NCBI taxonomy): domain Eukaryota; kingdom Fungi; phylum Basidiomycota; class Agaricomycetes; order Agaricales; family Galerinaceae; genus Galerina; species Galerina sulciceps. The sequence continues at coordinate 714,929 of JAEDXJ010000001.1, forward strand.
TAAAAGTCTTTCCATGACACTGGCAGTGCAACACGCAGCTGCGCAACTTGATTGTAAATTTAGCAGCGAAAACGGCGCCATGGCTGAAGAAGGTCGAGACTACATTGCATTGCCCAAATGTCCGTAGTAGTATGTACATGTTATTTCCAAATATAATTGTTAGCGCAAAAAGCCCGATGCGTCAGAATAACTGCAAGAAGAATTAACGAACGAGGCGGTCTAAACCTTCAGGTAGCTACAGAAAAACAGTGCTGAAATTAGCGTCAAGTGTTATCGTATGATATAATATTCCTTACGGTCCAATTATGGGTGGCTGCTGCACGTTTGTACCCGACAAGCGACTCATGTACGTCGTACGGTCTGGGTAATTGTCAATTCCTCTGTCAATGGAGTTCAATGCAAACAACATACCTATTCCAATCACTTGCCAAACGAGCTGGTCTTGGATCTAGATTCGATAAAGCGAGTCTGATCTGCATCAGGACAGCAGAAATGCTGCGTACAGAAGTGTCAGCAACGTATTGATGTTGAATGGAGAAGGTCAGACCTATAACTGGGAAGCCATCCTGACCGAGCAAATGATCTCAGTATCTTGGTACAGGAACAAATTCCAACAATCTTACCATCGCTCGTCAAAAGATCCATACAAATTGAGCCACCTGAAACAATAACGATCAGTGATTGGAGCCCACAGCTTTCGACAATAGAAACCAACGTACCACCAGTGACGTGACCACCACCGCCTTGGATGAAGGGCAGGAAGCGAGGCGTGATTATCCTGAAAAACGGCGGCGAGTTCGGGAACGTGGGTGGAAAACGAATTTCAAAGATGATTGAGTTCACTTTCCTGTGCGAGCATTTTGTGTTAGGATACTGTCATAGGCAGAAAAAGAAACTTACTTCTGCTTCAGATCTTTGGCAATGGGAAGTGCCGGGTCGAGCGAATGCATCTCTACAATCCATTGATACAAGTTGTCGCCGATTAAGTCCGGGGGCATGTACCAGCCCAGGTCCTTGAGACTCGGAGCCGCATCCTGCTCCTTTACCATAGCCTTGAGCTCTCTTTGTATCGCCATGCTAGCCGACGGCGAGGACTGGAACGGAGGAAGATACAAGTTCTCCAGCGTCGTCTTGACATATTCGGCTTCGTGCTTCCAGTCGTTTTTCTGGCGTTGGACAGGGCCAGCCGCTTTGGACTTGGACGACGAGGCAACGGGGACGAAGTAATCGTTTTCGTCGTCGAGGTCGTAATGGTTTGATTGAGAGGCCGGAGCTTTGGACTTCTTCGTATTGTCGAGCTCGAAGATGGCCATATCCTCAGCGTCCGGGTCCTCATGCACAAAGTCGGCCTTCCGTGCAGTGAGGAGCGTTTCAACTTTGTAAGATGGATCCGGAATTTCGACGACCTTACCGCCAACCACGGTCTTGTGATTAGGGTCAAACTTGACGAAAGGGATCACAGCGGCTTGCTTCTTGCCCTTGACATCAGTGACTTTAGGTGCGTCCGTTTCTCCGATTCCTTTTACTAGCAGATAACGGCTTTGACGGCTTTGAGGACCACAAACTCCACAGGTTTAGGAGGCAGCACTCACCACATGATCCAGTGTGTGTCTTTGACAACATAATGTGGGTCCGAGCTGACAAATTTCTTTGGTAGGTTGACGACTTCCGTCACCGCCACGCAGTTCGTCGGGCCAGCCTGGCTTTTCTGCCAAGAAGATCGAGCTGCGACAGCGTAGTAACCCATGGAGGTGGTGGCATCTTTGGCGAGATAAACACCTGCGGTCATATTTAAGCACTAGCAAACGAATCATGCAGAAAGACCCATAACATACCATCACCATAAGCTCGTCCATGGGCAACTGTTCTATACCACAAACCATGTCGAATGATCTTCGTAACGTGTCAGACTGTAATATCGAGTGTTGATAACATCAAGCCATACCGAATGCCAATTCTTCAGAGGCGATCCATGGAACGCCTAAAAAATATCGTCAGTGCAATAACGATGAACAGGTATCCGTTACATACATAGATGACGGGATATTTCTTGATATTGGCGTCTTCTTTAGCAGCTATCTTGAGGGCGTCCTTAAATTTGGCTTCGGCATCAGGAGCGCCAACAGTAAGCCTAAATTGTCTCCAAGTTGGGTCTGGGATCGTGTTTAGCACCAAATCATCTCGATTGCAAATAGAACTTACCCAAGTTCTTGATCAGCTCCTCTCCTGAGTCGATGACCTCGATGTGGGCTGTACAGGAAGCGACAACCCTGCCTCGTGGTATTGAGCGTTGAAAGAGTAATGAGAAGATAGAAGATGCACCATCGGAGCATAGACCAAGCAGCTGGCAATACGTTGGGGTCGACATCTCGAAGTTTGGGTTTCGACTTGCCCGCTTTCACCTTCCTCTCCAAATTCTTTTTCATATCCTCGACCTTGACACACGTAGTCATTAGAATTTGTTATGGGAAGATATGATTCAAGATTCACCGAAGGCAGAGTGTTGATCAGCTTCGCAATACAATGCCTCATCTACAGCGCACAAGGCAACTCAGCATCATCAAAATTATTTTTTCAAAAGAAAACTCACCTGCGGCAGCGTCAAATCATCAAAATCGCACAACCCATCAGGTCCTGGAACGAGCATCTTCGGAACCTCCGGCTCGGGCTGCGGGGCCGCCACAGCATGGTATACATGTCCAGTAGGCGCACTATTCACAGCTCCGGTGGGCATAGGAACGCGAAGACCGAGACCTATGGGAAGCGGGTCTTCCATTGACCCTTCCGACGCCGAAACATAAGCCAGAGAGACGAGAAGGTCGACGGTTTGTGGATTGTGTACGATTTCGTACTAACATTCAAATTTAGTACTGAAAAATGGTATGACAGTGAGTAGATAAAGTACCTCAAGCGAAGGCCCCCTGTTGAGCGAGTAATATTGGTACGAGCAAAGTTTGGAGTCGCAGACGTAAGGCTTGAGGGCTTCGTAGTCGAAATGAAGCTTGTTGTGGCAGACGATGCAATATCTTGTACAAAGCTGACAAAACAACATCAACACTTGCTTCCAGACAGGAGATGGGAAAGCTCACAGCCAGGCGTCGAATTAGATAACAGAACGCTGTCAACGGTAGATTGAAGGGCTGGGTTTTATTGATACCATGCAATGGATCGTGCGGAAGGTCTGTGGTGCGTGCGAGCTCTCTTTCATCCAAGTCAGCCTGTCGAATTTCCTAGAATGATACCTGAGCTTTCTGTTTCGGAAAAGGGTCATTAGAACCTACAGCTCCTTTCGTAGCAAGAATTGTTTCTTCAGTCTGCTGAGACCTCTCGACTTCCGCATTAAGCAACTCTGCACCTGCCCATCCGAGCCCGAAGTTCTTCCTGAGCCTGACAAGCTTGAGGAAAGACTGGTCCATTAAGGATTCGAGGGAGCTACTCAAGCTGAAACGATCAAAGCGTCCAGGGTCAACGACATCCTCTTCCTCAACAACCTCCTGCATGGGCTCATCTTCCTCATAGTCCTCGTCGAATTCGTACTTCGCCCGTAGCGCAGCCTGCTCGGCTTGAATCCGAAGTTCGTCTTCCGCATCTTGGATGATGAGCCCGTGTTTCCGGACGACCTCTTGCGCTTGTTCGTTTCCCGGCTTGTACTTCTCGCTCAAACCAACTTTGAAGGTCAGAGACACCCCCAATCGTTGCGCTGATCCCGTGTACGACGCGTCATGTTCCAAAACCGGATACAACCCGTGGAATCCCGAAATAAGGAGAGTGAGATGCTGAGCACAGGACAGAAGCCGACGATCCCAGGCCATTAAGGCTCGCGGAGGGATAGAATCGGCCAATTTGATTACAGGAAGTGAAACGGAAATCACGAAGTCGTTCCCACCAAGACGAATGAATCCAGGCCGATACTCTGTTGCTACGATGTCCACAAAATCTCTAGAAAGAAAAAAAGATTAGAAGCTTTCAGTGACTGAGAATGTCTTGGATAGTTACTCCTGTAATTTCTCCATTACCGAGTCTGGTTCAACAGGCGCTCCAGCGATGTCGTCGTACTCGTCGAAGGCGTCGTAATCCTCTGCCCCAGTAGAATGCCCGTCTTCGTCTTCGCTGCTATCTTCACGTTGTTTTGCCACAACTTTCTGTTTCACCGCACCAACGACTCCTGCCACCGCCGCCACAAGGTCAGTGATGCTCTTTCCCAGCGGCCTCGGTGGCTCTTCAGCAACCTCGTCTACTATCCTCTGCAGCTTCGCAGAAAGATCACCATCTGGAGAGTAACAAAATAGAGAATGGCTTGATGGATATTCCGAGGTATCTGACGGTACACCGTGAGATCTAGAAAGAATGGCCTACACCGGCGCTTACCTGAAATCAGAAGATTTACAGAAAGAATGTGCTCCGATGTACTTTTCTCAATCACAACCTCAACCGAGCCTTCGTCGTCTCCTGCTCGAACCCCTGAATCAAAGCTAATTAGGAGACGGTGCAATCAGGCAAATAAATGACTCACTCTTCAATTTCAGCCCACTCAGTACAAGACCACTAGCACATGCTTCCTTAATATCAGCAAGATCCGCATTGAAACGCCTTCTCCCTTTCAGATGAGCGTTGCCATTTGGATTGTACGCCATCGATACATCGACCATCTGCACGTCTTGATCGATGATTCGTTTTTCCGTAGCTTGTGCGATATTTGAGCATCTAACGCGATATAAACGCGTATTAACATACCGGGACTCATTTTCTGGCGCTTCAAAGCTGGTTTTTGACTTTGTGACTCAGAATCTGAAGAATCGACGGTAATTGGTTGGGTTGCGGTTCCTGCCCGAGACATGGATTGTCGTGATCCACGACGCTGTCCAGTTGAAGTTCGAAGACAAAGTTCACGTTTTTAGGCGCAAGAGACTCCTTTTCAACGTTGAAAAGACGAAAGCGCCCAAGAAATCGATTTCTGTGGTGATGGTCAAGTTGAAGAGCCCTAGACGTAAAATTCCTGTTCTAGGCATGATGGCATTGCGGGCCGGGACACAGCCACCCAATTACGGTGTCACCGATACTTGGATGGAATAATTTGGACAATTGATGATGTATTTATACAACTGCTCAACTTTCAAGTGCACAGGAAAAAAGTTGCCATAGTGACCTGTGAGCGGTCCTTGCAAAAGGCTTGTTTACAATAAAAATACTATTAGGAAGCAATTAGGAGGTAAATACTACAAGGGTATGCCTACTGTAAAAATTTCTAAAACCGAGAAAGATTGATCTATCTACTTAAATAAACGAGAATACAAGGTGTCAGCCTATAATATGCCTGCTAGAACAAAACGCGATGAGAAACGGTGCCTTGTGATAATGATACATGACTCAAATAAACTCGACAATCAAACCAGCTCTGATACATGATATTCAACAAGAAATGATAATCGTCAGTCCGACCTGGAGCGCGTTGAAATTGCACAGCCCGCGTCTTCAGTGTTTTGTCAATAGATGGCAGTCAACTGGTACGGGCGAGGCGGGCGACTGGGAGTGATCCGAACACTAAAAGCCGCGTCGAAAATAGCTAACACCAGCATAAATGGAGCTCACGGAGACAATGATACCCGATATCAGTACGACTTCCGTAGATACGGGTTTTGAGCATTGTATGATGGCGAACAGTTGGCGTAGTACGGGCTTCTGTTGTTGTTTCCAGAACTCGATTGTCCGTGGGTCGGATGAGATCGAGAATTTCCAGAAGAGGTACTGGTTCCAGTTCGAGAATAATTCCTCTAACAACGAGTTAGCAGAATGCGTCAGAGGAACAAAAAATCAACACACCAATATGTTGGAGAGCTCGGCAGGCATGGAACTCGAATGTTGTCTCGAAATAACTTCCAGACAGCGGCGTACAGCTTCAGGGCCGATAGCCTCTTCCAGAGTCAATGGTGCAGTGCCGGTTGGAGGGTTGGAAATCGAATAAGGCAAGAGATCGTAAAGAGATAGAAAGGTCATCAAGCGCAGGCGGAGGCCCTCTGGCGTGTCCATAATAATATCAGATGGAAATATTGAGGCAAAAGTTGGGCTGGGGGTGCGATACAGAGGAAGAAAGAAAAGAATGAATATTCATTGCCATCCATGGTCAAGTTATATACTGGTGATTTGAGCTATGCAATCCTACCTGTTTCCCCGTGGGTATCGTGACCGAGGGACCTGAATAAAGATATTACCCGCGAGTTAGTCCTTGTCATGAACCCTATACACCACCTAGATACTCTTGACCTTGTCAACGTGAGCCATTCTGACCGGAAGTTGGGATAATCCTCCATACTCACCAGACGTTTCCGGTCTTATTCCTGGATCAATGACTCCGCGATGGTTCTGCCATTCGTGTCCGTTGTCGGACCAGTGATCCGCTGGCCTTTCCGAGTCAAAAGATGGTTAACAGCTAACAGCAAAGAGTTGCAGGTTGAAGTTGTTCGACATCGAGGAATGCTGAGCAATAATATCGGATTAGTTGCGTGTTCCGGCAAGCTCCAAGCTGCGCGGCTGCGGACCCCATTGGAGAGAGGAGAAACAAATTTGAGCGTCGTATAAAAATCACCTACTGACGTACCGCACGGCCGTCGACAAGTTGACAGTCCAGGTCCTGATCCGAGTCAAAACTGACAAGATCGTCATTAAGGGATTTGGTAAATGGCGGTTTCGAAACAGCAGTCCGGAAGTGATGAACGTAGCCAGCTGGGTGTCGATTCCGCACCTCATTAGCGCTAAGAGATCCGGGACTCATCAAAGCTCCAGTTTAGATCAAACTTTCGGAAAGTCGGCCAAGATCGGATTTTCCGCTGCTACCGTGGGTTTGATAAATTTCCTTTACAAGACCGTAAATTGCCAGTGGACGGAGTCCCACTCGGCGTGCCCACCGCAGAAAATTGGATAGTTTCAACTTTCAAAAAAAAACCCAGAGTTGACACACAGCGCTAGCAAATGACGCAGACATGATGGAAATTCAAGATTTTGTAAGCAATCCAGAGTAACCTTATGTCGTTGAATAGGCATCTTGCAGTGTTGCACAAGTGCCACTGTTCTACCCGCAGTAGTGCGTCGGGATGGACGTTCCTGTGGAAAAGGCGATGTCGGAACCTTAAGCTGAAAGCCGAACGGTGGATTGTTGATAAATGACTTGCTTGCCAGAAGTCGTAAGTACCGCCTCGGCGCCTGCTTCAAGTCCCCTTGCCATCAGCTCCTCCCGAAACCTAGTAACCTTGTATATTGCTTGTATACCTTTGACTCGTCCGAGGAGCAAAAATTTTATGGATTGCCGACGCAGAGTCATACTAGAGATTTCTCCTACCGACTGCAGAGTCGACGCGTGGAGGTGGCATTAGCCAAGAAACAAAATGACATGCCCCAACTCAGAAATCCCAAGATACTCCAACCGGACCGGATAATGTCACGTGATTAAATTCCCATCTCCCAAGTAACCCAACCTCTATCACAGTGACACAGTCTTCCACCTTTTCAGTTTCTTCGAAGCCTGAGTGACTTTCAAATTCACCTCTGGACTCAGGGTAATGGTTCGTTTATATACTGAGATCTTGAATTTTGGCTGATCGTTTCTCTTGGCTGCGCATCACAGGCAGAAACGCAACAGACAAAGCCAGATGTTAACTCACTACCAGCGGACACCCTTAATTTTGCGCATCGCATGTTCGATGCGGCTCGCGAAGGCAATTCCAATTTGCTTTTGAGTGCGGTAGATGCTGGGCTACCCGTAAATTTGACGAATGATAAAGGTAAAATGTCATTCATAATACAGAATACATATTTACGATTCATGAAGTACAGGCAACACGCTTCTGATGCTCGCCGCGTATGCAGGCAACACTGAACTGGCTAAAGGCTTGCTGGACAGAGGAGCAGATCCTAACAGAATCAATGATCTAGGTCAATCGATGGTAGCGGGAGCTGTATTCAAAGCGCACAATGACATAGTTCGTGCCCTCATGGAGAAAGGAGCGGATCCTCGTTTGGGAACACCGAATGCAATACAAGCCGCTCAGATGTTCCGACGCACAGAGCTGATGGAGGTACTGGGAGCTAAAGACGAAGACTTAACAGCCGTTCCAACCCCGCTTCCAGCTGCAGGTCCGCCAGAGTCGTAGATATACATGAAATAGAGGATTTGACCGAGGTACGCATGGGTCCTTCTTCGGTTCTGGCAGTGTTGTTTCAAGATTTGCTTATCGTCCTTTTATTCCAGAAGTTTAGCCCGAGGTTAGGTCACTGCCGTGTCCCATCTCACGAACATTATGTACATCTTCCACATGAACAAAATGCCGCAAATTCCAATCAAGAAGAATTAAGTCATGTCATCGACCACTATATGTACGTTATATGTCTCAAAAATGTCAATAATTTAGGGAGACATAGCGGGCTGAACGCTGCTAGACCGCCTCGCAGTCGACTTGTCAGTTGAGCCAAATCCGTTCAAACAACGAGTAAAATTATATGTGCCTCACCCGCTCGGTAATCCCACTTGTCGCCTCACATATGCCTATGTTAAGTCTGAAAGTCACAGTTAGGTTATAATCACCACCTGGAGGTCGTCAAGGCGTTGGTGCCCCCCGACAGTTCATTCACCCTTCTGAATGAATGAATGTCGAGCCACAAAGCATTGCAATCCTGCGAATGCGCACCAACGGACGCTACATCAACGATACAATATTCTATATTAAAATTTCCCCACTCCTTGAAATTTCGAACCATTATATGTTTCTAGTGACGCAATTCATTGTGGTAAGATGAAGATAACCGCCACAACTAAAATTAAGGCTTCCATTGCAACAAACTACGCCTTGAGCGCCGCGGGAGATATATTCATCTCGTCGATCACTCAACCCGCACGAGGCTGGCTTCTCGCCGCCGTAATCGGTCAAATTGCGGTCGAAGACATTGGCACACAGTGGAGATGATGCTGCTTTAACATTTTCTTTTGAAGTGCCTTGAAAGACTATCCTGGGAGTGTGGATGGGACTCTTCTCTTCTCGTGCTTCTCTTCGTATACCACGACTCAGAGGTATGTCTTCTCCGTCGCGTCTGGCGTCAATTTCTCAGTGGTGACAATTTTTTTTCGTGGATAGCTTGATCTTTCTCTCCAGATCATTGTCATGGCACCATCATCCATCCCCAGCAATGTTTCGCTGGAAGACATATGGCGTTTTCAGTCAAATGCTGGTGAGCATAGACGCCTGTCCTCCCAGTTTAATTTGACGCAACTTTTTTCCAAGGTTACCTCGCTCTGAATGCAGCAGTGGTGTTTGGGATCATTCTCTGGGACTAGTGCGTCGTTTTTGAGAAATCCTTTCGAATATACCTGACAACACTCTAAGCATACAACTATTACCCGAGGAAAGAAGTCTGTATGAAACCAGAAGAAGGCGAGAGTGGCGGTCACCAGCGCCTTGGGCGTAAGTGGATTCAAAACTCTATGCAGCCCAAGCACGGGCTAATTGTCTCCAGATTTATTGCACTTCGTTACTCAGCACTTGTTTCTACTCTATGCGGTGTCATTTACTCGTCCGTAAGACAGAGCAATTGCCAAGTCTTCGTCTCCGTCGGTCAAGGAGCCACAGTCATCGCCATAGCCTCCTCAGCAGTAATATTTTGCTCACGAGTCGGATCACTATGGGACTACCAGCGTCTTCCTTTGGCGCTGGTATTTGTTCCAACAATTTTCATGATCTGTGCATGGGCGAGTCACTCAATCCTACTGCTATACTCAGAAGTTGACTGTTTCATGTAGATGGCCTTTGCCGCCCAATTCAGGGCGACAGTAGGCTTAGACCTGCCTTTCGGAAGTAACTGTCAATTCGAACCGCTGGCGGTGTGGACGCCTATAAGCTACGCGACCACTGCTGCCTTCAACTGCATAGTCCTGGCGCTTGTCGTGACCAGGGTGGTAACCACATGCACAATGGTCGCCACGAACACAGGTTTTACCCTGATCAACAGGGCTTGCATTCTTTACCTTCTGTGTGCCGCCATCCCGAGCATAGCCATCGTTTGTGTATACTCGATCAACTGGTCGAACGAACTCATCAAGCGCGCCGCGATGCCTTACACTGTCCTTATTATGATGGCTATGGGATCCCGCGTATTCCTCAACCTGCAACTGCACAACCACACCCTCACGCGAGTGGCAGAATCCAATCATTTCACCACGCCTAACTGGTCTCCAGCCAACTTGGAGAAGGCGATCTCAACCCCTGCACCATCCCATGCCCACGAACCACTTTTCGACCCGTCGATAACCATGCTGTCGGTTGCCCAGAGCGAGGTTCGCTCTCTGGACAGATATACCACGCGGACGGCTCTGACTGTGCCAGAGACACCTGCGACTGTTACGAGCTTCGGCGAGTCGATGACTTACAGCGGATCCTCCTACGGCCGTGTCATGAGCTCCTCAAGGTCGACGCCAAGGTCACAGAGGAGTCATTACAGAGGAGGAGGAAGCATGAAATCTTACACTACGACATCTACTCGGCTTACCGACGCTTCTCCCAGATCTCCTAGGAGTGCTAGAGTCGGGAGTGTTAGGTCCGTTGGCACAACATCGACTCGTCAAACAACGTCGACCCGTCAAACCGGCCCCAGACCGCAAAAGAGAGTACGCGTCCCAAGCATCGACTCGGTAACTCAAACCAAGTTGCCCACGGAAAATCTGAAGTCAACGTGGCATGGAGTTTGAGCATTACTTTTTGTTTAATCGGACTATACATAAATTAATTCATTCACTTGTATGAACACCTTGTCTCTGTACGACCCCGGCTCCTCTTCCCTGAATTCGAATCAGCTGGGCGGGTTCAAATTCGGGTGCCACAATGTCTACTCTTCATTTGCATGATCTTTCACGTTATTAATGTTCAAGACACGGGTGATTTATTTCGCATCTTTATCAATGGCATAACTATTTTATTGCAATGGTCGTGGCCAAAAATTTTCGCTCAAATTAAAATCAATGAAGAAGGGTAACGACAGATGAGAGATTTCATTTTCGGACAATTATGCTGTAACGTCGATGACTATATGAATAGTTTATGCGAACAGCATTTCATTGTTTCAAAGTTGAGGTACCTCTGACTAAAGACATAATATATACAAAATAAAATTTTACAGTTGATACATTTTATTTCCTACCACGAGAGTGCGTACGTCCGGGCAAGCAGCACGTAATTCTTCGATCAGTGCTTCGACGGTACCTTCCTCCATACGTACTTCCTGCCGAGGGTCGACCTCCTGCTGGCAAGTGAACGTCAGGCGCCTAAGGTTCGGAAATAGTATTTTAATCCACAAGCAGAGCGCCGCCGGTGTCTGGCCCTCATATCGCACATTCAATCGTTTCAGGAGCAGATGTGTGATGCGAACAAAGGCGATGAGGGGGATATCGTTGTCCTGCATCAGCTGCTGGATGTCCGCTTGGCTGAGGGTTTCCCAGACGCTTCGCCGGAATTCATGTCGCGTATTGATGCTCTCGATGTAGCTCGTCACAGATTCAAAGTCGTTAAACTCCATTTGAGCATCGAGGGAGAAGTTGACTTCATGTCCTCGTGACTGTGATACGACGCGGTTGAGCAGAGCGTTGACCGCGAGACTGGAAGTTATATAGCTTGGGGGGTGGATCAATCGAGACAAGGGGTATACCGTGAGGTCCCGTAATTGCGGAAGAGGAGGGTTGGGAGCATTCCTGGCCCAGGTGGGTCGGGCATCCAGCAAAAGGGATATCAGTTCTGCCGGGCCGTGTAAGGTGTGAAGGTGTGGGAAGGGTAGCAGGGAGCGGCCACTGGGAGTGAAAAGAGACGTGAGCGGTGATGTATGGGGGTCGACTTGCTGTAGTCCTGGACGAAATGTTCGATCAACTGAAAGATACCTCAAATTCGGGAAGCGACCAATAAAGCGAAGGAGGTCAGTCGCGTCTAGATTGCGACATCCTTTGAAGAAAGAAAGACGGGTTAATTTTGCACCAATAGCGTCTGCAATGAAAGGGAGGATCGTGGACCAGATATCCTTGGGAGAGGATATGTAGGCGAAAGAAATTGAGGTAAGATTTGGGTGCGTGCGCAACAAGGACAACGTCCAGTTTGTAAAAGGGGGTAAAAGGAGAACTGGCGAATGCATGGATAATGTTTTAATTCGGTTGTAAACTTGACCATTGGATGGCAGTACCGGAGAATCCACATCACTACTTGAAAATTTATCTTCAAGTGATGGTCCTTGGAATTCCCATTGGAGTTGAGGCGATTGTATATCAGCTTCACGCCTGAAAACGCTGTGCGATAGATAACTAAACACCCTTTTAACTCCATTCACTGATCTAAAGTGAAAAGGTGGCTCGATAGTCGCGTCATATTGAACGGTTAACGAGGTGCACCCCCGTACGACAAGAAGATTCAGCAGGTAGCCGAAGGAATTCATCCATTTTTTGATTTCCGAAATATGGACGTGGCTAGCTGACCGTTCTCGGGTGACGAAGTAGGGGTCCCACATGAGGTATATCTCAGCGGCGCCGACGTATTTCAGCCTCTGCACGAATCTAGAAACCCTTCGGACGGCGTACGGCAGGTTTAATGCTTGTTGGAAGGAATTTCGTTTGCCAGTAGTTTCTGTGTCTTGAAAAAAGCATCTCAAATGGTTCACTTTGAAAATGGTGGTGGAAATTCCCAGGCCAGACAGTGCATCAGGCTGGTTGGTAACTTTGACATGGTTGGGGTTCCATTCCAAAATATATATCGACGACTCTTGCTCTGGGTCTTGTATGCCATGGCTGGCCAAAAAGAGAGGCAAAGCGAGGTGGTGGAAACGCCGTGACAGAAGGGATACATTGAATGTATCCCTTGGAGGAAGGATAGAGAGTATGTCGATCAATAGCTCGTTCGGGAGATCCAAAAGGTTAACTGCATGAAGGTAATCGTCGAAGCGGGGGCCATTCGTAGCAACTGGGCCTTCAATGCGGGGTTTGTGCTGGTTGGTTTCGAGCATGTTTCCTACAAAGTTCACTCCGTGAGATGCAGTCGCAATAAGGGCATGATAATGGATGCACACATACTAGGAGGTGTCTTGAAAGTCGGAAAGCTACTGCTGAGGGGTCTTAACAGGCAGGCTCGGGACGAGCGGGGCTCTTGTACTGGACAAAGAAACCAGAACTATCCCTGTTGGTTGGAGATGAGCCATTTTCGCTCTTCTAAGCGTTGTGTGGGATCGGATCTTATATTCTAAAATACAACTGGCTTGAGCTCCTAGATCAGCGGTAATTGAAGGAGTCAAAGCACGAACAGAATATGAACAGCAGCTTCAGGCTGCAGGCTTACCGCTAAAGACTTTCTTCGTTGTTGGTTGCGTTGAGGTCGCCGTTCAGTTTTGAAAGAGGTATACCTCATGAGCACATGACTGGGATTTTGGTCGGCAGAATCAGGATCCATCCGTTGATGAGGTTACAGCTATTTTCATAACGATAGATCCCTTGAGCTTTTTCGCGCTTAGGGTCCTTTTTGATGGTATCACCACAAAACAGTGCAACGAACCCCAGCCGCTGTTGCCGCCGACGTTTTCGAGTTAGCCGACCTCAAATATATTGTCAGATTTGAAGATACGACCAAACACGACATAAACACAGGAAAGTCGGAGGGATCTATCGTTATGAAAATAGCTGTAATGTTTATAAAGACTGTCATATGGACGTGTTCAAAACATAATAACATTCAGTTGATTCAATGCATGGTCTACTTTTCAAGTCCAGTCCACACTATCCCTGACCTTCCTCTGAACCATAAGCATTACTCTTATGCTTCGGCGTAAAGCTCCATGTCTCCGGTGCAGGGCCCAAGAACATCTCCGAGATCTTCACCCAGTCGTTACTGTCCGGACTCGCAAGGAGGGATTCTACGAGAGAAATCAGCAACCAAATAGACATATAAGAAGTATCGAAGGCGAGCGCACCAAGTTCGTTGCGGCAGCGGAACGCAGGTGCACGGTCGTTGATTCGCCCTGGGAGGTGCTCGAGGATCCCGATGGGGATGTAGCGATACTGGAAGGAGAGGGCTTCGCAGAGGTAACGCCGTGTTGCGTTTACACCTGTTGTGTCTGAACCAAAGTGGCTATGACGGGTTCGTTGAGGTTTAGTTGAGAACAGATGTAGTAGTATTGAAGGAGACTCACTTCAGACCATACTCCGCATACTACGAAGAAAAGAGAATAAGAGAATATTCGTAAGGATGAGGATAGAATCAACGAACCTTCCTAACAAGCTCCAACCGCTCTCTCGCACTGATATCCCACTCTCTCCGCTCCTTGACCTCAGTGAAGATCCACGGCTTGATCAGAGCACCTCGCCCAATCATCACTCCGTCCACCCCGTTGTTCTCGACCCTATCCCAATAGTCTTTCGAGGAAAAACAGTCACCGCCACCAAAGATGGGCACAGGAGGTACTATTTGCGAGAGTTTCAGTGCCATCCACCGAGAGAGTCGGAGACGGAAGGAAAAGGCACATACGATCTTCATCCTGCTCTCGTGCCCGCACAGCTGCGACACACTGTTTGATGTAATCCCAATCTGCAAGGCGGGTATATCGTTGCTGGCGCGTCCGTCCATGGAGCTGTTTGCAGTATCACCGTCTGTTAGGCTCATAGATTAAGTAGACCAATAAAATAGATGCACTGTGATACATCCCGCATTCCACTCCGCTCCAAGTCGCGGCATAAGCTTGTGCGCCGTGTTCTTCCCATCTTTCACCCCCGTTCGTAGCTTCACAGTAACCGGTATCTCCCCAAGAGCTTTGTTCATCCCAATCAGGATCTTTCCCAATTTGCCAACAGTATCGAGGACTATACCAAGACAATAAGTCAATTCTTAAGTTTACAAACCCTAGACGAGGAAAAGAAACGCACGAGCAGACCCACTCCCGCTTTTAAACACCAAATCAATCGGACACCCGCAGTTCACATCGACGAAATCGATGTTTCCTGCCAGCTCCGTAGCTATAACCTCTGCGGTGGGGACGAGGTTGGCGGGTTTGTTGCCGGCCACTTGAACACCGAATATCCGTTCGGATGGGTGCCGTCGGACGAGGGACCACTCTTCTTTCGAACCTGCGAGGAAGGAGCTCGCGAGGCCCACTGAGCCAGAAAACGTTAGAAGGCATGACGGCCATACAAACGGAAGGTTGTGACATACTTTCTCCGCAGGTGATGTCGGCTCCTAAGTCCACGCATAGTCTGCGGAACGGCTGGTCGGGTTTTAGCCATTTGAACGAAGAAAGATGGGAAGAGGTGGACTTGCAAGGTTTCCGACTGTTGTCAGCGGTGCGAGGTCTAACAAAAAGTCAAGTTCTGAGCCGCAGAACCAAATGAAAAGTAAACCCACATGTCTTTCCGGCCCAATGCAGCCTCTTCTTCTCTGGGAACCGAATTCGAACGTCAGGCGTGTCCGCTTGGCTCGTAGGTGTTTGAGATTCGCCTGTACGTGTTTCGATAATCTGGTCCATAGAGGTTGGAGCAGAAGGTGAAGGAGCAGGCAGTGGCGTTGGGGCAGACATTTCGACATCGTCCATGTCCTGCTCAGGTTCTGCGATGACGACTGAGTTTGCATCGGGTACGGGCTTGGGTTTGTTTGTGGTTTCGCCGTTTTCGAGGGCTAGTTGACGGAGGTATTCATCGGCGATGGGGAATGGATACTAGAAATGAAAGTGAATCGTTGAAAAAGTACAGCAAAAAATTGAAAGGGAGAAAGGCGCACCTTTCTTGAACGTAGCATCCGCTGTACGTCAGGATTGACGAAGTTGACTTCCTGAGCAGTTAGTGCCGCTCGCGCCTTTTTGTCCTCGTCTCTTGCTAGTGAAAGTTCTCCAGAGTCGGAGATGAGAATGTGTCCGCCTAGGAAACGGCATTTGAAGCCATATCTACGCTCTTTTAGAAACCTCAACCATTCGGAAGTAAAAGGAAATACCTGCATTCTCCTGTCTCAGCGAAGACGGGGCAGATCGTGTTGAGATCAAGAGTTGGGTAATCTGGATGGACGTTTCTCAACGACTCGAAATCCGGAGTAAAAGGTGGTTCGTTTGGGACTTCCGAGAGCTTGGGAATATGGATGTCTTGTGTTTTGGCAGCCAGGTAAGCAGCGATGTCATGTGTAAATCGACACCTGCACAATGGTCACGGTTGTAAGTACACCATTAGAAGCATGGTAAAGAAACTCAACTCGGATCCATATTCGCATGTAGACCCATTGGCAATCTTCCAACATAAGTCTAGCTCGTCTCTGACTTTACCAAACTTCCGAGCTTTATTCTGGCCCTGACGCGCTTTTTTCTGTTCTTTCGTCATTTTTCCGCGCGTAGGTCCTCTCGAGTCCCGAGAATCACCTCCTGGTGCAGAATCTCGTGCGTCTCGGCGTTGTCCAGTCGTTCCTTCTGCTGCATCGTCGTCAGCAACGTATTGGGGTTTGGTGGAGATTAAATATCTAGAATTTTCTGTTAATGCTGTGCAAAATCAATACAGAAAGCCATACTCTGCCTTCACTGGCGCTGTCCCAGGTCGGTGTGAAATGGTTTGCTCAGGAATAAGTTCGGCTTGCATGGTTGAAGTAAAGATCTGTTTTCCAATCTTACAGCTATTTTCATAACGATAGATCCCTTGAGCTTTTTCGCGCTTAGGGTCCTTTTTGATGGTATCACCACAAAACAGTGCAACGAACCCCAGCCGCTGTTGCCGCCGACGTTTTCGAGTTAGCCGACCTCAAATATATTGTCAGATTTGAAGATACGACCAAACACGACATAAACACAGGAAAGTCGGAGGGATCTATCGTTATGAAAATAGCTGTATCTGCAAAAATATTTCTGTCACCAATTTCACATCACGTGTGTTATTATCAAAAGAGGGCTACTTTGCCTGTTTCGGATTTAGTTCTTGACTACAAACTTTTCTGGCCACCCTCCACGCATATGCAGTATTACCACCCTTAAAATCGATTGCCTACGCCTCTCGGCAGGACCTGGGAGAGCTTTGAGAGCGAGAAACGTATTCATTGAACTGGAAAACTCTGTAAGTCTGACAAAGCAATATTTATATTTATATACTACAATCTTGCAAAACAGGAAGTGCAGCGCCGGACTACGGGAGGATGCCAAAAAGTCCAATTTGTGTGTAGTAGAAAGGAAACTCATCATCGTCATACCCCAGTGGATCATTCATAACAGATTCAATATCTCTGCATCGGGGTTCCTCATTATTTGCGCGAACCGCTCTGCCTTTTGGTGGTCGTCGTCGTCTTCAAAGATAGTCAAAGTAGCTCCTCGATATTTCCCAGCTTCAAAGCTCGCCCCTGCGTGGGAGGGCCCGAGGTATTGGTAGACCTGCGAAGCTGCCACCTGCGCGTTCGTGCCTACCATGCCGGTAACGAACTGTTCGTTTACAGAGGTCAAGTAATTCTGCGCGTCGGCCTTGTGTATTCTGATCACGAGATTCGTCTCGTTCGTCAAGGCGAGGGGGATGGTCCCGGTGAACTTTGCACGCCAACGGACCGAGGAGTAAACGGATACTTGGTTTTTTGGTGGTTGGATGTTTACTTGGAACCATTGGTTGTCACTGAATCTGATCCCAAAGTCAGTTTCTGGGACTTGATGCAAATCCACCACGGAGATGACGAATATAAATGTGTGGCAAGAGGAACTTGAGATGGGGCACTCGTATTGGTCACCGCTTTTCTGATAAAATGGTATTCTGAATTGTTTCATCGCTTCGCTATAGTTCAAGGCAGGTGAGTGCTGACATGGTCAAAGACTCGGAGTAATCAGTTGACTTACTGATCAAGCCTGTTTGCAGATGATTAGAGAGTTTAAAGAATCTGATCTGTGTTCTCTCGATACTGAGGTCAACCTTTATAAGCTTTAGGAACGCCACGATTCATTGGCTGAGGGATAGATAAGAAACAGATGTAAGTAATCAGAGGTCATGGGTTTGATATATATATGTTTGTGCAAGGCATCGTCAACTTCCGATGTCGCGAGCTGTCAAGAGGCTCCCATGTTTCCTATATATCTCGTCTAAGAAGGCTTCTGACATCTGTAGATGATCCGGACGCGTTTAGAACATACAAAGAATAGTGCGGTATGCCGTCATGACACAACTGAGCTGCAGCTCCTCAGCGCGTCGACGTCGGCGCGTATTTCCTTTATCAGCAGTCTTAAATTAATTACTCTTGTCATGTGATCGACGCGTCGAGAAGTCGACGTGCAATCATGCACAAATAGAGCAGATAAAAGTGCTTCGCAAATTGTTACCCTCTTCCTCTCAACTCATCCATCCATCCATCCTTTGACCACGTCTCTACGCGAATTTAAAGCGAGGATTGTAGAGGTATGTGACCCTAATGTTATTGAACATGGAGTGCTTAACTTATCTCGTAGTCCGCTTCACTGGCAGAATGTGTAACTGAGATGTGATAACCACAGATGGAGTCAGAAAACTTCGACGAGGAGTCTCAATGCGACGGCAATTTTGCCTTACTTCCTGGCTTCTGCCTTTATTCGCCTACTTTTGGGCAGTGTCCAGAAAACGTGATAGCACAGTCCAAACGACTTGGCCCCCACTCCCGAATAAAACGGCTTTGAGCCTGAATGCAAATAAATGCGCATTATTTCTGGTGAGTATAGTCAACTCAAAAAGAATAAATTCTAATCCACCCTTTTTTCGGCACAAACCCAGGTTGAGCTGGTGTACGCAGCACACTTGCATCTATTCGTTCCAAAAATTTTAGGTCAATATATGCGCGTCAATTTTGAATAAATCGACTCAAATCGCTCTCATTCCCAGTGTATTTTGATGTCTCATAAACGATAGCACTGCGTGTGTTGAAAAAGTGCTGCTCTATCTCTCATCGCCAACTCGAATGTTATCCAATCTCAATGCTCATCGTCAGGTCTTTCAAGTCCACGGTATGTCTTTGAAACATCTTTTTCTTTGACTCCAGTTTGATCCTATATTTATGTCCCCTACTCAGAGCTAATGTTGCTAATGTTACATTCCCGAGTACTCCTCAATTCGATGCTTGAAGCTCCATTCCAATTGGGGTAATTGATGTCCGAACTATCGACATGTGGAATCTGACAGATTTAGGCCGTCAAACCCGTCAATATTTTCTTTTGATTTTCTGAGGATTGCACCGAATAGTGCATCGTAAAGTAAGTCAGTGAAGTCCCTCCTGTTGAGGGGTCTTAAATTTTTTGCCTGATATCCTTGTGATATTTCAATATTTCAATTTCCAAAGCTTGAAGACGAAACACAATTAAAGTTTACGTTAGTAACGGAACTAGCGCGTCCCCGTGCTCCGCACGGGTACTTGCCGAAAGATAGACTGCGTTCACATGCTGGATTTCAATTGATTCTACTTTTGTGGGTCTATATTCAATGTCCAACGTTCAGCGCGCTCCGCGCGCATTTGTGAACACTGCCGTTTTCACTGTTCAATTCCTAGTAAGTAAATCTTTGAGCAAGAAACCAGTGGGCTTCAGCCTTCTGCTGGGCTTCTGATTTCAGCATTGACTGAGCTTCTCCTCGGCGCGCCACTTGCGTGGTCTTGCATTCACATTTATGAGCGTATTCGCACGCTCTGCATGCTCATTTATTTACTTGAAACCAGCTTGATGGAAAGCGTATTCTTGCTTGAAACCAGAAATGCAACAGATAAGATTACAAAAAGATAAGATTTCGCAAAAGAAAATTCTAGAAAAAAACGAAATAGGAAACTTTACCCAAAAATATCCAACGATGCCGAGCGTACAAATAAGTGGAGCACCCCCAACAAAGACGATAAGCGCACTGGCAAGGCGACCTCCACCTCGATAGCGAAAAGGGCGGAAAGCGGGAAAATGAAAACCTTAGTTACAAACTCCAGCGAAGAGAGAACCCACTCGGCGGGGACATCGCGCCCGCATTCCACTTCACAAAACGTGGGAAGATCATAGGCATCGCGTTATTTTAGTAGTAGTGATGCACATCCGTGATTGGTTGATCGGTTAGATTGATGGCGTGAGTGCGACTCTACAAATTCACACGCTAAATCTCCCCAGCGTGGTTACTCCTTGTTCGTTTCGTTTTCCCCTCTGACGACGACGACCCCAGCTTGTCTCCTCAGCCTCCTCAGCTATCCCGCCCACCCCTTCCTCTCTTTCTTCCTTTCCAACCCGCAAATCTTTGCGGACACGTTCTTTTTTGTCCTACATTTACGACAGCGCCCCTCTTAGGTCCTCAACCTCAACTACATTTTTCCCACTCTGTAATATCTCGTCAAAATGGGCTTTTCTCATATCCATGTTGTCCACAAGCCACACAAGAGGAATCCAGTAGAATTAGTTGAGAAGCGCGCAGATACCACGGGTGCGTCGAAAAGGTTCTGATCAGTCATTCATAGCTAATTTTTGTGTCCTTGCAGTATGCAACAATTTTTACATTTCTCCTCAAATGGGAGCAACCGTCGATTCTCTGCAACCTCTTCCTATCACCTGGAATACCACTTGTCTCGCAGCCAAAGACATTGATATTTATTTGTATTCGCCTGGCTCACAGTACCCTCGCATCCACGTTTGGGAGGGTATCGCCCTTTCGCGTGGAACCTACCAGGCCGACCTTATGCCCCGCTGGTGGAATGCAACGGCTTCCCAATCGCTTCAAATCAGCATCGTTCCTGCAGGCCAACCGTCCTTCATGTCCTCGACCTATTTCCCAGGCGGACCGGTATTCACAGCAACCTACACGGCACCAGCAAGTGGTACACCACCCTCCGCCGACTTAACCAAGATCGACAGCGGTATTACCCAAGTGAATGATGCAGCAAATGCGAAGAAGGCCATGACCCCTGGCAAGAAAGCCGCCGCCGCTCTTATCCCCCTACTTTTCGTTATCCTCTGTATCGGAGCTTACATCAAGATGAAGCGCTCCAAGAACCAGGTCAAACGAAAACGCTGGTCCGAGGCCGTCGACAAGCGCATGTCGACCATTTCAACCGACTGGAAGTCCGTCACGGCCGCCGGAGCCAACGCTGCCATCCGGAACTCCATGGCTGTCGGAGCTCGCAACTCGTCCTTCTCTTTCGGTGCTCTTCGCCCCTCCAGCACTGTCGCAGTTGAGGGAGAGGAGACCACCGACAGGCGCCCCATGTCGCAACTTCGCACTGGTGTCGGTCTCCGCAACCCCGCCGCCCTCAGCTCGACCGAACGCGTCTCTCGCGTCTCATTTGCACCGGACACCCGCGTTTCTCGAGTCTCATTCGCTGATTCCCGACCCTCCGGCGAGTCTCGCAGGACACGGGCGTTCCACAGTGCCTACATCCCTCCCGTTCCGGCTTTGCCAGATCATGCACAGGAAACTCAGGAACCTCAGGAACCTCAGGATGACTCGAACGATAGCGAGTCGGAGGATAACAATACATCGGCATCATTCTCACCTCGGCAGACTCAAGGAGCTTTGACCCTCACCCCTGAGGATATTCGCTCGAGGATCGCGGCTGGAAAGGCTAGGAATGCTGCTGCTGTTCAGGAGAAGGATATCACAACTGAGAAAGACACCGGTTTCGCTGAACTGATGCCTGCCTTGGCCAGTACGTTTCAATTTATCTTTTTTTGTTTCTGGCCAATTCTAACGAGAAATATTTTCAGTGATGCGCACAGGCAACGCCGACGCCTCAGGAAACGACGACCTCCTCTTCGCTACACCCGCCTCTCCTCCGCCAGCCTACCCCAAGCCCGTATCCAACTATGCCACACCGATGACCAGCCCCGTTATGGCCACCATGCCAATGCAGCCGATGCCTGCCAACGTCATGTCGCCCGACGAGATGCTCCGCGCCTACGCCGAGCGCAAGAAGTCGATGTCGATGGGTGCAGGCAAGGGCCTCACGACCGCCTCGATCAGCTACCCCATGCCCGTCGCCTCCACCACTACGCCCACCCCGTCGACCAACAACATGCGCGTGCTGTATAACGCTGCCACGGGTAATGTCAGCCCCACGAACACCACCTCGTTCGCTGCCTCCACCATAGACTACACCCCGAGCGAGTACAGCGCGGCGGAGGCGTACGCCTATGCCGCGCCTCAGCAGCAACAGTATCCGTTCGGACACCACCCCAATGGATCTATTGGCGTCGGTGCTTACGGTGGTGCTCAGTATTCGATCGGCGAGGACGACGACGATTCGTCGGCTATGGGACGACAGCCATACGTTGGCCATGCTGCTTGAACGGTCGTTAATGACCGATCTTGACAGATCGGTGCTGACTCCTGTCAGCCGTGTCCCGTTTCTCTTATCTGGGCTCAGTCGTCGGCGTTTTGTCTGGTGGCATTTTGTCATCGTCCTGTCGTTCTAGTGTCTGACTGTCTCTCTATCTTACCCCCTGTGTACAATTTTTGTCTCATCCTGCTCTTGCTCTCCATTTAACCGGAGGCTTGTCCCTATTCTTCTGACTTTTCATGATCTCCATCTCTAACACCACCCTTGTTTATTCCTAAATGTTTATATTGTCCTATATCCTTCCGTGGTTTTGTCATTCAGCTACGCCTTTTATATCCCATCTCCAGCTCGATATCCCACATCGTCGCTGCGATGACGATTCTCGTTTTATATAGGGCCTTCATCATATACCATTTTTGATTCCCTTCTCTTTTCTTGTCGATAAATTGGTGACTTGTTCATTGATGATGATGCCCTTGTGTTAGTAGCCCTTCCTTCTTCCTGCTCCTTGCCCTATTACGAACCGTTACTCTTACTTTCTTGTAGTGGTGTAGGAGCCCCCATCTTTCAACCCCCTACCATTCTCGCGAGTGCGGAGAGTAGCTTGATCGTCACATCCCCGCACCACCTTGACCCTCTTATCGTAGCCACCATCTGGTACTGCGTACATACGTGATTTTTTGTTCATTGACTGAAATCTGTTGTGGCGTAGCTTGGTCCATTCCATTTTGTGTGCACGTTTTACATACTTTCACTCTTCAAAAGGCATTTATACGTTTATACCAAGTACCATAACTCGTACTACGCAAATACACGTTGTACTCTATTCCTTTATGGTTTATGTTCACGTTTTATTTCTAGAATATCCGGTCTAAGGTGCTGCATCGGGGCTGGGGTACTGCATCGAGACTGGGATAGGACGAGGAGAGGTTATAGCATTCATGCTGACGTGTCCAATTTGAAGTATGACAAGGCTTTATGTTAGAGAGCGGAGTGGCTTCGTTTCAGCTTCTGTCGTGCCAGAACAAATGTAGGCTTTGACTACATGAAGAGGCTTCGGTGGAGGAATGCCTTATATGTGTGGATCTATAGAACTTGTTCCGCGAGCAACAGAAATGAGGTCGGCAATTTCGAGACTGGCATTAATTGGGAAAGACAAGAACATGGAATAGCAATAAGCAATGAATAAGTCTGCCTCTTGTCCTTCCAGATGTGATTGAGCTGCCTTGCCGATGGTGTTGTAAAAATCGTTCTTGGGGTCGGCATGACAGGCTGGACATTCTCGGCAACCAATGAATAAGAGAAGACGCGACATCCGCTTGGAGGCTGTGAATGAATCTGGCTAGTGATCAGACTCGCTCCGCGCCAGGAAACAGGGTCATGGAAGGTGGCATTGTTGAATATTTCAACGTGCCAAGGCATTAGATAGCGAGAGGCGTGGTCGAAGAGTAGAGTTTGACAAGCTGGGGCTGCGATGCTCACTTATCGAATATGCCTGAGGTGGAGAGTGTGTTCCGCTGTGGTCCAGTTCTTGAATTTCCATCGTCGTTACTTCAGGATAACGAGCCAGGCAAGTCCAGCTATCTATCATCTTCGATTGGCTATCTGGACGAATCAAAAGTTGCCCAAACGTCGATGGTACGATGACGAGTTGTCAGAGGGGAAAGTTTGATAGGCGATCCAAAGGAATTTAAACGTCCATGATCGATAACGACAATTTGCGGTAAAGGAGTGCAATCTTGTTCCGCGGTTCATATTGATGATATTTGGCAACTTTTTCGAAAAATGGTCGAGGATTATGTGTTGAAGTTGGTCTGGCCCGGTGTGAGGGAAGTCCCTCCAAAATTTGTGGGCAGCAGAAAAGGCCTCAAGCCCTAAAGCCGCAACGGCCCGATTTCTGGCCAGGTCGATCGATTCTTTGAAGGCACTCTCGTGTTTACGTGGTTGAATGTGAAGGGCTTTCAAGATGTACAAAGGTGAAGCCGCAGCCTTCGCATGATTTGAAGATAAATGTCGTCCCCCTGGAGCGGTGGTGCTGGAAGATGATGCCATGTCAGTTCTGGCAGACCAGGAAAAGGGATTTCAAATTTGGAGATACCTATTTCCAAGGCAGCGATGAGGATTTCAGGAGGTATGTCGACCATTTTCTCTGTGAACGAGAACGAAGGAACGATTTGCCAGCTGATTGACTTGCTTGTCGTCGAGGTTGAAGGGCGTTTTATCCTCGTTGAACCATCACAAGAGTGCCAACGCCAACAATATTCCAAGAAAATATAGGGCACTAACTATGTTTCGAGGAATCCATGACCTGTGCAAAACCCAAAATATCAATTAGAAAACTTGAAATAAAAAAGGAAGAAAAGAATACAAGGCGGTGGGTTTCAAGCTTAGCAATAAAAGTAGAGCTTTCGAGTCGTGACTCCTTTCGAGTCGTGACCTTTCGAGTCGTGACTCAACGAGGTATCGTATTTCTCGGTCTGGCGTTGCTCGAGCTGGAGGTTGATACGAAGATGAGCCACTGATTCTCTCGTGGTGTTCTGAAATTCGTATGAATATCAGTGCTATATGGCCTATGGGAAGAGATGAACGTACTACTGAGCAATTTGGTTTTGTGCTTAGAGGTCTGCTCCTTCGAGGAATCGTCGTAGTCCGGCTTGCCTGTGCGTGAACGAAGCTGAGGCAGGATGTCGCAAGTGCCGACCCAGAGACAACCAGAAGTGAATTGGGAATCGACGAGGGTGATAACTTAGTTGTCGCATCGATTATTTAGTTCCTGGCTTATGCCTTCGTATCGAGGACATTCATGGTTGGTCTCGGTGATCTACCAGACAACTTATTGTTCTTTGCAACATGGTTGACCACTCCAGTTGGATAATTTGGAGACGGGTCGCAAGGAAATCGAATTGCTGTCGGTGCATATGGATCTGTAAGTTGTGTAACACCTTTTGTTTGAACACTGACGAAGTCATGACAAAGATTCGAGGGACGCAATTTCTGAGTTAGCAGATCTCGAATGGGGCTTTTGACGATTCATTGCGGCGAGGACAACTGGCCGGCCACAAATCTTCAGCATATACTTGGGAATTGGCAAAAAAATTCGATTCTCTGAAATATATGCACTAAATGCCAAGCAGACTCGTAGTAAAAACCTGAAGAAATAATTACAACAATGCACCCGCAATTGTTCGAATAATCAACTCACAACAAAGTTTGATCCTGTACCTCCACGAAGGTGTCCTTTCCAGGCGGGCACACACGAAACCAGAAACACTTCGCAAGTGTGGCGGTTACACAAAGCAATCCACCAGCTAGGAATGGTGCATAACTACGACAAAAGAGTCGCAGCCAACAGTCCATCTCTCATCGCTCCGTTACTCTCGAAGTCGTGCAATTGGCGACTCAAGAATGCAGCACGACTACTGCTTCGATGTTGGTTGAAAGAAAAGAAAGAGGTTGACATCACTTTGGCCCCTTTGGGACCAATTTCGTTATTTTACCCACGATTTTTGCACTTTTCTAGATACCGATGTGGGTAAATGGAATCTGTCGTTCCTCAAGCGGTTCTGGCTCTGCAGGCTGTCCAGGGTGCAGAGTGCAATTCTCCTCCCCCCGCCATGCCACTTGCAATGAAATTTCTGACTCGTTTGACAAAAAGGGTGTTCCCAACAAACACCGCCCAGACGATATCTCCTGAGACTGAGGATGCCCCCCAGTTCGTTTCTCGTCCTGGTGAGTTGTCCTTCTAGACGGTGAGATACTTCCTCGTTAACAGGAAACCAACTCAGAACAAAACTTCTCTTTAAGTGGAGACCTACTTTGGCGTATCCTTAATGTAAACGCGGACATGAATCTCGAGTCTGAAGGACAGAATCCAGCTTTGACTACTCTCAAATCTGCGTCGCAAGTTTCCTATTTCTGGAGGGAGCTTGTTCTCTCGAGCCCTTCGCTTTGGGGAAAGGTTATCAATCTTGACTGTCTCAACCAAGAGACGGATGATTGGAGAAATGAGGTTTTGCGACGGGCAGGAGAATCGCCACTCTGCCTGAAAGGAACCACGGGAAGGACCAAGAGGAGCGCCTTGTTTTTCGAGTCTGTTTTTATCGACCATTGGGAAAGGATACGGGTCCTCGACCTGGATATACATGGTGAAATTAATTATATCGGCGCCAGATTAGTTGTTACTTTATTCAATCGTCCAGCTCCTTTTCTTGAAAGCGTTACTGTCCCATCCTTATACTTCAACAAGAATCTCATCGTTGACGACGAATATCGCCTGTTCTCCGATCAAGCCCCATCCTTGCGTCATTTCAAGCCGTTTTCATCAGAAATACCGGCCCATCTCAATGCACCATGGATCCCTCAGCTTCGCACATTCCACCTTATGCATTCAGTCACTTCTCGTCAGTTGCTTGAAGCACTTGCAACCATGCCATTGCTCGAAAAATTCACCGGAAAATGCCATTTAACAGACGACCCAGAGGCGAACATATTTCCTGCGGTGACTTTACATCATTTGAACTCTATCACTATTGATCCAGGAGACTCCAGAGAATGGATCGGTGTTTTATCCAAAATCAGACCGGCACCTGCGTGTTCACTTAGCTTCATCCTGTGTTTAAGGGGTGATAACCCCCTAACCACGAAGGAATTGTTCGTTGCTTGTGATGTCCTTTCTACCTATTCTCAATGCTATTTCAACCGTCAAAAGAGGCGGTCGGTTTACCTTCGCATTGCAGAAGATTTATTTGATCTTTACGAGACTGCTCTTGATATGACTGCCCCTCCTACGGATGTGTTTGCATTTCATTTGAGTTTGTGGCGCTCCCCTTTTCCCGTCCATGCATCCTCGACTTTCCTCAGTTATCTGATCCTGTACCCCTGGGACACCGTCGAATATTTGAATCTCGCAATCGAAGACAACCCTGACCGCTCTGACTCAAACTTGGTTAAAACCCTCTCTTCGCTCACCTCACTGCAGATGCTAACCGCCAAGGTGGAAACAATTCATCTTCTAGCAGAAATTCCCCCAGATATTGGGGCTACTCTTTTCCCATCCCTCCGATGCCTCAGCTATTCCTCGCGATCCGCTCAAAGCGGCCTGCAGTCATCTGCTTTGAGTGTGCTGGAGCGCTTCCTCACCTCGAGAGCAGCATTTAAACGGCCAATGGAAGTGCTTGAATTGCAAGGATATGTCCATGGAATGTCCGCACGAGATTTTCAATTTCTCGAGGCATTTGTTGGATTGCGAGTTGTCTGGTGGATTGATGGACAAAAGAAGGAACATATATGTGGTAGCACGGTATCCAACGTCGTCGATCCTGTTCAACATGAAAGTTTGTAGTTGGTATTTCAATGAATTGAATCCGAATAATCAGTGTGAGTGCTGCAACCTGTAATTGCGAAAAAACTGAGCATTCATCCTCTGGTATTTATACTGTCCTGATTGAATAAAAATTCCTACGTGCATAAATAAGTTCGCGTCGAAGAAGATGCGCTAAGAGTAATCACCGTCAAAGGAAGATTGCAGCCACACTGCACGTAATGCAGAGCCAACGTTGACTAGCTAATTAGGACACAACTACCAGGGTATCATCTCTGTCAAGAAGCAATAGTGCTACATAAATACATATCTCAGGCTATTTCTATTGGCCACACCCATTCTAATATTAACAAGCCTGCTGCGTAGAGTCGCTCTTTGACAGAAGGCGGGTAACATACTGTAACATAGCCGCGTTGAACGGGAATTTGAACTCCGAGTCGTTCTGGACTTCTCCGACCTCGGGGTATATCCCTAGATTCGGTATGTGTGGCGCAACTACGGCCCGACGATCACCACCGCGGACTTCTAACTCCATCCCCAGCGCTTTCTGGGTAGGAGGAAGATATGATTAGCATTGAGCGCATAAACAGTGTCTCTGAAGAAAAAATGGATTCAAAAATAGCAAAGTGTTGGCTGTTAAAATCTTGGAAAAGTATTAGCAGGTGAAGTACCGAAATAGTTAATGGAGTACTCCAAAGGTAATGCTTTCTAAAATTCAAGTAGCTCGCACCTCTTAATGACTTAAAATCTAGCCAGTAATTTCTAAGCACAGTATAAGTGTTCCTTATCTTAAGCACCGCATGTAGCGTGATCGAGACGTCATTCCCATAGGCTTAGACCATGATGTCCTGCAACATCGCGTTTCCTTCTATTTTTCTCTGAGAGTTCTCATTCCTAATGGAGCATCCCGAAGGTCAAATCGCCAGTTAATTTAGCTGTATCTCAACGTGGCGGCAAGTGTATTTTTTATGCGATGGCGTTTTCTCAGCGATTTCAATAGTACTTTGGAACAGTGTGAGAATCCGGAGTCGGTTGCAATTCGCCTTGCTCTTGAACGCGATCCAGGTTCTTGGATTTTGGAGGCTGCTCACAGCTGTGCAGTTGGATTTGATATGAAAGTGCGCTTCCTTATTGACCATTCCTCTGGCCACTCAGCCGGGAGCCGGGAAATGTCCTCCAACCACCATCACATAGTCAATCTGTAGGTTATTAGACCTAGGAAACCGAGGGGCCGTCATTTCATTGGTCCTATGGCAGTGCGCTGTAACCTATTTTGTCTATAATAGCACACGCGCCGCGTGCTAGGTTGGTGTCCGTATCAGATAGCAGACTCGGTGATAGCCAACAGACTCTGTTTTGGGGTTGTAAATATTACAAACCACTAAACCAGAGTGCATCAGAAATGTTGAATGGAAGCCCGAGGCAGGGGGTTTATTATATTTGCGGATTTGAAGGGGGTGCGGGACCATCCGGCAGGCGTGAATACAACAGGCGCAAAAGAAGCAATCCATGTAAGAGCCAGGTGGACTCGTGGTGGGAGCCGTCCTCCCGGTCAAGGTGGAGCTGCGATGCAATTTTTGACACGGCCAACCAGCATACCGTTAAAATTCCTGATGGACCAGGGATGATTGGCATTGTTGTTGAGTCTTCAAGACCCTTTTGACAATATGCCGTACGAAAAATAAAATCACAGCTTAACTTATTACTAACGGCAGTCGCCGCCCTGGGCGGCGTTCGCGCGCACCAACTGCCTGCCGATTGTAAATTACTCAAGACGTTGTCTAGAGTCAATCAGAAACCCTTGAAAGATTTGTTCGATTTTTACCGAAATTATTGGCATAGTCAACGGCCTAAGTGACATGCCCAATTTTTTGCTAGAGGTTTGGCAATACAGCTTCGATGACCTCGCCCAATTTGACAAAGCTACGCTACAGACCACACGTAAGGGTTCAACCAGGAGCTTGGGGTTATTTGGTTGTGGGACTCTGGGCCCATAGACCATCGTGACCTCGGTGGGCCTTTTCCCCTTGCTTCTCTGAATTGTCCTGACATGACACAGCTGTCGCTCCATGGTTGCAGTTACTCGGAAACATGAGTGTTGGTAAGTTCAAGGGTGATTATGACATTCGTCTGGTGCAGGAATGAAAAGAGTGAAGACAGTGCACGGAGATCTGGGAGGATAGGTTTATTTTGGGAGCAAAAAATAGGTACATATGAATGGGATTCACAGACTTGTTGGGGCATTAATCTCGATCGTGCGCGAGACGAAAAGGTGGGAACATATTGTTATCATTCATCGGGTGCTCTCTTTTGATTTCCGAAGGTTACCAGATAACTGGTATACTAGGCAGCTCGTCCATTCGTCGGTGCATGTGGTCAAAATCAGCCTAGGTACATTTCTCCCTAACAAATGAGAACTTCCTGAAAGTTGTCCGACGCATAATTTTACTAATTTTACCCGTGATCATCTACTCTATTACAGTCAAGTTTGCCGCATAACTGGGCATAGCTTTTTATGTCGAATTGCGCGCATTCGCATGCCATCAAACTGCGAGCTACTAACCTGCTGACCTTGAGATTTCTTTTCTATATGACAAGAAATTTTGTTTGACTGATATTTACGTATTGGCTGAAATTCAAGTGATAAGGCACAAAACACCGAGAAACCCACCCTAATTTTAACTCTTGACCCTGGGTTTATCGGTGGATGACCTGACGATAAGAACGACCCAGAAATTTTGTGGTGATTAATAAAGTATGGCCTTCAAAACCTGGGGTACGGTAGAAGAAAAGGTGAAAGAAACCCGTGCGTCCAAGAATTTTGAACAGTTTTACATATATCCACTAGCTGCTAGAGCACTTTAGCAATTTTCATGGAAGGAGCTGTTGGTATCTTGATTCACGTTTTGCAATTTCCCGGAGTGTGGCTCAGTTATGCGTGGAATTGTGGCTTGAGCGATCGTATGCCATTGACAAGCCCGAAGCCCGCTTCTACTTCAATTGATGAGAGTATGTATATTTTTACCTGCCACCATGGACGACTCTCTGGACAAGCAATAACTTTGCTGAGCAAGAAGGGCTTGAGGGCATCCAAGATGAAGCAGGCTGTACTCTACGTACCTACAAGTAAGTTTCACACACCGGATAGTACTGGCATGTTACCCATTTATCACAATTGTAGGGATGTTGCTTGCTTATTCCTCAGCCTCGGATCCCTCGTAGCCGCCAGGAAATAGTATATGGAATATGGAATGGAAGCTTCAGGCCCAACCAGTATAATTATAATTCACATGCCCTTCGCGATGGCAGTTCATGGGTAAAACTTGACATCATTGAAAAGGCGAGCCAAGAACCGGGGACAGTCACTGGGTTTATTTGAGATATAACTCTCATTCAATATTAAGAAGGGCGATGAAGGCACGTAAGGCGCGTATGAAGAATTGGGACCTCACATGGCTTTCTGGAAGGAAAACCAGACGGACTTTTACTAGTATGATACCTGTGCGATAACCCACCTCTTTCCCTCTCCCGTTTTCTGTCAATATTTTTGAGCTGGGTACTCATAGCTACGAACTAGGGCTTACAGCGAACCGAAGATCAAGAGTAAAAATCCTTTCCAAATTTGGACCGCCACTTTACTTTTAAGCGACACTTAGCTTGATCGGGTAATAATAAGCGTTTATCAGGGTCGTAATTTACGATTATTATCTCGACCGCGCTCCGAAACTGCCTGCATCTAACTCACACATTCTAGCGGGTATCTGTGAGTGGCCTAAGACACGATGATGACCTTTACTTACCTGTGCTTATTCTCGAGTCCTGAGGCGCTTTATTTTATTTTTTGGCGCTGAACAATCAGGTAACATGGCAACCTTCCGATCCGAATTCGAGGTTAAAAGATTCTGAAGAACGCGAATTAGTCGATGAGTCAGAGGCATCGACTACGTGGCAACCCTCATACGCCTTATCTAGTATCATAGTAGTATGTGGGTTTTTATGAAGTCTCGAGTAAGCCGTTTCGTTTATTTTCTTCTGAGTAAACCCATCTGGGCGGGCTCATGAATCGGGGATACTCTGCCTATGCAATGGAATAATTTTAGAAAGTGGCTGAACAATATGGTTCTAGACACTCACTATGGTATGCATAATAGGTTGAGTCTCGGAGTCATGACTCGAATTCGATATCTATCGAAAGCGTTGACGTCCAAGGCCTTGGTGGTGGACTCGTCCGACAATTCCTAACGCGTAAACCTTTTTCCAGCACTGTCCGCAGCATCTTCTGCATCTACGATCTTAGAACATACTCTACATACCAACTTTCATTCCCGCCCATACCGCTAAGCGTCCTAGGATATAGACATGCGAATTCTTCACGGGAACCTCTGAACTTCGGTTTGAGTCATGGTGAGTGATGCGGTTTCGGGCGAAAGCCCACATTAGGCCAAAATGACACCATATGTGTACGCTTATTCTCACTGGCACTTGACTAGTACGCCCACAAAACGTTGTTGCAGGTCGGCTTTTTGGGGGATGGCAGGGTCACTTTGGCAGACTTAGCCACCGCCCCATTGACCCGCCGGTGGACTGGCTCTTGCCTTTCTTACCTTCCATTCCATCAAATAAAGTGTTTTGATCACTGTGGAGCAAAGGTGCCTTGACGGGTTACTGTAGATCGTCGGAAACGGAAATCTACGGAAGGCTAGGAAACTCAACGGCTTTTCCGGCGGGGTTTCAGCGAGAGTGAGTTGCGCTTGTAGATTCGAGTAAGGGCTAACGAGTCGACGACTGGCCGACAACGTACGGTCGCCTGAATTTTTTGTGACAAAGTAGCGCGAAGGCACAGTATAGGCGCTAGGATGGCGTAATATGTGGTAAAGAGGAGACTGCTTAACGACAATCACCGATAAGCGCTAAAAAGTCATGCGACGCAATTGGAAGATAGAGGCGATGCCACTGTGGGGTGACGAACATCTGGACAACTTACGTTGACATGATAGCGTTGACACCTAATGGGCGGCTCGATGGGCGTTCGAATCACTGGCACCTACTCGAGCACGGGTTCGGTCTCCAATCCTGCGGAACGGGCTAAAATTACTTCTGTAGCAAACGTAAAAGGAAAATTTACTGTATCAGTCTATTGAAAACATACCTCATGACCAGATGAGCTTAGATACAAAGTCCCAAATGAATCACTGATCATGATGAGACGACATGTCCGCTGTGGCTATGGTTCAACTGTATCATTCATGAGAAGTCCAAAGTTAGACCTCACCATTTTCCATTGTTCTGTCATCTAGGGACTTAGTTGAACGAGATTCTCTTTCGAGACAGCATCGGAAACGACGGATAATTCAATGCAGGTGCCTGGTGTCTGCCAGGCCGCCCAGGCGTAAAACGCGCATTCCATTTCAAGTCACGAGACTCGGCATCTCGGCGACACCAGCCCGTGGGAAGATCCGCACTACGCCAACGCGATCGGATTTGGAAGGACGCGAGGCTTCTCCTTCCCCAGATTCCGCTCTCTGGATTTCTTGACTCTCCATCATCGCACGTTGGCAACACTTTCGAATTCGTGGACTTGGCGTCGTCGCTTACGGTACGCTTACTATCTGGTGCTTTCGCCTCGGTTTACTCATGGAATGATTGTTGAAGGCATTTTGGGGTGCAAAGTTGAACTTCTAGTTTGACCTCCTCCTGGTTGCAATTGAACCCGCCTCGAGGCGAGGTTTTATTCTGTACTTGTCACCGGGACGCTTACACAGCCTGGACGAATCTTCCATTGTGCTCGCCCTCAGACACCGTACACCAGGCCCCCAAACCACACTTGATTTGTGAAGATTAGAATCTCTCGTCGAGTACTTGTCAGCAGCGCAGCATTCAGTGTTCTCCGTATTCCATCAAGGCTCCTGCCAACTACAGCAGTTAGATATTTGCTTGTCTTTGGACATACAAGATCAGCCACCTCAAAGGACATACGGACCGCTCTCATACGATCGGGTGGTCGAAACACGGCAGCACTGCACGGACGGTCGCGGAGATCATCCCCCAAGCCAATATAAGAGGCACGCGCCTAAACTCGATCGTTTGTTTTTGTCTTCTTCCTTCTCTGCCTCTGCGACACCTACCCAACCCTGTCATCATCATCCCCAACATCAATATCAGCACACCTCCGGCCTGGCGTCACTTCTATCAGCATCAGGCATAGATTCTTGCCCCCAACTTCCAGGCTTCTCGCGTTGTCTTGGAAGTTGTCGAGTTCGACGCGGTGCTCTTTTTCTCTCTCATCATCACCAACAACTCCCACACTACATTTTTATCAACGCCATCAACGCCATCCACAGCCGAAGAAGCTCTCGGTATGATTTTCTCGGATAACATCAGAATTTTCACCTCATTTTAATCCCCAGCCTCCACGATCTCCGAGTCGACTTCGACCTCAACAGTTGAATCATCTCATCTCCTCTCTTCACCACCTCACCCCTTCACCCGTCACACCCTCGGGTCCCGAAACAAAACATCTTCATATTATCGCTTCTCCTTACCCTGGGCCCTGTCCTCAGGTCGTTTGTCATTGCACGTTCTCAACTGCTCACCCGTACGTGACGAGCACACATCGAACCGGAAACATACCGTCTAACCACATTCCTGATTCAGAACAAATTAAGCTCGAACGAGTCAAGATCTGAAACACCTTCCTCGCCTTCACATCTCCGCTCGAGCTTGAGCCCAACACACGCCACGTCGAACGCGATTCCAAGCTTCGGCATCGTTGTCCATAAACTTTTTATCTTTTGTACGTCACCGTATCATGCCCTACATCACCTCGTTCGCACGCTGACAACAAGCACACATAGACCGCAACAGTTCTTGTTCATCGATCTCCATCGACTCAGACCCAGTCATCGACATCGTGGGCGGCCGCCCTTAAGCCATTGAAGACCAGCCACTCGCAGTCACAGCCACCCACCTTCATTGCCTTGGATAATTAATTGCCTGCACACCACCCTCCACAGTCCTCTCATCTGATTTCCCGAGACACCGGCATTCTTGCCTTCTCGCACTCAGACGAATCGGGACAGCCACAGTCACTACCACCACCACCATTATCACTACCCATTGGAGGCACCACATACCCACCATAACCACATATACCTTACCACAAACCATATCCCTTACCCTCCCACAACAATTTCCCTTTGTGTAGACAATAGATAACCTACGTCACAATTCATGGCACATCACCAACATTCACAGTGGCATCCAAGTCCAAACCAGCAGCAGCACCCACCATCACACTCACCTATGCCACCACAGCCAACCCACAACCCACATGCAGGCTTCTCATCATGGTCAACGGTACCGCCGGGACCTGGCCCGCACATAACGTCTCCACCACTCTTCCACGCACAAGCTCAGGCCCAGGGCGCACCGACGGCGAACGAGCGTCAGCGGTTCGCACCAGTTCCACTCGCACCTCCCCCAATACCACAAACTCAGCCTGGGGCAGCAGCATACTTTTCTCAGCATCAACAGCAACAAGGACAAGCTCCCACCCAATCCCAATCCCAAACCCAAACCCAACCATACGGACCCCACCCACCTCCGCCGCCACACAACACCATCGAGCTAACACGCGACAGGCTGTTGCTCGTGCTGGAGGACTTCTCAGAAAGGCTGGCACGGTATTTCGATCTTAAGACCAACGGCCGGGACTTGGATGACCGTGGTGCGGAATCGGGCGGCAGCTCGTCTAGGGAACGAAGGCGGATGAAGGAGCCAGAGACGGGGGCTGGGTTCCGTCAGCCCTCTGACCCGAGGGGGCCGAGAATGCTTAGGCTCACGGTGCACGGTGGGGCATGCATGCTCCTCCATCCAGACCTATACCGGCTGTCTCAGGAAATGCCTCTGGCCGCTCCAGGTCAGGGACAAGGGCAGGGACAGGGGCATGGGCAGGCCGCGCCAACGATAGCCACAGGCATGCACCTGCGCGACCTGCCCCGCCGCACCATGACACGCGACGTGGACATCGTCATGCGCGGTTTCGTCGCCGACTACGCCGGTGTTGGTCCACCCCCGCCCTCAAGGCAGAGCCGCCGTGGAGGTCATCCCTATGGGGCTGTCAGCGGAGGGTATCCGGTGTCCACGTACCCTGGCATGAAGCCCACTGGGTACCCAGGGCCGTACCCAACTGGCCCTCAGGGGGAAGACGACGAGGACCCGGCACAGCTTGCGCAGATGGACGCTGCGTCGCGACTGAAGGCGTGCATCCGCGCAACGGCGCGTCATTTTCCTGGGCTCGGTGCAGATTGGATGAACGCAGACCCCGACCAGGCGTTGCCTTTGGGTGCTGAGTGAGTTTTTTTCCTCTCCTGTCTTCTCTTGTTCTTCTCTTTGTCTTCTCTTCCTGTCCAATGTACTCATGCACATCTCTTCCACTTGACAGCCCAGTGACTCATGCCACCTTCGACCCCGTGCATCTCTCTGCGCAATCGGAGGAAAACAGGCAGCTTTATACCGTCTTCCGCTCGAAGAACCAGCGGCTGGAGCTTGTGAGCGTGCCGCCGTACTGGAGCGTCGCTTTGAAACTCGTGAGGTGGAATCCTCAGGATTGTAGCGATGTTGCAGTGTTGTTAAGGTAAGCACGATTTTACACCTTTTGTCACGGTTTCTTTTTCCTTCTCTTTTGGATTTTATTTCATTTATTTCTTGGTGGCTTTGCTTTCCATTGTTCGTGCTGGATTGGGCAGGTTTTCGGACGGTGGTTCTTGTAGTGGATTTCTCACATTCTGGTCATCATCACAGGAGTAGTTGGAAGGGTGTCTTCGGTCGAGCCTTGGTTGGGGGATTACAGACGAGCACAAAGATCCGCCTTATACTTGATGAAGCTGCTGTGCTTGTCGGATTGCCTTGTGCCCCTTGGAAGCTGGATGGATAGGGGAACAGCCAGCTCCATCTCCTAGTGTCATCGGTCAAACGTTCAGTCGGGGTGTGTGGGGCTGCTGCACCGAAACAACTGTGGCAGTGCTTTTTGGTAGCCTGTTATGGTCTGGAGTTCTGGCAACTGCGTGACGTGCGCATATATGTGCTCCTTTGCGACGAAAATGGATCAGGGCCCCACCAGACACGCATATATGCGCCTCATTTTGCCCCGTATCTTACATATCGTCGTCGTTCGAACGCGAGCTGATATTTGTCCCAGGAACGGCACCCTCCTCTCGCAAACGGAATGGACACCAGAAACTCTCCAAACGTGGCTCGAGAAGCACTGCTGGGCAATGGGCTACGCCCGGTGGGAAGCAGGGAAGGTTGCGGTAATGCGCGAGAGGGTGGCTCAGGCCGTAAAACTGGTGGAAGGGTTAAACGGAGTGCCGCCTATGAGGGGTGGCCCCGAGAACTATTGGAGTAATGGAGGGTCGCCTGGAAGTGGTCCTGAGGCAATTGCTCGGCACCAGAGTGGCGGCAGTGGCGGCAGTGGAAGGGATAGCTGGGGGTCATCGCTGAACACGCGCAACCCATCACCAAGCACTGTTGTCTTCCCTGCTTCAATCCCAATGCCCGTGCCGGTGCTAGCTCATGAACGCGGGCCTGCAGCTGAACTTGGACATGGACACCGGCCAGTGAACGTCCGCGACTGGGCTCGGAGTAGGAGCAGACATCGGAGTCAAAGTCGAAGGAGAAACCAGTCATCACGGCGGCAGCGGAGCGCTAGTCGGGACCCTCCGGCCATGTTCATTCCCCCTGATTCCGAAGATGAGGGTGATGAAGAGGATGATGAAGAGGATGAGGACCCCCGCGAACATGGACAGCAGCGCCAACCTGGTACATATATCTATCGGAATCTGAATCCAACCCAGACTCAGAACCCGAATAGGCAAGACCAGTACCAAAATCGGCATCAGCGCCAACACAGTCCATACGCCAATGCTGACGCAGGCGTCCAATCATATGCTCAGGCGCCCGGCCGGGCGGAACAGCAACAGCCATATTCCCAGCCTGCGCGCCAGAGCGAAAGCACTAGGTCAAGCCCGTGGCTCCTGCCGTCCTTCTCCCGTATCCCCGCTCAAAATGGCGACTCTCCTGCTGCTGTTGGACAAGGACGAACATCTGCGATGAGCAATTCAACCTCTGTCGCGCCGTTCGAGCCCCACCACCATCAGCCCTCGCACGTGTTGCGGGACCTGCAGCACCAGCGGCACCAGAAATCCCGGAGCCAGCCTGAGAACTCTCGTGCGCGAAAAGAAAGAGAGGAGCAGGAGAAAAGGAGGAAGCGAGAGCGCGATGGTTCGAGAAGCGTCAAGCGCGGCTTCTTCGAGAGAATGGGCTTTGGCGGTCGCCCGACTGGAGAGGCCGAGGCGGGTGCTGGTCCAGTTGCTGGTCCGAGTCGTTTGGCAAGAGACACTCGTGGATACACAGACGTGAGCGAGGACGAGGGTTTTGGCGGCGACGACACCGACGTCGATACCGACGACGTGGACAGCGGAGAAGACGATAGTGACTCGGAAGGGAACAAAGAGAACCGCGGAAGGAGGACCGGCCAAGGCACGCCTCATCCTCGTCACCAGCATCTCCAGTCGCCTCCGGCCCACCAACAGCACCAGCGAGTGCAGCAGCAGAGACAGCCGCACCAGATCTACGCCTCGCCGCCCCCTGCGCCGGTCCAACATCCGGCTGGTGTGCATGTCGGGTTCATCCCCCCTCGTATTGGAGGGTCCCGGCAGTCCTCGCCTCATCCTAATCCGAATTTCGCGTCTGGGAGCAGGGACTCATCTCCACACCCTGGTCCGAAACACCGTCCGCCGCCGTTGGATCTGCCCCCACCGCCGGTGCCTTACGGCGTCGCCGGTCCTGGTCCTAGCCAATGGCAAGCGGAAGCTCGACCGTCCTCCCGTACTCGCGCTGGCGGCACTGGACATGGCTACGGCCACCAAGCACCCCATCCGTCGCAGCACCACCCCGCCCATCCCTCCCAACTCCAGTACTCATCTCAGCATTTCCAAGCGGAAGAGCCCTGCCGCCCGTCCCGCGCTGACCAGCTGGCGCAGTACCAGTTCGAGCAGCAGCGACGGGAGTACGAGGAGCAGCGCCTGGCTGCGCAGGAGCAAGATAGGAGGATGAGGGAGGTCATGGCTACCCGCCGGGTTAGGCGAAGATAGTTCTTGGTCGCCTTTGCCTTCGTCTTCGTCTTCGTGCTCGCTGTTGCCGCCCTGGTCATTATTTCTGGCCGTTTCGTCATTTTTTCGTTCATCTTCGTTTTTACCCATCTTGCTCTGTTTAGATTTGGGTTTATCGTTTCTATTTCCTCCGCCTCTTTTCGCCTTTTCGTCATATTTATCCCCTTCGTTCTCTTCCTTCCATCTTCCGTTTCGTCACTGGATGCAGATGCCCGTCCTGCCCGCTGCGACCGTCAATCCCAACTCAACCTTCATCTTGTCTCAACTCGTCTCCCGCCAATCAATCTCAATCTGCATTCAAGTGTATCTATTGCATTTCACCCACTTTGTATCCCTACTTTCATCACATAACGGACCTGCATTTCTATCTCTCTTCATGTTGCTGTCTCGTCCTCCTTCCCATGTCGTTCCCATTCCCACTCACGTCTCATCACGTCCACGTCCACGTCTATGCCTGCCTTCATCACCATCACCATCACACACATCAAAACTGGAACCACAAAGAATAAACGAATAAACGAACGGACATGAAGCTAAATCTGAACCTCCCTGTGTATCATATCTATCCTACCAGAACTGTATCTTATTCCCCCCGACCCTACGCTATCCCCATCGTATATTATATACCTTATCGCATATGCTCTGCCCCTTGCTTTGCTTTCTTGTATGTACCCCGCTTTTTGCGTATTGTTTACAATAAATGGATACCCCTCTATTCTTACGTTGTTGACATGCGATTCGCCTTAGCGAGCATGTTGGTTGTGTGAGATATCGATTACTCACACTTGGAATTTCTAACAGCCCTCGACTTTCTAACATCATGGTCTCGGAGTTAGATATTTGCTGGTCGCAATTTCTAACAGCCGTCGAATTTCTAACATCAAGGTTGTGTTAGATATCAATTACTCACTTTTTCTAACGGCCGCCGAATTTCTAACACTGGAGGTGCGTTAGATATTAATTACTCACATTTCGAGTTTCTAACAGCCTTTTAATTTCTAACATCTGGTCGTGTTAGATATTCCTTCATCACATTTTCTAACGTTCGCCGAGTTTCTAACACTGGAGGTGTGTTAGATATTAATTACTCACATTTCGAATTTTTAGCAACCGTCAATTTCTAACATCGCGGGTTTTAGATGTTCACCGCTGAGATCTTCTGACGGCAGGTGAATTTCTAGCACTGGAGGTGTGTTAGGTATTAATTACCCACATTTGGAATTTTTAATAGCCTCGAAATTTCTAACATCGGCCAGGCATGTTAGGTATTCACTGTTCGCATTCATGACCGCTGTGGCATCTCGAACGTGCCTCAATTCCCCGACACCTGCGGGGAGGCCGTGTTAGATATAAATGATCCACATTACGACTGTAGTTGGCCTGATAATTAATGGCTGCGCGCGGAAGGCCGAGGGCTTCCGCTCGTCAGAAGTCGAATGGCCGCCCGGTGGCTTCGGTGAGCGACGAGAGAGTTGGAAGTTTTTTCTAGGATATGCCAGCGCCCCGAGAGCAGGTACCAGGTACGCTTTGATTCTCGAGGAAAGACCAACTTCCAAACAAAGTACAGGTACCGTCCAAGGTCAAACTATGAAATGACTATGAAACAAACAAAAAAGAACTGAACCAGCTCGAGTATATCTGGGTGCGTAATTTGAGTGCAGTAAAAGCTGTACTAAACGAAGGCCAAGCTATGTCAACGTACGACGATTGGAGTTTGATAGGAACCCTCGATTCTGAGAAAAGAGGCTGAGCCGGGGGCAAACATATTTCCCCAAGTAACCGAACTAGTCATCACGATGTACGCAAGTTATAAATGGACTTAGATACAGATAGCACTATCCACTGTGCCAGCCATTGACCATTACACTAATTCGACGTTTTCAATGACAGAACAATGTAATGATGAGCATTATATCAAATAGAATTCAGCGTGCGTCGACTCGACCCCCACTCCCTCCGACTGGACAGGAAATGACGGAAACACGGAAACTGAAAACCCAGCGGCGTTCCGAGGGCGGGAGCTGTATGTCACGACAAAATGTAAGAAGGTAGGTCGAGAATCTAGAGATGCAAAGGACTCGACTGCCCAAAATAGCCAGAATCCCCATTTGGCCAAACTTATGTGTTTTAGGACAGATAATGCGGCTTAAATCCGTTTGTATCTTTATCTAATCTCAAAAATCTCTATCAGTGTATACGGAAACCGTATATACAGGAGAAGCACCGCCACACAGGAGATAACTGAGTGCGGTGTTTTGTGGGCGTCAGGGTACTCGGTTACCTTGTACCGTTGTACCAGGTCCCATTTGTGCATGGACTTACAAACCACGCCACGCCACGCTCGCCGTAATTCATATCAAACCTCCTCGGAGTGGAGCTCCTGGATGTTACAATGCGTCTACCCCGGATAGATCTCGAAGGGGGAATCGACTGGCGACCATATTGTTGGGTGGAACATCATCTCTGAGTTTCCTTAGTACGATGTTAACTGCCGGGAAAATGTTTTAAGCTAAAAGGACCGTCACGGTCGGAGTTAGTCTGAAAGCGAGATATTCGACGGCAATCCCTCGAGCTCAAGCTTCGAACCCGATCTGGAAGCAACGTTGCGCGTACTTATCATTAATTGCACCACACAGCCCCGGCGTACTGCGACCAAATTGCCCAAGTTTCGACACTGCGGCCAAATAATAAGAACGCATAGAAAACTCTACGATTACCGTCGACCCTAGGACACATTGGCGAAAATTAATGAGGGACGCGACGCCTTTGAACGCTTTGGCGGCTGAAAAACACATGACAAAACGAGTTGTTAGAACAAAATTTTCTTTTCAGCCCAGAAGAATAAAGAAGAACCTATTATTTACTTGAAAAAAAAGCAATTGCAGGGATTCCATGCTGGCAACCCTCCAACCGAACTTGCAATTCCGAGGAACGGAATTCTGCAGACCCGAAAAGGATATTGGATCGATGCAACTAGCACATCAACCTCAAAAAAAAAATTGGGGTGGGATTAAAACCCGTCCAGATAATGAGTCAAGCTTGCCCATACTCTCCGTATGTGCTATGCGAGGTATTGACGCTGCGCAATCGGAATCTCTCAAATTTTCAGATTGTGGTCAGACTGTGTAGAAATTAGACCCACAAATAAGCCGTCAGATCGATTAGAAGAACCAGTGTAGCTATTAATGTCGAGGCTGAATGGCTTGTGATTTCAGTATCGGAGTTACAGAGCATATCTACTTGCAACACAACGAAACCCAATCATCGAAAGAATAGTTCCTTTACTCACGTATAAATAATACGAGTATTCCCTTCACTGCCACTTCCTTCTCTGCCGAAAAATAATTAAAGAAGATCGGAGAGAAAATGTAGAATCTCAGATTGGAGAACGCAAGTATATGTACCCTCAAACAACCACGTCGTCGCCCGCGATGATGTCCTCGTGCCCTATTCATTTGGTAATCAGGCACCAGACGATAACGAGGATGGCCTGTCGAACCTCGTTCATCTTACTATTCTCTGTCGAGATACTATGGACCCAGATGGAAGGGTAACAGATAGCTGTATTTGCGGTTTTCAGAAGTTCAGCTTCCATGTAAAGTTATAGTAGTTGTATCATTGCGACACAGCCCTGTGCCTTGCTTCGACGAGTGCTGATATGCCCAGGCCCCGCAGTACTCTGATGATTTCATTGGGTTACAAGGCATGTATGGGGAAATCGCGAGACATTACTTGTTTCCGAAGACGCCGC
Source organism: Galerina sulciceps (assembly GCA_023014345.1). NCBI lineage: Eukaryota > Fungi > Basidiomycota > Agaricomycetes > Agaricales > Galerinaceae > Galerina > Galerina sulciceps. The sequence goes on from JAEDXJ010000001.1 coordinate 757,430, forward strand.
AAGGCTATTTGAGAGTTGCAATTATGCTGTGAGAAATATGCACCGATTTTTCAACATCTCTCCTTTTGCGATTGGTCAAGATAAAGGAGTGAACCAGGAGCAAAAAACCTCCCCGGGGTAAGATATTGGTAATGCCGTCATAGCTTTCTGGAATGTATAGTTGGATGCTCAGAAAACACATCAGAAAACGTGACCTTCCAGGATCAGCGATCAGGAAGTAGATGCCTTAATTTAGCCCTTTTCCAACACAGTACGTCGGTATAGTAGAAAAGTATTTTGTACGGCCTCCAATTGTAAACGGCCTCTTTCTGCTCAGAAGATGAATTTGTTTATCCACATTGACTAAATGGTGTTTAAACTCCGCGACGCGGCGATGACGTCGCGGCTGCGCCACACCTACTCAATTCGGCACGCGCGCGGGTTGCATTGCTGCGCACCGGTGTAAACTTCCACTCGCCTTCAAATTTCTGACTTCCCTAAAATTGTTGAAATATCCCATATTTATACCCTAGCCATCTTTTGTGCCGCTCTTGCACTCGTCATCCCCCACTTTACTTTGCAGTTCACTGGCAGGCTGGACTCCAACCAGGATATATCGATAGTCGTAAGTTGTGATCGAGCAATGTTCGCTTGTCTCCGTGACTTTACCAGGCATCAATCCAAATAAAGTGCTCAAAAAATGATCCACAAACTCGGCCCATAGACAGCCCAGATGGAATTCAAGAATCGCAGTTATAAATCAGTGCATGCCCACATCTGATATTTCCAAGACTTTAACCCCTGTCTTGCGCCAGGTCTCCTACAGACACGTTTAAAGTATGCGAAATTTTTTTTGGTGCGCTTATTCTTTGGGAAAGGAGCTCTAGTGCTGTCCTTTAATATAGACCTGTTCAAAATGAGCAAAATCTGAAAGTAATTCGCGCCTTTTCTATGTCAGTTTGCTCTAGCGCTTAAAATAGCAGCTAATGGGACGGAAAAGTCCTTTAATTTGACCTGAACTATACCAATAATGTTGTGTATATCTGATGAAAGCGTCAATGCTATGGCGTTGAGATGTTGATACGCTGCGACGAAGTACTATTATTAGGCGGCTGGTATCATCGGCACGAACAGAATCAGCTGGTTGTCCGCACGGAATGTCAACACTGATGAACATTGATTACGTTGGCAGACTGTGAAGCCTTTTTAAGGTCATGGAAAATCAGAAGGGCGATCCCAAGTCTCTGACTCTCTGCATGGTATGAACGAGGACAAATTTATACTAGGCACGGGGATGCAAAATTAGGAAGTTGATCTTTCAACTCGACTTTGGAACGATGCCCGGCCGAAGTGTTGATAAAGATGAAATACCTCAAGTGATCCGGTCTCTACGCCGGCAAGCAGAGCCCTTGAGGGGATGAGTATGACATCCACTTTCTCGTAAAGTACAATTTACGGGCGCCTAAAAGCTGAAGCATTAGAAGACCAACAGTGCATCTACCCACTGTAGTACCCTGGTTGAGTGCGTTTTCAAAATTCCGAACGTTTAACCTCGTCGTAGATAGGGTACGATCAAGGCACAATAGTATCAACAATATCAAACTTCCGACTAGTCATCTCAAGGTGATTCCATCTGGTTGCCACCCAGTGGAGTCAACCCCATATCACAGTAAAAGAACATCACCATGGTCAAGAAACCACATCTCATCTCTCATCCAAGTTGTATTGGTGATCGCTTTCCGACAGAATAAAAGATGAGGTCCTTCCGCTTAGGACCTAGGCTCAATCCCCCACGGCTATACCCTCAGCGTTATTCGCTTTCTGTGTACCCCACATTTGGAGAGCGGACAACCTACCCGGTAAATGTCTCTCAAACCGCCAGCACACTCATTTGTCGAAGGTACGGGCTCGCCCCAAACGTCTGTCCTCCACGAACATACGGGAAGCGCCGTCAGCGTGCCGGCTGCGCCACACACCACTCTGGGCACCACGCACGTGACATTTTCTTCTTCCGTACCGTCACCTGCAATTCCTCCCGGATCCCTGACCAAGGTCACTGTTCATGGTTCCACCCCGACCTCGCTATCCGAAGAGACTAAACGGACTAGTACCGTTGAGAAGGCGCAACCATCCGAGTCGAACAAAATCGGAAAGTCTGTTGTCGTTCCAACCACTACGAACTCGGTTGCAATCCCTTCCAGTGATGGAGTGGACAATGTTTCGTCTACAATTAATCCCCAGCAACCTGGAACCCTCGCGGGACACGGGAACGTATTCTCTTCCTCGATCGCGAGCTCTTCTCCACCGGTGACGCTCTCGCCTGAGTCTCATCAATCGCAGAATGCGGCCAGTAGCCAGAGCACGAGCATAGTTACTGCATCGCCTTCCGAAACAGACAAGACCGTAGTAACGTCAAGTGGGCTTTTGCAGACATTACTTCCAATTCCTAGTATACAAAGTGTCTCAACCACGGACATATCTTCTGGACGAGGACCTTCGACCGAGGTTCAGAAATCCCACCACCAAGGTTCGGGCAAGAACACAACGGCATTTCATCCATCTGAGACTCTTTCAAGCCTCCATTCGGTCGTTGAATCCTCGACAGTAATCTCTTCGACCCAATCAGAGCAGAAGGGTATAGATACGACATTTCGCGGAAAACATCACCACACCTCATCGAGTCCTGACCAGTCCGAACACGAATCCAGTCAAACCAAGGGATCGGCTAGTCAGACCACTTCCATACATACCACACATGTTAGCCAGTCGTCATCAAGTCATGGAGATCCGGGAAAGTCAAGCGAGCCCCTGCTTCCGACCTTGTCGATCCACAGCATTCTGTCGGGGCTGTTTCCTGGTGGCCATCCTACGACTAGTTCAAATTCTCATCGTGATCCAAGGCCGACAGTCACGGTAGCCACCTCAAGTCATGGAGAGCCAGGAGAGTCAAGCAAGCATCTGCTTCCAGCTGGGCCGGTCCGCACCATACTCTCTTCACTGTTTCATGGAAACCATCCGACGACTAGTTCCAAGTCTCACCAAAGCACAACCGTCACTGCGGCTAGCAGTGGTCATAAAACGTCCCAGGGTTCAGACAAGGGAAGTACGTCTTCAAAGTCCTCGAAGAGCACAACAGCGAAGTCATCTCAGGTTTCGAAGACAAGTTCTTCTTCAACTAGGTATGAGCAAGCCTCGATATTCCTTCGTAACTATTTGCTTTGAAGCTCAGCTGATGTTTGTCAAACTTCGCAGGGAAAGTTCGTCAAAGAATGACCATCCAACATCTGTAATTCCACCTCCGTGTGTTCCTACGGAACACGGCCACTCGAATTCAAAGGACCACCAGGGCCAGGGACACGACCATTCGAATCCAAAGGACCACCAGAACCATCCTGGTCTGCTTGCTTGCACCTCGACTACTTCCACCCAACACACTTCGAGTCAACATGATGAAAACCACAATAAGGGATCCACAACCGCTACAGTACGGAGTTGACTTCCCCTCTCTTCGATTTCGTCTTAAATTTTTCCCTTAGAGTCAGACAAATAGTGATGGAAAGTCACATTCAACTAAAGGAACCACCACCACCACAGTAAGGAGTTAGCCTCGCCTCTATCCTGGATTTGGTGTTAATTTTTCCATTAGAGTCAGACACATGGAAAGCCACATCCGACTAAAGGAACCACCACTACCACCGTAAGGAGTTGACCTCGCCTCTATCCTCGATCGAGTCTTTATCTGTCCCTTAGAGTCAGACACATCCTGATAGAAAGCCGTCTTCAACTAAGGGAACCACTACCCATACAGTAAGGAGTTAACTTCCCTTCTATCTTCGATTTGGCCTCAAGTTTTCCCTTAGACCGAGTCTAAAACGACCACGCATCCAGATCTAGACTCGAACAAAAATCATCAAACGTCAACCAGGTGAGAGGTTTCCTTCGTTGATGGTTGCAATCGTCTCAATGCGTTTTTCGCTTTGAAAGGTCTTTTATTAGCAACAATGTGGTAAGGGATGCGGTCTGCACTTCTCCAGCTGTCTAATATGAATTTATTCAAGCGCCCATTACAAGATCAAAACCCGGCGACCGAGGCACCTAGCCTAACTTCAGTGAAGCCATCGGCTAGCGCTAGTCCGATTTCGTCCATCTCCAATTCGCTGCAGACCTCTTCATCATCTTTCTCCTCCAGTCCTTTGCCTCCCTCGACCTTGGTACCATCCAGCACCAATTCTGGACATGCGACCCGTCCCAAGTCCACAAGTATATCCCACACGAGCGCATCATCATTAAGCTCTCCAAGCGTTACGCTATGGCCAAAGGAATTTCTTTTTGGAAACGAGTATGTCTATCAGTTAGTTAGTACCCTTCCAGGTCACTGATCCTGTTCTCGTTCTAGGACCGTCCACCCCCAATCAACTGCAGGGTTAGCCATTGCTCTCGCCTTCTTGGCGTACTTACTTGGAGCCCTCTTGGTGGTCTTTCTAGTGCGCATGCGGGATCGTCGAACCCGTATTTGGGGAACTAATCGCGGCTATGGGACCCTTGCGTAGAATTTGCCAACAAACAATACGGAGATAGACTTTTTGATTTTACTAGTACGAGCTGGAATTCTTACAGTATTCCGAAGTACATTTTTGAAACCACTATTGCTTTGGTCAGAGATACTCAGATAGTGGGTAGGATTTGGTCCAAATTTTTTGTAAATATATGTAGCCCTTCGTTTTATTTTATTGTCGTTGTACAGGCCCGGACAGTTTACTCCGTTTCTCTATGAATTTCGTGAATTCCCCACCCAAGACTTTTCCCAGAATCCCTTCCTGCCCAACCGAGTAACCTGATCTCTCGGCATCGACCAACATTCGATATGCTTCTTGAAATGACACCTGAATATGTTTGATAGCATAAGCCTTTTCACCCATGTCGATGGAGGCATTGGCAGGGTCAAAAATAGAAAGCAGATATCGCTGTGTGATAGCATATCGAGAATACGGTAAATTTTCGTCTCGTATCGTGGACTGGGCTCGATTTTGATGGCAGTGGTGACGTAGTCGAAGTCATGACCATAGAACTTGAAGAATCCCTTCAAAGCCGCGCCAAAGTTCTGAGTTTTTGGTTCCGCAAGTCGTGTAGACCCAGACTGCATGTTTAAGCCCCCGAAAGCTGATATTAGCGTAGATAGATCAGCGGAGACGACCGGTTGGGTCTTCTTTTGCAATTTTGGCCACTCCAGTTTGACCCAAGCCACCACCATCCAAACCAACACATACGAATTGATGCCTCCCGTATAGGTCGTGCCACACTTCCTGATCGACAAAAAGATCTTGACAACTAATATCAACATCTTCACAACCTCGGTGTCCTTCTGCAGCCATCTCTCCACCGCCTGAGTAGCTTTGACTCCATGAAGGTCTGCAGTTGTTAAGTCGATCTCTATCCCTGTGACTTTGTCGGTAACTCTGATCAAAGGGACGGAGGCTTTCAGAACGTCGTCGACCTTACTCGCAAAACCTGAGGATAAAATTTTGAAGTAAATCTCGCGGAGTCTCATTCTCGAATAAAAGGCCAAAGAATCCAAAGCATCCTGCTCATTGAATGTGAGCACCATGTCGATATCAGATGTGGGGAGGTAGAGGCCAGTCACATAAGATCCCACTGGTCGGACTGTGGCGTTGACTCCAAATGATCCTATGAGGTTGGTGAATCGTTTGACGAGATCTTTGCGAGTGGCGATCTCCTAAGCGCTAGGGGTCATGTAATTCAAGAAAAGGTCGATTTCTTTGTCCAAACTATGACAGGCTGAGATCACTTTCATGCCACAAAAGATTATGGAGTCTGTGCCCACCTTTTCTTCTGTGAAGTGGTCTCCAGGGAAGTCATCCACGGAGGACGAGCAGTCGACGAGGTCCTCTTTGCGAAATCTCCACAAGGCGGAATCGCCTTCCCGACATAATCTCCCGCACTCTTGGTTTTCGTTGGCCAGCCTGCCATAAGGTTATCCTTTATCTGTTCGCCTAGATATAAAGACATGACGAGAACGAGCCCAAGTAACTGGGTCCTTGGTGTGAGTCAACAATGAGTTATGGGAATCTACAGGCGCCTTGCCCAATTCAACCAAGTTCATACCCACGGCAAGTTAAAGAATTCGCAAACACCCCAGAAGAAGTTCAACGGGCAAGCCAGTGGCGGACGCATACACAGATGCCCGTGGCAATAGGCGAGTTCATAGAGCCAACAAAGTTTGTTTCTTCCAACGATGCGTGTATGAGCTCGAGGTTGAAATATACTTGTGTATTCGGGAATAATTACACATGGCGTACATGCACAACAGGCAGGTAGGCCGTGGGGTATCTACAATATATACAACATAAACAATAAATCCGACAATAAGATAGCATAGACGATAGCAATGGAAATATACCAATAAACACGGACAGATCGTGTGTCGCCCCTTAATTTGCGAAGTCCATTCATGCCGTTTCCTCTTCTGCCTCCATGTGCGCAAGAGCATCGTTCTCCTCCGAAGGCGGCGCCTCATACACCGCAAACGCTGCCTTCTTACCAGCACCCATTGCCACGTGGTCAATTTCGCCCTCTGCGTTGGTTGGCGCGATCTCGCCAGCAGCAGCAGCCCATCCCAGGCCACGTTCCGCGAAGACCTCTGGGCGGCGGTCCAAAAGTAGGTCGAGGTCCTCGTCGCTCAGCACACCTTGCTTGCCTTCCTTGGTGTTGGGCACCACATTGATCTTCTCTCCTTCCAGTCGGAGGAGTGAAGCAGCCATCTCGGCCACGGTTTCTCGCTTATTGGAAGCTGCAGCTGCAGGTTTTTTGAATTTGCCTGGTGAACGGGTTTACGATTAGTGTTTGCACTGGGAGGTGTAAGTAAGATGGCACCTTTGGCGATGACGAGCGCCTCTAGCTTCCTCTTCTCCGTGGCACGCTGCATGATCTTGGTCTCGACTGTGTGAGCGCTGACCAGCCTGTATATAAGGACCGGCTTTGTCTGCCCAATACGATGTGCACGGTCCTGAGCCTGTGCGTCCATTTGAGGATTCTATTCAGTGCTTTATCAGTTTCAAAGACTGCTGCTTGTCCAAGAGATGACATACCCAATCCTGGTCATAAAATATGACAGTATCTGCTGCGACGAGGTTGATGCCCAACCCGCCAGCCCGTGTGCTAAGCAAGAAGAGACGAGGAGCCTTCGGGTCGTCGCCGCCAGTTTGAAAGATGTTCATCTGCTCCCGACGGTCTAGCGGCGCCGTTTGACCGTCTATACGACAAATAGGCCACCCCATATAATCAACTGCCCATTCCTAAAAACGAACAATAGTCAGACATGAAAGAAGACGAATGGGTTGCCCTTCGTACCTCAATAATATCTAGCATCGTCGTGAACTGGCTAAAAAGCAGGACTTTATGCCCACGCTTGAATAGTTCGCGAAGCAGGCGGTCGAGGACCATCATTTTTCCACTGGCATTCACGAGCTCCTCGCCCAAGACAGGGTATAAAGTGTCTGGGTCGATAGGCCAGTCGAACAGGAAAGGGTGCGAGCATACTTTGCGTAGTTGCATGATGGTATTCTGGAGCCTCATGTTGTTGACTTGCTTGACTATAGGGAGAGGACAAGAATTATTAGGTGCAGGAACTCAAGCAGGCAACGAAGCAACAAACCTTTAGTTCGAACCTGATACTCTCTTCCAACCCTAGCCTGCTCTTCCTCTTCTTCCTCTTTGGTCATGGTGACTTTGACCCCTCGTTCGTCGAGTTCACCGCGCTCGAGCATTTCAAAGTACTCATCATCATCACCATCAACCGCATAGCTCTTAGTTGGCATCTTATCTAACCTCTTCGACACCCGCCTCTTGTTCAATTTCTCCTCCTCCTTTTCTGCCTCCATTTCTTCTTTCGACATGAGGAGAATCTCATCGTCCGATGTATCGTCAGTTTGTTCTTCGATTTCCGCCGAATCAGGAACGACTTCAACACTTCCTGTGCCACCCTGTATCAGCCACTTCCGCAGACCACCATCCAGTACCCTGTCGTATGCCTCTCTTTGTCGAACACTCAGAGGGGCGTATAGCACGTATTCCTTCTTGGGTGGAAGGTTTGACTCCACGTCAACTTTGAGCCGACGAAGAAGGAAGGGTTTGAGGATGGCATGCAATGACGAAATTATTTGAGATGATTGGGTGGTGGGTAAGGTAGACTTGAGTTCGGGTAGATTGAACCTATCGAGGATTTTAAATTGAAGAAACATAGATTTAAGTCAAAACAGACGCACCACTGCTGGAAGGTGTCAATATCGTCGAAAATATCAGGGAGGATGAAGTTGAGCAGGGCCCACAACTCGGCCAAATTATTCTGCAAGGATCATCAGCTGGCTGAGCGCGAAGACAGAGAAACTGAACCAGCATGAAGAGGCGTCCCCGTTAATATCATCCTCCCAGCACTAGAATACTTTTTGATCTCTTTCATCAACTTGCAGTCCAGATTCTTCAGCCTATGGCCCTCATCAACAACGATATACCCCCACTCGTAGTGCGAAAGCGGCACACGGTCCTTGATGATCATCTCGTAGGTTGTCAGCACGATCGGAAACGCCGCCGAGTACTCTCCGTCTTCCTCCTTGCCTTTCGCTTTCGTGTCTGCGTTGCTCTCTGGCTCGGAAACCTCGTCATCAACAACCATGCTCTCCTCTTCAGGCTTGTATTCGTCGTCGTCGTCTTCGTTCTCGGATTCGAGCACTACTGTTGATTTTCTGGGCCGACCACTCCGACGTGGTGGTGGTGGTGGTGCCGCATTCCGTTGTTCTGCATCCTTGGCTTTCTTTTTCGGTGGTCTTCCACGTTTTCCTTTTGGTTTTTTTACGGCTTGGGATTTCGTGTGAGACGCAGTCCGTTTGGTGTTTCCTGGCCTTGCCATGACGGTACGCCGTAACTCTGCACGCTCCGCTGGCGTCCCATGGTACATGCAGACTGGAATCTGTGATGTTGTCAATAAACAAGGGGGTCAAACGAAGCCAAAGGAACTAACGTCAGGTGCAAACTTTTTGTACTCGTCCACCCAGTTGTGCAGTACACTAAGCGGGCAAACAATAAGAAACGGCTTAAAATTGCTGTGTTCCCGAAGATACGCGCTAAATGAGATCGTTTGTAATGTCTAGAATGGTCAAAAATTAACGGCGTTCGGAATCTCGTAAAATGGTGACGTACTTTGCCCAAGCCCATTTCGTCAGCTATACAGTACGTCAGTCGGTGTTTCTCTTGCGCCAAGAGAATTTTTTTACCTAGAATTCCAGATATTCCGTTCTGGTCCAAGGAAACCATCCATTGAAGACCTTCTAGTTGATACGGCTTGAGCTTCGCACCAGTGATAAGCGCAGGTTGTTGGAATACGTGGTCTTCTTCATTGAGTTCGTCCTGCTCGTCCACAACAACGGCCTCTCCGTGCGTTCCTTTTTTCCTCTTGCCTTTCGGAGAAGAATGAGCATTTGACCGACCGCGTTTTTTGCCCGCCTGTTCCTCCCTTCTTTGCGCCTGAAGTGCAATCTGTTTTTCCTTTTCTTCGTCCATGCGGCTCTTCAGGATACTCGAAAACACCGCTGAGCGCTGCAGGATAGACTGTAGTCGTGCTAGGCGACGTTCCACCTCCTAATAGACCCATTAAAGTCGTGCAAAAAAATAATGAAGTCACCGTGCTTACGGTTTCGTCTAAGCTCAGAGGCTCCTTCGCGTCCTCCTTGGAGCTCTCGTAGTCATAACTCGTGTCCTGTGTTCATTTTTTATTTAGTCTTGAACCTGAAAAAAAAATAGACAACATGACTCACCGCGATGCTTTCGCCAAAATCGCTGCTGACGTCTGATGACGCGTGCCTCGGCGGTGTCGACGCCGCAGAGCTCGTCTCCGTCTGCGGAGATGTGGTACCTCTACTAAAGCCATACGACGGCGGCGGCGATGAAGCTGGCGAGCTCATTACAAAAAGCAGAATGGTGGAAAGATCCAAGCAAAAAACATTTCACAAGTCTCTTGAAGCGCGCTTGTGCCGGCCCTAGACTAATTGTCAGCCACGTGCTGAAAACAGTACTGTCACTCAGGACAATCTATGACCAGTACTGTTTTCAGGTTTCTCCGAGTCAGTGAGTACAACAGACCAGTATTATGAATCTGATATCAAGTTGACCTCTTATATAGTACATATTTAACTTGGTTCTAGTCTGAATTTCACCAGGATTTCTACCAATAATCCAATTAACATGTTCTGATGCCTCTACAACGACATCCTGATCTCACATACTATTTCTATCATCCGTAATTCTGTAGGCGCTCGCGAACCACCGCTTTTCAAGCACCTCTCAGTCTCATCCGATGTTGGCGCAACTGACGGATCTTCCCACCGAACTGATTCTCCAGATCCTTAACCAGGATCAGGTTCAACCCACTGACATATATGCACTTGGATTAGTCTGCAAAAGACTCAATTCAATTGCAATCTCACTTCTTCTCGAAAGCCAAGGCATTGTAGATCCAGAGGCTTCCATTACTCTAACGTTCTACAACGATGATGATAGCGAACACCCTCCTCATCTTTACCCCGACCTTCTTCCTCCCCAACACCTCGTTAATCAGCCTGATAGAAAGGTCTCAATTCTAGCGGCAGTCACGGTCGCTTTCTATATTTCTTCCATGCGCGAGGTCAAATGTATGTTCCCCCCTTCAAGTTCACTCACCGATAGCCGCTTTCTACAGCAGCTCGACCGTTTCGCGGGATTTATTTCGTGTCTCAAGTCCATCGATTCCATTGCATTCCATTTCACTGAGGATTCTCAATACAGCCATCTAACCCCATATGTTATGTCTCCCAAATTTTCCTCGATCTTTAGGGACATTATTCAAACCTTGGCCTTTAATGGCTGCCGGACACTCCTACTTTATAATTCCAAATTCAAGACGCAAGGAAAGTTGGAACGAAAAGTAGACCCCGTGGATCCATCAACATCATCAATAACCCTTTCAACTCCCAGTGTTGGTCAACGAAACGCCTCAACGCCAACGAAGGAAGCAAATAGTAGTAGTGTGCTAGGTATATCAGGAGGAAAAATAGTAAGCATTGCCACTGCTAGCGCACCCTCGCCACTCGGCCTAGGATCTGCAGACAGCAAGAAAGGCCTTTTCAAGTGGGTAAAAGCAAAAGCTGGAAATTCTTTTTCCCGTTCCCGTACTCCAAAGCCTCCTCCGCCGTCTAAAGATATCCATTGGCTCTACCCCCCTTGCGACCCTTTGTCTACCAATCCCCATGGCGCTCTACGCACCATCCTCATCCAAGCCCCATTTGCCCTTCTCCCCATGGGTCTTCCTGCCGTTCGGAATATCATGCATTCCTCGTCCAGCACTCTCACAACGCTCACACTCTCTGACATCATTCTTGACGAAGACATATTCGACTCATGTTTACCAGCCCTATTCCTCAACAGACCGAACGCCATAACCCATCTTTCAATAACTCGTTGCTGTCGAATCTCCCCACGATCACTCTTGCGATTTCTGAGATGCTTTCAACAGCGCCTCCAGTCTTTAGAATTTGACGAAGCGATATTTTTCATATCACAAGATGAGGAACTATCGAGCAGGCCAGACTTTTACGAATTACATACTCTCAAAGCACCCATCGACTGGGTGACCTACTTTTTAGCAGCGCACCAACCAAATCTAGAGAGTGGAAAGGACTCCGAAGTCTCGTCTCCTCTTCCCAACCTCTCTGCTCTGATAATCAAATGCCGAACAGCCACTTCTGCATATTTCACGTACCAGGTTTTCCGTCCGCTCCTCGATAACATTTTAGAACCGCTCTACTCACGATGGGAAGTCGGCTCCCAGTATTCCAAGATCCCTAAAATTGCTGTTACTCTCGAACTCAAACTCGACCGGGATCAGCCATGGCAAATGGATCAAGATCGCGCCGTCCTAAATCTCCTCAGGCCATATCTGGAACCTGGCCACCGAAAAATCTCGTCCTCCCACACAACATTAGTTGTAGAAGATGGTTTCTCGCGAACACAGGCCTCTTCTACACCAACAATCCCAGTTCACTGGCTGCTTATTGGGAAATTAGAATTGCCCTGCACATCTCTGCCTGTCAATTCTATCCAAGCCGGCGTCCTCGCGCAATGGGTTACTACGCTCTTTCCGGCAGTCGAGCAAGTGACCATTCCACTTCCTTTTATCCCTCGTCATGTGCCCATCGACGAGCGTAAGAAGCGCCAATGGAGTATTGCAAACGATGCTGTTGTGTTCCTGCACAAGGCTCTGCAGAACAGTCGTATAGATGAGGACGCAGCGCCGTTCACATGGAAGACGTTAGTCATTGGAGAGTGGAGCCTTCCCCTAGACCCAGACGGGGATTCATAAGTCGAGTTGTGCATAAGGGCTTCAGTTCAGACGTTTTGCCTTTCCACTCTCAGGTCTGGTGTCGTACATTATTTTGAGTCGGACCTACTAGTATCTCTGCTATGATTGAAAGAGTCAAATTAATTTTAAGTGGGGATTGATCCGCTCTCTTGCGATGAATGCACGTTGATTTAGCCTTCATTCTTTTTACAGTTTATAATATGTGATTTGTTTGTAGATGGCTATAGAAATCTTAATTTATTTCTCATAAATTTTTATCAATAAATAAGAATGTACAGGTGGACTTGGAAATACCAAAGTGTTATATAGTTGAAATTCAAGTCGAAAGCGCCTTTTACTTGAGTTTCCGGACGACGCGCATGATCTGACGCGCCTGTCACATGATTGGTTCTGAGCGCCTTCGGGAGTTTTACCCATCTGGCATCTGTCGATTTGTTCTTGTCCCGCAATGCTGCGCAAGACTCACATTGTTTTTGAATGACTCTTTCTTGCTGTTTGTTCGTCTACAAAAGCCGCAGAACGAAAGTTGCTAGGTTTTGGCAACTGGACTCCTCCAGTAGCGGTTGGTTGTGTCGACTCCAGACCTTAGCAGACAGGCACCGTCGATTTCACTGTTTTGCCAGGATATTCAATGTTGACGTGATTTGGGATCTTTGGGGATAGGATTCACCAAATTCATCGATTCTACGCGATTCTGCCACCAAAGTTAGTGTTATCACTTTTCCTTTTCGTCTGCTTATATCGTATCATTGACAGGTCTACACCAGCCACTGATGGCGCAACTTACAGACCTCCCCACTGAACTAATATTGCAAATTTTACAGGACGACTTAATCGTAGTGGCAGACCTTTATGCAGTAGGAGTGGCGTCCAAACGTCTCAACTTGATTGCGATCCCACTTTTACTCAAAGCTCGAGGCGTTTCCAATCCCGAAGATTCAATCTCTCTCTTTTTCGACCACAAAAGCCTACACCCTGCCCAACGTTACCCCGGCCTCACACGGACTAGCACCATCAATTATCGGGAGAAAGATATCCCAGTTGAGGCCGCAATCATGGTCGCCTTTTCCGTTACCTCTATTCGCGAGATAAAATGCACCTTTCCGCAGTCATTCACGGACCTCCGGATCCTCTTGCACCACCTTGGACGTCTTGCCTGTCTATTATCGCGGTTAGAAACTGTAAAATCTATCACATTTTATTTTATAGGCGATTACAGGCACCGCCATCTCTCCTTAAATCCACTGTCTGCCAACGCTGTACCCTTCGCGGACATCTTCAGCGACATCATCAAGTCTCTGACCTTCAAGTCCTGTGAAAATCTTGTACTTTATAATCAAAGCCATCGCATCCAGGAGCGGTCGGGGCGTCATGACGAGCATGCAGCAACTTCTCTGACCCCTCCTATCAATAAGTCCAGGCTGCAAACTGCTCTCCAGTCAACATACAATGAAGTTAACGGTCCATTCGGGAATGCTGCGAGCATTGGGCCAAATATCAAATCTCTCAAAGAACAAGGACCTACGGGGGAAATGAAAGCACTCAGGAGCCTACTGCGCAGGACATGGGCGAGGTTTGAAAAAAATGTGGTGCTCAACCACTTCAACCCAGCGTCTTCAAAGACCAGGCTTCTATCGAGCCCAACAAATTCGAGTCTGACGAACCCATCCGAGTCATTCCAGCCACTAGTACTCGACCACTGCGCGAGTGCATCGCTACATGCTTTGTATATTCAAACCCCGTTTGTTCTTCTTCCCGGCTGTCTTCCGTCCATTCGCAATATCATTCGCTCATCCGCCGGTACTCTTACCTCGCTCACTCTTTCGCACATCATATTTGATCAACACATTTTCGACTCATGTTTATCTTCCCTGTTTCTCGATCTTCCCAACACCGTCACTCGGCTCTCTATCCTTCATTGCCGTCAGATCTCTCCAAAATCCTTTTTAGAGTTTCTCGGTTGCTTTAACGACCGTTTGGAGTATCTGGAACTCGATCGAGAGATGAGTTTCATCACAAATGGAAATCTACCTCGCCTAGCTTTCCCCAAGCTACAAACTCTCATAGCGCCACTTGATTGGGTGGCCCACATCCTTAGAATGCCTCTTTCCAACCTTACCGCCCTGACTATTCAGTGTAGGCTTCCCTCAACTGAGTTCTTTATGTACGACCTCTTCCGCCCACATCTGGATTCAGTTCTGAAGTCTGTGCGACCCAACGCAGATACAAAGATAGAAATCACCCTCAATCTCGAGCTCGATCGAAAACAACCATTTCAAATGGAAGACGATGTTATCTCTCCGAGCCAAAAGCGCCATTCTCCAGCCCCAAAGATATCTGCACACTGGCACCTTATTTCAAAGCTAGAGCTGTCGAATATGCATCCTCCTGCTGGGCCCACTGAGGCCGATGACATGGTGAAGTGGGTAACTACACTTTTTCCTGCGGTTGAACGAGTACTCCTCCCTGTTCCTCGCATTCAAAGTCGCACATTATCCAAACCCGAACATAAACGTTACCAAGAAGACGCCACGAAAGAAGGTGTTGCTCTCCTCTGCGTAGCTCTGAAAAAGTTTCGGATGGATTCTCCAGAAGCGCCACTTCCTGCCTGGAAAAAATTAGATATAGGACATCGGCGCTTTTCACTCGACTGTGATCCAGAACAGGTGCAGTAGCTTTGCCCATCTGTCTGTACTCAAATTGATTTCATCTCTTCTACTGAAGCGTTGACCGCGGTGATGGGGGGTGTATGCCGGACGCGACAGCGTGTATTCGGGAGAGTGGTGGGAGTCGACGACTCGCAAGTAATAGATATAGGTCTGGGTTTTCACTAATCAATCGTTGGTGATGTCCAATGACTTTTTCGGTTAATTCTTGACTCATCCCGTTTCAGTCGCTCAGAGATAACAAACTCATATCGATAATACTGCGTACGCAACAGAATTCGTTTGGCCACCGTTTGTCGGTCTCCTCTCCTTCTGCTTTGCAACCCTGCCTTTTCCATATCTTTCTGGTCCGACTTAGATGTCCGTCTCTGAATATAAAAGCCACCAACTGGAAATGGCGGATTGTGGTGCAACTCTCTTGCGTAAAGCGCTGCATGATATCCGGATAGGCTCGGCAGGTGAACCACCTTTGGCTTGGAAGAAATTGGTCCTCGGACAGTGGAGATTTCACTTGAATGGGATCTTTCCAAGCTGGCTTAATCACTGGTATGATATCCATGTTTGTTGAGAAGGTTTTAATTCGTCTTCTCCGTCATAAATAATGGGCTTACTTACGGCGATTGATTAGGTTCCATCGTTTGTAACGATAATTGGTCATGAATCTGAAAAAAAGCATGGTTGAGAAATCGGACTTTTTTTGTTGACTCTTTCAACTCTGCAGTGAGTACATGTTCTTCCAAACCCCACATTCGCTCTTCTCTACGTGCGACGATTTAATATTTGGCTAACAAATGGGTCATTAAGTACCCCACACGGAAGTAAAATAGGCTTTTCTCGAAATTGAATTCGTGATGGCGCGTATTTTGCTTCCGAGCGTGAACTCTACGATTGCACAGCACACCACCCCGCCGGTTATCACCCAACCCAACTCAACCCATCATCGTGCACACTGCCCGTTGCATCGTTGTTGCCCACTCAGCAGCGAAGCACTGCCCACTGCCCAGACCTGCAGACCCAGTTGCAAAAAGTCCGCAACTACGCCTTCTCGAAAAGGAAGGCAACGTGATCGTTTCACCCGGCACAGCCCATCATCCCTTGCGGTGTTTGAATGGGTCGAAAATCATATATAAGGACCCCATGTTTGTTTTCCCAATCCCAGTTCTCTCACCAGGCCGGCCTGTTCTCGAACCACTTCCATCGATTTTTCCATCTCTTTTACGAACTCTTTTCACGACCGCACATCTCTAACGACCTCTCACGACCAGCAGTAGTACCCTTGCTCATCGCAATCGCTTGCAAATCTCAGACGGTCAAACAAACGCTTTAAACTCAAACCAGACCTTTTTTCTCTTCGTTTAACCAACACCTTACTCATCGACAACCATGTACTACCCCAGCTCAGCCGGCAGCGTGACCTCATTCGTCACCCCCCATTACCCAGTTTCGAGGTCGTACTACCCCGCAGCGCCCATGAGCGCCGTTCTGCCTGGTCAGCACTACTACCCGACCATGCAGGCCGCCCCCATGGCATACCCTATGTCAGCAGCGCCAGTCATGATGGGGCGGCCATCATATGGCTACAGCATGCCGAGTGCCTTGCCTTACTATGGACAACAACCAACAGTAATTCTTTCCTCCAGGAGCGGGAGGCACAGGCGCTCCAGGTCCCGCGGGTTCTTAGGTTACCTCTGAACGAGTCTACGTTCGAGGTCTTACCAGTCGTTGAAGATGAAGACGAAGACAGCAATATTTTCAGTGCTTCAAGAAATATTATTTTTAGGTTCCGATCATCAAGTTTTTTGGATCGCAGGAGAGGATGAGGATGAGGTGACGAGCACGTTGCTGGTTGGTGTGGTGGTCGCGAAGAGCGCGGTGGCGGATTGTAGTTAAGTAAAATTGTGAATGAAAATGGGAGTGGTCGTTTTCGAACGACTGGCTCGTTTTGTAAATGTTTTGTGTGCGATGACTCAGGAGTTTAGAGAGCTACATTGCAACGAAATGCGACCAAAATTCCTTCAATATCGGCTTCTTCTACATTTCCCGGTGGGCACGGATGTGCGCTAGTTGCACAGTAAGCAAGGAAACGCGCAACAGCAGATTGTACAGCAACCCGCGAGGCTGATAATAAAAAAAACGGTCGGGCATGTCGGTCTCAGAAGATTCGTTCTATCATGCTCAACGAAACCAGTGGCTTACCAGACGACGCAGGGCACGCAACATCCACCGCTTTTCGGCTTCTCCTGGACTATCACCATCTGAGGCTGAGGTTGCGCTTCTTCACAGCATTGTTGCGGCTGGCATTGAGGTTGATAGCCATAGCCATATTCCGGTTCTGTTGTGCAATTTTGAACGATTTATCAAGCTCGAAAGGGAGTACGAAAGACAGATATATACCAGGATTGTAGCAAGGTTCTGGTTCTGGGATACAAGGTGGGTAATAAGGTAAAGGTTGAGGCTCGGAGGACATCAGGTATGGCACCTGGAATTTTGTTTCAGTTGAAGCATTTTGATTTTCAGCTGTCAGTAGGAGATCGTATGATTGGATAGAGGAAGAGGACCAACTCTGTTGTCCGGCTCGCCACTTTATAATATAAGAGGGTCGATAACGGCTGGATATTGGGTGTTTGTATACCCTGAAGCAGTGCAGTTTAGGACGTCGGCGCGGATTTGTCTTAGAAGATCTGCCGAGCTGCAATGATCTCATCGAGAGTCGCGTGACTGACGCGTCTTAGACTTTAATCACGTGCTGTCAAATTACTCGAACTTGAAGCAGAACGCGCTCCCTTCCTAAAACATCGAAGAAACCGTGCTACATTTACAAGTGCCTCTAGAGCATGACAGAAGGAGACTTCGATGAAAGCAGAAGTAAGCATCTGTCGATTTACTTCAGAACTACTGGTTTGATAGCGATGTAGACACTGCAGAGTCCAAGGTAGATTTGATTATGGGAGAACCGTCGGCAGGTAAGACGAAGACGTGTTCCTTGGAGACCACCTTCTCCAGCTTAGCGCAGGCATTTCGTAGACCCGGCAACGCCTCTTCTATCTTGACCGACGTCATATTTTGTTCCAATATCGTCAACTCGCGCAAATGCGGGAACATCAGGCCGACCATAGTAAATATGTGCTCTGATGTCTCCGAACCGGGAGTATTCTCAAGCACAACCTCAGTCACGGATTCGAATGCAGGCAGCGTCTTGTCCCGTATAGCTTGCATGAGCAAACTGTAATCAGTGCCCAGCGCACTGACGTAGTCGGTTTGTCGGCTCGTTATGCGGATACAGAATTCGGGGTGGACCTTGATTCCCTTCCGAGAACGGAGTCGTTCCACAAAGGCGGCATGCCTCGACGTGCACGCGTTGACGTATTCATTGCAGTCGAAGATCCGCTGGCCGAAATATATCGTCCATTTGCGCAGTTTTGAGATAGCAGGTGATTTGAATGGCACGAAGGACCGGGGAGTTTGCAATAAGGAGTCGAGGAGGATGAATGGCGCTACTAATTCCTCGAGCCGGGGTAATCCAGGTACGACCAGACGGGCTGCCTTGAGGCCCTCGGAATCCCTATATCGCTCCGGGACCTTGAAGCTGTGGGTGGAAGGCACCTCTAGATGAACTAGGCGCGGGGAACGAGACAAAAATTCAAGCATGTCGCCGAACATTAGTCCGGCGCAATCCAGAAAACAGACCTCTTTTAGGCGGCCTGACAACGCATCGGCTATGCACAGTAGCATTGCTTTCCACCAGCGGGATCCACTTTCAAGAAACCCAATTGAAATGGAAGTGATGGCGGTGCAGTGACGGAGAAGGGATATTGTCCAGGTTAACTGAGGTTGGATTACACACATGTCCGAGTGGATGGCGAAGAAACGCAATCCGCATTTCTTCAAAGCATCTGCGGAAGGCTGCATTTGAATCTTTGCAGAACAACTTGGTGATGCTGGATGACTGTATTGCCAATATGGGGCTTGCAAATTCGTCGTGGAACCCTTGGAGCTGAGGTGGCGTCGCAAGGACTGGGCCAGTCGCAAAAATGGGTTGACGTATTCACGCATTTGACGATCAGCGAAACGAAGACTAAAGTAGTATATGATCCCGTGTCTGTTGGGGCAACCGCGGACTGTAAGTCTAACGCATCCTTTTTCGATGACTGTATTCAGTAGGGTAGAAACATCCATGGTCCACGCTTGCATTTTCTCTTCAGAAACTCCGAACGAGTCGCGCTCAATCACTTCTCGAAATTCAATCTCGAATGTTATGATGGAACTCAATCTCTGGAGGACTCGCAGGAGTTGCAAGATTTTATGTTTGCTGGGCGTGTCGAATTTGTAATTGATCATTGGAAGTGAGCATTTCAGGTGGTCGATTGAAGTTAAATTGGTCATGATAGCCAACCCAGAAAGAACATCGAATGCAGGGAATTTGTCGGGTAGTTGCTGGGATTGAAGAGTAGATGCGACGTATGTCGTGCATTGTCTCTGGGGGTCTGAGTGGTCATGGACACGGAAGTATGCCGGAAGCGCTATGCGCTGGAGATCGCGAGAAAGGGTGGCTAAGCAATAAAGGTCTTTCAGCGAGAGTAAATGCTTATCGATGATCTCGGATAGGATTTCGTCTGGTAGGTCACATAGTCCAACCTTCTCGTTCAGCGAGATGGTGGTCATCGGGAGGAAGATCAATTCCAACTGCTTCCGTTCGGGAAGAAAGGACCAGCACTGTGGCAGTGTCAAAAATGCACAGCGTTGGCGGTTGCCAGGAACTGTCGAATAACAGACAGCCAAGGTCAAGGTCTTCTTCAATACGAGTCACCACTGCCATAGCCTGACATTCCAGTATGGTCCTTGACTCAGAATCCGCCTGCACCGGTTGCGCACGAAGGATTGGCGGCTGCTTTGCCTGAGCTATTTATTTAAAAGAAAGTGGAGGTATCAACGACATTTCGAAAACCCAGGACATCCCCAACAGACCAACTACGCCTAAACTGCTCTTTGACACTCCTCCGCAATGCTTGACATTCACGACATTCCGCCTGAAATTTTAGCGACAGCCTTCGAGTTGGGCATCTACTCTGAGGGCATCAGCTTCCTCCAACCCCTTTTCAAAGTCTGCCAGAGCTGGCGCGATATTATCGACCATACGCCACGCCTCTGGGGCATAATCCTCATCCAAAAACGCAAATCTGCGAAAGCCTTGGAAAGGCAGATCGCAAAAGCCAAGGCGTCGCCTTTGTCAATCACAATTTCTTCAGGAACACCTGTTGGGAGGTACAAAAACGCGATCGACCAGCTGACGAAATTGAGCAGCAATTGGGTCATCGCTGACCTCGGGACCCAGTTTATTTCACCCTGTCGTTGGGTTGACCTGCACCACTCTTTGGAAGAACTTTTTCTTTCCAGAGGCACCCCCACCTATGATGATCCTGGCCTATTTTTCGAGGGCACAGACGCGTTTACGAAGCGTGAAACGAAATTGCGCTCCTTCACCGCAATTGGACTTCCCAGACCATGGGTCATTAATTTTCTGGGACCCAGCATCCGACACTTTAGCCTCGTTCGTGGCCTCAACAATGTCGCCGAACCAGCAGACCATCCGGTGTATTGGTCTGTCCCTCAGGCTTATCGCATTGAAATAACCGATACATGGGATTATCTGGCGCGAGTGCCAGAAGCGACATCGATCGAGCTCAAAGATCTTAAACACACTCATACTCACTACAAAACACCACCCACTATTCACCTGCTCAAACTTCGAAATCTCAAGGTCTCAAGCGTCCTCCAACTAACCTCGGTCCTAGCTCCAGTCGCTGCGCCTTCTCTTCAGACGTTGTCTATTGACCAAAATGTTCCGCAGAGCATGCAGAATTGGTCTTGGGGCATCGCCCGACGCGACAGTCTGCCCATGGCGCCTCTTTTCGCGCAGTGGAGCGTTCCCGGTTTTGTACCAACGCACCTCCACACCCTAGAGCTCCGCAACTGCCTCGGAGTCGGTGACGTGCCGTACTTCATCCGGTGGCTGGAACGGCTACCAAATCTCGTTCGCTTATTCGTCGAGGACGACGCAGATGCGTTTGGACGAGCAGCCAGCAATGGCGAAGCCAACTTTTTTAACGCCCTTGCATCCCCAATTACTGGAGACGACGGACATACCTCCTGGCTTTGCCCGTCTCTAATGATTATACATCTAGTCGCTGACCACGAAATTAGTGACCTTATAGCCATCGCTCGTGCAAGAGGCGGTATTGTCCCGACAGCTTACGATATTCCCCCTCCTAACCGCCTTCGTCGGCTCGAGGCCCACCTTTGCGTTGGATCTGAATCGAACGACGTCGATTACCTTCGTACCGTCATTGATAACGCGTATTGTATCTGCACCAGTTGCGGGCTCAACGGTGCGTTTTAATACTATTGTCTCGCTCACTGTGCTGATGATCTTGTATCTAGCGTAAATAGCAATACATACTATCTTTGCTCATGATACTTAAAAACCCCTTCATTGTCAAATGCACTGAGCAGGGTCGATTTATTAATAAACCCACTGGTCGTTCCGCCTTTCGTCTCAATTTAGAACAACTTTCTACTGGTAGAAAGTTGTTTTAATTAGAACTGTAACAAGCCTTGTCAATGTGAGATAAAGCAACACTAGAATATGGTTATCATAAGAGAGCTGGTCGCTTATTCGACTTGGTGAAAGGAATCCAATCAAGGAATCATATCCTCGTCCTTCTCAACTTTGATTCCAAAAAAAGGCCAAATGGCAGCCGCCTGTAAATCCGGGACCCCATCTTCCTTCACATTAACAATGGGACCCATTTGGTATACAGCTCTCTTCTAAAAGTAGTCCCGACGTTAATCGGAAAACAGAGAATTATGACACAAGCGACTTACGAGTCCCAGAGAAACCTTGATAGCAGGAGGACCGGGGTTATAGTGCTCCAATGGCTCGGGAGCAGCTTTAGTTCCTTCCGAAGAGATCTCTGTTGCATTGTTTTTAATAAGGCGAATAATATTTCTTGCGGCGACCTCGCCCTGTAGTCGTATAGTCAGATTTAATAAGTCATTTCAAATTTTGGAAATATTACTCACCTGCGCGTAGGCGTTATGTCCAGCGGGGATGGCCCCAAACGCGTCAGC
Source organism: Galerina sulciceps (assembly GCA_023014345.1). NCBI lineage: Eukaryota > Fungi > Basidiomycota > Agaricomycetes > Agaricales > Galerinaceae > Galerina > Galerina sulciceps. The sequence goes on from JAEDXJ010000001.1 coordinate 779,609, forward strand.
TGCGTCGCCTATGGCAAAAATATGGGGATACGATGTGATTTCCTTAGGTTCCCGGTTGACACCGTCTTCGCTGACAGAAAGCTTTTCGAAAGTGTCCACCAGAGGAGACGCCTGTACCGCCTCAGGCAGTGATTGCAACTGCAATGTCCTCAGAACCCGGGCTAAACCAGTGACCTTGCTCACGGTCGCCGGATCCATGCTGCTTAGTAGACCCGTGTTAGGCGCTTGACCCGTACAAAGCAGCTTGGGAAGTTGCAAATCAGTAATTTTAGATTTAATTATGAACGGCGAAGATACGTACTAGCAGATCAGCTTCGATTTCTCGGCTGGTAACAGTTCGGACAACTTTCTTCCCGAGTTGATTGATTTTGGGAGACCCGTTTTCAATCGAGTCGAGGTCGAGGCGTTCTCCGAGGATGAGCTCGATGTCCAAATTGATAAAACTCTTCTCGACTGAGTAAAATGACCATTTCAGAGGCCGTGTCGTTGATTTGAGCACAATACTTACTTTCTTCGTGCATCTTCTCGTCAAACCGGGGCAGAAGGCGAAGGCGAGAATGAAGTAGTGTGACCTTCTTGGTCGGGTATACAGACTTGATATCTGTCGCGAATTCTAGTATCAGAAAAATGAACTGTAAGGCTCCATTTTATTATTGAAAAGTCCTGAGCGCCTACGAATGCCAAGGGCACCTCCACCCACGACGAGGACAGTTTGAGCGTGTTCGATGGTCTTCTGCTTCTGCTTAAACCACTCGCAGGCTTCCAGCTTTGAGCCCGAGAAACGGGCTGTGTCGTCCAATATCTCCTCAGTGAGACTGTTCGTGCTCCCCCAGAGATTAAGCGGCGGTGGGAGATGAGCGCCAAGTGCATAAATTGCGTAGTCAAAGGCGATAGTGGTTGTAGGGATACCTAACTCGGGATAAGACCGAGATATAGTAATATTGGTTGGTCGAATAGATTTAATCTGAGCCTGCAGGTGAATATGTCTAGGTTTGGGTGGGTCGATGAGAAAAACGTTGGTATATGGAATAACTGACGAAGAGATTTAGTCAATGGGTTATTTACCAGGTTAAGTTGTGGTAGCTTACAGGCTTTATATTCATGGCCAGGTAGCACCGCATATCGCGGCATCACGTAGACGTCTACGAGAGAGTGAGAAAGCTTTTTGCATCTGGCTCCGTAACGAAAACATACGATTAGCGTGTCTGCCCCGTTACAATGTTAAATATTAGTAGGAAAAATATAAATTTATATGCGAAGAAGATGCGCACGAATTTCTGTCGATAAGGATGATCCTCCAGTCCTCTGGTAAACCTGCTGCTAAAATCTGTGCAGCCCGTGCCCCTAATTTCAGAAGTGGGATCCAAATTTAGCACTCGCACGGATAGGAAGGCATTACTGACCTCCGTATGCCCCACCGAGAACTACAACGGTTTTCGTTTTATCATTTGGTGCAGCACCACCTCCCATGGTATATAGTTTATATAGATGACGGTAGGAAGATCGAGTAAGTAAAGTGAGGAAGGTCACGCAAAGGTGAAAGAAAGAAGGGGAACGAAATTTTATCAGATAAGAAAGATCAAAGTCACATGACAGAAATTGATGCGATAACTCGGAGTCTAAAACTTGTCCAATGTTATACCTTCTCACCAACGAGATATGGCGTTCCAGTCTAAGGATAATTTGATAGTAATTATCTCTTGATCTTGCAACGACATGTGCATTTGAAACTGATGGAATTCTGTCACCAAAATTTGCGAGGGCTGGACAGGGGAACTGAATACTGCCTGACGCCAATTGGTTGAAGGACTAGATGTCGAAGTCCTTGAGATCATCCCATCCGGGTAGTCCAAAGTAGCTTGGAAGGGCGTCCCATATCGCCTGACGTCCATCCCGGTGAGTAATTTGGGCATGATTTTGGCACATTACACAAAGGGTGTGAGTTTCCGTCACCCTTTCATCCCAGACGTCCAACGCGCAGGCAACTGTTGTATACAAGGTACGAATTGACTCTTCCAGGATAGTGGACCTAGCTTTCTCGCAGCCCACAGGCGAAAGGCATGGCGCAGAAGGGATTATGTCATCATTCATGACGAAAGCAAATGACTCGTCCAATGTCGCTTGAACTAGGGCTTCCTTACCACGGAGGAGAATATAACGAGTAGATGGCGATAATTCGGCGAGAGTGCCGTCTGGTCGTCGGCATCCGTTGAAGATAGCGTCCTGGTGCATTGGCATCACTCGCTGTTATCGAGCTCGAATTGATAAGCAACGCACCAAATTCTGGTCCCGAATACAAAGGTGATAGGCCATTGGGAGGATGGAACGAATTCTCAGTTCTTCCGCAATGTTGACCAGATCAAATTCTATCCCAGCTGTGAAGTAGACGCCTTGGGCTTCTGGCCCAACATTGAATAGCGCATCCCAGTCGACAAGTTTACTGGGGAGCTCCAACTTGATCCGTGCCAAGGCGTGATCCCGCAATTCCTCGAAGTCATACTTGTTCCCTAAACGAAGCATTGCAATCAATAACTTGAGCGGGTAAGATTTGACTGAATTGTAGAGTCTGAGGTGGGAAGCATGAGAACCACTGCAAGCGATGCGTTGCAGACGATAACTGACTGAGGTCCAGAATATATCGCAGTTAACAAGCTTTCCCAATCCTCAGCAGAATCGAACATTCGAACGACAAGACACCCTTCCACCAATAATTCACCCTCTGGTTGAGGAACGGTGAACATGTCCTTGAAAAACTTTGAATATTTGGACAGGACGCTCCGATGGACGCGAAATTGAGTTTTCTCTGCTTCAATTATGATGCTTCCGTCATCGAACCAAATGGAAGAGCGTAATGCTGGTTCTTCTGGTTCTTCATTGGGTTCTGTCCGTTTTCGTTTCGCGGGAGGCATGATCAAGGTTTACTTTGGCACGAGGAATGTGCAAGGTCGGCACCAAAGTTTGCTACTTCGTATTTGTTTTGAAATTGGCCCGATTAGGCACTTGACCGAAATTCACGAGGATTCGAGTCTCGACGCGCCTCACCACCTAGTACCTACCACCACGACCCCAGTGCTGAAGATATCCAGATGGCCTACACGTCCTCCGATTGACGCGGGCAGCCTTACACATGGCTAGGTTTGGTCGGGTGATTCGCCTTGTTCCTGTCCACATTCGAAATCAGTGTTCAAAGGAACAAATTTGAAGCACGTTGGAAATGCAGACTTTTACAACAATACTGGACCCCTAACTTTTGTCTACGACTTTTGTGTGCTGTCACTCATAATGGTCGAATTTATGCCTCTGGTTCTGGCTCGTCTAAGCCCAGTCTTTGGCGGTTTCTCGTTCAATGGGTAAGCACTGCGCCTTCCAGTGTTGACCGTATCTCCTATACGCACGCGAATGATAAGGAATCAGAAGATTCAGTACAGCCTTGTGGACGTGCATTGCTGATATCTGCCCAGGTCAGGTCGAAAGTAGAGGTCTGGTCACAAGGAACATTTAGGCGCCTGGAACTTGGATCTTATACAGCACATCTAATGGAACCTTTTTCCTTCAGATCTCGGGGCTAATGGGCTTGAGTTTCGTGAATTGTTATTCGATCATCTTATGTTGGAAGTCATAAGAATATCTGCGATCTACAACCCAATTTTAGCTATTAGGAGGCCACTCTTTCGCTCTCGCAATTCGGATCGCTGTTCAGCTTAGGAAATCACAGGGTTTGAGACAAGGAGATAACCAGGTCAAGAGGAAGCTTTTTTAGCACTGAAAAGTGCGATTGAAATACAAGTCTGCTTTCAATCGCGGTGATAAGATGATGATGGCTCTCCTTGATATGGAATGTCAGAAACCAGGCGAACCGAATCGCGAAATCAAAGGTCCACAACTATGATCACGAACTCGATGTGGCTGACAGTTGCCTCCCTGGACGTCTCATCTCGGACTTCATTTACTTACTTTTAGGATTGCGTTTAGTTGAGAGTCGCTGTCATTATATCGCAGTTGCCACCATCGCTCGTCTCTTAAATAGGATGCTATGCACCAGGTCACAGGCTGGTTCCTAACACGGACGCATTTCAATAGTGATATTGGTAAATGTACACTATGTGGTAGATATTTGTTCAGATCGAGTAGTATACTTGAGAGTGTTGAAGCAAATTAGTCTTGTACTTTAGTCATAGTCATATGAAGTTGTTCATTATGGATAGTGTAACAATGGGGTGGAATGGTCGAAAGTGGATGCGACGAAAGCAAGAGAAAAGGATTGCGGACGACCACTGCGCGAGGGAACTGAACGAAGTAAAATACCAGTGGCACCCTTGTAGGTGCTTTGCCATAACGACACGCTCTACAGCATGTCTCCTTCTCGCAGATGTTGTCGCAAGATTGCTTCGCGTACGCCAGTCAGGAGTACTGACATCGCTCGTATATCCTAACACAAAGATGTGAACATTTGGGCAGACATAGAACTTCGACACCGAGCTTACAATGGCCGATGTTTCGTAGCAAAGAAAGGGCCGCGACTCTGGAGAGAATTTTTTCTAGACGAAGTCTCACGTCTGAGCGATGGACGTCGGTTAGAAAGAGGCAGACATACATGGTATATTTTGAATCTATCCTTAAAGTCTGGAGAGCGGATTCATGTCATTCATAACAGTTCCTTGAGGAGTGAGATTGCATACGAGACTCACATTTGGTGACGCTAGGAACGTCGTTAGGAAGTTCGCCGTAAGTTGGGACGTATTTCTTCACTTGCACGCCGGATGCAAGGACCGACGTCAACACATCTTTCTAAAGGCGCGTTGATTAACGATTATGTCCGCGGAAGACGTCGACAATCCTTACTTTGTTGAAGAAAAGAATAAGATTAGCATTTGCAAGCAGTTTATTGCTGCAGATATCTTTCCAGAGGTGCAGACTGTCCTCCTAAGAAGATAGTAAGATATGTTGGTCACAGGAAGCGGTCAACAAAATGTTCTTACAAGCCGGTTGACTCGGCGATCTTCGTCGAGCATTTGATTGAAAGCCAGAGGCGCAAGGAAGAGAATGGCTTGCACTATTTTTACGATAAGGACCAGAATAACATAGGGTACATTATCAGGCTTACCGTCGTCAAAGAAGGGGGCCCATGACGCACGCTAATGTGGCGTTAGAGACGACATTGGTCTAAGAATATTTCGGACCCACCTGACTCCGAGCCCCTCCAACGTCCGCAATGTAAAAGTCCGGGTTTATCCCAGGACCCGCTGCTGTTACGTTGAGATAAGGGCAAGAAGGACGAGTCAAAACATACCTTTTTCCACCACGAAGTGATGTTCCTCAACACCCATTGTACGGATACGTGCTCTAACGATGTCGTCTTTGATGCTGAGTGAGAAATTGTAGAGGAACGAGGAAAGGAAAGACATACGGTCTGTAGGAATGTAGTTAGGTGTAGCGATTCTTGCGAGGTCATCCATGAAGCTGAGGGAGATGTCAGACGTTGTAAAGATGTTTAAGTCAGCAGAGCTTACAAGCCAGGTTGTTCTCGAAGTCGTGGACGCCGCCTCCTCAGAATAGCCTGAGTTTCGGAGTTCTTCCACAACGCAATAATATCGTCACGCTGAGCAGCCAAAATGGACGAGGGATCGTTCTCTTGGCCGAGTGAGGTTTGAGATCGTCGACCGGACAACTTGTTCGTAGGGTCTTGTGGGAAGGGGTTACGTTTGGAACGTAGCAACGACTTCCAACCGTCACCAGCGCGTACAGTCATGTCCCTCGAATCCGAACATTCAGGTGCTAGAATCTTCAAGAGATTTGTTTCGATGAAGAAAAGAGGGGAAAGACCGAGTCGCATCCGCCTCAAGGATCGTTGGGGACTGTGGTGAAGGATCTACCGGGCATTTGAAGTCCGTCATTAGGTTCATACTCTTCTTGCAACGCGTCCAGGATGGTTTTTATTGAACTGGGATCATCGACAGATTTAGTCCTGAGGCTGTCGAAGTGAAAAATGAAATACCATACCCGATAATATTGAGTTGGACTACAATCTTCCAGATGGGCCGCTCGCTTTCAAAGTGTTTTGGGGCGAAGGCAAGTTGAAAGTCTTTGCATTGGTCAGTCAAGCCAAGGCTCAAGTCAATATTCCAACGTACTCTTCAGAACGGAACTCTAAAGAACGCGCCAAAAAATATTGAGATGCGATCTGAATACAACAAAAAGTGCAACAAACCTTTCCAGACTCCGATTGGCCTATACGGTGATTTTTTCAACGGAGTCACCAGAAAATTGACGGAATTCACGCACCAAGCAAAAGAATTTTGACCCCTTTCCTCCGCCTTTCTATCTCTCTCCGTCCCTCTTGCAACATTAGATCTATTCCTTTAGATCTATTTGCGGCTTCTTGCATTTCTTGAACACGTATCTGCGCCTCCTCTTCCGTTTCCGAAGCTGTTTGTCCGGACCATCTTGGTACTTGATATGGGTTGGTAGGTGGAGTGAAGTTCGGTTTGCTCTTGTCCTTGGACTTCATTAGTATAGGAAGTAGGAGGCAGTCGAGTGGATTCGACGCCTAGGAAGAGGTGGCGGGCGATCGTTGAAAATGGGAGGCGGAAGCGGAAGCTCTGGGTTGAAAGTTGATGTATATGTACATGGATCTAAAAGGGTAAAATCCCGCCGGTTGCGATGGAGAAGTTCAGATGAAAAAGTTATAAACGCCGGCTCGATTCCGGCCCCACATATTCGGTTGATGTCGGCCTTATGAGGAAAAAACATGTGAACACATGTCCGATTTCCGTTCAAATTTTAGATGCATTCTTGACATCAACGCGCATCGCGCATGGGCTGTCAGCTCGGTCTTCGGGAAAGGACCAAATCCTTGCACGTCGGGCCTTCCTTTTTCGGACTCATAACCGAGAAATACTTTTCCATTTTTCATGTTTGTCCTAGGCTCGAGACCAGCCGTTCTGGTGGCGGGAAAAAAAAATCGTATGTGGACGGAATTAGCCACCAGAACGGCTGGTCCAACTTAACCGTGATGGAGTACATGGGAATTTAAAAGTCCGAACATCCGTTTTTGGACAACGCGTGTTCGACGCGTCTGCCTCTAATCACCCTTTATCTATGTGAAATTACCACTCGTTCCTCGTTAAATTTATTTATTTCTTGTCTACCCCTCGTAAGAGACTCGCTCCCGACAAAAACTCTACTCCTAACCCCTTCATTCTGTACACGGCGTTACCCTCAACAGCTGTCAAACGGATCCGCCGTACGGTTCTCAAAGATGCCACTCCAGCCCAACTCAACGAAGCACGGCAGTCATGGGCTGCGAAGCGATTGGAGAGGGCTGAAGACGAGGAAATTCGGTGCTCAAGAAGAGAAGGAGAGGGTATTTATGGAGCAAGCACGACACTGTTGGCAGTTGCGCCTATTCACGGGCTGCAGGGGCAGACATACTGTAAAATAGCACAAAGCATCGAGATAAAAGTTGTTCTATCAAGTACAGTGCCTAAGAGGTAGGATATGATGATATTTTGAAACCGCCCATGCACGCGCACAGTGATGCGTGCATTGATGCGTGCCCTAAAAAGGATATTCGGACTTTAAAATTCTCATGTACTGCCTCACGGTTAAGTTGTACCAGTCTCCCTGGGTGCTAATTCATAACACACGATTTTTTTTTTCCCGCACCCAGGGAGACTGGAATCGAGTCTATGTTTGTCCCGGTCTTGTCATAAATCGACGAATCTCACATAGGAAATAACCAGTGTGCCTGAAATCAAGATGCACAAGCATTCGCCAAAAATGTCCAAAAATCATGGATTGAACTATCAACTTACGAAACTGAGTAAAGAGGTGAAAAAAATCCGCTTGCGTCTGGAATACTGAGCCTCTGAGTTTAACTTGAGTTTAACTTATTTGGGGACTTCAATGAATTTTAAGCCCTTAATAGCACTTGTTTAAGCGGCCCCATTAGTCGGGTGGTGGGATAGACGATGAGTAAGTGACGGCTCCAATAATAGATAGGAGCGGGAGACCCAAAAATGTCGGATAAAGTTATAGAATTAGGTCGAGGAGCCTGGCCCTGCCACAGCTTATCACCGCAGAGTGACGCCCGATAATAAATTCCACTGAAATAGAGTAAATACTGCATTAGTAGGTAATGGCGTACTGACTCACAGGTGAAATAGCATTTGATTAATTGAAAGAGAAAACCAGAATTGATCCGCAACTTAAACAATCGTGGTTGGCGGACCGCGTAAGAGAGACTTTGGCAACATCATGCCAATCTGAAAAGGTTGAGAGGTAAGAAAGTAACATGCTGTGTACGGTATCAATTTGGCGCTCACGACATAGTTAGGCATGTCAACCTAGAACATAAGGGTCGATCGTGGACAATATAATTTAAATGAAAGGTCAAACTCACGACTTCGTGCATCCTCAGATCCCCCGCGACACTACATAACATATAGCCTGCGACGCGGTCCATCTGAAACTCAGCCTCCAGGACATTAATCATGTTGCGGACAGCGGATCGCGTAGCCTCCCGAATATCGGAGTCAATTCCAGTAGTGCAATAATATTCGTCGTTGTGCACGTTTGGGCGAAAAGCTTGGAAGTGCGGAGTCTTGGTGAAGGGACGATCCTTCCGGACTGTCAAACGCACGGTGACTTCCATAGGGGTTTCAATGGCGGTGCCTATAACGGTGATTTTCAGCAATACTCAAGTGAGGGCAAGAGGTCAGTGGCGAACCGCAAACCTCTGAAAGAAGGTCAGACATAATGAACGCCGGTCTGGATCTTGCTGGAAAAACGTACCTCCGTCCCCTTGCGCAGCATGGCCATCCTAATACAGTTCTCAGCAGGAAAATACGTCACTCAAGACAAAGAACGCACTCCAATGGAAAACAAGGCTCCATTAACCTCGATCGGCAGGAAGAGTGTAGAGCCAGCAATTAGCTGTCTCGTGTCCAGATTCCCTCCAGTATTATACGGTGGAATTGTCGAAAACGCGCCCATCTTGCCAGGGGCAACTCCCATTTCACCAGCAAAGGCTCGTAGGGGTATCTTGATATGTCGTTGCTCGTCGAACCAGGCGTATCCTTCTTGTTTGTTCAATTTCCATATTTTCAATGCTGGCTCCGGGAATTCATCGCTCAATAGACCAAAACCTGGTATTAGTCCTGTCCAGCCCCAATCGGCATGCTCTACTGAGATGACATCAACTTGTAACGTGTCTCCTGGCAAGGCACCCTGTACGTAAACAGGTCCGCTAACTTGATCGAGTTGTGAGAACACGAGGGACGACAGTGTCGCAACCGTGGACTCTTTAGTAATCTGCCCATTAGACGCATCAAGACATGAAAACGAGACGGTTTCGCCGGATTGAATAGAGATCACTGGCGGAATGCTAGACACCAAAATCAGGATCTTATCAAGCAGCAGGTCTAAAGCATGGAGCGATCTCGAGCTCACCTGTTATCCCAAGCGAGGTGGGTATGCAAGCGATTAACAGAGTGGATTGACTTCGACATTGCTTGATGTTGGAGGGCAGATCTGGGGTGCAGAATCTAAAGCTCACGCGTGGAGGGAATAGTGAACGTTCTCTATTTATTAACATAAATCCGCAGTGGGGCGTGGGCCGTCGTCGCCACCTCCTACAGGAAACATCAGCAGATAGAAGACCAATCAATACCTTCCCTCGACTCTGACCCGGATGTCCTGATATCAGATAGATGGCGCATTGTGGGCCGCCCGTGAGGACAGTTCCATGGTTGGTCCATCGTTCCCATATGCCGAATCACCTGATAAGATAACAGGAGTAAGAATAGCCCAATAAATTGACTTAATTTAAATCCGACTCACGGTAGTCATTTGGTGGTGGTTCAATGGCATCCCGACCATAACACTCTTGCGACAAGCTCTCATGGCAAACATCGCGCGAGCCTTCGAACATCGGACCATCTGACCACCAGGACGGTCGCGCATGAGGTGTATAATTTCTTCCAAATCTGACATACGAATGAGATTAGGTCCAAACAGTGTAAAATTTCGTACCTTTCATATTGAAGACAGTACTCTTACTAACAGGCTGAGCTGTCAGTTTCAGCCTGCTTCCTTGGCCGACCGGGGCCTCTTCTTCGACGTCAACCTCAAACCCGTTTTGTCGGAGTATTTCCATATTTTCCAAAGCCAACATCTCATCAGAAGCTGTAAGTTCGAGGGGTCTAGGTCTGACACGATATTATTAATATGCCGAATAAACGAATAAGCGAAGATATGTGCACTCACCTAAAGAGTTTCTGCGACTGAATCTTGGTGGTAGCTTGTAACGTCTCGAAGTTGTATTTTTCATCCGCAGCGTGCTGGTCAACGATGAACAGATCATCCAAATCACCATCGTCAACGCCAGAAGATTCAGAGTCGGCCATAGAAAGGCCCTTCCGTCGTCTGACAACGATGAAACCCAGGTTAAACTGTCCAACGATGTTCATTTCCGCAAAATCTTTCTTCTCGATTACACGTGCAAGCGCGTCCGCTGCTTTCGCGTCGCTCTCTGTGTTGGAGATGCCCGCATCGACAGGAACGCCTTCCGGGCCTGACACTTGTTCTCGACCATGTCCAACGCCACCTGGCCGCCTTTGATGAAGCTTCTTCGACCAGGTGTTCTTGATTCTGTCAGCATCAAACTTCAACGAAATATCGCGTCCGTCTTTGTCGGTCCTGATGACCTCGGGATGCAAGACCCTGTCTTTGTATGAGGTGGTCGATCGGGTGGTCGACGAAACACGAGCTTGACTCAGCACTGATGTTGGATCATCTGCGTCTTCGTCATCCGCCTGGGTTAAATCAATCGGGTCGTTGGAACTCTGATTAACAAGAGATTGGTCAAGTTCGAGGTCGCCTCCAGATGTCCGGTCCTCCATGTCCTGCTCCTGGATATCATCCTGCTCCGGCAAATGACGCTTGTCTACCCTCATTTGGTCCTCCTCCTCTCCGTCATCGTCAGCGAGCTCATCCTTTTCTTCCTCAGGAGCTTCCTCGTCACTGTCATCTTCTCCTTGATCAGCCTTAGACGCCGCTGTCTGACTGGCTGAAAGTTGACTTCCAGCCCTTGCGAAACCAGCCAATTGACTACGCAAATTCTTCCGCGAATTCTGACCGGCTTTCCTGCCTGGCCGTTTGGCCGCCGACGGTAGTAAAGCTTCGCGGACACCAGTAGAGGACGAACTGTCAACAGCCGCCTGTCGTGGGCGGGCATCGCTGTCGCGATCAGCGGCGGGACTATCAACGTCTTCCGCACCCGATGATGAATTGGTTTTCTTAGCGATGATTGCCCCACTATCCGACTTCCGTTTCTTACTAGCATGACCACAATCATCAGACTGCGGGTCTGGGGAGGCAGGCCTAGACTCGGGGGTGGGTGTCTGAGGACGGGAGTTTCGAGTGACGCCTAATTTACGACCCCATGCTGTTTGGGAGCTGTCGAACATGACTGAGTCATCTTCGCGGTCGGGTTCTTCGGTGGTGTCTGCGTCGACGTCCATAGGATCATGTCCGTCTGGCTCATGCGAAGGGTCGTCAGGCAGCTCATCAGGCGGTGTATCATGCTCTTCGCCATCCTCATCTGGAAGAAACAACGGAGGTGGCGGCGCGACGGAAGGTTGGATGGGGAGGTGCCCTCCCTGTGGCGGGATACTAGTTGGCGATGAAACGTCGTCTTCTGGTAATGCTGGAGAGGTGGTTGGTCCTCTGTTGCTTTGCGCCGTTTGCGCAACGGATAGCATTTGAGTTAATGAAGTTTGTATTTTGGAAGCTTTCGCAGCGGGCTGACGTTCCGCAGATCTCTGCTCATCATTAGAATTATTTCTCGTCACATTCGCCTGTCGAGTGGACGTTGAGGTTGACGGTGTTTTCGGTTGAGGGGGAGGCAGCAATGTCTGTATTTGCACCTTCGACTTGGCCTGTGTCCCATTCCCTAAATCGAATGTCGCCCTGGAAGGAGAAAAATGAACTTCAAGAGCAGCCTGTGACATCAGACGTTAATGCGATATTTTCGCACTTTAGTTACGCGAACCACGAACCTTCAGAGCGGAGACAAGGTTGCCTTCGCTGTGGACTAATATCGTTCGCTTGTCAGGGCTGACGTTGACGTCGTAAGACTCTAAAATATGAATATGTAATTAATGAACAGCTCATTTGCAGATCATGTTGATAAACTAACCAGTTGGAATGATAAAGTCGGCCAAGATGAATGGCGATTGGTTGGCGTTGAAAGAACGATACACTTCATTAAAAGCTTTCTGAACCTAAGAGCCAATCATTGAGATGAGCATCAGAAGAAGCTAAGAAATGGATCACCTTGTTCATATTACAAGGTCGTCCATTGATGTAGAAGAATTGTCTATCCGTGCCCGTTCGTCCGCATGCGACCGCAAACTTGGAAATTAACCCTTTAACTTGCACTCGAATTGGATCTGAGTCCAGGCTACATAAATGTTCATTAGTTCTCAAGTATATCAATAAGTGTGAGATGACGTACTTCTGTAGTCTCTTTAGAGCCGTCTTTTCTCGTTCCACTTCAAATTCCAAATCCATGTCCACGATATTCTCCAACGACTTTGGGCCCCACAGCGCCGTGACGGATGCACGACACGAAGGCGATCCCAGCGTTCGGATCTGCACCGACTTGGCCCTTCGTTCCGTTCAGCGTGTCCGTAAAAGACGCGTCGAAATCGCACGTACCCCTTCTCCGGCTGATTGCTCACTGTCAGGCGTATGCCTGGCGGGGCTGCGCATGGAACCAACGCGTACGCGTTGAGGAGTGCCAATGCCTTGCCAAATTCGCGTTTCGCGTTTCGCTCGAACTCCTTTCGACGAACGGGCAGTGGTGTAAAAAGGTTTGTGAGCGTGATTGTTGTGCCTCGCTGGTGAAACATCAGGAAGAGCTTGAAAGCACCACGAAAACGCGACTTACTGTTCTTGCAACTGTATTCTTCTCTTTCACTTTTCCACTTGAATGCATCACTAGACTCACGCCCATCGGTGCGGTTATGGACGTTGCGGTGACAACTGCCACCTCTTCGCTCAAGGCGCAGAGTGACGACAATGCCTCTCCTCTGAAACCAAAGGTCTGCACTGCTGTAAGATCGGAAAACGTCTCCAACTTTGAGGTATGATGCTTCAGTGCTTGAAAGGGAATCAGGCCTTGGGGAAAACGCGTATTCCCAGACAAGGAACGCACCAATACTGTCATAATCATCCTCTGCTATTCCAGAACCATTGTCCACAACTTCAACGGAAGTCAGCCCGTAGTTTTTGAAGCGCACTTCTGTGGAGACACAATAAGAAAGACCACGAACTTAAGCAAGACAGAAGCTCACCAACATTTGTTGCCCCAGCGTCGATGCTATTTTCTAACAACTCTTTGACTGCAGTCTGAAGGTCGATTACAACCTGGCCTGACGTGATACGGTGGACTGACGCGCTATCTATTGCTTTAATACTTTGAGATTTTGACATTAGAATGATAAGATATCGAAAGGAGATGTCACATAGATGGAGTTATATTGAAATGTGGAACGATGAGGAACGGGACGTGGAGAAGTTGTGAAAAGGTGCGCATTCGATTGTCGCTGTTTGGCATCAAACCCAAGCCGTTCTGGAGCTCTTTCCCGAGCATTTTTGTGCCCTCTTTCCACTGGATGCTGTCACCGACGTCTTTGGGTCTGTGAGGACGACCGACTTGGCATTGATAGAACCTTTGCAACAGATAAGAACGCGAAACATGGCAGAGACCGCCGCTCTCAACAGATTTCTTTCGTCGAAAATGGTTTTGTGGCTTCACTGCCCTCATTCTCAGGTAGATGTAAGTGAATACATATCCATAACAGATCGACTGTCATCTGTTTATAGGTCTGTATAGGAGACTAACATATCCACCCCATTGCGTGCCGAGATGGATTCATACTCGCACTGCCGGAACACACACCTTCCCTCCTCTCATTCTTCCTTCTTCGCTTGCTCTTGGTTCCATCTCTGCAGTCTAATAGCAACATCCTGCGAACTCTTCCAAAACGTCTGAGGATTCTCAAGACCTATTTGTCTGCTTATCAGAAGGGTCTTTCTCGGAAATAGAAACCAGAGTTGAGCAGGTCGAACGCACTATCAAACAATGGCCAAATGCAAGGCGTGCAAATGGTACGACCAATATCAGCTAGTGTCTTATCTGAGGATATGACCGGACTCTTCATTAACTCCTGTTCATCAACCCCATCCTCAAGAACGATCATGATATTGAGAGTGTTGTCCGGTTCGTAGCCGTTTTGGACGCGTTTGTACGCGTTCCTGGGGATAGTGTTGACGATGGGGATGACCCAGTCATCTGGCTGGCCGTTTAGCTCGAGGGGAACAGTTTTGCTAATCTTGGACAGGTCGAGCCTGTAACCCTTGAGAAAAACAGTCATCGTGGGCGAAGATTCGGAAACAGAGCGCCAATGCAGAAGAAAGGACGATGGAGGATGAAAGTTAGGAACAGGTTGTTCGGCAGTAGGAGATGATATCATATGCCTATGACCATTGACATGAGATCCTTGGTGGCTGATCTAGTCCATTTTCGGACCGGGTGTAGCATATATGAGTCCTTGCCGATTTACTGGTGATACTGAGGTGCTTGCGCTATGCGTACAGTCTAGATTATATACGCTTCTCAAGCACAGAATTATTCTGTGTGCAGATAGCAAAAATAATGAAACACCGAGGATGTCTGATTGATATCTGTCCAAAAAAGGAGACTTGATTGCCGTTTTCAGGTTGATGGGCAGCCTCATGGGCTCCTCTTGAAAACTGGATTATACATCGAAACTCCAAGAAAGTTAGTAAAGGGCGTGGCAATTGGCGAAGTTACACAAAAAAATTGCAGCTTGCTGATTTGACATGTTTTCAGTCCCTCGACTGGAGAATGAGGCTGATGACGATTTTTCCCTGCTCCAATACAAAGCTGCAAGGTAACAAATGCGATAAAAATGGCCAACAACCTGTTAGAAGAGAAAATAAAGCCTCAGAAAGCATTTTGGTCCGCAAGACAAGCCGGAACGGTAGAATACCAGTGCCGAAAAACAACATTCCTTGCCATAGGGCTGCCGAGGACAAGTACGACGGAAGTGGGTTATATTGGCAAAGCTGTAATGAATACAGGTAAGTAGAAGTAGCACAACACAGGGTGAAGAAAGGTTACTAAATAAACTAACACAAGATCCTCCATTGCTGGGAAGAGTAGAGATACATTGGGACAAGGCTCTCTTCTAGAAGCCATCCTTTCTCAAGGTCTTAGTATCATATTCCCATGGGTTAGAGGGCCGGGTAGCTATAGGACATAAACTGCATGGCCGAGCACTTCCGAGTACCATAAATCTGTTGTTATTCGCAATGTCGTACACTCAGGAGTCAGGAGGTAACTTGAACTTGACGTGCCGCTTCCCGCAACAAGTGGCAGGACATTACTCGCTGAGATATTTTGGGTCTGCGGACTGAGGTGGGATAAGAATAGTGATTAGTGGGCGTTCGAAGAAGGGATAGTCACAACTAGTACCGAAAATAGAATTCGCGATTCTTAATTAAAACGATTCCTATAAATAGGAATGTGTGTCCAGTGACGTAGCCGACCACGACGCGACTTATTACTTAAGAAGACGCGACTAGTCTTTGTGTACTTAAGTATTTTCACCTGAATCATCTGCAATAGATTTTAGAATCTTAAACTTGATGCAACATCAAAAGATGGTCACTGGCATGGAGTCCACTTTAGATAGCTGCCTAATTTTTCGCGGGAACCCTGAGAACCAGTCCTTCATACAGATGATATCCACGTCAAGGACGTTCATCCCAGCTTTGAGAAAACTGCGAAAAGAACGCACTGTCTTCGGTGTTAAAATGAACCCTGCTTGACAGAGAGATGGGTGACGCACGGCAGAACTCGGCTGCTGCCAAAAGGCTAATCCTGTCCAACCCGCATTCGGTATTTTTCCCTCTTCATTCCACAAAAATCTTATCCTCCGGTCAGATCTCCGGCCAAAAATGGTCTAGTGCCATCGTTAATTGCCCGTTAATCTGGCGCGGAGTCGGAGTTATAAACGCCGCCAATTGCCGATTGGGGTTAGGATTTGCTTTCCAACGCGTGCCGCTGTTGATTTCGACCATCGACTCAAGATTGGTGAGTGTATTCGAACGAAGTAGCCTTTTAAACTTGCTCTGAGGCAATCAGATGGATCATATTGTATTAAACCGCAAGTTTCGGGCGAACTCTAGAAATGCATCGGAGGTCTTCTAGACCCCCAGGAACCTGGTGGTAGTGGAAATGTCGGATGACGAAAGTGACATCCGGAATGTATGTCGATGTGTGTTTAATTTGTACGGGTTGGCTTCACCCTCCGCGGTGCTCTGTGCTCTTCCTCGGTCAACATTGCTCGTCACCGAACAACCATTCTCTTATATTCTGCCTCGTTTCAGGCAGCTGACATACTCCCTTCCTCTCCCTCATTATGTCGAGTTACTTCGCCGTTTCTCTGACTTGCGCATTAGGGGCCGGAATACTCGGGAGTGCCTTGACATTGCCACCGCACGGAACTTGCGAAGAGGGGTCAATCCGACTGCACAGTGCAGAGCCCACTCTGACCGACTTCAACGCCCTTGACGATTTTGAAGAGACCAGTCCATATTTTCCAGACGTCACCGAGCCGGAAGATGAGGAGGATGGGGTTCCTGTTGACGAAGAGGCATTTTGGTCGAAGGTAAATACCTATTTCTACCCAACGCGTCAGGGTTAATAAAACTCGCCCTTTAAGGTTTTCTTCACCAATGTAGTTATGTTGGCTTTCTTGTTGGTCATCGCGTTGTTGGAAGTCGCGCTTCTCTGCTGGACTGTTGCCTTCCACGAACCCGTCGCGTCCCATGTTGTGCGCGTCGTATTCTGTCTTTACATGATGGGCCTTATCTTGTGGTGGACGACAACGAATGGGCCACGACAACACCGTCCACTACAAATCCATGTCGTCGTACTAACGACCTTGGCCGCCGTACAGTCGGTTTTGCGCTCATTTGCGGATAATCGAGTCTTCTCCATTCTCAAAACTCACGGAGCTCAACACCTAGATTGGGTCGTCTGTGCTTTGTATGCTCTGCTCTTCATTTTAGCGGTCACGACACCTCAAGGTCCAGGGCTTCAGTATCCTCTGACCTACATTTATTTCCCCTCTTCAGCTGAGAGTTTCGCCGCCTCTGGCTCTAATGGAATGAAAGCTGAAAATGTTTGCCGCTCCATATGTATGCGTTCCCCTGAAAATCTATCCTCAATATATTTAGGTTGACCGTCTTTCTGCAGCTGCACCACTTTGGCGAAACCTCCTATTTTTATACACCCAACCAGTGCTAGAACTGGGCAAAAAATTGCGCAACATCGACATTGGAGATCTTCCAGTTCTCCCAGCCAACATGCGAGCAACGTCAAACTATGCACGGGTGAGGCTCGCACATCAGTTCGTCAGTAATGACGGGTTTTTCAATCGAATTTCGAATCTTGGATGGAGGCTTGGCTACCGATTGGTTTCCCTGAACATCGCTGCGTTTACGGCGTTGCTTGTGCTGGCAGTCCTAACAGCAGTAACTAATTACGGACCTGCGATATTCTTCCAATTATTCGTGAAGTACCTCGAGACGGACAGAGATAAGAACGACCTGCGCCAAGGCTGGACATACGTTGCCGGTTTGACCACAGCGAGCGTCGTTTCCGTCCTCAGTAAGCTGCCCTGTACCTCGTGTATGCTGTTCATTTGGCTAATTTCCCGCTACCTTCGAAAGTTTCTCAACAACTCTGGAAGGTCTCGACAAGCGACATCGAAGTTCGATTACGCCTTCAGCTCAACAGCATGCTCTTCGCCAAAACGCTTGTCCGGAAAGACGGCGTCTCAATACCGTCTGTCGGCCCCTCCAACTCAAATACGGATGTGGCGCAGGCAGCCGACGCAGTTGACGATTTCACGAGCAAGACGCAGGTTATGAACTTGATGACCACGGACGTCGATCGTGTTGGCGATTTTGCATGGTCTATCTTCGCCCTGATTGGTATGTGAGGTGTTATAGGTCGATATATGCACGAATTTAAGTGTCAATTTAGATTCGCCTATCGAAATATTGGTTGGGTTGTGCTTTTTATATCGACTGCTCGGTAAGCTCTTCCTTCAGACGTAATACAGTATACTGATTGACTATGCTGGTCTTAGGGAGATCTTCAATTTTAGGAATCAGCACTTTCATCTTGTTCCTCCCATGCAACCACTTCATTGGCAAAGTCTTCCTCAGTACGTAAAACCGAAGTTTCGTCTGCTTCGCGCTGAATCTATGATATCAGAGACGCAAGAAAATTTGATGAAGGCAAGAGACGAAAGGGTCAGCATAATGAACGAGGTAAGCCCTTCTTTTAAATTGTCGACCTTCGGTTATTGACTATTTGACTTGATAGATTTTGGGAGGCATCCGCATGATCAAGGTGTGTTGTAATACTTCATATCGCCTGCGAAGCCTAATAGCCTGTCTAGTTCATGGCCTGGGAGCGAAGCTTTATCCAGAGAGTTGAAAAAATTCGGTTGAAGGAACTGAAGTGCCAAAGATCAACCTTTTTTATTGAGGTAAGATTCCTCAACCTGTATGCGCTCCGATAACGCTCAATGGTCACTCTAGATTCTGTGGAGTTTGATTTGGTATACCCATAGCCAGCATAAGTTGATTTCGGAACTGATGGCTGGTATGCAGGAGCGCCTCTCCTATCATCGTGATTCTCGTCTCGTTCTACGACTTCGCTATTGTTCGACAACAAGAATTGACGCCTTCTATCGCATTTCCATCTGTATGTGCTTGTAACGTGTTTGATATTCGAAGATACTAATACCAGAATCTAGATTATCGGTACGTAAGAGACCTTCGGTCATGGTTGCAGGTTTAATGGTCTAGTATAGTTTTTTCGGCCATGAAGTTCGCTCTCAATGCATTGCCAGCAGCGTTCGTAAGGATGATGCAGGTGTGTAGTCAGCACTATTCTTTCACAGAAATGTGTTGATTTTATTCGCAGAGTTTGATATCGCTCCAACGCATAGCGAAGTATCTCGATTCGCCGGAGGTCGAGCTAGTCTCTCAAACCTCCAAACCGACAATTTCCCTGGAAAATTGCACCGTCTCGTGGCCGGGTGAGGGGTCCTTCTCGCTCAACGAGATCAACATAAACTTTCCAATTGGCAAAATATCCTTGATTTGCGGCAAAGTTGGTTCTGGAAAATCGCTTCTCCTCTATGGTATGTCTCTGCTAAAGCTGTACATTTTGGGGGGCTGTGCTGACTTCCATGCAAGCTTTACTCGGAGAGGTTGAGGCTTCCTGCGGAACGATCAAGTGTCCGAGAACACCTTTTAACTTCCAATCTTCGACTCGGACTGAATTAATAACCGACCAAGACTGGATAGTGGATGGAATATGTGCATATGTTCCTCAGGTATTTGACATGGGTCAATTCCCTTGTATTGTGCCTCAGCTAATCGATCTAATAGACAACGTGGCTTCGCAACGCATCAATCAGAGGTGAGTTGTTATTTATGATTTGCAAACGAATCTTTCACCTAATTTGCTTCTGCAGATAATATTCTCTTCAATTTACCATATAACCGGGACAGATATAAAAAAACATTAGAAGTGATTGTTCTCATTTGCATAGCCCAGTTCGGAATATTAAATCTCACTAATATAGGCTTGCGCCCTTCTGACCGATCTCGAGATCTTAGAGGATGGAGATCTAACTGAAATCGGCGAGCGTGGAGTATGTGGATCTCTTTTCTCTCCGAAAATGTCACGCTAAGTTTCGGCAGGTCAATTTATCAGGAGGCCAAAAAGCAAGAGGTAACGTCTCCATTGGACAGCCTGTGAAGCTATAGTTTCTTATTCGCTTCTAACAGTATCGCTCGCTCGGGCTGTATATTCTCGCGCATCAACGTTATTATTGGATGATGTCTTGTCTGCTGGTGCGTCTGTCATCATATCATTTCATAGTCGTGTCTAAATGTTTTTATAGTCGACGCTCAAACCGCAAATCACATCTATCACGAATGCCTGGAAGGCGAACTCATGCGTGGCCGAAGCGTAATCCTTGTTTCGCATCATGTGCACCTGTGCGCCTCAGGAGCTGAATACGTGGTCGCCCTTGAAAACGGAAGAGTCAACTTTGCAGGATCTCCTGATCTGTTCCTCCTCTCAGAGTTTGGGAACACACTTATTTCCTCTTCGCCAAGCTTCACGACAGCCCCAGAGGCCAACAACCAACGTATGGTTGCTGATGCCGTTGAACAAATTCTTAACCAGGAAAAAGACTCAGTGTCTCAGCTGAGCGACGAGACAGTCGCTACTACGCCAGTCGAAGATGACATTCCAAAAAAGGCTCCGAGGAAGCTCATCGAGGAGGAAAGACGTGCTGTGGGCTCCATTGGCCGACAAGTATGGATCACATATTTGAAAGCTTGCGGGACGGGATGGTACTGGACCCTTCTTTTCTTCTTCATGGTCACCGCAGCTGTCTTCCCTGTGTTGGAAAATGCTTGGTTGAAGTATGTCCCTTTCACTTTCTTCTTGACTCGGGATGTTTACTTTTTTGATAGGCATTGGGCGGGCAGAGAGGTCTCAGCTAATGTCTTTGCCTTCCATCAAGACCGAACACCCTTGTTCTATATCTCGGTGTATGCGGGCCTTTCACTCCTCGGATTACCCATGGGAGCCTTCAGATGGGTTGTGCTTTACTCTGGATCCTTGCAAGCGTCGAATTCTCTATATGCGAACTTGCTCGAAGTAGTCCTTTTCGCGAAAATGAGGTTCCATGATACCATTTCACGCGGCCGTCTTTTGAATAGATTTGGAAAGGACTTCGAAGGCATGCTTATCTCAACATCTGGTTTTACTCTATGACTGACTTTGTTATTTTAGTTACTGATAGCCAGTTACCTTTCGATCTTGGTCATGCGCTGGCGCTCTCGCTCTCGGCGCTGACGTCGTTTGTTACGATTGGAATTGTAGTTGGCTATCCATTCCTACTCGTACTGATGGTGCTGGGAGTTCTATATGCGAATAGTAAGTCCCGATATCAATATCCTTCTTAACCTGTTGTTGACCCTGGTTGAATTCGTTGTAGCTGCCAAGGTACGGTATCTGTACCAACACACTACAGGAGGTTGTTGATTATGTTCCGCAATCTATAGGTATACGGGCGAACCTGTCGCGAGTTGAGAAGATTGGGTGAGTCCTTAGAGAGACATTGCCAATCTTGACCTCATTTTCGACCCTCAGAATCTGTTACGCGATCGCCGCTGTATTCCTTGTACGGAGAAACCATATCTGGCGCAGCTGTTATGAGAGCTTTCGGAGCATGTTCAGTTTCCATGCGGGACATGCTTCGCTGTCTAGACGTTGTAAGGCCCCTTTCTCCGCCGGTAAATTTTAACCTTCTGAAAGCTTTCTACAGCAAACGAACCCATACTATTGGATATGGAATGGTAAGAAGTGCATACAATGCAACTTTTCAATGCTGAAGGTTACTCCAGTCAATCGCTGGTTGAATACGCGCTTCAGTCTTCTCTCAAGCTCAATCGTTGGGATCTCCGCTGCGATATGTCTCGTTACACCATCCATTGGTGCCCCGCTGGCAGGATTTATTTTGGCCTTCGCCTCTACTATCAATGAAGACATTCTATATGCTGTATGCGCATTAAGTCTTCCCTCTTGACGTTACTTAATCCTATTTCTATGATTATAGGTTCGCTACTTCGTTCAGCTTGAGCAATCCATGGCACGTTATTTCATAGTTTTTTGATCGCTTCCGTACTTATGAACGTTTATGCTCTTCCTTATAGATCGCAATGGAACGAATTCAAGAATTCTCCGTTCTCGAACCAGAAGCTCCTGAATTCACTGATGTTGTCCCTGCTGAAAACTGGCCAACGGCAGGAGCTGTTTCGTTCGAAGGCCTGTCAGTTCGTTATGCTGTTAGTACTCTTCCTTGTGCTTTTACTCTCAGTTTTTCTGACGAAGCCATGCAGCCTCAGCTGAAAGACGTCCTTCGAGATTTGACTTTCGACATCAAGCCCAAGGAGAAGGTTCGCATAATATCGGCTTTCTTGTTCTGAGCTTATTTTGCCACTCCCATAGATCGGTATTCTAGGCCGCACGGGATCTGGGAAGAGTACACTTGCCATGTCTCTTTTCCGATTCGTCGAGGCGTCAAGTGGCCAAATATCTATTGATGGTGTCGACATTGCGAAGATTGGTCTAACGAGTCTCCGAAAGGCGCTCAATATTATCCCTCGTGAGTCATCGAGATGCCGTCGCGTCGGAAACTTATCATTTTTTGTAGAGGATCCAACCATCCTAAGTGGCACTATCCGCTCGACACTAGATGTCTTCGGCGAACATTCAGATGCGGATATTGTCAGTTTTTTTCTGTCTACACCTTTCGTTTTTATTCATCTATTTTTTTCCAGTACGATGCTCTCCGTCGAGTGCATCTCATCCCTCCAAAGGACAACTCTTCGACCGAGAGTCTAGCATGCAACAAGTTCTCAAACCTTGATGCTGCAGTCTCAGAGGCTGGTGATAATTTCTCTGCAGGGTACCTTTTCAAGTCACTTGCCTTATTTTCAACTGTATTGACTGAGCTGTCTATCCAGAGAGAAACAACTTTTGTGCATGGCTCGCTCCTTGTTGAAAGGTGCCAAGATACTCGTGATGGACGAAGTGAGTGTCCATCAAATAGCATTTCAATTCTTTCTGATCCAATATTCGTCAAGGCTACTGCTAGGTAAGATATATCTTCGCCGTGCCTTTGGCCACGCTCCTCAGCGTTCTGTTTTTCCAGTGTGGATTACGCTACAGATGAACACATAGGGAAGGTCATACGACAGTGAGTTGACTGTTAACTCAATCATGTTGAGTCGGACTTACGTGTCAATTGCAGAGAGTTCGCGGAAAGTACGGTGTTAACGATCGCACATCGGCTTCGGACGGTGATAGATTACGACCGGGTATGTCCATATTAAGTTTCTACTTTTTACCTCTCTTGTTAACCATTACGCACCATCTTCAGGTAATGGTCCTGGAGGACGGAGTGCTGGTGGAATTCGACAAGTTTGTTCATCCTCTTGCTTTTGCAATTTAGATGCTAATTCATCCAATCATCTTCGTCTTCAGGCCTGCGACACTCTTGAACGACCCTAAATCGCAGTTCTATGCACTGTGCAAGGCGACCGGCCATGAAGAGTTCGATGTCCTGCGGCAGCTTGCTGGCGCAAGCTCTTAAAATATTATTGCCCATGATGGTCCCAAAGCGCTACACACACGTTCACATATTTTATTGATACATCATTATTCAATTATTTTAGATAGGTTCTCTCGATGTACTTTGCATTCGTTCATGTCATACTTCCATCCACACAATAAATACAGCATACTTGACCCACCGCTTGTGTGTGCCAAGGCTTGGGCCTTATGCGTCATCCCTTGATGGAGCTGTCGTGAATGGCGGTGACGGGACGGGCTTTGTACCGAGCTATACAAAAACCACCATCAGGCTCCGCCGTTAGCGGCTGTGAGCTGGTCTCATCACGACGTTCTGCTCTGCGAGAGAACTGGAATACGCGCTGTGCGCTGAAGCCTTCAGAACGACTCGAGCTGCTGAAGAATGCATCTAAACTTGAACCCTCTCCAAGTTCTGCTATCGACCCTCATAACCCTCCTGTACCTCAACGTGCTGGGTGTTGGAGCTCTGCCAGTGCCACTGCCAGCATCGACATTTTTGCAGAGCGGTCGTGATATCCAGTTGCAATCTATCTCGGTGAGTACTCTCGTGCAAGTTTAGTGGTTATTCAAGTTTTTGTGCCGATGATGTGATCCCTTCTCCTTCGAACTCGCCTAGGCAAGGTCACCTTGCAAAGTCGCCGACATTAGTTGGTATCTCTCGAAATTTGCACATCCCAAAACTGAATCAAGGACAACACCAGCCGCCAATAGAGTCTTGCTTTCGAGAATGATAGGTGTAGAACCCGTGTTTGAGGAACGGGACGAGCAGAGTCCTTCCGTGAGTAGTTTTTTGGATATCAGAGTCAGTGCTTGAGCTCTAAAAGCTTTGCTTATGCTCTAGAGTCAACAAGCTCATCACACCCACTACACGGTTGCATCTCTCAATTCTTACTTTGCAAAATATAATGCATGGAGAAAGAAAGGAACGACCTCACCGACTGTCACCGACTCCGAGTCGGAGAGCTTATCCAGCTGATGCTCAGATACCCCTGTTCAATTCATTCAGGTCTCGTGAATATGGTTCGAGGGCTGGTTAGCTTGCGTTTAGAAATATCCAACAGTAGAATACCAAATTTACATAAAGAAAATCTAATAGATATCGTCTTCCAAGACCTTTGACTTCAGCCTCGCGAAAGGTTAATCACCCAGCCCAACCCGCACTTTCAATTTCAAAGCCCATGGATCTCCGCCTTCTGCGCCGTAACCACCTCCCACTCAAGCAGCAAATTCACTCGCCCACCCGCAGGCACCTTACACACCCAATCCAGCCTCCCATTCTTCCCCAGCGCCGATACATCACACCCCGGCTGGTCCGCCCCATTCCACTGCGCAAGCACACCCTCAGCAACCCACATAGGCTCAGGCGGTGTGAGCTTGCTCGCGAAATCAACAACGCCGGAAAGCCCAGCGTCAGACCCTGGAATCATCAACGCAGGACGGGTGAGGGAGACAACGAGGTTCGTGTCCTGCGAGACGGGGATCTGGTCTGTGATTTTGAGCCCGTGGATGGGCACAGACTTGGTGTTGTGCACCGTTATGCGTTGGGTGAAGGAGTGTTTGAGAGATTTGGAGTAGAATCCCGTTTCGGAGGTTGTTTTGGTTTGAGGGTGGTAGGTTACGCGGATGGAGGGGTCGACACTGGTTGTTAAATTGTGAATGTTAGCGTTGGCAAAAACTTGGAAGGTTCTGTTGCAGAAAACGTACCCAAGCGGGCACCTGAACACCTCCTTTGGGCTTACGAGTGGGAGGCGCGAGCGAGCGATGAAGCTTTGGTCCACGTACACGTTGCTTGGGCCCGGAAGGAACATGAACTCCGAGGAATTCGTGATATTTGCCTACAGAAGAAAAAAACAATGAGTTTCATAACCAAAACGCACTGCAAACAGGTCTTGCCTCCAAATGTACACGGGTGTTGCCTTTCGGGATGCACACCCACGCCAACGTCGCAGGCAGCTCAAGGTTCGCGATAGTGACACTATGCTCCTCGCCATCGCTCGGCACCGTCGTCAGCCCTGGCACGCGGAACGTAGCATTGACGTTCCCTTTCGATGTGATGAACGCCGTGTTCGGCTCAAACGCGATGAAGTCGTCGACGTCGTCTTCAGACACTTCTGCCGCGAGGTCCGCGTATCTGTGTTTGTTCTTTCGTGCGCTTGCAGTCATCTGGCGGGGCCGCGGAGCTGGTGCTGGTGCGACGGGCTCGTTGCTGACGTGCTTGATGTGCCATGGGGTGAGGACGGGGAGCTCCAAGCCGAAGGTGGGCTGGGCGGTTTCGAGGGTGATGGGTACGTTCTCCCAGTTCTTTCAGAGTGGGTGTTAAAACTGAAACGTAAGGTGTGGGATTATGTAGGACAAGGCTCACCTCGCCGGTGTGCTGGGTGATGCCGGCTTTGTAGACGAGTTTGACTGGCTCGGAGGGGCGCTGCATGTCGACGCGGATGTCGTAGCTGGCCTCCCACTTTGCCTGGGAAACAACTATAATGCTTGTCAAACGCAGAAAATACTGCAGCGTAAGTGACAACATACCATAGATCAAGTTGACCTGCAGCTCAGCAGCTTCAACAGCAACCAACCCAATCGCAACCTGTGTTCGCAGCCTCCCTTCCGCAACCTGCTCGTCCAGCCTTCGGTGCTCGTCCTCGATCTGCTTGTCGAGAGCTTCCATCTCTTTCTCCCCCTCCAGAATCTTGCTGTCCCACTTCTCCTCAGTCGCGTCGTACACGTCCATCGCTTCCCCGAGTTTGGAGATATCGAGGTGCTCGACGGAGAGCTTGTCGATGTATTTGTCTACGGCTGCTAAAGCCTTCTTGCTCCGCTCGAGAGAGTTGTGGGCGTGTGATTGCTTGCGTTCGAGCTCTTCGAGCAGAGGCGAGGTGCTGTCGGGTTGCTGTTTGTAGGTTTTGGAGACGGTTACGCCGTGGATGATAGCTGGCCCTCGGCCATCGACTCTGGTAACGACGGTTAGTACGGATGGCTTATAACCACAGAAGTTGAGAATTTATGATAGGCACCTGAGAGAATCGCGGTCAATGACATTGGGTAGGCCAGAGATGGTCAAATTGGTGTGCCCAGCAGCGACTTTGACGTTGTAGGACCTCGTTACTTGGGCTCGGCTGGAGTAGAGGCTTATATTCGTGATCTTACTGTCGTGCGTCGAGTCGAGCGAGAGTGTCTGAGCGACGTTGGTGTTGGCGTCCATTTCGTTTTCGTCAGAAAAACCAGGTCGACGGAGGTGGTACATAAGAGAAAGATGTGGGGGCCATTCTTGTTGAATTCAAGACTCTTTATAGCGAAACGGTTCCGCTGCTACCTCATCAGGGCTTGGTCTGAGCGCTGACTTGACTCGTTGAGACACGGATGAAGTTGAGACCATTCTCGGTGGAGCACTGCGGGGATCCGCTACTTGGCCAAAAAAAATAGGAGGCACTGATATAGTGAAAATTAAGCGGGGCTTTTATAGTCTTTATATCTGTGACTCGAGCGGGACCGGGATGTGTTTTTGAGCATCGACCAAGATGGTGAAAGGAAGAAAGGTGCGGAGTTGAAGTTAGTTTCTACTCCGACATGTTCTATCCCCATGTTGGAAACTCCGCTTTAAATTTCTCTCTCTCCTAATTTCTAAAATTGTAGGCGTCGCGTCCTTGGCTCTCAAGTTCAGCGAAAAGTGATGCCACTAGAAAGGTAACAAAGTATATAACATGACTGGAAGGTATGAGCAAGGTATGAGTGGACAAATTTCAAAACTAAAATCAAAATTCAGAAGCTTGCTTTCTTCAAGGCCGTCAGGCAGCATACTCACAGTGCAATACGAAAAGTAACGCGTGTTCCACCACGTATGCGTCGAAGACATGACTGGCAAGTATTGAGCACGGAACCGGCAAGCATCCGTCCATCAAATTCGCGCTTGCTCGTGCTGTGGTGCGAATTCAGTCACCGCATGTTCGCCTCCCAGGCTCCAGCGCGTGCTTGACGCACGCCATCCGCCTGACTGTCGCGTCCAAATCGCTGAATTGATAAAGCGACACGATGCCTTCGTACGTCTCTGACTAATTTGACGGTTCATCGACGGACGCAGCGTTTAGGTGTAAATCACTCGTCCTTGAACCGAATAACTTCAATAAGCGCCCGATAAAGGATCAAGGGGCTTCGAAGGCATGTTCACTAGCAAGTAGCGGAACGATGCCATTACGTCTATGGCCCGATCGGCCAGTTCATTAATTCCGGGACTTACCGGTCGAACACAACGTTCAGGTGACAATCCTAGTCCTCGAACCGAATAAGCGCTCAATAGGCCTGAGGGTTCGAGTCGCTCGGAAGGCGTGTTGACCAGCAGTTAGCGGGACTGGGTTCCGGCTAAATTCAAAGCGATAGAGCAGTTCGGCTCAACAGCAAATTGTTTGCCCTTGTTACAAATTTAAACTAAAAAAGGCTGCGTCTTTGAGAGGGATCAAGCGGCGGCGGCGATCAGCTATTCCCATTGGCTGAGGGCTTCAACTCCGCTTGAAAAGCTATGTGTGGACGCGAACAGATCTGCTCTATCAATTTGAATTCAGCTGTCAACTAGTTTTCGTTAGGCAAGCTCGACAACTTTAATACTGGTTATATCGATGCTCGTTAGAACCCTAATGCCTACAGAGGTACGAGTACCACCGAGACCGACGCTAAGTCTAAGCACAGCAATTGGAATTGAAATTGTGTAGGAGGCATGGTTAGATTGACAGGCCACGAGGAATCGTTCAGTTATTTTTCAAAATTAATTCATGCAATGCACAGCTCCTTGAAAAACATATAAAACGCGTCGCGCAGCCCGTTCGAGCCGTACAACACAACCAACCCATCGTTTTCAAGACCTTTTCCCTGTATCGAGTTTGAGTTCAAGAATGTCTGGCCATAACCAACGAGTAAGTCAAAGACGTTATTCTTGAAACAACGGATCTGAACCGTACGCAGATCCAACTAGACGCAATTGTCGAATCCATGCCCACGCGCCTGATTGATCTCCACTCAGGGAGGTTGGTCGACAAGGACACCATTAAATCCCAATGGTCACCCGAAACCGGCGGCGAGATGTCCGAGTTCTTCCGCTACGCCATCCTTTCTCACCGGTGGGGCGAAAAAGAGCCTAGTTTTTCGGAGCTCGAGAACCAAGGAGTTAAAGACCTGAAAAATGGACCAGGCGTCGAGAAACTTCGGAGTTTTATCGATCTGGCGACCGAGCGCGACTGCAGGTGGGGGTGGTCCGACACAGTGTGCATCGACAAGAAAAGCAGCGCGGAATTGCAGGAGAGCATCAACTCCATGTTTTCGTGGTACCGGAACTCGGCGCTCTGCATCGCACTACTCGAGAAAGCAGACGGCATTGACAATCTGTCCAACGAACCTTGGTTCGGTAGGGGCTGGACGCTCCAGGAGCTGTTGGCGCCGAAATGCTTCAAGTTCTTTATCAGAGATTGCCATCACCAGGCACCTGATAGATGTAGGAGCCACTGGAGAGAGCTTGCTGCTGGTGCCAACGACAAGGACGCAGACGGAGACAAAGCTCTGCTGTGCAAAGTAGAGAAGGTGACAGGAATCTCCCTGAAATACCTCGAGTATAAGAGTGATGCCGAAAACGACGCGGCGCAACTAGGGTTTCAGCCTGGAGTGGAGGACTTGAGGGAGCGCATGGGATGGGCAGCGCATAGATTGACGACACGAATAGAGGACCTCGCGTACTGCCTGCTCGGTGTTTTCGGGATCAGCATGCCGATTATATACGGGGAAAAGGAGGCCGCCTTCTTTCGCCTTCAGGAAGAGATCGTCAAGCGGACGAACGACAAAAGCCTTTTCAACTGGACTGGACGACCGTCTGCCTTTAATTCCATGCTAGCCAGCGAGCCCAAGTGTTTTGCTGTTACTAACGGTGACCCATCCGACACAAATTATAACCCCCTTAAGCTCGGCCTGTTTTATCTTACCCCACTCGTATCGATATGGTCGTACGATGCGCTCATGGTCGCTCCAGACTACGGAGCCTCTTTTGTCTTCGGCGAGGTCAGCAATATTTCCGAAATTCCCTCGACTCTCACTTCTATGGGGTTGCGCGGGAAATTTCAACTGTACAACGTTACCGGGGTGACGATTAAAAAACACAAGGACGAGCAGAAGGACGACGACTTCTATCGGTACGAGATAAACGCGAATGGGCTTTGGCACTTCGAGGTGGAGACGACACAGAATCTTGATGCTGCAGTCAGATGGGGCGCATCGGCCCTTGGTATGTACCGCGTTGCGGTACTTCACCCGTGGCGCCACCTTGGGGGATTTAATACCTTTGATGGGTCGGAGAAGCGAGTTGCGATATTGTTGGAGAAGGGAGAGTCGACCAGGCCTTTTTACTTCAAGAGAAGGATTCCGACGCTGAAACCAATCATGGTCCAGATGACAAGGTGCAAGTGGCTCGTCCCTCAAATTATATATGTCAAATGATCGTTTCGTCCGAGTTAAATTAGTGCCTCTTTGTGCCCAGTCGCCCTCTTGTTGTCCTAGTTCGTCTTGATCCATCTACTCTCTTACTCTTTATTGTTTGGCAGCTTGTGTTCGAATTTTATCCATCCATTTGATTCACCTACTTTCGGTTGTATATTTATTCTGTTGACTAGTATAAATAGATCTTGCGATCGCATGTCCGCCTGCATTTGGGATCGAAGAACAAAAGGGTAAGACTCTTTCCCAATTTGGTAAAATGATACACAACCTTCAAGGGGCCCACACACTCGCTCTGCCGTGATTGGCCAGAACCATGTTCTTTATTTTAACTGTCTTTTATACTCATATGTAGATCAGATACAGGGAGATGATATAATTTGCACCCTTCATATCCCCGAAATCATCCTGCAAATATTAACATTTCTTTGCCCAGCAGACAGTATTGACCTTTGGTCCGCAAAAAAATCAAAAATCGACCTCAATCAGCTCAATCCACACGCGGCGCCAACGCAATGCACGAGAACCGTAAATCGCCCCCAGCCTTGCTCTCCATATCCACCAGCCTCCCCAGACCCAACGCCAGCGCCCGCTCACTAAGCGCGTCCTCATCCTCTCCCAACTCCCCACGATCAAGCGGCCCGCCCCTCACCCCCTCAAGCTCCCACAAATGGCCGTCCTTCGCCTTCACAAACGCAACGAAGTGCTGCCCCAGATTCTCCGGGTCGTCCGCATCAGGCGGCACCGTGTCCCCAAGCTGCGCCGCCTCCTCATGCGCCGTCTCCAGCGCATCGGAGTTATAGAGCACATCCGCGCGCTCCTTCATCCCCAGCGGGACAGCCGCTTTGAGTAGCGCATCGAGCGTGCTACCAGGTGTGATCGCCGCCGCAGCAGCAGGGGCGTTGTACACACAGTGCAGCAGCCCAATCGAGCCGCACGCGTTGCGGATGGTCTGTTTGAACCATACCACTGGCTCGTTGGGGCCTGAGCCGGAGTATGCTGGCCTGTCTGTGGGGTCCTCGGCTTCGCGGGAGGCGTGCCACGTCGGGGTCATAGGGATGATAGCGAGGAGCGCGTGGACGGGGCGCGGGATGAGCGCGAGGAGGGAGGGGTCGGTTAGGGAGTAGACGTCGTGGAAGGCGAGGGTGGGGAAGAGCCCGAGGCGGGCGGCGAGGTGGTTCATTACCTCTGGGTTGTTTTCTGGTTGGGTTTTGAGCTGGTTTTGGGACAAGGTGACGCTGAGAGGGACGTACCGAGGATCGTGAAGGATTTTTGGGACATTGTTGCAAACCTATTGGGGCTGGCTTCTTGCTCGTTGATTTGAAGGGCTTCTTTTATTGTTGATATCAATTTCCTCCGATGTTCGTTCTTGTTAGTGTCTCAGCACTGCTCCTGACGAGTCTAGCTATGCTCAGGCCTTCAGCTTGCCTCCGCGATCAGCAAAATCAACTAAACAACTTAGTTCGCAAACAAGATCGAGAGGCAACAAACAAGGCTTTCGTTTCAGGCAGAGATACTTCCTGCGACTCAGAAGATCAAAAGAAAAAGTTGAAGTTGAAGGTCAAGAACAAGATTCGTTGAAAGGATTGAACGCGCGTCCCTCGGTCACATGTTTTAGCAATGAAGGGACGATTCACATCGGACTCCCAAACCAATCCCAGACCAATCCTCTCCCAGCTAGTCAGAACCCTCGACGGTAAAAGCCTGCACGTACTCGGATATAAGCAAATCTAATATACATAGCTCCCTAGGCTTTTAGCAGTACTACCTCGTTCAATTTTGCTCTTCTTTATTGTAGCCACGTGCCGAGATGATCGTTAACGTTTTGTCTCGGAAATTCATATGCCATGATGGTTCCAGCTGTAAGTCAATCGATATCGGCAAGAACGACCTGCATTTTAGGATCTGTGCCAGTGGAGGATTGTGCACGAATCGGAAATGGGAAAGTTGTTTCCTATTTTGGTGAATAGTCAAAGGGTACACAATTGCAACTTTGCAAGTTTGGACGCGGTGAGGGTTTTTGCTCTCAGTTTTGCTGGGCAACTGTTGTACATATTTGATTTGGGTCAAGATACAAGGAGTCGGATGGATGACAAGAACAGAGGGAGTTCAAAAAATTGACATTCCGCACTGACCTAGTGGCCTCACTGCCAGTGATAAGTAACCGTTAAGCGCTTCTTGGTTTATCGTTCAATTCACAGTTCAATACTTCCGGACCACGTCATGCATCACTGGGCGGCGTTGAATGTCCGTGGGATTTCTTTTAAGAATAGGCGCCCATTATTTGGTATGGTAACGGGCAGTCTTGACGAAATTGCCACTGCCAGTGTGCCAATTGCGACATACAGTGAGTTATTTATCCGTCACCAGATACGGACCATACAGTATTGTCTTTCTGTCAAAGCTCAATGAAAATAATATGATTGTTGAAAGAGACACAGTAAACAATTCGACTTCTGGCTACGTGCAAAATAGTTAAAGAAAGTATCAACAGAATAATTCATAATCTGTAGCATCTTTACGAAGACTTGCCGAGGTTCAAATAAAGGTTAAAAAGGGGGCTTTGTCGAGGAGACAGGTAAGCTGGACGGACATTAAGAAAACCACAAAAAAACTTAAAGCAATAATTATGAACACTCACTCAGTGGCGTATGGGTAGTATCGAGAAGGTCCATTCATTGGGAAAGAGACCTCATAAGTAGTGCCATCATAGAATTCAAATGTGAATTTGGCAACCTAGGATTCTAATTAAATGGCGTAGAATTGGAGCTGAGGGGTCCCTCACCATGTTTGTCGTCTCTTTCAGGCTCCTCAACGTGCCCACATACCAGTAACCGTCTCTGGCCCTAAAACTGGTGACGGTACCATTCTTGAGTTCCTGAGCGGAAGGTGCATTTAATAACACCTCTCGGCCAAGTGTAAAGTGACGTACTTCGCTGAAAGGCATAGTATCTGGGGTGGGTGTACTGTTGGTATGAGGAAGGACTTACGAAAAGATCTTGCTTTCAGCATTCCATTTATACATGAACGAACACTCGCTTCAGGGATTACTTCGCCGCCCAAGTATCCCCAAACGAATTCACTACGCTGTGCAGAATCAACACCGTCACCGATTGACGACGATTCTCGAAATAGATGATTGACAGGACCAGCAACTTTCTCATTCAAATTAGATAAATGTAGATGCGTGTGCTCCGGGGATCATGGGTGCTCGATGAAAAACTCCCTAATGACTCGCATTGAATAATAAGCATACACAGCAGCGTCGTGTTGAGTATTCTTACTGGTCCATTCGCCACTCAATCTCCCAAATCGACGCCTGTGGGTCAAAACCTGGTAAACAGGAGGCGTTTTTACCTGGCTTGTCTATCAGACTGATTCAGACGAATCTGAATCAAGTGAAAAGAATTTGTTAGTATTCAGAAAAAGTTCAGCTAAATGTGACTTGGCCTCCCTATAATGTATTGCGAACGAGAATGACCCAAAAAGTGCACCACATCAACTTAAAATATTTATTTAATTCTACCCCGTGTAAAGTACGGATTGAAGCTCTTATCAACCCCTAAGCTCGTTAGATACGGGTGCGCAAAATTCAGGGGACTAAAGACAGCAACAGATGATTTATGAGTGCGATCCAAAAAGCGAGTCACTTCTGATTGATCATACCTATAAAGTCTTTTCTGCCTAAATGGGGCATTGCATCTGTGACTAAAGTAGTTCACCTCAAGAAGCCCCGACCGCAACTCGAAGGTCAAGTTTCTAATAATGTCCCTCAAATTCTCATCCACAGACATGGGACCCGGGAGCTGTCACAACTTCTTGCATGTTTCGAGACCAATTTGAGACCAAGAAGTCACAATTTGGGTTCTAAATTTCGCTTATGTGGATGGAGGCTGCGTGATCGCGTCCCGACTTCTAAGGAGTCAATACCATGTGAGGCCTCGAGAAGTGAGCTTGGTTGTATACACCGATTCTCACTCATGACTCCGTGCATGGGCGGTGTTTATTTGAGGGTTTAAAGATCGCTGAGCCCTAAACATGACACCCTCAGAGTTACGCGGCATAGGGTTTTCTGGTGACTATGGGTAAGAGCAAAGTCCCTTATAACCAAAATTCCACAATAAAAATATTTCGTGTGCTCTCCTGTATTTAATTAAAATTGGGCTTGCAAATGTGTAAGGAGGATGAAGGTGTACTACGCATGTAATTATCAAGCCTTTTCAAAGCTTCACTAGCAGTCGGGCGCCTCTCAGGCTGAGTGGAGACAAGATCAAACCACAATTGGTCCACTTCTTCCAGTCCAGTCTGATGGAATTGTCGATGAGTCCATTTTTCATGGGGAAGACATCCTACTCACAAGGGACTGGTCTCGAAGTTCTGTCCCGAATTGCCAAATATCCACTCGAAATGGGCAGTATGACTCTTCAAGCCCCAATTCCGGGGGAAGTGGGCGCCCATATATTTCCCGTGGAAAAGGTGTACCTACGCACCGCCGGTCGGACTCTATAGAGTCTTCAGAGAATTCTACAGCATTTTCAAAGTCGATTATGTAAACACGGGGTCGAGTCATTGACGACCTTTCGCTCAGGGACTGGGGAAGCCATTCGACAAGAAAATTTTCAAAGAAAAGGTCCTGGATGTCAAGTGGTTAGGTAGCTCGAAAGTTGGTTGTTAAGAGCATTTACCCGGTGCGCAATAAGGTTTCTGTGAAGATATGCGATTCCCTGTTCCAGGAGGTAGAGAATTAACAGTTTTCAAACATGGTAAGAAGAATCGAAGTACCTCGAAGGCCTGAAGAAACATGTGCAAAACATCTTCCACAGAGTTCATTTTTGATGTTTGAGTAGCCTCACCGAGGGTATAAATAAGCCTAGGGAATACACCAATAATGATATCTTCGAAAACGATTTCATCTATCATTGGCAAGACGTGATTGCTGCTTAGGAGAGCGTCCGGGGGGCGGGACAATCGTCGCATGATTCGCAAATGATTATGACCCTGCCCACGAACGGTTATAACACGGAGAACACAATCATGCACTCCACCAACACGAGTGCATCGAGCGGCATGCGAAAGGCCGTTGTTGCCATTGAATTGCTTGACTCTGGCCAGAGAAGTGTTGTGACTTGACTTGGCGCTGAGGAATAGATAGCCGTCTGGGCTCGATAGACCGTCAGGCTGTTCCTGAAAACCCCAATTCGCTTTCCAAAGCTTCAAACCATGTCGCGCAAAAAGGGGGATAAATTCGTTCCAAATGGCC
Source organism: Galerina sulciceps (assembly GCA_023014345.1). Lineage (NCBI taxonomy): Eukaryota > Fungi > Basidiomycota > Agaricomycetes > Agaricales > Galerinaceae > Galerina > Galerina sulciceps. The sequence goes on from JAEDXJ010000001.1 coordinate 814,684, forward strand.
CTGTACACTTCTATATCAACAGTGGGGTCCGATACTCTCCAAGAAATTAGGTCGTCGGGGAGCTGTAAATTTTTTGTGGGCTACTGAAGAGGTGCGGCCATTAAACTTACTTTTGAACGCAGTGGTTGTTTCCGAGATTTGGTTGATTTGGCCCCCACTAAAGCAAGGTAGTAGATCGCCGAAGCCAAAGTAGCAGCGGTGAGTGCTCCAATATGCAGGTAAGGGCTAGAAAAATAACCTGTCTTCATCGAAAAGCAGCCAAGTGCAGTTGATATTTAGGTATAATAATATGCGGCCAATTTTGAATTTGGTTGATGAGGCATCGATGAGGAACGGGGTAAGCATGCGTGGGAACTAGATGCCTTAAAATAAATACAACTCGTCCCAACTCTGCCACCAGCAGTGACCAGCTGTGAGGATGCATTCCAGTGTCTCCCCAAAGTCCTTCATATCGTGTTAGGAAATTTATCTAAACGACTACGCTGATCCACATTGTCCTTCTTCCCTTGACTGTAGCAATACCAGCCTACCAGAACCCATTCTTGACAACTTCGATCCAATGATGACTTGGATGGGCCAAGTTAAGACTTGAACAAGGCTAGCATAGGCTTAATATGGTCAAGGTCACAATTCAATTACGCGGCCTACACTCTGAAGTACAAAGTTTGGTATGTTGCACATGCTAATTTTTATGATCACGGAATTCCTAGCCTTTTCACCTTCGTGACGCTTGTGGTCACCGTAGTTGTTGTGGTTGTGATGGACATCTCTCCATTTCCGCCCAACTTAAGTCCCTCCACGTCTACGACAGTGTCGGAGGTTGTGACGACGGGTGCTTCGGTCGTTAATACTCTCTGTGGAGTGGTGGTAAATTCGAGCACGTCGCTGACTTCGGGGTTCTCAGCAGGTATGATTCGCCAGAGGCGAGTTGGCTTGAATGGATAGCTATTGCTCAGGTGGACCTGGACCCGTTTTAGTCCATCAAAAATGAAAAGGGTATAAGGAAGTGCGCACAGCGTGGCCATTAATATCCGGGATATCGACGACATAAGGACTTCGTGGCCAGCGAATCCTATGGGGAAAGAAATCCGACTCATGAATATATCCCCAGGCAAGAAGCGTCACACCGCAATGGTGATAAACGCACCTCCAAAGCACGGAATCATATGGATCCGCTTCGAGTTCCCAACTTACTGGATAGGGAATAGCGATCAACCCCTTGTTTTGTATGTCGCTTGATTCCAACGTCACATAACATCCATTGTGCATGCTTTTGATCGAATAACCGGCGCCTAGTTTAGAAAACTCCCACTTGGAATTAAGCAAGACTTAGCAGGGTAATAATGAATGAGATCTATGTAAGTAAACACCTTTTGATTATTCCCTCCATGTCTTGAAAACGCTAACACGTTGCTCTTCAAATCCCATTGTCGTCTCGGACAGGCTCGGAAAGGGCTCACCAATAACTGTAGTCCAGTCGTATCCCGCGAGGTCGAGAACCACGTTTGGATTTTGATCGTTCACAATATGATATATTCCGGGTTGCAGAGTCGATGGCAATGCCCTTGGAGGTTCGTTCGATGTCGGAAGTTCTCTCGATATCGGCGATGCGGCCCTGGTTGCTGTTGCACTGGTCGGAGGCTGGGAAGAGTCCTCGTTGGACTGGGGAGCGATTGGAGTCGACATCTCAAAGCTAGTAAACGCCTGCAGTGGTAAGAGGAAGGAAGGTTTTTCAAGTGAAAGAAAGGGAAGGAATCCGGTGACGCCTCGATTGCTTTTATTCGAAATCAACACGTTTCATCTGTCCCTCCATCTATCGGTCACAATCAAGGGCTGAAAGTCGTCACGATCTGAGCAATGGCTTGGCTCTGGGAATGCTAGGCTTTTATCGTGTATAGAACATGGCAGATCTTAGAAAGAAAGCCTTTGCGACTGGGACATCATAGGCGTCCATTTATCTCGTAGAAGAGAAGTCAAAGGAGACGGGAAGTGGTACTAATTAGAGCCCGGGAGACAAATTATACGGCTCATCCCGTCGGACCCGTCCAGGCAATCGTTATCGTTGATTGTGGTATAGGGAAGCAGAGGTCTACTGGTCGTAAGGCTTTGGCCTGGAAAATATTCCTGACTGCCTTCGGATACAACAGAGAAAAGCCTGTTAAAATTGAGCAGCAGAATTCTAGAATTTTTATTTCAGGCCCAAGACCTCACTTATAGGTACTGTAGGACAATAAGGGAGTTATCAGGACCTGGCGGTTGGGCCAACTTGAAATAGTTGGGGCTGCATAAAATATACCCTATGTATTAGCATCCGTTCCGCTCGGTGTGACGTCATGCTTTCAATCCCAATCCCAGCGGCAGGAATCCCGACATCACATACCATGTTTCGACGAGCGTCCATCCAGAAAATTATCCTACGACCACAGTCTCACTCAATCACATATGTCCACAACATGTACAGAGTCGGGCTTCCCGAAGAATTGCACACTCCGAAACGAAAGCTAGAAAGACCCAAGGCGACCTCGGGGGATTACAGTGACTTCGGGACGGAGACTGAGGAGTATCACCATGTCGACACGGACCCCACCAGTCCTACGGAGCCGTATGAAAATCCGAGGGAAAGTGGCAGGCAATTACGGTATGGCGGGCTGGACTACCGACTGAGCTATTCGGTCGAGTCTTTGTACGACACAAACGAAGAGAAAAAGCGTTGAGACTTGTAGGACACGGCATCTATTGAATGAGAAATAAAAGAATACAGTAAGCTTTGCATTCAAGTGAACACGACCAGAAGAGCGTCAACCGCTGAGCAATCACTAACACCATTTTTTCTTTAGGTTTTCGTTACAGCGACGGCGCCGGGGTCTTTAGAAATTCAACACTTTCGGGCTATAGATCCCATTCGAAAAGTGATATAATTTGTTGCATCACGCAGTAAAGTTGTACCACAGTCCACTTGCAGTAGGGTTCCGACAACAATACTTGAGTTGATTTCCTGTATGATGGGCCGCATTCTTGAAAGAGAATTCGTAAGTGTAAAATCGCGTGCGCTCGTGTGATCAGAACATTTTCAGATCCATTCTCAAGATTAACAAATTTTCGGGGATATGTCCCTACGCTTTTGAAATGAAGTAAGCGACCGTGTCATGAGCCGCAACGCTGACCGAGAAACTCGACGAAGCAGCATACGTCCCCGACAGATCAGTGCCAGCCCACATATCATGGACCTTGAAATTCCCGGACGTGCCCAGTCCAGGGACATTGGAGAACGTGAACTGCTTCATCGCAGTGGCGGAAGAAGTGTTGATGATGAATACGTGGATTCCCTTGCTGGACGTTCCGGCGTAGTATTCTGGGACCGTCGTAGACGGCATGTTGGCGAACGCGGTGAAGGGCTTAGCTGGTGTGCCGACCGACGCGTCTTGGTGGAATGCGAGGAGTTCGGCGTTTGTGATGATGGCGAGTTGCGTGGAGCTCAGCAGGCTCAGCTATAGGAATGCCGTTTTATACCTTTTTTCACGGTACGAAACTGAGGAACTCACGTCTGTCCCCCTGAAATTATAAAAGTTCAGATCAAATCTCTAAAACCAATCTGTAAAGAAACACTCACAACAAAATCGGACTTTTCAGCATGACCCAGGCGGCAAAGTGTGTTCGCTGTTCTTGGATAGTCAAGGCACCATTTCCTGCAAAATTCGGTGAGGACAGAAAGGTAAAATTGATCCATAACTAAACGCACCGATCTCCATCATATCCATGTCGTTGTGAGAGTAGAAATTAATGGACGACAGATGTGCAACATTTGTACTAATGGCAGTGGTTATGAACGACCAAGTCGCGCTAGAGATTGCTCCATTAGCTTTTGAAACGCGTTCTTAAATATTTTTTACAGACGTTGCGTCGCCTGTCATTCTCCAAGAATGTCCCTAATAGCGTAGTTATTTCCAGCAGCTCTCATCTAAGCATCGAACAGATACTTACGACGCGTGCACCCCAGTTCCAGACGTTCGCTTGACCCCAGATACACAGCTCAAACTGAATGGGGCGAGATATGCCAGCCAAGGCCGCACTGGCAGGGAAATCGAATCATTAAAGAATAAAATGGCTGGAGAGTTGGTTACTCACCCCATTTGACGGTAGCGAATCGCCGAGTTCGAGTTGCTGTCGAATACAAACGCTCGTCAGGACAGTGTAGATGTTGAATTGCGGTTCCAACTTACTACCAGTCATTCCCTTGGGGTGTCTTGAAAACGTGTCAGTGACTAACAATGCGTCGGTGGAAAGACGAGTACAAACCGCACTGTCGGTCCAGTTTGATGGAACATAGCAATTATCTAAAAGAAAATTTGAGTGTCCCGGTTGCATCTTGAGTCCAATACAACGAATTACCATATTTAAGGTAATCTATGCCCCAATCGTTGAATGTAGCCGCATCGATCGCTTCGTTGCCCAAAGAGCCAGGATAATCCGCGCAAGTATTAGTCCCAGCATCACTGAGAAAATTACTTCAGAAACACACGGCAGGTTGGAGTCCATACTCAAAGGAAGTGCAGACCTGTAGATACCAATTTTCAGGCCCAAGTTGTGGATCTGTGTGGCTAACGAGGCGATGCCGTTGGGGAACTTGGTGGTATCTGGGACGATCCTCTTGGTGTTTGCGTCACGGGTTTTCAGAGCCCAGCAGTCCTACAACGAATACTTAGAAGCAAAACTAGACGGGGGGGAACGTCCACTCACATCGATATTAACGTATTGGTAACCAGCCGTTTTGAGTCCAAGAGAGACGAATTGGTTGGCAGCTGCAAGGACTTTCGCGGAATTGACGTCTAAGAAAGAAATCAGGTTTAAACTTTTGAACACAAGATATGATGCTCTTACTGCATCCATAAGCATTCCAAGAATTCCAGCTATGCTGGCATTAGTGCTGGTTGACCGGCTACCACATAAGAAAAGCTCACCCCAAAGCCGGCAACTTGCCCGTGAGCGTTGACGGCGGTGTAGTGGGCGCGGTCGCAGCTATGCCCGTAAGCGTCCCAGCAGGCTTGCTCGTCGTTGTCGGGGTGCCAGCTGGCTGGCTAGTAATGGTACCCGACCCTTGGAGGCATTGGGAATAATAAGGGTTGGAGAAAGTACATGTCCATCTGTCCAGTCTATGTCAGTGATGCACCAAATGTGGACGAAATGAACGGACCCCGATGTGCAAGTGGTTGCACCTGTCCATCCTTGGCCTCCACATTGACCGTAAGGCTGAGCCTGGCCGAGTACGACAGCTACGAGCGCAAAATTAAGCAGAACAGCCTTCAGCATACTGTATTGTAGCGTCTAGTCAGCCATTTTTCTGGCGAACTGGGCATTAAATATCAAAGCGTCCTCCGCCATCCTGCCGTTAGAAGCGAGGAAGTTCCTCGGCGAGCCTGTCAAGTAGATGTACACGTGAATCCCCTTACGAAGTGGAAAGAAAAGAGGACCTGCACACTTTCGACGTGTATTACAATGGAAGCGGGAGCTGACTGGCTGGAATAGCGCTCTGGAAGTGCTATTTAACCGCGACATATCCGTCGGCAGCGCGGGGCCATCCGACGAAGGCTTCGAGTGCATAGAGGATTGCTTGTCTGCTGACATCTGAGAAGAGCAGAAGACACAAAAGAGGCAATTTCGGCAAGATTGGTGGCAGTGGTGCAGTGATGACGGCGTGAATTTGAAGTTCTGAGAAGACTCAGCAAGTCATGATGCACCTGAGAATCAAAATGCCGGCTTCTCTACAACTTCCGAATGGGCAGACCCGATGCGAAAGGGGTGTGTGTTACTAAGTTTACGACGTATTCCTAGTACTAGCTTATTGAGAGCCATACAGAGCCTAGTCCTGACAAACTGCCAGTGGAGCTGCCGTTTGCTGCCAGTGAGTTGAAAATGGTCGGAAGACGAGGCGTGTTAGATGGGAATATAAAAGTGAATACCCGAGGTTGAAGGAATACCTGATTCAACTCCTGGCTGGCAAAAGAAAAAGCCTTTTAGTACATTTCGCTTGATGATTGGAGGAAGAAGTGGAACGCGTCCAGTTGATGAAGTTTTCAACTTGTTTATATAAGCGCCTTTTTGTTGATCGTCGACTCTGTGCATCCATCATTCAATAGAACCCAACATCGCTTCAACCTTTTTCCCTCCAAAGCCAAAGGTCAAAACAAAAAAAAAGTGAGGCTCATAAATATGCATAAAAGTTCTATTTTACAATATTTTACTAGTGCTACACCGATCCGCACACTGGCATGGAATAAAGAAAAAGGCAAGTAGGGAGGAAACTTCCGAGTCTGAACAGGGAACGGGTCCACAAATTCTACCCAAAAGTTAATCATGTATTAATGCATCCCTCGTCGATATTATGAGCGCCAACTGAAGAAGCCCTAGCGAGCAGGTTTGGTAAGTTTCGCTTCTAACCGCACGGTCAATTTTTCGTCGGCAGGGATGTGCGTAGTCTCACTGCGAAAACAACAGAAACATGAGTATTCAGACTCTCATTTCAATTCAGCAGCCAACTCACGCATATTGTAGACTCGAGAACGGCGGGCTATCTTCCAGAGAGACGCAGATTTGCTTGTCGCGATCGTGGTCCCAGCTCGGTTCTAGGCGGTACGATTTACGAGACCGCATGCGGACGGTGTTTTCGGGTGGTGGGTGCGATGGGTTTGTTTCTATTTAAATAAGCGCAGGTTAGTCTTTAAGCTTTATTTTTTATCCTAAGAGACACGAAAGGTTGGATGAAGTACTGACCAGCTGAATTAATAGTCGTTGTCGTGGGTTCCGACGCCTGGGGTTCGACAAGGATAAGCCGCCCATCGAACCACGTCGGCGGACTCGAATCGCGCAGAGACAGCCTTGCACACCAACAACCGGCTTTCATACCATCGCCCATATCGCTCTCTAGAAACTCAAGCGAAAAGCCCCATATCCTGTCTTCAAATTCAAAAGGAAATAAACTATTAGCCGTGTTCATTTCAAACAAGAAACCCTACTCACTCCTCACCACGAACTCAGCCCCCACCTTCCTCGAAACCATCAGCCGCTTATGGAACTGCGAGAACTGCATGGTCACCGCAAACGCGCCGTCGTTGCTCCCCGGCGCGATCTCCACCGCCACGTCGTCCGACGGGATCGCAGGGCCCAGCAGCACGCGGTCCGCGCCGGTCAAGGAGGAGAACTTGGGGACGAGGATGCGCAGCCGCTGGAAGGTCCGCTGGTCCGAGACGGAGAGACACGCGAGGCGCAGCTCGGAGATGGCGCTTGGCTTCATTGGGACGGCGTAGGAGAGGAGCACGCCGAGCACGTCGGGCGGTGCCTCTCCCTCTCCCTCTCCCTCTCCCTCTGCGTCTCCCGCTCCCGTTCCTGTCCCCGCCTCGGCGCCCTCTCCAGCCTCTCGCTGCTTCTCCGAAAGCACCCTCCGCTCACCAATAGCAGTGCCCACAGGCCTCGTCGGCGACTGCTTCACGATCGCCCAATACAGCGGCGAGTGTTCTTCCACGTACTTGTCCTGCAGGATCCCGGACAGCGACACATCGTGCTTCGCGCACGCGTCCGCGCAGCTGTGCAGGATCCCGCCCACGGCGTCCGCTATCGGTGAGCCCTGCCCTTGCGCGGGGTCCATGCCCACCACCAGCTGCCTTATAAGGCTACGCACGTTCGCCTGTACTTCGTTGCTCGTCCTTTGCGCAGAGGACCATGGTATCCATGAGAGTGGGGAGGAGGAGGAGGCGTTTGGGGAGACGGGCAGCTTCGTAGGAAGCTGGAAGGAGGTTGTTGATGTCGCTGGCGTCGTTGGCTGGGAGCGCGAGCGGGTTCCCGATCCCGATCCCGAGTTGTTGTTGCTGCCGACGAGGGTGTCATAGGCGGGTGGGTCGGATTCTTTGTTGTATATCATGACTTGCCCTTGGTCTTGAACTTGGACAGTGGGGGACTAAGGTTCGAGAATCAAGGACGATAAGCCTGTCCATCGACACTGAGCCCATTAAGTACCCTCCATCGTGCTTGATGCTTGATCTGAGGTACACTGCCTCCACCTTCCAAGGCGGGTGATGGAGTTAAATCTGGACTCAGAGCCGAGCCGCAGTCCGGCTAGCACAAGGCGCCGTGCTCAGTGGCAGTCGAATCCAATTACCAGCTGCGCAGCGGACTGCGTAGTGGATGGCGATGGGAGCTGCAGATGCGGTAATTGCGACTTGAGGCTCGGAAGATAAGTAACACTGGTTATAACTTAGGCAAAAAAAAATAGAACGTATGTATACAATACATCCATCCCTACGCAGAGGGACGTCGGTATTAAGATAAAAGCACAGCAACAAAGCAAAGCACGAAACTGTACATGTCTGTCTAAATAAGTATAGGTGAGCCCGTGTCAGCAACCCATCACCGATAACTATACAGCGAGCGACTCTCCGCCAAAACCGATCACCCAACTACTCGTCCTCAAATGCATCCCATTGTTCATACACGACTACGAACACCCATCATGGTCTGAATTAAAATCATCTCAGCACAACCAAAAACTCCTCGTGTTTTAAAAGAAAACTCACCAACAAACCCAATCATCCGTCCAACTACCGCGTCTCAATAAACCGATCCCACTTGCTCATACACGAATACCCATCATAATCTAAACACCAAAGATCAGCGCTGCCCTAAATTTGAACCTCGCAATCGAAAGAAAGCAACCCACCAAAGCTCTTCAACGGATCACACCCGCACCTCCCCTTCTCCCACTTGCCCTTCCCCTTCGGACAGTGCGTGTACGGGTTATGCTCGTACCCGATATCGTCAAAGAAGTGGATCTGATCCCGCGAGGCGAACAGGGCAGCCGCGATGGAGTGCACGGGCGCGTCACCCCATCGCTCGTAGTAGAACCCGCCCTGCTCGTCGAGGTAGGAGAAGAAGGCGGTGTAGGCGGGGCCGCGCCAGAAGGACATGTCGGCGATTTCGAAGTTGCTCCAGACTGGGTGGGTTGGGGGTGAGAGGAGAAAAGGAGGGAGGGAAGGGGGACGTACAATGACACAGGTTATACGTGTTCCCGTTATCCGTCGACATGAACCCCAGCGAGTTGTCTTTTGCGATGAATTCAGGGTGGGCCTTGGCGAAGTCTTCAAGGTTCAAGAAAAATTTGTAAGCTGAAAAACTTCGAAAGAAGAATACAAATAGACACACCCATGACGTGCCCCCAAAGCGTCGGTATCGTCGCCTCGTACTCGTACATCGTTATCGTGAATGCTGCACGTTGTTTGCTTTAAGTTGACTACAGAAGATGAGAGTTGAACAGGCTTACAATAAACCTTGTTATTTTCCTCCATGAACACGAACGGGTCATACTGAATGTCGCAGTGGAAGTGCACGTCTGGTCTGTAGGACGGGAGTCAGACATTAAGGAAAGATGGAGATATATATATTATTGATGGGACGAGGAAAGGATGGCGGAGGCGCAGTGCAACGGGAGGCAACACCACACAGAACAGAACAGAACAGAGGAAGAGACGGAAGAAGACGAAACACTCACTCGATACGCCAATACCATCTATACTTCTCCATCAACGGATGGCGGAAGAAGAACTAGGAGAAAAAAAAGTTAGCATCAATGTTTCAACCCCATCACAACTCCAACTCCAACCCAACTCCAACCCATACTCCAACCCAAAAAAAAACCAAAACACTCACCCCAGAATTAAACCGACACATATTCCTATACGACACGCTCCCCCCATAGATGATATTCTTCTCCACCATCTTGTCGCGCCCCGCCTTGGCCTTGGCCTCGTCGATCGAGTCGGGCTGGAACCAGTGCTCCTTCGGGATGACGCCAAATTCGATCTTCGCAGAGGTGAGGACGGAGACGCGACTAGTGGGAGGAGTCAATGAGGCTCATAGCAGAGAAAAGAGAAAGAGAAAGTACCTCTTGAATTCCTCCGAAAACGGCACCTCATTCAACAACACATAAGGATACCCATACCTCCTATTAAACCTATCCTCAATCTCCCTTATACTCTTCACCGTGCCCTGTACATCCGTGTTCCTTGCCAGAATAACAAATGTCGCATTCGCGCGGCGGTCTATTGCCAGGCTGTCGTTGTACGACGGCGTATGCGCGGGGAAGTTCTCGAGCGAGTCGGAGGAGGGTATGGACCCTGATGGAGGGGAAAACTTTTGCGGGAGGATCTTGTTTTTGATGTTTGCGAGAGAGGTGGCGCGCCCGTAGGGCTCGTGGCTGAAGCTGAGGATGTAGTGCAGGGATACCTATCTTTCGGCGTAAGTGGGTGAAAGGAGAGAGGAGGAACCGAGGCGTACGATTACGAAGAGGACGATTATGATGTACCGAGCGTTAAAATTCATTTTTGTCTCGCCTACGGGGAAGTAGGAGGCAGGCGGGTTTTACTGTAACTTCGAGGAGAAATGGAAGTGGTGGAAGAAGAAACGTTGCACGCTGCGACGAAGCCCGTGCAGCCCGTTGACGACGGTGATGTAGAGGTGGCGACTTCACGCGGTCTAGGCCTGTCCGTGAAGCTGTAAAGTGGTCAGATTTAAGTACTGCGGAAGGCAATTCCTCAGAGCATACCCAAATTCTTGATGATGAAAAGTGTAACCGTGAAGGAGGCTTCACTAGCTATAGCCGCGGAAGACTGAATCAGGCTGGTATCCGAGCTGCCAGTGGTTCACTCGATTTTCTAGGCGTAGCCCGTGGTCTTTCAATCTTCAGAGGGGTGTGTGTGGTCCACTTCGACTTGGACCAGGATGGGGTAGGAGTTGGGAGGAGGAGAACAGCTCCAAATGTCCAAACACCGCCAAGAAAATGCGCGGTTTGATGTGGCCGTGCCGGCGCCATCATCACCACCGCTGTGTGCCGAACAGTGCTTTGATCGGCGTTGTCGTGATGGAGACTCCAGAGTCCGGAGTCCGCCTTCGCCTCCGACAGCTCCTAGGGAAAGCAGAGCCAAGCAGAGTGCGTCATTTGAGTAGATAGGGGTCAGTTTAGAGCTGAATTGGACTGGGTAAGAGGAAACCGTGCAGAATGGATATGTAGAGATGTTTATCTGCAACTTTTATCAAGGATGTATGCGACGTACATGTCTCTTCACCATCTGGGACTCTGCAGTCTGCACAAAAACAAGCTGAGCTCTGGACAATTGTCCTTTTAACTGCCAGGATAGGACATGTGACTAAAAGGACGCGCGTTCATTTCAAATTCAAGTACGAAGGTCCTCTTCGACTTTGATTGCCTCCTTATCTTCAAGAAAGCATCGTTGGTTTATCTACCTGAATTTTTTTTTCTTACTCGCGAACTTCGCTGTACAACCAAACTTTTCGAAAGCTGAGAGTCATCGGCGCTTAACTGAAATTTGAACAGTAGCAAAAGAACCACTCATCTCCACCATCGATATCCCTTCAAGTTAAACCCCCAACATGTCCGAGCAGAAAACATTCACCATCCTCGGTACGCGCCTCCCTCCCTTCTCTCTTCAACACCTTATATTCTGATAACTTTCAAACATCCCCAGAAAACAACCCCACCGTCCTATCCCACCTCTCCTCCCTCCTCGGGCTCTCCCCCTCCTTGCGCTTCTACGACGTCTGCTCCCTCACCGACCCCACCCTCCTCTCTCTCATCCCGCGCCCCGTGCACGCGCTCCTCACCATCATACCCATGACCCCCGCGTGGCGCGCCTCCCGCGAAGCCGAAGACGGCCCGCTCGACAAGTCGCAAGAGCCGTACGCGGGCTCAGGGGAAGACGAGCCAGTCGTGTGGTTCAAGCAAACCATCCGGCACGCGTGTGGGTCGATTGGGCTGCTACACTGTATCTTCAACTCCCCTTCCGCCGTGGCTCAGATAACTCCGGGAAGCACGCTCGCCACGCTCCTCCGCGCCTCCATCCCGTTGAAAATGGAGGAAAGGGCATCAGTCCTGTACAACTCCGCCGCGCTCGAAGCCGCGCACGAAGAAGCCGCGCACTTAGGAGACACCATCCCGCCGTCCGCCGACGAGGCGGACCATGTGGGGCAGCACTTCGTCGCGTTCGTCAAAGCGAAGGACGGGCACCTTTGGGAGCTTGAAGGGTCGAGGAACGGCCCGCTCGATCGCGGGGCGCTGGGGGAGGAGGAGGACGCGCTGAGTGAAAGGGCGCTGGCGTTGGGGTTGGGGAGGTTGGTGGATATGGAGCTGAAGGCAGGGGGCGGGGACTTGAGGTTTTCTTGTGTTGCGCTGGCGCCTGCTTTGGAGGGGGAGGGGGAGTGATCGGTGACGAGCATGTTTTGAATATTTGCGCAGTTACTTCAAGTCCAAAGACTGTCGTTGTGTTGTCCAAGTTTGTGTACCCTTTCACCAAATTAGGAAAGAGTGTCTTCTATCCTGGCAAACGCAGGTCGTTCAATCGTGATTTATGTACAACCTAGACGGAAGATGGCCGAGCGCTGAAACTCATTGCGATGTAAATTTTTCCTGTCTGGGAATTATTCATAATTCGGAAACCTTTCCCCACAGGAATCGCTGGCCACGAAGTCCTTATGTCGTCGATGTCCCTGATATTAATGGTCACGCTGTGCGCGCTTCCTTAGCCTTGTTACATCTTGAAAGGCCTAAAAAGTATCCAGGTCAGCCTGAGCATCAGCTATCCTTTCAAGCCGACTCGTCTCTGGCGAATCATACCTGTCGAGAAACCCGAAGCCAGCGATGTGTTCGAATTTACCACCACTCCACAGAAAATATTAACAGCCGAAGCACCCGTCGTCACAGCCTCCGACACGGTTGTAGACGTGGAGGGTCTTGGGTGAGGTGGAAATGGAGAGATGCCCATCACAACCACGACGACTACGGTGACTACGAGCTTTATGAAGGTCGAGAGGCTAGGAATTTCGTCACCATAAAGACAAGTCTGTACGACATACCAAACATGGTACTCCAGAGTGTAGGCCGCGTAATTGAATTGTGATCGTAATAACCTATGCCAGCCTTGTTCAAGTTGGAACTTTATTGCGAGTCCCTCCCTGGATGGAGTTACTTAGTCGTGAACGAGTTGAGTAGGGTGACAATGCCACAGGTGATTCAGAGGGAAGAAGGACAACGCGGAACGGTGGAGTTGCCTAAACGAATTTTTCAAGACGATAAAAAGGACTGTGGGGAGACACAGGTGTAAGTATCCACACAGCTTGTGGTTGAGTGAAGTTGTTAAAATGGTCGGAGTTGGACCGACGAGTCCTATTTAAGGCTGTTAGTTCCCACGTACACCCGCCCCCGTTCCTGTACAAGAATCACTGTCAACCAAATTGTTTATCAACCTGCACTTCGCTGTTTTATGAAGGCTGGTTATTACTCTAGCCATTACTTGCATCTGGGAGCACTCACCGCTGCTGCTTTGGCTTCGGCGGTCTACTATCTTGCTTTAGCGGCGAAGTCAACCAAATCTCAGAAACGACCACTGCGTTCTGAGGTAAGCTCGATGGTCGCACCTCTTCCGCAGCTCACGAAAAATTTATAGCTCCCCGACGATCTAATTTCTTGGAGAATATCAGACCCCACTGTTGATATAGAAGTGTACAGGGCTATTTGGAATGAACTTATCCCCCTTTTTGCTCTCCATGGTTTCAAACTTTGGAAAGCGAATTGAGGTTTTCAGGAACAGCCTAACGGTCCATCGAGCCCAGATGGCTATCTATTCCTCAGCGCCAAGTCGAGCCATAACACTTCTCTGGCCAAAGTCAAGCAATTTAATGGCAACTATGGTCTCTCGCATGCCGCTCGATGCACTCGTGTCTGTGGAGTGCATGATTGTGTCCTCCGTGTTCGTGGGCAGGGCCATAATCATTCGCGAATCATGCGACGATTGTCCCGCCCTCCGGACGCTCTCATGAGCAGCAATCACGTCTTGCCAATGATAGACGAAATCGTATTTGAAGATATCATTATTGGTGGATTCCCTAGGTTTATTTATACCCTCGGCGAGGCTACTCAAACATCAAAAATGAATTCTGTGGAAGATGTTTTACACATGTTTCTTCAGGCCTTTGAGGTACTTCTATTCTTTTTACTACGTCTGAGTACTTTTAATTCTCTACCATCCGGACCAGGGAATTGCATATCTTCACAGAAACCTCATTTTACACAGGGTAAGTACACTTTGCCACCAGATTCCGGGCGACCTGACAACTTGGCTTTCAGGACCTTTTCTTCGAAAACTTTCTCGTCGAATGGCTTCCTCAGTCCCTGAGTGAAAGGTCTTCGATGACTCGCCCTCGAGTTTACATAATCAATTTCGAGAACGCTGTGGAGTTCTCTGAAAACTCTGCAGAGTCCGACCGGCGTTGCATAGGTACACCTTTTCCACGAGAGATATATGGGCGTCCCACTGCTCCAGAGGTGGAACTCGAAGAGTCATACTTCCCTTTTCGAATGGATATGTGGCAGTTCGGGACAGAGCTTCAGGAACAATTCCTCGTGAGTCAAATATCTTTCCATTTACAGCCCTTGAGAACTAATCGATGATCTTATTAGACTGGACTAGAGGAAGTGGGAAAATTGTGGATAGATCTTGTCTCCCCTCAACCTGAAAGCCGCCCAACGGCAAGTGAGGCTTTGCGAAAAATCGACGACTACCTGCGAAACACACCTCCATCCTTCCTTCACATTCCCCGGCCCTGGCTTGCTCGGTGAGAGATTACATACAAGATTTCGTTCAACCACGGCACTGAGCTCTTACCCACAGCCGACATCTGACTAGGAATTTTCGCAGATAACAAGCGAGGTTACGTTGCTCTAGGCTCTGGCGGTAATCATGTTTCCTATTGAGTCATCGGGTGAGATATTTCCAGACGGCTCCGAAAGCCTTACTTCAACTATTAAAAGATTGTCCAGAAAGGTTAGCCTTTACCCCGATCTTTCTCTTATACCCTCATTTTGATCCAAATTGTCTGAAATGGACACAGACCCCGTGCACACGTCCTCCGTCGACTTGATCCACGACAGCGTGATCACCAATATTAACCTGTACCGTGATCGAGCTCAAATCACAAGATCTTTCAAGGTTCAAGTCACTGCAGGACAAACTAACTTGACGATTTCTTCTCTTCCGAATGTTGCCGATCACGAATCGCTCAGGTACGCACGCTATTATGACGCAAAATTCTAACAATAGTCAACGCGTCCTTAGGGTGGAAGGCCGTGGGCCCGCTATAATTCAAGGAGTGACCATCTCCAAAACACCGAAGCGATATGCTGATAAAACGTCCCCTCTCCTGGAAGAACTCAATGACAAGAAGGTCAAGCTACAGGGTACCTTGGGTCGTTGCAAGAAAGCACTTCATACCATTGAAAGTTATATGGGTAAAATTTCCATGGAACACCTCGAGATCTCGAAATTGGGTGAAGCTATGGATATTTACGATACTACAGAAGAAAGATGGGATAATAAAATCCTTGAGGTGTCCAAAGAAATCAGCGCCATTGATACACAGGTTGAGAAGGAAGTCAAGAGACTCCAGGAAGATATTCCAAACAACAAATTGCGAACCCAAGTGGCGATGGGATTATTTGCGACGGAGGACGCCGAACTCCAAATCAACTTGATTTATGGTCAGTGCTCCCGGGCCCTCTGTCATTGGCGGAGCATTGGTCCTAATCCTTTATTTTTTTTTTAGCTGTTATCCATGCCAGTTGGGAGGCTAGTTATGATATCCGAGTTGATATGCAGACCTCGGATGCTCCTGTCAAAGTAGTATATAAAGCCTCTATTAGCCAACAGACAGGGGAGGTAGGTCATGCCTCAGAGGCCCTGAATCCTTACTCTAGTCTTAACGCCTCCATTCGCAATCTAGGTTTGGGAAAACGCTCCAATTACTCTAGAAACTACCCAACCGACTTTTGGCTTGGACCTTCCAGAACTTGGCGCTTGGAACATTACCCATACGAAACCGCTGCCAGCTGGCCGTCAGTTGCAACAGGCACGTCCACGTGTAGGCGGAAAGGCCGCTCGAAGAGCGTTGCCCGACCCGGATGATTTGGGCTACATCGAAGCAAACACGACATATATCACCTCGGCTGGCCACGTCAACGCTACGTTCCGTGTTCCTGGCTTGACCACTATTCCAAGCGATGAAGAAGGGCACCTTGTCACCGTCGCTGATCTAGAGCTGCCTGCAAAGATGTCTTGGGTTTGCGTCCCGAAAGGCGACACTCGTGTACATCTGGAAGTGAGTACAGTGACAGTATTTTATGGATTTGTTGACATCTTTGTGCACCAGGCGAATATTACTAATACTTCAGAATACACCTTCCTTGAGGGAGAAAGTAACATTTACGTAGATCAAAGTTTTATTGCACGCACTGAGGTCCCGAGTGTCAGTCCACGCGAGGTTTTCAGGTTTCAACTTGGGTAATGGTTGTTTTCTTTCTTCCTCAACGTCACGAAATTGATAAAACCTTTAGGATTGATCCCTCGATCCGTCTTACCTATCATCCACAGACAAAACTGGTTGCCGAGACCGGTTTTTACAGCAAGTCACTCAAATACACCTACACTCGGCGCATCACCGTTCACAACACCAAGCCTATCGATGTCGAGGGACTTCGAATTACAGATCACATCCCTGTATCACAAGACACAAACTTGATTGTAAACCTTGTCAACCCAGCGCTTATTATTCCTGCAACTGCTCCGTCGACCGTCGGCTTCTCGGGTAAAATGCTGGCTCCACCTGAACCTGTGAAGGTTATGGATGGGGTCATTGCACAGTGGAATGGCGCAGACCAACCTGGATACGACATATCTGCGCTGGCGATGAATGGTCAATTTGACTGGGTTTGTAAAGTCCCAGCCCAACAAACGATCAACCTTGTCCTCCAATGGGAAGTTACAACTTCCCAGAAAGCAGAGATTTATGGCCTTTGATATGTTTGTAACAATCCCTGTAAACCCAGAAATTGAAGTACCTCGGACTTGAATGATGCCCTCATCCATCCATACTTTGTCGTTGAAACTTCAGTTAATGCCACAAGTTCTTCTCATTGAAGTTGGCACTTGTTTTTGTAATTACTTGGGGTTGAAGGCCGATGCTTCGCACGGCAAAACTCGTCCCCAGTCGAGTCTCTTTCGCTCCCAATACTTATTTACCATGAATCGTAGTTTATATGTATTATTTTTTATCTACATCCGTTTGACTAGTGAACGCGAATTTTAAACAATTAATCTTCATCCCTTTCATTACAAACTGAAGGTGTACTGTTTGCTCTTCGTCACTTCAAATTTTGACATGCCACGATGAGCCAACCGTAGGTCGGGGTCGTCGCGTTTGTGTTTCTGATAGGGCATTCCACCTGGCATTGAAATGCCTCGCTCATGTACTCCCAAAATCTGACATCTCCGAAGAGCTAGCCGCACTGGCACGTTGACACAAGTTCAGACCACTATCAAGGCTACACACCCGCAGGAAAAGAGCTGTAACGCGGGAGATTTCCTGGTATTTGGCCCAAGTAGAAGCTGCCGAGGAACTTCCCTCCCGCCATTCCATGAGCGCACCCATCTGCCCCCTCGCATGAACATACCGATACCAACACCCGTACCGTACACATACCCATACCCATACCCATACCCATACGTAACCCGAATTACCAAGCACAGCATCCACCCATCCATCCACGCTGCAAAGCCGGAGCCCACCTCAGGATCCCTGGCCCACCCACGAAGAGCCTCCGCGAGCCTCTCGTCTCGCTTTAGCCGTCGTCGTCAAAACAGATACCCATACCCGTACCCATACCCATACCCGAACCCACCAAGGCACAGATTCCGCCTGCCCATCCCCCCTCCCATCCCGCCGAGCTCGAGTTCGTCCCACCCTCTAATCCCTGGCGCGCTCATAAAGAACCCCAGAGCGCCCCTCGTCTCGTTGTCAGCGTCGTTGTCCTACAAGAGTCTTCGTACGCATCTTCGTCATGTGGGAGGGATACGGCAGGGAGGTCAAAGTACTCTCCTTCCCCGACCCAGGCCTGCGTCGGTATTATATGCTTGCTGTTGACGTGCTGTTGTTGTTGACGTGCTGTCTCCAACCCAAGCGTGTCGAGAGCGCGTCTTTGTTTTTGTGCCACGAATCGCAGTTTAAAGGCGGAGGCACAGGCGAAGACGGACCTAAACGCTCGTCGGTGGTCATGTATTCGTTGGTTTCTTGGAGGTCGTATAAATACCGCGTGTTTTCTGTAGAGGCGGGTCAGCAAGGAAAATGATATGTGTGTATACTCAGATGGGAAGGAATGACGAAAGAACAGGAGAAAAAGGACGAAAAAAAAGCAACGAAAAGACGTGTCAAAAACATTGAAATTCGCAAGTAAGGAAATGACGAAGGAAAGAATGGAAAGGGAGATATGAACTTGAAGCGAAAACAACCCAAAAAAATGCATTGAAAACGTCGAAAACTCTCGTTTAAGAAGGAATGACGAAGGAAAAAGAAAGGAAGTGGAACCAGAGAGAAACGAAACGAAAGTGACGGAAAAGACGCGTAAAGAAACTCACCCGCAAGCTTAGCATCCAGCTCGAACCCAAGGTGCTGCCACGCTCACCCTCGGCGTGTTCTGCATCTGCAGACGGAGGGCCCATGAGCTGCTCCAGCTGCTCCAGCGCTGTCTTCCTAGAAGTGCGAACAAGTATTAGAAAGAAAGTAACAAGCAGACAAACACACAAAATGCGAAAAAAAAATTTTGACTGAACAATCCCAAAACCTCCAGAGAGCTACCTCCAATCGAATCACGCGAAATGAACATTTCACGTCGGCCAGACCGACGACGGAGGCAGAGATGGTGGAGAGGATGGGCTCTGGACGGTTGCCGATGTGGATGACATCTGCGTGGGTCCAGACGTCGAAGCATATGAGTAGGCACACGACGAGGGGGTCCGTCGTAGATCCGGGCTCAATTCAGTCGTCATCATAAGTTATGGCACAAAGATTGAAAGAAGGAATGCAATTAAATACCTGGAAGGCTCTCGCTCTCGCTTGTCTGCCTTGCCGCGATCTCGACTTCCTGCTGTTGTCGTCGTCACTGCCACTCCATACACTTTCCGTTCATTCGTTTGTATGTTCGATCGCAGGCGCCGCGGCTGGGGAAGGGCATACAACGTGCGTGCTTGGACAGTGGCGAAGACTGAAGGTAAAGTGCGTTCACGTTGAAGTTGCCCCCTGGCGACATGCGACCTCGTGACCCTTCGTTGCCAATCAGGCTGTAAATTACAGTGTAATCAAAATTTGTCAAATAGTGTAACTCGTAAGCAACATTACTACAAAGGACCCTGAAACTAGAGAAATCCCCTGAGTTTTGCCTCGGAAAGGTAAGAGGACCCTGAAGTTATTACCATATATACGACCTTAATTTCCACGCTTCGTGACCTCGTATTGAAAGAACGACATCCCCTAAAGGGGACTCGTAACTGTTAAAGCGATGGGGACTGGGAACGAAGTAACAACATTTCACAAAAAATACCATTGACTGATGAAGGCTTCAGGCCATTGAATTCATGATTTATGTAAAGAACTGAGGTAGACTGGTAAACTCAAGCTCGAGGTAAATATGCGAGGAAAATTCGCACGCCGTCGCTTTCAACTTCACCACCTTTCTGACCCAATCCACGATGTCGGGCCCAGAAAGACCACCATCCTGGATTGAAACCGTATTCCAACTAGGCGTCAAGCGTTCTGCTTTGGTCCAGCAACTCACACTCCTTAAGCGACAGCATAACGAAGTCATTCCAATCGGTCAACTTCCGGCTGAAGTCCTCTCGCTAATTTTCCATCACCTGATAAAATGGGATAGGTTCACGACGTGGAACGTCCAAAGATCCGTTCAAACCCGACGGTCAGAAAGCGAACTTGAGTTTGTAGTGACTGCGTCCCAAGTGTGCCACCGTTGGCGGGAGATTGCTATTCATGACACGACGCTCTGGACTCTGTGGTCCAATTTCGAGTTCAAATCCAATTTGTGGCTTCAAGAGATTAAAAGGCGTGCCCGAAGCTCCCCATTGACTTTCAGGATATCTCTTTGCTCCAGCTCATCGGGAATTGCAGCTCTCACGACACATGCGTCCTGCATCAGAACATTGGAGATTGGCATAGACGAATCGATATCAACAATAGCACACTTGGACAGTCCGTATCCCCTCCTCGAGTCATTCACAATATCCTCCCTTCCGTCTGACTCGTCCAGTAAATATCGTCACCAAACCTGGTCATCGGATGACCTGTTACCAGAAACAACGTTCTCGGGGCATGCTCCTTGTTTATCCAACGTAGCCATTATACTCGTCTTGGTTGACCTTCGGTTACCTATTTTTGCGAATGTGGTCAATCTTTCGATTTCAAATATTCGCCTGGACCGGGAAGATCTTGTAAGACACTTCACGGAAGGATTGAAAGCGATGCGACGCCTCGAATCGCTTACGCTCAGTCACAGCGTCCTGGGAGAGGTGACGCGCGTCATACCCCTTCCGGAACTACGCTCGCTCAAGGTCAATGGCCAACTCCATCCGTTTGCAAAGTTTCTGGCCAAACTCAGAACACCACCGACGTGTTCAATCCATCTGACTTTGTCCAATAAGTCTGAAGATCCGATTGGAGCAGAATTGATGGGGGAATATATTGCAAAGAAGGCTGAAAATTACCCCATTGACGCAGAAAGTCGTTGGGTGATAACACTCGATTATAAATCAGTGGAAATTGACTGCTTTATGCGACACTCAAAGGACCCTCGCTTCTTTTTCAAGCTGCAGCGAGCCCGGCGTTCAATCCTGGCACTCCCACTTCAAATTGCGGTTCCGATGCTCCTCACTCCCCTTTTATCCAGCATCTCGGCCTATGAGCTCTGTCTAGATCTCGACGCATGCAACAAGACGCTCTTGAGTCATTCAGAGGTCGTACAATCGCTCTTTGGGCAGCCCACTATTACCTCAATTGGTTTCAATGGGCCTACCGCATTCTTCAAGGCACTGCCGCATCTCAGCCTTCACAATCAACAAGGTAGAAAGGCTTCCAATGTTTACCTTCAGTCACTAGGCGCTGTACAGCTCAAAAATATCCCTTTGAATACCCCGGAGGCGAAAAGCAAGCTAGTAGATTTCCTGAAGCTGCGTGCCAAGGGCGGATCGCCAATCCAGGTTGTCGATCTTGTCAACTGCGATGGAGCTGCGTTCATGGTAAAAAGTCTGCGAAATCAATTTAAAGATCTCGATGTCGGCATCCGAAATTTATAATATCTATTTCTATGTAAAGCCCTTTTGCTTAATTTCGAATGTACAGCGTGATTTGTTGTAGGCCGACGTTGTATTCTACTACTTGTACTTCATTCTGCCTCTTTGATCCCGCGTTTGGAACAATTTTATCACATTGGGTTATAGTGGCGCAAAACACAACAAGATACAAAAGAGATAACTTTGTCGCGAACGGTGCGGGGTATAAGCGCCTACAGAGGACATTCAAGTAATCTGTTGCCGTTGAGGATGACTGACTGCACATGCAACGATGAGTGAAATATGGCAAAATTGGAGGAATCTAATTGAACGGATGGGTATACGTCCACGAGAATTAGCAACCGTCGCTAATGTCGTAGAAGAAGAAGTGGTTATATGAAAGGATACAGTAAACGAAATCCCTGCGAGTCAACGGCAGACCCCAAAGGGAAAGGCAGAGAGAGGAACGGAGTACATTAAGGTAAAACGATCACGAAATTTGAATGGGTTGAATAAATGATGGATGAGAGTTCAACAATGCAAGATGGAAGTCGATTGCAACCTGACGGTATGTTGTCCGGATTCTCTGCGAGTATGACGTCGTGCGACGACATTCAAACTGGAGAGCACAAGGTCCGCGATTCAGCTCCAAGAGCTTCCGATTTTGTAAGAATTTCGTACCTTGCGTGAATTTCCACGTCTGGTGGAGACCATTCCACGTCCACCAGAGTGTGATAGGATTTCCAGGGGTTGCGAGCCCATGATTAAAGAGGTCAAGATTCTCGTGGGTATTAGGGACGAAGATCCTGGAAGGGGGATGAGAGACAAAATAAAATATTCTTTTGCCAAGAGGATAATACCTGAAGGTGTTTTGGTCGTTCTGGTCTCGCCAGATATGCCAGTCGAAGGGAGTAGAGGAGGCTACAAGCTTGGTGCCGTCCGCTGGAGTGCCTTCGATGCTGAGATAGGTTCCGGTCCAGACTGAACGGAAGGTCCATGCGCTGCCTGTCCAGGTCAGTGTCCACTGCACAAAAGAAAGGGTATTGGTGAGCCGCAACCGAAGAAGAAAAAACAGCACACTTACCTGCTGGTTGACTGCTCCGTGTACAGGCCATCCAGTGACTGCAGAAAATGGGAGTTAATGACCTCGCGACGTGCAACGATGGAGAAGACTCACTTGATTTCTCATCTCCAGCAGAAAGGTCCATGGCTGTGCCGGCCTTAACGTTGGTAATGACATAGGTGGATCCAGAGTTGACGTTGGCAGTCATGGTCACTGTAGAGGAGGGGGGATGATAGGGAAGAGTAAAATTGAGGGAAAGGAAGAAAGGGAGGCGCCTTCGAGCCGATAGGCTTTATGAATGGCAAAAAGGAAGCTTTTATGTCAGACGATGCGAATCCATGCCGATTTAATCAATCCCGCGGTGGCCGTCAATCGCGAGGAAGGCGTCAGGCAGCCCATCGGGTTTGGAGATATGAAAAATGCACGGTGGAACAGGCGGTGGATATTATCATTGTATATATCGGAGCAGATACGAACAATTATTTGCGTCATACTTCGACACTTTGAATGTTTCCATGTATTTCGGCACCACCGAAATCCGCGTGCAAAGATATCGTCCTGAGGTTTGGATGTATTTTCATAAAACGAAAATCCAGGAGCTAGTCAGTCTTCGCCCAATGAAACAAAGTGCGAGACTGCTATTAGGCTTCATAGGAAAAGATTGGCTTTCACAGGCGAACAGAGGGAGAAAATGGTCACGAAGCCCCACAGAAGGATGATAAAATGACGAGCGCGCCACTCAGTCGCCTCATGGTGCAGTCTGGGCAACGCTTCCCAATTCGGCGGCTGTGAGGAGAAACAAAAGTCAAGTAGGGAAACCATGAGCTTAACGCGAGGTTTGAGTGAGCCATCGCGAGTTCTGACCTCGAGGAGGCTGGTCTAACGCCGTTCAAGCGTCCTCGACAGTGGCAATGATGATACATTGATGATGGGAGGCACGATGGAGGTGGAAACGACGGACCACCAATCTATTTTTAGAATGGAATAACCTCTCGATTTTGAGTCCTTGAAGACATGATGGGTCATTTGAATGGAGGGCGAGAGACGTAGATCGGCGATGTCGAGAAAAATACCGTCGTGCGTGACGAAGGGACTCCGAGATAGATACTGTACAGCGCAGGATGCAGAAAAAAAGAATAATTTCTGCTGTTTACCTTGCAGATTTCATTTTAGGAGTTCGTTTATGAATTCATCGTCCGTCGAGGAACCTTCATATATTGAGCAGTGCATGAGACCGTTCCGTTCAATTTGGCGTCCAGAAAGCGGATTTAAAGCGACGCTTGCATGGAGTTCCTTGTCTTCGTCATATAAGCTGAGAATTCTTTGCCGCCAGCATCGAGCACCCGAGTAAAGGCACTGGTCGGAGGTCAAGATCACCGACGACAGTCATGCATGGGAGAGATGGATTTGTCTCGAGTCCTGGAGGACAAACAGAGGATGGAAGACGTGCTACGCCACACGCCGTCTCGACGCAATAGGTCCCTAAAACAGCTGGGCAGGAATCTCAGCCGGGCCTTCGGAGAAAAAAAAAAGCAAGGAACCGTCTAGGTCTCGAGCGCCTGACTTACTTCGAACCAGAGAAACATGGAAATGCGACAGAGCCTGGCCCACCTTGGGCCCACCATGGGAGGCAGGCGGGTGTGTTATGCGACCGCAGCCGCTCGCTGGCATGTACACGTCAATAGCGCCAGGCTTCTAGCTCATGCGCTATCAATGCGCTATGAATGGAAGCCTGGGTGAGGCGGTTGTTGGACTTTGTCGGTATTAGGTAACGACCTCGGTGGCTGACACGGTCACGCCTCCTCGTACATCTGTAGTCACTCTGTAATCGTCTTCTCTATCGCTCAATCCATTCGCACTGTCCGCGTGTCTCGTCTCCCCGCTCCGCTTGTCAAAAGGTCATGGGCCCCGACGCGACTACAGCATAGACGATTTTTTCAACGCGCATCAACGTGTCTTCTGGACCTTGGTAGCTTTCACATCAATTTTGCCGGCCTGCAACTCTAGTACTTCTGTATCTCCGTCGCGCACTCCTGCCTTTCACAGTGCAGTCGGGTTAACCTCTTTGTCGACCGTAATCTCTCATTCTCTTGCATTCGCAATCGGGCTTTGGGAGAACCGCAATCTCGACAACATTCGAGACTCGGAAGCGTACCAACACTTTCTTATCACTTGCCGAACCTGCGGCCTTCGTTCCCGTACCTCCGTCGCGCACTCCTGCCTTTTAACAAGCGCAGTCGGGTTGATTCTCTCGTCGACCGTAACTTCTTTGTCCATTCTTGCATCTGCAGTCGGGTTCTAGGCGCAAACCGCAATCTCGCCATCGAGCAGCGCACCACATCTTCCAGTTCCTGCTTTCACGCAGTCGGTTTGCCGACGGCCAACCGTAATCGTTGACTCTGTACCATTCCTTTGTCACATCTCTGTCGCCTCGCCTCTTTCCCCCTCAAATTTCTCCTCTTTTTCACCTCCGTTGTTTCCTGCTGTATTTGCTGCGCATACATTCACTCTCCCTCGCTTCTGCTGCATTTGCGGCGCATACATTCACTCTCCCACACTTCTGCTGCGCATTAAACCCCACAGACGTTCTTTCATTCTCGTAGAGCTCTTTCTTCGGACCCTGCAACTCTCTCATACGCATTTCGACATAAGCTTCTATCATTCCGAGCACATATATTCTTATTCTCGACACTGCTTCTTTCTTGGTCGTCTTTATTCGTGAACTTTACCTTTCTTTCTCTTTGAATTTGATTTTACGTGCATACATTCATCTCTTTTTTCCTTGAACCCTTCGAACCCGCCTCAATCCTTTGAATATGCCATCCAAACGATCCACGAAAGCTTCATCCAGCAGCAAATCACTGCCCGCTGCACCGTCATCTCGTCGCAAAGTTCAAGGGAACCCACCTTCAGCTGGAACAGCACGTATGGCACCTCAATATCTTGTCGTTGACCTGTCCCTCCCTTCGCACGTAGTCAACGATCGCTCTCTCTTTGCAACCTACACACCATCTCGCAAACTGCATCGACAACTTTCGGTAACGATATTATTGTTGAAGACCACGGCGACGTTCATATTCGCACTTTTGCAGGCGGAACGTCAATTGTTTTTCGGCTCGGGACTGTTGGCATGTTCCATCCTCCCCTTACCATTTTTTCTCATGCGCGAAGGCAATTTCTCAAGGGAAACAAATTATGCTTGCTGGTCGTACCCCCAGGATGATCTATGCCCTCAAAGATCGTCTTGCCGAACCTCGACTGCCAAAGTATGTTCCATTTTCGCGAGATGGTGGTCATTTTGTCCTCAATTTTCAAATCCCTGTCGAGGCGCCTGGCATACAACCAGCTGCAGCGCCGCCATTTTCAATCCGCCACTCGCCTCCATCCCAGTATTCTCCTTCACTTCCCTCCCTTTCTTTGTTAGCTTCTATTGTTCTCTCTACTGCTACTTCAATTCCCTCTGCATCTCTTTTACCTTCACTTCCAATTTCATTTTCTGAACGTCCATCACCCAAAATTTGTTCTCTTCAATCTCCATTGTCCAACTCCTTTCAATATCTATCACCAAATTTGCCCTGTCTTCAACTGCTTTCTTGGTATCTCGCATCTTCTCTTTCCTCTCCTGCCATTTCTTCCCTTCAACATTCAAACTTGAGATTAGACCTCTTACTATGCCTTGCTGTTCTTTCAAACCACTTCCTTGTTTTTGAACATTTCCCCTAGTGTATATTTTCCTTGCATGGGGGTGCTTCCACTTTGCATCTTGCACACTCTTACCATCTTCAAGCTGTGTACATTTCATTTTAATCTTGATGTATAATTCTTTTCCTCTCTTTGGACAGGAGTCCTTGTTCTCCGTCTTTCTGCTCCTTCCACTTTTAAAAAAATCATATCATTCTCTATTCTATTTTCCACAAGGAGTGCTCCTCTAGCACTTCCTCCTCTTTTTTGGGGGTTTCTCTCACTTTTTCTGTGTCCTTCTCTTCATTCCTCTAAATCCTTCAGATTCCTTATTCTGGAATCCATTTCCTTTCTTTGCATGGGGGTGTATTTTCCTCTGTGCTCCCCTGTGTCTTTTTCATACAAGTTTTCATTTTTCATTTTATTATTAATTCTCATGTAATTGTTTATTGTGGGTGCTCCTCTGGCACCAGCTCCTCCTCTTCTTTTTATGGGGGTGTCTTTCGCTTTTCCTGTGTCCTTTTCCTGCCCTCGGTAGTCATGTGGGTGTGTTGGACTTAGTCCGTAGGTGACGACCTCGGTGGCTTGGCTTCCGGACACGGTCATGTCGATTGTGAGTAAAGTGGCGCCGACTGCAGGAGGCCACAGTACCTCGCCGGAGAATTGCTAGGAAAGGCGGCGTTTAGAACGGGCAGACAGGTTGATGTGCACTGCTGGTAAAAATCTAGCCCATATTGTCGACAGGCATTGATCAAGCTTGCCACTGGACGCGTTAACCTTGAAGCTTATAGCTCAAGTCAATTAGTTGATCCCAACTGCCTGGGCCGTCCGAAGCGGCGTGGACATATTAACGGAGCAAGCCTCAGCAGAGTCAATTCAGTACCGGAGATGAACTGGACGAGCGAAGACACCGAGTTACCGTAGACGCTGAAAACAGGAGGCGTCCGTTCAAGTAGGACAAAGCAAGTGAATGGGTTAGACGCATTGTCGAAGAGACGAGTCGCAGCGGAGCCGAGCCAGAGGGATTTATCATTGATATTACGAGGTTTTATTCTTTCTCGTGTCCGAGACGGAGCTCATTGAAGTGTCCCCTAGATATCAAAGCGAGATCAGATTAGGGAGGGGTGCAAAACCCAGTTGGCAAAGCCCATGTGCGAGGCTCGGACAGCCGCTCTTCTATATCTATAAGAAGAAAGCTCTCCTCTCCTGCTTTCCTTGTCTTCGCGACATAAATATAGATATAGCGCTTTTACAAACCAGCCCTGTTCGAGGTTTTTTCGTCGGCGCTGATGCGAATAATTCGAGTGTGTGGATTTCGAAGGAATGGTAGTGGGAGACAATTGAGAGGGGATCTTGTAGTTTTCTGAGAACAAAATTTGGAGAGATAGGGAAGGAGTTGACGACCATGGAGGGATTCCTTTGCTCAGGTGGGGTGGGAGTTATAATTATTTGGAAATGGGAAAGTGGCGTACGGCCGGGAGGCTTTTAATAATTATGTCGGGTCAAGCCTGAAGGAAAGACACATCTGATTCGCTCGGGCCGACGGACGCACTCTTCCAGGGGAAGAGACGGTCACCAACGGTCATGGCGGTCTCTGACTAATTTCTGGTGATGATAGTGACGGTGGACTCAGGTACTTTTTACGGGTTAAATCATTCATGCCGCTCGTAGTGAGCTCGGCGATGACAGAAAGGTCATGGCTGACGGCATCCTTGCTCTCTAAAGGCTAAAGGAATGAGGATACGGCACGAGACGCCGCCAGCAAAAGGAAGTACCGGGTGCAGTCCTGAGTCAGCCAAGAAACTTGAAGGCCTTCCATCTGTAAAAATTTTCGCGGTCAACATCAACAGTTCAAGGGGAGATGAACTTCATCAAGTTTGGATGTGGTTCGTTGGATACGATCGAGAGTTGCCTTCGGAGGTGATGGACCTGAAGTTGGAGTATATTTTTGTGTCGTATAACCCATGTTGCACGCTCCGTCGGAAGCCAACAATTATAGCGACGGAAACGGTTGCAAACGATAACGATGTTGAGAAGGTCATCACCTCAGCTGGCTGCTGAATTGATGAGCGGCTCACTGACAAATAATTTTGCCAGCACCTCGGCCGGCGCTGGAAAGGCGCCTTTCTGACAGCACCTCGCGACAGAGTTATGACCGAGACATGGCGTGTGTCCAGTGTCAATTTTCCACCTCCAAATGAACATGTGAAATGGAAATTCTGCCTTGACGAAAATAAACCCAGTTTCGCATTCTGGTAAAGAGAGAAAAGGAAGTGAATTTAGGAGAAATACAAATACATGACACTCATCGTTCAGTGACTTCAGTCACGGATGGAATGAGGAAGAAATACGGCGGAGACAGCGTGAGAACAAGTTGACCAGCCGCGGTGAAACCGAGATTACGTAATAGAGCAGGTTGATGGACAGCACTTGGAGACGCGAAGGCCTGAGAAACCACGAAACTGGACATTTCCATCTTTTTTCTTGCGTCCAGCTTTCTTCTTCTCCTC
Organism: Galerina sulciceps; assembly: GCA_023014345.1. Taxonomy (NCBI): domain Eukaryota; kingdom Fungi; phylum Basidiomycota; class Agaricomycetes; order Agaricales; family Galerinaceae; genus Galerina; species Galerina sulciceps. The sequence goes on from JAEDXJ010000001.1 coordinate 843,159, forward strand.
CACGACCAGTGACCGACGCTTGAGCCGCCCACGACGACGACGACGACGGGGGGATCCACGAATCTTTTCAATCTCCTTGCTTTCAAACAATTAGACTTGCCACCACCCCACATTCCTTTTCGTGTCTTACCGATCTGTCGTCCAGATTAATACCCTACAGGCCCGGGTCCCACCCACCGACGACGCAAAAAAAATACTGCCCAAGAATACCATAATCAACTGACTTACTTGAATACCACGTCGACGATACCAGCAATTTCCTTAATATATCCGTAGCAAACCTCACCCGATACACCAGCACCAACCAATACACCATGCCTGCCATAGCGAAGACGGGCCCTTCGCTCTTCCTGGGGATCGAACTGGGAATAGACCAGCTGCGTGCGTCGATAGTAGATGAGAGTCTCGAGCTCATGGGCGTGGAAAGTGTCGACTTTGATTCGGAGCTCCCAGAATACCAGTGCGTTTTTCACCCTCCCCGGCTACGCCTTTTCCCATCACCTCTTCGATCTGGGAGTCTCTGGATCGTAAACTGATCAACCGTTGTTTTAATAGAACTCAAGGTGGTATCTTCACGACCCCGGGAGAGGCATACACGACGCCCGTCGAGATGTGGCTCAAAGGCCTTGGTAAGAATTACGTTCTATTTTGTCCCCAGCGGAATCAATTTTTTTCTTTTGGAATTTCGACTTGGTCCGTCGCTTCTGATCATGCGAGCTCTTTTCTTGATTTGGCAATCCCTTTATGTTCCTGATCACTTACACGATCACGTGATGCAGATGCCCTCTTCGAAAAGCTCCATCGAAATTATGACTTAACGAAAATAAAAGCTATTGGAGGCGCTGCCCAGGTCAGAAAGGTCTCTGTTTCAAAAGGGATTTATGACTTATTTTTTGTTTGTAAAATTTAGCATGCTTTGGTTTGGTGGAAGTCCACGACAGTGCCTTCCCTATCATCGTTAGACCCACACGTGCCCTTGCATGCTCAATTCCCTGCTCAGTCTTTCTCGCTTCCAAATACGCCTGTGGCACAGGACACTTCTTCACAGACTCATGGCCTTGCGATTGAGGCCCTTCTCGGAGGACCTGATCACATGGCTGCCCGAGTGGGGATCTCCTCGAACTCCTCCATGGTCGCCGCTCAACTCCTGCGGGTCCGAGAAACCTGGCCGCAGGAGGTGTGGGCACGTACCGGACGAGTGCAACTCGCCAGTGCTTTCCTTGCCAGTCTCATCACTGGCAAGTGGACAAGCATGGGCGAGGCCGAGGCATGCGCTACTGGTGCATGGGTGCATGGTGGTAATCACAACATGGCTGCCGGTCATCCTCCCGGGCAGGGGTACTGGGACGAAGGGGTGCTGGATATTGTTGGAGGTAGCAGAGAGGAAGGTAGAAGAGTGAGAGGCTGGCTTGGAGATGTCGACGTTAGCGGCGGTTCTAGGAAAGCCGGTAACGTATCAAGATACCTAGTTGACCGGTATGGCTTCGACCCAGGTAATTACCATTCTTTCATTTATATGTTACGATACTGATGTTGCTTTCAGAAACCATTGTCGCACCATTTACATCCGATTTTCTGGCGTCATATCTCTCTCTAATGCCTTCGCCCGGCGATGCAGTCCTTTCTTTTGGGCCTATGGATACATTACTCACACCAGCACAACATTATATTCCTACGCGTCTTTATAATCTATTCCCTCATCCTGCGCAAGATGCAAGTGAAAAGCGAAAATACATTTCCGTCCTAACCAGCAGGTATGTCCTTTCAGACTAGTGTCGTTATTTTTTTATTCTCAAAATTTTGTTCAGAAACGCCGACGTTCCTCGAGCGCTCGTGCGCGACATGTACACTAAGAGCTGGAGTGCCTTCGATCGGCTTGTAGCCATCGTTCCTCCTGGCGGATCTATAGGGTGTGTATTGCGCATTGACTCTACAACGCAATCTTACACGGCTCGACCATCAGGCTTGACGATAAGCTCTTTAGCTTCTGGCACCTCCAGCCAGACGCGTATCCCTATGCGCGTGTCAAGGGCATCTTTCGGTTCGAGACAGGGATTAAAGTGAACGAATTTCGGGACCTGCGCGCGAACCCGCGGTGTCTCCTGGAGAGCCAGATCCTTTCATTCCGCGTGAAGTGGTCGCGGATGATATCCACTGGGGTTTTAGGCACGACGCGCAAGACGAGTGTAAGCCCTACACCGTCGCTCTCTGGGCGGAGCAGCTCTGGCCTGTCGAGCCTCGGATTGACCTTCGATCCATACGACCATGTGCCCCTCCCCACGCGCGTCCTTGCCACAGGCGCAGCCACGAACTTCCCGAGCATGGCGAACCTCGTTGGAGACGTGTTCAACGCGCCGGTGTTCGTCCCTCTGACCCAGGTCGACTCTGCGCAGGTCGTCCCGCACCGCAACGCACCCGTCCAGGGATACCCCAGCCGCTCGGCTCTTGGCGGCGCATACGTCGCTAGGTGGGTATGGGGCCGCGAGTGGGGCGCGGGCGGCCTCGGTGTGTTTGAGGACGAGATGAAGAGGCTGCTTGGCAAGCGGTGGATCGCCACTGGGGGCCAGCTGCTGAAGAGCAACGTCAATGGAGCAACGAGCGTGGTTGCCCCGCTTGGAGGGAGCAGTGGTGCGAACAGTGGCACCAGCACGCCGTATGGCCACCCTGGTGCACGTTCTGGGCTTGGCGCCACGGTGTTCGTCGAGGAAGACGAGGATGAGGAGATTGAGAGGGAGAGGAATGGGCGGTCCCTTGCTGGCGCTGTTCTCATTAACAACGCCGGGATTATCGGAGGTGGTGGTGTTTATGGATCCTCCTACGCCGAAACGGGGCAAGCGAGGCTGCGCACACAAACTGGCTCGACAGCGGAGACGCTTTCTAGTTCAACGAGCTCGATGATTGCGGCCTCGTCGGCGTTCACCACCCCCGACCTTGGACTTGGCGGGCTTGGGGGCTCCATGCCATCTGGGCTTCAAGCGTCGACCAGTGGCAGCAACGCCAATGGAAATGCCGGTGTCATGACGCCGACGACACCGACGCCTCTTACACCCGTCGTGGCGATGCCGACCGCTGACACGGAGGCGCAAGTCGGGCTGGCCAAGGTCGCAGAGCCCGACGTGGATGCGTTCATGACGTATGCCGCCATCGTGCCAGAGTTCTCGCGCTTGGAGACCATGGTGGTCAAGGGCATTGTCTAAGGAGGACGAACATTTTCCTCAGCATGTCAGTGTTAATTTACCCTCAACTGCTTTTATATTCTTCTTCAAATTTATCTCCCATTTTGTGTACTATGCTTTCATATGTTGTTGTCGCTGCTGCATCGTCGTACTCCATGGTTCAAAATCTCGCCACTTCCCAGCCCTGTCCTGGTTATCCTGAACACAATTTCGCCTCTCCAATTCTATCATCGCTACCGTCGGTTTGGAACGCCTTCCTGATGCCGAAGCTTCGCCCATACCCCATGCATCATGTTTCGACTCTGCGTTCATGCCCTTATCTACGTGCACACTCCGCGTCTCGTAAAAGTAGAATCGGCCCCCTCCCACCAGGTTGCTTTCACTAGTGATATTCTTCGTTATTTTCCCGTATAATTTAAGGTATACCAGGCTTGCTTTTTTTACGTACCCTCTCGAATAACTGACTCTTTACCCTCTGACCACATGCTCTGTGGCTCGGTGTGCGTGTCCTCTCTGTGGGCACTTTTAGTAAGGCCAACAACATTTATCACCCCAGCCTCGATGTCTAAAGACTAAAAGGTTCAGAACGTTCAGAGCTCAGATCTCACTTGCGTTCCATCCTGATATACATAAGCCTTTTGCCCAGCCTCCCTGTTGCTTGGGTGATCAAATACAGTCCTCAACTAGACGCCTAAAAGGATTATCGCCCTTCTTCATGTCCTTTCTATGAAACACATGTTTTGCCATGAACCCCGCGCTGAAAACGTGGGTCTATTTTATTGTTTCGAACTTTCTATCGCTTCTGACTTAGGGCCATTGGAATACAGAAGTGGATGAATGAATGTTTCATCAGTTCGCAATCTTGACATCGCTTCTGTTTGTGGGTAAGGTCCCGGGACCAGCACCGGGACGAAAGGCATGCTGGTCGTCCATCACGTACTCTTGTTTTGATCATGATCGTGATGCTTGACAGCGCTCAACTCTCTATCATGGATAAATTTCCAGCATCTGCACACAATGCCGGCGGTAATTGCGCCCTCCTGGCCTGCTATGTTGTACCCCAGAACTCCCCAGACCCGCGGAAAACACGGAATCGGGAGTATCTTGTAGTGCCTGTTATCTTCTTTCGAATATCGCGGAGTGGGTGCTTTCGACCCTTAGCGATTTACGTCTGACTCTTCCGGTATGACGCTTCCCGATGCTATGGGGGATGATTCCTATCGCTACCACTACGACTTATCTCGTCACAAATGCCACCAATAAGAACTCCAGGTCCCAGAGGAGGTCATCAGTCGCAGGACATCCCCAGGAACCTGGCCCACAACCAGGAAGGCCGGTCCGTTCGGGCAGGGCTTGGTGGTCTTTTCCCAAATCGTAGACGGAGAGCAGCAAATTGGCGTCCCTTCTCCGCTCTTGAGCCCAGCTTCTGCTCGTCCTCGCAATTTTCTTAGAAGCCGTGACTTGACGTGAAAATATTCTCTGATGGAATTTGCGATTCTGGACGTATATAAAGGCTCTTCATCTTTCTAGCGTTCCTTTTCTTCAAGAACACTATCATCATGCCTAAAATCGAATCAGGAGGTTATTACATTATTGCCAACAAGAAGGGCAACACAGTCGTCGACCTAATCGACGGCACAAATGGTACGCAATTCTACCTGACCGTGTTAACGTTGACTGAGCTTTTTTGAACAGTCGTCGGCTGGAGCTGTCATGGTGGACAGAATCAGCAAGTAAGTGCGAATACCAGAATACGTTGGCTTGACTCACGGGGTTTGCTTTACGCAGTGGGAAACCATCCAAGCAGAAGGTGGCTGGCACATCAGGAATGTCGGCAATGGCAAGTACCTCCGGTTTGAAGGCAAAGTCTGCGATGGTAGACAGGCCATCGCCACCCTTGACCCTTTCTTGTGGCACCTCTGGCCTGACAGTGAAGACCAGAACGGTATCCGGTATGGAAACTTCCCGTGTGTCAACGATGGATTATTAACGCGCCTATTCAGTGTCTGCGTCCCGAACACAACACAAAACCTTGACTTATCCGATAATGGTAACGCGACTAATGGAACTCCTGTCTCCATATGGGGACGTTGGAAGGGAACGAATCAAGTGTGGTATTTTGAAAGACGTGAGTTTAACCCGCTTTTCTTAACTGCTATGCGACTGATTTGTCCCTTGATAATAAGTCTATGAAACGCATTGACCAAAGTAGCTACAATTTGAGTGGAATAAATTTTATTAAACCATTAACGCGATTTCGTGGCGCAGACAGACTTGAACTAGTATCGAATAACCTTAATATGCTGCGTTTTGTCCTCGCTTAGTCCAGACGACAGTGTTCCTGAGACGACGAGGTGCGCTTCGATAGCTTTAGTCCGTGAAACATTTCGAAAATAAAATATATTGATAATATAGACATGAAAACGAGGTGGAGAGTGCTCATTGCCGCCTTACACTATCTTGAATCAAAGAAAATGGTAAGCACCCGGCAAGGACTTAGCGCGTAGTCCATAAGAAAGCTTACAAGGAACTTGACGAAAGGACGAAAACGAAGCTGTTACTAAAATTACAAAATTACATTCTTCTGCGTTACTAGTACAAAAAATTATAGTAGTTACAATCGTGTTTGTACATGAATATCGTTGGACTAGTAGGCGTAAAATGACATGAGGGGAGGAAGCGTCGTCGACAGTTGAGGAATAGAAGTAAAGTGGAGAGGCGCAGATCATTAGTTTAGAACTTCAGCGAATAGGTGGTGGGGTACAGCAGCAAGGACGTCAGTGATGCGAGAACACAGAAAATAATAAACGGCGTGTGTTTGAACGCGCGCTCGTATCTGTAATTGGAGGGTTTGTAAGTGAGGGTTGAAACGTTGGCGCTGCGCTCTGGGACCACAGGGGGTTTCTTGACGAAACCTTTGCTGGAAGGGAGGAGCGTCATAAGTCTCGTCTTCTGAACTTCCAATCCTTTGGACCCGAAATAACGACCGCTTTCGAAGGTCCAATCGTCGTTGCCGCGTACCCATTGAGCGATGCCGTCGATGTACATCTTCACTCTGCGGTCTACGTCGTCGCCCCAGGAAGGCATCTTTGCGACGTGTTCGAGGAACTCAGCATGGACGCCTGCGGCAAAGCGCTCTAGCCAGTTGATAGATCCTTGGATATCCAGGTTCTGTTCCGACATGACGAGCTCGACAGAGTTGTGGAGCTCCAGCCCTCTTGCTTTCTCCATGGCATATGAATCGATATCCTACAATAAACGATTAATTAGCGTTAGGCTTTCGGAAAAGTAAACCCGAGATCGATGACGACGTACATTGCCAATGGCGATGAGATAGGTGCCTAATTTCCGAAGGGCAGCCATTCTGGGATGTGAGTATGCCTCCTCTGGCAAGTCGAGCCCGAATTCACAAAGTGCGAAACTGGGAAGGCACCCAGAGGAATCGAGACGGATTGAGAGGTAATCCTCGAAGCCTCGGTATCGGCGCTTTGTTCGGTCGTCGGCCTCTCTTACTACGGCAGCCGTGTAAGTGTCGAAGTCGTGAATGAAGTGTTGTAGGCAATTGGCGCCAGGAGCCACAAAAGCAGACGCTCGAATCCAGAAACTATCAGAAACGATGGAATTAATAAATAAATAAATTCAATCCTTTGATGGAGAATTATCACGTACTCTCGAGCCATGGCGCCGACTAAGAGCTCGCCGTCCGGTCTTTCTTTGTGAGGGTTTTTGAACCCGTCCATGATAATCTCGCGAATCTTGTCGGCTTCCTTGCCATCGGCGATGTCGGTATACTCGTCGAAGACGTAGAATATATTCATAAGGTCACACCCTAGCCTGATGAGTTCTGTGAAAATAAATATCAGCGAATTTTCATTGCGAACGCGAACGCCATAGAATTCACCCTCTTCCCTGGGAGCGTATGCAAGAGAAGCGAGTAAATCTGAATTTTTATTCATCGCACATTGCAACGGCACAAGACCTAAAAGACTCACTGAAGTCGCAAAGGTTGAAACCCTTGAGCCCCTCCTCGTCAAAAGGATGATATGATTCCGTCCAGGCGCTCGACTCGGCTTTGGCTTTGTGGTAATGTTCGCTCAGCTTACGAGGCCATGGAAAGTTGGCAAGAAGATCAGGAAGAGTGAACTGGACGACAGGTGCTACCACCATAGTCGTGAAAGGTCAGTGAATTTCGGCTGGAAGACGGGACTACCGAAGACTTACAATCGGTCGACCATTCATTTTATAGAGAAACCGTGTATCTCCGCAAAAACATTAAGTCACCGCAGATTGCTCGAGTCTGGACATATAAGCGCGCTGCACAGTCCAGATAAGTCGAAGTCAGGACTTCGAATCAAGTACACAGAGTGGCCGCCACGCGAATGTGGGCAGAAGATGAGGCGTGCTGCCTGCCAGGAACGGAAATCCAGGTTATCTGCGTATCATATGCTCCAGCACCCGCAACGGTAAATACACGAGGTCGAAGGTGCGCTAGCCGGAATTTGGCGATGTCGGCCCAAGATCCAGAAAATAGAAAGTATTGCGTTGAGTAATTCTATTCTTATGTGCTGTAGGACCGCGGTTAAAGCAAGTAGCGTACCCATGTTAGTCCAGATATTGACGAGATAACAGGATCCACAAATTCGACCAACGGGGATCAAGAGACTTTGAGGTATTCTGCCCAAGCAGGACTGTATCGGCTTCGGATCGATTATCGACATTTGTGGTTCGGACATTTTGTCCCAATTGCTATTGAATCGTCCAGTAGAACCCTAGAGCCACGTCTTTTTAATGCGGGACCAAAATTGTATGGTTTCCAATTAATTCTTCATCGAGGGTTATAACCGGTGTCAACATGGAAATTAATTCGTCCGCCGGTGAGGTTTTGCTGACAATAATAGCTAGAGCAGAGGATAATTGTAAGTGCACCGAGACATCGAGAGGCCATGCCGAAAACGTCCAGCAAGGTGATGAATAGCCGTGCAACCCCTAAAGTTAATCAGGACTTCGTCGACGTCGTAAGCCTGCTGTCAATCCAGGTTAAAGAGTGTACCACAAGGCCCAGGCTGAATCAACATCCAAAGATGCCTTGCTTTGACCCCCCGCTTTAAGAGTAAGCATTCCGGATGACAAGGTAGTCCCGATATGTTTTACCTCAGAAGTTGTGTCTGATCTGGCGTGGTCAGTTGAGAAAAATTGTACCAAAAAAAGGTCGATAGCGAACCAAAAATCGCATTGCCGCCGTGTCACCCACAACCAAACTTCGGGTACTGATCACTTCATGTGTCGCCAAGGCTTCTCTGATCTTGCTGAGGAGGTTATAGAATGCCTCGAGTTCGATGAGGCACCCATGAGGAAATTCCGTTTTGGCGTGAGAATTTCCAAACAACCGGCGCAACGAACCAGTTTCTGTTTTGGTTTGACTACGAAAACCACCACTCATGGCCTCATCTACGCGTCCGATTGTCTTCATGGATATCAATATTGGGGAAACTCCTGCCGGGAGACTCAAAATGGAGTTATTCAGCGATATAGTTCCCAAGTTCGTTGCCTCAGATTGACTCATCCAAGATTCTGATCTGAGCTTTACGCAGGACCGCAGAAAATTTCAGACAGCTGTGTACTGGAGAATTCCGGTGTGTTATGTACGAATAGCAGGAGAAAAGGTCGCTTAAAACTGCTCCAAGGGTCAATTCAAGGCCGCAAGGGTACAAAGGCGCGACTTTTCACCGGCAAGTCATGGCGAAATCCACAGATTACGCCGTTTTTTCCTGCTAATCTTTCTCCAGAGTGTGCGTACATGTTCACCGAATCTTTCGGCGACTTATCTTAGGATTCTAGTGTACCTAACTTCATGTGTCAAGGCAAGCATCATCGTCGATCATGTATTGACTGGATCTCTCTAACACGGTACCGCTAGGTGGCGATTTTTTGAAAGGTGACGGAACGGGCTCGTTCTCCATTTACGGCGATAAATTTCCGGTAAATATCTTTTGATGAACATCAGGCTTGCCTCTTACATTGAATACTTCATAGGACGAAAACTTCCAAGAGAAACATACAGGACCTGGCCTGTTATCCATGGCAAATATCCAATGTTTATCAATTACGCAGCCCACACTTACTTCATGAACGTTGTAGGCGAACTCGGGCTCTAACACCAACGGGTGTCAAGTGCGTAATCTTTTTGGGGGTCTGCTGATACACGATCGTTTATTCCAATTCAGTTCTTTATTACAACGGCAAAATGCGACTTTCTGGATGGAAAGCACGTCGTTTTCGGGAAAGTTATTGACGGGATGTTGACTTTAAGGAAGATCGAGAATGTGGCGACTGGGCCTAATAACAGACCTAAACTGGTTGTAAAGATTACGGGTACGTCCAATAGAACTTTCTCCGTTACACCTCTTGATCGGTTCATCGACACAGAATGCGGGGAAATGTAATTTTGAGGAAGTTAGTACGTCAAAACCAATAATGATCGATATTTGTATCGAGTCTTGACATGACCCATCTCAATAAGTCTCTCGAGCTGCAAGGCGTCTTTCAGGATGAATACTCTCCAGAGGATGGGGGCATGAAGGATATCGCCATGAGGCGTCTAGATCGTGATGCCTTTCATGTCGGATTTTCAGAAGACACGTTTTGCACTGAAGCTTCGTGTACCTAGATCCCGTTTCATCAAATCTGTCTTCATTTCGCCTACCAACAAAGTTCACAAGTACGTACCGGACCTGACATTGAGGTTAACCGGTGTCCATGGTTTGCCTATTGTTTTACGAGCAGAATCATTCTGAGCACAATTTTTAAAGCAGCCTATCAACATATGAGGCAGAGCATGCTTCCCTTCTTGTCCCAATGACAAAAACTCGTCAGAACTCGAGTTGGAGTTCAAAGGGAAAAGCCGCTCAACAGACACCAATACAAAAACGTTTAGAACTTTCGGATTTCCGTTGAGTAGGTGCAATTTGTAATTCGCAGTGTGCTCAAAAAGTGGAAGGGCCTTCACATGACACGTCGAATCCACATTCAAATCCTAATAAAGCACGGTCTCTGTGTCAACCCTTAGTATCTACCAATGCGAGCTTCGCGACATCTGTTCAGCGGACCTCTGTAGGCTGGAGTGCCGCTTCAAGCTGGCTGCACGAGGCACAGGGACATTTGTGATCCCTTTCATGCCAGTTCGATCAATGACGTATGGAGACTATCGTTCTAGACCAGACCTCAATATTCTGCAACGCTGTTGACCTCGACCTCTAGCAAAAACGACGGGCTTTAACCTTGTCCTTCAGATTCATGTTTGAAGATCTGGACACTTTCTCCAGAATAAGTCGCTCGGCTCATGGGTCAAGACAACCTCCGTTCCCATGCTTTCTCGGCTCGCCCTCAACTGTCATAGTCTTTGCGCGCCAACACTGACAAAAGACCCACAACACAAACCCCACGACGCCACAATCTCCAGTAGCTGGATGTGTGCAAACGCAGGCCGACCTTTCACCGATAATCTTGAAAAATCCCACATTAAACCGTTTTCAGTGATGGACTTTTCTCTGCTCTTGGTTCTGTATGTCTATTATTGCTCATTGGTGTTCGAAAGACCATGATCTTCGATCCCACTATTTCTCGATCAAAACATAGGCGGCCGTCTTCTTCGGCGTCGATTTTTTCGAAGGGAAGGTTTCTTTCAGCTTTGAATGGAGATAGAACCACGACAAACCAGCACCATGCCCACCCCCTGGAATATTTTCTTGTCCGCGGGTCCTGTCCACGTTCATTGTCGGGCACTTCCTGGGTCGTCTTTTGACGCTGACCACCACGTATCGCGGGAAGCCAATAACTTGAAATAGTATGACTTGGTAGTCCTTAGTCACGATTTGCTCGCTCCGGTAAAGTCCCTTCGTGACCACACTGTATACGACACTAGTTTGATAATGCCTGATTCGAGTCCGTGCATTCTTCAACGCAGTATTCATTCCACCCTTCCAGAAGTCTGCCATTCGATCTTTTGAACCCCAAGGGATAGGGCCTCGAGGTCAGTGAACACGACAACTGAATGACTTTCAGTGAGCTTCAGCGTCTGGACGAAAAGTCATAATATTATTCAATTAGTTTTTACTTTAACAAGTAAAGATTACTGCTAGTGACAACCGGCGTCAGGTCTAAGCTAAATACGTGGTCTTTCGACGATCTGTTGAGCCATATGTAACTGCCCGGTTTCTTGCTAGATGAATGCGAAGTGCGGCCTTCTAAATTCGTTTTTCGGGGTCATCGAAGGAGTGTCGACCTTGGCGGATAATACAGTAAAAGACTCAAGAGGCCAAGGCGTTGCGAAGAATATATTGACATGCACTATCTTAGCCGTATCCCTTGATCGACAAAATTTACTGCCAATTATAGAGGCGACTTAGGGTGGTAAGCTCGCAACTATTACCTTCAAGCTTTCAGCTCATGTGCTTTGTAATTCGGGTCTTCAATACAGTCACCTCGATATGCATACGTCAAACCACAAATAAATTGAATTTCGTTTTACAAAGATGTTACATGGATTTCAAAGAGGTATTCACGCGACATGGCGAACCTGCCGTGCCAAAGAGTCGAAAGAAGCACCATTGAGCGAGTCCGCAGTTTCAGAAACTTAATCCTATGACGAGCAGCAAGGCGTCCGCTCAGCGAACTTGTTGAGTGGCAGGAACGCCCTTCGGGACAGGTGCATGGGGCACAGGGGCGTGAGGGGTCTTGATTTTGAGCCCTTTTCATTTCCCGTCAATGACGGAAGCAACGACTCTGTTGGTTTTAGCTCACCTAGATCTTCCGCAATTAAGTCTGCACCTTTCTCGCCAACAAGCAAAGCCGACGAGTACGTGTTCGTGCCCAGATTGTCCTATGGTGATACATTTATCATTCCGTAACGATCGTAGATCTTTTAAGGGATACGTACGGGGCAGATACTCAAGTCGACACACTTAAGGTTCTGAGTACCTAAAAGCAGAATGTGTTGTCACAATCATGGCGCCCACATTGCGAGTGATACTGTTAACTTACCAAAGACGTTCAGGCGGCCATCCACAACACCACCTTCCTCCCGTGGTTTCATAGCTTGGTTATAGATATAATTGGTAGATTGTCAGCGAAATGAATAGTGGGGCGTACCACAAGTGCCTGTAAAGCCATATCAGTAATAAGTCCATCAAAACTACGGCCTTAACTTACCAAGACTGTGCCAGGTAGTCTCGACGTGGTCTTAATAGTTTAACAATGGAATCAGGACAAAAGTGTCGATCACTTATCACACGTCACGAACCTGCAATCCAGTCATCAATAGCCTTATCATCTTCCTCGCTGTATTTGATATCTTCATGAACCTTGTCCGCGTTGTAGATCTCGCCGGGTCTAGAACATTGTAAAACGTAAACTATTCTGATGATGTTCGTAATGCTTACTTGTGCCAAGTTCCTGTGTCGGCAGGTAAGCGTGTTTTAAGAGTTAGGCCCTAGAGATAATGGTGGATGCATACCCATATGAATCCCGACAGTGAAGCCGTTGGGAAGGACCTTCTTCGCGGTCTGAATGTCAATATCATGACAAGCTGCTGGAGAAGCAGGGTGGAAGTGTGGGTGATGGGAGGTAAGCTCTCCTCGGTAAGCTGAATCACCCATCAGCCCAAAAACTATTAGTCCGGTTATCTTACGCACCATCCATCCTTCTGGCAATCTCTCGAGTCTTCTTGTAACTCCAGCGAATGGGAGCAAAGTCCGCCTTGTTGTTCATGAAACCACTGTCAAAGGTCGGGTCCTTGTAGGGGTCGGGTGAACTGATGTGGATCTACATTGATAAGAATTAATTAAGTCGCAGAAATGGCAAAAATATTAGTCGTACCTTGCCGCGACTTGCGGGGTATTCCTAGCCCGGTATGTCAGCTCAGTCATCATTGGAAACTGAAGGATACTCACAAGGTACTGGAACCTGCACGATATTATTGATTATGTTATTGGAGTAGAAGAAAACGGAGGTGACGTACATGGTGATGTATTTTCCAGGAGGAAGGAGAGTATGGTCGGCGTAGGCTAAAAAGAGGATGAAGATCATCTTCAACTAAAGATTTATCATGTTTGGTTACCTGCGGAAACGATGGACCCAAACCTAAGATGGATATTAGCAACTCAAAGGCAATCACGGAATAAAACAAGTACATGACGGGCTTATCAGGCTTGTCCTTGAAGTACTTGTCCCAGAGAGCATTAAACTCTGGGCCCATTTCCTTGAGTTCGGCCGCAGTTGGACGGATCTAACTCAATGTTAGCAGGAGACCGAGTAGTGGGGAAAACGTCACGATTACCTTGAAGCCGGCGTCAATGGCATTCGAGGACAACCTCGCCTTCTCAGGGCTGACTTCCCATTCATGGAAGAGCTACGTCGCAATTCAGCTTCCTGCGCTTGCAAAAAATTACGGAAACTCCATTACTTCTCTTTGGACTTCCTTATCACCACGAAGGAAGTCGTCCAAAGTTTGACTCTCTTCCGAGACGCGGTAGACTATTTGCGGGTTAGAAAGAAAAGCGAACAAGTGAAAGCGTGGTGACTTACTGGACAGAGTGGTATAATGGTCCTGATATTCCTCGCTGCAGGACAGGAATCAGTTGGCTGTGTCTCTGAATTTAACCCCAACTTACCCGACTCCTGGAAGGTCGCTGACGCATTTCAACCCCACCTTGTCCATCAACTCCTTGCTTCCGACTCCAGAGCGTTCGAGAATCTGAGGGGTTCCAAGAGTGCCACTGCTCAGAACAACCATCTTGCGGGCGCGTACGATGGTCTCCATGAGCTGACCGGCATGACCACGATTCCTTGCTGGAACATACGCCACACCAACAGCCTTGGTGCCTTCGAAGATGACACGCGAAACACGAGCATTGGTACGCAAGTACAAGTTGCTTTGGACGTCCATCACACTGTGGACATAAGCTGAAAAATTTTGCGTTTCAATGAAGACACAAGCGAATAATAATGTTTGTGCATACCTGTGGCGGCGTCGCTGCGCCTTCCAGTGTGCCTGTTGATGTACTTGGCCCAAATTTCGGAGGCATGGGAGGTATCGAGGTCTTGAAGATCATCTAAACACAGTATATGAGCATCGACTTGGATAACACTGCAACTGTATTACCGCTGAAAGGAATGCCGACAGCATCAGAAGCCCTCAAGAAATCCTGGGCGAGGGCGGTAATGGTTCCACCGTTGCTGATTGCGATAGGTCCATCATATCCGTGTGTGTTGTTGTTAGTGGGTTTCTGATAGTTCTCCAACTGCAAATAGATGTTAAATGCCTCGAATCACCCAAATTGAGGCAGACTTGCCCGCTTCATGAGTGGAAGGAGGTCTAGATGTTTCCGTCAGACTAGATGTCGTACACAAGTACAAGCCTCTTTACCTTTCGCGGTCCAGCCGGGTGTCTTGAAATCATCTATAATGGAACATGAGAAAAATTTGAACAAAGCAGCCTTCACTAATGCTGACCCCAATCGGAACCCGAGGCCTGCAACGAAAATAAGTCAGTGTGGTGATGATGTCATCAAAGAGATTTCCTTACCCTGGTATACATCTAGTATCACAACATGACGGGCTAGAGATAAGCACTTGAAGAGTATTTTAGTCGATATGAATATCTGACCTGGAAGTTGATACTGCTCCCTCCGCCTTAGACATTACATGAGACCAAGAATTTACTCGTTCAAGATGGTAATTACCGAGGATGTTTGCGCATCTGCAACGTCATTAGTCTATCGTCGTACACAAGACAGGATTTGGACAGCATACGGAACAATGCTCTGCCTTCCACGAAGGAAGGAAGATTGCATGGTGTCGATGTAGAACTTCGCCTTGTCATTACTTTGCACATTTCAGTTCAGGCAGACCTTGAAATTTGACAGGAAATCCGTACATTCCATCGCGTTGCATATTCCTCACAAAAATACCAGGTCTAGAAGCGTTTTCGGTACATGGGACACAACCATGTTGACAAATAAGACTTACCGATAAACCCAGGGGTCGTCACGATTGTTCGCACCACCTGGATTTTCATGAGTCAGTGTCGCAGTTTGAAGAAAGAACAAACCTTCAATGAGCATGACTTTCAACGTAGGGTCAGCATACGCCAAACGGCCAGCCGTAACACATCCTGGATGGTTGAGACAATCGAAAATGAGATTAACACTGTAAGCTAGGTCAAGGTAACAAACCTGCGGGTCCACCACCGCAGACAATAACATCAACCTCATCAGGATGACCCATAATGGTTAGAGAGTTTAACGAGTAAAAATTGGTTCGCAAGGATTGGTCAAAGTGAACGAAAAGTTGTTCAGCTTGGACAGAAATATCATCTCCCAAGTCTTTATATATGTTGGCGTCAATGAATCCGAGGGAAAGAACCAAGCTGCGGGGTCGAAGAGGGTTGCACCAATGACCGTAATCTTGTCATATGATGGATAGAGTGCGAAGAAAGCATATGGGATATCCAGATCCGTCAGTCAATAGCAGGTTGTCTGTACTAATAACTCTCTATTTAGATTGAGGGGATGAACTCTGTTCTTGTAGAACTTCGAATGCGGCGTGAGATGGTCGAATGAGAGTAAATGTGTCGGGTGGCGCTGATCCCAAGCGTACAGGTGACCATAAGTAGCTGGAAAGAGGCGTGGAAGGACTAGAATCGTTGGATTGATTGTTGGGACTGCTGCTGATTGAGTAGAGGTTGTGGAGAATCATGACACACTGGGGATCTTCGTGCGACCTCGCGCGGGGAAAGCACAATGATTGGACGATGGATGCCTGAGTGTCAGCCATGTGTGAAGACGACCGGTTTCTGTGCAGACTCTGGGAGAAGCCCGCTGAGACCTGCTCAGCTCACCATAAGTCGTTTATAGACTGTAACAACCTAATCAAGCTCATGGGTCGGCCTAACGGCGACTTCGGCAGGGCGACAGGCTTGAAAGACTGGCTGGGTGAGTCGATAATTGAAGTCTAGAGCTCCCAAAGGTGAGTAACTACAGTTCACATGTCATCATACTTCTGTAGAAATGAAGCCAACGGAAGATGGTTTACGCATAGAACATCTGAAGACCTTGTTCCAGTGACTTATAGATGTTATTCTTGGGCCTGCTGCGACCTGACCAGGACAAAAGTAAGTTCGGATGGCAGATCATATTTCCCATCCTGGGAAGAATGCTTATAAGAGATGAGTTAGGCGACCGGACATCCCGTAACCCAGCAGAAACAGAGCAAATGAGAGAGCGTAATCATATCAGTATTTCTCCGGGAAGAGAGCAATGTGAGTCATCTGGGAATGATGTTCTCGTTGGAGTTGACTAGGAAATAGAACAAATGAGACGGCGAAAGGACGATCATGCAATTACTCACCTGCTTGAAAATGGACCAACAGATGCATGCACTCTAAGATCCAGAAGCAAAGAATAATGAAGTTCTACCTCTGAAACCATTGGGCCTGCGATCGAAGTTGTTGTGGTCCAACCACGCCGTTTAAAGATCGCTTCTCAGCATTCTATGTTCTCAGTAATGTTGGTTGTCCATTGTCTCGACATCATGAGAGGAAGCGCGAACGGCATCGAAGTCTGATGTGAAAGGAACTTGAGTGGATAAACATATCTTTAAATTCGTGGACATCGGATCGCACCAATAGGTCATGGAAGAGGATAAAGAAGAGTTGAAAGGCATTGAGCATGGGAACTTCGATTTGGCTTTATTTGTCGAAAAAGGTGCACAGACACGGAGACTGGAGACAAAGACTGGGGCTTTGACGATTCCAATTTCCTCAAACCATTATGATTGAAGGGGTAATACAAATAAAAAGATTGTTAGACCGAGCCAGATTTCCCAATACATTTCTTCGTCGCATTTCAAATTTCGCACGAAGACCAAAAATTGACCCACATCAGTTCTTTTCCTACAAGTAATGATTATCGCGTGGTAGCCTACAGCTGTGAAAAGTATACATTGAAGTCGAATTCAGTCCAGGGATAGATAAGGTACAAGGAGTACAGTGAATGTCCAAGGGTAATCATAGAATGCTGGGAAGAAGATTGGGATCGTTGATGATTTTTGACTCATCCAGAGGTTTCGACCACTTGTCTTTTCAGTATCAAAGCCAATCAATAAAACGTCGCGCAAAGCGCAGAAAGGGCAATTACACACCTGGACAAGCCACAAAGTAACCTTCAAGGGCATTGGTAAACCGGTCTTGGTACTCGGTTGGAGGTACCACGGTCACCTCCTTGCCGGACTGGAGACCTTGCTTCGCTTTGTACTCCAATGTCTTCGCAAAAGTATAACTGCCGATTGTGTCAACAAGGCCACAGACAATCTCCTTCTTCTCGTTGTCAACTCCAAGCAGAAGACTAAGTAGCTAATTAAACACTTGAAGTCGAAGCAGTGGGAAAAACAGACGTACGAGTAGTCCATAATGTTGCTTTTCGACAGAAACTCGGCATCACTCTTGATGGCCTCGCGAAGGATGATCTTGGAGTGCGGACGGACGAGCGTCAACGTTCGTTGTTGTCCTAGGGGACTAATAAGAAAAACTTGATTTGGTCGCAAAAAAAGCCGACAAACCTTCAATCCATTCCCCATCAAACAGAGTTTTGGTGGTGTCTCCATGTGCTTTGACCTTTCGTCCTTGAATGCCTTTCAAATCGAACGTCTTGCTGATCTTCTTATCAAAGAACAGATTCTCCATGACCAATAGGTCAGCTTTGGATTGCACAGCTCCCGTTTCCAGGTTCCTGATTTCGATCGTATAGAACCCAATAAGTTTCGCTAGAACGGTCGGCCGACTGGCTGTAGTGTCCATATAGCGGAAGTACGACGGAGCGAGTTCAACAAGCACTTGTCTGTGGTGGGTTACTTCACATTAGCGACAGTCTCCAATTCAAAAGCAAAAACTTACAAATCAGCAACATTCCATGCATCGACCAACGTCTTGATGATGAAACGGTCGTCGCTCGTCTTCCAGAAATTAGACTTGCTCTTGCCGCCTTCCGCTGCCCAATTTGTGCTCATGGACAAGCTCTTCAGAAAGACATCGCTGATCCCGCATCTCTTCCGCAGCACATCAAACTGCTTCGCGTAGTACACTGTACAACTGAACTTGAGCCGCTTTCCAATAGTCCAATCATATTTGATATGGGGCCGGTCGTCGAAATTGGCAACATCAGCCAGAAGAGTGTGGTGTTTCTTCGTGTTAGAGGGTGAGGGCGAGACGTGTCGCAATGACATCGAGGGTTCCGCATTCAGCACGTATCGCATGGCCGAATTGATACCACTCGCCAGTGTACTTGCAAATCCAGACGAGGTTGGGGGTGGAGGCAGCTCTGGACTGCTCGTAGTCGATAATGACGGAGGGGGTACGGAAGGAGAGGGTGCACTTATGTTGTCATTCGGAGTCCTTGGCGCGTCTTTGGGTGGCAAAGGCGGAGGAAGGTCGCTAGGTTGCTCAGGAGCGGTCTCGGGTTGTTTATCTTTCCCAATAGTGCTTTGACTCTCAGCAGACTTCGAAGAAATGACGGACGCAGCCGATGCTCTCTTGATATGTGTATCAACATCCACATCGACAGAACCAACAACGCTCGAGATTGCTTCCGACCTGATAGACGCAGGTCTCGAGGTCGTCGTTGTCGGCGGGGTACTGTTATCCAGCTCTTGCAGCAAAAGAGTTTCTGCGCTCTCCGTTTTATCAGGCGTGTCCATAACCCCATCTGCAGCTTGTGTGCTTAAGCCCACATCAGCCTTGGATTTAATGGAGGGGGCCTTGGCGGACAATATTTGGGATCCGCTGACATTGGACAGACTCATGAACCGTGAGCTGGACGAAGACCCACTCTGCTCAGGTATCGTCTTGTGGCGCAGAACATCTCGGATGGACAGAAGGGACGTGGGATCGCGGGTGTGCTCCTTTCTCGATATTATAGCGGAGAACTGCTCTGGTTCGTTCCAGACAACGTCCTCCTGATCTGGGTCTGGTTGGTTCTTCGAAGAAGAGGTAAAAAGCTTGTAACCAGTAGCTACAGAGAAAAAGGACGAAGATCCGGATTCTGCGACGACGCGAGGGGTTGACGTGGCTTGTGACTCGGATGCTGAACGAACAGCCGACAAATTCGACAACTCGAGCTGATAGTCGACAGTGCTACGACAGCCAACATATGTCAAAAAAATAAGTCTCACTTCAAAACAGGAAGAAAACACACCTGAGCGTGTGGGCAATAATACTACCCCAATCATTCTCTCTCACAATTATGTTGCCTCCTGGGACCGCATGACATCCCTTACCCCACCACACAGGTTCTTCGGCAATCAAGTCGCCCACTGCTTTGGACTTCGAAGAACCCAGGTGTTTCTTCTGCCACGCCTTGAGCCTCTTTTGGGTGCCTATTCCTGTTGCGAGAAACGTCCTCCGGACATCATTCAGAGACCCCACCGGTGTCTTTGCCAGCTGAACATAGAGAGACTGCTCTATTTTCTGGAAGTTATGTCGCAGAGTGGCTAGCAGTTGCTCAGCATCATCTTTAGGCGGCACTGTGGGCGTTTTGGACGCCTGAGTATCGGTGCTGACGTTCGATTGTGTTGTAAAGTATGAGCCCTGACTAACGGTATCCTTCGTTGGAGAAACAGGTGTACTTGGCGGTAAAGGCGGCAAGTCTAAAATATCAGACTGTGTTGGGGTGCTGGCGGAAGAAGATACGTCCGGGGTATCAAACACGTCATAGGCATCATCAGTCGAGGGCAATCTCGGAAGAGCCTTTTGGCCTGTTTCCTCGTCATCTAGAACCTTCTCCTGCGAGAAAGTAAATATAACGTAGGCAAATTAAGAACGACAAAAGCACGCACTATCTTGTCGATGTGGTCAGAAACGCCTTCCCACCACTTTTTAATTTCCTTCCTCAACGTCTTCTTCTGGTCTCCATCAGGTCCGGTGTTTTCGTTCTGGGCAGTGCTAGTGGGTGGTGGGGTGACCTTCTCCGTTCCGCGCGTCAGCTGCAACCGCGGCACTCTGAGTTCGAAGATGTCCTCTATTGATGATAGCGCAAGCGAAATTTCTATAGGGCCAATGGAAAAGTGCCGGATGATGTTGAATCTGGATAGGGGTAACGAAGTCGATATACCGGGAGAAGGTGAGGTGTGTTCGCAGAGCGCAGGTGCCAGGACACATAGAGCAGGAGAATATATCAACAACTCGAGGAATTTGGCGTATGAGAGTAAACTAAATATTATAGTGTCAGGAGAATAAAGGACAGAAGAAACAAAGGTCGACATACTAAGTTCCGTCTCCCATGGTGATCCGAGGCGTTTTGGCACTGCAAATTGCACAAGTCTCCCACATCTCGATTTCTGCCTCGTCGGCAGTCTCGTCTTCCTCCTTCTCCTTCTCGTCATCTCGCTTCTTAGCCTCAGCTACCCGAAAAACG
Organism: Galerina sulciceps; assembly: GCA_023014345.1. NCBI lineage: Eukaryota > Fungi > Basidiomycota > Agaricomycetes > Agaricales > Galerinaceae > Galerina > Galerina sulciceps. The sequence goes on from JAEDXJ010000001.1 coordinate 863,797, forward strand.
ATCCTGATACCATCATGAATAACTCTCGTCTCATGCTGTCCAGCCGTAAATTTACAGCCAGGCTGATTGCACGGCGACTTGTAACGCTCGGCCAGCCTCTGAACCCATTCACCCAATATGATATCTCCACCAGCCGACGAGTAATATTGATAGGTTTTCCAATGAGGCTTCCCACAAGGAGACAGGCCTGGAGTTGGGAGGTTGAAGGAGGTCGTCGTCACTGTCTCTGTAGATGTAGCAGTTGAAGTCGTAATGTTTGTGAAGGCAGACGAGCCTTCTTGACTTGGCTTGGCGTCTGCTGTGATAGGCATTGATGAGGTGGAATTCGTCTGGGCTAGGGGTGGCGCAGAGGGCGGGTTTGATGTTTTTGTCGACGAGGGTACGTGCTGCGAGCAGAGCACGGAGATCTCTTGATGTCGAACAAAACCAAGGCTTCCGGACATCCCTCTTCCCTCGGCATCCTTCCCGTCCCATCCTAGTAGACTTGACAAAGCCACACGTTCGTCTCCTGTTAGTCGGTATTTCTGACCATCAACAGCTGTTAGGAGAGCGTTGCCCTTCTCTTTCTCGGATAAATCGACAAGAAGTTTGGGAAGCGGCAACCTGACGCCGGCAGAAGTTGACAGGAGACCCCTCGAGTCCTCGATGCGTTTCACAGCTGACACGAACGGTTGAGGTGAATTAATCTGAGGAGTTTGGCTGGAATTCCGAATCGAAGGTCGACGTTCGCCTAAGAACGAGAATCGGTTCAATCGCAAGCCGCTGACCGCTCCACTCAATCCATCGGATGATTTGCGAATTGTGGGCTCTGCAGAGTCCACTGAAATTGATGGCTTGATGATGGCTAAATCCAAAGAACCACGTGTCCGTTCACCACCAGGCGAAATTTGGCTGAAACTGCGCTTCAAAAAAAAATTCGTAAAACTCGATGGGATGATTGAATTCCGTGGTCTCGCTCGGAGGTCCTTCTGTTCGCTCGAAGGAGGATGTGCGACGGTTGAAGGGGATGTTGGAGTTGGGTGCTTGGGTTGTGGAAGTGGAAATTTGACTTCGACACCGCTGTTGGATAGAAGGTGCTGTTCGAGGATCAGCGCCAGGTGGACGTATGTCGCCAGTCGGAGAACTTTGGTAAGGAGCATGTGCTGCATTGGCGAGTTGACGCCTTTAAACGTGAATGTACCGCCAACCAACCGTAAATTATCATCGAGAGCTATGAAAAATATTAGATATGTCTTGAATATGAAAGCGAGTTTGACGCACCGTTTAACCCGCTCAGGCCATAAAGTATTGTGTTCTCAAACTCGTCTTCGCTGTTCTGCAATATAAAGCTTCCCGACGAGAACGAGCAGCCTATATTGGCGGGTAAAATATCGAAACCGCTATCCTCTGTTGGTAGTGGTAGTCGACTGCCGTGCGGGGACACACAGAGCAGAAGATGCCCAGCAGATTCCGCCAAAGCAGGACGGGCGGCTAGCTCCCGAAGCTGGTTTAACGCCGGCGTCGAAGGTAGTGGTTTCGCTTCATCTCCATTCGCAGCAGCTTCTACCGCCAGTTTGACCTCAGAAGCTGATCTCGCCTGTGATCGCGTTTTCCGCTTGCCCTTCTTGACCGATACCAACCAGTCTCCGCTGCTCAACTGGTAACTGAGCTCGTCCAAGACCTCCTCAAACACGTCCACCCAATCGTCGCGCCTATGCTCGATCCCAGGTTCATGAATGTCTGACAAGAAGTGTCGAATCAGACGCCTCTGGTGGTTTCGCGCTTCCACTGACAATGTGGCCAGTGCGTAGCTCGCTGGTAGAGCTGGAAGAGGCTTATGGTCCGCCATAGGTCAACCTGGAGGCATAGATCCTGGTGCAAGCGTCATGGCAATGACAACCGGGCCACTCAAGTCCGTAAATGGCTGACTCCGCCCGCATCCCGTAAATCGCGCATTTTTTCCCAGCACTGCGACGTTTTGGGTGTTATTGGAGAGATATTTTGAGCCAGAATGCATAGCATTCCATATACGCCATGTCTTTAGGAAAGAATGGATGGCCTGGAGATAACAAAAAAGAAGAAACCCGTCTTTCCGTACAGCTTTTGAGGAGGAGTTCCAATTTTCCCTTGGAAACCCTCTTGTCTCCTTCCATGATCTATTGGACCACTCGTCAAATCAAGTCTACTAGTTTCCTGGAAGTGCGAATAACACTGCAATTCGTAGTTTGAAATGCGCAGAATCAGAATGGGCTTGGACTGGGTATGTTTGGCGACAGTTATATTTTTTCTTCAAATAACGAGTTGATCTAGGGTCTGCTCAAAAAAAGCACGCGAATATAGATTTGCCGTGTTAGAATCATTCTTATCAACGACCACCATGTCTGAGTCTTTCTCTTTTGGTGAACCGGCTGTACAATCGCGATATGGACCTCATGGACGTGATGACAGTTTGGACAGAAATGCCTCAGAAGACGAGGACGATAGCTATTCTATGGAAAGCGCCTCCGAATCGGTGATGTCGACGTATTCGGACATTGGTAGTAGGTGGTCAGTGCCCAACGCTCATTGAACTGACGATGGCTAAGTGAACAAATGAATTACTCAGGGTTTGATTATCAGGAGGCGGAGAAAATCGTCGATGGTTGGGACAAGCCAATAGATGATGAACGATTCCGGGTCGTAATGCCGCCACTTCTTCCAGTACCTCCAACTCTTGCAGACTCGCAGGACACCTTATGCAATGTGTGCAAAAATCTCGAGCTCACTCCTGACAACTTCATCATACAAGATTCGGAGAAAACTTTAAGGCGAGACGACTTCAGATCTCATGATATACACCTCGGCACAGTCGAAGATATCAAGAAAAAGATCCATTGTCCTTTTTGCCGCTTGGTTCTCAAGGCTCTAGGACCTGATGTTCCAGATCGCGAAGATGATGAGCCGATCATAGTCGTAGTCTTATGGGAAGTTGGTGGTTGTAGACCAGTTGAGGACGAATTTTGGCATGTTCCCCAAAGCCGACTTTTACATCCTTATGTGCGACGACAAGGGGGTGGTCCTATCAACACTGGGAAACTGCACATGTCTCCCGGAATTACTTTGCTGGCCAACGATGCCCCATCCACTTCGAAAACGTCCCTTGTTCGCTTGATTAGTGATCAGATCGATTTCGATATGGTGCAGAACTGGATTTCCATCTGCCAGAGATTTCATAAGGACCGCTGCGACGGAAACTCATACATCCTCGACGACGAGTTCGGCGACATCACAACCGAAATACCTTCTTTTCGCTTGATTGACGTCATCAACTCCTGCATTGTGCCTCCTGAAAAAGGCCGCAAATACGTAGCGCTTAGCTACGCTTGGGGGTTAGACCCCAAGACCATCCTCAGACTCCTCAAAGAAAACGTAGAAGAACTACGAGAACCAGGATCACTTGAAATTGTTGCCAACAAGGAAAAGATCCCTCTAACTATACGTGACGCAATGGAAGTTACAAGAAAATTAGGACTGCGATATCTCTGGGTTGACAGTCTCTGTATCGTCCAAGACGACGACTCAACAGAGGGGAGTAAAATGGAAACAATCAAAAAGATGGGACTTGTTTACGGCGCAGCAGATATTACATTAATTGCCGCCACAGGAAACAACGCTCAGGCAGGCATACCAGGTCTCCGTCCCGGGACACGTGGTCGCAAGCAGCTCGTTGAAAAGATTTCTCCAGGATGTCGTCTAGGTGTAAAGACCGTCTGGCAAGACTATATTTGGACTGGCGTATATTTTGATAGAGGTTGGACGTGAGCTGGCTTTTCAAAAAATTGATTTCTAAACCAGCCTTATAATTTGCCAATAACAGCTTTCAGGAACGGGAATTTTCCAGTCGAAGTCTGACGTTCATTGGCGGACAAGTCATTTTTAGATGCAAAGAAACGTCGGGATGGCGTGAAGATGTCGTATTCGAGGACTATCGTGGAGCATATGCAGCACAGACACGCCATAGAGACCTCTACGATGTGTCCAAAGTCTGGAATATGGAAGCCTTGATCCGGAATTATTCAACCTTATCTCTCACATTTGAAACAGATATCTATCACGCTTTCGCAGCTATGATCCAGTATATTCAACGGAAGTTCCAAGTGATTTTATACCACGGCATTCCTGACAGATATTTTGACTGGTTTCTCCTTTGGACACCATTCAAAGCGCAACAGCGCCGAACCATCACTCCTAGTTGGTCTTGGTCGGGTTGGAAAGGAGAGTCAATCCTTGATCTATATGATTGGTACAGTAACAATTTCGAAGACGTACAGCAAGAGATAAAGAAACGAACTTGGATTCACTGGTATCAGCGCGAGGCACACGATTCGAATGCGTGTGTACTTATCTCTGCATCTGACGAAGAGGAGCAACTGGAAGCAATGCCTGCACGCTTCCCATTCAATTGCTCTCAAAGACTACCTAGCCCTCGAACAATTCTAGGTGCACCACGTTACGTCGAGGACACTTACAATAGCAAGGCCGGTTCTGGATTCCTTCAATTCTGGACGGTTTCATTAACTTTCCATTTGAACAAGCCAACGCGTCCTGATTCCCGCCGCCATGTCATCATATCTGGACGGAGCGAGGAAGAATTGGGAACTATGCTAGTGCAACCTGAGTGGGAAGCAAACCATGTCCCAGGTCAACATCAATTCATACTACTGTGCGAAGGCAGAGACGGAACGGCGTTCTTGCGTGACAAGGAATTTGAAGATGGGTGGAAGTATAAAATGATGCTGATCGAGTGGCACGGGGACTGGGCAGAGCGCATAGGAATCAGTTCCATCCGCAAAGAAGACATTGCTCAGTCTTTAGGCGACGGTCCTGCGTGGAAGGAAATTATTTTGGGCTGACTTCGACCCTCTAATAAATTTTTCTTGGACATCCACACCATCCTTTCGCATTGTCCTTCCCTGAACTAAACGGATTCAAGTGTAAATGACTAAGTATAGGCTATGATAAGTATATCGATAACCTCCGAGGGCTAAAAAGGCATTGAATGAATGCCACCTGAGGCCTGAGTGGCAAGTGGCCCCTGAGTTTAAAAACGCACCAAAAGAATTTCTGATGTCTTTGTTGAAATTCAATCTTGATCTCTTACTATCATGATCAGCGACGAAGCATACTTCAGTGCGCTCACCAAAGCAGCAACCAGCTTGAAGGCTGCTGAAAAACGCGGTCCAGTCCCATCCAGTGGCATCTTCGAGTTTTCTGCTGGCTCAGTCTGCGCCTCATGCAAAGAAAACATTATGCCACCGAAGAAAATATTGCGCTGCTCTGCCTGTAAGGCTGTCATTTACTGCAGTGCAGAGGTCAGTGCTTAGTACGCTTACTCTGGGTTATTTACTGAGCTATGGAGAAGTGTGCAAAACGCGACTGGAGTTACCCAACTTTGCCTAATCAGCCAACGCATAAAATGCTCTGCCCAAACTTGAAAGTAATTAGGTTGTTCAAATTCTCTTAGAAAGGCGCACGGCTGATAATTGACTGTAATAGGGACACATGAAAAGGATTCCTCAGACTAAGGCCCTCGTCATGTCCTTCCCATGGGGCCGTCTTGAATCTGATGACTCTATGAATTTCAATATTGCTCGCGGTCGGTTCGGAGTCCTTGGCGGTTCAGGCTTTGGCTACTGGAGCCACCGGGGCGGACTTGTACCGCACTCAGAACCAGCCATGCTCGATATAAGCAACGATCCATACGTGGCCGATATTCGGAAACATTGGAAAAGCTCTGCGTATCTGGACGGCAAGGACTTGCTTAGAGCGCAGCACCTCTCAGACAAAGAGGGCTGGAAACTTCCGTCCAATCTTATCCCCTACCGAAATTTTTCTTCGCCCTCAAATCGACCAGAATTAGTCACAGAATTCGAGGGGGGCGTGGTTGACTGGGATAGCTGGTATCGTTGGAGGAAGCTCACAAAGGATTCTCCTGCTGCCTTGCTCATGAACTACCCGCTGAGCGTCTATCAAATGCTCGTAAATTGTCTAGAAGTCACATCTCCCAAAGCAGGTCGGCCAGATAACCGTATCCCATTACATGTTCACCTACTGGGCGTCGAAGTTGAACTCAACTACTTGCCATTGTATGTTTAAATTCGAATTTCGCTCTTTGGGTTGAACGGTGATACTAATAGGATCTCTCCAGGTTTTCTGAAATAGCGCTTCTTCTGCCATATCATGACATAAAAATGGTACTGTTTGGAGGTGCGGTAGCAAGGCTTGTGAAACAGGCCCAGCCCTCTCCTGGATCGCTCGCCAGCAAATCCCCCGTGTTCACGTACCAATCTCCACCAGAATGTGGCTCCGGTGCAATCTCGGTCTATCTGCATTCTTCGTCTGCGAACTGGTCAGCGGTGGGCAACTATTCGGCCTTAGAGATGTATGGTAGTCGTCCGGACGCCCTCGTTGCATGCAATGCTGGTCTGGCTTCCTACAAAGAATGGTTCCAAGTCGTCCAAGCAGCCCATGTGGAGCACATACCATTTGCTACAACCGAGTATACAGAACAATCAGTCGAGTACCAGAGAGACGTCATGTCTATGATGCTTTCGGGGACAAGCGCGTCACCGCGAAGCTTTGAAGAGTATGAGATCCAGTTGAACCCATTTCAACGTCCTGGGCAGAGGCAAGTGCCCATGTACAGAGTGCCTAATCTTGTCAATGGCTTTACCTTGGTTGTTTTTAAAACTGAAGAGCTGAAGAATAGAGACAATCTAAAAGCCAGCAGAAAAGTCAGCATCGAGAAAGCCCTTGGAAATTTATCCTTGAAAAGGTTGGACTGACTTGATGGGAACGCTGAAGGAAAGTGTCGTATCGACGTAGGTATTCAAAAGTTCTAGTCTACTGTCATACCTCAGGGGATTACAATTTGCATGACCTTCCACGTCCAATTCAGAAGCTACCATATCTTGGGGGAATTATACCACATAACGAAGTAAAGGGTAGGCGAAGCTTTGATCAATGATTCCTTTCTCTGTCAAATCGTTTGAGTTTAAGTTGTTAACTGCATTTTGTGACTTCATCAACTTATTTAGATGTAAACCAGAACCTCGGGCAACATTGTCGCTTTTAAATGCGGTGCCTGTACCCATTTGAGGGCGACAATGACTGTCGGACGTTTTTACTTTTCTGGTGCTCAGATTAAGCGCCGAAATTGATATGGATATGAATATACATAGCGCTTATTTCTGCCGCGATTTTTGTTGCAGTAGTAAACAAGCTCTGGAATTGAGGATTTTGTATCTGTAGCAACTCTGTAGAGCCCTCGCTGCTCAGCGCGGTTCAGCATGAGGTGAAAAACACGAAGACCAAGGAAACGGCAGACGGCCCGGAGGCTTTGCATTTGTTTGGCTGCTGGCTCCTAAAAGCCCGCTGCCATCGACATCCTTCTTGTTCCTTGACCCCGTCCTCGAATCCAACTTGAAGTTCCACTACAGAAATGGAAAGTTGGTATATCAATAATTCGTCTCAACTGATGTCTTCACTGCCCTCGGAAATTGACGCTAATTTAGGATCTTTTCTCGGTGAATCTGCCGAGTATATGCGCCAGTCCTCTCCTCCTAGTCCTTCTGCAGAATCTAGTCCAGGGCAGACTTGGATTTCTGAGCCACTGTACGCGACTCCTGGCTACGGATTATTGTCCTCTTCTCCGCCTCTTTCTTGTCCTCCAAGTTGGTTACATTCAAGTGGTCACGCAGATTTCGACGCAGACGATGCGGAAAACACTTTGGAAAAAGATACACAAGATTTAGGCTTGGACGTCTTAGGAGTTCCTCTTTCTAGCAGTCCTCCTGATCTTACGAGCTCTTCTCCTCACTCGACTGGATCGACGGGCTTGAAGCGATCCTGGTCGTCCTCACTGACTTCGGCATCTACAGATTCATTTTCTGACTCGGTCTCTTTATCCCAGCCTAACCCTTCGGCGACCAACCTCCCTACTGGTGCAAGTGTCGACGACTTCGGCCAAAGGCTGCATCATCTTCTTCTAATGGCTTTGAAAGAACGCGAACTCGAACGGCTATCAAACCAACCACCGGTTCAAACAGAATACTCTGTAAACACGGACTCCAACAACGACTGTACTCCTGAACATACGGAAAGCCCTGGCAATGGACCGGTAAACGTTAACTCGGTTGCTTTTGGCTCAACTCCTCCGAAAGATACTCTTTTTTCGCACAATCTTGATTCTGTTTGTTCGAAAAAGTTAGAACCCCCTCGTTCTGATCTTGACAATGCTTCTCTTGATGTATCTTCCTCGTCTTCACCTCACGACGAGATCTCACCCATTCAATTCGAAGTCGCTCGTGGTCCTCCGTATGTCCTGGAGTCATTGTCGTGAATTATTTCCCCATAAGATTATTCACCTCGCTTTTTTCACAGCATATATCGTGATTTAATGACTCAGAAACTGGACAAACTGGATGGATTTGCTAATTACCGCGTTATCAAAAGGGCTCAATCTTACGTATCTTTCGAAACGCAGGACAAGCCGGTGTCCAAGCGGCAGAGGACTTCTAACAATGCTGCGCCTCATGCGAAAGAGCGCGTATATGCACGCCGTACCGCCAGTCTTCGCAGGGCCGACTCCCTCAAGTCTGCTGCTGATAACAAAATAAAAGTGCGGGTTTTGCAGCGTCTCTTCATCTGTTCTTACTGTTTATTTTTCATTCAGACTCTTGTAAGTGGTGTAGCGGAATGTCCGCCAACCGTGCCAGCTACACCCGTCCCATCTATGCCTCTACCCCACCAAAATAAGTCGGAAGCTCAGAAGGTTATAAGGTGTCCAGTTCCCGTCATAGCTCCTCCACCCGATCATGTAGCGACACTCCCGCTTGACCAGGAAAGGCTCGCAAAACGTCGTCTAGCTTGCTTTCTGGATAAAGAGGCTGACGGTCGAGAGATGGACGGCCTATACCCCGGCATCGGAAGCCGTCCTCCTAGCTGGATGCTTGATACCATGAGCGTGCCCCCATCCGATGAGAATGGTGAAAATAGTACGGAGGACGAAATTAGATACGAGTGGGAAGCAGTCATGGGCATTGGGAACAGGACCAGGAAAGCTGTAATCACCTGGCTATTGGAGGTTGTTCTATTTTACCCTTCGTCCTTCATCTGTTCATTTTTAACTCGTTTTACCATTTGAAGGTGTTGCCAGTCAGGCCGCCCATATCTCCAACGGCTTCCGAGTCGCCGTCGCCTTGCTCCAGTCAATCGTCTTCTCAGTATTCGACATCCACTTCACGAAGCAAGCCCAGTGTTTCCGATTCCGAGCTTGGCCATAATCTGTTCGACCAGCTGCAAACTTCCCCAGAAACGAGGTTTCACGCGGTCTGGATGTTTCTCCGTTTCTTTTACCTGGCGATGCCCCTTGATTTGGATGGACCGCCGAAATCAAAGCACTCTATGAAGACTCTCAGAAGCGACAAGTTTATACATAGCGTGTGGAACACTGCTGTCGCGTGCCTGGCGATAAGTGTGAAGGTTTATTAATTTATTCTCTTCCAGGGCGTATTCTCAAGATGCGCTGCAGTTTCATCGCGATTTTCTCGAACCGCTCATACCTGTCTTCGCTCAAGAGTATGTGTCGCTAGCGCCTCATTCGCTCTCTTACGAACGATTAGAGGTATTTCCAGCCTCTAATTTCCTTGTATCCCAACCAACTTTCCTTCTAGACCGCCCATCGTGACATACTGGGAACTTTTGATTATAGATTAGGCGTTACTCCCCAGCCAGTAATGGATCAGCTGTGGCTGTCCCTTTCGTCACTCCGCACCTTGCTCGATTTCGACGGAGGATGGGCATGTGCGATGCAGTGCTCGTGGACAAGCCTTTACGACTGCCTTGTGGGTAAGCTGGCATGAATTATGTTGATTACCCGAACTTGTTTGACGTTATCCATGCCAGAGCCCGATGTTCAAAGATTCCCTGTTTCGAAACTTACAGCTGCTGCTCTTATGGAAGGCATAATTCAGAGCTTAATTTTAGAATATCGCCGTGAAGATGCCTTGACTGACCTGCCTATCGAGAACACGACTGGACGGGCGACTGAATATCGAACTCGGGCGATAGAAGATTCCGAAGGTGTCTTCTGTGATATTCAAGGGCTGATCGGGTTTACTGACGTACGCAATTGACTTTACCCTTTTGGTTTTTTTGTCTTTCATTCTAACTTTTGAAAATCTCAGGCCGACCTACTGGTTTGTCGTTCGTGGATGTGCCGCATTAAAGGTGCTGAGAGTCCCGGAGTTCCAGCCTTGTAGGGCTTTTTGAAAGATCATCTTGCCACTTGGAATTTGCTAACTTTTTTTTTTTGTTCGTGTTCCTCTGTTGACCTGTTATCACTGCCTCTTGTACCCTGGAATCCGTTTTCTGTCTTTCTCCGCTGGAGTAATGGATCGCTTTGTTTCTTTTGCTTTTCGCCGTCATTTTTATCTTGTAGGAATTCATCGATTGCAGTTGAACAACGAAGGAAATTACATTCGCCGCTGGTCGCCGTTGCATGTCGTGTTTGCGACCCTTCAAACAGCATCATATAGCGCCATATACAGACGATAAGCTATATACTGCAATGACCTTGTGGGGACAAGGTGCCCTGGCGTCAGATCCCACAGTAATAAACTGAAGATCCGGCTCACCGCATTCGCCCTAACGACTTGCTGCCTTGCCGCTGCCTCGGTTAGGCAAACACAAATAACTGTCTCGAAAAGGAATGTGGCGTGCGATGCAGAACACTGTCGGCCACACTTTGACCTCCTCGTCGTCGTTGGTGTAACTCTGGTCGAAGGTGTTTCCGTACTGGAACCACTTTATTAAACTCTTTCTCAACAGCGAGTCGTGTTTATCAAACAACCGAACGCGGTTGTACTTGTAGGTCCACTGGCATTTTCATCAGGGCCCATTCCAGAATGACTATCCACGGTGACCGAATGACTTACTAAATGGTTTCATCACTGATAAGATGTGAAAGCGGCCGAAAAGCAGTCTTTCAATTGATTCAGGTGCTGCCACGTTTTACTTCTAGACCAGCCTAAATTCTATGACAAGGTTTCGGCGGTGCGGGGGTTTTATATTTTTGGTTACTTACCTTCAACTTCATGGCCACCTGTGTTCTCGGATGACTTGCTGTTCCAATTCAGCGACGGTTTCGAATGGGTCCTCGACCGTGAAACCTTGTCGCGCCTGCTCTCCTTCTTGTTTGCTCTTTCCTCGACGATGGGACGGGAAGGTTGTCCTCCCAAAACCTACAAATTTCACAGTAAAAGGTGAGTGTTGTCGTATTGGAAGTAGCACAGACTAACATTGTAACTAACCTCGAAGATTCAGAAGTCCCTTCAACATCTACTACAGACAATGCGTCGGCCTCCACTAATTTGGAAGATGTTCAGAAAGAGTCCGTCGAGGTTCAAGTTGCCTGCCACGCGACATGCACATCTCGGACAGTGCCAAGAGTGCCATGTCACTGTCCAGATTGCATTCGAGACACAATTAACGGCGAGGAGTTGCGTTGTACGACACCCCAAGGCCCTGTAAATTTATCGAATGGCAAGTGTCAGTTTCATGTCTCCAGCCCATCCCATTATTAGATTGCTACCCACAGCCCCCGAACCTGCTATCGAAAGCTATGCACAGCTCAGCTCGCTACCAGAATTCAAAGCCTTTAAACTGAACCAAGATGGGGAGCTCGTGAGCCGTGACACCGGGGCCGGAAGTTATGTTTCAAAAAAGAAAAATGGAACAGAGTGGATGCGAGAAATTCGCGTTGTGCGCAGGTCGAAAAAGCAGTCGTATGTGAGGTCCGGGACACATGACTTTTGCATCCGTTTGTACACTGGACAAAACCATACAAATGAAGATCATGCTTGAATCGATGGCCTGGGCAAAGTGACGCATTCCTGAGCAGAACAGCGTAAGCGCTCGAGGTTTTCGTGATGAAAACTTGGAGTGTTGGGTGTCAACAAATATGGGAATTGCCTGATCCAGTGAACCTCTTGTTTGCACATGTTATGTGCAAGGGTTCTTCTCTGCCACAGCTGCGTGACGCCTCTTCGTTCCGAACCACCAACTCTCCGTTTGAGGTCATCTGAAGCTCCAATATGTCCTATTTTCTACCACACCTTCCGTCTGGATGGCACGTCGACGAGGCGATAAAATCTGAAGAAGATCGTGTCGTTGTTATCCGGTTTGGACATGATTGGGACAGCCAGTGCATGACGATGGACGAAACGCTGTATTCTGTGGCAGAGAAAGTCCAGAACTTTGCAGTTATATACCTGGCAGATATAACAGAGGTTCCGGATTTTAATAAGGTGAGTTTATATCGGTTATGCCTAATTGCTCTCACTTACAAATATTGGCTTCAAAATCTTAGATGTACGAATTGTACGATCCATGTACAGTTATGTTCTTCTATAGGCAAGTCAATGCCAGTCCTCCATTGTACCTATTTTACATCTTAAATACAGGAACAAGCATATCATGATTGATTTGGGTACTGGTAACAACAATAAAATGTAGGTTCTTTCAGGTTCTTTCCTTGTGACTCACATTGACGTATTTTTCCTCATCCATAGAAACTGGGCTATGGATAATAAGCAAGAAGTATGTATTTTACTCCAAAAATATACGACGACGGAGCTTATATCATTTATCCTCTAGTTGATTGATATCATTGAGACAGTTTACAGAGGGGCTTCAAAAGGCCGTGGTTTGGTCGTTTCTCCAAAAGGTTTGCCAATTTATCATCGCATTGACATTGAGTTAATTTCCTTTCCTCGTTAGATTATTCGACGCGCTACAGGTACTAGATTGCTTCGTTCTGCGGAACAGGTGACGGCCCAAGGAATGGTTATTTCAATATTTTACACTTGTCTCTTGTACATGATACACTAATATTCACAACCAACGATGAAGTCAAGAAAACAAGATAGATGAACTGAAATTATGCAGCGATTGTATCGGTCAACCCCTTGATAGATGGGCTAAAGAAGTATTCTCCACCACGAGGGATGACCCACTCGTCGTCAAGCTTAAGCACAGTAGCAGGGTTGTTGGGGTCAATGCCACTCAACTGACGGTCGTTTCCTTGACCAAGAATCGGGTCCAGTCTGTATTACCCTACGTTGAGCATTTTCGGTCAACCAGGAAAAGGCCGCCTGCTTACCCAGGAACCTCGGGGGTGGTTTCTGCAAATGGGAACGTCGCGTTGTTGACCCAGCCTGCAGAAGCAAGCCACGTCAGAAATATTGCACCGTCTCGACAAAACGACCACTCACTGCTTTGAATGAATTGGAAGCCATTGGTGATGCTGCTCTGGTAGCAAGCAAAGATCAATCCACGACCATGGAAAGTCTTCTTCGCGAGTCTCTCGGCTCTGGTGACTTCTGGTCCAAATTGGATTCCTCGACGCATGATACGGTTCTTCTCGATTGAGAACCCAAGACTCTCGAGGTCGGCACGGGGAAGAGTCTTGCGGATGTGGGCTGCGAACGGGCAGAGTTTCTGGAAGTTTTTCTCAGCTGAGAAGTGGAAGTTGTTGTTCCTAGAGAGAGGGAAGGTCAGTCAGGGATTCAAGGATCTGGCTATCTTATCTACTTGCCTTTGGGGATCAGCTCCAAGTTCTGGGTTGTCCTGGAACGGAGAGATATCAATAGGGGCACCTTCAAGCAGAAAATAAGTCTACAACTCAAGCCAAACGACACGGGAACGACTTACCGCTCTTCCAACGGCCAATGAGACGCGCTCCAAGAAGGTCAGCACCTTCCTTGTCGGAGAGTCCGTCGCCTTTGAGTCGATTCCTGAACACAAAGTCGTCGAACTCTGGCACTTTCTGGAAGAGGTATCGGAATACGAGGAAACTTCCGTCGACCATCCATTGAGCTCGATCAGCCTTGCTTAGGTCACCGTCCTGGCCCAGGATGATTGCGCCTGCTCGAATTGGTGCTGGTCCTGGAGGAGGGTTGGTGTCAAATCCGATGATGGCGGGGTTAGATACGCCGTCGAGGTATCCAAAGCTGTTCCGCGATGCGGCATATCAAAAAGTGGTCAAGCACTCTGAAGAAACCTGGCTACTTACTGCTCATGGGCAGATTGGTCTCCCGGGCGAGCGTCGCCCTGGACAGAGGTGATCTCCGCAATGGACGCTGTACGACTGCCAACGTCAAAGATGCGCTTGATCTCTTGAAGTTTCTTGTCGACGGTGGCATGGCTATCGCCAGCAAGGATGATGACACCATGGATCTCCTTCTTGAAGGGTTCTTCCCAATCTGGGACGAAGTCTTGTCCAGAGCCAGTACCTTTGTCGCCGAGGTTGGCACCAGCGTCGAAGCGCTGCCCGTTGAGGAAGGCGGTGTCGATCAACTTGGCATCATCGATTCCGAGCTACATGAGCTCGAGTGAATAAATTTGACGGGCTTATATCAAGACGATGCCTACCTTCTTGAAACCGAAGTGGGAGAAGGAAATGTTGACGCCAACCAACGGTATGAGGACTGGCCTGAATGGATGATGATGTCCGTGGCCACGCTTATGCTTCTCTATATCCTCTCTGTCTTTCTGCACCTGGGCGACGCTCTTGACCAAGGGTATAAACCTCTTGAGGTCCTTGCGGAACTTGGCGGGATCTGTAATTTGGAAGAAATACAAAGTCTCTGTCTTCTTGGGAAGACCGCTCCTGGGATAAAATTAACACTGGACGATAAATGGCAAATTGATGATACACTCACAAGATGTCACCTTGGATATTCTCGAGTTTGAGAGCAACAGGCGTAGGAGCCGGGAGAGTGACGGGTTTCTGTGTAGCCATCGAAAATAATTGCCGATGAGGGGTTTTCGGGTACTTTCACTCGAAATGAGGAAGAAGTCTTTATCTGTACCCCCGTTTTATACAGCTCATGCAAGCTGCGCAATCTACAGACTCCATAATGCCATAACACTGCGTTTCGTAAAATCCTTGGCCGACTCAAAAGAGGATTAAAATGGTGAACAATGAACCAACTAATCCCACACTCGGGGAAAGGGCAGGCAGCTTCATGGCAGCTTCGAATTACAGGTACTCGAGCACATCTCGGAAAGAGGACGATTAGAGTTCCTTAATCTCCATAACAAGCCCAGAAAGGAGAAATGCTGAGGCTTTTACTGTCGAATGCGCGCAGAGATCGGAGGTGCGACTAGACGCGCCGCTGCGATCGCTGCAGACCAAGGCACCGCCCAGTGTCGAAGACCCATGAGCAATGCAGACGGTTCTGGGACCAGAAGCAACAGGTTCGAAAAGCCGCAAGTAGCTTCAAATGGATATATCTCGTCTGCGTTTTGAATGTTGGATGGGTCAAAAGCAAAAGCTTCAATGACACTGGTCATGGCAGGCACAGTACGTCCGTTTTCTGGCTCTAGTGGTGTCTCCTTGCGCCGCTTTTTGAGAAATAAACCCTGCATGAGCGTTGATAATGACCGTGGTTGTAGGCAGTTGCCAAGACATGAGTGTGGTTTGTGCAGCGTAGGGAATGGATGCAATGGGTATTCGCTGTTAATTTCCTAAGTATCGCTGGAGCCAATAAATACCGAACAAAATTCGAAGTAAGTATTGGGCCTTTGGGTGCCCAATAGCCTTTCAGGTATTACTTTGGTGGCAGGTCGCAAGGTCCGTGCTCCATGGGCGCCAAGCTGGGAGGGGACGCCCAAACTACTTGGCTTCCTTGGCTCTCGTAGCAGATATACATGGTTGTTTCTGGCCGTCATGTACGTTAAAGGACGGAAATGACAGTCTCCTATCTTTTGGACTTATCTTTCAGTCACTTCATTTGACGGTCAAGGGATAAAGGTTGGATAAAGGAGTTCTCAGGCGGAGATCATCAGGTTGGTGAGCTCAACGGTCAGAGGCAGGTCAGAGGCGAAGGAAGAAATACGGACTTTTAAATGGGTTAAAGTAGCAATTGACATAAGTAATACAACTCTTGCGGAGTTACTGTCTGGTTTAGAGGAGGAATATATCAGCGGCCAACCAACTCCTCCGAAGTCTTTGAAGGGTCCAACTACTCGATTTCTCGGAAGTTGTATAGGAAGTCACTTCGTAAAGCGTACTTCACGCCCTTGATTACGTCTTCACCGCTATGGTACACCCCTCTCTGCTGGAAAATCAAGACCCTGCCTTTCTTCGCCTCAATGTCCACGTAGCGATCATCTTCACCGCCTATGATACGAGTAGCACCGCCTACCAGGCCGTCTTCTCCGAGGTATATCTGGATTGTTACACCGGCCTGACGGCCATCTGGAAGATATAATGGGCCATCACAGTGAGGCCTGAAAAAGTGTCCATTCTCGTATCGTAGGAAGCTAAGCCGTTCGTTTACACTTAGGAAAACCCTAGGTTAGCTGACTTCCTCGTGAAATGGAACTCAAAATAAGAACATACCCAGCCAATTCCCAGATTCCGTCCAACTCGCCTGGATTCCCGACGATTGTCTCCCACCTATCTTTTGGTTGAATCTTGACTAATTCCGGTACGTAGGGCATGAGTCGCTCTTGAATCCTTTCTGCAGCCTTCTTGTCAAAGCGCAGGATACGTTGGCTGTTTCGGTAGTCAGTGTTGACATAGTTGTCATTTGGTCCAGTGCCGTAATGAACTGCAGCTTGCTTCCACTGGTCGTCAGATTCAGCGAGCGCGATAAGTTCGTCGCATTCCTTTGGAGTGAAAACGTCGTCGATGACTTTGATGTAGTATCCTTCGTAGTCGTCCTTCAGAGGCGTGTTTGAGAAGTCAAAAATTGGGGCGGCCATGACAATTGGGAAGAGCGCTAGGAAATGATGGTAATATGACTAGAGTAGATAATAATGGGCTTTGGGGTAAAAACTTGGATGATTCAATGGTTATAAGTAGTGTGTCGAGTCAGCTCATGCTGTGCGGGGCCGTGCAGCGCCATACAACGCTGTGCTGTCTAGTGCCGTTTAATGCCTAAGTACAGGCCTAGATCCAAATACAACTTCTCAGGATAATCAGCGAATTAAATTTAGCTGGAGATGGTGTTTTCTGGCTCACCAGAAGTTTTCCAGAAGCCGCGACTTCAGAAGATGATTCGTCGTTGTTCGTTCTTTTCATGTCCAACATAGGGGTCATTTTCTATACAAATTCGTAGCATTTATTCCAGCAAGATTGAGAGTCACAGAACAGTTAAGTAATGAAATGAGATGGTTTGAAAGAAAGAGCAAGTTGAATACAAACAGAACTAGGAGTCGGAGCTGTCCGGTTTTGTCACATGGTACATGAAATCGGTGCGGAGAGCATATTTTACGCCTTTGATCACATCCTCACCACTATGGTACAACCCTCTTTGCTGGAAAATAAGAACTCGCCCCCTTTTTGGCTCAATGTCCAGATAATTGTCTTTGGAGCCTAAAATTCGGGTAGCGCCTCCTTTTACCCCGTCTTCTCCGAGGTATATCTGGAGTGTAGCACCAGCCTGACGTCCATCTGGGAGTTTCAAAGGGCCATCGCAATGGGGCCTGAAATAGTTGCCCTTCTCGTATCGCAAAAAGCTGAGACGTTCGTTGACCCTTCGAACAAAATTGTGTCAGTCGATTTTAGGCGCCCGAAACTAGAGCAACGCACCCAGCCAACTCCCAAATCTTCTTTAACCGACCGCGCGCTGCGACGATGGTCTCCCACTGGTCTCCTGGTTGAATCTTGAGCAATTCTGGAACTAGGGGAAGGACCCTCTCCTGTATTTTATCTGCGGCCTTCTGATCAAAGCGGAGGATGCGTTGGCTGTTTCTGTAATCTGTGTCGACGTAGTTGTCGTAGCGGCCAGGGCCATAGTTCACTGCGGCTACCTTCCACTTCTGATCAGATTCGGCCAAGGCGATAAGTTCATCGCATTCTTCTGGTGTAAAAACGTTATCGATGACTTTGACGTAGTAACCTTTATAATCCTTCTTAAGAGGAGTGTTGGAAAAGTCGAAGAGTGGGGCAGCCATGGGCGTTGCAATGAAGGCTGGAATAATTGAGGACCAGGTGAAAGGAAGATCTGGGAAAGAAACAAAGTTGGCATGGGTCTGGCTCTTTTTATAGGCAGCTGTTCTTCACCTCGAGGCCTCGAGTCAGAGGCTTGAGGCCGAGCGGGGCCGTGCTATGGGTTGGGGGATGTCACTTGACATCCTTATTATAACGACCCATCTAACAGCCAAGGAAAAGCTACACGAAGTCGACACGCGTGCGGCCTCACACAATTCAACTAAGGAATATTAGTCGATTGGAAAAGTCGATTGGAAAAATCATATTAAAGATTCGTGGCATGAAACATACAGAGAAAGCAAAAATAATGCAAGAAACTATTTTAGGCGCCAGATAAATTCAAGTTACATCCCGTTCTCAACATCTCGCGTGCCTCGAATCGGAAGCTCAACCACAACTTGCTTCATAGGATAATAGCAGGCCTCGACCAGACCGTTGGCCTTCAACCAGGTAAGAGCGCGCACCATGCGCTCGGCGTGTTCCTGACCCCAGCGATAGGGGTGGATCGTGTCTTGGACGGCGAAGATGAGCTTGGGGAGCTTGTTGGTCGGGTCGAGCTCCCTCAGGGAGAGTAGTTCGTACCCGAGCGAAACTACTTCAAAGGCGACGATATCGTACGCCTGGACATCGTCGTCGACTTTCTCTTCGCAGATGGTGCTGGCAATGCGTCGGATTTGTTCCCAGTCGAGAGGGACACCGATGACATCGAATTGTTTAAGTGGCATTCTGACCTCTGAAGTAAAGAAAAAATAAGAACCGGTGGCGGAAGAGCACAGCGCACGACCACGTACTGTTAGGATTGAACACAGGGGGCATCAGGAGGTAAGAGGGCATTATGGTAATAGGTAGGGTGTTAGGGTAGTGGGTATGATAGTGGTCCCGTAGCGCAGCTACACAAGCGGGTATTAAGAGAAAGTAGAAAGGAAATGAAGGAGTGACCGAGCCAGGTATGATGGGGGAGGAGACGCGATTCCTCGACCCTTATATACCATTTACGAAGGACGCTTGGTGGCATAGCAGGGCCATAGATAGGCCAGGTAGGAAGGAGGCAACAATTGAGGGATTACCATTTTTGGGAGGTGTAAGTAGTTGCCGCTTTCCGGACGTGGGATGGGCCAGCGATCATACATGATGCACAATGGATGCAAAACAATTGCTTGTTAGGGGCCATATGCATATCCCAATTGACTCGAGTTTTGATAGTTGCGTAGGAGAGAAATGTTGAAGGGCCACAATAGGAAGGAAGCAGGTTTGCTCGTTGATACAAAGGCGGTGGGAAAACGAGAAGAGATGTATTTTTATACAAAAGATTTCGCCACAAAAACACACCTAATACATGACTGATCTTATAATTACGACAGTCATAGAAGAACGGAGTTTCATTCTTTATACATGTAACATATGTATTGCGTTACCATTTTTCATGAGCAGGACGAACTGGACGAGGACAAGATAATTAAATATAACTGGCGAAATTTATGCTGGAAGGACTTACGATCAAGCTCCCAAGTCCACGCCGAACGATCTTGATTAACAAGGTATAGATATGACTGGAGAATTATCAGAAATATTGCCTTGAGAATTTACAAGAGGTATGGCCCACATTTGCAATGCTGTCAGCGCTGAGCCGTCCATCCTCATTGGCAGCCCACTCCTCACCCCTTCTGTCGCGTTGACGGTCCACAAGAATAACTACGTGTTCCTATTTAAGTCTCAGCGATATGTTTGAACAGATTTGACAAACCTCCGTCAATTATTGCCTAACACACGATGTCAGTAGGCTGAAGACAATAAGAGAGATGAAGCCTACATGAGAAACGTGGATATTCTCCTTCCCAAACTCCTTCGCCAAACTCTGCGACAGAGCTCGCAGACCGAATTTGCCAGCAGCGAAAGCGCTGGTGTTGACATTCCCTCTGAGGCTTGCAGTTGCCCCAGTAAATATCAAGGCTCCTTTCTTTCCGTTGGCTTGTTCGATATCGTTGTCTTTGAATGCCAAAATTGCACCTCGAGAGAATGCGAAGGCAGCTGCGACACTGATTTGCAGAACGTCTTTCACGTCTTGAGGAGTGACGTCTAGGAAGCCCTTCCAGACACCGTGACCCGCGTTAAAGACTGCAACGCGGATGATGTACTCGGGTTTGGGGAATTTGGTGTGGATCGCGGACCACGCCGCTGTGACATCCTCGTCAGAGTACGAAGGCACGGCGAATGGTGCAGCCTGTGTGAAATTAGGGTATTATGATGACCTCCGAATTGTAGATGTTATGTGACTGACATGTCCGCCTGAGTTATTAATTTCATCAGCGAGTTTATCCACGACTTCAGTACCGCGAGCGATGAGAGCAACACTGTAGCCTTTCTTGGCAAAGAGGCGTCTACGAATGGAAATTTCAGACGTTATGTCGGAATTCCAGAATTATTTACTTACGCTGTAGCTGCACCGGTGCCCGATCCGTTTCCAAGCCCTAACACATTTTTCGAGGATGAGATCGTTTATTGGATTCCTTCGAGCAGCGTACCTGCCACAACCAAAACACGTTTCGCGGTTTGAGACGCCATTCTGCAAGGGGGAAGGTAGTACTGTTTTGAAGAAGTTGAAGGGTAATGAGGTCGAAGTTTGAGTGGAGCCCTTTATCTTTTATAGCAACAGATTAGAGTATTGGTAAGAAGCGGTCTTTTGAGTCAGCAGATCCCATGTCGTGATCGTGATTGCATCTCGCGCAAGTACCGTAGTGCACGCATACCACCACCCTTGGACATTCATGAGAAAGACCAAATCATAAGTGAATATCTGAGCCTCGGCTGCAAGCTTTGCGTTTAAACCGGAAATGGACCAAATGGATGGTCTGCAAGTAGCTGAACCGTCCCGGGCCCGCGCCTCATCGTGTGTGGTCCAATTATTGAAGTATGATGTCCAGAGATGAGTTCAGACGTGAATAATATAAGGGAAGAGTAAACAGATTGATCTTCAACATTTTCTTCATGTTCAAGGTCGTCCAGAAGAAGTAAAATTGGTTGTGGGAGCGCTTCAGGGCAGGCCCAAATCACGTGACATATCATTTCTGCCTGATTTGAACTTTCAATTGACTTTCAATTCATTCCTTTGCAAACGCGTTGTACCTTTTCCAGAGTCCAGGATAAATACCTTGTTCAGTTCAATCCTACCTCTCAAATCAAGACTTCTCCAAATTCCAAGTTTGGATTCCATGGCGTCGACTCCGAACTCGACATCTTCGAAATCGTACCCTCAGCTGGTGGCGTTCGATCTCGAGTAAGCGAAGGATTAAAGATTGTGACCAGAATCTGATTTTTTTTTGTTTTTTTTTTTGGCTCAGTTTCATACTCTGGGATTTGTGGATCGATACCCATGTTTCAGGCGCGCGGGTATCGCCTTCCTCGATCTTCGAGGATTTTCTCAAAAGTCATCTCGGCTTACCATTATGAATACATAGGTCCGTTAAGGAGACACGAGAACACTGTTAACCGGGTCCTGGACAGGTGTGTACCGTCAAGACCTCTTCCTTGATCATCTCAGTGAACTCCTACGCAGATATGGAGAAGAGATTTCATTCTATGACGACGTTCCTGAGATCCTTCGCAGCATACGATCACGATCTTCACGCGCAGGGGACGATGGGGAAGGTCGTAAGGTCGTGATTGCTGCGTGTTCCAGAACGCATGCCCCAGATCTGTAAGTTCTAAACTTTTGAAGAAGATACACCATATTTATTTTGTGACGTAGGGCAAGGCAATGCCTTAGTTTGCTGCTTGTTCCTCCCAGTGCCAATGCTGAGCAGTCAAATTCCATCGCTACTCCTGCCATAGAGTTTTTTGACGAATTGGTGATGTTCCCTGGTAAGTTGACATTTTCATCAAGTTTTGTATCTCACATATTTGACTGACTCATTATCAGGATCGAAGGTCAAGCACTTCGAAACCCTTCACCAGCGCACTGGCATTCCATATTCAGAGATGGTATGTATATTCACTTCTTGTTTAATCAATTCGGCACTTATGATGATGCAACTTGCAGCTATCTTTCGATGACGATAAATGGGACTCAGAGGTCGGAAGACTAGGCTAGTCCTGCTCCTCTCTGCTTCAGTAGTCTTTTGTTAACCCTTATTGCCTTGACCCTATCACTTCTAGGAGTGTCATTCGGACACGTCCATCGAGGGCTCAATCTCCATGCATTCAATCAAGGTCTGGAGACGTGGAGACGGCATCGGTCAATGTGGAAGCAGAGCAGTGCTGGTGTTTCTGCGTTGCCACATTAATATTGGAAACCGTCCAAGCTCAGGTGAAATCTTGACAACTTGTTGTCCAAAGTACTTGAAGATTTTGTCGCACACAAGGATTATGTCTGTGCAATAAATAAATTCTTTCTTAAACGTTCCGATCCTTGGTTACTTGTTACATACAGTGGTGATCAAAAGTATTTGTTGTATGTCGAGATACTTAGTGTCGAGATTTGGTTGAGATTGTCGACTGGCAATCAGAATGCTTGAGGGCAGGTTAAAATCACGTGACCGTACCCTCTATTGCAACCTTGCCATTGACTCTGACAGTGAATTCGAACTTGCTACCGGCATATTCATTGGTCCACAAACGCGTTGCGCCCTCTCTAAACTCCAGGATAAATACCCCTGTTCGGTTCCATTCAACTTCTCGAGTCGAACATTCTTCAAATTTCAACTTAGCCGTCCATGCCTTCGACTCGAAGCTCGACATCTTCGGAATCATACCCTCAGCTAGTGGCATTCGATCTCGAGTGAGTAAAGGAATTGAAGAACGTGGCCAGATTCTGATTTTTTTACGTTCTTTTGATCAGTTATACCCTCTGGGATTTGTGGATCGATACCCATGTTACAGGCGCGTGGGTATCGCCTTCCTCGATCTTTGAGGATTTTATCTGAAGTTTCCCGTCTTACGATTATGAATACACAGGCCCGTTAAGGAGACACAAGGATGCTGTTAACCAGGTTCTGGACAGGTATGTATCGTCGAGACTCCTTCCTTGATCGTCTCTGTAACCTCCTACCAGATACGGAGAACAGATTTCGTTCTATGAAGACGTTCCCGAAATCCTCCACGGGATACGATCACGATCTTCACGCTCGGGGGATGGCGAGGAAGATCGTAAAGTTGTGATTGCTGCGTGTTCGAGGACGCATGCCCCGGATCTGTATGTTCTGCATAAACTCTTGAAGGAGACACACCATTTATTTTTCCATGTAGGGCAAACCAGTGCCTTCGTTTGCTGCTCGTTCCTCCTAGTATCAATGCAGAACAGTCGAATTCCACCTCTACTTCTGCCATAGAGTTTTTTGACGAGTTAGAGATATACCCCGGTAAGCTGACATCTTGATCAAGTTTCGTATTTCGCTCATGTTCTGCTCATCATCAGGATCAAAGATCAAGCATTTTAAAGCGCTTCACCAACGCACTGGCATTCCATATTCGGAGATGGTGTGTTGATTTACACAGCGAGCGCTTGAGCATTCAGCAAGAGACTTATAATGTAACTTGCAGCTATTTTTTGACGACGAGCAACGAAACTCAGAGGTCGAAAAGCTAGGCTAGTCCTCCTTCTCTCTACTCCAGTGATTTTCTGTTAATCCCTATTGCCTTGACTCTTTCTTTTCTAGGAGTGACATTTCAACACGTCCCACGAGGTCTCAATTTCCAGATATTCAATCAGGGTTTGAAGGAGTGGAGACGTCGTCAGTCAACCGAATGAAGTAATATTGCAGAACGTCTCATTCTCAGATCGCTGTTGCTGCACTCCCGAAATCATGATCAACATGTCGTCCAATGTCGAAAGCAATCACAGATCTTGTCGCACACGAAAATTATATCTGTGCAATAAATTAATTCTCTTAATTGCTGTGGCTCTTGGCCATTTTAACCTCTGGTTCCTTGCTACGTAGGCGACGTTGAACGGTTTCAGGACCAGATGGTATATATTCTGTGCGATTCAGTTTCTCCGTCGCACTCGGCCTTGACCCAACACAACAGATGTCTAAAAATAGACTTCCTCTAAATTAGGTCATGCGCACAGCCGCCAAAAGTCAAACCCATTCTGTTATACCCGCAGTATGAACAGCCATCTGCCATCCGCTCTTTCCTCTTGCCCTCTTCAGTGCCACTCGCCCAACATTTCCAGACCAGCCGCAGTGATTTAAAATCAGGCGCTGGGCCCGGGAAGCATTCGCTGGAGGCTAAATAAACAACATTTCTCCTCCCATTTCTTTCTCTCCTTCCGTTCGAGTGTCGAATCGGGTTTTTGCTTGCCCTTCGTCCGACCGTTATCTAAGGCCTAATAAGGGCTTCATATCCTTATAAAGGTGAGCACTTTGTTGATGGATCTTCCCCTATGAAGTGTTAACAGGGAATTTCAACCCAACAGTACCTCCTGTAGCGAAAAGTGACAATGACGAAGAACGAAGGATACCAGCCGTCCTACGCCCCGCCCACCGTAGAAAAGCCAGGGCAGGCTTACTACAACCCTCGTACGTCCCATATTCCACTGTCAACCCCCTCACCCATTGACCAATGACCCACACGTTCGCGACGCCGTAGACCAAGCTCAGGTTGCCCAATATCAAGACCAATACACACCTCAATCCCAGCCATACTACGTGCAGCAGACACAAGAGCAGTATGTGCAGTACCAGCAGTACCAACCGCACCCGCAGCCTCAGGTTGTCTACGTCCAACATCAGCAGCAGCCCCAGGGTAGTGCGGATGCTTGCTTGCCTTGCGCTTGGTTCGTTTTCCCACTATTTCGTACTTGCGACACCTTGGTCTGATTTTTATCCGTATTCTCTCTCTCCCCTTTCCCACCTTGTGTTGCATTCCTCGTCGCATCAAATAGTCTTGCAGGTTGCCTTACGGCTGCGCTCTGCTGCCCATTCTTTATCTGCTGTTGATCACCTATTTAATCTTGAGGCGTTTACTGCGGACCGATGCTTTATCGACTTGCTCGGGTTTCCATGATTTATCCTTATCTTCTAAGTCATAAGGGTGCGCTTTATTATTGTATCTATCTCTTCTTTGTTTGCTTCGATGAGACTGCGTCTTTCAGTAGTGCAGTGTATATTAGGCTTTGTATCTAATACTTCGCTGCCACCCAATGTTGTACTCTTTGTCTTGTATATTTATCAACTCTGGTTTGAATTAGTTCTAGGACTGTAATACGCCTGTTCATCGTGGAAGGTCCGGCTCAGTATCAAGTCGAAAGCGATGGGTAGTCCATTGATTTAAGAACACAACAAGGATGTACAGACAGGAGGTGGTGTAAGTAAACGAGTGACAGTACAACATGTACCAAACGGTATCATTAACAATTAAATTGGCTCAAACCTATGGGGCTCGAGGAGGTCAGAGGTTGGTCGGTAAGGCCGGCACTTAGTGGAACAGCGCAATAGCGCTGACAGCAGATAGAATGGACAAAAATCCGACCATAGAGTATCCCTGCGCATTCACACCACCACCCCTAGCACCACTACTCTTATTCGCGCCTCCAGTCGTATTAGAAGCACCAGCCGTATTCGCCGCACTCCCCCCAGACCCACCAGCTCCCGACGTCGGCGTCGCAGCCGAGTTCGGGGTGCTCTGCCCACCACTAGGACTCGGGGTCGGGGTAGGAGCCGAGCCGCCGAGCGCGATGTTGATCCCATTCGCGATGGTCGACGTCTTGACGCAGTTCGACGAGCTGGGGGTGAAGGCGGCGCCGGTGGGCGTGACGAGGTCGCCGATGGTGTAGGCCTGCCCGTTGGTTGCTGTGCCGGTGAAGCGCTGTGCGAAGGTGGAGAAGACGGGGGTGCCTTTGACGTAGCCGGTTGGGTACCAGCCTGGGGGGTCTAGAGGGATTTGGTTATATTGGTGAGGTTGGGGAAGTGAGGAAAGGACGTACAGGCAAGGTCGGCGTCGCAGGTTTCACTGTTAGAAATAGTTGGTCCGTTAAATCCCCATGCTCAAAGGCAGCGCCGAGACTTACAAAGTGCCGTTGACGTTATAGTTTCCGGGCATGACGAAGCCACAGCCGACCTCATCCAGCTCGTGCCAGCACATGGCCGCAGCACTGTATGTCGAGTTCGCCGCTGTGCAGACGCGGAAGCAGAATTGACCATTGCCCTACAGATTAATCATGAGCTATGTTGAAGATTGAAACGACAGAAGGGTAGTACGATGTAAAGCTAGATGTCAACAAAGGCTCAGTGAATAGCGGAAAAGATGGGAGACATAGATTACACACCATCCATTCGGCATAGTTCAGGTCTTTACCGGAAATGTTGGAGGTCACATTTCCGCCGATGGGATTACCAGTTCCATAGGCGCCGTGCGGGTCAAGCTCACTGTCAAAAAATTAAGAAAAAGAGATACTAACGCATCCAGAGCGCTACTTACCCGCCAAAGTCGCCTGCTGGGATGTTAATCTTGGTCAAGTCCCCATATCCAATGAGCTGGACGTAAAAATCTGTCTTGAGGAAAGAGGCACCAGTAATTGTTCCATCAGGAATAAGACGTGCGTTGTTTCGTGGCTTGGTACACCAGGCGACTTCGATCGTCTACAAATTGCATCATTAGACTTAACTAGAACCGGAAACCTCGAGGAATGGACGAACCTCTGAATCTTGGATCAACTGAGGAGTGGGCGGCGCAAAGAGGCAGAAATCCTATCGAGTCATAAATTCCGTCAGCACATCGCACTCATGGCTATCGGTAAACAGTGTGGTATCGTACATCAACAGAATTCAGAGACAACAGCCTCGCCATACTTTTCTGGTTGATTGGTGTGCCCGTCGTAGGTACAGGGGGGTTGGTTACTCCCATCGTTCCCGTAGCGAGCACGCCAGGGAACGACGGGGTTGCTTGTGCAGAGACAAGGTATGGTGCGGAGACCAGGACGGTTCCTAGAGCAGCAAGAGCGCGGAACATGATGATATTTGCAGTTTATCACGTTGATATGAGTTAGTCGATGAAAAGACAGTGGGTGATTGGTTTCAGAAAAACCTAATTAGAGCCCAAGGGGCGGGCAAAAAAGCAGAACGTTGAGGCAAAGTCGTAGTAGTGAAGAAAGGGGAGAAAAAACGTTGTGGCGACGTCTAAAAAATGACAAATGTGGGAGGGTTATATCAGGAGAATTCACGGAGGGACAAGGGGCATTTCTAACTTCTATTTATAGCCTCCGAGCGCTGATCTGTTGATGGGACTGATTTGGTTGCAAGAACGTCTATTTATAGCAACCAGTATCGCCTTACTCAGTCCTTGCCTCTGACATTGACAAAACACAGCAAATACAGTGTTCATCAGTGTTTATCGGCGAGCAGTAGCCGTATTTCTCGGTTTTTGGGTATCCGAACCGTCCAGATTTTTTTAGTAAGTACCGAGTGTGAATGAAGTGACGAGCTTGAAGTTGAAGGCTGAAGCCGACCCCTGCCTGGATCTCCTCCTATCTAGTAGTGCCATCATCTGTGCCTAAGCTAGCTGTTTATACCCATAATTTGGGCCATACATCTGTACAAACGGGTAGCACTTCTCAAAATTTCTGAACTCGAATTTCCAAGCCGGCGAGTGAGACCGTAAAGCGACATCGGTAAATGGAAATAAGCTTGAAACGTCGCGAACAATGTATTTAATATTAATAAAGTACTAGTACTGAAAGTCAAGCGAGTGTCGTATACGAAACAGCCTGTGGAGTTGCAGAAATTGTGGCAACCCTGGAGAGCAAATACCTAGTCCTTAGTACGTGATTACTATTTCAATTAAAGACTTGAGGAGGTAAAGCATCGTAAATGGGACAAAGTTCATCCCAGGCAGCTGTAAATGCGGCATAAATTAGCCACCGTGTTTTGGCCGTATTAGACCTTTACTCAGTGACTTACGTGGATGGCTGCTTGAGGCGACCCCTGTAGTATTTTCAGCGAATACGACGGCAAGGCCTCTGCATGGTTTACACTCGATGTAAGTAAGGCTTTAACTTTCCAGAAAAGAAAATGCTTACGCTTGCAGGTGCCAGTCGATGTGGCTTAAATTTCGCAGGTAAGCTAGGAATAAATGAGAGTAGAATAGGAATGTGTACTAACCAGTGCAGGATCCACGGGCCAGAGTTATCAGTTTTGAAGCGAATCGTGACGCTATCATTCGTTCCTCCCAAGCTCACAACATCGCGAATAACGGGATTGTGGTAATTGTAACCAGAACTTCCAGCGCTGCGCACTACGGCAAAATTATGCTGGATAATATAATTAGAAAGGCGGTCGGCAAGTTGGACAATCAACTCACCCCGTGCAAATGAATCGGATGCTTACGAATGTGATACTATTGAGTTATATTCAGAGCCGAGAGAATCAAAGTCATACCGGGCTTCCAGGAGCGCCGCCGGGCATCGTAAGTTCTACGACCTGACCGGGATCTAGGACGTACACAGATCCAGTCGGGAGAAGGTCCTGAGGCTTATAAGCGCCACTCAAGATCTGAAGGAGAACAGGGACATTCGGAGGCGCAAACGACGCATTATTTACCAGGAATTGGTGGGCCGTTGCATTGAACGTGATATTCAAGTGAATCTTGACGTCTGCAGGTCCGAGAATATCTGACGGAGGTGTGCTGGGGGTTAAAATAGGATGCAGGTTTGTCTCAAGCATGGGGTTGCTGAGCGACTGTGTCGTATTTGGGTCCACCTCGAGCGCTCCGATGTATCGAAGGATCGCAGAGTTGACCCCTCCAGCAAAACCAGAAGGTGCAGTATTTGGGAGTGCACGAACCCAATAATTTGAAGGTTCCTGCACAGTATTCAAAATGAACGAATACCGCTGGCCGGCAAAAATTTGGATAGAATCAACCACAAGTGGTTGGGTGCTGACTCCATCAGCCTCGATAATCGTCTAACAGACAAGCGCATAAGTAACTTTGCATCATAGGGAAGAATGGCAGATATACCAAATTATGGCCGTCGATAGAGAACGTAAAATTGGGGTCACAAGAGAGGGAAATCAAGCGGAACCGGTAGCGCTTATTTGGTAAAACCTTGATGATGGCGAGTGGAGCATCTGTATTATTGACGGAGCGGCCTAATCCGTTAATCAGAGTTGCACCCGGAGCGGGGACTCTCGGAGCTTCAGGAGATGCGAAGTGATACCTTGAAATCGAAAGAACAATGTTGTCAGATAGAATTTTACATATGAGATCGAGATGTGCCAGCGGCCTCACCAATCAGCAAGGGTGATTATGGTTGACTCTGGGGGGCTATTGTCAGTTGCAAAAGACGTGTCGCGGATCCCGTTGTCGTACCATCATCAAAATCGTACCTGGCGGAGCATGAAGAAATTTACGTTAGAGTCCTTTTTCAGCTGGAAGCTAACAGACTGACCGAGAGGCATGAGGATCCGCTGGGTCGTACACGACCATCGGGCCTCGGAGCCCATCACAATATTGCACCTCTACGAATTAAGTCATTCAGTTATCTAGAGACACAGGAAATAAAAAGAATGAAATTACGGTGATGGGAGTGATACCAGTAAGTTCCTGCCTGATCCGGAGCGGAAAACTCGTATAGAAACGAGTGTCCAGGAGAGATAGGGCACTGGGTTACTCCAACTGGACCATCTGCCCAGTTACTTCCAGATTGGAAAAATCCATGCCAGTGCTAATGCAGCAATGAGCAAGTCAAATGGTACTCGAGCAAAAGAAGTAGACACACAATGCTGGTACTCGTCAACATCGAAGTGTCGGTCAACTGGTCTATTACATTCAAGCGGAATGTATCTCCCTATTGTCGTTGAAGCGTATGAAAAAACTTTGATACAGATGTAGAATTGGCTTGTAAATATAAATACCTTCTTTCCAGTGATGAGTGGTCCCGGAAATTGAAGTGAACTTTGGCTAGTTCCAGCCAAGACCGCGCTAAGCAATCAAAGCTTGAATTTGAGAGCCGACGGAGATATTGGAGAAACTCACGATCGGTTGAAGCCATCAGGTGTTATGAACTGGTTTGCTATTACGAGGTCGGCAGAAGGACCAATTGCAGCTAAGGCACCAGCGACGTATGATAGGCCAATGATACTCGTAATCGATAGCATAATTTTAGAGGGATTGCAAAGGGATGGAGGTGAAGCTTGCCCTTTGACTGCTAGTGCCTTTATACTCGCAATTTATTCTTCACTGGCGGTGATTAAAACTTGCCCGACAGTCGGGAGCGCTTCATTTACTAATATCCCGTAAAGCACGTCCGAGTAAGTCGTCCCAGGTGAGAGCGGCATAAGAAGAGTAGTTTGTTTCATCTTGATAACCTTTCCGACACGGGAAGATCAAGTTCTAATTCGCGAGAATGAAGGCCTGCGCTGATGGGTTGACTTATAGTTTTCTCCTTTCAAGGCGGCCGAAGGTATACGAGATTGGAGTTAGAAGTCGTGAGCGAGCAAAATGAAAGCCACGAAAGGACTTCCAGCCACCTCCGACGCTCGAGATAGAAGCAGCCGATCCGTTTTAAAATGGGAATGGTGCACGGCGAGTTGATAGTATGATCCAGATCAAGTGAAGGGAACGATCCGTCGGTCTCGTGTCGGCCTGCAAGTGGTTAAACTTTAAATAAAGAGAAGTCGAACGCGAAGCAAAGGATATGACTGTGGCACATAGTCCATTTCTATTGCTGTCGGTAGTTCGTTCACTCGTAGGCAAAGTGTTGGTAGGTCCTGTGTACCATATTCGAGCTCCCACCACAGGCAAGCAGTCTACCGTAGAAGATTTAAGTGACCTCCTAGCTTGCAAGATCTTTGTGGAAGATTGAAATAGAGGTACGGATCGATGACCAGCATGTCGCACGGCGATGTACAAAACCGGAGAAACGGAAGACTGGCCAGATCAATTGACTCGGAGTCACGGAGCTCAAATTCCAAGAATAGAAAAAGTCTCCTAAAGAGAGGAAGTAGAGTTCAGCATCCAAGCCTGGCTTATCGTTGTGTCCAGACTCTCCATCCAGATGTCAGGGTGTTTTCGCGGTCGAGCACGGGCAATAGATTTTTGAAGAGCCTACAAATGGTCTAGTATTAGGGGAGTTTAATTAGAGGAAAGAGCCATATCTCTACTACTGCAAGACACCCATCTCCCTTCCAATCTCCTTCAAACAAGCTGCAGCGACCGTCCTCGCATCGAGCTCAAGGAATGAAACATTCACGCCCTCAGTAGACGCCTTCTCATTGATACCACCGTTGGTAGTATCAGGCGCGTGCTCGAGAGTCTTGGCGTGCAAATCGCCATTACCCCTAATTTCTGTCGGGCTTCTCCGGGGTATTGAGGCAATCTCACATAGAATGGGGTAGAAATGAAAGAGGTGTGCCACCACAGAACGTTTCACTGAATCGGCGACAAGTTCACGAGGGTTGTCTGGTATTGGTAGGTCCTTTCCGATAGCTGACAAAACAATGGTTTGAATGGGTTTCGTGAAAAAAAAAAAAGTAATACCTGGTTGACTGATACAATACTCTGTGGGGTTTTCAGAGAGGGCAGCCCAGAGAGACCCGGGCCAAAGCCGTAGGTCACGAATCTTCGTTAAGACGTAGAACAACTCGTCTTCACGAGCTCTAACATTTAGATAAATACTAGGTTGTTGTCAAACAGAAACGAATACATACCTCGGAAAGGGGAAGTTCCCTCTCATTGACTCATCTGCGACATAACTAACCAAAGTATTTCGACACCGATTTAAGAGTGATGGTAAACTAAATGCAGCAAGTCGTTTTCTAGACTGCTCTTGATCTTTGTAAGAAATAGTCAGCAACAAGGTCATAGAAGTCAAATTGCAGAGCTAACCCCTTGTAGTGTCCGAACAGATCAAGAATAGCAAGTCGAAGCACCAGTATGAAAACCTCTCTCGTGGCAATAGATTCCCAGGGGCTGTGGACCCGACTTCGGAGTAGGGCACCTCGAGAAATACTTTTTCCACGATAGGAGGAGGGCTTGGTGTCGAACGTAGTAATTTGCGCTTTGCTGCTGTCGGTGTACCTTGGGACGAGGATGGAGGGGTGGGTAGTGAAGGGTTGGAAGGTGAGCCGGACATAGGTGACCGTTCTGCATCATCAGACTCGTAAATCTTGCTGCCGCGTTGAAGGATCTTTCCCAGTTGAGAGACGAGGGGGTCGGGCACACGAGGGCCACCAAGATGTGGTACGACATCGATTTCCAGAGACGCAATCAGTGCCAAGTCAAAGTTTTCTTCCGCTTCTTGGACCTCCAAGGGGAAAGTCTCAGATATCGAGCTACATGCAAACATTAGCATCGACCATGTGCTTTCAAACAAAAGGTGACATACCAATCAGCCAGAATTCCGCCGCGGAAAACATCCAGGATCTGTCTCCAGATGCCTTCGACACGTTCATCAGGAACCTGATTATCCAGTGTCTTCAGTTGATGAGTGCACTCCTTTACGATCCGAAGGAAACACGTCGTTGCAGTTTTCCAGAGTGGCAGGTCCTTCCCATACTTGGAGGGTGCAGGACAGTCGTACTTCAATTTGACAGGTATCGAGTAAGCCTAGAGAGAGGAAACCTTAGCACCATACTCGTCGACAACATGAATGAACTGACAGACAACACAGACTCCAGCGTTCCATCTGCATAAACTTCTGAGTTCTCCTTAAACCGCAAAAAAAGTTCCACAAGCATAGGCATTGTCTTCTTTGATAATGCGATATAGGTGATACGTTTTTGAGGTGTCTGGGATGCCTGACTCTTCGGATGTGGTTGAACATCAAAGGCGGCGAGGAAGGGTAACGTAGAGAATTCAGAGAGATCTCGCATGACGAGAGAAGGAGACCCTGGAACGTTGAGGTCAACGTCGACAATCGTGTCCATCACAACACTCTATAGTTCAAGTCAGAAACATGGAGATTGAAAATGTAAAGCTATATAATCTAACCTGAACAGGAGGCAGAGCATCAACGTCGGGCCTATAATCTGGGGAATGTGGATAGGTAAGGACCTAGAAAGCAAACTCGTTAAACGCATCTCCAAACAGCAAATACCGACAAACTCCCCTTTCAAGATAGCCATTAGCCTAGTCAGTCTCACAAGATCCCACTCCTTGCCGTCGACCGCTCTACTTGCCTTCCTCATACCCTGAATCACGTCCACGTAGGCAACCAGACTTTCCTGTGTAAATGGTTGGTGCGGCGAGTTTTCCAAATCGATTTCTGAATTGTATCTCTTCGTCGCAGATGCACCTAGCATATCCACAGCCTTCCACACCCGCTCTAACGACTCCGTAACGCGTATTCGCAGCACGCCTTCTGCGCCAGAGAAAGCCTTGATACCCTTCTCCAGGCACCGCAATGCTGGTGCGCTGACACTTCTATTATCGATCAGGATGGCCTCTTCGACATGACCGACAAATACGTCCCACGCGTTGGTGAAAGTATCGAGGAGCATGATATTCGTGATAAGGAAATCGTTGAAAATGGAACCGATGGAATGGAGAGCTAAGATTTTTGACTCGTCCCATGCATCCTCCATGCCTTCGTCATCTTCGAGGTTTGGATCTGCGAGCTGGCGGATCTCGCCATTTAATGCATCCAGCAACGGGAACGTAACTTTCCAGATACATTGGTCCCAAGTTTCTGGGCTCAAGGTGGCTCCATACAGTTGCATCGTTCGGAAGAGCGTTTGGATAGCTCCATCTCGCACCTCTGCACGAGAGTCGGTGCACAAACCAAGCACCTCGAGTAACAAGAACATCCACAGTTCGCTGTACTCAGGTTCCTCGTCCACGTTCTTCCGCTTCGACTGGATGGCGTCCGACACACTCCAGAGGAGACTGGCAGCAGCAGTGAGAGCGATATTAGTATCTGCTTGGTGTCCGAACTGGCCTAGGGTACTGATACACAACCGAAGATGCTCTGGCGAAAGGTTGGATACCGAATCGCAGACCAGAGTGAGCGACTGGAAGGCAATCTTCACCAGGCCGGTATAGCTCTTCTCTGTGGGGTTGCCCAGGCCGAGAGGCAGTGGCTTTGCTCTGGCAATGGGCGAAGACGACACACTCAACACTGATACAGAGTCTGAGGACGTCGACCTTATTGGTGGAAGTGGGCCTGGGCCTCTACTTGAGGTAGAAGCAGTGGGTCGGCAAACACTTCCGAGCATCTGGAAAATCGTTTCCCAACCAACAACGAGAGTGTGCCCAGCAGCCTGCAAGATTTGATGCAGTGTTTCCAGACCCATTCTGCGCAGCTCGACGCTCGTGCTTGTCTGTTGATGAAGTGGGATCGACGGGTCTGGTATCACCTGCTGGGCGAGGACGTCGACGACCTGACGCTGAACCTGTGCTTGTAAGTTGCCTGTCGAGCTGAGATTTCGCGGTACTATGAGGAGGATTTCGTCAAGCACTTGGGCAGCCTGGATGCGTATGGGTTGAGGAGCATATGGAAGCCGAATGACCATCAGAAGGTGGCCTGTTACTGCATTCCAAGCAATGTCGGGCGAACGATAGATAAGGCGATGGATGTTCAGCATGGCAACTCCTCCCAACTTCGAGATACCAAAGTCACCAGACCTCTACATGGCACACACGTAACTATCAGCAATCATGCTCAAAGAAAAGGTCAAAAGGCCACGTACCACATTCTTCGGGATGAAGATTCCACTGACCCTTCTCCGATGAGCCACATTATCCTGGCTTCTATTCGAGACAGTCAAAAGCCCGCCCCCATCCTCTCCGCCATCCGACGCGTTCACCGGTATGACTTCCGCCGTCTGCATCCCCACCATCTCCGTGCTCAATTTACAGAGAGCATTCACGAAATCTCTAAACGCCGAATCTTCTAAATTCTTCGAAGAGTCGAACAACCGCTGTACAGCAAGCTGCATTGTCTCCACATCTAGGTCCAGCAACAAAGGATGCCTGGGACTTGAAGTATTCACCCCAGAACTAGATTGTGAACTGGACATATTAAGGGATGTCGACCGCGAAGCTGGGACGCCTCCGCTTCCGCCTCCAGGGATACCTACTCCAACGCCAAACAAACCCTTTTTGCTGCTCGGTCCTCCGGTTTTCGCCATCAACGCCAGAACCGCTTCAGCATTTTGAAGGGCTTCCAGAACGGCATACCAACTCTCTCCAAGGCTGCCCGCTAAAAACAATGCACATCCAAGAAGGACTTTCAAGCATGCCATGTTCCGTTCCGATAAACCAGGAGGCTGAGTCGGACCGCCTAAACCCAGCCCTTCGGAAAGAGCAGCAGTCGCCGAACGCGGCGTTTGAACTGTCGGATGCTCGCTCCATGACTCCACACTCGACACAACCCTTGACGGCACGGCAAACTTAGAGAGCGAGTTGAAGAACGCATCCCGCGGGGTTGTGAGCCCAAGCATACCAGAGACGTTCGTCATCGACTGATAGCTCGCCAAAGCCTCGACGAATAGTTCATCCGAGAGGTTCGTGGAGATGATGAATGATAGAGCAGCAAGTAGGGCAGGCCAGGCTTGCGAGACGATGGACTGAACGATGCGGAGGTGGTGGGTCTGTGGCTCATTTTGGGAAAGTGTGTCGAGGTCGAGGGCTGGAGGTGCACGAACGACTGCGTCTCCTGCTGCACGGGGTCGTTGGATGGCAATTGTGCTGTATATTGGCCCGGAAAAGGAGGCGAAGCCTTCGCATAGGGATATGATGCACTGTACTGCCAAGAGATAGATATAGGGTTCAGGTATAGGAGGAGCGTCGGCCTTGTCCAGTTGGTCTATACTGATGCGAAGCATGAGTTAACTTGAAAGTTATGGAAAGGCCTAAGAACATAATACCATTGAAGCTTCATTGACGACCCATGCAGACTTAGCCCCGTTCCACCACCAATCATGCCAACCACACCCGAAACAGTAGCACTCGCAACTCTTCCTGCCATATCCAGTCCATACGCCGCTGCACTGGTGGCACCTGTGGCATTTATCGGTGTCGCAGGTTCAGCTTGCACGCCAACACCGCCCATCTGCTGACTGACTCCGAGCAAAGCAGGCTTTTCTGTAACAAGACGTTTCAGAGCCGTGACGAGCGAGCTGACTGCATTGGAGCCTCCATCCTGGGCATCATATCGGTCCCACATGTTCCTGATGAGCTCGGCGTCGCTACATAGCCTGAAGAAATGATAAAGGGGTAAGACGAGAAGAAGAAATAAGGAAAACAATCACAGATAATTACCCTCGCATAATTTCCATGGCTAGGACCCGCATCCAAAGCGGCTTGGAGGGGTGCATTTGATCACTTGGTTCAGAGCTGCTATCATCGCCGATTATTCGTATGAGCATCATCAGAAACACCTCGGACTCAGTCTTCAGCTCTAAGGAGAACTTTTTCAGAAGAAGAAACACAACACGGGTGCAACGTAATAACAAGGGGAAGTGTGGCCGGTCAGAGAGAGACTTGAGTAGCAGTGGACAAAGATGGTGTTGTAGGAGGAGAATAAGCTCTTCATGCTGAGCAAAATGAGTCGAAGCATCGTGGTGTTAAAGAGACCCAAACACACCTTGCGGAACAAGTCATGGTAATTTGTCAATACACTTTCTATCAGCTCCAAAGCGAACGTCTTGTGCAAGGATTCAAGTTTCAGGAAGTTCGGCTTTTCCGAGTTTGCAAGTAAACATAGATCTTCAAAGACGGAATACGCGTCTTTTGCCGAAGGACCGAGCATTTTCGTAGTGTCATTTGGCAGGCGCACTTCAGAGAGCTGTGATGATGGAATCTCTTCCGACTCGGCTATTCGATCCTCTAGAACCATCTTGTCGACGACAAACATGACCAACTGCCGCAGGGTCGCTGCAGCAGTGGAGGAAACGACTGCGATTCGTGATTCTTGCAGTTTGAAGCATAGTAGTAGGGCCTGGATGAATGTTTAGCTGATTTAGTCAATAATGATTACAGTATACGAACTTGGCCGAGTAACTCCCCGTGAATATCGGGAAAGTTGGGGACCAGTGAAACCAGAGTCTGGAGAATACGAAGCTGGATGTCGACGCCTTGCGACATGGCGGTACTCATCGTACTGATAATGACAGGGACTGCAGATTGCGGGACGGCTTTGAGTGAGATCAGGCGTTGGAGGGATCCTAGAGAGATTGCAACGACTTTTGGGTTCTTCGTCGCACAACCCATGAACACGGGTCTGAGAAGGTCGTCAGATTGTGGGCCATCTTAACCAATAATGAGCTTATTGTGCCAATGACGATAAGAGTATAACAACGTACCTGAAGCCAAATTTGCATTCGCCTGTTCTGGAGACGCTCGTAATATTGCTAATGATTTCTCCGCTGCCTACCAAAAGTCATTAGCGCGAACTTTCACGGCCCAGATACGGATGAACAAACACCTCGCGTATCTCTGGGTGTTTCCTTCGCGTTTCACTCGCTAGAGACTGCAGACACGTCATCGATGCGGAGGTCTTTGGATAGAACCAACTGACTTACTTGAAGCTCCGTAACCAGAAAAGCCAGAGAACTCATAGTTTTGGGCGGCTTTGGATTTACTAGAAGCATGGTATGCTTTAGTTCTCCGAGAATCTTATCCAGGATAACAAACACACCTAGTACGACTCACACCGGCGTATATAGGCTGAACTGGTGTATAAGTGCAGCGTGCTGCGGGAGTTGGCCTTGAATTTCTTGTGCAACTTGAACTTTGGCGTTACCTTCAACAATAGTCCCGTTTTCCAGAAATATGTAGTGTTGAATTATCGCTTCGAGATAGAATAGGTTGGTGTCAGAAAGAGAAACGAAGGAAAAACATTTGTTGGATGAATTCAATCAAGGGTCTTCGACATCATTAAGCCGAAGCTCTTGCCAAAGAGGTGCAAATATTTCGGCCCGTTGACTCCGCTTACCGGAAATCATGATCAGTCTTTTTGGCTCTCCAAGTTCTTGCTCCCAACCATTTTCTCTTGTCAATGCCACAGTCGGACGTGGTACAAATGGTCGGTATTTTATTTCAGTATTTATCTGATATCCATCCCTTAAATCTCTCTCTTTTTCTCCTCGCAGTCATCTTTTTTCGTGCTTTCAACAATCATTATGGGATTGTCATTAATGCCTTCCCGGCTAATATATCCTACAAGGGCCCAAATGAACGTCCATCGATTGTTGAATGTAAATCTTCAAATAAAGAGCAACCGGCAACTACGGGTTTCATAGAACGAATTTTTCAAAAGAGCTCTCAAAGTCCAACAGAACCACAAAATGAAACCATTACAGAACTAGAACCACTCCCAAAGCTACGCCCATCATCAGCGTGGCCGCTTTAACAACCCCTTCTTTTGTAGCTGTGTTCACGAGTCCAGGTACAGAGTTTCCAGATGGGCTTGTAGAGGAGGGGCTTGACGTAGAGGGGCTGGTACTGCTGCCAGACGAGGGGCGGATGATCACCTGTGAGAGGGATGAGGCTGGAGGGAACGGAATATCGTTGCTAATCGTCGTGACAAGCGGGCCAGTAGAAGTGGGTGATGGAGCCCCAGTCGCGCTAGCACCGCCTGGCACGGTGACAGTTTGAATGGGGAAAGACGCGCAGCCATCCTCGTACGCTAAAGGCGACATTAGAAGGGAAAATTCGACATCGCCAAGTCTAGCACCTACTATTGACGAGAGTCTGAGCAGAACTCATGACTGCAGATGTCGGGCTCGCTGTGACAGCGCAATTCACGCATTGCTGAAGAATACTGGCGACGGCGTTGGTGCAGACGCAGGCTGTCGTTGTGCATGTCTTTATGGGCGCTTTTATCAGCTGCTGGAGGTATGATCAGATAGAAATGAAAACTCACATTCAGTGTTGTTTGAAAAGATCCACAAGTCGATGCGCACTAGTCATTACGATCCGTATCAAACCTCCACCGAGCAAATGTAAGGTCTCCACGACTCACAGGTCCTGTTGTCGTTTGTCGTGGCAACAGAGTCTCGAGAATATCCCTTTTAAGAACGTGAAGGGCAGAAACTGGACAAGAAAAAGGATCAATCCCTATCCCGCCCATCGCGATAGCTAGAGCCAGATTGTTCGTACCATGCAATGTAGCCAAAGCCAACGAAGACAAAAGAATGGTTGGAAAATGCATAGTACGCCAAGGCCGTGGTGGTAGTGTCAGCGAGCAACTATTCACCGAACAACTTGAGCTCAGTGTGGCTTAGGGTTTGTGAGGGGTTGAGAGGGCACCGCACAACCTCATTCAGCACTGGCTCACTTAAATAAGCCCGAGGTCCAGGGACGCCAAGGTCGGAGGAGGACGTCGGGAGTCAATTGGGCAGTTCTAAAAATAGCACTGATCCGGTCTCTTTGCCTCAGCACCTCTAGGACCTCAACGAGTACCGCAATATTGCACAGTAAAAACGTACAATCCAGACACGAATACGGTCACTTGTCTTACAACTTTACAGGACTCGAGGAGGATGTACAGCGTCTCAGACGATTCAATAAGTGTTTCCGCATCTCCATCATTTCAAAATTTGGTGGTCTGCGGTGTCCGGACCAATCACACCATCAATTCTTTCGCCGTTTCAGGACTGATTTGGTTCAACACCACATGATGAATATTAACCAAGGAGTTCCATTACCTTGTATGTCCTCGAACCGTACCCTCACACCTCGGCTCTTCTCGTCAACTTGAATCTGTTTGTATGACTGCATTATCCGAAAAAATCGACGAGTTCAAATTTTAGTTGGCATGATAGGAGGTTGATCAAGATGAAGAGCTCGACCCAGTTCACAACATATGTGACCTCGTCCTAGTAAGTTTGGCTCTAAATTCTTTACCATGGAGAAATTTAAAGCAACTCAAACCACCTCGTCAAAAATGTGTCTACTTCCGCTCCAGCCAGTCCTTAGAGGTCAACTTACTAGTCAACTATTCACGCCATGAGGTAATTCGTCAAACAGGGACTTTGTACTCGTATCAACGCTGGGCAGGTTTGTGAATCACGGCGGCGGACGAAGCCTTTATCCTTCATGTCAGGTTATTTCCTTTACAAAGCGCTATCCTTGACTGACAGTCATAACTTCTCGTTGTCATATCCTTTCCTTGATCTGCTAACTGCCGACAGCCCACTCTCCGCGATTGCGGATAAACTTGATCTTCCTTAAGACACCAGAACCCTTCGATCTGCGCAGTTTAATGCTCACCCAGAGTCTCTCGGCTAGTTTTATTTTTCAGCTAGGCTTCTACTGGACTAATCCGTGCTACTAGTAGTAGTACTAGGACGGGAGAAACCGCTGGATTCTGTTACTTTCCCTGGGATTTTCTGCTTCGCCTTCTGCAGACAGTTCCAGCCAGAAGAGCGCGCAAGCGCTGCCGTGATATATCACTTTCAATAGCATAAGTTTTCATTATCGCATTTTCTCTCCAAATTAATTTTTGCTTCTAAAAATTTCACCCATCAGCGGGGAGCTTTTATACTGAACCAGAAGGGCACACGTGCCGCGCTAGTATCTTAAGCGCTGATGAGCTCGTCTTGGGACGGAATCTGCATGCTATTTTAATCATGTTCGACACGGTAGGTAGCAAAAAAACTCTGAGGACCGCTTTAGAGACAAAGTTTAGCTAAAGACTCGTTTCCACACTTCCGCCTTCCGCTCATTACTGTTATTGAATGTTATTGCTTGATGATGGGTGTGAGGTCTATATTTATACACACAAGCTAACGGACAAACTAAGAGGATCAACAAAGAAAAATAATCGGACCTTCCAAGTCCTGGGTCGGTTTATGCTCACTTAAACAATATTTGGATCAATTTCTACGTGCAGGTGATATTGAACAAAAGTTGCAATTCCCAAGTAAACGGACAAAGGGCTGAAGTCTGTTACCCAATCTATTAATAGACTTTTAGCGCCCATCAGACGCCTGCCGATAATTAGCCTCCATCCGCAACGTCTCTTTCCCCATTCTAATCAGCCTTATTGCTGTCAATCTCTTACATTCCAATGTCTCACAATAGCCGGGATACCACATACAAACAGCATGGATTTGGAGGTAAGTTTAAGCCTTGTCTTATTACCACACAACTTTTCTCGACCTAAGAACTTAAAGACATAGAGCACTTAAGGAGATTGATGATGCCAGGCTTCTTCCTTTGACCGCAGGCTTGTAAATTGTTACTTCTTGTGTCGTTTCATCAAGCCTCGTTCGTGTAAAGCTGTATACTTAACTGACGATGTACTTGTCATTGACACTGATGGATGGGTAATCATAGTGTACAGGTAGAGTTTCCATTTGATGCACACTCTTATAAATTTTTGTCGGCCGCTTTCTTCTCCTTAGTGGATGTCATTAAAATCTTGAATATTCAAAGACACCAGAATCTGCTTTAAACTCAACCCATGCTCTCTGAAGTTCAGTTAGGCAAATTTTAGTCATGGGCTAAACTTGCGCTGGGATGGTGAGCACTAGGATGGTATCCGTATGTTAGAGTATGAATGGGCAGGGTATCGCATAACGGTGCTACGACATGGTGGTAAAAGGTTTAGAACGAGAACTAACGACGGAGAGATGATAAGTGCAATGATAACATGTGTAAATACCCGAATCGGGAACGCGAACACTAACACCGTAGACTGGAGCTAGTAATCCTCATTCCTGTTTAGTCAGCTTCTGACAATCTTCACGATTAGCGGCCGATTTTCAAGTCCCAAAGAAGTGCTTAAAAGTGTCTTGAAGTTTTACAGCCGAGGATCTCGATTTGTGAAAAATTTGGAATATTATACTTGGTATTGTGGCTCTGTGACTCAGGTATATAAGGTGCGTGGCGGCTGCCCGGTTTTGAAGGTCTTGCATTCACCAAAAGATTTTACAATCAAGTAATTGCAACACACGTAGTACAACTTCGAGCCTTCAGACCAGGTAAGTACTTCATTTTGATTGACTCTCTGGGTAGTCGAATCTCACTTCTCCCAGAGAAAGATGATACATCTTGTAACTCTTGCTGCCTTGCTCTCCGCTCTCATTTCCCAGAGTGTTGGGCTGCCTTACTCAGCTGTACCTCCGCCTACAAGGAATGGAGGTTTTGATATCGGGAATTTTGGAGGGAACACGATTACGGGGGGTTCCGGAAATAACTTTGCGTTCAACGGAAAAAATTTCGAAAACGGCTTCAGCGGTAGCAGCCTCAGTGACGTTTTGAGTGGTGACACCGGGACAATTGAGTTCGGCAGGTGAGGGGCGAGATCCTCACGTTGATGCCGGACATGAAAGCACACAAATGGATGGTGACAATAGGAAAAATTAACTAGACCTACAAAAAAACTTAGCTTTTTTCCACTTGAATGATCATTTGGGTTGATTGGTCCCAGTGATCTGTCAGAACCTGGAAGTGCGTGATCTGTTCATAGAGATTTTAGCGCCCACTATAATTAGAGGCATACACGAATACTGCGCCTGCCGATGAGCAGCAGCTAGCGCAAATTCATGCACTATACGACTTTTTCCAGAGGTCAATAAACCCCCCCCTCCCTTTTAAATTAAGTTCTAATAATTGCGCTACAAAATTTAGCCGTACACTTCTACTCAAGTAGTGTGACTCAAGTCTTTGCTTCATTACCTGCTCACTGAATAAGTGACGTATGTGTGCACTAGGCCAAGAAGGCTAACACT
The DNA here is from genome assembly GCA_023014345.1 of Galerina sulciceps. Taxonomy (NCBI): domain Eukaryota; kingdom Fungi; phylum Basidiomycota; class Agaricomycetes; order Agaricales; family Galerinaceae; genus Galerina; species Galerina sulciceps. The sequence continues at coordinate 906,430 of JAEDXJ010000001.1, forward strand.
AGCATCAAACTAACCCCACTCTCTATTATCCGCGTCGTCTTCACTAACGAATTTGCGCCGCTGGCCTGCTGCCCAGGCTGCGAGCTTCCCGTCTGGTCTTGTGAGCCCGTTGTCCCAGATCCACCCGTCCCGGTGTTCCCTGCGCCAGTTCCCCCAGCGGTGCCAGATGTCCCTCCCGTAATACCGCCAGATGATCCGCCGGCAGCACTTCCTGGCGATCCAGCTGTTCCGCTCCCCGCAGTTGTCGCGCCTGTCCCACTCGGTGGCACCGCAGCGCCTGTAGGAGAAGCCCCGCCTAGTCCAGCATTCGGCGTCGCTGAAGGGAGGCCCGCTTGGTCAGTGAACGAAGGTTGTGCGCCTCCGAAGCCTGCCCCGGTACTTGCTGGACTATCACCGCCAATTCCGGCGCTTGAACCTGCCACTCCTCCAGGCGCCCCACTGGGTACACCACCTGACGAGGGAATGGTAACGCTGAGACCGGCACTAGCACATTTCTGGTTGACGTCTATCCATAGAAATATTGGTCAATTTCTACGGAACTAAAGTGTGGTGAACCTACCCGTCACATCGTCGGCTAGACTTGCAGCATTACCTTCAGCGGCGAGGCAGTTCAAGCAGGTCTGTAGGTCTTTTATGATAGTAGCTGTACAGAGACATGAAGCGGCATTATTGCAAGGCTATTTTGGATGCAGAAACTGAGTGGTTGATTTTTTGAAGTGTGAAATAGATCAACTGACCGTGGCTGCTGTAATGAAGGGGGTGCATGTGTTTGTACACTGTCGTTATACCAAGTGTCAGTAGTTTATAAATTGAAATGTAGCGGTAGGTTCACGTACAGGATCTGCACTCGATGCTTGACGCTTGAGAAATCGTTCATTTCTTGATTGAAGTCGCCCAGCGGCTGGTGATTGTGTCGTCGTTAAGTAGTCAACATATAATTTGCTAACAGACTTACCTCCTACTGCAACATAAATTAATGCAAGGGAGACAACGGTCAGGGAGCGCATTCTGAAAGAGGACTAGGGAAAAAGTAGGGTATGTAATAAGTTTGACCTCGAGGATTGTGCAACCAATTTATGGACCTCCTCTCTATGACTCTCCGTCTGTAGTCTAGACAACTTCGCCGGTCGTGACTCTTGACTGATAATCAGATACTTGAAAGTCAGGCCGATGTCGTACCGTGGCATATGAAAGGAAAATGACACAAGCGTGGACACTGCAATTACAACTATGCCATTCCAGGCTCAGAAGACCGTAGGACATTGGTTCAAGTCTGAATGGTTTCAGGAAATCCTGGAAATGTACCATTGGTCACCCAAAAGTCGAGTCGGCAGGAAACACTGATAAAATAAACGTAGAAAAAAAAGATGGTCACTCACGACACTCGCTTGGTTTATATTTATAGCCACTTATGGACTTCATTCGTTGATGGGAATCAATCGTCCATGACGCAGCGCTTGCTGTCAACAGCTAAATGTCGGGCGTAAATATCGCGGGCGCCGTTTATTCATTGATAACTTGGAGCATGCCGAACTGGAGTAGTGGCATGCAGTGCATCGACGAATGCTCCAGCATGCAGAGGAATCGGTGAAACTTCATGATGTTGTGTCAATTGCGATGCGAAAGCGACATGACATGCCGCTCGTCAACTACGAATGTTCTCGATTATGGGCGCCGTTGCGATTGACCTTGAGTACTGTCGTACCAACCAACAAAGGTAGGGTATTTAGAACTTGTATGAGAACTGAAGTTTAGCAGGTAAAGTGGAGGCAGTTCTCACCGGTCGGAGAACCACATTTTTTAGCCTTGAGTAACGAACCTCTGGTTTTTCGCATGTTCAAGCTACAAACAAGATGAGTGCAGAGTAAGTAGAGGTGACATTGAACTTGAAGCGAATAACCTGCTCGGCGGGTTACATAACCGCCTCCATTCAACATTTGATCCGAAGTTCCTCCGGCTCGGAACTCAACACCTTCATTGGTCCTTCCATCGACAAAATATAAGTCTTGGGAGTATTATGTCTTTCTACGAACTCCAATGGAAGTTTAAACGTTTACTAGTTTACTCGCTGCCCTACAAATTCCTTGCAGCTTCTGCCAATAATCCACGAACTCAGGTGAGTTCATAATCCAATTCAGACTGATTACTTGTTTATACTGAAAGTGTCATCAAACGTGCACGGATAGCATGAAGATTATTCTATCAAAGCGCTAACACACTTCCCAAAATCATTGCCAATGCCATAACGCCTCCATACGTTGCCAGAACCCCCCGCGAAGCTGCACTCGTCAAGCCAGGAATTCCATTCGAGCCAGCGCTGACTGTCGATTGTGGTCCAACCACCACCTGTGACACTGACGGGGCATTGACAAAGGTCGTCCCTGGTGGTAGTGTCGTTGTCGGCGGCACCACGGCTGGAGTGGTCGGCGTATTAGCTGGGGCCGTACGAGTAATTGTTACTGGAGGAGGCGTCACTACTACTGGCGTCGTTGCAGGAGGCGGAACAGGTGTTGTTACAGGTGGCCGTGGGGTGGTTACTGGAGGTTGAGGAGTGGCCGTATGGACAGTGACTGGGGCCAAACCAAATCCTGCGCACGTACTCTGGAACGCTGGTAAAAAAAACTGTTATATCTTGGAAAAAATGGCTGTATTGACGACCACGTACTGTCCACGAGCTGCTGTGCAGTCGCCACGACGTCAGACGAAGGATTTCCACTGGTCGCGCAATCGACGCAGCTCTGCAAACCTGATGCGACCGAGGGAACGCAAAGACAGCCTTTGGTGGTGCATGCCTGTATGAATACGCAGGTGAGTGACGTTAAAATTATGAAGAAAATTTTTCGGGCTCACATCTAATGCATTGCTGAACGAGGCACAGGCCGAATCGCACTGGATGAGGCCGGAAGACTGCGTCAAGAAAATTCATAAACAGAAACCATGCAGAACGCACGCTACTCTGCCGAGGGACCAGAATATGAGCGAAAGGACTCCGAGGAACAAGTGCGTTCACTGGACAACGCGTAAGTCAGTGCGCCGAAAGCGAGAGAAAGGAACGTGAAAGCTTGCCTTGAGAAGCGAACACAATTGAGGCGAGCAGTAATGTCGTGCACTGGTTCTTGTACATCGTGACAATGAGTTCCGATCGAAGGGGGCTCGACTCGAGCCTCGAAGTGCCTTGGCTTCTTTTATACAGAAAACAAGGTCGAGGAAGGGTCGCCGTCGATTCATTGAAAGTTTGGCTGTTTGTTCAAGGGTCGCTGTATGTATCGGTCTTGGCAGCACAATCTGTTCCTGGGAGCAATTTCATTGCCTGTCCGCCGAAATTACGAAGTGCTCTGGACTTCACGTTCCAGAACGCTGATATACAGATGCTCAAGTCGAAAGACACCCAGCACAATTGCCCAGCAGAAGATGAATGGAATGGTGAACAGCTGAACGGTGCCTTGCGGCGTCTGCCAGTGCAGATGGATGGCATGCTCCAACTCGACCTGATCAAGTGAGTGCTTTGGAGCCGATTTACGATAATTTTATAAGAGCTGTCACCGTACAGTAATCACTGCAGCAGCTGACACTCTTCCGTTTGTCCTTTATCGAGTCCAGAGCGGCCGGATGCCATTTTGCCGCGGGCGCTTAAATGAGTTTGGGCCAATTTTGAGTGATCCGGGAATTTCGGAATGCGATATCGAACGAAAATGCTTCCGTCCATCGGCACCTCTGTGCCTGCTTGGCAGGGCTCAACATGTCCGAACCACAGCGACTCTAAAATACCACCCCCGTCTTGACATTTTATCCAATTGTCCAGCGAGTCTTTCTCTGCCTCAATTCTCAACGACCCATTATGACTTGGTGCTCTTCGTCTGTTCTGCAAAGATGCTTTATGACTTTTTCAACGCTGATCATGGCTTTTATGGCTATCTCAACCTCAATATCACTGGGAGTCAACGGTGCGACTTAAATGACCTCTCAAGAATTCTTCATTTATTTCCTCTAGCTTCCCTCGTTCAACGAGCGCCATACACACCAGTTTACCAGAACCTTCAAGCTAGGAATCTGTCAACCTTCTTCAACTCGATTCCACCACAAGTGAGATAGGATCCGATAACCCCGGTCATTTTGCTCGATTGAGGGAGTTTTGCTAACAACGGACACTCTGTATCAGTGCCAAGTTCAATGTGACATAGTCGTAGGAGCCGCACATGTGAGTTCGTGTTTTTTTTTGTTCTTCCTGCATCCTGACTGAGTGCCCGCTTGCTGGTAGACTTGTCAATACCTAGCGTGCGTATGTACGACCGATCACGCATATCAACTCCAAACATGCGTGAATTGCGTGGTGGCCTTAACCCCATACGTCGATGGGATCGTTGACCAATACCAAACTATTCTGGACGGTGAGTTTCTACCCTCAAACATCTTATCTTATCACCGCGTCTAATGGGCTCTTTCCGATTCAGAATGGGTGAACAGCTATTGCGCGGAATTTCCGACTCCCCCTCTGCACGTTACACGTCCTGGAGCCCAGACATCTTCCACCCCGACTCCAACGCCAGCCCCGAACTCGTCCTCGAAATTGTCGCTCACCTCAGTGTTTGCAATATCCCTGTGTTCCTTACTCCTCCCGCTATCATTGCTCGCTCTGTAAAAGATAATATAATGAATTATTCTTGGTGTTATAAATTAGATAAATCTAGCTGATATAAGCATAAGCGCAGGAAGTATCATTTGTAGTCTCTTGGACACGCTTCTAATGTCCGCCTTTGAAGCCGATGAAGTGGATTTTTTGTTGGCGACGATCATGCATTTCTGTTTTCCATAGTGATCTTCTATGACGGCTGGCGAGGTGGAGGTAGCTGTACTAGACGTGGTAGCGGAAATTGGAGTTGAAGAGGTCGAAATCGTGGCTGTTGATGTGGTGTTCGTAGATGATGACGACGGTGCAGAGGTGGGAGCAGCATCAGAAGGTGTGGATGTCGGAGGCGGAGAAGTTGACGATGATACGATGGGAGCTAGGTTTAGAGTAATGTTCAGCATAGGAGTGCAGGTATCCTCAAATTCTATTCCAGATCCCTGAATGAGCAAGGTTCAAGAAAAAGCTAATTTGTGACACACCTGACAGTGTCCCTTGGGCTGCATTGTAAATATCCTGATCTGGCGACATGCCATAGAGGCAATTCATGCAACTTTCGAGCGCTCGCCCGCCGTCTTCCGTACAGAGGCATGTTCCATAGTCGCAAGTCTGATGACCCAGTTAAGCTGACCCCGCCGAATGACAAGGACAAGTAACTCACATCGAGGCTTGTCGCGATAACTTGACAGGCTTGAGTACACTATTGAACGAAAACTCGCTCAATGAGTTCTTCCAAAATCAGAAAGTAGATTCTTACTGAAGGCGGGACGCCATCCAGAACGCCGGCTCGAGGAAAGAGGCTCGCAGCGGAATAGTGCCTAGAAGACAAAGACAGTGCCAGCAGAAGTACCAGTAGAACGCTTGCAGGACGTGGGCAGACAGCGGCCGACGTTATCATCATCATCAGGGAATGGTCATGGAGGCAAGAATGAAAGGTGCTTGGAATAGCAGCGGCTGAAATGAACCAATCGAAAACGCTCTTACCACATGTTGAACGAGGCAAGAAACGTTGCACGATCAAAAATGATCGCATTCCAAATCGGTCAAAAACCTAAATGGAAGACTCCGTGACACGGACTGGTTGAAGTCAAAAGCTAGGAAAGTAGATCTTTAGACTCACCAAGTCAAAGAAAAGATTCAGTGTATAATTCAAATCAGCTACCTAATATCACAGCAAACCGTTGGTGCTACTAAAATATCAAACCGCAGGTAGACGTTAGCCAGACTCACTTTCATGGGGTAAATGTGATTTGAAGGACACAATTGTGTAGTACCGCATTCTTTGTTCACTAATGAGGTGCGGTCAATCAAGAGTCGGTGGGTATCGCAGGTGCCGTCGATAGACTGGAAATCGAGGACCAAATCGTAGAGCGAAGCCGTTGGAGTAGTAGTAGTAAATCGATTGGCAAGTTGCAGACTAAACAGCATCGACAAGCAGGATGTCTGATACCGTAAAAAAAGCCTTCCAGTCCAAGGCAACATTTGCTTCATTTCTCTGGCAACAAGATAATTGGCCAACGGAGGAAATTCTTGGCAAAATTTGGTGCAAGGAGGCAAGAATTACGGACCAGGAGGCGACGCGCGTAACCGGCCTTGACCCAGAGTGAACTTTGCGGAGGCGGCTTGTGGATGAATAATCGGAGCACTGTCGTTCCAGACTTCGACGAGGTAAGCAGATTCAAGTCAAGTGCCAAAGCACCAAGATTTTAAATCCTCTCCCAGAGGAAATGAAGAGAAAGGCATCAAGGTAAGAAGTAGGCGTTTTTTGTTGCAAAAAAAAACAGAATTCACGTTCAGGCCATTCCCCTATTTTTGTACGTGAAGTTGAAGGTCGAAGTTGAGTGGCGGTTTTAGATCAAGTCGCGGTTCCGGATGTCCCCTCGGGGTCTATGCATGACGTTTATGGTCGGCATCTGAAAATTTCGGACTCGGTCTAAAGAACCCTGTTTGCCTGTGGGCGTTGACTTGCCACCGTGTCCAAGCTATCGATTCGATTTTTACTCTTTTCTAGTCCTCCACCAGAGCATCGATGTCAAACACCATGAAGGACTCGGAAATTAACCGACATCTGGGATTTTCAGAAGTCTCGAGCTACTTTGAACCAAACAGAACCACTCAGGTGGCAGCCTAACTTGCATCATAGTAAGTGTACTGTAAGTCATTTCGACTTGCTATATTTTTACTAATACTCAAGTACTCATAGCTAACTCCTTTTATAAAAGTATAGAGTCGCTTATGAATTGAGAAGCGTTTGGACGACATCACGACGATCGCAATCAACTGACCACTATCACTTCGACCGAAGCTTCGAGGTATAAAGATGACGGGAAATCACCAGGAGACCCCCATCGAACTGTTCAGTTCTCATACCAAACTCCCTCATACTTTGAAGCACGAGTGTTCAACAGGAAATGTCGGCCCCAGTCGCGAAACGAGTCTTGGTTGTTGCTGGTTCGTCAGGTGCTGTACCTCTGAAGGACGAGGAGACTTACATTTTACGCCACGTAAACAGGACTAGGAAACGGATCAGGAACTGGCGCTGCCACTGCGTGAGTGCAAATACCTTTTGCGATGCTTACTTACAATTATTTACTATCCACATATTAGACGACTGTTCGCTAAGAAAGGATACAGCGTCGCTCTCATCGCCCGAGGCGCTGATGCCGCGAATAAAATTGCCGAGGAAATCAATACAGCAGGAGGACATGTGCGTTTTCCGTTTCCAACACCTAATAGATGCTGAAACCCCACACCAGGCTGCCCCTTTCCCCATCTCTTCCTACTCGAATGAAGACATAACCTCAGCATGGGCAGCCATCCACGCTAAATTCCCCAAACCCGAATACGTAATCCGCGTTGCACTTTTCAACGCTGCATACGGCGTATGGAAGCCCTTCCTCGACATAAAACCTGAAGAAATTCAGGAGTCCCTCCAAACGAACGTCGCAGCTGCGTTCTCATTCGCTCATGGCGCGATAAAGGCTTTCACGGAGAATGATATCGAGGAGCCTAATGGGAAGAGAGGCACCCTGCTTTTCACGGGTGCCACTTCCAGCATCAGAGGCAATTTTGTGACGAGTGCGTTTGCTGCTGGTAAGTTCGGTGCCAGGGCTCTTTCGCAGAGTCTCGCAAAGGAGTTTGGAAAGCAGAACATTCATGTCACCCATGTGAGTCTTTTCTCTCCTGACCGACGTTAAAGTTCAAGAGCTGAATGTCGGCTTCACATAGGCAATCATCGACGGGGGTATGTCACCTTGCTTATTTTTGCCAGTGTATTCTAAACGTGGTTCTTAGGCATTTTAATGGACCGTCAACGAGAGAGGCAAAGTGCCGAATGGATCGCTAATGAAAATGTCCGCCTTAGTCCTGATAGTATTGCTGCAGTAAGTCACCTTTTGCCTTCCGTCCTATAGATTATATCATTAACTGGCTGTTTTTCAGTCGTACCTCTATCTTGTCAATCAGGATAGGTCTTCGTGGACCTGGGAGCTCGATCGTAAGTGTCTTGAGGAATTTTGATTTATCACGTTCTCATTCGTCGCACAAATAAATTAGTTCGTCCAGCCCATGAAAATTGGTGAAGAGCTTCGTGGTTGATTTAACAACGTAATTCACTTTTGAGGCCTGTTAAATTGCTGTATCGACATTCAAGGGTGTTGTTTAGCCGTTTCCTTGATCTGAAATTCTATGCTGTCATTCAACTTTGCCGCGAACGGGAATACTTGCCAACTTAAGCTTCGATCCTTACGTATCATTCCGTCGACTCAAAACAGACTTTTCCAGTTCACAAGATATTTCGTGACTGGAGGTCGTGAAGTTAATGTTTTTGGTGGTTAACGTCTGACTTTTGCAGACGCGTTTCCAGCATACAGAGGGGTTCAGGTCATTCCCTATTTTCGCACTTGAGGTTGAAGGTTAAAGTGAAATGTTGGTCCAGTCGCGAATACTTATCCCCAAGAAAATTGACTCGGAGTTTAAACGACGATGGTCGGCGTCTGAACTTTTTAGACCGAGCCAAAATAATCGTTTGCCTGAGGGTTGTCTTGCCACAACCATCGTCCGACAACTGATGTCCAAGCTATCGTCAGTGCGATTTCTACTCTCTTACATCCTCCATCAGAGTTTATCGGTATCAAAGACCATGGGAAGTTGACAACTCGGATTTTCAGACGTCTGTTGGAATTTTGGCTACTTGAACCCTACTTCGAACGGGACAGAAAGACTGGCTTGCGTCATGGTAAGTCCATCCGTCTTGCTAAATTTTTTTTACTAATCCTCACAACCAACTTCTTATTAAAGCAGAAAGGCTTATGAATCCAGAAGCGTTGAACGACATCACGCAAAAAGCAACCACGATCGCGATCAAATGACCACACTTGTCTTACAAATGCCATCGCCTCGACCGAGGCTTCGAGGTATAAAGATAACAGGAAATTACCAGGAGACGCCAATCGAACTATTCAGTTCCCACACATAAGACTCTCATACTTTGAAGTACCAGTGTTCAGCAAGAAATGTCGGCCCCAGTAGCAAAACGAGTCTTGGTTGTTGCTGGTTCGTATGTTCCTACACTTTTCAAAGACCATGAATCTCATATTCTCCACCTGTGCGAACAGGACTAGGAAATGGATCAGGAACTGGCGCTTCCACTGCGTGAGTGCAATAGGATTACCTGACACGCTTTCCTGCAACTTACTACCAACATATTTAGACGACTGTTCGCTAAGAAGGGGTACAGCGTCGCCCTCATCGCCCGAGGCACTGACACCGTGAATAAACTTGTCGAGGAAATCAACACCTCAGGAGGACATGTGCGTTACCCGCAGTCTTATCCATTTTCGATATATATACTGAAATCCAACACCAGGCTGCCCCATTCCCCATCGCTTCGTACTCAAATGACGAGATCACCTCAGCATGGACAGCCATTCACGCCAAATTTCCCAAACCCGAATACGTGATCCGCGTCGCACTCTTTAACACTGCATACGGCGTATGGAAGCCCTTCCTCGACATAAAGCCCGAAGAGATCCAGGAATCTCTCCAAACGAACGTCGCTGCTGCGTTCTCCTTCTCTCATGGCGCGATAAAGGCTTTCAAAGAAAACGACATTGAGGAGCCTAATGGGAAGAAGGGTGCCCTCCTTTTCACAGGTGCGACTGCCAGCATCAGAGGCAATCTTACCACGAGCGCGTTTGCTGCTGGTAAGTTCGGTGTCAGGGCCCTTTCGCAAAGTCTCGCAAAGGAGTTTGGAAAGCAGAACATTCACGTGTCGCATGTGAGTTTTCTTCCATCTGACCCACTTGAACCTCAAGAGCTGAATGTCGGCTTCACCAAGGCAATCATTGACGGAGGTATGTGAACTTGGCTATTTTTGCTAATGTATTCTAACCACGGCTCGTAGGCATTTTGATGGACCGTCAGCGAGAAAGGCAAAGTGCCGAATGGATCGCTAACGAGGATGTTCGTCTTAATCCTGACAGCATCGCTGCGGTGGGTAACCTTTCACTCTCCGTTCAATGGATTACTAACTGGTTGTTCCTCAGTCCTACCTCTACCTCGTCAACCAAGATAGGTCTTCGTGGACCTGGGAGCTGGATCGTAAGTGCCTTGAGACTTATTGATTGACAAGATTCTAATTCATCTTGAAAATAAATTAGTTCGTCCAGCGCACGAAAAGTGGTAGAAAGCTTCGTCGTCGATTGAACCATGTATTTCACTATTGAAGTCTGTCAAATTGTTGTATAATTTTTGTTCCAACATCCGTCAACCTTAAGCACCGTTCAATGGCCATCGCTCTAATCTGAGTTTCCATGCTGTCGTTCAAGTTAACCGCAAACGGGAATACTTGCCAACTTTGGCTTCACCTTCTATCTTCAAGACCGACTTCTCCAGTTCACAAGACATAACTGGAGGCTATGAACTTTTCCATCCAACGAAGTATCCAACCAACGTAATATATTTTCAAGACAGGATGGGTAGGGTCACAGAATTCCGTCATGCGTTTGAAGTTTATGCACATTTCGAAGTTTTTGAGGTCAAGCACATTTGACTTTTGCAGACGGGTTTCGGGCTTCGAAGTCCGGGCTGTAGCCTCGTCAGTAAGCTCACATTCCATTTACCAATCCCTGACTAATGCAGTTCAAACAATTTCAGAATCGCTTATAAATCCAGAGAGAGAAGAACTATCACCTAAACTTTAACGAAAGTTACGCAAGACAAGGCCACGATCACGAATAGATGACATTCTTCCTCTTATAAATATCTCTGACTTAGCCGAGGCTTCGAACTATAAAGCGCCAGGAACCGTCGTTCAAGTTCCCCACAATTCCTCCGTTATCTCAAACCTCGAAGTGCACAGTTCCACATGACGTCCACAGCCCCAAAACGAGTCTTGGTTGTTGCAGGTCTGTAAACACTCCCCTGAAGTTATGACACAAAACTCACTCTTTTATATGTCAACAGGGATAGGAAATGGATCAGGAACAGGTGGATCGACTGCGTGAGTGAACGACGGCTACCCAGCCGGCTGCGAGCCTTGCTTACGCTTAACGCCTCTGCCATAGCCGACTTTTTGCAAAGAACGGATATAGCGTCGCTCTCATCGCAAGAGGCGCAGACAGTGTGAATAAACTCGCTGAAGAAATAAACGCTTCAGGAGGGCATGTGCGTTACTCTCCATCCCAATAGCCACCTTTCCTAATCAACTATTGTGACTCGATTTCAGGCTGCTTCGTTTTCTATCCCTTCCTATTCGCACGACGACATCACCTCAGCATGGACAGCCATCCATGCCAAATTCCCCAAACCCGAGTTCACGATTCGTGTCGCACTCTTCAACGTAGCACACAACGTGCGGAAGTCCTTCCTCGATATAACGCCTCAAGAAGTTCAGGAAACCCTCCAAACAAACGTTGCCGCTGCATTTTCGTTCTCACATGGCGCAATCAAGGCCTTTAAGGAGAACGATATCGAGCAATCCAATGGGAAAAGAGGTACTTTACTCTTCACTGGTGCTACCGCGAGTATAAGAGGCAATGTCACTACGAGCGCGTTTGCTGCTGGCAAGTTTGGTGTCAGGGCTCTTTCGCAGAGCCTCGCGAAGGAATTTGGAAAGCAGAACATTCACGTCACGCATGTGAGTTTCCTGTTGTGTTTGAACCTTGGGTTTGGTGACCGATGCTCATTGTCATTGTTCCAGGTTATCATCGACGGAGGTTAGCAGACTTCAACTTTGTTTCTAGAACCATGTCTTGAGCGCGTTTTCTAGGCATTCTTGTCGATCGTCAGCGAGAAAGGCAATCCGCAGAATGGGCCGCCAATGAGAACGTCCGCCTTAATCCTGATAGCATTGCCACGGTAAGTTGCCTTCTGATGTTTACCCCATCATATTGCTAACACGTAGGCATTTCTGTAGTCCTACCTCTATCTGGTCAACCAGGACCGGTCTGCGTGGACCTGGGAATTTGACCGTAAGTTTACTTTGATCTATTCACTTTGGGGATTTTCATGTAAATCGTTCTATAAACTAGTTCGCCCAGCCCATGAAAAGTGGTAGAAGCTCTAAAAAATGGCTAAACTATGTAGCTCGAGGTGCAGGTGTTCGAGTTGTTGTATTCCTATTTGAGTGTAAAACCAGGACTGAATTATACATTTGATGTCTCCAGTGAGCTTTTTCTGTAGAATTAAAAATAAGCCCGAAGCTGGTATGTTTTGATGACGTCACCTAGCTTACATTTCGGTTTCGGCAATGTTCATAAACCTGACAGAGACAAACATGACTTGACCTAACTCTCATCTCGGACATCTCTCGAACGAACCTAAAGTAAATGGCCTCTCAAGCTGCGAAACGAGTTTTGGTTGTTGCAGGTGACTCTCGAAATTGCTTTTGACCAGGAGATACCTCAGTCTAACAGATTTTTAGGTGTAGGAAATGGGACTGGGACTGGTGCGGCTACCGCGTGAGCTAGCTGAAGGTCACTCTTTGTTTCCGGGAGTCTGAAAGATGGTGAAATTTTAGGCGTCATTTCGCAAAGAATGGATACAGTGTTGCCCTCATTGGCCGAGAACGGCCAGGCTCCAATTCAGTCAACAATCTTGCTGAAGAGATCAATCAGGGAGGAGGCCAAGTACGTCTTGGCGAACCAACATCATGTCTTCCACGTTCCTTACACTGTACTAACCTTCATTCTCTAGGCAGCATCGTTCGCTATCCCCTCGTATTCACATGAAGATATTACATCTGCCTGGTCATCTATCCAGACACACTTCCCCAAACCCGATTACGCCATCCGTGCAGCCGTTTTCAACGTGGGTCACGGCGTATGGAAACCTTTCCTCGACATCACACCCCAAGAGGTTCAAGACTGCCTGCAAACGAGCGTCGCAGCAGCCTTTTCTTTCTCACGTGGCGCGATTCTGGCGTTCAAGGAGAATCAAATCGAGGAGCCGACGGGGAAGCGGGGCACTCTCATTTTTACTGGGGCCACTGCCGGTATCCGAGGGAATGTGGTGACCAGCGCGTTTGCGGCTGGTAAGTTTGGGATGAGGGCGCTGTCGCAGAGCCTTGCGAAGGAGTTTGGGAAGCAAAACATACATGTCGCCCATGTCAGTTTTCTGACTCTCATTCTCCGTCACACTGGGGACTGATGCATCACTAACAGTCTATTATCGATGGAGGTTTGGATTTACCATTCTCTATTGTCAACGGTGATATTGAATGACTTTGATCTCAGTGATTCAAGTTAACCCGAACGCCGACAAAGAAGCAGCCAAGGACTCTGGTCTCCGACCGGAAAGCATAGCTTCAGTGCGTGATAAACTATTTCTTGTTGTTCTTCAAAGTTTTCTGACTTTAAGTTACATCCCTCCAGTCCTACTTGTATCTCGTAAACCAAGACCGATCAGCTTGGACTTGGGAGCTCGACTGTAGGCTTACTAGAAGTGGTTTACACGACAAATTTTTCGAGAAAAGAACTTTGACGGCTCGAAGGTAGCGCTGTTGTCCGTGGGGGACTATAAATCCCGAAGTTGACGCGTCGCGACGCGTCCAAATTATCACGTGATTTAAATCAAGTTTCGCGCGACGACGCCACTGTTCAGACTCTAATTCTTTCCTCCTTCCCCGTGCATTCAGCACTGATAATGTCTGATAAGTGAGTCTTCGTTTCGGGTCATTTGTCGTCAAAAACTCAACTTTACTTACGCTGTAGACAAACGTCCTCCGACAAAAGTACTAAAGCTCCAACAGTACCAAAACGCGTTCGAGACCACGATACTGGTCCGGATTCTACGCTCAACAGGGATTTACCACTTGTAATCTCTGATATGTGAGTCTCTTTGTCTTGAGAAATTTGTGATGTCTGGCTCAATTATTCTTGGTGTAGACAAAAGCCCTCCAATAAACATGCTGTCAAGGGAGCTAAAGCTCCAAAAATACCAACACCATCAAAACACGTTCGATGTTTAAATCCCAAGACTGGCAGAATGTCGAAACTGAAAGTCTGCGGCTTTGCGTTTAGCCAAGAAGACATCGATGCATGGGCTCTGGAGAACAACGTACTACAAAACGAGCATCCATTCAATCGGCGGTTCTTCGCGTTTGAGAAGATCGTGAGGAAATTGCCAGACTCCATGCGTTGGGCGATCGTCAAACCGCACGAGGAGCCAGGTGGCCTGAGATGCATCGTTGTAGGGAGCAACGAATCGCGGCAAGACTTGATAAATGCCTACACCCCCGGCCGTGTAACCCTCGTTCATAATGCTGTTGGGAAGGACCTTGGCCAGCCAAAATGGTACTACCTTCGGGAGGATATTCATGACCTGTGAATCTTACGATCAATCCTACTTGTATCTCGTGAACCAAGATCGATCGGCATGGACTTGGGAACTCGATTGTGGGCTTTTCTATTGAACATTATCACTGGTGCCTAACAAACCGCCTCAACGCTCAGTACGTTCTGCTCACGAAAAATGGTAACCCAACATGCATGGCTGTGTTGTGTGTCGGATGCATGGCTGTGTTGTGTGTCGGGCATTAAGTATTGACTTGAATAAAAAACTGTAATTATAGATCGCTGTCTTCGTTACGCTACAATTGTGTGATTTGACATTTTCAAGTTGTTAATAATTCATAAATCTCTCTTTCAATAAATTCAGCAGGCGTGTACAGCCCCTGGTGCGTCCACTTGAGTTGTCGACTAGAGTAATAACTCTCAATTCCCTCAGGCATACCAGAGAAATAACGATTAAAAATGTTAGTCCTGAAAATAACGTAAGCGATGAACTGCAGGTTGAGAAAATGAACTCACGCCGTAGAAGTCATCGTCCTCATCTTCGCCACCATCCCCATTGTCGCCTCCGTCTTCTTCGTCATCGTCACCATCAGCTGGGGGTGGCCCAACTACATCTTCGTACCGAATCAGATTTCTCAAGAACCTGTCGATAAGGTACAGCCTCTGATTGGCGGCTGGGGTTCCAAGACGAAGGTAGCCAGACCATCCGGGTCTGGTAGTAGGAGGCCAGGCTTCAGTAATGTAGTCGACTTCTCGCTCAAACTCGGGACCCTCCACGTCCAAAAACCGCTCGATAGGCATCGATCTGGGGGCGTTATTGTTTCCTTCATCGCCGCTATCTTCATCGCTGTCGTCTTCATCGTCTTCATTGCCGTCGCCTTCATCACCATCGCCTTCATTGCCGTCGCCTTCGTCGCCATCGCCTTCATTGTGATCGCCTTCATTGCCGTCATCTTCATCGTCTTCGTCGTGGTCTTCGGCATCAAGGTTCCTGTTACCGCTATCTTCCTGGCCGCCTTCAATGTCAGAGGAACCATCCACGCCTTCCCCCGTAAAGCCGGATTCGTTGTCATCATCGTCTGAATTGTCACTGACGAGAAAGCTCAAGTCCCCTGCTTGACCAGCCTTATCATCATGTGGCCCCTTGGGTTCTTCTTTTTTTTCTTCCCTGTCGGCTTTTGTCTTAGGTTGGGGCCACTTGAACTCAAAGTATTTCCTGTACCACCCCTTAGGAAGGTAGTCGGGCAAAGCATAGTCGGCTCTACGCGCCAGCTTCCATCGGAACCATTCACCAGCGATGGCGATTAAGATGAGTTCGTCATGTTTTGTGTGAACCTGGGAAGCGAAAAACACCGCTGCTTGACCTTCGACGTCTCGAATGGCCAAAGTAACATAACCCTCGAGCTCCTCGAGAAGCGTATCGGGGTCACTGATATCACGTGGAAGAGGCCGCTTTAATTCTGCAGTCCCAAGGATAAAGGACATCAAGATTTTGAGCGCATTCCACGGAGGTGGCGAACTAAGAGTCTCTGGTGCATGCCAGTCAGGTTGACGTGGGTTCCTTCGGCCTCGTCCTTTTCCTTTCTTGCGCATCTCCCAAACACTTGAAGAAAAGGCGAAGTCTGGTAAAACCTCGTCTGCCTTTCCTCTAGGCACTGATTCAGTGCGCGTAGACGTGTCTGCATTGATAGAATCCCAGGCGTCGCGACGACGGTATAGCATGAGTTGTGGAATAAGGCCTAATCCAAGTTCGTCTTCTACCAAGGATGAAAAAAGATCTTTCCAGACGCCGTAAAAATGTGTCTCGAGTCGTCGAGGGTTGAACATTCTGCTGTAGGCCACAGCCAAGGCAATGGCTCGACGAAGTTTGCGAAAGGGATTGAACCTGTCACCAGGAGGGAGGTAATCACGGAAAGCGACATTTGACGACATTGAAAGAGAGAAATTACTGGCCAGAGAGGGCTATTCATCGACTTAACATATAAATATTCAATCTAGAAACGATTGGGTGGCCGTTCGAGATTTCGAGGCACCAAACAATGACCGCTTTTTTGTCCATTGTTTCGAACAATTGAACAAGCTTTTCTGAGCAGTCGCTGCGGTGGCTCTATACTAGATACCGAGGATATCGCGTCTGAGCCACATGGTAACAGGTCTCTCTTTAGAGATGTCACTTGCTACCTCCTAACAAAAAATGTAGACAATGGATTGAGACAATGGTTGAGTGAATAGGGCCAAAGATCGCAAGGGAGGAATTACTTAGAAAGCATCATCGCGTGAATGTTGAGTTCAGAATAACCCGGAGGCATTGAGGAACGTCAAGTCACATGACCAGATGGTTCAAAAGCCGTGAGTTCACAGTGCAACCTCAAGCCCCCTTCAACTCACTCCTCCAGCGTCGAACGCGCAATTCGCCACTCATAATGTCTAATACGTGAGTCGTTGTTTTGGGACACTTGTTTTCAACCGCTCAACTTTCCTTATGCTGTAGACAAAGGTCCTCCGGCAAGCCTATCGTCAAAGCTCCAACAGCACCGAAACATGTTCGACGACTAAATCCCAAGACCGGCAGAATACCGAAATTGAAAGTCTATGGCTTTGCATTTACTCGGCAAGAGATAGACGCGTTGGCTGATGAGAACAACGTGCTACCAAACGACAATCCACTCAATCGGCGGTTCCTTGTCTTTGAGATGATCGTGAGGAAATTGCCAGACTCCATGCGTTGGGCTTTCGTCAAACCACACGACAGAGAAGGTGCCTTGAAATGCATCGTTGTAGGGAGTAACGAATCGCCCCAGGACTTGATCAACGCCTACACTCCCAGCCGTGTAACTCTAGTTCACAACGCCCTGGGGAAGGACGTTTTCCAGCCGAAATGGTATTACCTTCGGGAGGATATACACGATGTGTGACTCGTTCCATATCACTTGCACTATTTTTATTCATGAATATATATATCACGTTCGTCGAAGATAGCCGCCCTTTACTGTTTGGATTAGATTCAACAAAGCTATGGAATTTGTATAGGATAAAAACTTGTATTTAGGATTCAAATGGCGCATGTCAACGAAATGAGGGCGATAGGGCATCTACAGCCCAAAATGAACATACGGTAACCATAATAGAAATGAATTCTCTGAATCTTTCAGATCTTTGCGAATGCCCTTTATAGCATGATGTAGGGCGTACGCGGCCCCATCATTGGTGATCCCTGCCCGGACTCGCCCATCGAGTGCTCCTCTAGTCAGAAGAAGATTGTAGAAATTCTCCGCCACCTTCGGCGCATACCAGTCTTTGATAGACCACATCGTCGCAACTACCCCCTGATACCCGGCTGCCAGCATTCCAGCCGCCAGATGTACGGCCTCTTCGGACAGCACCCTACTTCCAGCACTTGTCTGACACGCCGACAAAAAGGCAAAATCGGCATTTGGTAAATTCTTTTGAAGCAGTTCGGAATTTTTTAACTGGCCGTCGTGCAGAAGGAAACCACTATGAAGAGGCTCCATCCGGTCTTGAATACCATGGCATGCAAAATGAACGCTGCTATGCCACTCAATTTCTGATGCCACTTGCTTCAATGTCGCCGTGCTCTCCTCCAAACACTGAAATTCGAGGCTGTTCCGGCGTAGTATCTCTTGTATGATTTTAACCTCTTCCGCCGCACCAGGAATTGGTGGTAAATTTGGGGCATTTGCCTGGCTTATCATCAGAAGGTCCTGCGTGGCCTTAACACTGGATTTCCGAGCTCTTTTTACTTTCTCTCTAAGGGTGGTCACGGTGGGAGTGTAGGATGAAATAACGAAGTCCGATGCACATTCCTGGCCTGGTTCTAAATAATTCCCTGCTGCGTGAATAGGTAGGAATGCTAGTGGACCGGTAGTACACCACCAAATGCGCTGTGGATCCTTAGATCCAGCCAACTAAAGCAAACGATTAATGGAAAGACCGTCACATAAAAATGAAATAAGCCTAACTGTAATCCCAAGGCCGTTGATAATAGGTTTAACCACATGGAGCCAAAGGTCCTTGAGAATCCCTTTGATAATGGAGCTACTGGGGACGCCTGTCACAGACTGTCTTATGGGCATTCGAATGCCCCGAGACGAAAGAAGTTCATGCAGCTGAGTCCAGAGTTCAACGGCCCGTTCGTACGTGAAAGTTTCAAGTGGAATGTGTAGAGGAACATTTCTTCCCGGTATCAGGGCTAATGCGTCGCATCGGTCTTGGTGCACATTGATAAGGACTACACTTCCAGATGGGGGTAAGTGTTCGAGGAGGTGTGCAGCTTCAGGCGGGCGAAGGAAATCTTTGAATTGAGGAATGCTGCGAATCTGCTCCAGAAGTTGCTCCATCTCGAGAGCGAGCTTGGCATGGATTTCTGCTTCTTGTTGCAGGGACACTTTATGTTCCATACTCGCTTCAACCCCAGAGATTTTTGCCTCCCGAGCTCCATGGCGCTCCAGGGCCATTGAAACCCAAGTAAAACGTTTTGCTAGGGCTTCATCATAGGTGTGCAGATCGTCCACTGAGGTACGAAGGCTGATTATTTGATTCCAAACAAGACAGCGACCCTGTTCGAGCCACTCCAAAGCTAGTCCGGGGTTTCCGGCGCCAAATGCAGCAGCAGCAGAAGAGGCAGATATGTCGGAAATATAGACAAGATTGTTGTGTCGGTTCTCAACAGTTTGCCCTAGTCCAGCAACTTTGGAGACAAGATCGATGACTGTACGGTGTGCCTCTAATAATTGGGATGGATCAGATTTTTGGGCCAATTCAGCCCATGCTTTGGCGGCATCAAGGCGTATCGATGGTGAGCCTGGCGTATAGGTAGCACTGCGACGATAATTGAAAATAGACGCTTGAATATCAGTAAGTTCACCTGTCCTCTCAAAGCGACGCCTGAAAGAAAGCCCGAGACTCCTAAGCCACATGGACATGTCGGCGTGCCCATCCGGTGTAAGATCAATCGCTTTCTGGTGGTATGACACAGCTTCCTCTATGTCGCTGAGCTGACCTTCAGCTTCAAAGCGACATAGAAAGGAATTTCCAAGGTTGTTGAAGAATTGGGGCCTAGGAGCTATCCCAGCCAGGACGAGCGATTGTTGTTGGCATACTATAGCACTAGAGATATCAGTACGATCCCCAGTGCGCTCAAAGCGTCGCAAAAGTAAACACCCCAGATTATTGATCCTCCCTGGTTTCGATGCGTGTTCGTCTGGGGTAAGAGAAACTGCCCTGAATTGTAATGATACTGCTTGAGAAATGTCAGCAAGATCTCCAATATGGTCCGAGTCAAAACGTAACAGCAGTAATTGGCCAATATTGTTCAGGAGCATGGGAACGTTTAGACCCCCGTCACAAAGGTCAATAGCTTGCTGGTAGCATAAAACTGCCTCGTTGAGATCGGCGGCATCTCCTGTCCTTTCAAAACGATGGAGAAAAGATAATCCGAGGTTATTTAGCATTGCAGGCTTGAATACGTCCTTGCGGCTGAGATGAACTGCTTTCTGGAGACATGTAATCGCTTGAGAAATATCGACGAGATCACCTGTGTATCCAAACCGATCCATGAATGAAGTGCCCAGGTTGTTGAGCCGCATAGGCATGCTTGAATGTTCTGAAGAAGATTCTTGAACTGCTTTACCTAGCCACGATATTGCTTCAGAAATATCATCGGCATCTCTTGTGTGATTAAAGCGTTGCGTGAACGAATTTCCGAGGCTGCTCATCCACATTGGCATATCTGCGTGGTTGGGGGGTGTTAGGAGAACTGCCTTTCGATGGGACGATATAGCTTCATTGATGTCAGCGAGATCCCTGGTCAACTCGAAGCGACTGAGTAGCGAATTCCCGAGGTTGTTGAGTCTACCTGCCTTGTCGGCGTGGTGATCAGGAGTTAAGCAGATAGCCGTTCTCTGAGACGATATTGCTTCCTCGATATCTGCGGGGTTCCCTTCGAGGTCAAAACGACACATAAGCGAAAGTCCGAGACTATTGAGCCACCTGGGCAAATCAGGGTGACTATCAGGCGCACTTTCGTTAGCATTTTGGTGACATTCTACAGCCCGATAGAGGTCAACTGTATCGCCTGTGGACTCAAAGCGAGAGAGGAGCGAGTTCCCAAGGCAATTTAACATTTCGGCAGTTCTTTCGTGACCATCAGGAAGGAGATCGAGGGCTTCTTCTTGGGATGATACTGCGTCGTCGATATCGGAGAGATTTCCCGTGCTTTCAAAGCGGCGCATAAGGGAGACCCCAAGGGCGTTTAGATATATAGGCATGTCTTCGTTGCCAGCTGGAGTGAGACCAATTGCTTGTTGGTGTAGCGATATTGCTTTGTAAATATCAATTGTGTCGCCTGCCTGTTCAAAGCGAGATCGCAGTGCGATTCCAAGGTTATTCAACCTTTCCGGTTTCTTTTGATGACCATTCGCTGTTGTATTTACGACAATTTCAAGGTCATGAATCGCCTGACTGACATCCGATAAGTCTTCTTTGAGATTGTAACGCTCGAGATATGCAATGGCGGCGGCATGTAGGACAACCGTGAACTCCTCTGTGTCTGTATCCATATACCGCACAGCAAGAGTATAAGCGACAATGCAGTCATTTATGTCGCTTTCCTTCCTTGTCCGATAAAAGCGTTCCATGAGAAGATCTGCAGAGGATTTGAGAGGATGGGTTTTATCCTGAATGGAGTTCGAAAATTTCTGGATCTGCGTGAGGATCCCCGTGTTTTCTTCCTTATCAGGATCGGAGGCCCCTACACTCAAGTCAAAAGTGAGAAAATTTTTGATATAAAATCGAGATGCAGCAGACCCAATGCCAAGGGAGCGCTCTCACAGTACATTGGCGGTTCCGTACCAGTCGGCAATGATGCTGATACTGAGCTGCCAGTTAGCAAGTCCTCTTGCCGCAGTGGCTTAGGGCCATGGATGCAGTGGGCTTGTTCTGGGATAAATGACTCGGAAGCCACGTTTCTGTCCTCCATCTTGGAAGACCGTGATGGTCAGTTCTGAAAGAGCGGTTGAATTCGAGATTAAGAAAGAACGGACAGCCTTCACCTGATCTTGCTGTCATCTGTGTTGATGTTTATTATTAAAGATTCTCATGGAGTCGAGTTTCTATTCAAATGCGCAGACTGTTTTGAATAAGGATAGGCAAAATTCATGAAGCAGAGCTGCAGCTCCTTCGAAGTTTGTTACCGGTGTGAGAGCCATTCATACATTTGTCTGCGTCTCTCGGTACATGTCACAGAAACCTAGATATCAAGTTAACTTCCGATCACGTACATCCAATTCGACTCCCAAAAACCATCAAAAATGACAGAAAACCGTTTTGGCACACGTCCAGTAGCAAGGAGGGAAGCTGCTTCCGAGAAAGGCGAGTCTTGCACAAGGCCCTTCATCTCGACGTATTTGGACGTGACGAAGACTTTGAAAAAAGTGACTTCATTTGGCTGAAATCTGAAAGGGTCGCCGCCCTCGTTTCCGTAGCCGATAGAGACCGTCTGGTTGATACGGAGTGGTCCAACCTGCACGGGCTCTGGGTGATAGAAACACTAAAAAACCTTGCAGTTGAGTACTTCTTCAGAAATAAATAGAAAACCGACTTACTGCAATTTCATATGTCAAGGCGTCAAAAGCGAAGACATACGGAAAAAGAGGGAGATGAAAATCACGAATGCTGAGGGTCATGCAGAAGAAACTGTAGTGGTCGGTAATTTTTGCAGTCGCTGTGATGGTTGGCCCTTGGTGAACGTCAGCCGTAAGTGGGCTCAGACGCTCTCCAGAGGTGAAGAAATCAGGGCCATCTTTTTCTGGACCGAAGGTCATCTCTCCACTTTCTTCGCGTTTGATATCCCCCAAACGCTCGAGTTTGACGGTTAATTTATCGCCGACTGTGCTTGACTTATTCTGCCGAAGAAGGTGAAAGTTGAAATGAGTCATCGCTATGATAATAGCGGAGGTATGCCCTGGAGTATTCGGAATAGCACTTTCTGAAGCACTGGTGGTGTCTTTCGGAACGACTGAAATGAAGCGTTCGGCGTAACGAGGCAGGAACCCGTCCCGCCTTTCAAGCTCTAGACGGCTTCCTTCCAGAGAAAGGATTGCAACATCTGCTGCCAGATAGTTTGGATCCAAAACAGACCGACAATTACGTGATGGGTGTATGAACACCTTGAGGTGAGGTTGATTCCACTTTGTTACTTTGGCTCTCGAGTCACCCTTGAGTGTCCTGTGGTGAAGACCTTCGAATTGGCAGCTGAGGGGTAAGACTTTGGAGGGGAATAAGCCTTGAAAACGGTCGTTTCCACTGATAATTACGAACTCGGTTTCTTTATCGACCCCATGAATCGTGCCGATGGCGGCTGATACCTTCCCATCCACGCTCAAGGATACTGGGAAATGGCGGCCGGTGTCCCTTGTGCTGAAGAGAATCTTGGTTTTATTTTCACCTTCCACGTATGGTGTCTGGTTTGGCAATCGGGTCTTGTTTTCTGGGCTTTCAAGAGTATGGAATAGTCCGATGTATGTGGTTTCAGAGAGGACACATTCGGGGTTTCGGAGAAGGTCGAGAAGGACTGACGTGAAAGCTCCTGCATAGCGATTGCCCACGGTTGTGAACCCTTCGTAGGCTCGTTCGTTGTGTTGGCAGGCAGCGAGTAGGATGTGAGATTGCAGGGGCGGATATGGAACATAAGGATCACGATCATGGACATGCGAAGTAAGATTAGTTTGGGAGTTCGGAAGGTCTTTGTCCCAGATATCGCTGTCGAGCCCTGGTGGAAAGGGTGAGTCTGAAGGCGGGAGGTAACGCGAATTCTCTATGTCAGAGTCACGTCCCATCCCTCCAGAATGACACGAGTCGAATATTGCTGTCTGACTAGTATATAGTCAGAAGTTCAATTACATTGGAAGAACACGTACGATGTTGTCCCCCTTGAGCGATGCTAATTGTCGCATGAGGGATTCGAAGGTACGATCTGGAATTCCTCGTACCCCCGACCCGATGTCGTGTGGGCATATGCTTTCCATCTTATTCCCGGTCAGCCATTTCTCTCCGATAAACTCTTCGCTGCCATGTCCGGCAAAGTAGAAAACCATCGCGTCATCCCGTTGTATCTTCTGATTGTCGATGAGATGAGTTTGGAAGGCAGTTAAAATACCGTCTCGCGTCGCTTCTGTATCTCGCAGATGTTTTACATGGAGTGGATTTGCATGAAGGGAATCGGTCAAGAACCTGCAGAAGTTTTCGCTGTCGCGGACACATCCCTTTAGGTTCCGAACGTTCTCATCTTTGTATTCATTGATGCCAATAATTAAGGCAAATAAGCGATCATTGGTCGTGGTATCAGAAGTAAATGCAGATCTATCTGAATCTTGTTCTGGGTGAACGTGGCAACTGATGGTAGAATTCAGCGATGAAAACCGTAGTTCATGAACATGGCCTCACCATTCTGATTGTGGCATCATTGTGTACAGCAGTTCTTATCCTCCAAATCGCACTGCGGACTGAAAGACGCTTACGTTGGAACAAATTTGAATTCTACACGTATTGTGAGTCATAAGATTAGGTTAACTGTCGCGAAATTCGATCAATACTCACCGCAAGGTGTAGCTAAATGTTATGTTGCCTATTAATAAAGTGGAAATGTCCTGAGAGTACGATGCATATGGTGAATAGTAATTGATAATCTCTATTATTAATCTGTCAACTCCTGTCATCATTCTTCAAAGTAAGGACAAACACTTACATATGGGTCGTGATCTTCCTCCCGGACGAAGGCATGGGGAATAGCGCGCATTTCGTCCGTCTGCGAATGGACTGCTCGAGCTGATGTCGTAGCCTTTGAAAAGACAAACAGAGACAGGAATCTGTTGGAAGAAAAATGTAAGTACGGTATTCAACTTGAACATCCCAGTTCCTTTCACTCACTTCTACCCTGGTTTAACTCTACAGTTTACCTCAGAAATTCATGGTGCACGAATCGTAGGTACTCCATATACCAGGAATAAGAGTTCGGAGGAGAATGATTGTAAGGAGCAAGAACAATTTCAACTCCGCCGTCCCTGGCTTCCCCACTTCGCGTTTGATTTCAGCTTTCTGCTCAATTTCCATCCTTTCGAGTGTCCAGATCCAAGAAATATGACCGAGACGTATAATTCCTCATATTTCTCTACGACTTTGTGACTCACTTTATATGCTCGTTGCAGACAACCCGTTCCCGAAACTTCCCGTGTTCACCCTCCTGATAGTTTGAAGCCACCAAGACGCGTTCGGCGCCCAAACCCCAAGACTGGCAGGCTCCCAAAGGTCAAAGTCTGTGGCTACGCCTTGAGTACTGACGGCCTTGATGCCTGGATCAAAGAGAGAAACTTATTTCAAGACACGAATACAGTTAACAAGCGACTTCGTGCTCTCTCGAAGATCATGGGCAGCCTGCCTGACGACGATTCTTTTCGATGGGGTGTTGTAACTTCGAACACGGAGGACACATATCTTAGGTGCTTTATAGTTGGCAGCAATGAAACCAAGGAAGATCTGATTAGGGCATACACACCTGCACGAGCAAAACGCCTTGCCAAAGTGTTGGGGATGAAGGAAGAGCCACCTAAGTGGTATTATTATCAAAAAGATTTCGATTGATTCATGTCTGCCTGTACAAAACCTTGGATTGACATCACCACGTTGTACCGAGCCTGTTCGTTGTTCGTGAAGCTCATGTATTCATTCTAAAAAATGAAAAAAAGCACATTGTATTCTCTTTCCTGCATCGTTCTGACCACCATTTTCTGAATAGTACCCGATGAATACATGTTGGTGACAGAATTTGGAAATAGTAGAACATATTTTAGTGTTCTGAGTTGCTATCAAGATCCCTAGTACTCGTGGTCTGGGCTAATACGGACATGCCAGGACATTTACGAGGATCGATTCAGCGTTTGCTTGGAGCTGCCGCAGGGATTTCCCACTCGCGGGGCGAGTCCAGCGCCGACAAGAATATGGTGTCTTCTCACTGAATTTGACCTAACACCATTTTCGGTGACATCCAGGACAGCGCAGCGATGTGGCAGCGGCCTGGTCCTCGAGGACCACAACAGCTGACGCGTGTTGACCAAGATGGGTCAGGAATGGTTTGTTGATGAAATTGGGCAATTCCGCAAGGGTCGACGGGCGTTAGGTTGGAAAATAGGGAGGAGAACGACTGAGCTTTCTGTCATCCGATCTTGCTGTAAGAATAAGGAATGAGCTTTTTTTTTTTGACAGGACGACAACACCTTAAAGACACGGACCAGTCGAACGACGTTGTCAGATGCCAAAAATTCTGCGGTAGCTCCAAGCCCGAGCAATTGCAACTTGGTGACGTGGGTCTCTCCTATGCAAACAGCAGGGATGGAGGTGTACAGTAGATGCGAATATCGGCGATACCAACAAGGACGACAGGGAAGTTGCAGAACTCTTGAAGTTGCTTGTACTGCAGTATAAGTTAGCCTCGATAGTGAACGAGCCGATACGTGACATCAGACCTTTGCCTATAAAATTATTTTGCCGTAAGAGAGGATGGTTTAAAATTGGGTTTCCCTCAAGACGCACGATGTTGTTGAGCACCAGGAAGATCTTCATTCCATCAACAGCGGCCGGCCTTAATGTTATCCCGCCAAACGAGCTTCGTGTTCCAGCTAGCGTCTTGACCAACTGCTGTATCAATACATCCTTTAACCACAGTTTCGCGGCCTGTTGTCATAATTTTGTAAGGCCGGGTATATAGAGTTGGTGGCATGATTGACGTCTCGCTGCTTTACTTCGACGTGGTCGAGATGATCTAGATCACACTGGAACGCCGGAATGGCGGGATTGAAGATAGGGACGGGGGCTCCACCAGATGGACATGGACATTAACGGCAGCGAGAAGTTCGCTATCTTTGTGACGCCGCCAATAGTTTCCCAACGGCAAACACGCAGAGCGCAAAGAGTCCGTACGCCTGCTAACTTCCAATTGTAAAGTGAGACAGGCGATGATCTTCTAGGTTTTGCTAAAGTGCATACCTCGACAGAGACTTTTGTGTTGGTAGAAGTATGGCCGGTCCAAAATTTCAACCATCCCATAAACTGACACGAATGAGAGACATATGACGGAAATACCAAAAAATAACGTACATTCAGAGTCGGAAACATCAATATGTGCACCACACAAGACCCGTCTGGAAACACCGAAAGGTAATGTCTTCGAGGCACAAATCAGCCTCCATTTCTCGAAAATACCACTGAAGGGCACGCGAGCACAGGTCCTCCGTAGGCCGTACTAGGACTTCCGCTGCTGGTTGACTGCCAGAAAAAGAAAAGGCATGCTTTGAAAACCTTGAGATAATTGGTGGCGGTCACTGCGCATGGAATAAGGAGTTCTTCCCGTACCCTTTTCACGAGGTTGATTGCCTGATCGTCGTAGTCCAATTCAACGGCAAAAAAAGGGCATTCTCTGCAGGATGCAAGACAGTCGCAGTTGAAATCGAATGACAGCGTTGGTTGAAGAGTCAAGCTAGTCAAGAGGGAGGTGGGTTTAGCATCACGCGACCGTCCTTCGCGAGCGCGTGACCTACGCGTGACCGTGAAGTACGGAACACGGTTAGCTAGGCTTGAACTGAACTTCCATCTATCCGACCCGTTCACTCTCTGAAATGTCAGAAACGTGCGTTTTTGTTCGTAATACAATCCGCCACTCTTCGAGTATCTGATATGCTTCTGCAGCCGTACTGTAACCCCAGCACCTCCAGTTCAAACCCTCGGGCCTAAACCGCCAACCCGGGTTCGACGGACAAACCCTAAGACTGGGAAGTTACCTCCTATCAAAGTCTGTGGCTATGCTTTGAGCATGGAAGAAATCGAAAACTGGGCTCAAGAGCATAAAGTCCTTCTCGACGAGAACTTTTGCAGTCGGCAGTATGGCACTTTTCAGTTGATTCTAAGCAAACTGCCGGACTCTTTTCGATGGGGCGCCGTGCGTGCACACACGGGTGGCACCGTTTTGAAGTGCATTATTATCGGAAGCAACGAGTCGAAGGAAAAGTTAATAAACGCGTATACTCCAGCGCGGGCCAGACGCGTCCTCAAAGCTCTAAGAAGGGAAGGAGAGGCGCCGAAGTGGTACTATCTCCGAGAAGATATCGAAACCGACTGGTGAAGCCCTGTACGTGATGTCGGAGATGACTATAACATGAACGTTCACTCTTCTATCCAAGACTTCGCTCTACCATCGTATATATAAAGCCCAACTCTGTATAATATCCGCTCCAACTTATTATTGCTGCTTAACTTTAGTGCCAGTGTTCCAGATGAGTTCCTCAAAGCCTGGCTACTTATTGAACTCACATATGAGAATATCATTGAGGAACTTCTTTCTGATTGTGTGAGGATATTGGCGAGTTAAAATGTTCTGTACTTCGAGGTCTTGCCGAATTCGAAATGGATCAACTGAACGTAAGTAATTCCGGAAGCAGAAACGGATCAACTTGATCGCTGTTCGAAGCATCTCGCGTCGCGCGCATCCCTCCAAGTTAAATTGCCACAAATAGCAGTAATTACCAAGTTTAGTCGCAGCTCTCTTTATCTCCTCGTATAAGAACTGAGTAAATTTTTGGTTCTATATCCTTTTCTTCCCCAGGACTAATACTAGGAAGACCTCTAGGACTCGGACAGCCATCACGCATGATTCAAGTTATCGACTCTGCAGGCCCCCGTGGACGCGGAATATGGTGCAAATTAACGAACAACGAACAGTGGTCTTTGGTCAGATCTGAAGCATTACGCTTGGATTGCGCATGCAAAATTCGCAGTCATGGACGGGACACGATCACGTGGTCGATTGATTAGAATGTGCCACTCGACCTGAAGTTGAACCAATCACCAATCACTCATCTATCCTCTCCAAAATGTCGGAAGCGTAAGTTCCGTTCGCGTTTCCACGCGTCTCTATTCTCGCTCGAATAGTATCTGACCAATTTTTTGCAGCTCAACCAGTGCTGTAGCTTCTAACCCAATTTCCGCCACGAATATCGCACGAGGTCCCAAGCCGCCAACCCAAGTTCGATGCCCGAACCCTAAGACTGGGAACCTCCCTCCCATAAAAGTCTGCGGCTACGCTCTAAGCATGGCGGACATCGAAGACTGGGCTCAAAAGAATAAAGTGTTTCTAAAGAGGAACCCCTGCGACCGGCGGTTCTGGGCCTTCCAGCTGATCATGAGCCGGCTGCCAGATTCTTTTCGATGGGGTGTCGTGCGTCCGCTTGCTGGGGGCCCCGTGTTGAAGTGCATTATCATTGGAAGCGACGAGTCGAAGGAGAAGTTGAAGAACGGGTACAGTCCTGCGCGGGCCAGACTTGTCCTCAAGGCTCTAGGAAGGGAAGGGGAGGCGCCGAAGTGGTACCATCTCCAAGAGGACTTCGAATGAAGCCCTGTACGCGATGGTACATTGGATGTAAACGATACATCTACGTATCTGCAGCGGGACACGGAGGAAGTCCTTGCGTGGATGGAGCTTTCGCCGGGCGAATATGTCAACGTCGCTCGCCAAATTCATCTTTTTTTTTGTCGATAACCAGTACCATCCAGTGGCCAATACCATCTGGTGCCCCAAATCAAACACCGACAGAATCAATGCCGACCTTCTGGCGTACTTGTACACAAATTAACGAACCGCGCTTTTGTGCGCGTCCCGTCCAACCAGTAGTGAGAGCATTGCAGCTCTTCAGAATTTTAATCCTACTAACGACCATTTACCAGTCTTACTCAAGGGTCAGTCACCCCTTGGCGTTCTACTACTTATAGTACTCCAACTTGTTCTCGTCACCTCGTCCATACGCCTAGAAAACGTTCGGGAGTGTGCAGATTCACTATTTAACCATAGGATGACCCTCCCATTCCTAAAGCTGGTACTTACAGTACTTTGAGCTAGAGGTGAATTACTGAATATGACCATTACCTTTACACCCAGAAGTCCCCATCACGGAGGATGTAGAGCTTTGAATATTATTACGATTTACAGAACCTAAAAGGAATGTCCAGTCATCGATGGCCATATGCACGGACGCAATTCAAAATCCCGAACAAAAGATTGCCCAGTGTGTTGCTGTAGTCCATAACCACCACAACCACCACCAGTTTGATTCTTGAACCAAACTCTCATCTTCCTCCCATCTATCCTCTTCGAAATGTCAAAAAAGAGTAAGTTTTCTCCATGATGCCACTTACATCTACGCTTTTTGCAGTATCTGACCAGCTTTTTTGCAGTTCAAATAGAACTCCTTGTTCAACGCATCCAGTTTCTGTCGCGAATCCCGCACGAGGTCCTAAACCGCCAACCAAGGTTCGACGCCCAAACCCCAAGACTGGGAACCTCCCTCCCATCAAAGTCTGCGGCAATTGTTCTCTGTAAATCTGCAACTTGTAGCGTTGCTCTGCTCCGCAGAACCATGTCAATGCCTGCTACTCATGATTGTGACATTACCACAGTCATCCCTTTCAGCTCCAACTCATTCCGCCTCGTCTATATATTCCCTCAGTAAATAGCCCCACAAAAGGCGTTTAAATTGGAGAAACGACCTTCCCCTCCTAATATAATACCGGCGCTTATACTCTACTTCAAGCTCGAGGTGGAGGTGGGCACCATGGCCGTCCGTCCGTCCGAACATCTCCCCTGGAAATGCCTGCAGCGTCGAGGTAACGGACAGGAAACACCACTGCAGAGCTTGAAGAGAAAGAAAATGTATCGAGCCACCCACCGACGGAACGGAGGCAATTGGAAATCGATATCCCGATCAAAAAAATCGCTCAGGGGTCGTTGTCCATAACCACCATACCCTCACACCTCACACCATCCCACCACCCTCACACCACCCCCACCCTCACCATCTACACACCAACACCAACCTCATCGCACCAACCTCGTCGCACCCCATCCCATCCCATGGCCAACACCCCCCGGTCCCCCAAATCCAGCGCGGAGTGGACCACAACCGATCTCCTCGCATACAACATCTCCATCGTCCCCCTCCCCGCGCACTCGTTCTTCCCCGATCCTCCTGGCGCGGAGCCGGCTTTGGATCATCTCGACCCTGCTGTGTTCAGCGCCTCTCTTAGTCCAACTCTAAGCCCCTCCAGCTCGGACTCGGACTCAGACTCGGGCTCAGACAACCCGAGTGCTAACCCAAACACATCCAACGCATCCGACACAGCAGCAGCAGCAGCACCACCCGACAACGCCTTCCTCGCACACCTCTCCCTCGCCACGAGCCCCCGCTCTGCTTCATTCCACGCCAGCGCGTTAGTAGATTTCGCCACGGAGGCGCTGTGCCTCCTCGGGTTTGGTGCGCGGCACACGCTCGTGGTAAGGCGGCACGCTATCCCGCTTACCGTGTGTGGGGATACGGAGAGGGAGGGGAGGGCGGACGTGTGTGTCCTGCGCAGGGGGCATGGGCTTGTTTTGCTCGTTCTCGTGGTCGTTACGTCCGACCCATCCGACCCAAGTGCAGGCCCAAGCGGACAAGCAGACCCGGAGCCAGATGCGCAGATCATAGCATCCGCCATCGCCGCATACCAATCCAACAGCACCAAGCGCACCGCGCTCGGCCTACCCGCGCTCGAGAGCATGACAGTCCCGTGCATCGCGATGTCCGGCACGCGGCCGACGTTTTACCTCGTCCCTGTGAGCCAGGCGTTGAGCTATGCAGTGATGGGCGGGGTGTATCCTGTGGAAAGGACGAGGGTGGTGAAGTGCGTCACTACGAGGGCGGGGGGTGGGGCGAGAGGAGGGTGGGGGTGGGATGGGGGAAGAGGAGGGGATGGAGGACGTCGAGTATAGGAAGCTCGCGCTACGGCGCTTGCTTGCTTTCAAGGAGGTGGCGAAGGGTTATTGGGAACGGATTGCAAGTGGACTGTAGGCGTTATCAAAGTCAATCCATTACATGGCCGCAATTGGGAATACCTTCCTATCCAGGCTCAACCGCTATTGATGCAATACGACATGAACGGTATAGCATACGTATTCCAAAAGCATATATATACGAAACAACGAGCCATGCAATCATACAGTATGTAGCTACAGCCGCGCCATGATCAATGAGCTTGAAAAGAAACAAAAACGAGAAACGAGAACGAAAGCCGAAAGAAATCGAAGATGAGTAAACGTCACGTAGTACCCGTGCTAGTGCTACGACATCACCATAGTCAGTCCAGCACACGAGCAATTTTATAATCAAGCACGCCCCCTCCTCGACCTCCACACCCCACCCCCACCCGCCCCCCCTCCACGAGCGCCACCAACAGTCTGGAACCCATCCTCGTCCTTCTTCGGCTCCTCTCTCTCTCTCTCCTTCGCAGGTGCAGGCGAGCCCGGGCGGGGCGACGCCGTCCCTGATAATCGAGCCGGCACAGCAGCAGCAGCAGCAGGGGCGGCACCGTTCGAAGCTCCACCTCCAGCAGCAGCAGCAGCCCGATCCTTCTCCTCCTGCCTTTGCCTCCACCCGCCGCCGAGAGCGCCAGGGCGGTACTTGGCAGGCGCGGGGCTCTCCGATCTCGCAGGTGCATCCGCCCCACCCGCGCCAGCCCCAGACGCGCGGGTCGGGGTGGGAGGCACAGAATTGACAGGCGTGCGCCTCCACGCCGTCGGCTCCTCTTTCTCCTTCGCCGCACCAACCCCAGCAACAGTAACAGGAGCGCCTCCTGCACCCGCACCCAAAGGCTTCCTCCCAAACCCAGCCTTCTCCGCCGCCTTCTCCGCCGCCTTCTCCGCCGCCCTCGCCGCCCGCCTCGCCTCCGCCTCCTCCTCTCTCTGCTGCTGCAACTTCGCCTTCTCCATCGCCTCCTGCCTCTCCCTCTCCCGCGCCTCCCTCCTCTCCCGCGCCTCCCTCTCCGCCCTCTTCCGCTCCTCCTCCTCCCTCTCCCTCTCCCGCTCCTTCTCCTCCCTTCTCCTCTCCTCCTCCGCAAGCCGCTCGGCCTCCTTCCTCGCCTCCTCTCTCTCCCTCTCCTCCTTCTCCTTCTCCTCCTTCTCCTTCCTTAACCGCTCCTCTTCCCGGGCTTTGACAACCGCCTTCCTTCTCTTCTCCTTCTCCTCCGCCACCTTCCTTCCCGCCGCCTCCCGCCTCCTCTCAAACTCCACCCCCCTCTTCTTCAGAACCGCGCCCTTGCGCTCCTCATACTCCGCGCGCATCCTCCCCAGCCGCTTCTTCGTCTCCAGGTCCTCTGCGTGCGCGGCGAGGGACGCAGCGCGCCTAGCGCCTTGGACGGCAGAGAAGGTGTCCAGGTCGGATTTCTGCTGCGCGTCGTAGTCCGATGCGAGGAGCGGCTGCTCCGCCTTGCGGTACGCGCGCTCGAGGTGGTCGATCCGCTTCGCGGTGATCCGGAGCCGCTCGTGCAGCTCTTTCTTTTCTTTTTCGAGTTGGGCGACTTGGATCGTGATCAGCCCCTCCGTATCGTACGTCTCCAATTTCTACACCAAAAAAAAAAAAACCCTCAAGTCAGTCACCACCCTCAAAAAAACAAAGGCGCATACACCCACATCAACATCAACAGTCTTCAAAATCCCCTTATCCACCAAACTCTGCGCATACTTCTTCGCCTCATCGATCCTAATACTCTCAATCTCCCGCTTCGTCCGCTCCATCTCCCTCTTCCGCATCTCCTCCCTCGCCCGCCTGCCCTCCTCCTCCTTCTCCTTCCTGCTCGACTCCAGCCGCCGGCTGGACTCCTCCTTCTCCTTGCGCACGGAAAGCTCGGAGAGCAGCTCCCGCCGACGAGCGACGAGCGCGCGTCGGAGTTGGAGGGCTTTGCGTTCGGCGGAGACGGAGGCGAGGAGGGTGGTTAGGTGGGCGGATTGTTCGGCGGGGGTGCGGGGGAGGGGGGAGGGGTGAGCTGGGTGAGGGTGGTGTGTAGGCACACCGCGACTTTGCTGAGGCGCGTGCGGACGAGGTCGGCGGTGGACGGCTGGATCGTGCTTTCCTGCTGGGCAGCCGCCGACGCCCCCGCCGACGCCGTCGCGGACGTCGACGCAGAGGAGGACGAGGAGGAAGACGACGTATGCAGCTCATCGCGCACGACATACGGATCGTCCACAAACGCAATACTCCCGTCCTTATGGTCCACCCGCACACTCAGCTCGCCGCGCCTCGCACAGCCCATGATATACGCCTCCACCTGCTCGTCGTCAAACGCGCCTTCGAGCCCCGCCGCGCGGAGCGGCGCGACGAGCGCGAGGAGGCTGCTTATCTTGATCGTCGAGTACACCTGGGACAGCTGGGAGAGAAGGCGCGAGAGCAGCGCGCGCTGGAGGAGGGGGAGGTAGGGTGCGAATGCTGCGGCTGAGGCGGAGGCGTTTGCTTCTTCGGAGGAGGCGGAGTCAGAGGAGGAGGTGGGGGTGGAGAGAGTGTGCAGGAGCGGTGCGAGCGAGGCGCAGAGCGTGAGTGGGTCAAAGGTCACTTCGAGGATGTTGTATAACGACTTGATCAGAGGTGGGGAGAGCTTGAGGACGTCACGTGAGAGCTGCA
Organism: Galerina sulciceps; assembly: GCA_023014345.1. Taxonomy (NCBI): domain Eukaryota; kingdom Fungi; phylum Basidiomycota; class Agaricomycetes; order Agaricales; family Galerinaceae; genus Galerina; species Galerina sulciceps. The sequence goes on from JAEDXJ010000001.1 coordinate 940,392, forward strand.
TTGGATTTTAGTTAGCTCTGGTCGTTGAAGCAGACGACGATGGGATGGACAGGAATGGACTCACAGCATCCTTCAGCAACCCCGAGCGAGTCGGCACACGGCTGAGGCCAAGCAACGCCGTCAGCCTCGCATTCTTCCCCTTCAGCTCCTCCCCCTCCTCCGCATGCAGCCCCACCGGCACCGCCAGCGCACTCACCAGCACCTGCGCCGCCAGCCTGCCCATCTCCAGCTCCGTCTTTCCCCCAATCGAAGTAACAACCGCATAATACCTGCTCCACGCAGCAGCGTGGTACAGCGCGTTCCCACTCATCAAGAAAATCCTAGTCAGCTTCTCGTAATACCCCGCCATCATCGCGGGCCTTGGGGCCTTTTTCGCCATCGTGAGGAGGTTATGCACGTCCTCGACGGAGCGGAAGGCCTCTTGCCAGAGCTCGAGCTCGACGGAGGTGTTGAGCTGTGCGAAGCGCGTGTCGAGGTGGTGTTGGAGGGTGTCGGGGTCGGAGAGGTTGATGGAGTGCTGTTGGTGGGCGTATTTGGCGACGTTGGAGAGGTGCAGGCGGAGGGTTTCGCACAGGCGCCGGAACTCGACTTTGCGTTGGTGTTTGAGGCAGAATTTGAAGGCTTGTTGGGCGATTTGCTAGGGTGGCAGGGTGAATGGTTGGTCATCGTGGCAAGGGAGGGAGGGAGTAGAGGCATACCTGGTAGATAACCTCCAACCTCGCATTATTCTTCAACGTCTCCAACGACGTCCTATAGCTCTCCCAAAGAAACTTCAACCACGGCGTAACAAGCGCCCTATCCGTCCTATCCTTACTCTGATCGCCACTAACCGCCCCCAGCAAAATACTCTCCGGCGTCTCGCTCGCCTCCAGATCATCCACCTCCACCGCGCTCTTCACCGCCGCCTTCTCCTGCGCCTCGCGCACCTTCGCATCCGCAAGCTGCACGAAGCGCGTGATGACACTCTCGATGCTCTGCACGCTCGTGTTCTGCGCGATGTTCTTGTACTGCATCAGGCCCTCCTTCGCCGTGCGCCCCTTGCGCATGTCGACGCACAGCTCGATGAAGCGGTGCATGATCGGCTCGAGCGAGGTGAGCGGGGTGGAGCGGAAGCGCTTGGAGGAGAACATCTCGGTGAGGGATTGGAGGGCGGCGTGGGTCTGCCCGACGGAGACGAGCCCCTCGGCTTGTTTGAGCACCGTTTCGGGTTTGGAAAAGGGCGCCATCGTGCGTGCGCTGGCTTGACGGTGTGTTTTGGGAGGGGAGGGTGATCAGATGGATGTGGGTCGTTGGACAAAAAATTGGTGTGTGGTGCCGTTTAGGGCAGGTTTGGAATTTGTCAGCTGCATATGACCGTCGACTCGTTTTCGGAGCCGAATTTGATTTTTGATGGTGCTCCTCCACTTGTCCTCCGCTGCTTTAGACAGCGGCGATAAACTAGAAAACTCAAAGAAAACTTGAATATATTTCGAGAAAAATCTGGCAGCTGAAGTCGTCTTCAACACCACCTCGTCGACGTCGTGAACTTGAGCCTCAGCTGCACTTCGACTTGACTTCGACGAACTGGGCAACACTTCAGCCTGAGGTTCGATGCTCACGAGAGCTCAATGCCACCTCAAGCATTGAGATTAATTAGGGTGGTCTTGGTCCTGGTGGATCGCTGAACATTCTTTCCCTCTGGGCCCCTGCTCTGCTCTGCGTGTCATCACCTTTTATTACAACCCAGGAGAACTGTGTCCGATTTTCTTTCGAGACCTGATATCTTTGAGGTTATCTGAACACTAAACAAGCCGTACCACGTTACACCGGCACCCTAAAGTCCCTTCGAGTCGTCTCAGTCGCATCTCAGCTTGCTTGTTTCCACCTCGTCCGAGTCAAATTTCTGGCGGATGGATACTGTCCTCGGCCTCGAACCAACAAGTCTCCGGAGTCTGGCTCGATCCTGGCTCAATTTTAGCAGCGAGACCCTGGGCTTGGCCTTATAATTGCACTTCAGCACAGCGGCCTGCTCCTCTCTAAGAAGCCAACAATCGTGCACTCAAACCCAACGACCATGGAAATTCTGGGACAAATCTATCTTCCTCGCTCTTATACGAGCGCTGAATCCTCCATGGACCAAGAAGGGTGGCTTTTACACAAACTTACATAAAGCGATGCATCCAAAATTATCGCGAACGCCTTCAATGCTGGACCGTCGTCCGATGTCAACTATCGACGGCTTGCATTCGATCGTGTGCTATTCGCTTGATTTTTTTACTTTATTGTCAGTGAGCCTGTTGTTGTTGTTGACTCCAAGATACCCCTTTTAGTTATTCTGGATCTGCAATCCACTCTCTCGAGCGTTCCTCTCATGTATTGCATTTTATGCGACTACATCTCCAATCGCTTCCGCCTCGTCCATTTTTCGCTGAGTGGATAGCCTCGAACTGCGAACCAAAGCCTGTCATGATCACATCAATTCAACCCTCCAATCCTCGGTGTTGCATTGTACGAGCCAGTTTGAGGTCGTCATTTATAGGAAGATCTTCCAGATTCGAAGAGCTGTGCGCTACGACTGAACCTCCAAGCCAACACCGTGAAAGCGGGTCACTACTCTGATTCTTGTCAACTAAAGCGCTTATGGTCCAACGGCATGATAAAGAATCGAGATACGCCATTCAGAAATTTAACTCAATCATTCAAGTTCCGGTCCCAGATAACTGCTTTTGACAAGAAAGAAAGGGTCGGTTTCGTTGAAAGACCGTCTACAGGCTATTTTCTCTCACTCGCCGCGAATTGCTTAAAGTTAAACAGCACAAGATGGGTACAGAAGCTTGTTCATACTTCATCAATATTAACGAAGACTTCATCCATCTGCTCTTCTCCAAGCACTCAATGGCAGGACCGCGGAACATCCTGGACAAGCTCAGCATTAATTAACATCCCATGTGAGCGCCGCATCTCGTATGGACCCAGAAGAAGAATGTCGTCAAAGGCGGTGCGTCCAATTCTTCGCAGCTTGCCATCTCAATACTCGCAGTGACTTCGATACGAGCCGTGTGCTATTCGCTTTGACTCATTTTTCTTGCCAGTGAGCAAAATATTGACTTGGAGGCGGTGATACCTATTTGTCTACCTATTTAAAGCAGCCAGTTAAATCCGCGCAGTGGTGTCAACTGGTTTTTTTTAACCACTGGCAGTCCGGCGGCCTACTTACGCCCCATGAGCCACAAGAAGCTCGCCTGCGAGAATTCCCAATCATAGACGAGTGTCCAAGTCGTGATGCTGACAGTACTTGGTCCGTACACACCATGAAAGACAAAGATCATTTCCGAGTCAGCGCCAGTCAAAGTGGAGAAGCTTTCGTTGGTACGTAGCTAATATCCCACTCCGGGCTCTTCATTAATTAATTAAGTACTATCGATATCTAATCATTTCGACTAACTCGCTAACTGCACACGGCAGAGCCCGACAGCTCGCTTGAGAGCTGCAAAGTCCGAGGTGATTGGTCGTCGCTCCTTGACCATCTTCCCATCTGTTCTCAGCCCCTTCAACCTGTTTATGCGCTTACTCCTTCTGACCTAGACGATATTTAGCTCTAGGAATGCTAGTTGTGGTAAGGACTCGAGTTGATGACCATCACCGCTGGGCTAAATTGCCACTGCCACTGGAAGCGCCAGCACCTTCCATTTGAACACCTCATTCAAGCTTCGAAATCAAAGGAAACGGTCGTGTGGGGCGGCGTGAACCACTCGGTAAGCAGAGAAATATAATCTCTTATACGTATATGTCTTACAGCCGTCAAAGATTTCTTATTGATTTTCACTCGGAATGCCATATCACAATATGCAACCTGCAAGGTCCCCTCTATTTATGGAGCAGACTGGGTCACGAATTCACTATGACCACTGGCAGGAAGCTCCGCCTATCAAGGCACAACGCCAATGCCAGGCTGTTATGACGCTTCCTTTGCGATTTTTATTTATAAAACCCCATAAAACGGCATGGGCCATTCGTCGACAGCCTTCGGTCGTGCCCCATGCCCATCCTGCCTTCCCATCCCCCCTCAGGCTTCTTTTTCTTTTGGCATCAGTCGCATCCACCTCTCGACGCATTTTGCACGACTTTTGCTCTACCTAGCGATGGCTGAAAACCCCGGAAGCAGCAATGCGTCGCTTTCTGGCTCCGAGGCGTCTCAAGTACTGAACCCATTCACTCCCATGGCGTTTCTGCCTCCTGAGTTAGCGTCCCAAGCGGTTCTTGCTGGGTTCGTGGTCGCGTGCTCGTTGAGTGTAAAGCCATCTTATCACCTGTGCTTCCATTCCAAAGCTAACTGAAGAACCTAGGTCTTGATCTGGGATATACTCCACCACCTGGAGGACGACTTCCATCTGGCGTTCAAGAAGCGGTTCAGGTTTCCGACAGCCGTGTACTTTTTGTCGAGGTACTTCTCTTCTCACCATTTGTTGAATGAAGAATGTCCTTTTTGATTCTTCTTATTTCTCACAAATAGAATAGCGACGCTCGTCTATCTCATAGGCAAGAATGTTCAGCTAAGTATGTTGTCGACAAAATTTTGAGCGCTCAAAGACAGTAAACCTAAAATAATTTTGTGGTATCAGACTCGCAAATAATCCACTGCAGAGCGATGGAATACATCCTATGCGGCGCCTTCGTCGTCGCCCACTCAGCGACCAGCCTCCTCTTCTACATCCGAGTATGCGCAGTCTACGGGATGCAGCGATACATCGTCGCTTTCTTCGGAATGACATGGCTCATCGTAGTCGCCGGCGCCGCAGCGACGTTTACCGCCCAAGAAGGCGTTCATATCGGCCCAACACTCTACTGCACCTCCAGACTCCGGAACCGATTCATCATACTGACATCCGCGACGGACCTGTTCAACGACTCGCTTATTTTCATTGCCATCTTATATCGGCTCAGTATGCCCAGCGGCACTGAGGGCTCGAAAGTTGGGCTCTGGGAGCCAGTCAGGCGACTAGCAACGCTCCAGGGCTTTACGAAGAGTTTCCTACAGGACAGTCAGATATACTACCTGTAAGCCCCCCACCCCCCTCCAACACCCTCCCAGAAAAGCTAACACACACACCATGCACCAGAATCGCAGTAATCATGAACTTCACAACCGTACTCACCTTCTTCACCGTACACCACCCGCCCGACTCGCCCTTCCGCGTCGTCTTCATCTTCCCCAACACCGTCGTCGTCAACATCATGGCCTGCCGCGTCTTCCGGAACGTCCAGTTCGGGCGGCACAATAAAGTGATGTTCACGAACACGATCAGCCCCATGGAGTTCAGGCCTGGGGAGGTCAGCGAGTCGTACAGCATGAGCGACACGCAGAACCACACTCTGAATCAGCATCGGTCTGTGAATTTGGGGAGTCAGATTTCGAGGTCGCGGGCGAGCGGTGCTGTGATTGTCTCGATGCCTTCGGAGGGTTTCGATACTGATTCGGAGAAGGCTCAAGGGAGTGGGGTTTCTGTTACGAAGGTGGTCGAGTTTTCGTAGGAGTTAGGCTCCAAATTCATAGGTGAAGAGCTGGGCGCCAATGTTTATTCATAGCGTCGAGACTCGATGAGGCCCGCCATTCAACCCTTTATTTGGAAAGGGATTCCTGCTTTTGGCCAACTACACCCACCACTGGTATTCGGAATCATCATTGATACACAATACCAAGACGAGGTGGACAAGGGTTGCGCCGAGGCAGATAGTAGTTTAACAATCCTAATGACTATACTCCATTTGAGCTTCGAATATTCGAATTTTTGATGATTTCCCGTGCTTCGACGAAAAAAAGAAAATGCGATCTTTTGAGTACTGTTCGCAAAATTTATGGCAAGAGTGGGGTTCGAACCCACGAGACATCTCTGTCATGGGAAAACATGAGTGTACCAATGGCTCACTTAAGTCACACGCCTTAACCACTCGGCCATCTTGCCATCAAAATTTTGCTTTCGACGTTTTCTTACCGCGTTGAACTAAACGCCTATTCAAAAAGTTTTGACAAGAGTGGGATTCGAACCCACGCAACATTACGTTATGAGAAAACCCGCAGAGCAGGCAAGCAATCGCTTGAGTCACACGCCTTAACCGCTCGGCCATCTTGCCATTAGGTAAGAAGGTTTGCGACGAGGTATGGAGGGGCATTGCAACTTCAAAAGCCTGAGCTGAAGATGCCAGAACTCAAGAACGTAGGATGATGCTTTGGTTCGACAACGAACGTGAATTAAACGATATACTAATATGCAAGTCCTACTCAAACGTAAAGAGCTGGATGTTCGATGCCTTCCAAACCTTCACGTTTCAAATCATTTGTCAGATCCACCATACTCCAACCACACTGACGCGAACTCAAATCCGGTCAGTCCTGAGCCGCACTCCTGTACTTCGACGACTTCGACGGGCTGAAAAAATCGGGCCCAGGAAACCTCCTCGCATGCCGTCCACGAGAATGCTCTGCATGCTGAGAGGCGACACCCTCGCCATCAAGATAAGCGAGCGAAGGCTGGGCAAAAGCAGGCGACTGCATCCGCCTCGCTATCCGAGCGCTGGGGATTTTCGTAGGAGAGGCACTCTCCCTCAACTTCGACTTCGCCCTGGGGGTAACCGGAGTGGGCATTTTCGCGATAGTCAAAGGGATGGGCGTGAAGCACATCTGGCTCTCCAACGGCGGGCTGAGGATCTGCGACGGGCTTTGGGGCAGGATGTCCCTGCACGCCACCATGCTCAGGCTTGCTCCGAGGGTGGCTTCGTTGGAATTGGCTTCACCAGCTTTGACGGGGCTTGCACTTCGACTGCGGCTTTTGCTCCTGCTTCGGCTCTCGTTCAAGTGACTAGCCAGATGAGGGAATGAGTCTGAGGCCTCTTTGAGCCAGGTAAGACCCCGCCGAACGCCAGGTCTGCCTGAGTCGAGAGTCGCTTTGGGTTTCGTGACATTCAGGGGTTTGACCTCAGCAGCGATGTATGGATTTAGAGGAATCGGAGCATTTGTCGAGGAAGAGGTGGATGGGTCGATATAAAGATCAGAGTCGGCCCTTACGTGCCCTCGTCTTCTTCCAACTTGTGGTTGACCTTCTCCAAGTATCTCGCCACCAGAGTCATCAGGAGGAAAGATGGAGCTCTTCTTCGACTTGGTGGACCCACGACTTAAAAACCCAGAACCACCTGCAATGGTACTGCGTATCGAGTCCATCCACTTGTTCTCCTTCTTGACCTGTTCGAGGATACCACGCTTGATGCTCTTATGGCGAAGGCTGTCCCAAGGCGTTTCCTTAGCCTTTCTTTTGGCGACTTCGTCGTCATCACTTTCATAAAGCTCGAGAAGGGCGAGAGACGTAGAATCGGAGCCAGGAAGAGACCTGGGAGGAGACGGTTTAGCTGGGGTGGCGGTGGATCGCCTAGATCTTGAACTTCGACGTGTACGATAGGAGCTACTGCGGCCAGTGTCGACTGGCGGGGCAATAAGGCTCGCGTCGAAGTAACCCTCGTTTTCCGCATATTCGTCTGGAACATAAAAGCCTTTCACGGGATCGAATGGAGGAGGTTGGTTGTACGAAGGCCAACGATATTGTCCACTAATACCACGACGTCCATACTTTGGGATTTCCAGCATTTCTTCCTGTTCTTCTTGACCCCTCTCTTCCACGTCACGAGCAATGTGGTTGTAAGGATTGACGTATGGAGGCCCACATAGAAGTTCTCCGTCGTCTGTCCATGTACGAGGTCGTCGTGTACAGCATCCATATGCAATCCACAGCACGACGGCCAGAACGAAAATTCCAATTGCAGCGAACGCAGGAACGAGGTCAACGAAGTTGAACTTTGAAGGTGATGCGGCTGCAGCCGTAGGTGCTGGAGTAGATACACCGGAAGAGGAGGAAGTGTCCGAAGACGAGGACGTGTTCGAAGAGGAGCTGGTAGGAGTTGATGAATGTGATGTTGACGATCCAATGGTAGATGGACTGACAACAGAATTGGGAGCAATTGAGGAATTTGGAATGACAGATATTAAGATGGTCGGGTTGGGTGCTGGAGGGTTCGATGTAGTTGGAGGAGGAGTAGCAGCAGGAAAAGGCCACCAGAAGTTGTACGTTGATGTTGTAGGACCTGGTGTAGGGGAAGGTACTTGTCGCAGAGAAAGCCAGCTCTTGGTATCATCTTGGAAGGATGTGACTGTGTTATATGGTAGGTTCGGCGGTGCCGTGCTACCCTTTCCCAGGGCAGCAGGCAGAAGGAACCACGATATCCAAAGCCTTGGAGTCCACATCCAGAAGGGTATATTTTAAAGACCGAGGATTATTGTAAAGATTGATCAGGAGGGATAACAATGAAACCTACTCTGCTTTCAACGCAGAGGGCACTGAGATCGTGGACGGGGGCGTCAAATGTAAGACCAGCGGCAATGTAGGTCGAACGACGAATCAGGTGGGACGAAGGCGAGTAAGAGGCTCCTGTGACCCCTGAACGGCGCGTTTTTCGCCAAAATGTAGTAGGACGGACTGTATGCACTCCATTTAGCAAACAACACGTCTCACTGAACTGGTGACTTACGAAGTGGCGGAGGCGGACGAACGAGCTCTCCTCCCTGCGTCGTCTGTCGGTTTACAGTGAACGACGTAAAACTCCTCTTTGGATTCCTGGGAATAAAACCGAGATGCTCTTGACTGAAAGAAGCTGATTCTGGGGTTTTTGCGTCCTGGGTAGTTGGAAATGCTGCCCTTCGTTCTGGAGGGGCGCTCTGCGAGCGCGTCGGTCGGTGCCTGGGTCTTGCTTTCCAAGTATTAACGGGCGGGGAAAGAAGGTTGGAATCCACGACTCTCGGTGTACGAGACCGTCTAGGAGGAGATGTCGGTTGTTCTACGAAATCCCCATCTACGGGCGACCCAACATTTGACTTTTGCCCGTCAGCCTCTTGGTCGACTTCCGTTTCGAGGGTGACCATGATCGGCCTGGCCAAAGGACGAGTCGAACGTCTGCCGAAAGAAAAGTTCCCTGTATCCGGATACAGAGGAATTGGAGAAACGAGAACTGTGAGGTCGGTCATGATGGTGGTAAAGAACAAAGCACTTCGGGCACTTTAATTTTCGTGCCTTGATAGCCGTCGCCGTTTTCGGATGACACTCGTCACTGCCCCTGCAACGCCGATGAAGACAATTACAGAAAGCGCGGTCTTGCTGCATATGAACTCGAGTCCTGACCTAGATAAACCCCCCTGCTTTGAAACGAACCTTTTCCCAAAAGATATCGGACCCGCACAAGATTTGGTTCAACAGTCAGGATTTGTCTTTCGGGCCAGGATTCTCCTCTTCGAAGAACTCAAATTGAGGTATGTAGCATCGAATTTGGAGGAATTAATGTGGGCATTGACTGTGCACAGCCATCAACATTGTGCAGCAGCCAAAACCTCTCTTCCAGACTTGCATCACTCCCCGACGGTGCCCAAGTGCAGGTGGAGATTGTCCGAATTCAAGGATTCCTTGCGGGTATTGACTGAGTGGCACAGTCATCGGAACCCCGCAAGAATTGTATCAGCAATCAAGATTTCTTCGTTGTGTTTGGATTACTTCCTCCACGGAACTCAAATATAGGTGGGTCTCATCGAATCAAAAGCAGCTTATGCTAATACAGAGTGAGTGCAGCATATGGTCGAGTTGCCTACCGAACTATGGCTCCGTATCTCCCATTTCGTGCCGGACCTCGACTTGTTTCGACTGGCGACGGTGAACCAGCTTTTTCTAGACTTGGTCAACGACAGAAGGTACCGACAGTTGATCATTGACGACGATCGACCGCCACTCCTTCTACACAAGCTCGCAAAACTCGAGTACGTGTTCGCCTCGCTCCATCTGTCTATCGCTGATGCTGAATGATGACGAGAAGACGAGACTCCCTCACTGCTGCGCGAGTGCGGTCGTTGACGATCCATCCGAAAGCCGTAAGGTCTGCCTGTCTGAGGTCAAACAAATATACAAAGCAACGTATCCAACCAGTCAAAAACGTGCATTGGCCAGATGACTTTCGGTAAATTTGGTTTTAGGTTTGCTCGACCCAAAACTGATTATTTACAGTTCTCGCACTGAACGTGTTGCACTAGAAGAGGACGTCATCCTAGCGGATAAAGTTCTTGATACTCTAGGAAAACTTCACAGCGTCGAAGAGTTCGTAGTCGAATGGAAGAATGGCGACGACGCGGAAGAACCCTTCTGCTTCCCACTCCTCACTGCAATATGGCCTCTCCACGCACAAAATTTGAGAAAAGTCAGCTTCGACATGATCCTCAGCCGCCTCTGCCGTATAGTAGGGCCCATTACCGGACTCGACCGCGTCCAAGAGTTGACTCTTTACTTCACATCGACGGACAGCCTATTCGGCACGACGGACACACCTGGCCGAGAAGCCAAGCTAGCCTTCCAACAGCTGGCCACTTTCATAAACAGGCTCGCACTGTCCCTGCGATCGCTGTCGATCTCGTCCATCGACCATCTCGATTTCTCATCCCTCTACTCGAGTCTCACGTACTTTCCCCACCTCACATACCTTGCGCTCCTCGTGCCGTGTGACCCCGGCCATGTCCTCGATCCGACAGGCTTCCATGACTTTCTCCGCGCACACCGAGCTGTTGAGCACTTTTATTTCTCGCCGCAATATTGCTGCCGCCAGTCCACCCAGGACGCAGCGTCCGCAGAGGGCTGGCTCAACCGCGCCTTTTCTGGCATCACCTTCCGCCACCTCCGCTCCCTAGAGCTCGGGTTAAACATCTTGGGCTCAGGTGGGAAGCGGGTGATGCCCCCCATCCCACGTGTTTGCAGCGCCGCGCAGGACGTTTGGTCTCTGTCAATCGTGGGCTGCATCATCTCTCTCGAAGACCTTCGCACATTACTCCACCCATTCTCTGCCCTCGCTGGGGGCTCGTCTCCGCGGAATCTCGTGCTTGAGGTCCATGTGCTCGACATGCAGCTTTTGGACCTTCTGGCACACCTTCTTCCGGGGTTGCAGATGCTCAACTTGACATACCGCTGGGTCAGTCGCTTCGGATGCACCAGTGCGGTAGGCCGTCTTTTCCCTTGTCGATCTTCTGCAATTGTTTTGCTAATTATACACTTCCAATCGAATAGACGGAGTTTGCAGAAGAGTTGGGAAGCAAGACGTACCATGGGTGGAAATTATGGCAGCTGATTCTGCGGTGTTCGCGCCAGAACGATGACGCTCGTTGGCCATGCCAACAGGCCATCGTTCGCACTATACCCGCCTTGCGGTAATACCTCCTGAACGACCGACTCTACGAAAGGGACTCTAGACTTATCTTTAAAGAACTTGCGAGAAATTTGTATACCTTCGTTTTACTACACGAATGAGCCTTTTTAATCTACGGTCTCTTTTTTTAGTGCCGATTCATTTATAATCCCAAATTTCCTGGCAAGTATAGACCTTGATAATACTATTACAAGAATATCCTACGATTAGGACTGATCGGAACCTCGTTTGAGTGCGCAAGGTTCGCAAGGATCAATCAGGAATCAGGAACGACCGGAACTTGGTCTACGAAAACCCACCCAAACGTCCTGATCTCAGCACCTTTCTTCCCGAAAAACAACTCGCTCTCATAGGCCCAATGAACGCTACCGACAATACAGTCCTTCAGCGCGCGGATATACCTTCTGACATCCTCCGATATAGCCTCGGCTTCTGCACTTGATGCTGGGAGACGATCTGGGGTGAGAGAAGGCCATACCCACGACAAAATGGGAAGTTTCAATGATCTCTGGGGTTCCAGGGATTCCAGGACAGATTGTTCGGCCGAACAAAAAGACGCAAACGCGTCTTTTATCATGTTTCCTGCGAGATTCATCGCTCCCTGGACAGAGAGATTTTTGTGCGACATGAGCACGGCTACGAGGTTGTGTGTATTTCCTCTGGAGTGATTCAGTTGGTAGGATACTACGTCCTGTAATGATAACGTCCGTCAGCGACGTCACGACGGTGAAAAAAATACTAAATTGAATACCATGGACCAAGCGATGACATCTAATGCAGCACGCTTGAGGTTTGTAATTTTTTCAGCGGTCGACTCGTTTGTCCGAGGACATTGAAATATTTCCAGGAGTTCGGCAATGTCTAGAATCATGCTGCTACCGTACATCTCCTTGCGGAGTTCGGTATATTCTTCCAGGGAAGGTATGATATTAATGGATTGGTTGGAAACGACTTTTTGTTGGGCTGAGCGGAGCGCCTGCATAGACTCCGTGAATCGATGATTCCAGTCCGTAGAAGCCTTGGCCATTATCTTGACAAGTCGTTGGTCGGGCATGCTTTACCAACAGATTCAGTCAAAAATGAAGGTGACCAGCTTCGAAATACGCAACTGCCTGAACAAGTCGTGCTTCTCAAATAAGTATACCCCAGATTCTAGAATTTCAGGTGTCTCTAGAGGATTCAGATCGCTAGTAGACATTTCGTAGTCCCATGAGGAATGACGTGGACTCCTGTTGCTATACTCTCGAATCCCAGAGTATAGTACAGCCGTAGTAAGGTCCGTAAGCATCCGCAACTGAGGTGCATCGCATGTAGGAAAACATAGCGCACAAAGAAGCCCTATTTTTGTCGAACGAAGGTACGAAAGCTCAGTCTTCGACAGGATGCCAGTTTCATCTGTAAACCATTTTTCAGACCCGTCGGTGGCGAAACGGCAGTGCCGATTTGTGCGCAATTCAAGAGATCCGATAATACTTATCAAGTCAGGTAGCTGGAAGCTGTGGGTCGAGCTCATGGACCCTTCTGCGCCGTTGTGGTTGTTGAAAAGAAACCACAACTGGACTGGCATAGCCACATCTCCCTATTTCTGGGACGCGTAAATTGCCTCGCTGCCTCTGCTGTTTCTTTGTGGTTACTTTTCGAACCTTCTCAAGCAGATCGACTCTTTTCGCTAGTTCAACTTCAACATGACCGTGGACCGTCAAGAGAAAGCCCCAGTAAACTGTCTGATATTTTCCCCAACCGGTGTATGGTTACTGCGAAATGCCGAAACCAACATACGTCCACTATGATTTTCGACGCTTAAGTTTGAAATTCTTTGCACCGTAATAAGCGGGACACCAATGAGCAATGAGCTGAAGTACTTGTAGCAAAAATGCTGACTTCTGCTATATATACTCCACTTATAGCCCAACTTACATTGTGAATAATGAGAAACATGCCACAGACGCCCTCAAAGGCTCATGAATTGAGCTAGTTTACAGTAATGTATCGGTAAAACATTGTTTCTAGACATGGAAAAGAGGCAACTTGTAGAAACACAGAAGCGGAACAACAACAGAGAAGGGTCAAGTTGCATGACACAATAAATATGTAATGCAAGAATCCAAGGCGCTCACATTATTGCCACCAACGGCCTGGACAGCAGCCCTGTACCCCTCTACGTCCTTGGATGTTATAGGACCAGGACCAGGATGTGCACGTCATCGCCCTCGGAGCAAATAACTGTATCCCCCACGAGTATCTCCAATGCTCCAGACTTGATGATGCTATTGAGCGATGCTCGATCTTCCTCAGAGACTTTTTTGCCTTGTCTACCTTCTCCTTCACCGAATTAAGTTCATCAGACGTAATAAAATGTCTACGCCAGGCGATGGAGCCATTCCCCTTGTTTGGTCCAGCCGACCACCCCGCAAGTCAGGCTTGACCAAGTTTGATGAGATGACATGCTTTAATTCGGGCGAACGCATCGCGACTCTGAAAACAGACATTCATAATCAGTGCATAGAATTTAAGAGATGGACAGTCGCCGAACATACGCCAGTGGCAAGGAAGTCGTTGACTTCAGCCAGATTTTCTTTGATCCTTGCTGAAGCCTTCGCCAAGTTCTCCTCCGCCAGCTGTGCCCGTTTCCTCTCCGTCTCTAAATCTGCTCTTATCTTCGCTAAATCTCCTCTTCTTGTTCCTGTTTCTCGTCTCTGCCTTATTCCCCTGCTGTTGACACTCTCTAGCTTCCTTGTTCCTGCTTCGAACGCTCTGCTTCTGCTTTCAAGAGCTCTGATTCTGCTTTCAAGCCCTCTCTTTCTCCTTTGGAGCGCTCTACTTCTGCATTAATCATCTCTTCCAACCTTGTCAAGCGCTCCAGGAGGTCATTTTGTGATGCAGGCAAATCGGTTTCCTATGACAAAGGTGCTGTATATCAAATGTAGGCAAGTCGATAGAGCACGCAACTGTACCTTTACCTTTGCTGGGACTTCACGATCTTGACTTTCGCCATAGGTGGACTTGAAGTTACTGTTCAACGAGTCCGGTGTGACGTTGGGAAAAGACATTGGGCATGGTCGGGGTCGTTGAAACTTGCCGTCGATTGAATGTCAGCGTGACAGGTGGCGCGAGACACGGAGGTCACACCTATTTGCACTTCCGGACCAACCGGACAGGAAGATAAGCCGTGACGCTTGCGATTGATTTCACAAATTTCAGAGCTTCGGTCCTCTTCAAGCCATATTGCTCTTGTATAGTCTCATCAAATAGTCCCTTGGCCAGTCCGATTGTCATTGTCGTTTCTTCTTCAATGTTAGTCGATTCATCGCGCAACAGATATATGTCAAAGGGGTCCAGCTCTGGCCTCAGCTCTGGATCCGACTCCGGCTCTTCAAGGCTCTTCAAGGGCCTCGGTCATGGTGGACTTTGACAAGGGCTTTGAGGAAGCTTTGGCTTTGCGATTGCGCGCCATGGGTGTCAGAGTCAAAATCTTCATCTTTTCGGATTTTTTACGGACTTACAGATATAACACAGCTTGGGGACGGTGATCGCACCTCAGGAATCGAGAAGGTGGATGGGCACACTGAAAAATTGGAATTCGGTTGGTGAAAGAAGTGTTCAGTTACTTTACAATTTTTCCCGAGCGGTCAGTTCGACTTGACGACTTGACGACTGGAGCCATAACCTAACGAATGCTACATAGCAGTTTGAATCTCCAACCCGGCAGGTGAAAAGAGAGGATACAAAAACAAGCGCCTGCTCAGTGCTCGCCGCGTCGCTGGACCGTCAAGCCCTCCATTTTCTGTTCTATGCAGATGCCAACCCCCACCCCTTTTTGTTCGAACACCACATCACCGCTGATTCCACCATCCCGCTCTCTCTTGCTGACACGCCTTGTGTGCCCCCCTCTCGTTCACAGCTCTATTCAAATTTTTCTGGCGGACTTCAGATTCAAACTTTTACTACCTCTCTGCAGTGGGACACCAATCTGCTGAATTACTTTTGGTATATATAACCTCTGCTTAAGTGTCGCTGATTAATCAAAGTCGGTACAGAATATAGATGGGATGATAGGGGGAAATATTAATGCTGTCAGGATAATGATCAATCGTTTTCCACCTCCGGAAAGTTCACCATGAAAGGTTTGAAGTCATTACCTTCCTCCAGTCGAACTTCAACTCGCCCTCTTGCCTCCCCTTCGCCTTCCTGTCCCGTTTCTTTGCCTGTGACTTCCTGTCCCGGGCCCCGCCATCTCCATCGTTGACTTGTTCCTTGACTTTTTTCCTGGGAATAAAGGTGAGTTGACACCCAAAGATTATGACAGTAGGCTAACCTGGTTTCCCGTCATCGTCATTTTGGTCATCAAGAGTTTCGGTGGTGTTCTTGGACACCGTGGCATTGATAGAAGCTACTCGCACGCTGGAACGGCGTTTCCTTTTACCAATGTCTCCTAATGAACACATGTATTAGCCGACTTTGGGTCGGAAGTACCTTAGACGTACCTGTTGTTTCAATATTAACTCGCTCCTCTGTGGTCTGCACCTCGTTGCTCAGGTGTTCTGTTTCATCAACAATGGTCTCCCCGAGATTTCCTTCCGCTTCTCTTTCAGACACTAAGGTAGAAAGATCAGATTCCGTTTTGAAGAGACAAAAGTTATCTTTTTTCAACTCACGTTCAACCACAGTAATAGTAGCCCTCTCAACCTCCCGCTGAACCCATTCAAAAGCAGACAGTACCATGTTAAAAATATCTTCCTTCTCTGCCAGGACTATAGTAGGCAAGTCGTACACGTCATTAAGCTTCCAATCGGCCGAGCATTCCAACAACAATTTCTGTTCGGTGAGTGGTCCGCCGACTCTCGGGACTGCACCAGTGGAGTGTTGAGAGTGTTGGAAAGTCGACTCTATTTCCCACCACTGCTCCAATATTCTATAATCTTTCAGGATTAGCCTCTCGACAATCTCGTCAAAGTAAATCAGGTAAGACTCCAGGCGGACGAGAGCCTTTCCATTCAAACCGAGATTATCCCGGTTTTTATGAACCAAAGCCAAGATAGCTTTCTTTGCGAGGAAGAGCTTGACGTGGATTAGAGAGACACTCTCAACAGAGATTCTTGCTGCATCGGAAACATCTTCCAGTGTTTTCAGATTGAAGGGGATGAGAAGTAGTTTTTCTTCAAGCAGACGAAACTGATGAGTGGCGAGATATTCCGCTTGTTCAGAAAACAATGCAGTGGGAGTACGGTTAAGATCCCAGTTAAAACCAGGAAACAGACAGGCACTCGTGACAGTAGCTTTCAGATGTGATGGGCCGGCTTCACTAGACGCGGAGATGATCTCCTCATTCGGTCCCAATGTGCGCGAATGTTTGGCTGGTGGCTGAGAAATGTCCATCGACAATGACATCACAGTTTGGTGGGTTGAAGGTGCAGAGAGGTGTAGGGAACTAGTCCGAGTCTGATCCGGCGCCATCTCTATCGTTGAGTTGTTCCTTGGCCTATTCCCTGGGGATAGAGGTGAGTTGATACCCAAAGATTATGACAATAGGCTAACCCGGTTTCCCATCATTGTCTTCTTCGTCATCAAGGGTTTCGGCAGTGTTCTTGGACGCTGTAGCATTGATAGAAGCTGCTTGCACGCTGGAACAGTGTTTCCTTTTACCAATGTCTCCTAATGCACATATGTATTAGCCGACTTTGGGTCGGAAGTACCTTGCACGTACCTGTTGTTGCAATATTAACTTGCTCCTCCGTGGTCTGCACCTCGTCACCCAGGTTTTCTGTTTCATAAGCAATGGTCTCTTTGAGATCTTTTCCCGCTTCTCCTTCAGACGCTTAGGTAGAAAGATCAGATTCCATCTTGAAGAGACAAAAATTATCTTTTTTGACTCACGTTTAACCACAGTAATGAGAGCCCTAGCAACTTCCTGCTTAATCCATTCGGAAGCCGACTGCACCATGTATATTATATCTTCCAGACTTGAATAGGCTATATGAGGCAAGTTGAATACATCTTTGAGATTCCATTCAGCCGAGCATTCCTCCAACAATTCCTGTTCAGTGAGTGGTCCGCTGACTCTCGGGACTGCACCAGTGGAGTGTTGGGCGTGTTGGAAAGTCAACTCTATTTCCCACCATCGCTCCAGTATTTCAAAGTCTTTCAGGATTAGCTTCTTGACGATCTCATCATAGTAAATCAGGTAAGACTCTAGATGGACGAGAGCCTTCCCTTCCAGACCAACCCGGGATAAATAAACCAAAGCCAAGATGGTTTTCTTTGCTATGAAAAGCTTGACGTGGTTTAGGGAGACACTCTCAACGGAGATTCTTGCTGCATCGGGAATATCTTCCAGTGTTTTCAGATAGAAGGGGATGAGAAGTAGTTCTTCTTCAACCAGACGATGCTGATCAGTGGAGATGATTTCTACCTGCTGAGAAAACAATGCAGTGGGAGTACGGTCAAGGTCCCAGTTAAAATCAGGAAGCAGAGAGGCGCTCGTGACAGTAGCTTTCGGATGAGATGGGCCAACTTCACTAGACACGGAGATGATTTCCTCATTCGGTCCCAAGGTGCGCGAATGTTCGGCTGGTGGATGAGAGTTGTCTGTCGAGAATGAGGTCACAGGTTGGTGGGTTGAAGGTGCAGAAAGGTGTAGGGAACCACTCCGAGTATGAAGAGCTGCCAGCTCAGAAGCACATCGCTGACGTTCAAGGTTAGCTGCGTCCAGTTGCTGAGTGATGTCAGCAATTTGGGCATGGACGAATTGGCGTATTTGATCGTTGTGAGCGAAGAGCATCATTTGGCGAGCCGTGCTCAGCGAGTTCTGAAGGGTGGTTACGTGGTTCTGCGCATTTGATAACAAGTTGTTAGCGGAATTGTTAGCGGAAATAACCATAGCGGCATCCGCGATGCTTTGTTGTATGGTGGTCGTCGCCTCTCGGAGGGTGTTTGTAAGATTTTGTTGCTCCTCGACAACCTTACAAAGGGTGGCAACTATGCCCGTTGATTGGGCGGTAAGGCAGTCAAGCTGCCGTTGATTGACAGGGTTAGTAGAATCGGCTGAGAGAGAACTTCGGTTTGAAGAATTGATCCTGGGAACCCCACGCGAGTTCAGGAGGTAGAGGTACTCTGGTTTCCCTGTCTTGAACCCTAAGCCTTCTAAGACCTCGAAGGGGTCCTGAAGGAAGCGGCTCGTGATGTTGGGAGTTCGGAGAATGGCGCAGTAGACAGAGCCATCCAGTTCGAGACGGCTGGAGCGGACTACCGGTTCCCCAGAGGCATCGCCATACCGACCTTCAATGTGGTGGTCTATGATAGATCGTGCGCTAGGGAGATCCCCAACGCCGTTCACTGCTACTTCCAGGCCAAATTGAGGTTGAATGAACCTAGCCGCGTGAGGCAAGTAAGACTGCCCATCGACAACAGGAGGTGTCTGGGCAAGGGCTGTGATAGAACTTCGAGAGGTGAAAAGATAGAAGATTCGGTCACCACTAGGGAAATGCAAGGGTTCGTCAACCCGCACGGGTCACGGGTAAGGGTAGCGACGGGTACGGGTACGGGTAGCGACTCGCGTACCCGCGACCTTCAAAACGAGCCCGAGAACTCGATTATTGGTGGAGAATTGGCTGAGATATGCTCAATTTCGTGTGATTTTCACGAAATTGAGCATATCTCACCCATTTCCCCATCGTTTTCGACGATCTTGGAGCCGTTTTGACGGGTAAACCCGCGCGGGTCACGGGTACGGGTACTGGCGGGTACGGGTGCGGGTAGGCGCCGTGACACCCGCGGGTTACCCGTGCATTTCCCTAGTCACCACCGGACGGAATGTACGACGTCTGAACCACCAGTCCATTTTGCTGAAAAATGTCGCTGAGCTTCTGCTGGAGTGAAGCGGGACTGATGCCAGAGCCAGGCTGAAACCAAACCTGCCGGGTTTTGTCTGTAGGGCCTGAGGCAACTCTCCACCAAGCTTCAATGTTCGGTTCGCGGTTGAGGATGATACGGACACGCTCTAGAATGTCGGGGCGTGGAGCCCACCTGAGCGGACCGACGAGGGACACAAACACGTAGTCAAGCTGGTCACTTCCGAGGTTTGTGGGCTCGGAGGGACTGACGATCTGGAGCTCTGGAAAGTTATCCTCTCCTCGGGCTCTGATTTGGCTGATGACATCCTGAAGGTGTTCGGAAGCTGAAGAACACGACGTCCTGGGCAGCCCCGAGATTATAAGCTCAATGCCAGTGACGGGATGGCTTGGGTCGAGTTCGGGTGGAGGTGTCCCAGATTTTTCAGCGGTCACAGGGAATGGTTCAGAGTCGCCAGCGATAAATGGCATAAATATTGTGAAATGCCAACAGCAGTACAGTACGAAGCTGACTTAGGTGACTATTCGCAAACTGATGGCTGGTTTTTCAAAACTCCCACACAGGATGTCAGTGAGATCAACCCAAGATGGTCACCTCACCTGTTCGCCCTACGTTTTCCCAGTTTCCTGTGATTCTTTCTGACTCGAATCATCCGCAGGTTTGATTTTTGTTTAAAAATCCAGTTACTTAACAGTTATGGAATAACTACCAGTGCAGGACTTGGCACGGTTGTCGACTCGGGCAATCAAAGACCTCAAATAGTAAAACCTTGACAGTCCAAATTTTAAAAAATGATTCCAAGATCGTCGCAGTACAACGCCCTTCCTAGTTTTTAATCTGCATGCCAGAGCTGAAACTCAGTAAATTCATCAGCCTTGAATTTGACCTCACGACTTGGATCTCCCTTAGTCTAGTTACAGTTTACCGCTGACATTCCTTGCTATCAACCTTATCGAACCCTGCGTTGAATCAAGAGTCATGTACACCGGTAACATACGAAGGGGGAGCCTCTACTTCGGCAATTTCAACAACACCCGTCTCCTGCACTTCAAAGGGACGTTGACTTTTTTCATGAGTCCCGCCATGGGTGGATGTGGAGTCGAGACTGAATGGCTCGACAAGGCTGGAGGTACCACTTTTTGCGGAAGCACGGTCCCGTTTCTTCATCCTGCGACGCACGCAGAAGATACCGAGAATGAGGAGTACCAGGGCTGCAGCGCCGCAACACCCGAGTATAACTGCCAGATGTGACGTCCGGGCCCCATTCGCCTTCGCACTTGGTGCAACCGATGCCGTCTGACTCATCGTTGGTGCAGGTAAGCCAGGGTTGGTCGTGAGCATTGTTGACACGGACGAGTTTGGGTTAATCGTGCTGTTACGAACCACCAATTGTGTGAGGGTAAGAGGTATATATTTTCCGGAACTGTTGGAAGAGTAAGCAACTTCTAGTCTGTGCTGACCACGAGGCAAGGAAAATGTTTGAAAGAGGAGGGTTTGCGCAGAACTCGAACCATTTAGGACCTGCTTGGCGGAGGATGGTTGGAGTATCTCATCTATGAAACTGCCATTGTCGACGGAATAGGAGAATTTGCTCTCAGAAAACTCTGTAAAGGTCGTATTGTAAAAACCAAACCAGAGTATTGAACTCCCTAAGAAACTCATGAAATAATCAGAATTCCCAAAATGGAGAAAAACGCACCATAAAAATCGAAGGTAAAGTTTGCTTTAGGTTCAGTGGGGATTATTATAGAACTGGGACTCATGAACGAGTATATGGACTGCACTTCCCAACCCTCTGTTACCCCAATTGTCGGGTCATTTGGGAATATTAAGAGATCTGCAACTGGCAAAGCCAACGGCGTAAGGTAAGTTAGATAGTCAAACGATACTGGACGATCCTGAGAGCCGGCAACTGAAATGTGGATGCTGTGCTGAACTTCAACGTCCAATGTCTCCTCCGTAATGAAGCAACACAAAGAAGGGACTTGTGAGGAACTTGTCGAGTCAGGCGAGGTGACAATTTGGACACCATCCACGGTGCAACTAAGGACTTCTAACACTGAGGCATTTTCTGCTACTGTAACTCGTGCACAAGCTATTATGAAAGAGCCTGTGATAGATAACACATAACAATTCCAGCGTGCCACCAGGCTTGTCAAAACTGGGACGTACCATAGAAGGAGTACGTCAAATCAGTCTGGACGAGTGTTTGATGTAAAGTGCCATACATAGGATATTTAGGATCAGAATGCTCGAGTAAACTGGGTTTGTTGACCCAGCCAGGACCATACTGAATGCTGGGGTCACTGTCGTCTATAAGAACAGTGTTCAGTGGTTGTGACGTCTGCATAGAATGAAAGAAAAGGTTGGAAGAGGCGACGTTCCTAAAAACTACACCCCACTTTTATTTTACCATTAAAAAAATTATTTGATGATCTTGGTGCTCATCGTTGCTACGCACTATAATTATGTTGAACATGGAAAGAGAGCAAGAGTCAAAGATTGATGTTGGATTGGCGGGCTTCATTGCCGGCTCAAGAAAAATTTTATTACGTAATCATGTCGATGCCCTCTCGCGATCACTCAGATCCACCTCACCGTCATCGCTCAACCTCCTGGTCGCCCCACGTTCTCCCAATTTCCTGCGATCCTTTCCGGCTCGAATTATTCGGAGGTTTAATTTCTGTTTAAACATTATCCAGTTAACAATCATAGAATGACTACTGGGCACGATTATCGACAATCAATTTTCAAAACATCCAAAGGTGAAACTTTGATCACCCAAATTTTTAAAAATGGCTCCAAGATCGTTGCAGGACAGCGCTAGCGCCCTTTCTATATTTTACTCTGCATGCCAGAGCTGAAACTCAGTGGATTAATCAGCCATCATGGAGCGCTGTGGAGTAACACTGACAGCACTCAATCGCGACTGCTACTGCAACAGCCTGGGCGGCATATGCATCATCAACTGGCATCTACTTCGTTCTTAGAAATTCGTGCTCTCAAAACCCAGGAAGGACCCTCAAAAACTTGTCCAGAAAAAAAGTTTTTGAGCCGTTACGATCTCGGGCCCACACCTGCGAATCTGGTACTCAGAGACTCAGAGTCGACGCAGTGAAAACAGCCTGAGCTTGCAAATTTCTCGGCGTCCTGCTCGACTTTATCAGCGCGCGTACTGCGTGCGGTATCGATTTCTCAAAAGACAAAAGACAACGAGCTTGCGCTCTAAGGAACTTCCGGACTGGGGAAAGCATTTCTTGGGACGTAGGCCTCGGTTTTTTGTTATCAGTCAACCAGGCCTTAGGTTCGTTTCGCTTTCACCAACTTGCATACTAGTTTATCATTTCCTGTTCAGCACGCTATCTACAGCCTCGGGAATAGGGCATCTGCCATGGAGACACTTGTTTTCAGGCAGTAATACTGAAACCGTGGTGCTTATTGACTATAACTATCCCTGTCGCTCAATCTTTGCTTGAACGGTGCTTGAAGGATCCCTCCTGGACCGGAACCCACAGATAAATACGATAAAAGGGGTCTACGTGTACTGCGAAAAGGCGCGGGCGGCGCACTTGCTTATGGTGGACATTTAGGATTTAGTTACTGCTAGAGGTCATGAAGTGCTGCTCGAGGTCATGAAGTAGTCGGATTCAGTTTGAGAGGCGCAGACTGCATCGCTGTAAACGCAGAGGTGTGGATGGTGGATGGGAAGAGAACCGGATAAGCATTCCCGGACTTGAGCAGTGCGCTTTTGCCAAATAAAATACTGCAGGCGTTTTCTCTTGCACTCGATACAAATTTCTGGGATAATGTTGAATGTTGCTCATGGAATTTGACGACGGTGTCGATCAGCCTTGATTTCAAGAGATTCAATAACCGGAAAACCCCAAGTGAGTAAACAGTCACTCGAAATGAGATTGATTCAAGTCGAGAGCATCGTCTTTTCGAATTGGACTGTATTGTACATGTACAGTACACACATCTAACAAAAATTTAAACCACCTTTTCCCAATTATCCCATCACTCAAAGCATCAAGACAACCCCGCGCACCATACAGCACGTAACTCTGAAGCCATTCAATCATCTCCAACGACCTAACCCACACCCACACCCACACCCAAAAACGAACCCACTCTAATCATCCTCATCCCCCATCCCAGCCCCACCACCCACCCTCTCTCCCACCCTCCCCTCAAACCCACGCGCATCCCTCCTCATCTCCTCCTCCTCCATCGCAACCACGTCCTCCAGCTCCTCGCCCTCCCCCTCGCCCTCCCCCTCGCCCTCGCCTTCCCCCTCGCCCTCGCCAAGCTCCGAGTCTACAGCTCCATCTATGTCATCGTCGTCGTCGTCGACCTCAGGGTCAACCTCAAAGTCCCCCCCTTCGTCCACATCGTCTTCCCCCTCTCCGTCCCCCGCGAGACGCACACCACCCACACCAGCGCTCACGCTCGTCTCTTCGTTAGGGTCGTCGACGTCCATCGGCACACCCGCCCCCGCGCCAAGCCCAGCACCAGCCCCGCTCAGCTCCGCCACACGCGGATGCATCGCCTGAATATGACCATCCAGCGCGAGCGGCGCGGATGTGAACGGCGGCGGGAGCGGGGGCGGGTTCCCCGTGTGCGCGTGCGCTTTTTCTTTGCCTTTGCCTTTGGGCGGGGCGGAAGCGGAAGCTGCGGCTGCGGCTGAGGCTGAGGCGGAAGTAGGGCCGACGGCAGTGGCAGAGGCAGACGTCGCCTTCCTCGCAGACGACGACGAGGCGCCGTTGGACGAGGATTTTTTGGATTTGTCGGTTTTGGAGAGGTCGCGGTATACTAGAATAAAATGGTAAAATGGTTTAGAAGGATATCGGAGAAAAGAGGGAGGTGAAGGGAAGAATGGGGATGGAAGAAGGGAGGGGAAAGGGTATGGGAGAAGGGGGCGGGAGAAGAGATGAGAGTACCCACCCTGCAGCTCCATCTGTAGCTTGCCCACGACATCGCTGAACTCGATCATCTCGAGCGCCTTGAGCACGTCGGAGGCGGAGATGCTTTTGTGCTGCTTGGACTGTGCGACGTCGTGTGCGCTAGAGTGAGGTGAAGAGACGCGTTGGCATTACAGCGGAGGGGGGGTAGGACTGGACATACGTTGCAGCTTTCGACGGCGAATAGGAAGAGGGATAGGGATAGGAAGGAGAGAATAAAGATCAGACGCCATCGAAAAAAACCAACTAAAAACGAAAAACACATACCCAAATAATTGATAAACACCGTCGACCCCTTCACGAGCGAGAGCACCGTCTCCTTCTGCAGCTTCACATTATCCGGTATCTGGTAGGTAAGACGCGAGTCAACAGTCAGCATAGCGTTCGTCAGACGAATGGGGCCATCCAGCCCAAAATCGACGAAGGGAGGGACGGAGGGACGGAAGGGGGGAGGGAAGGAGGGACGGAGGGGGGGGAGAAGGGGGGAGGGGAGGGGAAGGGAAGGCAGGGACGCACAGACGACTTTGCGATCTTCATCACGACGCTCTTGGGCAGCTCAAAGTTCTCGATGCCCTCCGAGACGATGTTCTGCTGCGTCTCTGCGGAGATGGGGCCTGAGTAGGTCTCTTTGCGCGGCATTTTCAGTTTTGGCGCGGGATGATGGGATGAGTACGGGTGGAGGTGGAGGTGGAGGTGGTGGGAGGGTTGAAAAGATCAAGGCAAGGCACGAAATCAGATTCAGAATCACTGGCCCATTGGCAAGTCGCGGGAACGGGAACGGGAACGCGGTGTGCGTGACCTGCGGCTTGTCGGTCCGTTTGCGTGATCCGGGTTTATCGGCCACACTGCAGGCACTTTCTCGTCTCGCAATCGTCTCGTTTTCGTTCTCGCTTTCGAGTGCTATCCGACCCTTAAGCATGCTCAGCCGACTTGTGTTCTCTTTACATGCAATAGGAATTGACTAGGCCTCCAGAATTTAGTATTGCAGTACTCCACGTCCTGCGTTCAAAATAATACGACGCCATCCGTCTACGAACAATTTATAGAGCGTACTAAGTACTCGAGTATGTAATAGCACCAAAGAGGTGTCGTAGTCGTAGACTCGTAGTGTCTGATTGAGTTTTGAAGCTTGACTGATAGAACGCATATTGATATGACCATTATTTGGACTAGCTTCTCATGAGTAAGATTATAACTTTAAGATGGCAAGTATATGTACGTACGATCCAATCGTTTCGGATATATATAATCTGCCCACCATACGCGTCTTCCATTCAGTGTGCTCAACAAACACAGGTCTATCAATCGATAGCAAGTTTATAGACGCACGACACCTTCCGTCTATCACCAATTTATAAAGCGTAGAGCGTACTAAGTATGTAAGTAATAGCACCAAAGATGAGCATCGAGTAGCGAGTAGCGAGTAAACGGGTTTTAGTAGTACGGGTAGGGATACGGGTACGGGTTAGGTGTAAAGTCAATGACCAAGTCAATGCAATGGTAAAGGTTAAGGGCAATGGCGTTGGCAAAGTGTAAGGGTAAGATGAGGGGTAAGTAAAAAGTTTTTTAAGTGTCCAGAAAGAAGGTCCAGAAAAAAGTCTAAAGAAAGTCATGTCCAGAATCGTCACGTCGTCAACACTGCAGGATCGTCCAGGGGTGAAAGAACGACGGTGCGTTATATGAGTGTGAGCTTGAGCGTCTACAACCCCGAATCAGTAAAACAAAACTCAAAACCAAAGGGGATAAAAGGATACGCACGACAGAAGTAACAGGCGCCGGGAACCGCCCCTGGAACGCACTCGGGTCGCCGCCCGCGTAGAGGTGGTTGCTCTGCACGAAGAGGATCGTCGCGGGGTTGGCTATAAGTTTCGCGTGTGAGTAAAATCGAAGGGTGAAGACACATGGGCTATTGAGAGGACGTACTGCTATCGGTGTTGATCCACTGCAGGGTGAGCGTTCCGGATACGATGTCGACGCTCCACTACGCAAAGCAAAAGGGAGAGGAAAGGGGGAAAGGGAGAAGGGAGAAGATCAGCGAAACCTGATGGAGGGGGAAGGAGACAAAAACGCACAACGCTCGTCTCGGTTTGCTTGTCGAGCCCAGACGACGTGCTGAAGAAGCTCGGCGCGGATTGCGGGGTCGAGCCTGCTGCGGCTGTGGTTGGGGTTGGGTTAGTACTTCGTGTTTGAGAGGAAGGGAGGGGAAGGAGATTGAGGAGAGGGGAGACGTACTGCCGGGCGCGGCGACGGGGTCGAGGTATAGGTAGCTAGAGGGAAAGGGGGGGGTTAGTTTGGAGGGTGAGGAAAGGGGGGAGGGGAGGGGAGGGGAAACGCACTTGAAGCTCCCACTGGCAATATCTGAAGTCGTGCTGTCTCGACCAACAACAGGCGCCCAGAAGACACCACGGTTATCGTTCTATCACCCCCACAAAAAAAAAAAGCATCAGCACCCATCTCACTTGCGCCTCCGCAAACCAAAAGAAAAAAGCATCAACCCACCAGCTGCGTAAGCGCCACCCCGCTCCCCGTCGTCGCGCCCACGGGCAGGGTGAACGACAGGCTCAGCGCGCTGTTGATATCCGGTGTGAGGAGCGGCGTCCAGTAGTTCGGGTCGGGCGCGACGTAGCCGAGCGAGGTGACGCCTGAGAAGACCTCGGCGACGGCGGTGTAGGTCACGACGGGGACGGAGGAGGGTTGGGCGTCGCGCGCGGCGAGGGCGGCTGGGGTGGGAGGTTCGGGTTAGTTTGATGGGGACGGAAGAAGGGAAGTGGAAGGAAGAAAGGAAGAGAAGAGAAGAGAAGAGGAAGGGACGTACGACTGGCACGGCGCACGGGGGGCTTGAGGGGTATGGCGGTCAACCTGCACATTTATTAAAGCGACCTAGCGCCACTCGATTTGCGACCTCTTTTTGGTCAATTTTCCGTTTTCCGAGTCAATTTTAGGTAGATTTTAGTTAGAGCCAATAAATTATCATTTGAACACCCAATTTCTGCATTTGCGAGCCGAGCCACTACAAAAGCGAGCCACCTAATATTTAATGAGATGCTACTTTACCCAAGTACGACATACTTACCTAAAATATAAGCCGAGCCACTTGTTAATACAGCGAGCTATTAGTTTTAAAGCGAGCCTAACATTTTAAAAAGGCGAACCTACTTTTGTATTTGCGAGCCCTATTTAAAAAAGCGAGCCTACTATTCTATTGTGAGCCCTATTTTGAAAAAGCGAGCCTACTATTCTATTGCGAGCCCTTTTTGAAAGGCGAGCCCACTTTTTCTTGACTTGTCAAACGAGCCACTTTTGGACCGGCAGCAAGTGATAGCCGGAGCCGACGAAGGTCCTGCCAAACAATGTCAAATGTCTCAATGTGGAAAATGACTTGAGTATTCTTGAAATTCACGTCGGGCGGGCTTTTACTAAGCTCCAAAATTAATACAAATCGATTCCAATTAATTCTAGCTTTGTTTTGAGGGTAAAATCGCCATCTACCGTGAAGTATTTCTCACAGAATGACAATATTATCCGAGAGAGACTGAGAGTTGACTATTATCCCTTGATTATTCCAGAAATCGTGCAAATTACAAGCCATTTGCAATCACCTATCATCGAAACTTTGAATAACCAAGTAAAATAGGAGTTCCCTTGCATCTATCCAGCAAAATTTCTTGGAATATAATTTCTGGATGAGTGACTCTCCGTTTCTGGCCACCATAATCACTCCCTCCTTGACTTCCTGGTTTCCGGTTCACTTGAAAGATGATCTGACTGTAAATTTATGCACCTTTTATAATTCTATTCTCTACTAATTTTGGGAGGAAATAGTGGAAAGACTTGCACCAATCTTGCTTCGGCTAATTGTCTCTCAGCCCGTTCCCTATCTATAGACGGGAAACTCAAAATTAGATGGTCCTACTTGTTAATGAAAGGTTTATATGCCCCTTTACATGTTATCTAGGATGTAATACACAGAATAAAATTGTATAACAGAAAGTTTTCCTTGAGCAAGTGAGTACACGTGTAATCACATTACCAGGATTACGAATAAGCGCCGGCGGCATAACTTAGGCGCCAGTGAAACATGTCGCGACTCTCTGCACGCTCAAATCTCGGGTTTTATTCACGCGTTCTGTGTGTATCCTGCATTTTGCACATTGCTTTCCGGTTATGGCTGATCACATACTACCGGAGGCCATTTCCAAAACGACTCTACTAAGCCGGAAACCGATTTCGTGATTCTTCCACCCGCCCCACATCAATGTTCACCTCATTGTTGCGTTGTTCACTCCTTCCTCCATTTACTTTAGTTTCCCGCATTACGCGCATTCAGTGCTGACATTTGCTTCCGCCCCGACATCTCCTCAATCGCTTCACGCATCATCCCGAAAACCCTCCTCGAATTCCCCTGCAATATTCACCTGAGTTGATATGACCACGCATCCACCTAGAACCGTTCTCTTTATTGCCCAGCTCATTATTCCTTGCTCTTTTTAACTCCTCACCATTCCTCTGACTCATTTTTCTCCACTTATTTTTTAATTTGAAGTTTTATTCTCAATTCCATTCCTCCTCTATTCGCATTCTTACTACAAATTCCGAAGTATTTACAGAATTTAATCTCTGCTGTATCGTATTTTACCTCCAGTGAATTAAATTCCCAAAATTCCTCTCCAAAACTCGTGTAATCATCCGTAATTCGCAAAATTTCTGGAATAATCAAGGGATAATGGTCAACTCTCAGTCTCTCTCGGATAATGTCATTCTGTGAGAAATACTTCACGGTAGATGGCGATTTTACCCTCAAAACAAAGCTAGAATTAATTGGAATCGATTTGTATTAATTTTGGAGCTTAGTAAAAGCCCGCCCGACGTGAATTTCAAGAATACTCAAGTCATTTTCCACATTGAGACATTTGACATTGTTTGGCAGGACCTTCGTCGGCTCCGGCTATCACTTGCTGCCGGTCCAAAAGTGGCTCGTTTGACAAGTCAAGAAAAAGTGGGCTCGCCTTTCAAAAAGGGCTCGCAATAGAATAGTAGGCTCGCTTTTTCAAAATAGGGCTCACAATAGAATAGTAGGCTCGCTTTTTTAAATAGGGCTCGCAAATACAAAAGTAGGTTCGCCTTTTTAAAATGTTAGGCTCGCTTTAAAACTAATAGCTCGCTGTATTAACAAGTGGCTCGGCTTATATTTTAGGTAAGTATGTCGTACTTGGGTAAAGTAGCATCTCATTAAATATTAGGTGGCTCGCTTTTGTAGTGGCTCGGCTCGCAAATGCAGAAATTGGGTGTTCAAATGATAATTTATTGGCTCTAACTAAAATCTACCTAAAATTGACTCGGAAAACGGAAAATTGAGGTCGCAAATCGAGTGGCGCTAGGTCGCTTTAATAAATGTGCAGGTTGACCGCCATATGAGGGGCAGCCCGCGCGCGAGGCGCTGGGCGTTGGTGAGGCTCCTCCGGAAGACGGGCGAGGAGACGGCCTGGCGCCTGATGGGGGCGGACACGGGGGTGAACGGGTCGAGGCAGATCTCAGAGACGCACTCGTCCTGGCGCTCCAAGAGGGAGGCGGCGTTGGCGATGCCCGAGACGGCAGTGAGGAGGGCCAAGGAGAGGGAGAGGAATGAGCGCATTTTTGCTTGTCGTTCTCGTTTCTCGTTCTCGTGAGGGGGGCTAGAAGCTCGAGGGACGAGTCGTTCGAAGGGTATGGCGGTCAACCTGCACATTTATTAAAGCGACCTAGCGCCACTCGATTTGCGACCTCAATTTTCCGTTTTCCGAGTCAATTTTAGGTAGATTTTAGTTAGAGCCAATAAATTATCATTTGAACACCCAATTTCTGCATTTGCGAGCCGAGCCACTACAAAAGCGAGCCACCTAATATTTAATGAGATGCTACTTTACCCAAGTACGACATACTTACCTAAAATATAAGCCGAGCCACTTGTTAATACAGCGAGCTATTAGTTTTAAAGCGAGCCTAACATTTTAAAAAGGCGAACCTACTTTTGTATTTGCGAGCCCTATTTAAAAAAGCGAGCCTACTATTCTATTGTGAGCCCTATTTTGAAAAAGCGAGCCTACTATTCTATTGCGAGCCCTTTTTGAAAGGCGAGCCCACTTTTTCTTGACTTGTCAAACGAGCCACTTTTGGACCGGCAGCAAGTGATAGCCGGAGCCGACGAAGGTCCTGCCAAACAATGTCAAATGTCTCAATGTGGAAAATGACTTGAGTATTCTTGAAATTCACGTCGGGCGGGCTTTTACTAAGCTCCAAAATTAATACAAATCGATTCCAATTAATTCTAGCTTTGTTTTGAGGGTAAAATCGCCATCTACCGTGAAGTATTTCTCACAGAATGACAATATTATCCGAGAGAGACTGAGAGTTGACCATTATCCCTTGATTATTCCAGAAATTTTGCGAATTACGGATGATTACACGAGTTTTGGAGAGGAATTTTGGGAATTTAATTCACTGGAGGTAAAATACGATACAGCAGAGATTAAATTCTGTAAATACTTCGGAATTTGTAGTAAGAATGCGAATAGAGGAGGAATGGAATTGAGAATAAAACTTCAAATTAAAAAATAAGTGGAGAAAAATGAGTCAGAGGAATGGTGAGGAGTTAAAAAGAGCAAGGAATAATGAGCTGGGCAATAAAGAGAACGGTTCTAGGTGGATGCGTGGTCATATCAACTCAGGTGAATATTGCAGGGGAATTCGAGGAGGGTTTTCGGGATGATGCGTGAAGCGATTGAGGAGATGTCGGGGCGGAAGCAAATGTCAGCACTGAATGCGCGTAATGCGGGAAACTAAAGTAAATGGAGGAAGGAGTGAACAACGCAACAATGAGGTGAACATTGATGTGGGGCGGGTGGAAGAATCACGAAATCGGTTTCCGGCTTAGTAGAGTCGTTTTGGAAATGGCCTCCGGTAGTATGTGATCAGCCATAACCGGAAAGCAATGTGCAAAATGCAGGATACACACAGAACGCGTGAATAAAACCCGAGATTTGAGCGTGCAGAGAGTCGCGACATGTTTCACTGGCGCCTAAGTTATGCCGCCGGCGCTTATTCGTAATCCTGGTAATGTGATTACACGTGTACTCACTTGCTCAAGGAAAACTTTCTGTTATACAATTTTATTCTGTGTATTACATCCTAGATAACATGTAAAGGGGCATATAAACCTTTCATTAACAAGTAGGACCATCTAATTTTGAGTTTCCCGTCTATAGATAGGGAACGGGCTGAGAGACAATTAGCCGAAGCAAGATTGGTGCAAGTCTTTCCACTATTTCCTCCCAAAATTAGTAGAGAATAGAATTATAAAAGGTGCATAAATTTACAGTCAGATCATCTTTCAAGTGAACCGGAAACCAGGAAGTCAAGGAGGGAGTGATTATGGTGGCCAGAAACGGAGAGTCACTCATCCAGAAATTATATTCCAAGAAATTTTGCTGGATAGATGCAAGGGAACTCCTATTTTACTTGGTTATTCAAAGTTTCGATGATAGGTGATTGCAAATGGCTTGTAATTTGCACGATTTCTGGAATAATCAAGGGATAATAGTCAACTCTCAGTCTCTCTCGGATAATATTGTCATTCTGTGAGAAATACTTCACGGTAGATGGCGATTTTACCCTCAAAACAAAGCTAGAATTAATTGGAATCGATTTGTATTAATTTTGGAGCTTAGTAAAAGCCCGCCCGACGTGAATTTCAAGAATACTCAAGTCATTTTCCACATTGAGACATTTGACATTGTTTGGCAGGACCTTCGTCGGCTCCGGCTATCACTTGCTGCCGGTCCAAAAGTGGCTCGTTTGACAAGTCAAGAAAAAGTGGGCTCGCCTTTCAAAAAGGGCTCGCAATAGAATAGTAGGCTCGCTTTTTCAAAATAGGGCTCACATAGAATAGTAGGCTCGCTTTTTTAAATAGGGCTCGCAAATACAAAAGTAGGTTCGCCTTTTTAAAATGTTAGGCTCGCTTTAAAACTAATAGCTCGCTGTATTAACAAGTGGCTCGGCTTATATTTTAGGTAAGTATGTCGTACTTGGGTAAAGTAGCATCTCTTAAATATAGGTGGCTCGC
The DNA here is from genome assembly GCA_023014345.1 of Galerina sulciceps. Taxonomy (NCBI): domain Eukaryota; kingdom Fungi; phylum Basidiomycota; class Agaricomycetes; order Agaricales; family Galerinaceae; genus Galerina; species Galerina sulciceps. The sequence goes on from JAEDXJ010000001.1 coordinate 972,555, forward strand.
TTTTGTAGTGGCTCGGCTCGCAAATGCGAAATTGGGTGTTCAAATGATAATTTATTGGCTCTAACTAAAATCTACCTAAAATTGACTCGGAAAACGGAAAATTGACCAAAAAGAGGTCGCAAATCGAGTGGCGCTAGGTCGCTTTAATAAATGTGCAGGTTGACCGCCATACGAAGGGAGGGCTTTAAAAGAGCGGACACGTCACACCGACGAGGGGGGGATGATGGGTGCGAGGTTAAAAGAAAAAAGGAAAAGAAAGGGAGCCTTGAGGCGTGATGTCGCCCTATATAATGTATCCTGACCGTACCTGTCCTGGACAGGGTCATAGATCACTCCGTTCGACACTGTGTCTGACGGGGTGTTCGTAATCGCCCGTATCTTGCCGCTTTCGTCTTCTAGGTTGAAATTGTTGTGCCGGCGCCAGTTTTGCTTATCATAAATAATTGGAGCGCCAGCCCCGTATGGTGGTCCGCTATTCGTGTTCGCATTACTATTAGGCTGGAGAAGTGGAGCAGGTTGCGAGGCAGGCTTGATATCGACACCCTGGCAAACCTTGTCCAAAACCAGGGACTAGGCTCGCCGTTCCAGGGACAAAGGCGGGTGTTGGGTACACAGATCGATCGGCAATTTTTGCTTGCGGCGATTTCATTATCCTCTTATGTAATCAGGAGGTTCTTGCTTTTTGACTGTGCTGGAGGATGTTGGTGGAGAGTCAAGAGCGCTCTGCGCGCGTTGGAGCAGACTTGGAAGAGCGCTCGTGATCGTGTCAAGCCACCGGTCACCGCAAGCAGCCGAAAGTCATGTTGAGACGCCGACTTCAACCTTTCCATGGAATCAATGTCAGGATTCTCTTCCCTATAACACGACTGACTGCCCCAGCTGACTGCCTTTAACCTGGGTGTATGCCATCTCCAATGACAAAACGTGAGTTCGTCGTATACTCTATCTTCAATTTCAAGTGATTCAATGCCCTCGAAATCCTCTCCACGATGTCGGAAACAGTCGGATATAATCACCCCAAAAACCTATGACGCCATCTTCCGGAGGATAACGAACGAACACCCACACAAAACGCCTCAAGTCCACCAGAAGACCGTATAATAATGCCTGCAAGCTGTTAATTATCATATTAAACAACTGACACCGACACAAGTGACCTGCGGTGTGCATTTACTGAATGGTGCGCCACAACTTCTGCCTGTCATTATAATTTACATCAAGTAATTATTGAATTTCACTCTTGTAGTTCCGTCATTCGTGATTCAAGGGTTCGGTCACGTCGGTGCCATAACCCAAGCCTGGGTCGACTTTACCTCTATGAACGAACCACACCACACTGCAGACAGAACAGGTCTAGAAGACAGACACGCGTTCGAATTTCTAGCAGCTGCTCTTCCACAAACTTAAGGCGAACTCGATGAAGCGAGGGTTGACAGACGATCCTGAATTCCTGATCATGGTGCACCATTGATATCCCGAAAGCCCGCTCCGTTCAAGTATCGATTACTTGTGCTATTGCTATTTGACTTTGGTGAAGACGTCAGGCAACGAACGCGCCGAAGAAAGAGGATTCACGACCTCGCGACTTAGAGTTAGAGAGTGCGGTCTTGGACGTGCCGGACGCACTGGATGAAGCTCGAATGACTGCCTCTCTCTGTCCATTCTCTGTGGGGTTTTAGAGTTCAGCACTCCATCATTCCTTCTCTTCTTCGTTGGTTTGCAAGGCATATGCCAGTACGTCTCGCAAACCCCTCATGAACGATCTCACACCATAAACGTCCGTGTCGCCTCCTAAAGGAGTCTGAGCGCCCAGGCGGTCCATATCTCCTCTCCTCTTGAAACGCGGCGAACGACGGCTCTCCAGGCTTACCAACGGCGACCCAAACCAATTAACCACGGCCCACTTCGAGATCTGCAAACGGCAGCTGGTTGGATCGTGGATTCATGATGGTGTCCCCGTAAACAGGGTTATAATAACTATGACTGTGACGGACGGCTTTGAGAAAGCGGACAGGCCACGAACGCGCCGAACAGAATGCACACTTAGGATCAGGTACCTGAGCCTGGGTCGACTTTACCTCTATGATTCTGAACCATGCTTCAAAGGAAAATGCAAACACGGATTCAAATTCCTAACAGCTCCCCATCCTGGAGCTCAGAGCCCTCGGCGATGACGATGGACGGGCTGTCGCAGGTTTCGAGATACAGAATCCTAAATGCACAGCGTTTTACTCTCAGAGTTCTTCTTTTCGACTGTGGTCACGGCTCTGATTCAGAGGAAGCCATCATTGGGCAACGCGCCGAAGAGGATTCACGACTCACGACTCAGAGAATGCATGCTCTCTTGAACGTGCCGGGCACGTTGGATGGAGCTCGAATGACTCTCTGTCCATTTTCTCTGTAGGTTTTTAGAGTTTTTCACTCATCATTTCTGCTCCCAGTGTGTTTGCGAGGTGGTATGAGTCAAACGAGTCTGAGCGCCCGGGCTGTCCAATCCACCTCTCCTCTCCTCTCTTCTCGAAACGCGGCACCGACGGCTCCCCGGGCTCAGCGACGAAAAAGATTCACTCACGGCCCACTTCGAAGTTCGAGAGACGACAGGTGGATCATGGATCCCTAGAGTATAGTAGGTGGTGCTTCGTCCCCGAAACCGGGATTACGATGGTGGACGACTTTTGAGAAGCCCAGTCAGTAGGACACGGACGCGTCGAAGGAGGCAGGACGAGGAGAGAGCTCCCGCGGAAATGCTGGATGAGCTGGATGAAGAGGCAGGCCCTTACTAGGGCCACCTCCACCTGCTCGCCATCGGACGGATCCAAACAGGCTCATAGTTGTCAGCATGCATGGTCGTTGGCGCCCTCACGCAACCAGCGCCGACGAAAGGGGTTCCTGCTCGCCACACCCTCAGCAGCACCACCGCCACGACCGTCGCCCTCCCGTCGCTCGGCGAGCTGCTCCTCCCATTACAATTTACAATGACGCCAAGCCTTGACGCCCAGCCCGTATTACTTACTACTTAGAACTTTCCATACCACCGACTTGTTTTTTTTTTGGAAACTCACGGACAATTATAGGCTCAATATTCCTCGGTCTAAACGTGCATCCAACAGCCGCATTGGTTGCGAATATTTTCTGGTGAATAGGAATCCATGAAAATTGGACATAACGCTTCGAGAGCGCTATATATAGACGCCGACACACCGCTGATCCGACAACCCTTGGCACAGTCACAGTCCCGATTTATCCACGCCCGCACTCAAGACTAACGTGAAAGTTCGTCATATTACTGTCTCAACTGAGTCTCTTTATTCATCACACTCATCACTCAACTATGAACCAGATGGATATCAACCAGCCCACGACTCGCTGTTCAAACTCAAAACCCCCTGCTGAGGCTCTTCTTTCTACCGACTCGGACACCCCAAGTAAACTCCTCAAAATGGACACTAGTAGCGTCATTACGGAACGCGAAATGATCGAGCTGAACAGACAAATGAACGTCAAACAGCCAGGTTGGCTCGAAATTCACAAATACCCTGAGTTAAGGGAAGCGCTTTTCAATGATGTGTTGTGGAGCCTTGCGACAGGGTTCGAAAATACAACTTCACGACATAAGTTTATTTCCCATCTGCTCGATAACGACAAAGTGAAATTCCTAGCGAGTTTCAATGAAGAAGAGTGTGAAAAGTGGGATGAGGGCATACGGAAAGGTCTTGAAGAGAGAAATTGGGCGAGTTTGATTGAGCATCGTGCATGCATTTCATATTGTTTGATCGTCAGAACACACTTAATCATGCCTACAGCAAAACTGCGACGTGAAAATTCGCTGCCATGGGCGGAGGACGAAGAATAGGGAAAAGGTAGTCCTATGAGAATTCTACCCATATCTTTATTGATTCGTTTTTTTAGCCACCGAGATATGCTGAGTGAGCGTCTGGCCAGTATCATGGCAAAGGCATCAGCAAAAGCGCGCCGACCTTACCTTACAATACATGGCCCATGGAAGGTTCACATGGTCCACATAGTGTACAAAAATCCGAGCAACGAATAGGTTCACAATAGGACCTTGTAAGGACCGTCAACCATGGATTGTGCGGCAAACTTTGTGAACCTTGGAATCTCAAACCAATCTTGGTTAACCTTGTAAGGTTGGTTAAGTTTGTAAATGAATGTATTTCAATAGATAGCGACCTGGGGGGGGCATTGATCGGTTGGCCGCCAAAAAAAAACCCAATGTGCTATAGAGCGGAAAAACATAGTACGCAGCAAGAGCAACTTGAATTTTTTTTTACCGTCGAGGGGAATCGAACCCAAAAGCTGGCAGTTGACCGAGGCATTAACCACTACACCACGAAGGACATATTCTCGACCTTAAATTTAACCCTATTATCCTCTTTACAGTGGCCCGGCCTCCCGGGAGTCCCGCGACGGATTGTGATGCGTACATGACGTCATATTCCTTGCTTCTTAGATGCGCTTGTATCAGGTTCCACTGGCGCTACAATGCTGGCCTGCAGAATCCACACATTTGCCAATGTTTGACTGTCATTCCAAGTGCCGGCCAAATTTCTACGGTCTATGCAAGATAGATTTCAATTTCCTAGTGAGTATACAAAGCGCGCCAATTTCTACGCGACTATCTAAGTTTTGACCAAATTTTGTGCGGTCATGTAATAGCGGCGGAATCTCAGGGGAGCAATCCCAGGCCCTTCCAATGCCATTCCAGTCTCGTGAGACTTTGGAAAGATCACATTGCGTGGCAAGCTTTTGGCGCTTTTGCTGATGGCCAAACAGGCAAACTTATGTGCTTTATTGTTCCGTAGTTCAATTACCTAGACTGCGAAAATCAAGAACTGTAGATGATTGGGGAATCAAATTTTCTATACTAATTAATAAATTGGGCTCAGTGTCTTTCTCAAAGATGGGACATGTATCACTGGCACTATTGAATCTTGTAGTAGATGTGGTCACGCTTTGCCATTGCTCAGACTACAGCAGCTCGAGGCCTGCGCCTATTAGCACGACGACTTTTCGTCCAAGCGATGGCTAGGTGACCCTTGTGTCTGCGGCGTCCGTTTTACGGCGCAGAATATGGATCGCAAGCCTTATGGCTAGGAACGGAACCAAAGAAAAACTCAATGAACCCAATAGAATAAACGAGGGGTATACAATGCTACAAAAACTCTAGTCTTGAACCGTTTGTGAAAAGCCAATAACACATTCGTAAATAGGAAGACCAACCCGGTTACAATCCTGACATCCCATGCTCATCACCTCTATTGAACCCAAGGCCGAATCAAGAATCATGTGGTCCAGAGACATACGAAGGGGGTGCCTCTACTTGGACTTCCGCCGTCTCGACGACGCCCTGCTCCTGTGCTTGCAAAGGACATTGATCTTTTTCGTTGGTTCCAACTGGGGAGGATGCAGGATTGTGATGGAACGGCTCGATAAGGCTGGAAGTGCCACTTTCCGCTGAAGCACTATCCCAACGTCTCTTTACTCTGCGACGCACGAAGAATATACCAAGAATAAGGAGCACCAGGATTGCAGCGCCGCAACATCCGAGTATAATTGCTAGATGTGGTGTCCGAGCTCCATTCATCCTCGCTGCTGATTGGGTCGGGGTCGGGGTCGGGGTCGTTGTTGGCGCAGATGAGTTGAAGTTTATTGTGCTGTTTTGAACCACCAAATTTGCGAGGGTAAGAGGTATGGCCTTGTCTGAACCCTGGAATATATAATTAACCTCTAGTCTGTGATGACCAATTGGCAATGCAAATGTTTGAAAGAGGAGGAAAGGTTGGAAATTGTGGCTATTTTGGTCCGAGGGATTGAGTATATCAACTGTGATACTATCGGCGAAACTTGAATCCGAAGCATTTCTATCGACAAAATAGTTTAAGAATCCGTCAATAGAATCGTTTGCAGTGCTCTTGTTATAATAACCAAACCAAAGTATTGAACCCCCTAACAAAGAACCATATGAATATCTGGAATCTCCCAATTTGAGAACGACGCACCATAAAAATCAAAAGTTAAGTTTGCTTTGGGTTCAGTGGTAACCATTACATCGCCGTCATGGGCTGCCGAGTTGTGGCCGAAGGAGGATAAGGCCAATGGGCGATCTCGAATTTTCCAGCCCTGTAAATTCCCAAATGCTGGGTCATCGGCATTTATAAGAAGATCGGCAACAGACCCGGCCACAGATGTTTCAAAAGTTAGGTAGTCGAATGATATTGGCTGATCCAGAGAGGCATTCACTGAAGCGTGGAACTTGTGCGTAACTTTGGTGTTCAGTGCATCTTGGCCGCAACATATAAGATTGCCTGCCGTTCCAAATTCCGCGGGAACGCCAATGTCGACACCGTCCACGGAGCAACTTTGTAAGAGACCAATCTTTAATGGAGTTGTTGTAAAACAAGCTGTTATGCTGGAACCTGTGATAAGTTACACCATAAATTTCCGCCGTGCCACCAAACTTATCAGAACGTACCAAGAAAGGTGTACGTCATATCAGTCTGGTTGACTGTCTGATGTAAGGTGCCGTACATAGGGAAATTGGGATCTTGTTGGTGGAGTAAACTGGGTTTGACAACCCATCCAGGGCCATACTGAATGGTGGGGTCACTGTCGTCTACAAGAACAGTTTTCACTGGTTGGGATGTCTGCATGGAAACAGCGGCAATTGAAAGTTGGAGTCAGAGTGAGATATTGGATGGGCAATGTAATTTGTGGTCATTCCTGCCGCATCCTACCTTTATACGCTGCCTGTGATAAAATCAATAGACGAATTTAGTGCTCATCATTGCTGGGCACTCTCAGGCTAGTTGTGAACCAGGACTTAGGATTGGGTGCGATGTTCTTTTGGGATGAGAAGGGCAAAAATCAAGAAGGTTGACTCGGACGGTTGCATGAGGCAGTGGTGTCACTGACCCGGGTCATGACCGGTTATTTGTAACCGTCACCTCCGTATTGAAAGTTCAAATTCTCACCAACCAACCAACCAACTATTGTGTCTAATTCGAATTATTAGCGTCTTTCTTCCATGTTGAAATATCCAGTTAACAGCGGAACAACTGGTACTGGGTGTAATTGTATATTTACAATCAAATCAAAAGACAAAGCTCTGAAGGTCGGAAGAAAATTGCAAGGTCGTCGATGGTTCAAGTTCATCTTGAGTCCTATACTTAGTTTTCAATGTCTGTGCTACACCTAACTTAGCGGATTATCCGGCTTTGAATCTGACGTCGCAGCCTCCTTTTGGCCGCCAAAGAAGTGCATAACCCCTTAGCAACGTTTTGCTCTTTCCATCAGCCGCCCTCTCTCGCTCGGGCCCATTTCCTTTGAAGTTCTCTGGCGCCAGGAGATCTTGACTGGGGACAGGGCGACGGACATCACAAAGGTCGCCATTCTGGGCTCCACGCGCGATAGTGATACCAGTCCAATTGCAGATGCAGCAGCGGCAACAACGGTCGTCGTGCCCTCTGATCGTGGTCAGGCGATTTCGTTCTCCAACTCAAATTGCGTCTCTCAGATGCCTGGTCTGCAGACAGGTTCAAATTGGTGAGAGTCGTTGCCTTTTGATCACTCCACCTTCCACAGCTCCCACAGCTCTAAGAATATCTATCCGAAGACTGATAACGTCCTTCGCAGTTGATCAGAGCTGCTTATTACAGGAAGGTTCCACCCGCTCCTGAAATGTACATGTTCTGGACACGTCCGTGCTGATACTCATATCTGGGCAGGAGGAAAGCGATTATCAACGAAAACAGCTGATAGGGTGGGCTGTTTTCCTGCAATGACGGTCTTGCCGCGGCTACCATTACAAGGCGTCATTACCGATTGAACAATGCAACAGTCAACTATCGAGAGAAATATCACTGCCAAGCCGCTGAACCATAGTTTGACTCCCTTTTATTCTGCAGGATGCAGATAACCACCTGTCATCGGCAAAAGGGAACTTTCTCCAGACTTGAAACAGGCTTAAGACTGAGAAGGATACACGCAATGGAATCGAGGAAATGTGATAATATGTAATTGATTTTGGTGTTATAAACTGTTCCTGCTAATATCATGTCCGTTAAAAGGAAGCCTGACGCTGTTACACTTATGAGACTCCAGGCCATTACCTCTATTCAACAGTTTCTTGAGCCGAAAGTCAAATCAAAAATCGTGTGGTCCTGTGACATACGAAGGGGGAGCCTCTACTCCAACCGTCTGGACGACACTTTGCTCCTGCGCTCTAGCGGGACGTTGGCCTTTTTGATAGGTTCCAACTGAGGCGGATGCAGGATCGTGACTGAACGGCTCGATAAGGCTGAACGTGCCACTTTTATTCGAAGCACGATCCCGACGTCTCTGCAGTCTGCGAAGCACGGAGAATATACCAAAAATAAGGAGTGCCAGAACTGCAGCGCTGCAACACCCGAGTATAATTGCCAGATGTGGCCTCCTCGATGCTGCCCATGGTTCCATGATCATTGTTGGCACAGATGAGTAGGGGTTTATTGTACTGTTTTGAACCACCAAACTTGTGAGGGTAAGAGATATAGCTTTGCCTGTACCAATGGATGAATAGGAAACTTCTAGTCTGCTGAGCCCGACGGAGGGAAAATGTTTGAAAGAGGAGGATTTGTACAGCACTGGAATTATTTAGGGCCTTCTTGGCCTGGGATGAAGAGAGTTTCACGGTCTTGACACCGGCATTATCGATGAAATAGGAGGATCCACTCTGGGAAAACTCTGTAAAGGTAGTGTTATAAAAATTAAACCAATGTATTGAACTTCCTAAGGAACCACGTCAAATAATTATATGCCCCAGTTCGAGAGCAACGTACCATAAAAATTAAAGGTGAAGTTTGTGTTAGGTTTAGTGGTGACTAGTTCAAAGCGGTCGCCCAGTCCACGCTCCGCGCCACGCCTCTGCACTTCCCAGCCTGTTATATTGCTAAATGCTGGGCCAGCGGGGGATATTATGGGAACGGCAACAGATGAAGTTGGTGGGGAAAAGGATGAGCGAGTGCCGAGGTCAACAGGGGACCATTCCTGCAGCGTGATACTTTTATACACTGCCTGTGATGATTTTGCTGTTCATCGTTGCTGGGCGCTCTGGCTATGCTGAATGCTAGGACTTGGGATTGGATGCGACATTTCTAAGGATGACAAGAAGCAAGAATGAAGAAGATTGACCTATGTTGTTGCATTAGGTAACCGTTTTGTTTGGTACCACCACCTCCAATCTCCTCCCAATAATAAGTCCATTCAAAGTTCCAAGTCTCCTGGTCGGCCATCTCGCCAACCGTTGATTCTGACTCATTGAATCATTTTCGTCTTTCTTCCATGTTGATACATCCTGTTAACAGTGAAATAACTGGCACTGGGTCTACAAAATTGCATATCAATTAGAAAAACAACGTTCTGAAGGTCGCGACTTCAAGTTGAAGGATAACCGTCGCATGACTGTCTCAGCCTTACTGTCGTCCTATCCAATTTTCACTTTCTTTGCCATAACTAACTTAGAAGTTAGAGAAATCCCTCAACAACGTTCTGCTTTTTCTGTCAGCCGTCCTTCCCTAGCTTGGGCTTTCCTTGAGGTTCTCCGGCGCCAGCAGATATTGACTGGCGACGAACATCACACAGGTCGCCATAGTGGACAACAGTGATGCTGCATTGGCCGTCTTGCCTCTGATCATGATCCCTGGCGATTTCCCTCAAAAAAAACCTGCATCTCTCATGATCAGAGGCCTGCGAAGACGGATTAAAGTCGGTGTGAGTCATTGTCTTTCCATCAGTCCACCTTCCAGGCCTCCTATAGCTCTGAAATATTACCTAGAATTGACATAACCGAAAACCAAGTCACCTTCAAACGAGTGGCGGATCCGATACCGAGTAATGGCGGAACGTGAGTCGTATCTCATCTATTAAATAAGCTTTGCAGCACCTGAAATAAAACATCTGTAGCGTTAATACAGTGATCACAGCCTCGGTACGCAATTATCCCAACCTTACTGCTCTATCAGCATGCGTACATAATTGGCTGCTGAGCCATTCGGTTCCTAAACCGACAACTTGGACGGGCTTGCCCTCAGGATCATCCGAATCATGACAGCCATTTCTGGGACATTCTCAAGACTCAACAGTTGTCTTTCATTTTTTTTTTACAGTTAGGAGGGAAGCGATTATCAAAACGAGAGCAACCACGAATTGGCAACAGTCAAAAATAACCAAAAACTCGAGAACGAAGTCTGATACGATCTATTTCTTTCCCATTCTAAACGGCGTCGTGATGCAGGTGAATTATTGTAATTCACTCATTTGTATGGTGTATTGTAGAAATTAAATTTTCGATTACAATGACAATGACAATTTGTATTCAACCAACATGTCATACAAAAACAACATCGATACCCAACGTTACTCCAACTAATAAAACTACTCAAATAATAAATTCTCATGCACCAACGATTCTAAACGGATCCGAGCCTCCATGCTCCAGCCCAGCCAAAATAGCCTGGCGAACCGCGCCGAGGTACTCGCCCAAGCTCCTCCCGCCCTCATTCATGAAGTCCTCGTACAGATTGTACCGAGAATCCGCAACCACGTTGGCTAGCTGTAAGGCGCGTTTTAAGTTCCTAGGAGGAATATAGTCAGCCATGATAAATCAGACCAAACGAAAGGGACCAAAACTCACTCTTGGATGAGCTTCCGGGAGGAGTAGAGCAGGTAGTGCAGTCGGAGGATGAGCTCGGGCACGAAGATCTGTCGTATCCTGACGAGGTCGCGCCGTCTGCGCTCTGCTGGAGCTACGAGCCGCGTTGGGTTAGGGTCTATCGCACAAGGAAGAGAGTGTTGGGTACGTACGCCCAGAATCGTATTCCTCCGAGACTAACCACTCCGTCGTCAGCAGCCTCATGATTTGATCATGCGCCTGGTCAATAAGGCCCTACGAAAACGATTGAAACGTCATCAATGACTACAGTCTTATCAGCCACCAGAAGGACCACCCACCCGGTACTCAGCCAACCAAGTAGCCTTCGCCTCCCTCGACGCGCCTTTGCCCTGCGTAATCACTGCTTCCTGAGCTTGAGACTCCACGACGGACGCGATTGTCTCCCAAACAACGAAGAACTGCCGGTAGTGGAGGTACTCCGTCGCCACCTCTTCTGGCTCAGCGATTTCTGCCAGCTCGGCGGGCAGGAGGGTGAGTAGGGTTTGTGCAGCTTGGATGCGGCCTGCGCCTGAACGGTTTAGGTTGTCAAGGCACTGCTTGTGAGGCGAACGAAAATTTGGGTAAAGACATACCGAGGAAGTACCGCAGAATGACTGTCGCCTGCTCGAGCGCAATTGGGTATGTTTCTGGTAAGAACGTTGTCCATTCGATGGAGCGCAACAGGAAAGTTTCCGCCTCGTTCGGTGGGGGCTGCAAGTTGATGATGGATGGTAGGGGACCTTTCAATGTGGGCAATGCCTAAATTGAATAACATTTTTGCTAATTAGCATCCAAGAGGTAGGGGATAGACAAAGGTACAAACTGCAAAGGCTTCCGTGAGCGTTCTCTCGGCTGCAGTCTTCGCAACCTGCTCCACATCCAGCCCGTGGTCGCTGGCCCTTGTCAGTGCGAGCTGGCGCTCCGCGAAGTCGGCGGTTAGGCCTAGGGAAACGAGGAAGGCGGCATATCGTTGGACTGCGTTGTCGCCCAAAGCACCAGCGTAGAGAGCTATTAGGTCTCGCTGGCCTGCTTCCTGAGATAGAAAGATTAGAAATTTACGCGACGTTGAGTGAGGAAGGACCTGCGTACTTCAAGTACTCCGAGATATGATTCCAGGATGGTCTGAGTTGGTACTGGTGGCACCGGAATGTCAATCATTTGTAAGAATAGGCATAGGTGTGCGAAGAAGCGGGACATGGCATTGTATCTGTGGATAAACCAATAAACAAAGTGATTTCTCGGAATGGGAGGATAGAGCATACTCAAAAGTCGATGGGGTGTAAGCCCCGTTTTGTAGTCCTTCCGCAAACACTTTCAGCAGCGTGTCGGTGCGGTCAAGGATGATATAGAGCTGGGAAAAGTGGAAAGCATGGTCGGCAGGTGCACTGCAGGGTGTTGAATGAATTTCAACAAATTCACGAGCCCATTGAAGAGGAAACCACACACCCATCCACAACAGCTACGCTTTTCAAGCTATCCAGCGATTTTACGACCTCCTTCTCCCACTCTTCCTCCTCCTCCTCGAGCTGCCTGCTTGAAATCTCAGGAACGCCTTTGTCTAACGCGTCCAGGCCACCTTCCCAGAAACTCCCTGAAGCCAGTCGTGATAGCTCCCGACTGACTCTCTCTTCGTACATGACACTGATTTCGGCCCATAGGTGGTCCTCCCATGTCCGACTTGCTGTTTTCAGAATGTTGGCTGTCTGCGACGAGGGCGCGATTGAGGCATACAGCAAGCGTTCTTGGTCTGACAAGGTTGGCTAAAATTGATGTCAGGTGGGTGGGTAATAGAGAAAAAAGTGGAAACGTACACTTAGAGCTGCGCGGATGCATGTTGATTTCCAGAGAGTCCGATTGGTGTTACCTGAAAAGCTTTCTAATTCTTCGTCCTCTTCATCGCTTTCTTCTTCGTCTCTTCGTTGTGTCGCTGGTTGAAAATGTCAGCTTTGGAAAGCTAACCGGATGGATGACGTACACAGTGCCTTCCATTGGAAGAATAGAGAGCCACGAATGCTTGCAGCTCGCCATGGTTGGTGTGCTCGTCGACAAACTTCAACTGCATCGTCGATTCGGCCAGCACGGACGTATCCATAAAGTGCTTGTAGTAAGTTTTTCTCATAGCTCTTTGGGAGCCAAAATGTGAGTTACAATGCGTGATGGCAGAAATGAAACCCACAGCATCGTCGGCTGCTAATGCAGCTCCATCCCCTCTATTAACCGCGTCTGGATCCATTTCAGACACCAGTCCATCCCTTTGGCCTTGTCCAGTTCGCATACTTTGCATGATTGTGTGTTTGGTAAATTTCCAGTATCCGGTGTTGGCTTCGGGTGGCGCGGGAGCTGGAGCAGTTTCTTGTAGCCATTCACGAACGACTATGAGTTCGGTAAGGAGAGAAGAGGCCTGCACTATTGCTTGGGCTAGCGTCGATATTGGTGTGTATGGATTCTCGAGAAGAAGTTCGGATGCGGTTAGGGTTGGTGGTGGGTCGGTTTTTCGCGCTCTGCAATGAGTGAATGAGGTGGGTTATTTGAGAAAGATATATGATAGATACGCACGGCATCACAGCTTGTAGCAGTCCCCAAGTGTTTTCCTCCAGCTGGAGTATCTCAACTTCGTCTCGGAGATTACGACTATTGTGCACATCCTGTAGTTCTTCGATGCTAGCATTGCACAAGGATCGCTCAACACGAATAACAATCAACTTTTGGATAAACTCACTGCTCATGTACTATATGTCGCATTCGTGGCGCATAGCCAGTTTCTGGGTCCAGAATAGCCGCCAAGTCGTCTTTGATAGACTGACATATCTCTAGGACCTCAGCACAGGATGAGTAAAGTCCATTGGACATAGTGACTGATTTGTTGCTGATTTGCCGCCTTCGTCCACACAATTTTTGGTATATTTTTGCTTTTTAACTGACAACTGCTGTGCCTCAAAAAGATGGATAATTGCCAGTGAAAACGGTCAGCTTTATCAATAGACCGATATTGAAGTGGGAGCGGGAAATAAGATGGGCTTTCGTTTGGCTTTCGTTGTTCGAACGCGATCGTCACGGACACCGTAACGTCACGTTCGCGTACTTCCTCATGTTCAAGTTTTTTGGGCATTTGAGATCTTGCAAAGGGAAAAAATGATACTGCATAAAATTTCTCTAATTTACATTCAACCATATATACTCAATCAAACACGTTGGCCAATTTCTGTACCTTCGAGTTCAGATGTGGTCTTAGAGATCAACTGTGGATGCTTCCAATGAATGTCTTCCTCAGCAATTGAGATACAATGCCTAGACAAATGGAAGTCTCGGAAATAGCGAAAAAATTTCAGTGAAAAAACGTACTTAGCGCCCAAATGGACCATCAATTCATCAAGCAACCACAACCGTCGACGACTTGAAGGAGATTCACACATCAAGCAGCAACAATTTGAACTGCTGTCTCGTCCAAGGAAATAAAGCTTTCGAGGCCGAAGGCTTCGGTTCTTGCGATAAAAGAAGTCTGTGCCTTGGACAGGTTTCACGATTGCGTGGCTATAGCACAAAATCTGGTCAGATGGGTCGTCGAGCATCAGCAAGCCAGGGACTTACGATGTCTGGACGTGGAGAATGGCTTGCTTTTTACCGACTGCTGGCTTATAATGGTCTGAGCAGTGCTTACAACTCCATACTCTGTCGCTGGGAAGAGGATATGCCGGTTCATGGAATAGAATTGAGGGAGTTAATTCGTCTGACAAGAGAGCAAAAGATGGGGTATGATGTCCAGCACCCCTCATCATGACAGCATGAGATGCCTATAGATTTATAGAAGAGTGTAAGATGAAGAATATCGACAGAGAAAAAAATCCTACACATTCTTTCCAATCCATAACATACATCCCTTCAATGCCATCCTCTTCCATCCATGGACAACTTAGGCACACAAATCTCTTATTCAAGGTATTCACATCGTTTGCCGGCGCTGTATCCGGATCGAGTCCAAGAAGGCGAAGTAAAGAAACAATAGCAGCATATCCAACCTTACTAAAATAAAAATCATACTTCTTGCTTTCAGAATCCCCCGTGATAGCATCCTTAGCGCAGGCCAGATGAAGACCGACTTCTTCCCATCCAATCATAATGGAACCAGGACAGAACTCACGACTGGATTTGCTCTTCAGAGGATGTGCAAATACTGCCGTTGCCAATCCGAGGACATCCACCTCCGAGTGTAGGCCTCCGTCTCCGTCACCTTGAGATTTAATAGCGGGATGAGATTGCGTTAGGATGCGCGCGAGATGTTCCTTCTTCTCCAAAATCCAAGTGTGGACAGAATTGATAATGGTTACTTGCATCTTTTCTGTAGAAAAATCGCCAATATCTTCGCTGGAGGAATGCGTATATTCGTAGATTGGACCAAGGTTCAGAATTTGCCCAACTTCCGGAGCGTACTCCCATATGTCGTGCTCCAACATTGGTCGACAGACAGTCTCATAAAAGTTGGTCACCTTCTCTTGACGGCGGTTGACCAACTGTCGTCGTTCTTCGAGTATCCGCTCTTCTTTCGCACGTTTCGCCATTTCGTTCAGTTGAGGAAGGTGCCGATAGATCTCTAGAGGCGTTTCAGTTTTGGGAGTATAAAGAAATGATAATGCGAAACACCTTTCTTAGAGAATCTGACATGATTCGCCCTCTCAAAGTAGACGGCTATGTCTGGTCGCGAAGCATGAACATCAACAGGATCATGGTCGAGTTTTGTAAGGTGAGCCCAGGACCTATTGAACATAAGTCAGATTTGCGTTTGATATGATCAGAGCAATATGTACATGGAACAGAAGGCAAAGAGCTCTTCTCTGTACCGTGTCTGTAGCTTGCGCCAAATGTTCAAACAATAGCTATTGCAGGCTCCAACGTACTTTTGGAAGCACGTCAGATGGTGTAACATACACTTAAGAAATCGGTCCTCACAGCAAGGTATTCAGCAACTTTCGCTCTTGTTTTAGCCTTGTAAACCTTATAATTTTCCTCTGCGTTTGCTTGATTGGACTGTATAGCCATCAGATAGGGAACCATTTCTTGTTGCCTTGTTAGCAAGTCTTCAAGTAGGTACCTTGGCTCAAGAAAATATTCGTTTTCCTCAGGAAAATACATCCCACCTGTGGCCAATAAAAGTGAGGAGCTTATCCACGCGATAACATGTGAAAGGTCGTCACATACGTGATCGGTATGTGCATCTAATCAAATGCGAGATGGACTCTAATTCGTCAGGATAAAAGCGCCAAATGTCTTCTGAGCTGATTATAGCTTCGAATTGCCGGGAACGATTTGGCTAGTTAAGAACAGATTAGTATTCGCAATTTAATTCACAGAAGGGACACTGACGAGGCAGTCGTCACAGAGGCGTTTGCGATATGTGAAGTCCACCATGGCCGGGCGGTCACAAATCTGGAGATGCTGTTAGTACCGTTCAGGAAGCAGAGGATTTATCGAACATCACATGAAGCTGGCCCAAATAACAAAGAGACCCATTGGGGAGGAGAGACGTCAGACGGGCGAGGCAAGACATCCGGATGCTGGTGAAGGACCGTTTCCCATAACGAGGATGTTTTCGGGGTCAGCAAGACATTCCTCAGATACTTGCTCGTTCGTATCATATTGTAGAGGTCTAAGGGGTGAAGGTGTTTAAAGATCTGAGGATTGAAGGTAAAGTGATTGAGTGTAACATTGCAGGTTGAAAAGCTGTAAAATACCTCTAGAACGAGCTCAAGTGGAAAATCCAAGATGGCAGCGAGATTTTTACTCCGATTTGGGATTCTGGAGACGGACTTCCTTAGGTTTACTTGAATAGCGATTGCGACATAGTTGCCTGCACCCGCTAGATATCCATTCGTATCAAACTGGACAACTGATGTAAAGGCCGAGACTGACCTCGATTACTTCGAACATAAGGCAAGTCGTTGCAGTAGTCGAACTCCGCTATAGAAAACTCATAGAGACTTTCAACCTCCCTTTCGTTCAGACTATGGAAAGGAAAATTTTCTGCATGAAAGTCCGAAACTAGCTCTGAATGCGCGTTGAGCCCTTGTTCACTTTGGCTGAATTCTTCCATCGGACCGCCCCATTTGATATGCGTTTAGATAATTGGAACGGAATGGATAATCTGGGAGTTTGACGATTCGACGACTGCTGTCGAGACGGTTCTGGATGAGTGTCATGAGTTCAAGTCCAGTGCTGACAAGGCCCGGGGTCCTTCCAAAAATGTGTAATTTTCAGGGGCTGCATGTGACCATGAATCGCTGATGGCTTGCTCACCAACTTGAACCTTCCTGGTCCTTCCAGGTCCTTCCTTTCATTGATTCTGTTTCTTGAAGCACCAACGCGTATCTTGCCTAACAGTGTTGCCCCTTCCTTTAGACGCCTTGGCCGTATAAATGGCGGAGATAAAGCCATTTTTGAGCAACTAACACGAAGGCTATCAACTTTCAAGACAAAAAATGGGAGTGTCAGTTCGATTTTCGGGCAACCATGCCGATGGTTTTCGTAATTGCTTGCACAGTGAAGAATGTTCGCTTCGATTATTTCTAACCGGCAGTCATAAGCTAATTTTCAGTCTAATATACGGTAGCCTCAGTCTTCCAACTCACCAGGCCTGAAAATGAGTTGTGAAAGCTAGTAACGGAACTTGTCGTGTTTGGCAATGCTGGACTTTTCACTTGCTTTCACCCACTCGAAAGGCCTCGGCCTTTCTATTCATTGTGATACTGCGTCTTGGTACGCAAGTGATTTCTTTAGAGTTGTGCGCATGGCCCGTTGGAAATCCGTGACGGACGGACAAGAAATTCGGGTCTTTTGGCTCTATAAACAACTTAGACGGGCTTCGAGCTCCACCCTCGGAATCAAGGATCTATGTTGCTGACATTCGTCCAGTCTAAGCTGAGGCCCCACTTCAAGAAACTTTGGACCCTTCTCCTTGCAGCGGTTCTCCAAAATACATACTTCCACCCTACCACCTCCTAACATCACCTCTTTTCTCTACTTCTGGTGATGACAAAGCTTGAAGAGGACTTATTCTAGACAAACCTACCGTCAAGATACTGCCCAGTGGCTATTTTACTCTGGTCTGACAGTGATCGCCTTGCACTTATTAACCTCATTTCATAATTTTGTGAGCTCCTGTTTCGGCGCAGTTTGCATCAACTGAGCATGAGGTTAGTTTGTCTCCATTTCTCTCTGTTGCATAATGAAGATTTGATGACGATTACGCACAGGCAAATAGCCGTATGGCTTCGAAGACCGACCTCGGAACCTATGGAGCTGGAAGGCATTCTTAATAAATGGTCGTTCTCCCGAACACTCTCTTTTACTCCCGATGCCACCGCCACAGTACCAGAAGACGGAGTCTCTCCTCGAAGTTTTTCTCTCCGTCGCACGCGACTCCACTACCGCAGAAGATCTTGTCCTAGAATGTGGATCTGAGCAATGGACATACGGCGACCTTGACTCGATATCGAGTGGCATCGCCCTCAAATTATACGATAGATATGGCTTAAACCCCGTAGTCGCAGTTGTCAGCGAAAACCATCCATACATGCTTGCTATCCTTCTGGCGACGTGGAAATTAGGTGGTATTTTCACTCCACTGGATCCTCACTCCCCTCTGGAAATGGTCAAAAAGATGCTCGAGAACGTCGCAGCGACCTTTGCTGTAATACCTGATCATGAGGAGGGGTTGAAGGCGTTATTAAAAAGTAAGTGCAGCATCACTCAAAACAAGTCATTAAGTCATTTCGGTTCCCTGCCCATAGGTATCGGCATGCCCGCGATGCTATTTTTGAAAGACACCGGCATCACGACCTTATCACAATGCTATCTGGACCAAACGGCCGAGATTTCCCCAACTCTATTCCCCTTGCCATCATCGTCGTCGTTAGCAGCTTATTTGCACACTTCCTCGGCCTCTTCCATTTCCAATCTCAAATGTGTTCAGCTGACTCATGGATCTATCGCAAGGGGATCACATTCCTTCGTCAAATGGTTTCGTCACACCTGGACTTCAGCAAAGCCCGAGAAATTGAGAGTCCTAGGATTTTCGCCCTGGACGCATATTATGGCAATTTCTCATGATATTGGCGCTGCTGCATTTGGAACGGGAGGTTGTTATGTTTTTGGCGTTCCTCCGTCTGGGTATCCGCTTCAAGCCACGAAAGATGTTAGAAATATTTTAGGCAAAGCAGAGAAGGACTTGGACGTCTTGGACCAATTGTTAGAAACCGCAGTGCGAGAAAAACCAGACATTTTACTCTGCGTTCCTTGGGTGCTGGAGGGTTTCAAGGAGAGATACGACCGACTTTCGGAGCACAAGGTTGCGCAAGGAGCTTTGGACGTCAAAGAGGCACTGCAGAAATTCCAGTCCTTCGGCGTTGCGGGGGCTGCCATGCACCCGGAAATTTCGAGCTGGGCAATAGAGATGGGCATTAATATCTCGAATAACATTGGCATGACAGAATTGGGAGGTAAGGCCTCCATTTCGACTTTGGCTTGTTCTTTGACTTAATGGTTTTCACAGGTCCTTTATTTTACACGAGCCTTAACAACCTTCAGGATGACGCGGACAATGATGGATGGCCTGTGGTAGATTGTTTGATAGAAGATGCCAAGTTGGTCTTGCTGGACGATGGAGGTCGAGAAGATGCGCGTGGTTCGTCTTAAATTTTCATTCATTGCATTTGAGACGTTGATTGGCTGCTTCAGAAGGCGAACTTGTCATCACAAGTCGTCATATTAGCCGTGGTTACCTCAAGCACGACAGTTCTTCATTCAGCGAGTCCTCCGATGGCTGGACAACTTTCAAAACTGGAGATATATACTTCAAGAAACCCAATGGACGACTTGTATGGAAAGGAAGAAAGGACGATTTTATTCAGGTGCGGCGAGGTCTCAGTAACAAAATTAATCATCCTGAAAATTTCCGTAGATGACTTCCGGCGAAACTCTTGACCCTCGAGCAGCCGAAAAAGCCCTGAGAGCTTGTCCTGCTATTTCGCATTGCTGCGTCGTGGGGAACAACTTCATGAAAGGTCCTTCTGACGTCATTTGCGTTCTCATTCAACCCGCTGTCTCGTCGGACAGTGGACAAACTACTCCGTCGCCGCACCAAATGACTCAGATAACCAAAGCGGTAGCGGCCGTCAATAGAACGTTGCTTCCACCTTTACGAATTGCCTGGTCGAGGGTTGGGATTTTAGAGAAAGACATGACGATACCATACACGACGAAAGGCAATATATTTAGGAAGAAGCTTGAGGCCATCTTTGGAGATTTTCTGGCCGCTTTGCTAGCAAAGGACGGGGACGGAAAACACGAGAAATATGTTGTGAACAGACATACACTTGGTCCAAAGCCAAACATTTCACCGCTGGACAACAACCCCACCTGGAACAAACAAGAGGTTCTGAACATGACTGCGGAGATTTTGGCAGGCATTTTAGGATTGGGCATCAGAGAACTGGATGCCAATTCGGACACGTCGTTGGCAGAGGTTCGTTTCTTATCAATGTCAAGCATACCGCTTTTGGGCTCACTGTTGGCTGAAACAGTTTGGAATGGACTCGAACATGGCGGTTCGAATTGTCAACCTGCTGAATAGCACGTTCTCGTTAACGCTCCCCTTGAACACCTGCCACACTCTTATCAATTTAAGCCAGATTTCAGAAGCTGTCTTGGTTGAATTAGGTCTAAAGGAGGCACGGTCAGATCTACAGAAGAAGCCACAGAATCCACCCTCGACGATAGAAGAAGAAATCGTGATCGTCGGTCAAGCCCTCCGCCTCCCTGGCGATATCAGAACACCTGAATCTTTCTGGACGGCCTTAATGAATAAACGGGACGACATCATGACTCCTATTCCTGCAGACCGATGGGACCATTCGTCTTTCTATCGTCAGTCCTCATCGACAACTCCTCCACAAGTCTGTGACATTTCATTCGAGAAAGCCGGTTTCATTGACGTGGCACATTTCGACAACAACTTCTTCGGAATATCAGCACCGGAGGCATTGTTTGTAAGCCCTTCGATACGACTCACCCTTGAAACCGCGTTCGAAGCGCTGGAGAATGCATGCATACCGACGGCGAAGGTCAAAGGAACCAGCATGGGCGTATTTGTTGCAGCAGGGCTGGACGATGGTTATAACCACTTGTTATACCAGTCTTACGGATGGGATGGTGTGTCCTCATCTTCAAATAATAAATATATGCTAATTTGACTCCTCGACCTACAGCCTATACGCGATTCTTTGGAACGGGTATTTCAGCAAGTACAGCGAGCGGAAGACTCAGCTAGTGAGTCTATATCACTTGGCTGTTGTATGGTACTCATCAACGTGAAATCCAGTCTCCTTGACGTCCATGGGCCCTCAACGACGACCGACACCGCCTGCAGTTCTGGACTTGTCGTATTAGACCAAGGTCAGTTTCTGAATCAACTTTTTTTTCGTAAGTGATCCAATTTCGTCTTAGCTGTCAAGTATCTCCAATCAGGAAATGGCGATTCAGCTATCGTTGCCGCTGTTAACACAAACCTTTGGTGCTTCTACCTGTCCTTTTAACATCTCTTTTCTAATCATTTTCATATAGGCCAGGGTCTTTTGGGTGTGCAGGATCGTTGAATGTTTCGTTGCTGCATCTAACCATCATTCATTATCAGCTTTTTGTCTGCGCAGAAGATGACATCTCCTCGTTCGCGATGTGCCACTTTTACTGATGAGGCAGATGGGTAGGGTGATTGCAGTTTTGTAGGACCGAAAGCTCATCGCTTCATAGATATGTTCCATCCGAAGGCTCCATTGCAGTTGTTCTCAAAACCAAAGAGGCGGCAGTGCGCAACGGCGATAACATATTGGCGGTAATAAAATCTACAGACGTCATGCATGGTGGTAAATCGCAAGGCTTGGTGGCCCCGAATGTCACTACCCAGATAGCATTGCAACAATCGCTTCTGGCCAAGGCTGGGTTCGAGCCATCGGACATTGAGTGCGTGGAAAGAATTGATAAAGTCACCACTCTAATATTATTCACTTAGCTTTCTCGAAACTCATGGAACAGGTACGCTGTTATGTTTTGCAGCTTAGGACACATTTAAAGGATCTCTTCCATTCAGGCACATCTTTGGGCGATTTAATAGAGATTCAAGGCATAAACGAGGTTTTTCGTGGCTCGCATCTTGAACAACCTCTGGTCCTTGGTGCGGGCAAAACATGCATCGGTCATACAGAACTCGCAGCTGGTCTTGTCGGTCTTCTTAAAGCGATTGCTTCCTTGAAATACGCCGCCGTTCCTGGGCTGGTGCATCTTACTGGACATAATATGAATACATCGATCGACTGCGCGACCGTTCCAATCCACATTCCATGCCAGTCTGTTCCTCTTTCTACTAGAGAGAGTAAGGCTCCTCATCGTGGACTAGTTCTGTGAGTAATCTTCTTTTTTTTTAGGAAAAAAGGATTGATAGCGGAATAAATGAAGGTCAAATGGGTTTGCTGGTACTATTGCTGGAGTTATAGTCGAAGGTTCGAGCCTTATGACCGAAGTCTTGCCTCCAGTTCATAATGCCTCGTTTTCCGAAACCTTTCCAATGCCTTTCGTTGTAAGCGCCAAAACCTTGGAGGCTCTGAAGATTTACTTGCAAAAATATCTGGACTTTTGTCGCACAGACCCAGCTCCAAATTTTGCAGACCTATGCTACACGACTTGCATAGGACGAGAGCACTATAGATATCGCTTCTCCTGCGCTGTATCCAACATGCAGGAGCTAATCCTCTGTCTGGAGGAACGGCTTCGAGCCTTTGTTTCAGAGAAACATGGCGACATCCCTGCTCGTCGTATCGCTTTTGCTTTTCCGGGCCAAGGCTCTCAGTATCAAGGCATGGCCAACAATCTTGCAAACCGATACCCGGATTTTATGGACATTTTGAGTTTTACCTGTGCCAGAGCCACCCAGATCTCAGGTTACCCAATCCTGTCTTTCTTGGTGGACAAAGTGACCTCTTGCCAGGTTTCCATCAATGATAGTCAAGTTGCGCAAATTTGTATATTCGTGTATCAGTACTCTCTGTCTTTATGGCTCAAGACCGTAGGCATAGAACCTTCTGCTGTCCTGGGCAGTAGCCTTGGTGAAATAGGTGCTGCTGGTATGTTTCCAGAGCGGAACAAATTATTAGCACTGAGCTGACCGTTCCTTAGTCGTTGCTGGGGCCATGAGCTATGAAGTCGGCTTGAGACTGGTCCTCAAGCGTGCCGAATTATTACGATCGGACCCTTTGCAACCAGGAGGAATGGCGATCGTCGCATCATCTGAAGAGAACATATTGCAGCTCTTCCATCAGTTGGGCTTGAACGACCGACTGGTCATAGCTGTGTTTAACGGCCCTGAGAGTCACGTCGTTTCTGGAGAAAAGCTCGCTGTTGATGTATTTCTTACCAACGCCAAGATGCACGGATTAAGATGCACCAAGCTGAATGTTGAACAAGGTACTTTTACAATCGGTTATTAATTATTTCTCTGATGCTTAGTCGTCTTCAGCATTTCACAGTCCATTGATACAACGCGGTCTTCCCGAACTGCTGAAGTGGCTTGAGAAACACAAACCCTCGTTTTCAGCCTTAAACATTCCTCTCTACTCAACCGTTCATGGTGTTGAGATTCTGGCGGATACTCGACTAGGGCCCTCATATTGGGTAGGTTTTTTTTTTTTTTTCCATCTTCACCTGAAATTTTAATCTGGTTTACTTGGCATCCAGGTTGAGCATGCGCGGGACCCAGTTCAATTTTCTCGTGCCGCTGGAGCAATGGTGACGAATCAGGCAATCGACGTTATTCTGGACCTTGGACCACAACCTTTTATTTGGACGGCATTGCAAGCCCTGCCTCACAGAAAAACGTCGATTGGTCTGTGCACAAAACCATCAAACGACCAGAACGGTGCATTTTTGAGAGCAATCGCACTGATCTTCGAATGTGGTATCACACCTGACTTTGAGAAACTATTTTCACGAAGTCCTTTACGTCTTGGCAAAATCGCGATCCCAACTTACCCCTTCCAACGACAACGTCACTATCCAGAGTGTATCCCAACTCGCAATAGAAAACCATCAGTACCTCTCATCTCGAATTTACCTTTGGCCATCCCCAATCGCCTTGTACGGTTCGAGGTGAACCAAGCTCTGTATGATCTGTTATCCGACCATCGGATCGAGGGTCGCAGAGTTGCCCCTGGAGCCTCCTTGGTCGATTTCTTCGCTAAACAGTCTATGTCCAAGTCAATAAAGTCAATTACTTTCCACTCTCCTCTGGTATTAGAATCACCCTATATTGAAGTAACAGGCCAAATCGATGCAGAGGGACGATTTTCCTTAAACGATGGCTACTCCGAGACTAACCAGGTGTGTTCCGGCACTCTGGCTACCCATGCAACGCTTTCCACAAAGGTTGTTGAGAATGGTCGGCCTCCTGAGCGAACAATGACCAAGGCCGACATCTATGAATGCTTCAAGAGCGTTCAATTTGGCGCTTCCTTCCGTAATGTTCAGGAGATCAGGAGCTCGTCAACTCACGCCGATGCCTTAATCACCGTTCATTCTACTCCATTTCCAAGACACGATCGAATACGCAAAATTGATTGCTGTCTTCACGCGTTCGGGGCCATCATCCAAGAAGAGGTTCCTCAACTCCGTGATCAGGATGGCGCCTTCCTACCTACTTCGCTTGAAGGTTTTACGCTTCATTCAGACGACCTTCCACAGTCCTTTATTTGCCGTTATTACCTCCCCTTGGAGGTTACACGTAACCATCGTGTTATCTCACTCTCATTTGATGTTCTCTCCCTTAGTGGCGACCTACTTATATCGTGTGGCAAATACGCTGTGGCTTGGATCCCAGCAGGTGTAGTAATTCAACACAATGAACAAAAGGAATTGCCCCAAACTCATGAAGGTTGTTGGCTACGACAAACATGGATACAGCGGGATGCGCCGCAGGAAAATCTATTGCCTGCATTCAGAAATTACGATCACTTGCTTTTCGTTGCCGCTGAACTTCTGCACTCATCGCGCTTTGCCCGACTACTACCCACATTGGCTGAAGAGATATCTTCTCTCCAACTCCCCGTATATGACGAGGCCTCCGTAGAAAGCAACGCACGCTCAATAGACGTCCAATTCGAAAAGGAACTCCCAAGTTTCGCAGCCGCTGGGACATCCATTGTCCTGGACTTAACCTCTGTCAATGCCATTCCTGCAAGCGAAGCTTTCAAAACTTGCCACCGCCACATTCTCCGCTTCATGCAACTTCTATCTGGCCACAAGGTTAACATCTTAAACTTCGTGGTTATCTCGCAGATGTCGGTTGCCGCCTATTTTGATGCAGGTTTAATGGACGAGTCCTTCGGCGCGAACGTGTGCCAGCCATCTGTAGGAGCTGTAGTGCAAGGCATGCTTCGCGTTTTCCGTCGCGAAACGGGCTTCGACAATCAAATTTGGGCTCTTGACCTACCACCTTTAGATCTCGTATCCGATGATACCCTTCAGAGTATTATCTGCAGAGAATTTAGTGCTCGTCAAACGGGATTGACTTTGGACAGAACAGTTGCTTATCGGAAGACAGTAACTGGTTCCCTCGAACGTCTGGTCCCTACCTTGCGCGATATGGAACCCTTCGGATCCAAATCTGTTGTGTTCAATGGGGCATCAATAGTCGTGGGCTTGGGCAGTATTGGAACCGCATTGGCAGGACCTTTGATCTCGAAAGGAAGTTCTATGGTTGTATTTATTGGTCGGCGACCTGCTGATGATGAAGATGCGAGTCCCTTTTTCTTCTTTTTGTTTGGCGCCTACTGATCAATTCAAGAAGGTTCATGAAGCAATGTGTAGGCTCGATGCTGAGACAAATGGCCGAGTAGGTTATGTCCAGGCCGACGTTTGCGATTTAGAACATCTACGAAAGTGCATCATAGATATACAGGCTCGATACGGCGAGGTCGAGAACGTCATTCATTCGGCAGCTGTCGTTTCAGATGCAATCATCCAAAAGGTTGACAATCAAACTTTCGAACGCGTTCTTCAAACAAAGGTCGTAGGAGCCTGGAATCTTCATAACGTTAGTGAGGAGCTATGCCCATCGTTGAAATCTTTTGTTCTACTAAGCAGTATCAGGTGCGTTAGTCGTATGACTTTATGCACAAGTTTTTCATGATTCAATACCGATAACGACCATTTATAGCGTTTTATTAGGGAACCAAGGTCAAGTTGCTTATGTTGCCGGGAACTCATATATGGAGGTACTAGCAACATATCGGCAAGAAAAGCATTTGCCTGCTACCGCCATCCAACTCGGTCCATGGGAGTCTCGACTTACACAGAAATTGG
The DNA here is from genome assembly GCA_023014345.1 of Galerina sulciceps. Lineage (NCBI taxonomy): Eukaryota > Fungi > Basidiomycota > Agaricomycetes > Agaricales > Galerinaceae > Galerina > Galerina sulciceps. The sequence goes on from JAEDXJ010000001.1 coordinate 998,659, forward strand.
ATACACAAAACTCACTGGTACCCATGATTAATGATGAAACGGGCATTCCTCTGATCCTAAAAGCCATGCTGAAACCCGACCCAGTACAAGTCATCGCCAAGATGGACCTCAAAAGATTCGCCGTGACTCCAGCTTACTCTGAAGACCCGGTTTTCCGAGATATACTTCCTTCAACGGTCAAACCCGCGCGATTGACGCGCACGGAAAACGAAGTTACTCTGATCGTGAACGATGCTCTGCGAACAGTCCTTGAGCTTAAACCATCGGAGAAGCTAGGCGAGAACCGCAGCTTTCGTTTTAATTTAAGCATCTAATTGTTCTTTTTTTTGTAGAAGCCGCGGATTCCTTGACTGCCTGTGGTATTGACTCCATTTCTTTTGCACAGATCAGGGGAAGAATTATGAACGAGTTGGATGTCGAAGTCCCTATGTTGTTCCTCTCAGACACTTTTACAATCCTTGAAATGATATCTTATGTTGTAGAAAAGTGCCGCTGACGAAATTAGACCTTCTCTACTTTCTCTTCACAGTAATATTATGTATTAGTATGGCTAATTTACCTTGGACATTTGTGTAATGAAATGAAACCGCGGCGTGGTGTGCAAGTACTCGCTCCGAGTTTTCGGACATCTCCGATCGTCACCATCACTAGTTCACTCACCGTTCGGCGTTGATCACAGGCTTTTCCACAGGCTTTTCGCTTTTCGCTCGTACCACATACTCTGCGTTTCAGAAAACGCATTGTGGGTGTCTTATACATGTTTTTAGATCCTTTGATTATCTTTTTGTCTCTTTTGACACAAGATGACAAGACCTGTGCCAAAAACGGTATTTTTGGCTCCATTTGGATTTGCTAAATTTCTGAAACATGGGTTCCTTATGCAGCTGATGCAGGTTTTGATTCTAAAACCACCAGGCGGTCAACCCGATGAGCACGACGAGTAGATCGACGAGCTCATCGACGAGGCGCAATGAGACTGTTCAGCCCAGCAACGGTGTGGCAGGTGCCCAGACTCCAACCGCTTTTCGCACTCCAGGCGTAAGGACACCCCGTAAGGTTCAGTGGGGAAATGACGCGGAATCGTCATGTCCAGAACGTTTATCTACGCACATGTTGGACGAAAGGGGCGAGGATGTAAGTACTTTGTCTATGAACCCTTACGTTTTCTAATTCTCCACAGAGCGAAAGGTTCAATGAATTAACAGCGGCCCTCGAAAGACATCGCAGAGAGACACCATTGAAGAAGGTTCATTATTATCCTCCTGAGGGTTCTGCGTCTCCTTCGTCCAGTGGGGAAACTTCTGAGACCGACAATGGTCGTCCTTGCTGTCAAGGCGGCGATCGACATCCTTATATCAACCCATCCACCGCTGCTTCAAGTGAATACTTTGATTCAACTCAGAGTATTCCCTTCATACCACCTACCCGCAACGTACCTGGCAATGAGATAGAGGAAGAGGAGGATGGCGGTTTGCCAGGAACAAAGAACTTGAGGAACTTTTCGATGAAGAAGGCACAAAATGTGGTGAAGCCACACATTCGCCAGTCGGCACCTTGGCTTTCGAGACAGTACAGAAATCGGCCGGACCGGAAGAACGCACAACACCCTGTCGACAAGTCGCAAGAGAAAGATGTCCAAGTCGACAAAGAACCTTTATTTCCTGGCTCGGGCATTTTATCGACCCTCCTAAAGCTCTATCATCAATCTAATTTTAGTACTTCTGATACGTCGTCAAGTCCTTCATCCTACGATGAAGGTTCAGAACATGGTGGTTGGGAAGGAAGAGAGGGAGAACCTACAAAGCACGTATCTCAACCTGAAGCGCAAGCGACACAACCAAGTAAGCATAAATTCTTCACTTCATGGTTGGTATTCATTGGTTATTCCTAATTAAGAAAAACGACGTCTCCCGTCCATTAAGCTCCCTTCAATATTTGGCCATGTTGCTCGGCCCACGACTGCTCGAAGTGCAGGCGGTGTATTTGGTCCTCTAATTGCCAGCACTGGCAACCTCACGGGTTTCGTGGCGCCTCATTCAAGTACTCTTCAGCCAAGCGTGAAGCGGCCAGGTTACGGCTTATCACGGTGACTTTGGTTCGCTTTTCGACTGTAAATTATTGAAGTAGGTTTGCAGATATACCATAGACACTCCCGAGGACCTGCCTGCGCCTCCTCCGCCTGCAAGGCCGAAACCCGAGCGCGCGAAATCGTACCCTGCAGATACTACGGCTACCCCTCCTACGAGTCCTGAGCCTTTCTACCGTGGAGGGGCTAAAAGTAACCTGTCGAGCATTATCGGCGGGTATGCCTCATCTATTGGACGAATGTCTGGGTATAGCACTCCGCGCACGCGACCGGGCACTCCGGAACCACGCAATGAGAAAACAAGTCATGCACCGTCGTGTAGGCATAGGCGGACGAAAAGAAAAAAGGCCGAAGTTTATGTGAGCCTTTTGGCATCTCCAGTGAATTCTGAGTCTGAGGACACCCACAAGATCACCCGTCATGTCGCTAACATTATCCGCCGCGAAGAGTTTATTATGAAGCTCACGCGCGCCATGATGATGTTTGGAGGTCCTTCTCATCGCCTTCAGGGACAGATATTGTCAGCTGCTCGCGTGCTTGATATCCAATTGAGCTTCTTGTATTTACCGGATATCGTTTTGATCAGCTTTGATGACAGCGGGACTGGGACGAGCCATATCAAGTTGATCAGACAAACAAGTGCATTAGACATTGAGAAGCTGACTGACGCCTTTCGTTTATATTGGAAGGTCTGATATATTCTGCTTCATCCTGGACAGAATTTCAAGGGAATTTTTAGGTAATCCACGACAAATTGTCTGTCTCTGCTGCCTCCCTCGAATTAGATGAGTTGATGAAGAAGAAGCCTTTTTACAACTGCTGGCAGCAAATCTTTATAGGAGGGATGTGTTCCGCCTCAATCTGCACAGTCAGTTTCGGGGGAAGCTTCGTGGACGCGTTAATGTCCTTTCCGCTTGGGGCCCTTTTAGTCCTGATTCAAGTGCTCAGTGTGAGAAATGTATTGTACTCCTATGTTTTCGAGTATGTCGCCTCTAGTTTTTGATATTGTCACTCATGTGCCCTACAGAGTCACGGTTACAACTTTGTTTAGTTTCATTTCCGCTGCAGTTGCTGCTTCTCATAAGCTTTGCTACTCTGCCATCACATCCAGTTCAGTCGTCCTTATCCTTCCGGTGAGTATCCTGATTCCGACGTCTTGCGCAGATTAAAAGTTTATGCGCCCATCTTAGGGGTTTCTTGTGCTCAATGGAGCTCTAGAGCTGATGACGCGAAATATCATACCCGGTTCGGTCCGACTATTATTTTCCATAGTATATGCTCTGTTCCTTGGATTCGGCTTCTCGATCGGAGGAGAGCTATATGCATTGTTCACTTCACATCAGGTCTACGGCGCTGATGACTTCTCGTGTTCTCTGACGCACGACCCATCAGGACCTTGGTATCAAAGAACGCCGAGCGAATGGTGGGGTCAGTTATAGGCTCTACTTGTACCTTTACTGCTCGTCTGACCTGGCTTTTCAGCATTCCTGACTGTGCCTATGTTTTCATTGTTTTTGAGCATGCGGAATCAAGCTCCCTATAATCGAAAAGAGATGGCAAGTAATCTAAGAAACTTTGCAGGAATGCGGCGTTAATCAACTTTAACAGCCTCTTCTCGTGGCCATCGCATGCGCTGGATGGGTTACTAATTACTTCGTGGGGAGAAGATACGTCGGGCAGAGCGACATCATCGCAGCGGTTGGGTGCGTTATCAGTCCACCCCATTCACGCTGTTACGGATCTTCATGCTTTTTTCGATCGCAGGGCCTTCGCCGTCGGCCTCATCTCAAATTTGTACGCTCGCATCTTCTCTGGGAATGCGTTTGTGGTGATGGTGAGTCCCTATCACGAGAAGGCGGGCGAGGGGCACGGTCTGACAGACTGGGCATAGATTACGGGAATCTTGTTCCAGCTGCCGTCCGGTTTGGGAAGTGGAGGTCTACTCTCTTACGCCTCTCTGCAAACCCATGGAAATTCGACTTCCTATATCTCTGGGTTTAGAACGGCGCTGAAGTTGGTTGCTGTCGGTATTGGGTTGACGATTGGACTGGGTCTGTCGTTGGTTTTGGCGCATCCTATTCAGAGCAGGAAACGAGAAGCTGGTATTTTCAGTTTGTAATTTCTGTTCAGATTCTTGTTATTTAGAATTATTCGAAGTAATGCAACCAAGGCAGTTGTAGAGTTTCTATTTCCAAAAGCGTCCAGTAAAAGGTTACGTAACAATTTTTGCTTCCCGACCTGCGTGCAACCGGACCATTCTCTGTTCTCTTCTTCGCTCTTCCTCACCTTCACGTCGTATACCCAAAGGATACGGTATAACCTCAAGTTGATTTTACCCAATCTATCCAAAAACTACAAGCAAAACTGGAGGCCAACATTTGCGCAGCGAAAGAACGGCCTAAACTTGCACAAACCCTATAACTCGTCAAATCGATTAAGAATGGGGGTTTGCGATGGTGGCACACAATGTACGGTTTTCAAGAAACTCGAAACTTCGTCATTGGAGAGAATTCTTCTCGAATAAGGTATCCCACTTGAGTAATACCCATAACTGAAAGTATGGGACGAAATCGCCATATGCCATCCCCGCGACTTCGGTGTTGCAAATTGGTTGGCCGCTCGACGATTCTCAGATTGCATTCCAGGTTGATCGTATTGATAATGCCGCTTTATGTTCGACAGGTTCCCGGGCTTCATGACCAATGCAGTGATTGCCAGTGGTTTTATTCTTGAAAACTTGGGCTAGCAAAGTTCCTTGGGTCTAGAGCGCGTTACCCGCTGTTCATACGCCCATTGGTTGATAGTAATTGTCAGTAGCCTCTCAGGGGACGTGGGGACGAGCCATAATGCTGATCTGCTTTACTTCTCTCGATCATTGCCTTCCTATTCAAGTTCCAAGTTGTCTGGTCTAGAAAATATGAACCTCAGCCACGTACAATTTAAATAGCGAGGCACAAAAATTCCTTCTCTCCCAGCAACTTATTATCATTCAAGTCGCTACCCCCTTCTTTCTATCAGCTCGCCCAGACAAATATGGACCCGTCTTTCAATAAAACCACTCTCTTAAACGCGTTTATCAGCATCGCCCGCTCTGGTGATGTCGACCGGAGCGCGGTTGAGTGTGGAGATGAAGTTTGGTCTTACGGCGAGCTCGACACCGTCTCGACAGGTCTCGCCCTTGATATTCACCAGAAGTATGGCCCCAAGCCAGTAGTCGCCATTATCAGCGAAAACCACCCTTACGTCCTCGCCACCATCCTCGCCACTTGGAAGCTCGGAGGCATCGTTGCGCCCTTAGACCGTAACGTGCCTCGCGATATTATGCAACGCATGTTGCTTAACATTGGCCCCACTTGTGTTTTGATCCCTTCCACTGAGCAAGGCGTTCAAGGGATCGTCCAAGGTCCGTAATCTCCTGCCCGCCATTCGGCATTTTTACTGAATCTTGCCTAGATGTATCCCTTTCGTGTTTCCTGTTCAACCCAACAGATACCATCACAGTCCTTATGCAAAGGCACCTCGACCAGTCCCCCGAACTGCCCGCCCATGAATTCCCAGCTCCAACTGCAGAAGACATTGCACTGTACCTCCATACCTCTTCCGCCTCTTCCGTGGCTAATGTCAAGTGCGTACCCCTCACGCATCTGAGTATCCTCGCTGGTTCCCAGTCCCGCCTTTCCTGGTGGAAGCGCGTCTGGCCTCAGCAAGACTTTGAGCACCTGCGCACACTCGGGTGGTCTCCATGGTCCCATGTCATCGGCCTCTCGCACGATCTTGGCGCCGCAATGATCTTGACAGCAGGATGCTACATCTTCGCTATGCTTCCTTCAGCGTACGGATCCTTGTCTGGCAATAAGGCCACAAGGTACCTCGACGTGTGTGGCCAGTTATTGGAGACAGCCATTGCAAAGAAACCTACCGCTTTCGCCGGCGTTCCTTGGGTCCTTGAAGGATTCATGAGGACTTTCAAGCAGGAACTTGATCCCGAACGCAAGAAATCTATCCATGATGTTATGAAGGCTTTGAAAGTCTTTGGATCTGGAGGTGCTGCCACAAGCACTGAGTGCCTCGAGTGGGCCAACAGTCTTGAGATTCCTCTTATTCTTGACATTGGCATGACGGAGCTTGGAGGTATTTTCTATCTTTTCCTCCAAATTGAGCTCGTGTTTAACGTTTGACATTGATAGGGCCTTTGTTCCACTCAACCGCTGGCGGTCTTGAAGGCTGGTCTAGCAAGGACTGCCTCCTTTCTGATGCTGCTGTGAAGCTCGTTAATGACAGCGGAGAGACGGTCACTTCTGGTATGTTTCAAGTGCTCTCAATTTGACGTTGCTTAACAATTCACTTCAGAGGGCGAACTTGTCGTCAGAAGTCACTTCATCACGAAAGGATATCTTCAGTATGACAACTCCGCGTTTACTGTCGAGGACGATGCCACTGTATCGTTCCGCACTGGAGATGTTTATGGCTACGTTGCCGATCAACGTATGGTTTGGCGAGGTCGAAAAGAAGACTACATTCAGGTTTGTCCTCAATTTATTGCCATCGTCTTAGTATCTGATGTTGTTGTCCAGATGTCGTCTGGAGAAAACCTTGACCCTCGCGAGGTCGAAGCCATCTTAGACAAATGCCCTGCCGTCGCCCGGTCTTCCGTGGTTGGAAACAATTTCTTGAAAACGTCGTCCCAAGTCGTCTGCGCAATCATCGAACTCGCCAAAGGTTCCTCCGCATCTCCAGAGTCTCGTCTTCCCGAGATTACTCGCGCCATTTCTGTTGCGAATCGCGGCCTCGCTCCTCCCTTGCGCATTTCCTGGTCCAGAGTTTTGGTGTTGAAAGAAGGCCAGGAGGTTCCTATAACGAACAAAGGCGCCATTTTCCGTAAGAAGCTGGAGGCTCTGTTTGGCGAACAGTTGTCTGCCCTTTTGAGTCGTTCTGAAGAAGGTCTCGCTCCTCAAACTCATATGAAAGGTGCTCCTTCTTCTGGGCGAGCACACGGGAAAACGAAGGACCAAATCACATCCATTATCTCTAATATCGTCTTTGAAACTCTGAAAATCTCTGAGGAGACCTTGGACAACAATGCGCAGGCAACTTTTGCCGAAGTACGTCTTTCGTCTTTCGTTATTCTTTTCTGTCTTATTTATTCTTCCTTTCGTAGCTTGGAATGGATTCTGCCATGTCGACCTTGATTGTCAACAAGCTCAATCGTCAACTCGACCTTCATCTCCCTCTGAACACCTGCCACACTTACGTGGATTTGGTGTCTCTGACAAACGCCATCCTTTCCGATCTCGGTATAGATGGCTCCAGCTCCAAAGTCCGTCCTTCCACGAGGGTTGCCCCTCTTTCTCGGGAAAAGGAAGACGTCGTCATTGTTGGCCAGTCCGTTCGGTTGCCTGGCGACATTAACAACGCGGAGAGCTTTTGGAAGGCGCTCATCGACCAGCGCGATGATCTTATGACTCCCGTCCCTCCTAACCGATGGGACCATGCCAGCTTCTACCGAGCACCAGACTCGAAAGACCCTCCTGGTCCTTGCGACATCACCCTCGACAGAGCCGGATTCATCGAAATCGAGAGCTTCGATCATTCCTTCTTCGGAGTCTCATCTGCGGAAGCCTTCCACGTTGCCCCGAACATTCGTTTCTCTTTGGAATCCGCTTTTGAGGCATTGGAAAATGCTAATATTCCTCCTTCCAAGATTAAAGGAAGCAATATGGGTGTTTTCGTCGCTACGTGTTTCGACGAAGGATATATCGAACTTTTGCATGCAGACAAAGGATGGGGCGGTTAGCATGTTTCAAAGTTTTTCTTTTGACCATGAACTCATTTTTCTCTTCCCTCCTTAGCGTACACAAGGTTCTATGGCACAGGTGTTGCTACCAGCACTGCCTGCGGGCGTCTCAGCTAGTGAGATTTTTTTCTCTTTCATGTCGTCGGTATTTTAAATATGTTTTGTCTTACAGCTTGCTTGACATCCATGGGCCTTCTTTGACCATCGATACTGCTTGCAGTTCGGGTTTGATCGCTTTTGACCAAGGTATGTCTCATTACATATCCCTACTACTCAGATCTGATTTTCCCAAGCTGTCCAATACTTACAATCTGGCGAGGGCGAGACCGCTATCGTCTGTGGTGCCAACACTCATGCCTGGTTCGTTTCTATTTCGCAGGCCTTCTTATCCTCATATTGATTTACTTCAAGGCCTGGAACGTTAGGATTCCTCTCTGCCCAAAAGATGACCTCGAGCAACTCTCGCTGTGCGACTTTCACAAACATGGCTGATGGGTAATACCTCATTTATATCAATCATTCTTCTTGATTGACCTCCAATCCAGATATGTCCCAACTGAGGCTGCTGCCGGCGTCGTTCTAAAAACCAAAAGCGCTGCTCTCAGGGATGGGGACAGGATCCTCGGCGTGGTCAGGTCTACAGATGTCAAACATGATGGTCGGTCTCAAGGCCTCGTCGCTCCTAACGTGAAGGCGCAGATCGCAATGCAGATCTCACTTCTTGAAAAGGCTGGACTATCTCCTTCTCAGATTGAGTAAGTTTCATTCACTGTGTGTTTAAATTTGATTGAATACTTATTTCTCTGCAGTTTCATAGAAGCTCATGGAACTGGCAAGTTTTTGCGTCTGATGACATCTAGTTAACTAATTCAACCCCAGGTACTTCTTTGGGTGACTTGATTGAGATTCAAGGCATCAACGAAGTTTTCGAGTCGTCTCACGCACCAGACCGACCCTTGGTTGTTGGGGCTGGCAAATCTTGTGTTGGTCACGCTGAGCTGGTCGCTGGGTTGATCGGTGTTCTCAAAGCCCTTGGTACTTTCACTGATGGAACGGTTCCGGGCCTCGTACAACTCACTTCAGACAACATGAATCCTTCTCTCGATTGTGGTGTGGTCCCTATACACATTCCTGTGGAGACAGTGACCTTGAAGACGGAAAACTCTCTGCCTTTGCGCGGGCTTATTCTGTATGTTACATTTTATTTCCGTTGTTTTTCAATTTCTAATTTAGCGTAGTTCAAACGGATTCGCAGGATCCATTGCCGGAGCTATTTTGGAAGCACCGACTGAAGATATGAAACCTCGCGCAACTCCTGGGATCCCTGAATCACTTCCTATGATGTTCGTTGTCAGTGGCAAGAGTCAAGATGCTCTCACTCAATATCTCGAAAACTATCTCGATTTCTGCCTGAATGCGCCTGCTTCTCTCTTCCACGCTGTTTGTTATACAACTTGCGTTGGTCGCGAACATTATCGTTACCGATTCTCCTGCATTGCCACCAATATGCAAGACCTAATTGCACGCATCGAGGATCGCCTGCAAAATCCCTCATCCGCATCTGGGGGCAATGCACGTCGCATTCTTTTGGGCTTCCCTGGTCAAGGGTCTCAATACCAAGGCATGGGACGTTCTCTCGCCAACCAATACACCGGTTTCCGGACCATCATTGCGGACGCTGCCAATAAGGCGTCGGCCTTAACAGGCTACCCTATTCTCCCTTACTTGGTCGAGGAATCGGCACCAGGACCTCTTACGATAGATCACAGCGAGGTCGCCCAAGTCTGCATTTTCATTTTCCAATATGCCATGGCTACATGGCTGGAAAGTATTGGCATTCATTCCCATGCAGTTATGGGCCACAGCCTGGGCGAGATCGCGGCAGCAGGTACTTCAAGCTTCTATTTGTTTTCGACATGTTTCTCATTCCTTTTCAGTCGTCGCTCGGGCTTTCAGCTTCGAGGTTGGGTTACAGTTTGTGGTTGTCAGAGCGAAGCTCCTCCGCGCAGATCCTGCCAATCCAGGCGGAATGGTGGCTGTTGCTGCATCGGAAGAACGTGTCGCTCGCTACATAGAAGACCTGGGCCTCAAGGGACGTGTCGCTATAGCTGTCTACAACGGTCCGGACGCCCACGTCGTCTCAGGCGAGCTGAAGGCGGTTGAAAAGCTTATGGCTACCGTCAAGCGTGATGGTTTGCGAGCCGCTAAATTGAACATCGATCAAGGTTAGCGAATCGTCTTGCTATATGGATAGTTTCTTATCTTTTTATAAGGTTTCCATAGCCCTTCCATTGCTCCTGCCCTTCCTGCTCTTAGAACCTGGCTCGACGAGCACAGCGACGCCGTCAATGGTCTTGAGAAGCCGTTCTTCTCTACCCTTCGCGGGAAAGAAATTCCCAAGCACGAGCGGCTTGATACTCAATACTGGGTATGAATATTTCCTGTTGTAGTCCCTCTGGTCGGCACTGATGCTTAGTAAGGTGGATCATGCGCAAAGCTCCGTGAAATTCGTCCAGACCGCAAGAGCGGCACACAAAGCATCTTCAATCGATGTCATCGTGGATGTCGGTCCTCAACCTACCGTTTGGTCCAACATGCAGACTCCAGAGTTTGCCGGAAAGTCGCGGCTGGCATTCACTGGCAAACGGGGTAAAGACCAGATCGTCGCTATGCTCGCTGCTCTATCATCTCTATTCGAGAAGGGGTTCACTGTCGATTTTGAGGCCCTCTTCAAGCAGATGTCATACAAGTTCACCATGACCGACGTCCCTACGTACCCCTTCCAACGCCTTTACAACTACCCTTCTTATAGAGCCTCTCGTAATTCCGTTCACCATCATCAAACCGAATCCAAGGTCCGAGTTGTGTCATCCCAACCCCTCTTTGTTGTCGATCAAACCCTCTGCGATTTCCTGGACCTTCATCGAATTGAAGGTCGTCGTGTCCTTCCTGGAGCCGCAATGGTCGATTTCTTCGCGCGTTCCGCCGCTTCCAAGGCGGTCAAGAACATCCGATTCCACACACCTTTAATTTTGGAGACGCCGGAAACTCAAGTTCGTTCACAAATAGACGAGAACGGCTCATACAAGCTAAACCAAGAGGGACCCGAGAATACGCCAATTTGTTCCGGTTTAGTTGCAGAGAAATCTCCCGGACACACTCCCAAGAAACTGGAGAAAGAACCTGAAGTGATTCCACTGCAAATGATGTCCAAGACTCAAGTTTACGAATGCTTCAAAAACGTTCGATTTGGAGAACCGTTCCGCACTGTACAGGAAATCAGAATATGGGCCGACCATGCGGATGGCGATATCAGGGTAGATGCCACGGAGAACCCGGCGCACGATCGCATCAGGAAACTGGACGCCTGCCTGCATATGTTTGGAGCTATTTCTTCTCGAGTCGCCCCCAAGATGGATGATACTGCGGGTGCTTACCTTCCTGCTTCTTTGGAAGACTTCGTCCTTCACACAGACGATATTCCCTATAACTTTACTTGCCGTTACCATCTTCCTCTGGAAGTTGGTCGGAACGCCCGTCTTCTGACTGCTTCATTTGAGGTCTTTTCGGATTCGGGCACTCTCCTTGTCTCATGCAAGAGGTATTCCGTTGCATGGGTTCCTAATGGTGTGGTCCACAAGGAGCAAAAACAGGAAGCAGAGTCGGAAAACTGGATCCGAAATGGCTGGACGATCCAAAACCTTCCTTCTCAAGAAACTTCTATTCATCGCTTCGACGAGTTGTTGTATGTAGGCAACGGCAGCGATTCTCGCGTTCTGGCAGCCCTTGCGTCGTCTGCAAAGGATACGCTATCTTTCGAACTCTCCAATCTGCCTCATGATGACGCCGCAAATAAGAACCAAAAGGTGAAATCCGTCGCCCGACTAGACGCTCTCACAGCGGCACTGCGAGGCAAAGACATGCTAGTTGTGTTGGATCTCACAAAGTCCACCAACGTCCCAGGATCAGAAGGTTTCACTGCCCTTTCCCATCAAATCCTCGCGTTCTTAAAGCTTTTGGTCACCCACAAGCTACGCATTACAAGTTTTTTGGCTCTCACCTCCTCCTCAGCTCCTGTGGATTTGTACAATGAAGGCCTTGATCTCTTTTCCGACGCAAAGGCTTCGCCTCTTGGTCTCATTGGTGCAGTCGTTCAAGGCATGGTTCGTGTCTTCCGACGAGAGAGTGGTCTTGATTTTGCTGTTTGGTGCCTCGACCTTCAGAATGTTCACATGTTCGACACACCTACGTTGCAGGACATTCTCTCTAACGAAATCCAGGCTCGGTATAGGTCAGCTTTCGCTGATACCTTTGTCAGTTATCGAGAGAATGCCTCCGGTCACACGTTTTCACGCCTCGTCCCAAGTCTCGAACGCATCACCCAAGTGCCGTCAATGTCGCCTTCAGGAACAACGGTTATTGTGGGGATGGGATCTATCGGAACTGCGTTAGCTGTTGCTCTGATCGAATCTGGCTGCAGCACCGTCGTATTTTTGGGCAGAAGGTCGGAATCAAATACACAGGTAAGTTTTATCGAAGCTCGAACTATTCAATCGTTGTAAGGTTTCTCTCAGGTTCAAAAGGAGCTTTCCGAACTTCCAGCAAAGGCAAGGAGTCACTGTCTATACCGACAGGTCGACGTCTGCGAGATGCAGTCTTTGAAGAACGCATTGGACGACATCAATACCGCTCACGGTATAAAGAACATCGTCCACACCGCAGCTGTCGTCAACGACTCCACCATCAAATCGACCAACCCCACGGCCTTTAGCGATGTGCTTCGCCCCAAAGTCATTGGATCATGGAACCTCCACACCGCCAGTCAGGAACTAAAGCTTGCCTTGGACTCCTTTGTCCTTTTCAGCAGTACCAAGTAAGTCAAAACCTCTTATTATTCACGATCATTTTCAACAACCCCTTTATTCTAGCGTCATTGTTGGGAACCCTGGACAAGTGGCTTATGTCGCTGCCAACTCGTTCATGGACTCGCTAGCCACCTACCGCCACAACTCCGGGCTGCCAGGAACTTCTCTTCAGTTGGGCGCATGGGAGTCCAAGTTGATCGGTAACATCGATATGAACAACAGCTTTGCACACCTTATGAAGAACGACGAGGGCCTGCCCTTGATCATGAAAGCGATGATGCTCCCGATTCCTCTCCAAATAATTGCTTGCATGGATTCAAAGAAACTCACGGCTACACCCGCCTACGCTAAAGATCCGTTCTTCGCCCCCCTTCTGCCCTCCAAGGCGGAGTCCAGCAAAACTAAGATGGCCGCTGACGAAGCCAAGACAATAGTCGTTAAGATTTTGCGTATTGCTTTGGAGCTCCAGGCCAGCGAGAATCTTGGTACGTGGACCTTTTCTACTTTTATTGGCCTCGTGCTAATGAAGTTTTAGACCTCGCGGAGCCATTGACTGCCTGCGGAGCAGATTCCATAACCTTCGCTCAATTCAAAGGCCAGGTTTTGAAAGAGTTAGGGGTTGATGTTCCAATGGTTTACTTATCGGACGCATATTCCATCGGCGATATGATCAACAACATTCTAGAGAGCTATAGTGCTATTTAGTCTACTGTTTTTTTCCCGTCACTGTCACCGTAGCTCCATGTCTTTGAAGCGTCGCACATTTTACTTTATTTTATTTTCTCCTTCCTCCGAATCTCTCCATGAGTCATGATGCTTTCGAATTCCAATAGAGCAGCCAGTAAAGTACTCCCATCAATACATTTATATATCTGTAAGCATGACATTATACAGGTCTAATCATACATTCATTTCCGTGTCTTCTCAACTTTGCTCTTAGTTCTGTTACTAAACGTATTTAACTGCTGCTTAAATGTAAATTGGGAGAGTTGGATTGAGAACAGTCCACTCAGGTCCAGTCACGAGTGCTGTGTCGTCGATGAGGAAGTCCTGTAATAAAAAAGATGTAAAATCGCAGGAAGCAAAAGGATGTGAAAGGAAAACTGACGAGGGGACATTCAACTAAAGAACCTCTGACTTGATTCAGACGAGTTTTCACACGGTCGAGTGGAATGTCAGAAACGACGTGTCCAGTCTTGACCTTAGGACGATAGTTCTAAACAAATTAAAGCTTGTTAAAGAGAGCCTCCATCAACTTGAGTGGGCATACCTCATATGCGTCCCAGTTGCGGACAAGGTTAGTAGGAACTGGACGGAAAATCTCAGTGAATATTTCTCGGTTCTTCTTTGCAGTTCCTGTCCAGAGAACATCCGTCTCGTCGCCTAGTGGGTCTGCTACCATACGATCTTCCTGTGAGCGTGTCTCATCCTTATTCGGGTAAGGAGCGGGACGCATGAAGGAGGTAACCTCAGGATCACGGCTGGAGCATGGCTGTGGCGGAATGAGGCCAAGATGTTCTGACGGATGCACGATCAGGGCAACGACAAGATCGTGCTTGCTCAAAAACACCAACCTTTGTAAAGCTGACGACGGAGGGTAGCAGCAAAACGAGAGGCTTGATATGGGCGTCCATCCATAGTTGAATCAATCATGTCATCATCTTCGATAACGAGGGCGATCTCAGAGTCACCATCGCCCTGGTATCCGATGAGTTACACAGTGTACACCGAAAATCAGACTTTCTCACCTTCTGACTGCGGTCGTTCAAGTTGGCCGATCCCATCTACATAGAAATTTAATATAATGTCATGCGAAAAATGGCAACTGAACGTACGATGACGCGTCGATCGTCGACAATCATCAACTTGGAGTGAATGTAAAGCAACTCAGAGACATAGCTGAACAAAAGGAACAGAAAGGTCGATCAGAAACTCCAACGTGTTCAGGCAAGTACGTACGCGTTAAGTTCCTCTTCTTCAGTGCCGAGCCACTCCTCGTCGAATAAGGATGTCCTGTCTGCAAGCATATGCTGCGAAACCGTGTCCGAAACAGGCTCGTCAGAACGGAGATTGCTTGCTCCGTTCTGGAATCTTTCGACAACCTCACGAGCAGCATTATCGTCCACCGGAATTGGAACCTTCTCGGTAATTTGAGCCTTGCTCTTGTCAGCTGGTACCAAGCTCTCCTCTTGTGGAATGACAAGAACGATTTCCTTCTGGGTAGTGAGTTCATCGCCAGCTACCCATTGCCGAGATAAGGCTACTTGAGCCTCGTGGAATTTTACGCCAGAATTGTCTTCCATCTGTTTGATGAAACCTAGAAAAGGTACGACATCAGCAACATGAAAGCGCCAAAAAAATAAGACTGCTTGCCTTTAGGAGCGTTGATTCTATCGTAAGAACGTAGGTGATAGAACCGAATGTAATCCATACTGTCCTCACAACATGAGTGACTTTTAAATTTGCCTTACAGGTTTGAAACGCTTACGGATCTAAACCAGCCTTCCTCACTTCTTCGTATATACTACTTCCACCTCTGTTGATCGTTCGGTACTGCGCCGCTAAGATAGTCTTGATCGAGCTTTCGGTCTTGACATCTCCAGAGAATCCAGGAACCTCGGGAATAGTGACCACAATCTTCACAACGACAATCGGATCAGTTGAACAACAACATACTCATAGAAGTGAATCACCTTGAATTTCGTTCCTTCTCTGCCAGCACGAATAATGCGCTCAACGATTGCAGCGGCAATTTGGTTGACGACGGAACCGCCTGGCTTCGTGGCAGAGATGCTAGAGGGTACATGTAAACAAAGACGTTCTCCAGTCATTGCCGAGAGAAGATGCTTACAAGAATTGATTTTCTTTCAGAGCCGTATAATTTGAGAATCTTTTTACTGCGAAAATACCAAAACGAACTCACCAATGTAAATGTAATGTTTGGATTCCCTGATCAGCTGAATATCTTTGCCGAATAATCAGCATATGAAACGCATACAATTAGAGGAACCTTACAGGCGTCTTGGATACTGTGTTCGGTTAATACGCCATGGGACCAATCCGATACACTACGGACAACCTGGACCCTTGTCGTTCGCTGTTGCTGGGACCTTCCGAAGCTACGAACTTCTCGCTGCGGCTCTGCATCGGCCGCAGGACCGTGCCAGCGCTGCTTGTACTTGCGTCCAATTGCGCGCCATTTCTCGAGGTGAGGGTGTCCTGTCATCCATCAGAAGCTTGTCAGTCGTCGTAAAATTGGGAAATAGCAGTCCTTACGGGCAATGGCTTCGTTTGGAGCATATGGCTCTGGATCGTGTGGAAAGGCGAGCCAAGCAACATTACTGATGTCGAAAATTTAGGAAACTTATGTATCCACAACGGAAGCAGCCTACTCTTTATCTTTATACTAGTTCGGTAATCAATAAGGTTTGATCCCTGATAGTGAGGCGAGGGAGAAAATACCTTGCGCTTCTTGATTTCATTCCAACGTTCAACGTAGTGTTGGGCAATATCCAACACAGCTGGACCTTCAAAGGTCATATGAACCTTTTAAAGTGATTAGGCAGCTATTATTTGTTTAAGAATAAAACGAACATCATGCCAGGGCATTCGCGCATTATCCTGGATACTGAGCGTATTGCTAACATAGTCATACACGTCCTTAAAATCCAGGATACGAGCATTGTTGAAATCTTGACCTGGGAATAGCGTCTTTGAGAAGTCAGTGGGATGAACGTCGGCAAGTGGATGAGTGTGGGTGTCCCAACGTCCGAAACACAAGTCGAGCCCACCGATGGCGGCGTATTGATTGTCAACGATGACGACCTAAATATATGTCAGAATAAAACACCCGAGACCTGAATCGTTTGATTACCTTCTCATGATGAGACCAAAACTGAACACTATCTAAAGCGACAGTTAAACTGATGACAGTACTTCGGTGACAAGCATAGTACCTTTCGCTCCGATATGATCTGGATGACGCATGCAAGTGATGTTGGGGTGAAGTGCCTCCAACTTGGCCTACAAAACTCTCATTAATGACAGATCTGTAAGCTGGGCAGATCACGAACTTTTGTATGCTTGGAACTCATGGACATGGTTTGAGTGACCTATGATACAAAGATCAGCTAATTGGGATGAGGATGTAATTTCTCTTGCGGACCTCTTTGTAGACGATGACATGGATCTTGACCCCCTGCTGGGCTTTTTTCTGCAGAAGCCGATCAAGACGCCATTCAGGAAAATAGGCTGGTGGACGACGAAGATAGAGTTCGGGAGTAAGCCACCAATCCTTTATACAAGGTTATGAAGGATCGCGTGCCACGATTTAAGAGACCATACCAAGATGAAAATGGCCTCTGTAGCTCTATCAATCATTTCCGAGAGGGCCCACATGTAATCATGGCCATCAATATGCCTTGAGATTCGCAATCAAGACTTCAAACCATACCATCGATTATATATCGACTCACCATTTCGCTGTGTTCCCAGACCGTTCAGCTGCAAAGCTCTCAAATCGATGACCTCTCCTTATCTCAGCCCTCAAGTTGTCTTCAGCGATCTCGTTCGGATCATCGTGTCGACCTTCAAAGGCAGTATGTGAGACATTTATCTGATATTCCAAGACGAATCCATACGATTAGGGTTCAAAATTCCTGCATTCATCGCATCGGAAGGCATCGTAAGGGCGTTATCTACTCAAATAAGAAGAAATGCGAACCGATAACCTCCGCACGAGCGTGGCCAACGACTTTGGTGAAGAGATCCATTGTCTGAGTCGCTTGTTGAACTTCAGGGAGGTTCTTCACTGCGTTCAGTCCAGCTTCGAGCTTGCCTTTCAAAAACGACATGGTGGTAAATGATATAAACTGACCACTATTGCGCCACTATTTATCTTTCCCAAGGGTCGCCGTTGACAGGATGCAGCACTGGTGATGGCGGTTATAGACAGCGCTCAACCCTGTCCAAGATATGGTTGATGATTGAAACCAGTCTCAACGGGCATCGGATCAGAGGCAACGTGCCGGATCTACGCCGCTGCCTTGCTATATTTAGCAGTTTTCACTGGGATTCGGAGGGCAGTTTTTCTTGGCAGCTCCCCTCACAAAACCTTCAAAGTGTAGTCGAAAGTGACTAGGACAGAAACATCAGTCCTATTGAATCAGGAGGTTGAATTGAAATCAGGCGAAAGAATAGGATTCGGCGTACTTGGGGATTTCGGCGTCTCGGATGGCTACCCAGGGCTGTGCCAACAATGATTATGCAACAGCGGCAGGATATATATGTACAGCACTGTTAAGTCTTTTGGCACTCGAGAGTCGAGAGTAGAGGGTGGACTCTGAGAAAGATATCTGTATTGCTGCTTTTGAGTCATTGGCAGTTTGAAGGAAGTTCAAGGAATTTTGATCGTTGTCGGTGGCAGAAATCCAGCTCGGTTCGGTATGGCTCACTCTAATATTTTACGCCTGTAATCCGAACGATATTAAACAGGCAAGCCGCAAAACAAAGTCAAACCTTTCATACCTTTGAACACATCTGTGACGGAAATTTTTATACACATCTTCGTCCTCGGCGAGAACCAACGAATGGAGTCATTGACCATTATACTACTTTAATAGCGAAGCCAACATACATCAAACCCCGGCTGTTAGATTAAGCTGGTCCAAACATCGCCAAAAACCGGAGAGGGGAAAGGCCAGTCACCTGTTCTATCGATACTCTTAATGAAGTAACACAAATGGATGTCCACTTCGGAAGGGGTTTCGAGCTTTCCGTTTATCATTTAAAACAAGCCATACAGTATATAGGTGTTCAGTGTATTTGAATTAATATTAAGGGAGATGTCTTCGTCAATATCATCCTCGTAATGTTGCCAGTCGTATGTAGGACGCAGGCCAATTTCAGATTCAGAAGCTAGCGGGCGAGAACACGCGCGTACGAAACGCCTTGGACTGAGGAGTCGAGAGATGAACAATTCAATCGCGAGAGGTTTGGGAATTGTCCAGGCTGCAACCTCGCGGATCGCTGATCAAATGGGAACATGAAGGAGCTAGGCCATCCCACCAGATGTATTAATTCAGTAAAGTTTAGGCAGACTCCGCAAGAAGACTCGAGACGGTCTTCCCTTGCCCTGGGTCGTCATAACCGAACTTCGTATGATATGAACTACCCAGTCCGTGATTGAAAATACAAGCGCAAGCATCTCAATACTTCAAACGGCATCGCACGATAAACAAGGAGATCGAAGTTTTTCACCGAGGCTCCCGAGTTTGGTAGAATTGCGCTTATGCCCAGAGGTTTCGAAGTGAAAATGTCGTGTAACTTGAAATACTAGTAGAAACGCTTTAGAATATGCGCAGTTAGCTCGCCGCCGTGAAACTGGAGTCGCGGCGCCCTTCGGCGCCTCGCTGCTCGCCAACGAAATAAATTATTTCCGACGGTCGTTGGTGAGCTACGACCAACGGCGCCCTGCTAAATCCTGTGGGTGACCTCCCGACCAATGCCGCGGACAATGACACTACCCATATTCAGCGAATTGCGACCGGCTCAAGTTCCGAGTAAATGGTGAGATCAAAGGATGTGACAGTGTGTATGACATGTAATATTTCTGTCTCTCCGTGGCTTTTCAAAATACCTTAGAAAGAGATCGTAACGCAATTTAAACATATCCAGCCAGTCATAGGCAGAGGCAAGAACAAAAGCATTCAGTAACGTTTTTTGTCCACGAGATAGAATCCACGTGTTTGGGTCGACAATTTCCGTCGGATAAGGAGCGCCTTTGAGTTTGACAGGTAATTAGGGGAAATAAAGTTGCAGATCTGACATTGGCTGACGAGGGCTACGCGATGACCATGGCGTTCAACGCGCGACAGATAGGAACTTAAATGTCGGGAGTCGGGGCGTACTTCAGGTTTTGCTTCCGCCCGCCCTAGACTTCACACACCTTTTGATTGGCGAGATGCTGAAAACCAAATACCAGGCGGCTCCGAAGCGTATGACGTCGAGACCGTGCCCTGCGACGAAGAAGCCTCTCAACCTGAAAACCTATCTGCGTCGGCACAATTCATCCATTTTCTAAGAAGAAGTTTCTTGTGGAAAAAAGATGCCAAAACAATTCCCAAAGGGCACCTTCTCGTCTCACCGAAATTTTCCCAACCACCTGTTCCAGAAGCAGATCTCTAATCTCTATTATGAAGTCCGTTAGCACGCAGAGGTTATTTTTTCTTGCTTAAAGACTACGATCAAGGCAACCTACGTATATCCCCGCTCTGTCCCCGTATTGCATTCTGTAGGAGTCCACCCGCTGTGCGCAGTAGGGGGTCACTCTCGCACAACTTGAATTTTGAGGGCATCGCCAAGCCAAGCACAAGAAATTCATGAGTCCACATAGTATGAGTCTTTAGAGCGAAAGTTTCGCGAAAGGACGAACATCTACAGTGGTGGCCTTATTTAAGATTGACCCCGGATATCTACGGGGATATTCACACTATATACCTATGTATCGTATATTTTCTTCCAAGGACTCGGAGATTAGGGAAAAAAAAACAACTTAATTATTAAATTAAAGGTCGAGATGAGTATCTATGTACTAGGAATCACCCGTCTAATCATTGATAGGATTTCCAGTCGTGCCGGCCAGATGGGGCTTCGCCATCCGACTCAGACTTTATCGGTGTTGAAGGGTCCTGGTAGCGGGAGACAGAGGTGTGAATGCTAATCTTGTGAAGAGGGTGGGCCCCTTGAGACTCTTGCTGGCTAATTCGTGATCGCGTGGGCTGTGAGTGTGAGGTTGGTACCGTTGCATCACCGCGGTCCACGCTTAGAATGATGAGGTTGAAAGTAATACCCTAATATAGGATGGAAGAATTATTTCCAGGCTTCTGACATAACAGATACACTTACAATGATTTGGACGACCTAACAAGCGTCCGACGAACGAGAGTCAGAAGCTCCAAAACGCAACAGAAAATGAAGTATCAACATACCGCATTGGAGACACCATATTGCCCGTTGTTGGATGCCATATAAAGACCAAACAGAATTATGATCGAAAGGGTATACATCAGACCTGACTCGATAAGAACGACGACCACGCCTGTAAGACGAGTTTGCGAAACGAGGATTTGACGGTGCTTCAGTGAGCTGCGAACTTTCCAAATGCGGTGAACAATTAGGGCTAAACTCAGGGTTGAGTGACGTTAAATTACATCATGACTGGGAGACACCTACAAGTTGTAATGGTATTTGTGGCGAGGGTGAGGCACAACATGCTCGTGATGAATGGTATGAGGGTGGCGGAGTCGAGCAACTTTCCAGGAGAAGGATCTAGAGTGGCCTCGACATATATTGTCATCGCTCCACAGACTATTTTTTGAGGCGGGAAATTAAAACTTTTAACCACGTAAAGGAGAAATAACTTACCAGTAGTACCCAGCCACAGAAGGATCGGTAATGCGACTACAAGCCAATTTCGACTGTATACAATCCAGCATCGATATATCTGAGATATACGTGAGTCAGAATATATTCAATAGGATGATGAAAGAGAAGCTCCGAGTCGCACTAGAATAGTGTCCCCGACGAATGTCTGAGCTACATAGCAGCCCATCTTCATGACGTTGATCCAGTTAGATGTTTTGTCAAACTCTACGATTGGGTCGCCATCGAAATACACGAAAGCTTCAAGATTGTGTCGTAGATGGAAGGCTACATCCATGGTCGCAAAAATGAGCATGAGGAAAGCTGCGAGCACCATCTTCTTGTTGAGACGATTTAGTGGCTTGAACCATCCATCCGACCAGAGCAGCACCCGAATACAACTAAAAAAAGAGACAAGGTATATTCCTAGACGGCAATCGAGTGATTAGTACGAGGTGATAAAGCTTGAAAAAATCGTCCGGCGCTTACTGGAATAAGAAAAATTTCAGTTCAGGTATTTGAATTAGTCGAAAAACGCTTACCCGTAGAAGACGCTTTCCATGAAGAGGCCGACCACTTGGGCTGCATCGATAGGAAAGGAGGCTTTCGCCATTGGTGAACGGTACGGTACAGGAGGGGCGGCGGACCTGAAATTGCATCCGTTGGTGCAGCGTTATAAGTACTCGTAGGCAAAGATAACGAACATCACAGCTTGGCGCCATATATCAGCACCAGCAAACACATGCTGGAGTGATGCGGCTGCTTGCCCCGGACGGAATCCATTGGTTACGTGAATGACGACAACATACATCAGTCTTCGGAGACCTTCGGTCACTTACAACACGCACAGCATACAAGACGTGTTGCATTCGAGCTCTGTTCGCCCTGTCCAGTCTGTCAATCAAAACGAAAGTGTCGTCGAAAAGACAAGCGCTTTTTCAATCCAAGACTCGTAGCAAACTGCCTCGGTATCTCTTGACCTATGGAGACCATCGATATTCTTAATCACGAGGTTTGGCGCTGATCCATTCTTCAGAAGATCAATATATAACGTCTAAAGCGCCCGCCGAGTCGGAACGGCCGTCGACGTTGAACAGCAGCTGCGATACCTAGCCCATGGGCCTCCAAAAAGTTTCCAGGTACCACGTACGGCAGAGTAGGACAATGAAGGTGGAACCTGGGACATTTGGACATGAAAAACGCGTCGGACAGCGGTCAAACACAAGGTGCCACCATGATAGGAGCAATTGAGGTCTCGTTCGGAATTGCATACGCCCTTCCAATTGATCATCTGCCAAAGAGAGGGTCTAACTTGATGGGTTACTGGATGTAGATAGCTTCCAGGAAACCAGGAGATCGCGCCATCTTCTGGCCAAAACAAGAAAGGCGGTGGTGAGTGACGCTCCCTATTTTGGGAAATTTCCCGTACCTATGCGGGGCCATCGGCCCGTGCAGGTTAACTCAGCTCCTTGATTGCTCCTTGGTCAAGGACTTTGAAGGAGAAAAACTAGTAATTGGACTGAGCTCTGGATGTTTGTCATTTCAAGTTTCAGTACAACTGAGGGAATGTTTTTTTCCGTGGCCCCCTTTTAGTTTGAAGATTGTACCTTAGCCGCCAACAATGACCTGAGCCAGAATCGTGCCACAGAGCCATCCCCATCTGCGCATCTTTAGGAATGGGGATCCTAATGATCAGTGATGTGATGAGAGCAA
Source organism: Galerina sulciceps (assembly GCA_023014345.1). Classification (NCBI taxonomy): domain Eukaryota; kingdom Fungi; phylum Basidiomycota; class Agaricomycetes; order Agaricales; family Galerinaceae; genus Galerina; species Galerina sulciceps. The sequence goes on from JAEDXJ010000001.1 coordinate 1,021,538, forward strand.
CTTCGGACTTAGCGCTAAGGCAGAGTGCAAATCATAGCATGCACAAGCAATTTGCGGTTTCGCATGAGCGCTTAAATAGTGTTTCCATACTCCAGGGGTTTAGGCCTTAGGTATTGGCATAATTGCATCGCTCGAGATACCTAACTTTTAGATTTTTTCCATAATCTAAAATCCACCGACCCCGGATGTTAGCCCTGAGCAAACGGACTTGAACGGAACAATATTTCGGGATTCGCAGGTACGCCACTCTCTTATCAGTTAAATGGGAGAATGGTCTTGCCCGCGGCATATCTGAGAAACATGATACTAGTTTCAACGCTCAGTGGGAATTACTTGAAGATATTGGTCAGGAGTCAAAGACCGAGGTACGAGTTGACTTGTACTTTTGCGCTAACATTAACACCTATTATTGCGATGACTCGGGCCTTCGAATCTATTTGGGCTAATCGGTCAGTGGTGGGAGGTGGTGGGTCAGCCTCGATAATCATTGGGCGTCGTCAAGGTGCTAAGTATGGTCCAGGACATAGAGCGGAGTCACTTCATTAAGTTTGCGTACGAGGGAATAATAGGGTATACAGAACATCCAGTTCGTTATGCCCAGGTTTAGGTCGGTTTCAAGCTGTTTTCAGACAGATCCAGTTTCCTGGCAATTCGATGACAGATGCTATCATAAGCGAGTGGAAACCTCATCCTTCAACATTAATTGTTTAATTATGACATAAATGTTCAATAATCGCAACACATCACAAATTCACAACTGATTAAAACGATGGCAACATAAACGATACTGCGTCGATAACAAGGTCATATTGTATCCAATAGAGCTCTGCGTATTAAGATGTGACTTACAAGAATGAAATGCCTGGTTCTAATATTAATGAAGCGTATATGCTATCGCGTAAACGAATGACTGCTGTAAGGGGGCACAAGAGGAGTCGCCGACAACATTCAGAAAAAGAGGAATGACCAAAAACGGGTGGATGGTTGCAATATTTCTTAACACCAAAGAAGGACGTCGGTAAACGGAGCGGGCAACAAATTGCGCAACGACGGAACCGACAATCGTTCAACGTTGCGACCGCGTAGATCGTAGGCTCAGGGCGGGGTCCCGCCCTGATCTCATCGCACATGGCATCCATGCGGGCAAGGCAACCAGAGACAAGGGCGCCACCGATGAACACCGAGCAGGTAATTATCAAATTGAAGAAATCCCGTTTCCGTCCACGCGCGACGACGAGATTGATCGTCCTCGTCACAGTCCACCTGCCGACACAAATTGAAATAACCGAACCGAATAAACCACCGAACCAACTCTCCTCCATGAAGATAACCGGCATGTTTATTTTATGGAGGTGGTTGTTCCGTTGCCATCTTCCCAGATCTCCGGCCACCCTCGACTCGGAGGGCGGCGTCGTCGAGTCGACCTAATCTATCCTGACGATCCAAGTGTAGGTACAAAATGACGTATGTGCTCCGGTACGAGATCCTTGGGGAGGCGCGCTATGGTGTCCAGCGGGGCGCGTTTGGCAAGAGCTAGGAGGTTGAGACGGAGGTTCCGAATGACGGGGTCATCAGAAGAGGGCAGGACGACAGAAGTGCCATTGACAGCAGTCTTTCCACCTTCTCTCTCAGCTCGATTTCGCCTATCAAGCTCGACAATAACACCTGCCACATAATCCAAAACCTCGTTCAACTCATCCGGACCTTCTTGCTCGTACGAACTCGGCTTGCCGTCCGCACTCACACCTCCAACGCGTTCCTTCGCGTCCTCCTTTACGCTCGCGTCCACCCCAGCCCACGTCTGTTCCGGCTCCTCCGGCTCCATTGCAACGTCCCCGTCCTTGTCAGCACCTTCCTCCTTAACCTTTATGTCCACCTCCCCAGCCTTCCCAGCCACAGCCTTCTCTCTAGCAATCCTCCTCTTCTCCTTCAAACTCTTCCCAACCCACTCTTCCTCGCTCAAGAACAGCTCATTCGGCGTCTTAATCAGCGCACCCATATCGATCTTATGCAGCCGAATGTGCATAAGCGCCGACATGGCAAGGAGGGCGGCAGGGTATAGCTGCAGAGACGCCGCGACCTGCGACTCGACTGTTCCTCTTCGTGGGTCTACGAGAGTGGGGCTTGAATGCACTGGCGGGGGCCGAGGCTGTCGAGCCAGCTCCAATGCGGTTGAGCGCAGGAGCGAGTGTCGACCTTCGGTGAGGGGGTCGACGATGTTGGTCCTTACCCACTGGGCTAGGGGCATGCCTAGATTTGGGTTATAAGAATTTTCTGACGATTTTGTTGGTGTCTGTCCATTATTAATATTATCAACATTCAAATAGACAGAGTAAAAGATTTAAAACCCACCTCGGAGTCTTCCTCTTTATGATACAACTCTCCATCCACGAACTCAGCCAGACTCCTCACATACGCAAAACCATCCACACCACCATACACCAGATCCCGGACATACGCCTCCGCCTCCGCAGCCCGCTGCGTCGTCCAATAACCCCCCGCCAGCAAACTCGCGCCATTGAGCTCGTTCAACTGTGCATTCAGCTGCAGTATCGCCTGCGGCAACGTCGTAGTCGGACTAACGCCCGCGCTCACACCCTCCGCACCCCCCAGCTTCTTCGCCGCACTTTCACAGTCAAAGCTCGCGCGGATCAAGTCAAACGCCATTTCCTGATCCGATTTCGGTCGCTGCTGTTGTTGCACACCCTTGTCACCAACGCCAACCCCAATTCCAGTGGGAGCCGAATAGGGAGCAGAACTGCCGGTCGTAGGCGGAGGCAGCGGTGCGACCCTCCTCATCTCCTCCGCCAGCGATCCACCCAGAACGCCAAAGGCGCCGAAATCCACCGCGTGCGCCTCGCGTGGCATTTGCCACGCAGGCAGCTCCGCGACGTCAAGGTGATCAGCGTAGGGGTAATTGGCGCTGACATCCTCCTTTTCCTTCCCTTTTTGCCGGGACGTCGCGTTTCGGGTAATTGTCCAGTGACGTCTGCGTGGCTTCGGGGTCGTGGTCGCGTAGGCGTTCGATTTCCCAGAGCTGCCAGAGTCCGGTTGCAGAAATGGAAGCGTCAATGGCGGGTGGTCAAGCGCGACGGCAGTGGGAGCTGGGAACGCAGAAGGGGTGGGGGTGGGAGCTGCTGCGGCAGATGGGTCTGTGGGCAATTGTGGCGTATGTGAATGCGATTGTGATTGTGATTGGGAAGTCGAAGGCTCTGAGACAGGTTGTGGTTGTGGTAATGGAGGTGGCGGCGGCGCTGAAGCTGGGGGTAAATTGTTGTACAGCGGTGAGTACAGCGGCACGAGATGAGGTCGGCTAGGTGGGTCTGGGACAAAAAACGATAGTACGGAGAATGGATCTTCCACTGTCAACCGTAAACACCAGGAAAAAATTCCAGGGCAAGAAATAGATGTAAATGTAGAGAAGTAGGAAAGTCAGATTCAAAATGTTTTTTTGTTTCTTCATCAATGCCGGCATATTCTTTAAATAGATCATACGCACTTTCGGTGTAATCCAGGCTCCCATCTGGGAGGTATGGGGGTCCTTCTCGCTCGAAACGAAGTCTTTCTTTCTTCGTTTTGTAGCGCTTTCCTAGAGGTATGACGTCAAGAAAAAATCTTACGGAGGAAGGCAGACATTACCCTTGAGTTTAAGTGCCAACATTGTCTTCGCCCAATCTGATCCTGGTGGAAACGAACCCAGGCCGTCTTTTGATCCAGGAAGACCACCGTCAGGTTCTAGCGTCTCTGAAAGGCCGCTAGAAGGCGCGTTCTGTCCTTGTTTCTTGTACGGACCGCGTGGTCCACGCCTGCTACTTGGGCCTTGTGGCACTTGGGACGCGACAGAAACGGAACGTTCTCGCGGAGTAGCCGTATCGACTTCCATGGGCGTAGGTGCGCTATTACCATCTTCATCGTCTTCGTCAATATTCACCGGTACCCCATCATCATCTTTTTCGATCTCTATATTCCAATCTGTCTCGTACTGGATGACAGTAGATGCCGCCTTGCTAATATGATCCAGACCCCAACCCTCCAATCTATCGGCCTCCGTGTGGTAGATGGAACCAGGAGGATTGAACAGTTTAGCATTACCAGTAACTAATCTAAAATCGGCCTGTATGGATGTAAGTTGATGGCAAGTGGCCACAACTAAAGACACGCACAGCAAAATCCTCTAGCGAGCGGTATTTTCCCCTGCTGACCTTGACGGTCATGGTCCCAAGATCCATGGGTCGCTTGACAGCATCAGCGTATCCCGGAACTTGAGCAGCATCTACAGGGTGCAAGAAAAAGGCATAATCATCCTTCCTGTGTGGTCGATGGTTTCGATGAGCTATCTGTCATTTTTTGAGCCAAAAAAATTTGCAAACTTTTTTAGTTGAGTTATGAGCTTCGTGAGCACTTCTTTGAGTGGCTTTAGCTTGACTGGCCGTTGTATCTTCTTCTCCTGAGGTTCGACATCGTAGACCGCTGGGCTAAAATGTGAACGAGGTGCTGAGCTGTACTTTTGTTTGCTGGCAGATTGTGCGGCCTTGAGAGACTTAAGAGAGGGTATGACAAGGGTGAGCCCTGAGCCTGATGGCTTTGGCAGATAGATTTTGGGCGACTCTGGTTGGGAGTAATAAGGCGAAAAGGACTGAGCGTTTTCGTCCATGAACTTCTTGCTCTTGGTGAGATTCAACGCTAATCAGCTCGTGACTCCAATCCAAGGGCACATTCACGTGACCAGCTCGCTTGTCACAGCAGCTCGGTTCGGTTTCCAAGTCGACTCGCTTCCTTCAACAGGATGAATTATCGTTGAACAACCCTTTTTTATTTCTTCGATACCCTCCTCCAAGACACCTGAAGATCGCTTCAAGCTTGACGACCACCTTCGCATTTTACATCGCTTGAAAGAACGAGGCTGCAACCACTCACCCGAGCCATCACACCTGCATCTCACACTGGCTTGTCACGGTCTTCTGAATCCAGTCTAAGCTTACGGAAGGTCTCTCAGTCTGCGTCCCAATAAATCTGCCGCTGGTCTGCCGCTGCCTCACCCTCGCTTGAATCTGAGCAGACAACCAGACTCATTTTGCCGTTGCTCTGCCCAAATTTATTTGACACCTCACGGCATTTTAATAAACACTCGTCCTAATTGAAGCTTGTCTGGCCTTGCGCCTCGGATACTGCACATCCAAACGCGAATTGGACGCGTTGTGCGACTGAATCGAGTTACCACCCTATTTCTAACTTGCCTCAGGGTATGTCAGATTGTTCAAACGCGTTCCCACCAAGGCTAGTAATTTTGTCTCGTTGTCCACCCCAATTCCCGGCGCTCTGAAGTTTGCTCTGTTCTTCGATCCATTCAGACCTGCTTCCAAGTTGAAACGCGGGTCGCCAAAAATTGAAACGCGCCCCTAGCGTACCGTCCAACTTACCCCGCTTTACCCTGCCCAGAAATTGAGAGTCCACGCTCGCGAGCCGTCGCTCTCATGTTGTTTTATTATTGTTGATTGCGCAAAAAAAGAAGACAATCAAGCCCTACAGATTCATCTTACGCTCATATCCCTTTCCCTCCGGTGATCCGTATCAAACTTTAATTCAATACATACGCTCGCGATGGGCACGTCCTGGCACGTCGCGCGATGTTCCGACGCTGATTTCTCTGCAATCTGAGAAGCCGTCGTCCCATCATCTGGGGAAAAATACGGGCGCGGGGACCAGACAATAAATTGGTGTGCCGTTCGTCGACCCTCCCACCTCGTCGACGAGACGGGGCGACCATAACCGGTACAACTGCGCGGCTTTTCACGACTGGGCGTCATAAGGCGTCCTAGCTGACTCCCAGTGGGGTTTGAAGCTCCATTCCGGCGGTTTTCATTATTCACTATGACCTCTTTAATCATCTGCTGGGTGCCAGTTCACATGTTTTCTCCATCAACCCAAGTATCACGGCGGCCTGTCAGTGTTTCGAGAAAACACACTCCAGTTTTGGGAGTGCTCAGGCAGCCGTCGAAATTCCAAGCTCTTGTTGAGACTTTGTCGTGGGACGATCAGATCATTCCATTTTCGCCCGGCAAGGTCTTTCATGTCCTTCTTGAAACACATCGCCGCCTCCGCGAGCCTCCGCGGTGCATGTGGCCTCATTGTATCAGTACCGTCTTTATGTACTTCCCGATCTTCGGTCCTATTGAATAAATCTCTATCATGGGATCGGTAACTTGCAGGTATGTTTCCTATTTCGAGTACCCAGAACCCTCAGTCCTTATCATTCCCTCCAAGTTTAGTACATGGTTGGCTGCATTATCCCTCAGTCCCAGCGCGGACGCTGATAATTTTTTTATAGCAAAAGGCCCAGTCTCCTCGTGTCCTTTAATTGGCTTTCCATTTTCATTGTGTGATTATGAATACTCAATGAAGGGGCTGCGAAAGCCAATGTCCAGGTTGGCCTAATTACTCTGATGGGCCAATTCAATGTCGCACACATGATGTTTCCAGCCTCCAAGTTCATTGAAAAGCGCAGGCTTCAATATGCTTCGAATTGGCTTCTCGCAGTACACGCCTTCCGGCGTGGTTCTGTAATTATGGAAGACCTCTTGATCGCTCATTTCCCCTCTTTTGATTTTCAGATGTTCGTTTGTCGGATTTTAGGGAGTCCCTGCCTCTTTGGAGATTTTTTCCTGGCGCATCATCTTCTTTCAATCATGGCGCGGTGTTTTTCGCGCCTGCCACCACATGGACATATGAAAAAAATCGTCTATTCAGTCCGGGGCCGGGGACGGGAGCCCAGCGGGGTGGACTGTGTTTTTTCCGTAATGACACGCATTATCATACGGGTTGGTCGACCTCGAGCTTGAAGCGATCATGATGTGGATGGGAGAGGCAGATCATTTAATAGGCCTGTGTAGGCTCTATGACGACTAAGTAAGGAGACAGCCAGCAGAAAAGTCATTTCCGCGTCTGCTCTACGAGCTATTTGGGAACGGAAAGATGTGATTTGGATATGTTCTGAATATCTCCGTGAAAATCAAACAGCTGCCAGGATGGCGAGTTGTGTTTGCCGAAACAGGTCGCTGTCATTTTGGTCCAACAACTGTGACAGTTACCAAGAAATTAGAGAGAGCGTGACAGGAAAGGCTTTTAGGTTGTTCGTTGCTAGACAGAAGGTAAACGTCGCCGTCACTTCCTCAGCCGCAACGACAACGGTTGTCTATCGCCACAGTTTTGCTCGCCTCGGGCCTCTTGCGAAGAACCAGCACGACGACGACGCACACACTGACTAGGCCCCATCTCAGAATTCTTCGGAGTTACTAGCGAAAGTGACAATGCGGTTTTCTCAGATCTCTCACAAGTGAAATTGATCACGAGCCCAAGATCTGGAAACATACCGTCGAGAAAAAAAATAATTATTGGATCGGCCCTTACGCGTCCAATGCCACTGGGTAATCGTTAATGGAACGTCGTAACGTTATTTTGGTTACAATACATAGATATCGGCAATTGCTATACTTACCCATGAGGCCTTGCACCCAACCTACCTTCCCCGGGACAGAGCTTCTCGCAACCACTCTGCGTTAATTTCTCTCCCTCTCCCTCGTTGGTTGGTGTGGTTCTTCCTGATGTTCTGAGACTCCATCACAGGCCCATCTGTTTGTTTCGCTCCCTCCCTTGTCATTTCTCGCGCCTGGATGTCGAAGTCCAGGTCTCCTTCTCCCACTCATATTCAGTCCACCACTAATACTGCTGCTCCATCTCCTCACTCGACGACTTCACGACCACGCACACTAGACCAGAATCTCCTCGAACGCCTCCCTGCTGCTGCAACATCCTCGCGCGAATACAGACAACCTTTGACTGTTCGCCTCTCCCCACTCCCTTTGGAACCCCAGGTAGCCGAGTCCAGCTCCCGCCGCCGTCTCCGATCCGCCGAACCCTCAACAGAAGAGCCCATGGCGAAACGCTTTCGCAGAGAGTCGCCTGAAACACGAGGCAGACCCGATAATCATTCTAGTCCGTCGTCGGACTCGGACATGGCAGACACTGAGCTCGACGTTGCCAAGCACAGGCCCTCGCAGCTTGCACCGAGTTCCGCTCCACCCAAGAAAAAGCGAACTCGCACCCTAACGACGCCTCACCAGTCGGCGGTGCTGCATGCTTTGTTAGCCCAGGTATGAATCCATCATTCCAATTCCATCTCCAAATTATTGACGTCGAACGCGCCGGTGATTTTTAGTCTCGCTTTCCGACAACGGCAATGAGGGAGGAGGTCGGCCGCTCAATTGGTCTGAGTGCCCGGAAGGTGCAGGTATGTGCGACGAGCTCGTGGAATTAATGCGCGATACTAACCGACATCTGTCAGATCTGGTTCCAGGTGAGAAAAGCAAACTGTTTTCCAACGAATTAATCCCTAATGTTACGTGCGGGTACTGTAGAACCAAAGACAGAAGGCAAGACGACCACGCAGTCAGAGCGACACCCCATCTGCACGGCCTCCTCAATATGGCCCTTTTCCAAGTGCTGCGGAATCGCTGTCGGTGAGCAACTTCTCTTAATGAATGGACACTGTTGCCTTCGGATTTAATTGTGGTTTAATTAGCACGGTGGTCGCGGATTCGAAGAACACGGAATTGATCGTATGTCCTATGTTGGGCAGCCTTCCCCAGACGACATACCGGTGAGGTTACTCGGCCCTGGTATGCCAGGCGCCCCGGTGTATCCCGCTCATAGCTATCGGCAAGTACGCCCACCACCAATATCAGCGCCGCCCACAGACTCGCGGTTTCAAGCTGGTTTTGGGTTCCAGCGGCTACCCAGCCCCCAGCCATACAGCTCGCCTCGCATGTACCCTCTGCCCGGAGTAAGGCCTGCTACGTCTCAACCAAGCAGCTGGCGTGAACGAGATCCATCCCGGACTCTGCCTCCGCTCGTGGTGACAAGACCATCGAGTTCTACCTACCACCACACGCAGCGAGTGCACTCGTCCGGGGCTCCTCCGTATGCTCTATCGCGGGCAGCTCCTCGGTCTATTTCTCCCGAGCCTCGGTTTGCCCACCAACCGCCAGAGCCGACTCCACGAAACCTTCCGCCTCCTTTCACACTGCAGCCACCACCGCAATGGGACGAAGCCTCATACACGCCGCTTCCGAGGCCAAGTTCATCAGCATGGTCTCGCCCCGGCTCGCGTTCCACCAGAGGAAGGTCGACTTCTCCTGTAGCGCTTAGAAGGGAACATATAGGAGGTATGACCGAGAGCAGCGATGCTTATTATCTAGCCGAGCACTCGCATCGCCTTCCGTCTTCTTCTCCACGTTCTATGCCACCCACCTCAACCCCTCCCTCACGCTCAGGCCGTTATGATCCTGTACGTGCGACTTTCGTGCCGTTCTCGACGCCTACGGTATCCCCAGACCTGTCGCCTGCGCGTACTGGAGGAGGAGGAGGAACAAACGAACGGACGGATAAGAACCCCTCCCCAATTCACGAGGACCGTTGACTAATTTCCTGGAACCTAATGTTATTCTCATATGCTGACCATCCAAACTGTGTTCTTGACCTCACGCTATTAACGAAACAATTCACGCTGCCCAAAACAAGATGTCTCATTCGTTCTTTACCGCCCGCGTTACGCGAAATACGTTCCTTTCAACTTGCCTAAAAAGTTCTTCAATACCCCTGGAACCTACGATTACTATAATTTCCCCCGCCCTCCGTTGAAACCCCGCTATTATCGAGAACCCCATTCTGTCTATGTCTGGACCGAATCGACCGCCATACGACTTCTTTTCGGCATTCATCCTCTCCTTTATCTTGATGTATCTTGATATTCCCTACATATTTGTCCTCTATAATTAACCCGGCCCCGCTTTCGATACTACTTATTGTCATACATATATATCGATCCAGTACTTATTTCATATGTTCAATATTATCCCCGTAATACAAACCCTTTATCTTCTACATTAAAAAAATTCCGATACACGTCCAAGAGAAGGCTCAGTTCATAGAAATCGAAAACAAAAGGACATTAATCTCCCCAAGATCTTACGGGTCATTTCCTATCCTAATGACTCCGCGATCAGACTCAGGTTGTATGGGTTCTTCGTATATTTCAATTTCATGAAAGGAACATACGCGTGAATCATGACGAGACGGAGGGCTTCTATCTTCCCATACATTTTATCTATGAATATATTATTGACATTTCAGCTCCCATGTACAAGCCTTTTCTCTGCAGAGAGTCGGACATGGAGTTGAGCGCGCGCCTTCAAATTGGCTTCTCGTACCCTGGCTTCTTCTGCCACGTAGGACGAAGCAGGGTCCGGATCACTGTGAACCTGTCTCTGATCTTTTAGGCTCGCCGATGAGCCTGTCGATGTTTCGGAGGCCAATGACGGACGACCAGCACGACCCTCGGAGGAGAAATCCACGTGTTTGGAACCAATTGATGACGGCGATGAAGCTGTGCCATCCCGTAAAACATTGGCACCAACATCATGATTTAAATTGGCGTCTATATCGGCATGACCCGGGGCGAGAGCCTGACTTTTCTCGAGGGCTAACCGGGCCAGTAGCCTCGTGCGTTTTTCCGCCGAGTTTGGAGCCAGCGCGTGGGGAAGTGACAGGGAGTAATTAGCGAGTGTGATCGAGGTGGGCTTAGAATGGCTATTTTCCCGAAGCAGCAAATCAGGGACTGATGGGCGTGGCGGAGTACTTTTGGGGACCGGAACATCATGAAAAGATAGTTGTCCTTTGGGACTAGCAATGGTGGTACCTGCTTGGTTTTCATACAGAGAAAATTCGTCGTTGCTGTCGCCAATCCGATGCAGTTTTTGATTATCGCTTTCGTCGTGGCTGAAGTAGATGCTTGCCATGACTTTGCGTTCATTAGATGGCATCGTGTTTGCTGCGCAACCCTGACCGCGATCAACATTTGCTGATGTCAGTGATGACGAAGCCGACGCTGCTGAATCAGTGATAACGTTGTCGACAGGGCTATTTCTAGCCCTGATCATGATGTCGGGCTGATCAAACCTCTGAGAGGCATTTTTTCCAGAATCCAGGAAACGCCCTGGGGATAGTAAGTCAGGGAGACCAGCGCTAGCGTAGATTTCACCGCCACCAGGAGTCGCGGGTATGCTCTGACCAGAAGACGATGACTGGGGATCACGAGCGCAGCTGCCGCGGGAGACACCTTCCCGCGGTCGATTCAAGTTATTATTATGCCTTGAAACCCCCCACGAGATGTTTTGAAAATCACTGTTTTCAGGACGGTCATCAAGTGCTTCTTCTTGGCGTGCCGGTGACATGGTAGGTGCCTGGGCTTTTTGTACATTGGCAGCTATTGGCAGGTGGGGGGAAGTCGTGTGCACGGTGTGATGTTTGAGAAAAGACAAAAATATCAGATGCGAAGGGTCGCGGAAGACATTGAATAGTGCGAACCTTGGAGCGCTGTGCCCTTTGCAAGGGCAGTGGAATTAGGGAATGCATTCCCTGAAAGGTGGGCCTTAACCGACTCGAGGAGAGACTTGTGGCGAGGCGCCCGTGCCACCCGCGAACCCAAGGGATGACCAGATATGGGTTGCACACCTGAATCCTCCTGCAGGTGTTTTCGCAGTTTATTTTCCCCCGGAGGTGCGACGTCTGTCTCTGATTGTCTAACATTAGCTGTCGTCCCTGCGGGGCTCGGCGTGGTATTGGTAAGTTCTATTCCATAAGCTTTCCTCTTTCCTTTCCCACTGAGGTCCTCCGTGTCGATCGACATATGTCTGTCATTCTTGGTGGATGACGAAGATGTGATTGGCGGCTTACTGGATTCGGCAATCTGGGAATCGTCTTTACATGAGAGGCTCTCTTCGTCCATTTTTTGGGACTCATTCTTTTTGCAATGATGCTGAGGTCCATTGTCCTGGAGGATGTCCCTGCCGCGATGATGGGAATTCTGGACTAAACCATTATTGTCGGGCTCCTGGAATCTTGCCCGATTTCTGGAAGAAAGATATTGCCTTCCAGAAGGGGACCATGAACCTGACCTTTCCGAGGATCTTGACCTTGAACGCGGCTGCTGTCGACGATTTGGAGAGGATGGACCAACTGCGTTCGTGGGTGATGGAGAGCGCCATCTCCGGCTTCTTGTAATATCTGGGGGTGGGGTTAATCCTGGGGGCGTGTCATACTATGCGCCGACTCTAAGCGTTGTTGGAAGCTATCGAATAGGTGACTGACCTGCGCAATCGAATCATACACAAATAGATCCCTATACGGCGATCTAACGTAACAATACACCTCTGTATCATGCGATGATTAACACTGAGTTTTAACTTGAAATGATAGAAGTTCACCATGTGCAAAGTGTTCAGCGTTAACGTGTCTTCTCCCAGCTATGTAGGGTTCATCCATGTCCAAGAATTCAGAAATTAACTTCACCGCGGATTCAGAGCGAATATCGATTGCCTTCATCAAGGATAAGATGAGGCTCGTCAAGAACTATGATACGATCCGTTAGCAAGAAGGATTGAAGCCTCTTTGTTAAATGTTACCTCGACGTCAAGTCCTTCCCAGACCTGGAGTTCCCTTCTCAAAAAGATGGTGGTCCGTGTGATGAGCTCCTGAGAAGACGAAAACTGTGCCGGAGTAGGATAGGGTCTATATTTCGTGTAAGAGTTTGACGCGACATGCTGAAGGGAAGTTGAGACAGGAACGAAGTGTGATAAGAACAAGATACTTCTTTACCTTTGCATACAAATCGTGCTGGTATATCCATCGACGCTTTGCAATAGACCTTTCCAATTTGTCAGATTCTTCGCCCTCGTTATTCCGTGTGCCCCATTCACGCTGCCGTCTTCTCCTCCTGGCATTTTGTCGCGTCGTCTGCAACAAGGCACTGCTTTGCGCTGGACGTGAAGGAGGAGGCGATGTCCGTAAGGGCGTTAGATAATGTTTGCGATAGTCGTAACGCGATCTAATGGAGTGTATAAGATAATCTCCTATGCCCTGGGAGCAGAGTGGGCATCGTCGTGATTGTTCTGCACGGCTTCCAAAATCAGCATTTCTTGTTGGTTCGTTAAAATTATGTTTACCGGTCCACACCAAAAGGCACTCGAAACAGAAATCATGCGAGCACTTGGGTATTAAAGTCCGATCAACAACCGTATGAAGACAAATACTGCAATTGTTTTCGTTGTCTTCTGCTCTGACAAAATCCTCCGTTACTGCTGGGTCTGCAACGTCCCTATCATTTCCCGCACTTTCCACTGATTGAGAGTCAGCAATATCAAGTTCAGCGACTTCAAGCTTTATGCGTTTGGCTGGAGGTTGGGGAGACTTGGGACTCATAGACTCGGCTCAATGCTAGTGGAGGAATAACGGAAACCTGTGGCAGCGATCGCACCGCAGGTTCTCGCTTTGTAAGCATGCAATTCTTAGTAATTTCTGTTTTGAAATATGCCAGGAAGTGATAATTCGTATATGTACAGTAACAATGCAAAAGAGGTATCGTATTATGAACTACAATGAGCAACTGGGCAGATAAGGAATGATAATGATGATGACAGCTTGAATAGTGTACAGATGTATCTAGAGGAATGAAAAAGAGTCCGAACCAAGTCCGAGAAATAACGTCTACGTCCTTGAATATTCCGATAGATAATTTAAGTAGAAAAATCAGAAGCTTTTGTTACCTCTCTCCTCCTCGGCAACCTCCATCATTAGATCTAGACAAGGGACAGTGAGTATTGCTCTGCTTATTAGTGAATGATGCGATTGATCTCACCTCCCCACACTGAAGTCTGCATGGCGGTTACAACATCTTGTGGGTCATCATCGACCAGGGACGTCCGTCTGACAGATGAGTGAATGACATGGTCAGTTGAGTTCGCAGATTCTCGTAAGGACTCAAACATACGGTGACCGAGACGTATCAGCCGAAAAAGTGCTGTAATCACTAACGCGGCGGCTGCTGCGTTGCAAGCGTGGACCAGAGGATGAATCCATCGCCAACGAGTAATCAGAGTGACTGAACCTGATGTCGACCGGCGTAGGACTTCCCGGCGACGAGTGTTCGTAACCAGCACTAGAAATGTCGCGTGAGGACAATGGAGGAGTTCCAGGCATGCTCTCCATGCTCTCTACGACGATGGACGGAATTTCTGTGAGGAATATCACGGATTAATAGTGAGGTTGCGAGGATGATCTTGTGACCTACCGTTGTCAAACTTCTCCGTCCTCTTTTTCTCCAGATGGGCCAAAAACCGTCGCCGACATGAAATTGTTTTCAGCAATGACCGGACGCGATCGAGGTTGACGAGATCCGTCACAAGCTTGTTGGTGCCGGTCCTAATCACTAGGTCTTGCAACCTGTGCCGCCAACATATTGAGCAAGTATGAATCAAAAGAGGAATGAACGCACACTAAAGCCTCTGCATCCACAATCAATTTATGGTGGGCCAAAAGCGTCAGCATGTCGGTAAACGAAATACCAAGCCCAGGTTCGTGTGATATACTAGCTTCGTGGTAGAGCCGACTGTAGATTGCCTTCCGCTTCCTCACATCACTGTAATCGATTTGATCCACAATCGAATGTAGCTTTCCAAGGTCAAGACCATCCACGGCACGAGAGTGCCAGGCTTGCTTATCCAAGGGGTCTTTGCAAACACTGAGGATATTCCGGAAGCTATACTCTGCAGGATAGATTCGAACTTCGAAGACGCCACTGAGTTTCTGTACAGAAATGTAATTTGGTTGTGTGGGTTAAACAGCAAGCGCTTACATGGAAGAATGCACCAAAGCGCTGACGTTCCAGGTATCCAGTCTTCTGATTCGAGAATTCACCCCAAATTTTCTTGAATGATCGCATTTGCTCTCTGGAGATCGACTTTGATCCACTGCCTGAAGCTTGAAAGACATAGGAGAAGTTCTCCACAACGACACCTGGTTTACTGATCACCATGAAGAACTTTCTATTTCAAAAGTCATGCTTACCAGTAAACATGTTTACGAAAATATACTGCAAAGAGTCAGCTTTATAAGGGAAAATGAACACTCGAACTTAGAAAATCACCATGCTCAGAAGATTCCAGGCAATGAATAGGCCAAAGGTCCAGGATGTGCTGCCACAGTCAGAATCGGTGTCGTTGAGTATAGAGGGTGTGCACCGAGGATAAGTCAAATCACTATGGCGTATGTTAATATCAGGGGTTTCCAGTAACGACGATTGATTCTTACTAGTCATGCATGTATTGGTTCCACCCCTCGCTGAAGCAAATGGGAAGAATGAGCATCAATAAGCAAGTGATAAAGCTGAACAGCTGACCCTGTGCTTTGGAAGGCTAGCATCACCAGAGCAGACCCGAACGACGAGTAATTGGTGGTACGGGTCTCAGCTCCCCCCCACTTTGTCAAACCAAATACCTCCATGAAGAGGATGGCGAAGAAAACGAACAAAATAAGCCAGAGGCCAAGCAAGCTGAGAATAACGGGCAAGCTTGAGCTACACGGAGAACAGACCATCGTCAGTATGGACATGTTTGTTAACAAAGGTCAAGAACTCACACAGCCGTCTTGAATAGCATGTTCAAGCTATTCGTTCGCTGGACCAACTTGAAGGCAATACTGACAAGGAACAACTTTTGGAGTTGTTGAGTAACAAACCCACTGTCGCCAAAACGGACAATGAGTGTGGTGATGAAACTTCCAGTAGCCACTACAATGTCGAAAAGGTTCCACCCATTTGAACGGAAGCTCCGCCAGCCCAGGCCATACCAGCGAACGAAGACATCAATGAGGTATACAGTCATTAGCCCCAGGAAGAAGTCAGCTTCGGGCAAAGGTGAGTTAGGAGTGTCATAAAAGAGGTGTATGATGCTTACTACGGAAAGTATCTGCCAGATTAGAAGTTGAGAATGATTGGGTCCTGTTGGAGGCATCAACGAAGAGGTCAAGTAGCGAAAGAACCGAAGTCGACATACATCAGGGCCAAAATATGCAAAACAAACAAAAATGTCGTAGCCCTCGACCACCAGCCATGCTTGTGAACAGCGCGGTCGAAGCACCATTTTCTAAAGGCTCCAGTCGGCCGAACCTTTGGGAGCTTGGATGGTTTTTGTCGCTTGAAAAGTTTCTGCAGGTCGATCCACTCGCGTTGAGCCTGCGTCAAGAGGGCTGTCCCTGTTTTAGACCTGAAGTTCCCAATAATAATGCTATACAAAATGATCAGTTGGATCCATCGAGTGAATGCCCACTGGCACACACCTGACAAAGAGTGTCAAAATGACCACACCGCCCATGAGATTGTAAATGACGAAGAAAATAGCGTTTCCTTGAGAAGCGTTTGTCTGAGGCTGTTCTCCTGGTCCAGTGATGCTGGTCGCAACACCCATGACATCGATCCATCCTTCCAAGGACACGATCTCAAAAAGAATGAGAAGCGAAGCACGAAAAGAGTCGAAAGAGAATGTGGTAGAAGGCGATGGATTATCCCAAGCACGAGGAACCGGGAATCCAAAGGCATTGTCATATATTGTATTGACGTATTCGCCAATACAATCAGAAATTCCATTTGCGTTGCTGTCATTGCACGAGTTCATTCGTCCATTGAATATATTGAGACCCCAGACAGCGTAAGGAATCATGTACAGGATGGCGAGAATTGCGGCATCCAAGATCCGAAGGGCGCCTGAGATAATGAGAGTCTGGAACGTGTTCCGCATTTTATCGATGAGGGTGATAAGCCTGAGAGCCCTGAGAGCCTTCAGAGACCGGGTAAGTCGACTAAGTCCACCGATAAAAATCAAACCCGTGGTGACGTTGATGATAATGCCGATCATGATGATGAAGTCCAAGCAGTTCCATATACTCCTGAGGTAGCCATTGGGCGTGAAGACGAATCCATCTGCAATGATTTTGATCATAAATTCGACGAAGAGAGCGAAACCAAAAGCAGCTTCGGCAATTTCGAACCATGCTCCACGAGTAAAGCCGAATTGTTGGAAGTAGTGGCGACGGTAGGCAGGGGTGGCAATGGCCTCGACGACAATTCCCCCAATGATCGTTAAGAGGAGGATAAGTTGGAAAATCGGATGCGCGATAGGCGACGGAGGAGTGCCAAATATACGATCTCCTCGGGCAGGCTGGACAATTTTTTGACACAGTATACGCAACCAATTCTTCTGACCAATGAACCAGAAGACTTTGTCATAGGTCGGGTGTTCCCTAATAAAATCCGCCTTCTGAGCGATTCGTTCATGATATTCGTCATTCGCAGTCTCAGCAATGCCGGCGTCAGGGTTTACGGAAGCCAAAAGTTCGCTGTGAAATGCATGATAAATATTTGGAACGACCGAGTCAAACAATAGACTCACAGATGACGTTCCGTTTCCTCGTCAAAGGGATCGGAGGGGTCCCCACTCGCCTCTTGTGCATTATGGCGAAATGTCGACAACGGTATATCATTGGTCTTAACTTCGCCAGCAAAAAGTTGTTGCAGGGCAGTCAAAGACTTTGAAGAGTAATGTTGAGGCTTCATAAACCGATGTTTCCGGACGGACTTTTTCTGCAGAAGACATCGAGAAAAGTCCAGATGAAACAAGGCATCACTTACAACAGGTACGGGCAAAGATCGTGAGTCGGCCCGTGACATCGAATAATCTTGCACCAATGTTTTCTGCATCGGCAGAATCAGGTTTGATGGCAGATTAGTCACCTTTGCTGTCTCAGGATTCGCCTTGACCCAACGATAAGGGTTCAGACGCCGCAACCATGTAACGGACCCATGCCGTGCCTTTTGTTGACTGTAATAGTCCGAGGCCTGCTTGCTCTTCTTTTGTTCCTCTGCGACCTCGAAGTTTTCATTGATGACGGCAATAAACATTTGAAGCACGATGACTAACAAGTAATTTGAAATATCGGTTAGTGGCGTTACAGATGTGAAAGCCAAAAACAAAGTTCCTTACAATTCGCGAAAAGCATCCACGCCGAGATAAAAATCAGCGCAAGAACAGTTTGTCCGAGTGGGAGTTCAGCTATTGCTGCACCGTAAAGTACGCTGGTCCAGTTCTCTGATGAGAACACTTGATACATGGCAAGAAAAGAGTTAAAAATCTCTCCAAAATTCATGGTTGTATTATTCCCAAAGTCCCCGCGCAAAAATTGGGCAGCCACCAAAGCAGCAATAAAGTTGATGATGACAAGGAAGAGGGCCATGTTGGCCAAGCCATACATGTTTCCAAAGACAGCCAACTAACAACCAAAGTAGCATTCAGGTTGAGAGACACCTTGAAAATGAAATGCCATACCAAAAGAGGCTTCATACGCGGAACGACCAAGATCACGCGATAGAAACGTGCCAGCTGAAAAATAGTGAACCAGGGATAAAGCGCCGAGCGTCGTATGACCGGAATCTGGATGATCGATGACCCGATAGCCAAAACCATGTCGAGCCAGTTATTCCCATGCTGAAAAAAGGACCTCCAATCCGGCAGCGTCGCGAGGATCCTCAAGCAGATCTCGAAGTCGAAAGCAATTGTGATCGCGATTTCTCCATAAAACATGACGAGCTCATGGGTATCAGAAACGTCGACCGTTCGGGTGGCTTGCAGAGCCAACGAAGTAAGAGCAAGGATGATCCAACACCACTTCGTATAGCCGTATATCGTTTTGGCAGGGTTGGAACGTGTGGCTGCCTTTCGACCGTCAACGATTGCCCATCCATCGTCATGACCCTTGTTCACGGCTACCAATCTACAAAGACAGAAAGAATTTAGGGTAATCCTGAAAGAGTGGACTCAAAGGAGACTTACGGTGCTGCTCCGAAGGCGCTCTTCTGTGTCTCAGACCTAATAGCCGAGAATGTATTCGTGATGACGGCGACAAACAAGTTGATAAGCCAGAAGTTGAGGACGATAACCGCGATGATGAAGAAGAAACAGGAGATGAAAAATTCCGAGTCAATCATGGAGTACATCAATGGAGCCCACTAAGGATCAAAGTCATTTTGGCTTCATAAAATGATGAAGTAGCAGCTATGAACACACCCCGTTTGCAGTAGCCACGATGACGACTTGAAGAACTGCGTAGTAGATCGCATCGAAACTCTCGATATTGCTCTGAGGATTTGAGATTTCCTGAAGCATCACAAGTAAATCACCTAATGACCTCGGATGTACAACACAGTACGCACCCTGCACTCCTGTCCAAGTGGACATATATACCCCTTGGCCACAGGTGCCGTTAGATTATTGAGCTGCAAATACGGAACGACCTCCAAAGTAGTTGCGTCGATATACCCGCCACAGAATTGCCCATCCCGAAGATGAGGCGTTTCGCCAAGAGTCGGAGTGATGATACACGATCTTCGTAGAGAGCCTTTGAAGGACTGGACGCCAATGATGCTAAGAGGTGGATTAGGTCAAGCATGTGAGGTAGGAATAAAGACATTTTACGAGAACAGAACCATGGCGAAGATGACAAAATAAGCCACGCTGGTAAGTAACGGTCGAGCAGTTTTCAACGAATGCATAATGGTCTGCAGGTCAATGATAGTCAAACTCCAGGTAACATGACGAAAGTGTAAGGCTTACCGTTGTACCAGAGGTTATCGTCAACAGCCTTGCTGTCCTAATAACGCTCATCGCCCTAAACACCCCAATATGATATTTCCCTCTCTCGTTTCCAGATATAGCCAACGCGAACGTTATCCAAAAACTAACAATCGCGATGAAATCGATTCTGCTCCAGCTCTGCCGCAAATAAGGGACATTCCGTTGCGTCTTGTCGTGGAGGTGGCCAATGCTCAGTCTGAAAGGTAGTGCGATAGAGTCCGGATGGGCATCCGAGCGCATAGCCATTGACAGCATCGTTGGTTCCGGAGGATCTCGAACAGTGGAATGTAGTTGGCGTGCAGTGTTGACGATACGAGATGTTAACCCGCCCTCGCGGTATATTTGTACGGTGGGATACGGGTGGGGTTGACCGGTGTGTATGGATGCAGGCATGCCTGTAGCAGTCATGGGATAGGATGACGTTGGTGGCTTTTGGGTGAGTGCGAAAGGTCGCATAATTTTTCTTTGAAAATGCCGTAGGCGTTGTGTGATAGAGCGTCCTCGTGTAAGTGTGGTTTGTCGTGCCATGCCTGGGACAGGCCCTGGGGTTGGGGTATATGGTTCCGATTGGATTGAAGCCGGTGAAGAAAAGAGGGTGAATATCGACACTTCGGGGTCGAATAGAAATCCAGTGACACATATACGAGCAAATGCTTCTAACCTGTGGATTCTGTTAGTTACCATCCTGAGGAGAAAATGAAAAAACACGAACGTAAATACAATAAATAATACAAAGAGAACATAGTCTTCCCATGAATGAAAGTATCCCTTTACAAGAGGTGGCAAGGTTGGGCCATTGGCGGTTGGTAGTGTTAAGTTCGGAAAGGCTTGCACGGTTAATACAACGGCATTTAGCATAATTAATATTAGAATGAGAGGTTCTGTCAGGCTGTGATGATGCATTAGAAAGTTTGATAAGAAGCAAAAAAAAACGAACTCACGGATGCACGAGGAAATTGAACAGAGCGAGCCGCAGTTTGCTATCTGGGCCCAAGAAACCCAAAGTACGTCCACGAATGGGCCAAACCTTCTTGAGGTCAGGTTCAGGAGGGCCTTCATCGTCCTCGTCATCATCCACACCGGCCGACTTTTTCGCATTTTCATCGCCATCCCCCAACCGCAGCTGACCCTCCAGCCCCGTGTTCGCTAAATTGACAACCCGCAACGACATCCTCCGCAAGTTCTTCTTGACTGATTTATACGCCGTCTCCGTCTTCTTCAGTGGAGAAGGCGTTGCGCTATACCGCAGAGTCCGCCTTTTTGACCGCGGTGTCGACCCGGCCTCGTTTTCTGGGTCTCCAGAGCTGAACTCCTCCATACTGCCACCCGCATGCGACATGTTGGCAGTCAAGTGTGCCTCGTCGTCCTCCCGGTGCCCATCCTCCATTTCATGCTCAAAGTGGCCCCGTTGCATGATCAGCGAAGTCGTCGACGGCCCAGCCAGCGAATTCGTAGATGAATCATCCGTGTACGTCTCTGAAACCATGCGAGGTGCATACTGACGTGTCGAATCGATTGCATATGGATGGTTTCGCGAACGCTCGCTGGTGGGTACGTAAAATGGGTCCTGCGCCATTACCGGTGTCGTGTTCGTTGTCGCAAACCTGCGTGGCGACAGTGGTGCGTCGTGGTTGAGCTGGATTGGCTCCGAACTCTCGCTTTCGGTTCTGCCGACGCTCCGCAGTCTATTTCCCCAACTCCTGCGCCTTGCGAGTGTCGATTCTGACGCTTCTAGAGCCGGAGAAGGCGGTCGAGAGAAACCAGCCGGGGTTCCCGTGAAATCGACAGCAGAGGAAGCAGAATTGGGTGTCCCTCTGGAAGGCGAAGTGTGATGGAGGTATTTATCGTGATTTTCCATGACATGGAATGGATGCGCGTGGACAGCGCTGAGCAACGATAAATTCTTGACCAAGATGCGTTTGCCTTTCTGGGTTGTGATAACGTGGGTGCTTGGCAACGCTGCTCAGATTTTTTTCTTCCTCATTTTAAGTATTTTATTTCTTCAACCCACTCTTTGAGCTATAAATTCGAGCCTAAAAGTAAGCCCCATGATGTGCTGTTTTCCAGAGAAACCCCCTTTCTTTGAACACGTCGTTTTGAACAACCAACATCCGGCGTCTTACATAAATGACCGTTCAGATTGGTGATGTAAGAATGATCCGATCCTCCGAAGCTTGTCATCATGAGGTGGGTTATAAATAAACTGTAAAGTTATAGAGAAGAGTAAATTCTGCAATGTGCACTTATGATAGTCTTATGCTACCCTTGTGTGTTATGACTTCCAAGTTCATTCAAAAATACGCGCTTTGAGAAGTCAAGGATGTATTTTATTTTGCAAAAACAAGTGGGAAATGGAAATGGTAGTGCACTTTCTTCGAAATTTGGGTTTTCTGGCTTTTCTGGAGACTTAAACGTCAGGATAAACGGATGAGGAATTAAGCCTTTCGATACTGTGATCAACTTGCTCCTTTTACTAAGTTACCTCACTGAGGACAGTTTGACGCAGGGGCCTTTGAGTGAACAGTACCCAGGCACCAGTTGATTTGCAGAAATGCTTGGATATGCGAATGGTATGATGCCATTACTGATGGAGCGAGCATTCTATGGTCAATAGCTGGGGGAAGAGGTAGATTCTGATGAGTCAAGTAATTTTCAAAATTGTCGACCTGATTATCGGCTTCTTGGAGAACTGCTTGTGCTTCTTTAGAAGCATTCTCTAGTACGGATAGTTGGAGCTGGCACTCCTTGAGCCGGCACTGAATAAGGTCCCACTCGGCTTGAAGAGTATTCCTAGCTGCTCGAGCGACGTTGAATGCGCTCCCAGGGCTGTTCACGGCAGCTCCAGAGTGGAAACTACGAAGAATATGATCCTCTAGGTCGTGTTCTACGGTCACGCACTGCTGGGCGACAGCGACTGCACTCTGAGCATGGGCGAGCTTCAGACATTGATGGGGTTCGTGTCGGCTATGCTTCCCATTATTAGGATGCTAAGGTGCTTCAGGGCTTTGAAAAGCAGAAAGGAGCGCGATAACTATTTACCTCATCTCTTTTGCCAAAGCACCTTATGGCTGATTTGAGCTGATCGGAAGAAGAAGGAGATAGAATGTCATTGTTTGAAGAAAAGGAATCAGAAATGCGACTGGTCGTCGCCATGTTCAACACAGACTAGCACGGAGAGAATGGTTTGTGACATCGATAATCAGTTTCCTGACGCGAAAGTCGTGTTAATGAATCACGTGGTTATCTCATGACAGTAGACTTGGGTGTTGAATCAACAGTTTTGAATTGACAAACCTCCGAGCCATCTTTCACACATTTGTTCTAAAGAGTATATGGCTATGAACCCGACAGCTCATCGCCGTGGTGTATGGTGCATTTTCCTCCAATGAAATCAAGTCTACAGACATAGCGTAAAAGATGACAAAATATCAGTTCACTCCAGGATTGGAAAAGGGACAAAAACTTCGTCTGATTTCAGAAGACACAAGTTGAGACTCTTCACACCTAGGTGTTTTAGAGTCTATGAAACGAACTTGATTTATTTTCTTCGCGTACAGTATTGATTATTATTTCGACTTTTGGGAATTATCCAACCATGCTGCGTTTTCGACCTCTTAGGCGGACTAAAATGTGATGTAAGCATTGTGCTAAAGGTTATCGCGAGGGCATTGGAACAAAGCCATGCTTACCATCGTCCAGCCGTCGCCGCAGAGCGGGCCATTCTTTACCCATTTGTGTCCCATAAGCCAAAAGAACCGAAGCAAACATCGGCTCAGAGTCTGGATGCGTAGAGGCAAACGCCCGCTCTAGAACATACAGATCAACAGCCTTGTCTTCGACGAGACTCGAGTGATACGACAGCCCAAAGTCAATGAGCACCTATCTTTGGGTCAGTCTCCGAAAGGACCGGAGAGGGTCATGGACCTACCAGTTCTGTCGCGACGTCGGGCTTCGTAGAATGGAAAGACGCTGGATGACGAAGCATCATGTTTGAGGTGGTCAGATCCCCATGGATTATGTCTGCCATATGCATTTTGGCAATTTCAGTCCCAATGAGAGCCATCAACGTGTCTACGATCAATTCATGAGGAAGCAGTCAAGTACAGGAGCCATGGACATACCAATGGATACTTGAAACACGTCCAAGGGGTTTTCATCTTCAGCCATGACATCGGCTTCCTCCTCGTCATCGTCGTCTTGCGCACCACTCGGAAGCAAGCTCTTCACACTCTTTCCTTCAATCCATTCTATTCCCAACAAACCCTCGGCCGCATCGACCATCCGTACGCCAGGTACATTGACGCCGGATCTACGTAACGAAGAAAGCATTGCAGTTGGGCATGGGATGATAAGTAAGAATCAAAGGAGAAAAATTAAGAGTCGAACACACCGGAGACACTTCAAGAGCGCCCGCGCCTCGCCAGCGACACGAGATTTAGTCAGCGTGGCATCCAAAGTAGGGTGTCGGTATTGCTTCTTGAATCGGTGCTTGAGGATGATCGGCGTAGCGCCCGGCGTTAGACTGCCTCTGTAGACTTTCTGTCGGGTTGAATCAACCGCCGTAAGTTGGACAATATCCCCACTCGATAGAGGATCGGAGTGGACTTGCGGCTTCAGCTCCCTGAGAAATTAACTGTAAAGAGGAAAGAAGCTTTGCAGAAGCAGAGACAGAAGTCATCGCAGGAGAAATAAAGCAAGGCGATGGATTGTGACTCAGGGAAAGCAGCAGTGATGCAGCCTCGCTTTGCAGTTGTTTGGATCAGACCATATCAGCTTTGCTCCAGCGCTTAGCTGTAACCTCGTGTCTTCCACAGACCACCACCATCCGACTTGGATTCTCCTTGTTTCGAACACAGAATGAGTGGCTGTAAGTCGGTTTATGAATTTTAATATTGAATCATTATCCAAATATCCATTAGCACCCTACGCAGCAGCGTCTTCAATTCCACTGATCAAATCGCCAAGTTTGAGAGTTCCACGGCCGGTAAAGCCTTCCATCATATGATGCTCCATATAGACCATTAAAATACTTGATAGGTCGAGCTACCCCAGGATATACATCCCTTACCAGAATCCGTCAACCCTTACGTGAGCACGGAACGAAAAAACCGTCAAACGCGTAGCGGAATCTAACATCAACATGTCTACAGTTCGTTTACCCATTCACGATCGAGCCACACACGATCACGCTTGAATCCTCGCGTCGAACAACCCTCGCCGCCCATACAGCGCGTCGCGAAGCTTACCTCCGTTCCCGCGATGACGAGAGAGAACGCCGTAAACGCGAGGCTCTCAGGCGCATCGCGCCGGGGTTCGAGCCGCACGGAAGCCTGCTCGTACCGACCACGACAAAAGGCAGCTCAGGTACCCAGGAGGCAGGTGGGGCCAACTCGAACGAGCACACGACCACCTATCAGCCCACACGATCTGTTATGGATGACCTTGTCGATCAGCTTGCCGCTTTGGAAGGATCATCCAGTAGGACGGGTCCTTCGCCTCCATTATCATGATGGTCTGTCTGGTGCTTTCAATGGATCGGCTGAGCTTGCCACATGCAGGCTACGCGCTTCGAGAGGCTGTTGACTGTCGTCATCCACCTCATTGTCCAGCAAGATGTCTGTCGTATATGCGTACAGCCTAATAATACTACCCCTTGCCCGATAATTAACCCTCTTCCCATCAACTGCTTTTAATTATCTTATCTACCGTAACAGACGGACCTTGGGTGCCATGATCCATCTTTAGTTCGACGCTCAGGAACATTTCTCTCGTCGACAAGTGCCCCACATCATGGCATCGAAAGAGACAGGTCGACCTGCCTCGTCAACTAATTTCGGAACATACCTGTATTAGACAAGCGGCGTCGCGCGCTACGATCTCGACAGGCTTAGCTGAGTACCGAGAAATGCGGGACACGAATTAAAGGCGCGATAATCCGTCCGCAAAAAATTGTTAGGTACGTGGTATGTGATACCGTCTCAGAATCGAGTTCGGAGTCAAACTTATTTCAGAATTTGGGTAGAGATGTGGGTCTATGAGACTTGAAGGTCTGACTGGACCTTCGAAGAAAAGTGCCAGCTGACTCGTAGATTGTGTGCGCTTTCCTCCTGACCCACATAAGCACCTAAGAGCTCGCTAAACAAGGCGGCCCATTTTGTCAACCGTGATGCCTACCTTCGCCTGCGACGACTTGCGGGCTCATGCGGCCTACTGCGTTTTCCAACCTCGAGTTTTTTTACCACACCCTTTGTGTTAAGGTATAGACTACATGAGATCCTTTTCGCCGAACTCGGAAGATGGGTTATTATGTGTACAACAGAACGCCAAGGTCGATCTATACCTAGGAGATAATACACAGATGGAGCTGCAAACGGAGTTTGCGGAATACTGCTAGATAACTCTCAGCTTCTTCACTTCGATTACTATTAAACACGTTCAGGTCGCCGTTTACTCCATCCAAACGATAAAACCAGGGGTCCTCGTTCTGTTATCCAGCTCCTGGCATAAAGAATACGGAACTTGGTTCTTACCGCCCAACGTTGTCGTCACTATTTTCCCAATGAAGGCTTCCTCCTACCCTTTTGAAATTTCTTTTCTCTTGGAAAAATTCGAAGCCTCAGCTCCAAGCCTCGAGATAACTCTAGATCTTACTTCTATAATCGCGTGTTCGTGGTAATTAAATGGCAGTTACAATGAAATTTTGGTTATGGATGATGTCATTCCAGTACTGCGATGGGAGAGTATGTATATTTGGCCAAGTGATCTCCGAGTTCGCCATTTTGCCGGAAAAGGTAAAACGGTTATCTGATAACAGTAACCCATTCGTCCAGGTAAAGAGGACGAGTAGCCAAGATCGCAGAGAGTGAGTGGACCGCAGACCAGGTTGCTCGCCGTTCTCGGTCATCTGTTGGCCACCAGCCAAAGAAAGTTCGTGGGCGCTCAAAACTAGACGTCGATTCCCACCAATGACGTCGAGCGGCTTAGAAGCCAACTCTTCCGAGATATGGCGCAAGATAAGGATGTCTTGAGGCTTGGATTGAGACGCAATCAATGGTTCAGTGTTAATCTTTTCACCCAAAACTATTAACAACCCTCGAGTCCATGGGACCTATGACGTTTGCAGCTCGGGGAATCCGCATGTCCAGCATGAACATATTGTAACCCAAAGAGAAACTCTAAGAAAACAAGGCGCGCCACTGAACTGAGAAGCACGGTGAGGCCGTCAAGAGCTAATTGTCAACAGAGAGGACTCCCTATTTCCGCGCTAGCTTATCCGCATCGGGAGTTCTGCTTCTCATGTTCTTGAATATAGTGAGAGGAGTTCGCTTCCCACTACTGTCTAACGAATCTCCCATGAAGAACGATGAGGTCGAAATATGGGTATATCACCTCTGCGCGATTGGCGGTGAAGCCGCGGCATCGGTACAGGGCTCACAAGATGAAGCAAAGTATAGGAATCTCTTTGCGCAGCCAAAGTACGGAGAAACATGAATTCTAGTTTCCTAAACAGGTATTAGCCGATTTCACTGGAGAATGGAAAGAGGGAAACACGCGGAAAAATGCTAGGTGAATGGGGCACTACTGCAGTGCTCTAGAAAATTTAGACCAGTTTATTTCGGGTGGCAGTTGGGATCCAAAGCCAAAATCGACGCCGTCCGTGAGACCCAGCAAAGAACAGATCCCAGTTCGCAACAGGAGTTTCTAGTACCGTATATTCAACTGAGACAACGACGAGGCGGAAATGTTTTCTCCGTCTTCAAAAGTCTTCGAAATTCGCAGTAATAAGCCAGCAGTCCATGTGAAGACCCTTCGGACCCGTATAATGTTGCAGGATGAGGCACCAGAGAGCATCTTTGATGAGAATATCAGGAAAAGATCTCGGTAGTCGTAATCGACCGATGTTTGCGGCTGCTTGGTGTTGTTACACGGCGGACGTGATGTGGATTTTCCTGGGACCGACGAAGTGCCAATGGACATGGGGCGTGATCGTGCCCGGTTATTCATATTTATTCTACTGGGGGAAGACAGCATGCTGCAAGGACGTATCCGAAGGATTTCCTGGGCTTTAAGGCGAAGCCTATCGGTATAAGACTGACGACTTCCCAACGGTTCGATTTCCCCTCACACCCTCTTCATGAATCCTGCTAATTATCGCGCTAGACTGCTACTTGACCTGTTCCATTTATTTGTGGTGCCTATCTCTGTTCTCTCGGCCCTATTGTGGTACTTCGACTACCGGCTTGGACTTACTACACTTCCTGCTCATCTTGGTTTCATTATATTCTGGGCAACCGTCGAAGGCGCGTATTTAGAGACTTGGCAAACCAATGAAGCGAAATCCCTCGGTGCTAAAAGGATACCACGCGTCGTGGGGGAGTGGCCAGGAAATATCGACATTCTTTTCAAAATGATGAACGCGTTCAAGACAAGTTATGTGCTTGATGTATATGCCCAATTCTTTGAAGAATATCAATGCACGACACTTAACCTTAGAATTCTGTGGCGGGACAACGTGGGTTTTTTTCACTGGCGTGTGTATAGGCTTCAAGGCCGAATGGCTGTGTCTAAGCACAGCTTCGAGAGTCTCGACACGACGTTTGACGAGTTCTGACATTTGACAATTCATTTCAGATCATATCCATGGACCAAGAACACATGAAATTTGTTGTAGCTACTGGCTTCCACCGATTTTGGAGAGGCGTTCTGCAAAAGGAACGAATGTAATTCTGTTCTCTTACGCGGTAAGGAGGTTTCTAATTGTGCCCTAGGGAACTATTTCTCGGCAACGGGATCTTCAACAGAGATGACGAGGTGAAAGATGCGCTATACTGCCAAGCTTTGGGACTCACATTTCTTCTTGAAGGTTTGGAAAATGGTGGGCACGAGAATCTTCAAGATGCATAATTTTTCGTCTAACCGTAGAGCAGCATCGTGCTATGACACGGCCATTTTTTGCTCGAGAGCGGATATCGGATTTTGATACATTCGAACGACATTGCTCACATACCCTGTCCATCCTCTCGTCGTTGGACTCGACCGATACAGCGTGTGATGCTCAAGATCTATACGGACGTTTTACCCTCGATGCATCATCTGAGTTCTTGTTCGGCAAGAATTTAGAAACGCTATCTGCGTCGCTACCAATACCCGGGAAAACGCAGATGGGACCAAAAGGTTCCGCGACAGAAGATGCATGGGGGTCCTTTACGAAGGCATTCGAGATGGCTCAAGTAAATATAACGGCTCGAGGACGTCTCGGTTCAATTTGGCCCCTTTTTGAACTTTTAAAAGACAAGAATGAAGAGCACTGCAGAGCTATCAAGCTGTGGCTTGACCCATTGGTCCGGAAAGCTTTGGATGATAAGCGCAGGCTAGACCAAGCCGGAATTTCGACGCCAATTGCAGATAAGAATTTCATGGAGCATCTTGCCGAAAGTACGGATGGTGAGGTGCTATCAAATTCTCCCCGGACAGCAAAATTAATTTTCATTTGTCATAGACCCCATCCTTATACGCGATCAACTACTAAGCATGTTATTAGCATCTCGCGACACGGTTTGTTTTCTCAGTGATTTTCAAATATATACTTTTGCTGAGTTTTTCTTGCTAGACTGCCTGTGTCTTGACATACATCACATATTTTTTGGCAATACACCCGGACGTCATGAAGAAGTTACGAGCAGAAGTGCTTGAACACTGCGGGCCTTCCTCACCGCCGACGTACGAACAATTTAGAGAAATGAAATACAGTGAGTGGAGAATATTCTCAGAACTGTGAACTTTTTTCATTCTTTGGGCATCACAGTGCGTGCCGTTATTAATGAAACGCTCCGCATCTTCCCTCCATTGCCACTCAATGTACGGGAAAGTCGATCAACTTCGTGCGTCTTACCGCCCCCGGATAAAACCTACGCCTCAGATCAGCAACCACTATACATGCCGGCGAAGAGCACTATCCTTTACCTCCCTATGCTGATTCAACGCAATCCAGCCCTGTGGGGAGATGACGCGGACGAATTTAACCCAGAGCGTTGGATCGACCCAGACCGTCTCGCCAAGTACGTAGCGAATCCTACAATGTTCACACCCTTCAGCGCTGGACCACGGATAGTAAGTCCTTTCGCCATTGCTTATCACCGCTTTATCCCAATTTAATTAACGCAAAGTGCATTGGTCAAAACTACGCATACAACGAAATGTCCTACTTCCTTGTACGCATGTTGCAGCAGTTCGACCGCTTCACCCTGGCGACCGAATTTCAACCTCAGGGCTCGACACCTCCGCCGGAGTGGAAACAACGGAGAGGCCGCCAAGCTATTGAAAGAATCTGGCCGAGTGCTGCTTTGACTTTGTATGTAAAGGCAAGTAACTTGAAAGAAAATATTGTCATAGTACCACTGTATTAATAACCACTGTTCAATAGGGTGGATTGTGGGTGCGGTTCCACAAAGTGCGGTCGTAAATTTGCCTTGCATTAAATTGATTTTTCTCTTCTTGCATCCCAGCTAACCCTCATAGACTTTTCAATACCCCATCATGAGCCATTTTTAGTTTGTAGATTACAATGCATTGGCCATCCCCCGAAAGCCAGGAAGTTAACGACAAGTAGAATAAATCATCTTCTGTATTATTATCCGACGACGTTATGAACACTGATGGTGAAGCGGTTATCATGCTTGCCTTCCAAGCAAGCGGCAGGGGTTCGACTCCCCTTCAGTGTATTTTTTCGACTCATTTTTCTGTGTAATGTATCAGCGGGTCAAATAACCACTTCTTATACCTTGCTCTTTTTACATTTCCACATATGGGCATGTTGCTCCTATATTGGGATGTGACGACCCTTTCACCTCTTCACACACTTGTCGGCTGAAGCTGCCTGAAGACTCGAGCTGATGACCATATTATTTCGTTAACGTTCTTAGTAATGTTCAAAAATTGACCACTCTAAATCTGAATCACCAAATAATACACAGCCCCGTAAGTGAAGATCAGTGGACTCTGAGGCTGTGAGAAGTGGAAGAAGTTCTGCAGCAGAGCGCCCTGTAACCATTTCTTCAAAGTCGTGGGCAACTTGACCATCCGAGAAGGATCGAGAAAAAAATAGAGTAATCTCGATAAATACACTGCGGAGCGATAGCAGCTCGGAGTTGTGGCAGGCATGATCCAACTGCGACCATCCATTTTCCGGTACAAAGAGATCAGCCCCAATTTCCAGAGGCGTATCGCGATCCAGGTTCCAAAACAAAACTATCTCGATATTTTGAAGTCTGTTCTCCCGTTTCGATGCAGTGAGAAAGTGTGCAATGCGAGGTAGTTCCTTGAAACCGGCGTAGGTAGCAGAAGACTCGGAGATTTTGATTGTCTGCAAGTTAGGAAGATCATCTATGGCGACCGACTGATAGTGGTTGTGATTATAAAAGTTCGTATTTGCTATACTCAATTTAGAGTGGTTCCTGGCTAACACAAATTGAACCCACCGAATCCATGTTTGATGACAAAATGCTCCAAAGTTTTTGAGGTATCTTTAACGATATCCCAAAGCAACTTGTTGTTCTCTGCGTCTGGATAGGTATACGTCCTTTCAAGAACCAGTGTTTGCAATTGCCGGAACATCCCTGTCGCTTGTATACCTGTAAGATACGAAAACCCTTCACCCACTATCCGTAGCTCGTCAAGCCTGGGAACCAGACCTGTTTTCCTTGCAGACGTGTGGTGTGGGCCTTTTCCCGCGGCGGGTACCAAGATTTGACCGACATCGCCATTAACCTGGCTTTTGGTTAGAGAGAGAGCTTTCAGGTGATGGAAGTTGAAAATAAAGTCGTTAGGGATTCCGTTAACAAGATGAAAATCAAGGGACTCGAGGAATGGGGCCGTTCGATAAAGGTTCAAGAATGCTGATTTGGTAGGGCCGTTCCACTGAACGATCAGATTGTATCCAATAGCTATAGTATCTCCGCCAATCGAGTGAAGGGAGAAGCCACGAAGATCGTGCAACAACCCTAAAACGTGAGGGAGGTGGTTGTCGAGCAGGGTGAAAGCGTCTGGGGTAGTAGCATGCCGAACGGTCACTTGAATCCGGAATTCCTTTATTTCTTGCCTGATAGCTGGATTCTTGGCTATGAGATCTGGCGCAGCTTCTTGAGAGTCAAAGATTCCTGTTCGTTGAAGAAAATAACCGCAGTTGTGACCTTGAATCGCAGCTTCCGACAGAGGAAATAGAATGATCTAGAAACCAATGAACAAGACTGTAAATCAGGCGATAGTTGTAGAAAATTCTGATCCCCTTGCAAGGCAAGTTCTTCAATAACGCGATCGATGAGCTCTTGTGGAAATGCTATTGGAATTGGTGACATGGTCGTTGTCTGTAAAAATATTCAAGTTGATCTGAGCCGATATCGATGAATAATCCCACGCTCCTTCAACTTCAGCCATCCTACCACCTAGTTCAGTGTACCTTGTCACTTGTACTGAAATTGCTATGTAAGTAATTACTGGGGCTTTCACTGGCACTGGAAGGCAATTACAAAAGCGCTCTGCTGGACGGCCTTCGAAACTTGACTCGTTAGCCCCTTCAAAGTTTGGTGCCCAGATTCTGGTACTCTCTACTGGTTCAAAGGACCCAATGTGTGTCAGTTGAAAATACCTAGCCTTGGCTCTCTTGAAGAAACTGGCCTAACGACGGGAGTTCAATTTCTTATCAATCTTGAAAATAATCAAAAGCCTTGTCAGATTCAGTTATACCGTACAAAACATCTTCTCTATATTCGAATCCGAATCTCACATTGCTCAAGG
The DNA here is from genome assembly GCA_023014345.1 of Galerina sulciceps. Taxonomy (NCBI): domain Eukaryota; kingdom Fungi; phylum Basidiomycota; class Agaricomycetes; order Agaricales; family Galerinaceae; genus Galerina; species Galerina sulciceps. The sequence continues at coordinate 1,053,904 of JAEDXJ010000001.1, forward strand.
ATTTTGAATTACTATAGCCAACTTGAAAGGCATTTCTTCACGGTTCACGAGCTGTAAGACTTCGACAAGCACATTCCTAGTGGATACCGTGTAATCGTGTCATGACTAGACTTTCAACTGGTTTAATAGTAAACCCCCTCGTCCTGGCGTCTCGTCTACAAGGCAGGGAAACATACTAGGCCAGAGCTCGCCAGTACCGGTCTGAAGACTATCATACATCAGGGTAAACCGGCTACCACGCAACGCTCGTTGTCGTGTCGTCACCCAAACAGGACTGCCCTGGTATCTGGCTAGGTCTTGACGCGTAAAACGTCGTCCGCAGCGGTCATCATAGCCTTCAAGCCAAGTATTCGACCTGATGCAGCGGCACTCGTGCATCGAGTAATAAATTTTATCGTTTTCGAGATTAAAACAGGAGCGACGAAGCGATTTTTCCAGCCTTGCCCCCATGCTTCCCAGCAGCCTTTCCCACAGAACCTACATCCGGAACGAAAAAAAAAAAAATCAGCAAAACGTTCTTAGACAACGACGACCAAGAGCAAGAACGCTTGGACTCACCCATAGGGTTAATAACATAATTCAAGCCATTGGTAAACTTGGACAGCTTGCCGATGTTCGCGTGGATCTTGTCTGAAGCTTTGTTTGCGCCGTATGCATAGCCTTTGAGGGCTACTGATATCCCATTGCCCACTCCCGGGATGAACTTGACGACCTTAGCTGCGACGGTCGCGACGGCGGCGGCTACTTTGAGGTAGACCTTGGCGACTTTCGCGACGGTCTTCTTGACAAACTTGCCTACTTTCTGGAAGCCCTTCTTGAGACCTGATCCTACTTTTTGGAATCCTTTCTTGATCCCGCTGCCGACTTTCTGGAATTTTGGGTATCGGTTAGATTTTCTTCCTTGACCTGTACATGTTCAACAGCTGTCTGCTTACCTTGAATGCGTTTTTTATTTTGGTGAAGATACTCTTGCGGCGATAAAGGACGTGGATATCTGAATCATCGCGCTATATTCGGGTTTTAAAATTGACGGCGGCTGAACAAGATATATCCAGTTCGCACCTCGGTGTACTCTTCGAAAAGGTCATCCAAATCCCGGGTGCTTAGTGTAGATGAATCACGCTGAAAATAACCATGATGTCGATTTTTACAATGCAGAACAACAGTACGCACTTTGAGGATATATTCATAATCGTCCACGGGGAAATCACGGTCAAACACCTCAACGAATTCGCGCTGCGTTCAAAGGATCACTTTAGTCAAGCACAAAGCAATTGACCAAAGAATCCGACGCACCGTTTCGAAATCACCACCCGCAATATCAAGTTCTCTGTCCAAAAGCACGTCCAAAGATCGCGTTACAAAGTCTCCATCATAATCCTCAAAGCGTTCAGTCAAACTGCGAACGAAAATTCAACGTGGCGCATGATTCGTAGTTCTCGTGATACCCACCTTAAAACACGCTCTGGTACAGGGGCAGACGCAACGAAGCCGATGGAGAGGAATAAGATGAGGAGGGAGACGAGGCCAGCTCGAGACATTATTGCAGCAGCGACGACCAGCGTCTGTTCTGTGGCGGGGGAATGGGGTGAAGGCCGGCTTCAAGTGGGAAAAATAACATCCGCCTCTTTTTATAATAAATGAAAGGATGAGCGAATTTGACCATTTGATGCCGCCCTTATCTGCCCTGCATTTGTTGACCTTGGCTGTGAAATGTATGTAACAATGCTAACTGGCTACGTGTTTTACCTGTCGGTGTCAAGTCGGCGGGAGCTATCTCGGAATGAGGGGGGGAGCTACACCTGTGGTATTTTTAGAAAGTCTCCGAAAGCAAGTAGGTTAGACCTGGTAGCTGCCTCACTGATAAGCTTCACCAGCTGATAAGACTTCAGATCTTCAGAGCTATCAGCTGGGGTGGGGAATTATGCGCATTGGAATGGGCGGTGCTGCCGAGCACCGGAATCGTCGGCTATCGACGGTGATCCCATTTGTACTCATCGGGTGGGGCGAGAGGCTTCGGCGTTCTCGTAGTTACATGCCCCTTGACGACTCCAGACACTGGAATGGTTTAGCGCTGGGTTTTCCCGTCGCAGACGTCATTTCCCCTTGCAAACTCGAAGCGAAGCGCGGTGTGGTTCCTGGAAGGTAAGTGTACTGTAACTCTGCGTTGTCTACCCAGTCCTGGTCCTTCAAATGTAGCGTAGATGTCGAATGGATTGCGCTTCGATTAAGCTTCGTTTCGACTCGACGACAAGTTCGGACAATGAGTCAATGACGACGCAAGGTTCGTCCTGCCAGTGCTACTCGGAAGACGAGTGGGACAGACTGAGAGGCAGCCTGGTAAAATGAGAGATGTCAGCTGACAGACCGAAACGAACATACCTTCTCTCAAACGCTAAAGCTCGCTCACTCGATATGCCAAAAATTGTCTGACATTTATTATTATTATTGAATCTAACGGGCACGCACATCAGATATATAAGTAATTTCGTCTTTCTCCCGCTCAGAACATGAGCGAGGACATGATACTGCCAGCCTTGCCACTCTTCTTTGCCCCAGCCTTGATCCCTGCGCCTAAAAAGAAAAGAACAACAAGGTCAGCAAGCGTCCTCACATAAAAAAAGACAATCCAGGTTAATCAACAACCACGATACTCACTAACGGGATTGATCACATAGTCCAGCCCCTTCGTGAACTTGCTCAGCTTCCCAATATTCGCATGGATCTTGTCCGAAGCGATGTTCGCGCCAATCGCCGCCCCCTTGATGGCCATAGACAGCGGCTGTCCGACCCCGGGGATAAACTTGACGGCCTTGGCGAGGACAGACCCTACGGCAGCGACGATCTTGAGGCCCACCTTCGCCACCTTCCCAGCGACTTTCTTGATGAATTTCCCCACTTTTTGGAAGCCCTTCTTCAGGACTTTGCCTGCCTTTTGGAACCCTGCTTTGACCTTGCTCCCGAACTTCTTGAAGCCGGCTTTGACTTTTGACCCGAACTTTTGGAAGCCTGCTTTGACTTTGCTGCCTAGTTTTTGGAAGCCTGCTTTGATCTTGTGCCCGAGTTTCTGAATCCTGTGTCAATTGCTGTTTCCTATCAAGACGAAGGGCATTGTTCACCTTGAAGGCATTCTTTATCTTGGTGAAGATGCTCCGGCGATAGATTACGTGGAGGTCGGAGTCGTCGCGCTGTGTTCCCGTTTCTTTAGTCAGCTTGACTTGGCACCAAGAAATCCAAGTTTTAACGCACGGAAAGGAGCTCCATTTTGTCCAAATCCCGGTCATCGAGTAGGGAGAAATCATAGTCTCGCTGGTTGATTTTATCATATTAGCCTCTTTGCCCCACTGCAATTCTAAATGTTCCCAAGACCTACCTTCGTGAATTCATCATATCCCAAGTCAAAATCACGCTCGTCGAAGAGTGAGCTGAACTCGCGCTATATCCTTATGAGGGTCCAATTCAGTGGGTTTTTGCTAGTACTACGCACTGTGTACTCCGGCTCCACTAAATCAAACTCTCTATCACGAAGTGATCGCGCAAAGAAAACAGTATCGTAATCGTCGTAGCGTGCGGCCAGACTAGGTTCAAATTGAGTGAGTCGCAAAGACCAAACAGCTAGCGCTCTCACACTACCGACCTCGAAAAACGTTCACTGAGAGGTGCTGATGCCACTAGACCAAAAGAAAGAAAGAAAAGGACCAGAGAAACGAGGCCGGCTCGTGACATTATTGGCGACTACGACGACCAGCGTCTGGGTGGGGATGATGAAGACCGGCTTCACAGGAGCGATTTCTACCGTCTCCGTATTTATGTAAATCGGCCATTCTGATGGCGCGCTGGATATTCGGCCCTGATGTTGAAATACCATAGCATGAGGTCACTTCAAGGGCGTTTGAGGTTTAAAATTAGTAAGTTCACAAGACAGTCTTCGGATAAGATGAAGGATCAGAGAGCGATCAGAGAGGATGAGCGAATTTTAATTTTGCCCTCCGCGTTTGAAGGTTTTGAGGATTCTATCTGTTTCAGAGCCCCTGCCGAAAGGCGGCGACATAGCCACTTTCCTGATCGGCTCTTGTCAGTTGTTTGCCACCGCCGCCAGAGCGCTCTTATGATGTCATACCTAAATATAGCCGGTGCCGACTCAAGCCGGTCAAGCATCAACATGAGGCTGTTCATTTTTCTTTCGACGCCGACTGTGAATCCATTTTCGACTCGATATATTATTGACCTGCACCAGTGCACCCTAAGATGGAAGCTGCTACAGGGCTTTCGGTTCTCCCACTCGACGTGTTCATTGTCATAATCGACATCCTCGACTTGGAGCCCACCTTGACACCACATGAGAGGCTGAAGACGCTACTAAGTAGCTCTATCTCTCACCTGTCATCTTCTCTCGCCCATCTGTCAGCGGCGCATATTCAGTTCAGTGACTCTTAGCACCCGTTTTCGTACTCGAGGTTTTAGCGAACGCAGGCGGGGAATCGTAAAGTTAGACTTCCAGGAGATCGAGAGGGTGATTGAGCGCAGCCCTTCTGTGGCTGGCTATATCCAAACGTTGAACTGCCAGTTGCACCCGTCTAATTTCAGAAAAGGCGATATTTCTGGCGTCTTACGCAAGTTCGACAGCTTACAAAGTTTGACGATTGAGGCTCACAGGCACACCCAAGAAACCAGCAACGTCGAGAGCGAGGTTCAATTGATGCAAGAAGATGATTGGCCCTATGAGCTGCTCATCGACTGGAAAAACATACCTCATGAAGTCCAGAGCGCACTGACGAGATTGGTGCAACTTCCAACGCTTATGTCACTCAAGATTGGGCGCTTCCTCGACTTTCCAATTGAAGCTTTGGCCGCCGCCATCAGGCTAGACAGTTTGAGTTTACATCGTTGCCGACTCACAGATAGCCCTCCTTCCCCTCCAAAATTTCCCCTGCAATTAACGACGCTCATACTTGGTCCTGGGTCTTCGATAAATATAGACAGTCTAAAAAATGGGAGTCTCCAAGTAATAGATCTTTCCAAGATCCGTCAAGTAACCTTCAAATTCGAAGATACCTACGACCGAAGACGTCTGGGCGATTTGCTAGATGGGATGTCTAGCCTCGAGACTTTAACCTTGGAGCATATACGTGCGTTTCAATCTTGCAGGCATTTTTCCTTACTGATGCCTCTTTTCACTGGCACGTAGACTGGTTTCCGGATGACGAACCAACAGTGTTTGCTCCAAACTTTCGTACTTTGGACAAACTACGCCACCTCGTTATCCATTGCGAACTTCCTGAAATTTCAACCCATCAGGTTACCTTGCACTCCAACCTGAAATATGTCCCCTCGTTCGCATCCCTTGAAACTCTAAAAGTAATCATCAAAGTCTATCCTGGTAGCTGTGCCGCTGCAGTCGTGTCCGATCTCAAAGAAATGGACGACCAGCTCTCCGTGTCCTCAAAATTCCCCGCCCTGAAATCTGTCTCCATCGCCATTCGCCTAGACCACCGCAGGCATTTGACGGACCCCACCCATAAAACGACAAGTGTATTACAATCGCTTGCCGACTCTAGAAATCGGCGACGCCCCAAGAAGTTTTTTTATGACACCCCGAACATTTTATTGTGGACGACTTTACCAAAGACTGTCCTCAGATATCTTTCCAGTGGCAGTAACAGTGTGCACCTAGCTTATTCAGTGACGGACGCAGTCGGGGATCTCCCGCCTGTGACCATAGTCGACAGCGAGTTAGGTTATCGGAATAAGCAGTACATGCACCTCATGGGATTCCTTCCTAGGACTACAGCTTTTCCAGCGTCTTAAACAAACTTGTGCCACTTTGAAATATTATTGGCAAGGTGCAGAATAGCTTTTACTTTCCCCAGTTCGTATACAGGAAACCATTCTGATTTGTTCTCTAGAGGGCTATTCCCAGCTAATGTTCAAGTTCGCAATATCCATAGTACGACAAAATGTGAGGGGATTTTTTACCGTGTTTGCCTCTCAGTTGTCATGCCTCCAGGATGACTCTGATTATTATTATGCTTGAAAGGATACGGGAATTCAGTTGCGGAAGTCCTTCCCTTCTGGACAACTAAAGGACCCCATATTGCCACATGTTGTAGCGTAGTCTAGCAAGCAATCTAGCCGTCATCCTATCCGACTATTCTTGAAAACTGCCAGTTTTCCAGTCATCCAGCCTGATGGGCACACGCATCAGATCAGCGTTCTCACTCTTTGCCACTTCAGAAAAGAAGCGATTTAGCAATGCCAGCAGCCTTGCCCGATTTCCCTGCAGCCTTAGCGGCAGAACCTAAACATCCATTTAGCAACTACCCGGCCATGGCCACCAAAGTACGCGACTCACCGAGGGGGTTAATGACATAGTCCAATCCTTTCGTGAACTTGCCCAGCTTCCCAATGTTGGCATGGATCTTGTTGGAAGCCGCATTGGCACCCATCGCAACACCTTTGAGGGCCAGCGAGGCTGCAGTGCCCACCCCAGGGATAAACTTGACGACCTTGGAAGCGACGGATGCGACGGCAGCGCCGATTTTCAAAGCAACTTTCGCTACCTTGCCTGCGGTCTTCTTGATGAACTTGCCGACCTTCTTGAATCCCTTTTTTATAGCACCGCCGGCCTTTTTCAATCCCTTTCCGACCTTTTGGAATCCCTTCTTTATCCCCTTGCCCACTTTTTGGAATCCTTTTTTGATCTTGCTGCCGAGTTTCTAGACATGCAAATTACAGATGGTGTTATTTTCTTTCCTTCAGAGATGTTGGAAGACTCGCCTTGAATGCCTTCTTTATCTTACTGAATATGCTTCGACGATCAAGTGCATGAGCGTCAGCCTCGTTACGCTAGATTTTATCCACGGGATCAGTTCTAGTTGAAGGCGAACAACGAGAACATATGAACCTTGGAATAATCTTCTTCGAATTCGTCGAATTCCCGACTGTCGAGGATCGACATATCATGTTCGCGCTGCATCGAACAGGGTGAGATCAGCCGTGCACAGAATAACACTAACGACACCAACGTACTGTCGAGATTTCCGGAATATTCATTGGATTGTACGCACGATCATCAAGAAGTTCAAGATATTCGCGCTAAATAATCACCACGTCGTATCAGCTCCAGCTTACTAAAAAGCAAATATTTTCTACGCACCGCTGCATATCCAGAAGCTATGTCGAGTTCCCTATCAAAAATTATCGCCATGGACCGCGCATCCAAATTGGCGTTATAGTCGTCAAAACGTTCGACCAAACTGCAAAGTTTGTCAACAGTGCTTCAATATAACGTCACGCGCTTGTCTACCTTCTCGACACGCGGTATGGTAAAGGCGCAGAAGAAGCCAGGACAACAGAAAGGCAGAAGACAATCAGAGAAACGAGGCCAGCTCGAGACATGGAGTGCAAGGCAACGACAACCAGCGTACGGCGCAGAGTATGTGGGTGAAGACCAGCTTCACAAAATCTAGTAGACGAGTCTCGGCTGATTTTAAATAACCTTCTGTTGAGATCATGCATATGATCATGATGTATATGATACTATATGAGGTTCTCGTGATGATAAGCCGAAGATAATGTGGAGGTCAGTGGAGCTTCGTAACAACAGATGCTGTGTCGGATCAACGAAACCACTCACGATCTGTCAGTTTATCTCCTAAGTCCAAGTTGTGCTCCAAAGCCCAGCAACGCGCCGAGTTCCAAACGCTCGACATCCGGGTCAGCTCTCTTCCAAGCATTATTATAAAGGTATCCCAAAACGCGAAACAACCGTGATTCGTAGTTGAGTTACACACGATTGTGTTATAAATGTTCAAGCCGCGGCTGCGATGATAGACTTTGGCATTGGTAGTTGAAGAATTTTGCCGCCTCTTGTAGTTGCTTTTGACCTGTATCGTAGGAAAGGCCCATCTCTGAATTCAAAATATTGCAAAAAGTTTCATTATACCAAAAAGTTTAACTCTGCAACACTACCACCTGTCCGAGCTTGGTCGGGCTAAGTCATTCTGTACACGACTGAGGTCCGACGTGGAGTTGGGTAATGAGGCTATACGTCGTATTTTATTTGTCAGGGAATGCGAAGTCCAAGATGTTTTGACGGCCGGGGTTGCCTTTACTCGGGAAAACGGCACGTCCTGAAGCCTCGTCGATGCATGGGCCATTTTTGTACCACAAACAACGCATCCAATCAGGGTATCCGTGAAGATCGTGCAGCAAAAAAACCGCTCCAACTCAAGGTCGGTCATCCGAGGCCAATCCGGAACTAAATGTGTCATTATATGCAGCCAGGCCAATTCCGTAATCACTATCCACTGAGAAAACCTGGACGCCGTTGCTGTGGCTTGAGGCTTTGAAGCGAATTTTATGACACTAACGGGGTCTACAATATAGGGAGCCGGCTTGAGTCATTTATGACAATTCCACGAACGGCACGGTGGTCCATTTGCAAGAAACGTCGACTACCACCAAAGACATGTGGTGCCGAGAAAGGTCGATCATAGGGACATTCGCCCCGAGGTCTGGGGACGGCGATGGACCGGGACCATGTTATTTGAGGAAATTCCTCCACATCCACTTCAGTGGGCAAGGATCGAATTTCTGAGATGGTGTCGTACCGGTGAAGCGACAGAGTTCCGTACTGATCCAATATGGTCAATCTGCCACCTGGGAGCAGGTGCATCGATTCCTGGCAGTATTTTGATACTGCTGCTTAGGGTATAGATACCGTCTTGGATAATCCAGAGAGTCTTCTTCTGTTTGTGTCCAGTCCACAAAATGTAGTAGCTACAGGACGACCATTTGGACACAGAACAGTCGCTGTAGAAAGCAATATGTGTACCGAGGAGCGAAAGGGTCTCCACAGAAATAATCTCAAGGTCCAGGGGAAGGATGCTAGTTTGGATGCCGCTAGACCAGTGGACCGCCCTGTGTGATCTTCGATAACGAGACTTATATGCCAAACTTGAATCTTCGAGTCGGGTTTACCAAGTTCTGATGACCGTGCAGATCGAGAACCGGGTCGTGGCTGGATCGACGACAATGCAAGATTAAAAGAAAGAGTCGGACTATCTCTGTTCGTATCAACCGATATGCGGATTTGAGATTCGGGGCATCCTGCAAATTGATTAGGGATAAGGGTATTCCTGTGATCGATTCCGCGTCTAGGTCATGGTATTCCACAGACCCGGTCCGAGTTACTACAAGCAACCAGCGTCCTCCTTCGACGAGGTGCACACATACAGCTTGTTGGGTGACGATGTCAAATTGTCGAGGGTGTTTTTTTCCTGTTGTTTTGCAAACAAGTTCCAGGCTCTCGGAACGCAGGAAGAGCCGTTCGAGTTCGCGAGATCCATATAGTTCAATCGGGCGGTCTAATTGAGGCATTCCTGAGAATGACTTCTCATGAAGGAGGAAGAAGTGGAGCCATATTGGCTTCGATGTCGATGCCTCGAACAAGGCCTTGCAGGTCTGAAAACAAAATCAACAAGACTAGGGCTGTTAAAGACCTCTTGAGCTTACCCTACGAATGCTCAACACACCTGCCAATGCAGTAAAACGAATATCTGTGTGATTAGTTCCAACGGCAACTCTTTCAGTGCGGAAGACTGCTGGCCATATTTTGCCTGAAAATTTGTCAATGAAATTTGGGGATTAATCCAAAAAATAAAAAGCCTACGCACTGACTTTACTTGAGCCACTTTGAAGGAATTGGCTCTGGTAGGCAGAAACGTTGATTGAAGATTGACGACAGCTCTTGGTTGTTATCACGGTTGTTGGCAACATTGTTGGTTCAAAGACGAACGGTCACGTGCATTTGGGGAAACAGGTCCTCCCCGCCGGGGCCCTCCCCCATCGTCCCCTCTTACACACACCTCCGGCTTTCTATCCACTCAAAGGTGCTCCATTTTTTTGAACAATGCAAAGCTCTCGCGGGGGCCAATAAGCAACAGGATTTAGCAAATGGACATTGATCTGTCCCTGCTGCCCTGTCGATATTGATTTTGACTCAGAAAAGAAAAATACAGCGTGCACCTATTGTGCACGATCTCCACAACCGAATGAGCGCTTCCAAGCCTGCGCTAGGGTGTGTTAATCGCAATTTAGCGAACAAATTCTTTTACGTGACTGACTGATCATGGGCTTGGTAGTGTAAAATACTGCCGTATTGCTCTCGGGAGGTAAACGTTAAACAACTGCGTCAGCTTACATCTTGATATTCTACTGATGCGAATTCACCTATGTATTTCTCAGTGCCAGAAAAAAGATTGGTGCGCAGAATCACGCGCCTACTTATATATAAATCGACTCACATCCCTCACACAACAGGGTGCAACATAAACTCTATTGCGAGGACACGAGTATTCAGCAAAAATTTATAATAAAGTCCTTAAAGCACGTCAACCGTGAGGCAGCTATCCTTCTCCCACTCAGGGACGCACTTGTTTCCACGTTCTACCACAAATTCAGTTTTTCCAACCTGGATGTGCGAAAGATGTGGGTCGTATCAGCCATTGCGGGAATTCTTCCACTCGACACAAACGATTTCAAAGACCTCACAGACACGAACATCCCCCTCAGCTCCCTTTATGGCAGACCAATGGTGGGGAATTTGCGATTTGTGAATATGATTAATATCACAGATGACCAGCTTGACGATCCCAGTCGATCAAGAGCAATATGGCAGGCTTTTCGGGAGGATACGGACAAGGAGGGGCATCCAGATGCACTTGTTGTGCTCTCCAAGTTTGTCTACTGGAATCAGACACTTTTGATGGTTCCTTTCGCAGTGAGTCGAGAGGAGTTGATAGTCTATAGGATACGCGGTCTGAAGGCTCTTAGAAATGGGATAGAGTGCGTGCTTTTTACCCTGTCGAGAATAATGCCTCTAATTGTCTTGTTTGTGAAACGACTCGCCTGAAATTTAGAGAGCTTAATAATGCGATCCTTCGAGAATCTGTTGGAACAACAAATCCAAAAAAGCATGCATGCTATCTGGGAGAAAATGATAAGAAAAATACAAGGGCATCAAAATGGATCGTGGATGGGAAGGCACAGGAGGCAAAACAGTGATTCCAGTTAACGCACATACTTTGATATCTTGTGATGCCAGTGAGTAGTCAGCTGAATCTTGGAGCTAGTGGTTTCTAACTGGGCCATTTCAAGTGTGGTTAGAGACATCTTGCCAGTTGTGATATAAACTAACACTCTTCGTATCATTTTGAGCCCGCTACAAAAAGCAAAAGTATACAATTCCGTCATCCTGTTACCAGGCTGTTGGTACAAGAACACTTGAAACTTGTTCAAGTTGTTCATAATGTGATCCCAATGCTGAAAGGACACGTTAAATGTTTTTGGTTGAGTGAATAATGTCATCTGATGTACACTGCGAATTCGAGGTAACATAGCATCGATGGAAAATGCGAATAATGACAGCTACATGATAAAACCTGAGCATCTTCTTTGAATTTACAAGGGAAATTTCCTCTCATACTAACTACACAATAATATTACCATCTACATCCTTCACTGAATAAGAGAGACGAACGGTTTCTGAGGCAGAAAAAGGTGCCAACTCTGTTGTTCGAAGGTTTTGCCATACCCTCCGAATTTCTGCTTTGTCCTCTTCTCTGTCCTCTTTAACCTCCTCGTCGTCAGACGAGTCGCTGCTTTCTCTATCTTCGTCCAGGCAAATATTGACAGATAAAAATTCTAAAACAGGGAACCTTGATGCAATAGAAAAATGTTCGGTCAACACTTCTATGTCTGTAGCAAGAATGTTCGTCATATCCGGGTAAACCTTGACGTAAATCTCCACGTCGCGCAGGAGCTTGAATGACGGTATATCCAACAGGAATGCTAATAAATGAGAATTTTCTATAACGTCATGTTGAATACGAAGGCTCTGAAGGTTCTCCAGACAATGTCGTGCACGTGTTTCAAGCATGGGTGCAAAGGATTCAGGAAGATCTGGTGTTATCAGGTATCAAGTAACATCCAGGCCACTGGGGGAAGAAGGCACGATACATACCGTAAATGCCACCTTTCAAACCAAGGGTTAGAGTCTCGAGGTGTAACAACTCTGCGAGCAAGTCTCCCAACTGGGGAACGTCGATGTCGTCGGTTGTGATAATGAAAGATAATTCTCGAATGTGAGAAATATCGAGTATTGGAATGCCCCTCAGAACGGCGCCTTTCAATCTGCTCACATTTGATCTTGCTCCTGGGATAATTTGAAGCTCCTGTAATCGAACCGCCTTCCCAACAGGGAGGTAAGGTCCAGAGTCCAAAGGATCAACTTGGGGTATTTGGGCGATTCTGCACTTGAATAGATTCAATGTTTGTAGGCGTTCGCAGTTCGCCAAAAATTCGAGTGGAAAATTGATAATCTGGGAAAGTTCAATACCTGAAAGAGTTGGGAGCTGGACCAACGTTCGGAGCGTTTCGAGGAGATCTTGGGACATATACCTCCAATCAAGGGATTGGTCATCTAATCCATATTCCTCGTCGTCTTGATTGCTGTCTGTTTCGTAGCCATCCAGTTCACTTGCGGAGGAACCGTCACTGTAGTCCTCTGAGTCATAGTCAATGGAGGAGAACCAGATATGTTCATGGGCCATCAATGTTAGACTATGCAATCTGTTGAACTTGCGCAGGACGCTGCCAATTCCAGTGCTTTTAAAATCGAGATAAAACAGCTGGCATTTTAAAGTGCGCACACTATTAGCAACGGATGGACTGCGTTTGAGTACGCTCTCCATCGCGTCAAAGCTGATACTGGGGTACACGTCTGGTGGCAACCACGACGGGCGAGGAACCGAGCTGCGAATTCTAACTGTCCTAAATATCTGCTTTCGAGCGGGTTCTAGGAGCAGACGGCAGGTCACAGAGAGTGCGACTAGATCCCGGAGCTTTGATAAGGGCGGAGATTTGAGATCTGAAGCTAAAATGTCGATTATAACAAAGAATATGTCGGGTGGAAGGGGACATATGGCGTTAGTGAACACCATTTGTGAGGAGAAGGTAGCTAGATAGAGCAAAGCAGCAGGTACTGTGCAAGCTGAGAGTCCTGGGATCTCAGAACCCAAGCGCCCGAGGTACGAGTGGCACAGATTCCAAAGGAAAGTGAAGAGATCTGCGAAAATGTTCTCAGGTCAGAGTCCTGTTAGCGGCCCTGACAAATACGAACAAACACCTCGTGTCCTCCTCCTTTTGGACCACTATATGTGGTTAAGCTTTTACTAGCTGTTTTCGAAGGAACAGCACCCTCTTCTGTATTTATCTTCTGTTTGGACACAAAGTATTCAGGTTTCCTTTTTGAACATTTTCGACGTACTTTATGTTCATGAAATAAACAACTACTGTAGGACAAAAGTCCGACACGCTTTTATTGTTTAGTTCTCTCAACTCATTGCACTATACGAATAAATCGTCTAATTCCGCCTGTGTATTCCCTTTGAAACTGTATTTACTATGCGATGATATTTCCATCCATGTCCTTTACTGAATATGAGAGACACACAGTTTCTAACGCAGAAAGAGACACCAGCTCGGTGGCTCGAAGGTTTTGCCATATACTCCGAATTTCCGCCTTTTCTTCCTCTCGGTCTTCTATTTCCTCATCTTCCTCAGACGAGTCGCTGCTTTCCGCATCCTCGTCCAAGCAAATAGAAATAGATACCGATTCTAATGCGGGGAACTTTGAAATGGCAGAAAGCTCATTGGCCAAATCACCTAGGTCACTAGCAAGTTCCAACGTCATGTCCGGGTAAACTTTGACATAAACTTCCACGTCGCGCAGTTCGTTGAAAGACGGTGTATCCAACAGGAAGTTCGACAAATAAGAATGTTCAAAAACGTCGTGTTGAATACGAAGGGAACGAAGGCTGTTCATGCAATATTCTTCTTCCGTTTCGACCTGGAGTGTGACTCCGAAAAGCGCATCGTCTGGAGAATAATCTGGTAGAAGAGGTGGTCATTTCATAAGGACACTGTAGCCTAGTATTGATAAAGATACGTGCCTTCAACGAAACCGTCGTATATAAGGGTAAGAGTCTGCAGGTGCAACAACCCTACGAGTAAATTTTCTAGTTGACCAAGATCGTACTGAGTTGTGAAAGTGAAAGACAATTCTCGAACTTGAGAAATATCGAGGATGGGGTATCCAGAACGTGAGAAAGTCAACCTTTGCACGTTTGACGACCCTCCAGGACTCAGGCGGAGTACCTGCAATGGAGTCGACTCAGCTTGAGGCTGGCTGAAGACGATCCCGCGTTCGGCGGGGGTGGGCACCGAGGAACATAGGGTCAAGGGACGGGCAATTCGACACCTATTCATGGTCAACATGTAGAGGCCATGCGATCTCTCCAGGACCTCCATCGGAAAGTTGACAACTTTTCCGAGTTCGAGGGTTGTAAGAGTCGGGAGATGAATTAATGCTCGGAGGACATCCTGTAAAGCCGGGGGGATATGTCTCCAATTGATAAACTTCTCGTTTATCCCGTAAAATAAGTCGTCTTCGTCACTATCATGCTCCCTGCGGTCATGCACACTGAAAAGGTACCGTTCATGTGCCACCAACGCTAGGCTTTGCAAACGGGTAAACTGGCGTAGGAAAGGCCCAATCCAGGCGTCTTTGAAATTGATATAATGCAATTGGCAGTTTAGGATGCGGACATTATTGGCAATGGAAGGATTGCGTCGGAGGATCGCCGCCATCGTCTCGAAGCTTATATAGGGGAGGTCGTCTGGTCCCATCCACGTTGGTCGAGTAGTGAAGCTGCGTATGTTGGTCGTCCTGAATATGTATTTTCGCGCTGGCTCAACGAGCATCCAACATGTGGTGGAAAGTGAAATCAGCGTTTGGAGTTTGGCAAAAGGGAGGAAGCTGGGATCCGAGGCTAATATTTCCATGATAACTATGAAAACATCAAGTGGAAGCAGTGGAGGTGGATTTGCCAGTGGTGTTTTGATGCATTGCATTCTGGGGTGGGGGTGCCGGTGATTGCTCATCGTCGAGGGTCAAGTAGGCCTGTAGGCAAAGCAGAAAGCGGATTGGCGAACCTGTTGTTCGCGTTGCATTTTATGTGGATTTGGGAGTCAACCGGGTTGCACGATACATGATGTAGGTGGACGAAGGAGTGGCACCTCTAAAAGGCAATAAAGCCTTTGTAAAGCTTTTCCAAATCAGGGTGATCATAGTCCTACTCACACCATTCTTTTGTTTTCTCGTGACAGCCGTTATACAATCGATGGATCTGTATAGATTGACGCTTTGAGTCAAGAAAGAACGCTTAGATTTGAGCAGTAGTCAGGCACCTTTTTTTCTGAATTGACGAGCTGTTTGTTTCAAGTTTGGAGATGACTCGGCTCACAGGGCACTAGTTGAGGATGTATTGGCTTGCAGTTCTATCCACCTAGATATCCGCTAAGAATCTGTATTGACAGAGTCGACGCCTCCGATGCGCTTATATCTCGCCTTTTGGGAACCACGCAATTCAGAACGTCAGCTCATCGCACAAAAAAGTCAACACCACATCCGATTCCATCACGATATTTGGCATGGAACAATGACTTCGGGCATTCATTTATTAGACGGCTATCCGTTGGCTAAGCGTTTTTATCGAGAATGACAAAATCAATTCTTCCGATTCGGTTTACGATAGCAGATTATAGCTCACCTTGGGAACAACTGAAAGCACGAGTCGTTAGTCTGATGACTGGGAGACTTGAATGACTATATCGAGAAGGCACTACCTGATTGTTATCAATACTGTGTGGGGGTGCGGGTACCCATAACTTCGGGAGTACATTCCAACTGCATTCCAGATTGAAACAATGTCAAAGGTCGCTCGCTTCGAAATTACGTTGGAGAACACGAGTTGGTCGGCAAAAAAAACACGTTTTCCTATCTTTGACACAAAGACAGAAAGTCCTTTCCGAAGTTTTTCAGGGAGACGGGGTCCTGTTTGTTTTCTAATTGTCCCGGATGCGTTGCCAAGCACAGCTGGATAAGCTGAGATCCACTGTTGCAAAGACGATGAATTATGAGTAAATGCTTGAAATTGAGCGCTTATCGTACTCTATAAGAATGGAGGCGGCTTTAGGACGGAGGGACCGTTAAGTGGGGTAGAGTCGTCAGTCAAAAGGAGTCTTGACCCGGAGTTGAAACAAGAGGTCTTGAGAACCACGTCCGGGAACAATGAAGCACGAGGGAGCGGGTCGTCCGTCTGGATCGCCAATTCCGACAGAAGTTGAACCACAGACCGCTAAAAGGGAATTCAATTTTCAAGGTTTCCCAATTCGAAATATAAGACTGAACAAGATCAGCATGCAAATTCTGCCGTGAGGTCGGTCCAATGTCCTCATGAATAGGAGACGTGCATTCATTGCCGCTCGACGAATGAGGCGAACTTGCGTTGCTCGAGAATTGTCCCAAGGATGACCTCCCACTCCAGTTTTACCCCAATTTCCATCGCTGCAAAAAACGGTGATAAAGCAGAAAACATAGGCATCAGAAAGGTTCAAACCCACCCTTCCCAGGTCGCTGATGAAGACTGCAGACATACAGGATACGCTACGGGAATGTCCACGTTTTCGAGTTTGTTGAACGATGAGAAGCCAGACAGCACATAAAACGAAAGAACTGTCAGCTGGCTGTATGGAAGCCTATTGCGTTTGAACGTAGCCCGATACTTGAGAGAGGGACATACAAGACGATGCTCAAGCCTCAATTGCCTCAATTTGCAGCCGTCAAGTGATCGAATCGAACACAACCACTCTCCCACGTGCACGACCACCGTGTCTCCTTGAAATTTCCTCCATTGGTCTCTTTTGTGAACATTATGATCGATCAGGTTGAAGAGAAATTATAAATTAGCTACCGTGATTCTGACTGGTAGACATATCGAACCATAACCCATCTGTTACAGGCAACCCAGCCGCATTTTTGGAGAAATCGAACAAGGAACAAAAGAAATGTCAATCATTAAATTTGCAAGAAATATCTGTATTACATGTCAGAAGGAAACCTAACTACACGATGACATCTCCATCTTCATTATTTACCGAATAGTGGAGAGACACAGTTTCTAACGCAGAAAGAGGCTCCAGCTCCATCGTTCGAAGGTTTTGCCATACACTCCGAGTTTCCGCCTTGACTGCTTCTCTGTCCTCCCTTTCTTCTTCCTCCTCAGATGAATCGCTGTCTTCTCCGTCCTCGTCCAGGCAGATAGAAATGGATACTGATTCCAATGCGGGGAATTTTGAAGTGATAGAAAGATGTTCGGCCAAATCACCGAGATCGCTGGTAAGATTGTCTGTCATACCTGGGTAAACCTTGAGGCAAACTTCCACGTCTTGCAGTCCGTTGAAAGATGAGATACCCAACACCGAGTCCAGAAGATAATAATTTTCTAGGACGTCGTGTTGAATACGAAGAGTCCGCAGGCGATCCAGGCAGTATTTTTTTGGTGTTTCAAACATGGCACCGGGGCTCAAGGGTACAAGAGCAGGACGAACTGGCAAAGGTAGATATTTCATAAAAATCACAGAGGGTATATAATATCAATAATGATACATACCATCATAGCGACCCGGGCCTTTATATATGATGCTCAGAGTCTCAAGGCGCGGGAGCTCTGCGAGTAAATTTTCAAGTTGCGTACCATCAAATTCGGTTGTGAGTGTGAAAGCCAGTTCTCGAATATGAGAAAGATCGAGTATTGGAGCGCCGAGACGTGAACACTTCAACCTTTCTACGTTTGACGACGCTCCTGGAGTGATTCGGAGAACCTGCAATGGAACTGACTCGGGTTGAGGGGAGCAGATGGGTACAAAGGTGATTTGGGTGAAGGGATCTGCAATGCGACACCTATTCAAGCTCAAGGTGTGAAGGCATTGCGACGTCTCCAGGACCTCCATTGGAAAATTAACAAACTTTCCGAGTTCGAGAGTCGTAAGTGTCGGTAGATGCACTAAGGTTTGGATGGCGTGCTGTAAAGCTAGGGGCATATGTTTCCAATTGATATACTCGTCGTTTATGCCGTAGAATACGTCTTCTTCGTCACTTTCATCTTCCGAGTGGTCAGCCACACCGAATTGGAAACGGTCGTGGGTCATCAGCGCTAAGCTCTGCAGGTGGGTAAACTGACGTAGAATATTGCTCATCTCTGTGGTCCGGCCATCGGTGAATCGCAATATAAACTGGCAGGTCAGAGAGCGAACACTTATGGCGATGGATGGATTGCGTTGGAGGACCTTTGCCATCGTCTTGAAATTTATGCTGGGAAGTTCGTCCGGCGTCATCCATGCAGGTCGAGGAATAGAGGTGCGTATGGTAACCTTCTTGAATATCCGTTTTCGAGCCGGCTCTACGAGCATCCAGCATGTGGCAGAAAGTGCGACCAGAGTTTGAAGTTTGGAAAAGGCGAGGGTGTTGGGATCTGCGACCAAGGCGTCCATGATAACTATGAAGACGTCGAGTGGAAGTACTGGGAAAGTATGTGATGCTGTTATACGCGCCATTCGGGTGGGCGAGAGGTTCAAGGTCGAGGGTCAAGTATGGTCGTGAGCGAAATAAAAGAAGATGGGCGAAATCTTTCGTACAGTTGTTTTATGAAGTTTTGGGGATGAATCTGACTGTAAAGCATGATGCATAGTGTTGGTAAACGGAGGAGAAGAAACTTTGAAATCAATAATTTTTTTCCAAAATGGGGTGATTCAAGTCCTCCAATCATTCCCAGTTTAGTCCTTAGATCTTCCGTTGTACGAGGGGATGTGGTTGATTGTAACAGACTTCCTTTACTTGCTTGGCCCTTACTCGAGTATACCAAACCACCTGTCGAAAATTCATGTTCAATTCAGATAAAAATTGAGGATTTCGCAGGCGCCTTTTTTTGGATTGACGAGGTTTTTGTTTTGGATTTGAAGGAGATTTGACGGGAATGGCCCGGAACAGCAAAAGTCGGTTGTACCCACCTAAATCTCCGTTACAGGTCTATGCATCTGTATCTCCGATCAGAGATTGACAAAGTCGACGCGGCGCCTGAGGTTCAATAGAACATCTTTTGAAAGCCATCCGATTCCGCTGCGGTATTGTGCAGGAACAAAGGTTTCGGGCGTTCTCTAACGTCCATTTCTCCGTTTTCGAGAACGACATAGTCAGATCTTCCGATTCGCTTAGCACTTGAAGTAGGATGACTTCGGAACAGTTGAAGGCAAGAGTCGATCTGATGAGAGATCTGACAGGACTATATCGAGAAGGCACTGCCCACTTTGCACTTGAAGGAATGTACTGAGTGAGTGAGCGAATACGAATGACCGGTAAGTTGGGCCGGGTTCTCCAGTCAAAGTGCGTCTTGACAAAAGGACGGAACATGGAGAGAGATCTTGAGATACACGATCAGGAACAGTGGATCACGAAGACATGGGTTGCCTGGACTCTGTTTTGGATCGAACACGAGTCAAACCCAAGACAGTTGAAAATGTATTCCCAATTCTACCCCAAGGTTGACAATTGTCGGAGAGGTTTGACAGAACGCTATAGAACTTACTGCCTGATTTGTATTGCAATTATCAGCCGAAGTAGTGACCATG
The DNA here is from genome assembly GCA_023014345.1 of Galerina sulciceps. Classification (NCBI taxonomy): domain Eukaryota; kingdom Fungi; phylum Basidiomycota; class Agaricomycetes; order Agaricales; family Galerinaceae; genus Galerina; species Galerina sulciceps. The sequence continues at coordinate 1,073,494 of JAEDXJ010000001.1, forward strand.
TCTTCGGGTATACGTCACTATAAGCGGTCATGCATTCCGAATTCAAAAAAAGTCATTGTCAAAAAATCGCTCACTTCGGAATCACGATGAAAACACGAGTTGGAACTTGACCGCCAAAACCAAATTTCCTATTTCCACAGAGACACAAATGGATGCACCATCATACGCCGTGCAGGGCGGCGGGGATCCATTGGTTTCGAGTGTTTTTACAATGATCTTGGGTTGATTTTTGGTTTGTGCCTAGAAATGGAATTGAGCGCTTGAAGGGACATTGTAAAGGTGGTAAAAGAATAAGTGAGGGCGTACGTTAAGTCGCACGGAGTTTTCAAGTCAGAATGCATCTTGGCGAATGGGAAATATCTCGAGATACACGATCAGGAATAATGAGATACTGAAGCGCAGTTTGTCATTTTTGGATCAAATGCGAGTCGACCACTATTGTTAAACGGGCAAGTTGAGCATCCCCCGTTGCACTTGGTGGCGTTGAACGGCTGACTATATCCACCCAAATAGCCTCTGAGGCGTATTTTCAATCCAAAACCGACTCAAAGTCAACGCGCCTTCAACCAACTGAAAATCTTTGAACGGATATCCGATGCAATCCTGCAGACTGTGCGTCTGTATTGAGAACAACAGAAGTAATAGATCTTCCGATTGACCTACCTGTGGAAACAATCAAATACACGCCTCGATCAGTCGAGAGATTTGAAAATAGAGTTCAGATAACTTCGGGTGTTCGTCCTCAACTGAAAACAGGAAGAAATCAGGAAGAAATGTTTTGAGATACACGATCAGGGACAGCGGGATACAAAGGCAGCGCAGGTTGTCCGCTTTGAGTCGAACATGAGTCGAGAAATCTTGCTAAACTGGAAAAAGTTGAGCATTCCCAATTCGCCCTGAAAATGACAGAACGGCTGAAATGATAAGGTAGACGACTTTCAGTTTCTGCAAACGTCACGTGCCGTGACCTCACACTTCAAATTAGGAAAGTTTTTGACGGAATTAGCTCGGAGAAGGTCTACAACCTTTCACAGAGTGCTTTTCAAGGGAAACGGGCCTAGTTATTGTAGATATAATGTATTACTAGCGTCCTGCCAAAATTCAAATTTTTTGGAGCAATATTCGTGGAGCCTTAGGCTTTTGGAATTTATTTTTAATCTTGTGCCTAGGAGAGATCCCCATGGTCCAGAAAACCGTCTCAGTGGCATAAAGCAATGTATATTCCATTATAAAATAAAGACTAATACCTTAAATTTGACCCAGAACATTTAAAATGGATATACATAATACACAATCATCTACCAAAGTCACTGTGTGTTCGGCAAATCACACAAATTCAAAATCTAGATACATATCATTTTCCCCAGACAGAATTTATAGACATAGGTTTACCTAGCTACAGTAGTGGTTTCTAAGGCCTCATGTCCTTAAAAAGGTGGGGATACAACCTGGTACAGTGTGGTGAACACCTACAGTTGTATTTTCCCTACTCCTTCACGAAATCAGCGATTCTTTCCAAAAATTTTGCATATTCACGCGTCCAAAAGCCTTATTCATCGAAACTAGGCCCAAAATTTAGCACAAAAATGGTTGATGTTGAGAAAAAGGCTTATTAGTCTGAAATTGAGAGAAACTTTCCTATTTCGGACGGCGTCACGTCGACCACGTGACGTTTGCAGAAACTGAAAGTCGTCTACCTTAGACGAACTGGCAGGGCTGCACCACATCCAAATATGAGGATAAAATTATTGTTTGCCGCGGGAGAATCCGAGCCGATCTCTGATCACGATTCAGATACAATCGCCAAAAATGACCTTCATCGAATACGGGATGTTCACTGATTTCCGCTCAGCGAGCAAGGCTAGATGCGTCGTACGAAATCCGCCCCATATCTTTCCAAACGGGTCCGGCACAAACACGTCCTCCAAGTAGTTCCTTTCTCCAAGGATTTTTTCGGGTCCATAATAGCTCCATGATACTGTGATCGAAAGCGATTTGAGCTCAGGAAACAAGGCCATATCAGCAAGGTCCTGAGCCACGCTCTTCAAGTCCCCCGCGAAGACGTTGGACACGGTCGGATACGCATCGATGCGGAGGCCGACTTCTTCGATGAGCGAGGGCAGGGTGCACAGTGCATCAGAGAGAAAGGCATTTCGGAAGTTGGCCTTGCGGATGGTTCCGCGTCGGATACGGAGGACGCGCAGGTTGGATAGGTGGTCTGCGTGGGCTGCGAGGGTTTTCCCGATTAGTTTGGAGAAGTCTGGTAGAGAGATGAGCGAAATAAAGGGGAGATTGTGCTAATGCCGTACCATTAAATGCGAGGGCGAGAGTCTCGAAGTAGAGAAAACAGTCGAGCAGTTCTCCCAGTTGAGACACATCAAACGCGGTTGGGATAGAGAAGGACAGGTCGCGGATGTCTGAGAGCTCGAGCAATGCCGCCGAAAGAAACCCTTTCAGTCCTACCACATTCTTCTTCCCTCCTGGGGTGATTCTGAGTTCTCGTAATCGAATTGGAGAGTGGTCATTGACGAGAGCTAGGTCGAGGAAGGGACCGTTGTAGTCGGTGGGACAGAGTTGGCAGGTCAATAAGCGAACGTAGTTGGCGATGGATGGGTTATGGTAGATCAGGGTTTTCAGTTCCTCGAAGCCTAGGATAATAGAAGGTTCTGGCGGGGTTGTCTGCTGCTGCTGCTGCTGCTCCCAGTATACATGTTTATTGTCCCTTTTGAAAGATTTAAGCGTATATGCCTGGCGGCAAAGGGCAATTTCCTTGAATATGCACTTTCTGGATGGTTCAAGGAGCAAGCGACAGGACTGGGATATCGCCAAGAGGGTCTGGAGTCTCGTTTCAGGTGCGGTGTCGAGATCTGACCACAGTTGGTCGATTATGACTGAAAATACGTCCACGGTGGCAGTCTTAGAGGGACTTTTTGTGAATTTTCCATGGTTATTTATCGATGTAAATGACTATACTGCAGCTTGAGGCGAATTTCTGAGGCTTTCTTGTCCAGCAATTGAATGTTGGAAGGGAGACCATGCAGTTTGTACTTGGAAAGGTCAGGGCCATGTGAGTGCAGATCATGAAAACCGTGGCTCAATGGCATCAAGCCTTCCTTTGTCGTCGTCCACCACCTTCGTCATAGCGAGATGAAGTCCAGCCCCGCCCTTCCTCTCGAAATCGTACAGGCAGTCATTGATATTCTAGCCCAGGACAGCCCAGACCATCCATCCATCAAAGCATTCTCGGTGACTTGTAAAACATACCTTCCCTATTGCAGACGACATATATTTTCCTCAGTCGCTCTCGGAGGTCCCATTCGATCTTTTCGCCTTCGCGTTCGTAAACCCACCACCGCTGCCTTCATACGCGTTCTATCCACCACACCAGAGATTTCAGGCCTCATTCGCCACCTAGTGTACTACGTTTCAACGGAAGATGTGGACCTGCCCTCGCTTCCAAATATTTTCATGCAAATCCAGAACCTAGAATCTCTTTGGATCCACTGGCCCGGCTATCTGCTTCAGTGGAAGAGGAACCCCCTTCGATCGGCGCTGCTTCATCTGTTGCATCTTCCAACGCTCATTCGCTTAGACCTGCAGAACATCAGAGACTTCGTCATTTCGGACCTTGTGCCCTGCGTCAACCTCAAGGAGTTGAAATTCTTGTGGATTAAGGTGGAAAAAACCGAAAGCAACCTTTCCTTACCACTGCCTAGTAGTCCAATACGTTTACGCCAACTGATAGCTGGGGATGAAGCTTCTGCAATGGTGTCAAAGCTGTGCCATACTCTGCGTCCAGACGGAGAGCCTATCATTGATTTTACCAGTATTGCCTCCGCATCATTGCTGCTCAAAAAAGACGACGAGTTGAATGCGCCTCAGGAATTCCTCAAACGTTGCGAGAGGCTTACCAATGCACATATTTCTCGTGCGTCTTTATCTAAAACCACTCGTCAACCTACTCATTTGGTATTTTTTATTTAAATAACAAGTCTATCCTCCGTTGACTTGGGCGGGTCTTTCAAACATGCTACACGCTTCCTTGCGAACACTGACACACTTGCATTTGGAAATTCCCGTTGCTAGTGGAAGCGGCACCAGCGATCCTCTCTTAGGGCTCGTCTTCGAGCTCCAGTGTATACCTCATCGGAATAGGATTGAAAACCTTACTATCGCGGTCTCTATCCATCCCCTCTTCGATTCTAATCGTGCAGACGATTTGGGACGACTCGATGATGAATTGACGGGATTCGGATGGCCAAAGCTGAACTCTTTTTCGCTGAAATTGACGTTCCTCTGGCTCGAACATCGGCCTGAGCTCGAGATAGTCTTGAGGGAGCTGCCCGAGACGCATTTTTCAAGGCTATCGTCGAGCAAATCTGTTTTATTTGATTTTTCAGTGATCACTTAGCTACATGTTTGAACATTTATTGGCATTGGTTCATTGGACTACTTGAACTTGGAACTCCAATATACTACAGGACACCCAGACGCACCGTGACTGGCTGATTTATGGGTCCATTGAAATACTTCGTGTCATTGTATGGTTCGCTAGTGATGGTATGTATGTAAAAGAGGGGGGACACTTACGTCTAATGACGAAGCTGGTAATTGTAACCATTGTCGAATGAATTAAAGCGGCTTCGAACAACTGGCTACCAGTCTAAATAATGATGCAAATCACAAAATTGCGAGAAGCCTTGGTGCTCGGTGGCGGGGACCATGAGTTTGGGTGTCTTGACAAAGGGTAAATAAAATCAAGAAAGATCTTGAAGACCACGGTCAGTGATAACGAGACACGAGGGAGGCATGGGTTGTCCTTTTTGGATCAAACACGAGTCGAGCAAAGCTGCTAACAGGGAATTCCAAATTCGACTTGACAATGACACCAGGGCTCAAGGAGCACTGCATCCAAATACGAGGATAAAATCACGGATCTCTGAAGTCTGATCACGATGCTATCTCGTGTCCATAGACGTCTTTCACCGAATACGAAATGCACACTGAATTCCGCTGAGCGAGCAAGGCCAAATGCGTCGTCCGAAACCCGTCCCATATACCAAACGGGTCCGCCTCAAGCATGTCCTCGTCGTCCCCTTCTTCTACAAAGAATTCTTCAGGTTCATTATCGTTCCATAATACGGTGATCGAAACCGACTTGAGTGCAGGAAACACGGTGGCGTCCGAAAGATCGTGAGTCACGCACTCTAAGTCCCCAGCGAAGATGGTGGTTATGGTCGGATACGCGTTGATGCGGAGGTCTACTTCTTCAAGCTTGGTGAGTGAGGGCAAGGTGTACAGCGCATCGGAGAGAAGGGCGTTTCGAAAGTTGGCCTTGCGGATGGTTCCGCGTCGGATGCGGAGGACGCGGAGGTTGGAGAGGCTCTGTAAGTGCGCTGCGAGGGTTTGTCCAATTAGTTTGGAGAAGTCTGGTAGAGAGGTCAGCGAGAGAATAGGGGGGTTTTATTGGGGCCGTACCATTAAATGCGAGGGCGAGAGTTTCGAGGTGGAGAAGACAGTCGAGCAGTTCTCCCAGTTGAGACACGTCGAACGCGGTTGGGATTGTGAAGGACAGGTCGCGGATGTTAGAGAGGTCGAGCAGCGGGACATCCGAGTCCTTTGAAAGAAACCCTCTCAGCCTTTCCACGTTCCTCTTTCCTCCAGGGGTAATTCTGAGCTCTCGCAATCGAATTGGAGAGTGGACATTGATAAGGGCTGCATCGAAGAACGGAATAGGCACTAATTGGCACCTAGAGATGCTCAAAACCTGCAAACCACGAGCAAACGAGAGAATCTGCATCGGGAAATTGGTAATCCGAGAGAGCCTGAGCGTCGGGAGCGTCGGGAGTTCCAGCAGCGTACGAAGCGCGCTCCACAGAGTCGGGGATATACAGCTCCAGTACATGTACCTATTCGCCTCCCCATAGTCCTCGTTCAGCTGCCACGCCCCCTCGTCAACGTAAGCGTACCCCTCGTAATTCGCTGCCCGCATCCCAATCCACCTTTTGCGCTTCGTACATCCCGTCGGGCTCGCTGTCCGACCCCCAATACTCTTCCCGGTTGTAGATTTCAACGCCCATCGGGTTCGGTTCGTCCTCGAAGCGCGAGAGGGTGTTATGAGGGATCAACGTCAGGTTTTGCAGACGGCCAAACTTGCGCAGGACCTTGCCGTAGAGCGTGCCGTTGTGATCTTTTGGGCAGAGTTGGCAGGTCAACGAACGAACGTAGTCGGCGATGGGTGGGTTGAGGTACAGTAGGGCTTTCAGTCCTTCGAAGCTTAGAGTTATAGCGCGTTCTGGCAAGACTGTTTGCTGCTGGGATACGTGTCCATTGTTTTTTTTGAAAGATCTACGCCTATAACCCTGGCGACAAATACTAATCTCCTTGAATATGCCCCTGCGAAATGGTTCGAGGAGCAACCGACAGGACAAGGACAGCGCCAAGAGCGTCTGGAGTCTCGTTTCGGGTGGAGTGTCGAGATCTGAGCACAGTTGGTCGATTATGACTGAAAATACATCCAGTGGGAGTCTGTGTTGGAACATTGTGACATAAATGAGAGGGATAGATCCAATGTTGACAAGGAAAAAAAAAAGTACACTGAAGGGGAGTCGAACCCCTGCCGCTTGCTTGGAAGGCAAGCATGATAACCGCTTCACCATCAGTGTAATGAAAATTTTCTTCTTTTGGGCAATAAATCATGATGACCCTGTTGTTATGACTGATAACACCCTTGGCGCGCAGCCTTTCGCTGGATCGTTCTTGCCACCATGCAGCAATTTGGCAAAGCTGCCCTCCGGGTCACCAAGAACTACACGAAAGGGTACTCAGACACCCAAGCAAAGGTCCGCGATGCCACGTCCAACGACCCCTGGGGCCCATCCGGCACCCAGATGAACGAAATTGCGCAGTTGACCTACAACCAGTTGAGTTGATCATCTCTTGCTGCTGCGGACGTGTCTCTATCTAACGAGTGTGTGTACTCTCCAGAAATGATTTTATAGAGATCATGGAGATGATCGATAAGCGGCTGAACGACAAGGGGAAGAACTGGCGGCATGTGTTCAAGGTCGGCGATTTACTCTTGTTCTTCGGGCAAGCCCAACTGAAACGCTGGCGTTCTACCCCTCTGAACAACGGCAGAGTCTCACCGTGCTCGACTACTGCCTGCACCAGGGCTCGGAGAACGTGGTCATCTACTTCCGCGACAACATCTACGTGATCAAGACGCTCAAGGAGTTCCAGTACATCGACGAGGACGGCAAGGACCAGGGCGCCAATGTCCGGCAGAAGGCCAAGGACATCACCAACCTCCTGCAGGACGAGGCCCGGCTCCGGGAGGAGCGCAGGTCGCGCGCCTCGATGCGGGATCGCATGATCCGTGGTGCTGGGCAGGGTGACCAAGGTGACCAAGAGGACTTCGAGGACGAGAACGCGCGCAGGCGGCACGGGAACGGCACGAATGGGCTGGCTGGCAAGCGGCCCAATCGTGATGAAGACGAGCTGAGGCGGGCGATTGAGGAGAGCAAGAAGTCGCTTGCCCAGGAACGGCTCACCGCTGAGGAGAGGGACCTCCAGACGGCGCTGAAGCTGAGTAAGGAGGAGGAGGATAAACGGAAGCAGGACGTTGAAAATACGAATGCGTCGGCTCTATTCGACGATTCGAACCAGCTGTGTGTCTTCTCTACCCATCTACACCAGCAGACGACTGACTATCTAACTGACTACCTACAGTCCACCGCCCAACGCCGCTGCCAGCAACAACCCCTTCCCGCTCATCGATCCGACCCCATACGCCACGGGTCTCCAGCCACAGTTCACCATGGTGCAACCTCAGTTCACGCAGATGCAGCCCCAATTCACCGCGTTCAACCCGTACCAGCAGCAGGCCCAGGCGGAGCAGGAGGCTGCGCAGGCCGAGTTCCTCCGCCAGCAGCAGATGTTCATGCTCCAACAGCAGCAGGCCCAGCAACAGCAACAACAACAGGAGGAGTGGATGCGCCAGCAGCAGCTCCTCCAGATGCAGCAGCAGCAACAGCAGGCCCAGCAGCAGAGCCTGTTCGCACAGCAGCCGATGCTCGCTCAGCCCACCGGGTTCGGGTACGTCTTCTTCCTTTCTTTCCTCATCCGACACATCGCTTCAATCTGTTCTCATCAACTCATCAAAATCAAAATCTAATCATGCTATCTTATCCTCTCCACAAAACAGGAACAACAACCCCTTCGCCCCCTCCCCATCCCCCTCCTCGCTCTCCCCGTCGCCGCACCCGTCGATGCAGCAGAGCCCGCCGTCGTTCAACCTCCAGGGGACGTACGACACGCACTCGCCCGCGCACCTCTCCGCGCTCTCCGCCTCGCCGCAGTCCCAGCCCCACTCGCCCGCCCAAGGTCAAGGCCAGGGCCGCCCGGTCGTGGCCAAGACGAACAGGGCGAACGAGAACGAGGCGCTCGCGGCGCTCTTTGCGGACCGCGAGGGCGGGCAGGACACGTTTGGTAATGTTGGTGCTTTGAGGTGCGTTTTTGCTCATTTGTTCCTTGGTTGGTTGGTTGGGAAGGAGAGCTGTTCTGATTTTTGTTTCGTAGGTATGGGTATACGGACGCCGGCAAGTCGGTGTTGGCGCAGAAGACGGGGTCGAGCCACAATCCTTTCGCTCAACAGCAACAGCAACAGCAACAGCAGCAGCAGGGGTACAACGAGCGGCCATTCTTCGATATCTAGAGTCTTTCCTGTCCATTTTGTGGCCCCAAACACGCAATGTGCATCTTCTCACCTATCTCGGTCAAGTCAAGACAATGGACCTCTGACGATAACTCTCCTGCTTCCTGCCCTCTAATCCTCCTACCTCCTATCACCTACTTTAGCCCCGCAACATTCCTACAGACTCATTGCCTATTGTAACTGTTCTCCTTTTTCCTTCCTCCTTTTGCGCTTTAGGTCTAGTTGTACTCCCCACGCTCTTTGTTTCCTTTTTCCTCCTACCTAAGTACCGTCGACGGTTTACTTTTCTTGTTTGCTGTCGATCGCAGTCCGTAGTCTGTTATCGATTTTCTTGTTTAGCCACTCGAATGACTATACCAAATGTCGGAAATCCTAAAACCGCCTAATCAGGCCGATCAGGCCGCCCAGGCTCCGAAATCATGATCAGGCCAGATCAGGGAGAATTGATCAGCCTGATTAGGCTGAGCGTGACTGGATTCCAGAGAGTGACAGCATCGGAAATGGTCTGATCAGGCTGGTCGGGTCACGGCGGCCAAAATATTAACTAATTGCCATGTTACCTAATGGATTCTTATTATTACCTGCTCTTACCTGGAATCGAACCACCGCCCTTACAGAAGGGACTTACGTGATCGAAGTCAGGCAAACGCACTTACCGTTAGACTACGTGGCTTATATTAGAAGTGATAAGTAAGGTTAATATACAGTCATCCACCGGCTAACGGTACACCACCAGTTAATGATACACTTTTGTTAAGTTAATAGCTTCTGTAAAAATGGTCGCAGCATTATAAAACAAATTGTATTCGAAGCTTCTACATATTCCCTAGATCCTGACCAAGTTTTAAAGGAATTGACTGTGTTCTGAGTATGGAGTGTCTGTTTCAAAACCAGGTGTTTTCCGGAATTGGCCAAAAACGGTCACACCACTCAATGATACACCTTGGTTTCGGCAATTGCTTGACGGAATCACATCCAAACTCTATGAAAATTTGCAGTCATATAGCACTTTATTTATAAAATTTTACTGTGTAGTTTTTTTAACCAAAAGTTGTTTTGTTAAACTTGAAATTTATTTTCAGGGTTTCAGTGTATCATTTGACGGTGGATGACTGTAAAGGGCACTGAACCGATTTGGTAACTTAGTGATTTCCTCTAAGTCCGGTGCACGCTCGCGCGGCCGCAAGTCAATCCACGATTACACAACGTCGAGTGGACAGTTTCCTTAGTTTAAGGACGCGTTCGGTAGGTATTTTAAATAGCTTTTAAACGCGTGTATTTACATGAGCATAAATAACTATTTTATTACACAATCCCGTCTGCACCGAAATTTAGTACCTTGCGACGCACTAGCCATTTATAAAGCTAAACATAAGAAAATACGTAGTATTGTGTCAAAATTTGTTAATAATTACTATAGAACATGATTTTAATACAATACATGAAAGAAATCTCCGACTCCTAGCAGGTCCTACCCAAATACCATCATTTCTGAGCCACTGGTTGTTCTGATTTCAAGTTACTGATAAACTGGTCTGTTGTGTCAATTACAATATAAATTTTAGTGCCTACCTTTTACAATAGCAATTCCTGGCCAAACAATAATAGAGATCGTCCTACAACACGCTGGAACGGTTGGAACACGCTGAATTCTGACCAAATTCACGAATTCGGATGTATCTCCGTCAATTCTTGGTCGTATAACAAATTTTTGGGCTCATTGTATAGCTAACATGTATGCAAGTTGGTTTTAACACTCATCTGTGTAACTAAAAGCGCCTGTGGCTTGTATCGGCTGTGAATTCGTACAATTCCTAATTACTGACAGATGTGACGGTCTGTGACGCAGCCTGATCTTATCTCGGTCAACCCGATCAGGAAGTCGGGGCTGATCAGGTAAAAATAGCCCCCTGATTAGGCGAAAATCGTGCCTAATCAGCGTGGGACCTGATTAGGCACTTTTGATATTTCCGACAAATTTTCGTCTGCACTTCCATCTCCGGGGTCTGTTATGTTTGGCTGACAGTTGTGCAACGTCCAGACTTGAGCAAAATTCGAATCAGTGTATTAACGAACTAAACGAAGGTATCATGCGAAACCGGATATTGCTACACGATAATTGTTGAGAAAGTAATAAGAGAGTGAGGATGATGGAGCGAACGCAAGCGTGGATGTGCTGAAATGAGTCTAGCATCGACATTATGTACAAGAAAAACGGTGCAGTGGGCTAGGGGTCGCAGGCGCCAGGTGCGAGCCTTGGGCCGAGTGGGGTTGATGAGAGAGTAGGGAGTGTGAGGACAGTTCATGGGAATGAGGATGGATGGGAAGGGAGAAATACAATCAAGAAAGCAATAGTGACAGAGGAACATTGCAAACGAGCGATGAGTAGAGAGCGAAGGGCGGCAAGGCAAGTAGGGAAGGTGGAAGTCTGTCCAACCAGACATCGAGATGGCGGTGGAGATGGAGGAGGTGAAGATGGGGATCGACAACACAGAACACTAAACACCGAACAACGAAAAAAGGCCAAAACGAAAACAGACAGACAAAACGAGTCTAAAACCTATTCCAGCTCCGTCCAGGAGTAGCAGCTTCCACCTGCACCGCGGTGGCAGCAGTAGTCGCGTACGCATCAGGCATCTTCGGCACAGGTGGTACACTCACACCCCTGCCAGCACCAGCACCCGCACCTCTCCCCTCCATAAGCAACATCTCCTCGACCTGCCTCACAAGCCTCTCCCTTCTCGCCCCGCTCGCGTCCTCGTCAAGCAGGCTATTCCGGCTGTACACGCTCTCCGTCCAGCGGCTGTTCCTGTGCTCTAGATCTGCCGCGGCGTCGTCGTCGGCTGCGTCGTCGTTTGCATCAGTAGGGAGGCCGGGGCCGGGACCGTATCCGCTCTCTCTGTCTCTGGGTCTGGATGGGGATTTGGAGATGGAGCCGCTGGGACCGCCGCCACGCGCGCCGCCGTAGAACCTTGACATCCCACCCTCTCGACCTCCACCCTTAGAAGGCGACGCACCAACAGAACTAGGCAGCCCGCCCCTCAGCGCCCTCAGCGCACCGAACGAGTCCCCCCGCTCGAGCGCGCTCCCCGAATGGCTCTCTACGCTCCCGGCACTGCGGTCGGAGGCCTCGAAGCGCGCGAGCACGCCGCGCAGCTCGTTGGTTGGTGCGTCTTCATCGTCGGAGGCGTCTTCGTCTTGGTAAGTGGTTTGGTAGGCGTCGTAAGCGGCTTCGGAGGGGTCTGCGTACGCGTCATACGCCTCCTCCTCACCGTCCTCAGTATACCCATCCGTATCGATCCAGCTCGGCTCGTCCGCAAAGCGCGCGCGGCGTTCGTCCTTTGGCGCACGAGCCGCAGAACCCGAAGGACCAGCCGTCGCCCCTACTGCCGTCGTAAGCGGGGGCTGGGGATACACCCCCCTATACCTCTGTGCCATTGACCCCGGCCCATGCCCCGTCGCCGTCGCAGACCCAGGGACGGACCCAGCGCCAGACCCTAACACAGGCCGCGCAGGGAACGGCGCCTCCTTCCCCCGCTGTATATTCTGCAGCGCGGCGAGGTGGTCCGGCGGGAGGTGCCGCGGCGTGCGGTCGATCACGCGCTGGCGGAGGAGGGCGGCGGAGGGGAAGGGGGTCAGTGCTGGTGCGGGGGCGCTCGTCGGCGTTTGGGTGCTCGTGTTTGCGCTGGTTGGCGTTTGGGTGCTTGTGTTGGCGGCAGCGGAGGCGGGGGCAGAGGTGGAGGTAGCGGATGTGCTGCCGCCCCAAGGCGAAGGCGAAGGCGCCCCAGGGACACTAGGCAGCGGCCCTGAGGGCGGTGGGCTCGGCGGGGGGATGTCGTAGTACGCTAACACTTTCGGGCTTGGTAGCTTCTGATTGTGGGACTGCTGCACCGCAGAGGGCGACGGGACGATATAATCATACGTCGGCTCGATCGTGAGGTGCGTCGGGCGCTGCTTCCCGTTTCCGTTCAGATTCGAGTTCGAGTTAGACGGCCGGGAAGGGAACGGCGATGAAGATGAGGGTGAAGACGACGGCAACGGAGACGCCGAGCGCGATGCAGATACTGATACTGATAGACCAGGGGACGACGCCGCCGAGCGCAGCGGATACATCGGCGAGAGCATTGCAGACGGAGACGGGGACGGCCCGCGCGAAGACGGGAATGGCGAGGGCGAGGGCGAAGGAGACGCCCCGCGGGAAGACAGACCCTCCAAGCTCGGGCGCACGCGGAGGCCTTTCGTTATCGATAGCGGCGCAACTGGCGGTGCACTGCTGGGCGAGGGGGAGCGCGTGTTGGGGTAGGATATGCTCGGTAGCTTGAGCGCACCTGAGGTGGCAGGCGGCGCCAAAGACGATGAGGACGACGACGCGTCCACCCCCTGTCCATGCCCATGCCCGTGCCCATGATGCGAAACTGAAGTAACAGTCGAGTAACTCCCGCTCCCCTTCCCATGCCCATGCCCACTTCCGTCGCCATGCCCAACACTAGACCCGCTCGTAGGTGAGAAGTGCCCCCCGTGCCTCTTCGGATTCGACCCCGAAGAGGATGTAGATTCGGTGGACGCATGCGAAGACCGATCTATGGGTGGGTTTGAGGAGGGATTGGGGGAGGGGTTGGGCGAGGGTGCCCGACTAGCTGCTCGGGATAGCGGGAGGGGGAGGGCGGGAGGAGAGACTTTGGTAGGACTCGAAAACGAATTTGAATTTGATGAGGAAGGAGGGGGAGCAGAGAAAGGCTGGAACGCGATACCCGGTATCCGACTCGGGCTCGACGGGCTCTCCGGTCTCGTACTCGTACTCGTAGTATCGCGCTCGGTCTCAGATCTCAAAGGCGTAGGTGTGGGCGTCGGTGTGGGCGTTGGCGTCGTCGCGCGCGACCCCAACCCCTGTCCTAATCCCAGCCCAAGCGCGGGCGCAGTGTCCGCCGGGCTAAGCGTCGTCGCAAACCTCCCCGCAATCGGTAACGGCACCACCTCCCTCTCCCTCTCCTTCTCTTTCACCGGCGAACCCACACCCACACCGGAAGGCATCTCAGGCATCTCAGGCACCTCCGGCCTCGATCCCGAGCCCTTCGTCGAAAGCTTGAAAAACCTCGATTTCGACTTCTTCACTGGCGTCGTCGCTGAGGCGGACTGATACCCATCCGTCTCGTACCCGTCGCCGGAGGTCGTTTTCTTGGACTTCTTAGACTTAGAAGACTTGGCTTTGCCGCCTCCATCGGTGTCGTACCCCTCCCTCTCCCGCTCCTTGTCCTTGCTCTCCGACTTCTTCGAGCCTTTAACAACAACGCCCAAAAGGCTCTTCTTCCGCTTCCTCTCCTTCTCCTCCTCCTGCTGTGCCTCCTTCTTTTCTTCTTTTAGGCGCTTCTTGGCTTCTTTCTCCGTCTCCTTGTCTTTCTCCTTGTCTTTCTCTTTCTCGGGGAAGAGCACGCCGTTGTCATTTTTGTCCTTCTTATCCTTCTTCTTCGCACCCGCACCGCCCTCGCTCAAATACCCCCCCTCACTCTCATACCCCTCCCAAGTCCCCCGCCCCCTCCCCCACCCGCGCGCTGCTGCTGTTTCTTCTTCAACTTCCTCGTCCCAGCGCCGCTCGGCGTCGTCGGGCGCTGTGGGACAGGCAGCTCGGGGAAGGAGACCGTATTGGCCTTCGCACCCGCATTGGGATAAGCATTGGGATAAGCATTGGGATAGGCATTGTTAGCGGGGCCGGAGCCGATCTCGGACTCGTTGGTCCGTACGAGGCCTAGGCCGGGGCCTAAGGTGTCTTTTCTCAGTCCGGATCCGGGTTTCGCATTCGTATTGGGGTTGGAGTTGAAGGGAGGATAAGGGGCGCCGACGCCGGCGCCGGAGGTGTTCGTAGGTGACGAAAGGGAGAAGGAGGACGAGGACGCGGTGAAGGCGGACTCTTCGGAGGTGGCGGATGAGCCGTAGGTGAGTGCGGGGGAGGCGGTTTGGTCCTGTGTGGGTACGTCAGTGGGTTGAACGCGGTGGGAGGGAAAACAAAGGAGGAGATTACGGAAGGAGAATAAGGAAGGAGAAGGAGATTAAGGGAAGAGCAGGGGAGCAGAACGGAAGGGAAGGGAAGAGAACGGGAGGAGAGAAGAGGTAACGGTAAGAGTAACGTAAAGTGAGGTGATCGTTGTGTGACGATAGAGACAGACAGGACTACTGCCCGGACTATCTCTTTCGCTGAACGTTGTGATTAAGGGGAGAGAAGGGAGTTCGCCGCTGCCATAGAAAGGCTTCATGTGCGTATCCAAATGAAATGAAATGAAACGAAGTAAAGCCCGCCAGCGAACAAATGAGCGTTTCTGGCTAGGCCAGGGAGCCAGACCAAGGGCCAGACGACGTTGGAGAACTTTGTGGAGGTTTCGTAAAAGTGAAATGAAAAAGAAAGGAAAGGAAGCATTCGGAACAAAGTATGAGCTAACGAGCTGGCGTTGTGGTTCAACTTCGAGTCGAGCCCAAAGTCCGAGCAAGGTGCTCCAAAAAGAAAGAAAAGAAAGTGGAATGGCTTCATAAAAAAAAAAAAGCAGCAGTTCACGACCGTATGTAGGCCGTACACACTCCTTGGAAACGGACCCAAAAAATAGCCCAAAAAAGTCAGAGCAAGAACATATACACACCTCGTCTTCCTCCTCCTCCTGCAGCGCATTATTGAACATCCAATTCGCAACAACCGAGTTGCTCCCGATTCCAAGCTCGAGAGCGGCGTCGAGGACAGAAGCACGCAGCGCGTTCGACTCGCGCGAAGATTTGTGTGTGGAGTGCTCCGTCGTTGTTGGTTTCTTCTCCTTCTCCCCTGCCGCTACCGCCGACGACGAGGTGGAGGATGAGGAGGTGGGCGGCTGGGGGCGCGGTACGGCGGGCTGGGGTCTGGGGAATGTAAAGTTTGCATCCATGGTGGGTGGGGATGGATGAAAGAAGCACGCGAATAAATGTGTTATAATAAGTGATTCCTGGATCCGTCAAGGCCAGAAAATTGAAAAGTAAATGAAAGGGTCCGCGCGGGCAGCGGAGATGGGGTGTTCGAACGAGTGCGTAGGCTGGCAGTCAACCAGCAGTGAAATGGGATGGGATGGGATGGGATAAGCTCAGAGGGATGGCTTTGAGAGCATAGCAGACACCCTCTCTCGCTCGTATGAGGGGATGAGGAGAGAAAACAAAGAGTCAGAGTCAGACGACGCTCGTATCCCCGCGCCATTGCCAAGCTCAACTTTTTGCCCCACGTGATGCTGGCACTGGCAGGCACGCCGCTTTTTTTTTAATTGATCCTGTCCGCCGAACGAAAAGTTGACAGCTTCAGTGACGCCGCGTCGCCGTCAACAAGTCAACTCTCTTTCAACCTCAATCCGTCCAACAGAAACATCACTGCATAAGATACATGGAACGCGCTTCTTCTTCCCGTTTCCTGGACCACAATCTCTGCTTGAATCGACGCGGCGAGGGCTCGCGGGACCGTTTTATTTGGATTTACCTCGTTTCCAAGTACATGCTCCCAGAATTACCTCGTCGCCTTGACGATGGACAGACAGAGTTTGCGACCATTCCATTCCGAGACGCTTGTTACTTCATTTTTGAGCCCTTTGACTGTCTGAGCTTGGTCTGAGCCCTTTCAAGTTGCATCTCGCCGCTCGGCGGACGTTCTTCGATTCCTTGAACCGGGCACGAGTCGAACAAGGATGACTGCGTTAGGACACCACTTCATTTCATTCAAAGAGTCAAAAATAACACTCGCGATCGAAACAAAGCAATGCACTGCACTTAGACTGCGCTGAGTACATATCTGACGGCGGACGCGGCATCCGATGACCGCGAGTAAGCACTGTAAGTGCTAACAATCGCAGTTCGACGGTCGACCAGTCTCCACGGTTTCGCGGTATCGTCGCTCGAGTTCTGGAGCAGGCAACCACCAGCACAGCTGCGCTGCGGCAGTGCAGGAGAGAGCCTGGTGGACCCATATGTGTGTAACAGCATCTGAGCATCATCAACTGGAACTAGAACGCACTCATACTGGATGTCATCACACCATCGTGATCGCCTTCCCTGCGATGTCCCGGTCTATTTTTCATCCCCCGGCCTCCTCCCTGCATTAACCGTAACGTTGAACGTTCCTTCGTCCCGTCTGACACTCCAGGAGTCCAAGGAAAACATTACCCGCGAGTCGCGACCTTGACACTGACTGACATCTTATCAGCCTCCGCCCCTCACATTGAGCAGGCCCGACGCTTCTTTCCTCCACAACGCCACGAGGCTACCAGCAAAGTCTAGAGTCCGGTGGACCCATAGGTATCAGCAAGACTAACAACATGATCATCATCCACTAGGCTATGATCTAAAAACCCACTTCTGTTGGACTCGAAAATAATCACACCATCACACCATCACCTTTGGCTTCCCTGCGACGACCCGGCCTTGCGTTCCTTCAACCCATTCGTAATGTCGTGTCTCGCCCTCTAAAAGGAAGGAAGGAAAAAGGATACTCGCAACCGTGACACCGACTGACATCTTATCAGCCCCCGCCTCTCAAATTACTATTATCATGCGCCCGAAGCCTCTTGGAAAATCCAACATATTTTCCATGATGCTACCAGCAGAGTCTAAAGTCTGGTGGACCCATATGTAACAGTAATGCCATCCACCATCATCATCATCTACTTAACGAAGTATGATCCATAAACCCACTTCTGCTGGACTCTGGACTCGGATATCAATCATCACACACCATCACCTCATCGTCGCTTCCCGCGACGACCCGGCCGCGCGGTCTATCTATCATCCTCCCCCTTCCTGCTTTCCATCTTCCATTTGGTCCTCGAAAAGGAAGAAAGGAAGGAAGGGAAAAGGATACTCGCAACCGTGACAGTTTATCAGCCCCCGCCTCAGGAATCAGGCCCTCGCTTCTTGGATCTTCCATGATGCTTATCGGCCCTCCGGACCCATGACCACATCACCAGTGACGCGGGCGAGACATGTCGAGTAAGCTCTGCCATTGTCAACGCCTTTCATGTCTCGAGCTGGAAAAATGAAAGGTCATGAGCTCCACCACGCGCTCTCGTCATTTTTTAAGATAAGATCTAATATCGTGCACGGTACATTGGCCCTGTCTGAATCGATATCATGGTCCAGACGAACGTTGCTGAAACACCTTCGACGCTCTGATCAGAATCAGAGCCCGTGTCAGAGAACAGTTCTCGAAGAATTGTGAAAGATCCAAAAAATGAACAGAATTTCGAAGCCATTCCGTGGTGTGTCCGCAACTCTCGAGTACCCGATCAGGCGAGACCGAACACCGTTCCGTGATTTCTTCACCACCGGCTATCATTCTCGCCTCAGTCGAGCCGCCATGACTAGCGAGTCGTACGCTCATGTTGTCCGAGTCCCGCGTGCGCGGTACACTTCAACGCCTTCCTTCGTATCACGCGAAATAACGAAAACGAAAATGTCCGTCCCGTCCGTCTGCCCGATTCAAGTTGCTCGAAACCCCTGCCAGTATCGTCAGCTGCCTTGTCCAAGTTGTCGAGTGTTAAAGCTGAAGGTGAGGC
Source organism: Galerina sulciceps (assembly GCA_023014345.1). NCBI lineage: Eukaryota > Fungi > Basidiomycota > Agaricomycetes > Agaricales > Galerinaceae > Galerina > Galerina sulciceps. The sequence continues at coordinate 1,091,755 of JAEDXJ010000001.1, forward strand.
AACGCCTCTGCTTCGAAATTCGACTCCTTCGGTAGAAGTAGATGCGTCTGAATCGCATCAGGACGCAGGAGATTCAGAACCCCACAGCTGTTATAATCAAGTTATCCATGGTACTCGATTTAAACCCCACTGTAAGTTAGTAACGACGTCGAAAGTATCATCATGATCCCCTCAAGCCCTAAATTTTTTAAATTTATAATGCCCCAACCTTCTTTGACATTTGTTGGAATCCGAATGACTGGCATCATCGACGGTTCAACCGTTCAAGAGCCGGAGACTTCAAGAACGATGCGATTGCGATCCCCGTCTCTGTTCTTAAATCGCTTGTCTCATGGTCTCTTCACCTCTCCTCCTTGAAGGCGTTTCGGGGCTTAAACTTTCAAGGAATTTCTAGCCCTGGACCCGGGCGGAGGCAGCCGACCTACTATCTATGCGTGCTTAGTTCCGTCTCTGATCTTCAATATACGAGGCTTTATCCATATGCCATATGTCGTACACCACTGAGGTAATCTGGACGCGCAACCGTGCTATGTAGTAGCATATCAGATCAGACCTCTCCCCGAACTTCGAACTTCCTATCGACTACATCTCCTGCTACTGCTGTCGGATCGTTGAAGCTTCGAGCCAAGGCTGAGGTAAAAACTCTGCTCCCAAGTTCTAGCCCTTCTGTAGAAAGAGATGCATCTGAATCGCATCAGCAGCCGCCTCCAGCTGCTACTTATTTATGGCCTCCATTCAATTTATTTAAGAGATAAACACGACTGTAACGACGTAGACAAAGGAACACGATGATCATGATCATGATCATTTCCACTTCACCCTAAGTCATCAGTGAAAAATTAAATACAACAGATTGACTCGACGATAGTCTTTGAAATTGCGTCTCGGGCAGCTTCCTCAAAGCCACCTCGAGGTCAGGCCGGTTTTCGGGCCAGAGGAATGTAAGTTTCAGTGAAACATAGTTCAGCTCTGGCCATCCCGAACGAGTTAATTCTACATCGAGCCGCCCCAAATCGTCTGCCCGATTGGAATCAAAGAAGGGGTGAATAGAGATTGCGATGGTAAGGTTCTCGATCCTATTCCGATGGCGCATGTCCTGGAGCTCGGAGACCAGTCCTAAGAGAGGATCGCTGGTGCCGCTTTGACTGGCAACAGGAATTTCCAGATGTAGGTGTGTTAGGGTCTGCATGGAAGCGTGTAGCATGTTTGAAAGACCCGCCCAAGTCAATGGAGTATAGACTTGTTATTGATAAAGAAAAACAGGTGAGTATCCCGACGAGTGATTTTAGAGAACGAAAGACGCACGAGAAATGTGTGCGTTGGTAAGCCCCTCGCAACGCTTGAGGAATTCCTGAGGCGCATTCGACTCTTCGCCTTCCTTGAATAGCAATGACACTGAAGTGATGCTGGTGAAATCAAGGATGGGCTCGCCATCGGGGCGCGAAGTATGGCACAATTTTGACACCATTGCAGAAGCTTCATCCCCAGCTAACAGTTGGCGTAGACGAATCGGCCTACTAGGTAGTGGTAAGGAAAGGTTGTTTTGCGTTTTTGCGATCTTAATCCACGAGAACTTCAACTCCTCAAGATTGACGCAGGGCACAAGGTCCGCAATGACGAACTCTCTGATGTTCTGTAGCTCCAAGCGAGTGAGAGTTGGAAGATGCAACAGATGAAGCAGCGCCGATCGAAGGGCGTTCCTGTTCCACTGAAGCACGAACCCAGGCCAGTGGATCGAAAGGGATTCTAGGTTCCGGATTTGCATGAGAATACTGGGAAGGGAGGGCAGGTCCATATCGTCCATTGAAACGTAGTACACTAGGTTGCGAATGAAGCCTGAGATCTCTGGTGTGGTGGATAGAACGTGTGTGAAGGCAGCAGTGGTGGGTTTACGAACGCGAAGGGGTCGAATGGGACCCCCGAGAACGATGGAGGAGAATATGTGTTGTCTGCAATGGGGGAGGTATGTTTTGCAAGTCACCGAGATTGCTTTGATGGATGGATGATCTGGGCTATCCTGGGCTAGAACATCGATGACCGCTCTTACGATTTCGAGAGGAAGGGCGGGGCTGGACTTCATCTCGATATGATGAAGGTGGTGAAGGACGAAAAAGGAAGGCTTGACACCATAGACTCACGGTTTTCGTGATCTTCACTCACGTGTCCCTAAACTTTCAAGTACGAACTGCATCTTCTTCCTTTCGACATTCAATTGCTGGACAAGAAAGCCTTGAAAACTCGTCTCAAGCTGCAGTATATTCATCTACATATGTAAACCATCATGGAAAATTCACATGAAGTCCCTCTAAGGCTCCCACTGGACATATTTTCAGTCATAATCGACCAACTGTGCTCAGATTTTGACACTCCACCCGAAACGAGACTCCAGACGCTCTTGGCACTGTCGTTGTCCTGTCGGTTCCTCCTTGAACCATCTCGCAAGAGTATATTCAAGGAAATTACTCTTTACCGCCAGGGTGATAACCGTAAATCTTTCAAAAAGAACAATGGAAAAGCATCCCAGCAGCAAACAGCTTTGCCAGAACGCTCTATAACTCTAAGCTTCGAGGGACTGAAAACTCTTCTCTACCTCAACCCATCCATCGCCGACTACGTTCGCTCGTTGACCTGCCTTCTCTGCCCAAAAGATTACCGCAACACACTGTACGGCAAGGTCCTGCGCAAGCTTGGCCGCCTGCAAAGCCTGACATTGATCCCTCATAACATCCTCACGCCCTTCGACAGCTCACCGAATATGAGGGCCGTTGAACTCTGCAGCCGGGAGGAGTACTGGGGACCGGACAGCGAGCCTGACGAGATGTACGAAGCGCAAAAGGTCGATTGGGATGCGGGCAGCGAATTCGACGAGGAGTATGATTCCGATGACGAGAGGGGATTGCAGCTGAACGAGGTCCAGGAGCATGAGGAGGCGAATAGGTACATGGACTGGAGCTTCATATCCCCGACTCTGTGGAGCTCGCTTCGGAAGCTGCTCGGTCTTTCGACGCTTACTACCCTCAAGCTTTCGCGGATCAACAATTTCCCGACGCAGATTCTCTCGTTTGCGCGTGGTTTGCAGGTCTTGAGCATCTCTAAATGCCAAATGGTGTCTATTCCGTTCTTCGATAAAGCCCCCATCAATGTCCACTCTCCACTTCGGCTGCGAGAGCTCAGAATTATCCCAGGAGGACAGAAAAACGTGGAAAGGCTGAGAGGGTTTCTTTCAAAGGATGTCCCGCTGCTCGAGTTCTCATGCATCCGTGAACTGTCTTTCGCCATCCTAATTGTGTTCGACGTATCTCAACTCGGAGAACTGCTCAAATGTATTTCACACCTCGAGACTCTCGCCCTCGCATTTAATGGTACGGCCCTGTTACAAAACCTCCCCTTCGTCTCGCTCATCCTTCTACTAGATTTCTCCAAACTAATCGGACAAACCCTCGCAGCGCACTTACACAACCTGTCCAACCTATGCGTCCTCCGTATCCGACGCGGAACCATCCCCAAGGCCAACTTTCGAAATGCCTTTCTCTCCGATGCGTTGTGCACCCTGCCCTCGCTCACCAAGCTGGAGGAAATAGACCTCCGCATCGACGCGTATCCGACCATAACCACCATCTTCGCTGGGGATTTGGAGAGTGTTGCTCAGGGACTTTCTGATGCCACTGCGTTTCCTGAGCTCAAGTCGGTCTCGATCACAGTTGTATGGAGCGATAACGAACCTGAAGAATATTTTGTTGAAGAGGGGGACGACGAGGACATGCTTGAGGCGGACCCGTTTGGAATATGGGACGCGTTTCGAACGACGCACCTGGCCTTGCTCGCTCAACGGAAATCAGTGCGCATTTTGTATTCGGTGAAGGACATCTATGGACACGAGATAGCATCGTGATCAGATTTCAGGGATCCGTAATTTTATCCCCATATTTGGACTTATTCTCTTCGGTTATTGTCAAGTGGAATTGGGATGCTCAACTTTTTCCTGTTTCGCAAGTTTGCTCGACTCGCGTTTGATCCAAAAATGACAAGAAGTCATGGACCCCTGCTGCCCTGCACGGCATACGATGGTGTCTCCGTTTGTATCTGTGTTGGCGGCAAGGTTTCAACTCGTGTTTTCCATCGTGGTTCCGAAGTGAGCGATCGTTGAATCTTTGAAAATGATATCCTCTGAATCCAGAATGCATGACCGCTTATAGTGCCATACACCCTCGTACACCCTGAGTTGTGGACCTTGTGGTCCGCCACTTCTGTCGATAATTGCAATGCAAATCAGGCATTGAGTTCTCGATACAGCCTTCTGTCAAACCTCTCCCACAATTGGCATTGAGTCGAACCGGAAATACATTCTCGACTTTCCTTCGGCTCGTGTTCGATCGAAAATGGACAACTCGCGTCTTCGTGATCGACTGTCCCTGATCGTGTATCTCAAAATATTTCTCCTTGTTCCGTCCTCTTGTCAATCTCTCGACAGATCGACTCGTGCCTTCAATTGTTCTCAAGTTGGGCTCCTTGAAGTTCTAAGCAAACTTGGCTAGTGTAAGCCAGTGCTATTCGCATGGCAAGGACGAGTCCAGACTGTAATATTTCCTTCACAAATCACAAGTTAATTTCGCGTTTATTGATGTATATACCTACATAAACGAATATAAAATGACACTCAAAAGGGATGTGAAAGTTAGATAAAAAATCCAGTGTTCATACCATCAAGAAATGACACTAACGGCCATATTTGACCGGATGCATCAGGAGAAGGTACTCGGGGGGTGAAGATGCTTCAATGGGGGCACGTCGGCAAGTGCGTGAGACCATGGAAGGAAGTACATTGGCTGACGGCAGTTACGCGTCGATGTACGGTTAGCGCGTCGTGAATGCGAGCACGTAGGCACTGGATCTTAGCGGCGCAGGTGTGCAGGCGGAGGAATCCTCGCGGAACGAAGGAACAAGAGAGACGACGAGGTCGCTGCCCAGGCGTCAAGTCCCCGAATAGGAGAGTGTGGGGACAGCGCCACAGCGATTGCGAATGGCAGGGCACTACCACAGTACCTGCCGCGGCATGCTCGCCGTAACATGGCAGAGGACGTGGGCGGCACTGCGGTGCAAAATGACAAGGGGAGTCGTTGTTGGCCCTTCACGTCGACCTCGGGGTGCGGATGGTTATGAAGAGAGCCCGTGTATAGTGAATGGGGCTCAGGCAAGGCAATCAATCAACTGCTCGTACGACATTGGAAGAGCAGAGGTGGGCAGTCGCGGGCACCCTGCAGCGTGGTGGCATGCAAAAGGTTGATGACGGCCTGTCGACTCGACTACTACCCAGGTGCTCGCCACGATGAAAGCAAGAAAGCAGGGCTTGGGTTACTCGCTGCCCGTCGTGACCTTGTGAATGGTTTAATACTGCGGTGGTGAGGATCAGCAGGAATGCGTACCTGTTGGATGAATTCTTAGCCGTTTTTTCCTCACCCCCTGCTGATTCCTCGCCCTCTACGCCTTATATGGTAGGGACACCAGTGCGCCTTGTGGAGATTTTCCCAATCGTTGTTGGTGCCTTGCATTAGCCAAACCACCAGGACAAGTGGATGCTGCTGAGGCCCTGCTGATGTGGTGACATAGCCTAGGTGGTAGCGTTGTTCAAGCAATCAGGCCATGTTGCTGAACGCAGTCGACGGAGATGAACACGACAAAACCCACCAGAGCCGGCGACCTCGGAAAGAAGTGGTGAGGCTTATATAATCCCATCACGGAAGTTACCGGCGTCTTAAACGTTCCCCCCGTCGAATTTTGGCCTGGTCTGGAGATTATGTAAACGAGTCCTCCTCTGTCCATCTCGAAAATGGAGAAATGAACGTGAATGAACACCCGACGCCTTTATTCACTGCGCGGTAACGCTCCAAATCTGACCTTGAATCTTACAGTTTCTTTACCTCTCTTTCTTGAACGCGGTTCTGAGCTTGTATTCACCAACGACATATTCGGCATACGCATCCCCCGAATAAATGATTTCGCTTCGAACCTCAAACCCCTACATTGACATCACTTGCTAATGCGGCCCAGCCAGAGCTTGTCAGGATTTTATGGTGTGCCTCGTTGGTTAGATCAATAGACTGGCACCCGTTCGGAGAACTTAGATGAAGGGATTCGAGGACTTTTTTACCCCACTCATTTAAATTCAACGGATGGTTATACTTCGTTTTTTGGCATATGTACTGCCCAGTAGCAAGCAATGCAATAACAACACAAGTATTTTGACGTACCCATGCATCAGCTAGAATATCCAGAAGTTCTTCAGTAATATTGGGGTCCTGAGTTCAAGCAATTCAATAAAACAAACTATGTAATGCTAATACATGTACGTTAATATTCAGAACACGTCAAGTCGCTCTACCTCAGTGATCACTGAAAAATCAAATACGACAGATGTACTTGATGACAGGCTTGAAAAATGGGTCTCAGGCAACTTCCTCAAGACTTCCTCGAGGTCAGGCCGATTGTAAGCGCGGAGGAATGTCAGTTTCAGCGAAACAGAGGTCAACTTTGGCCATCCCGAACGCGTCAATTCTTCATCGAGCCGTCTCCAATTGTCTGCCTGGTTGTAATCAAAGGAGGGATGGATAGAGACCGCGATAGTTAGGTCTTCGATCCTATTGCGATGGCGCATGTCCTGGAGCTCGAAGACGAGTCCTAAGAGAGGATCGCCAGTGCCGTTTGGACTGACAAATGGAATTTCCAAATGTAGGTGTGTCAGTGTTTTCAAGGAGGCGTGTAGCGTGTTTGAAAGACCCGACCATGTTAACGGAGTATAGACTTGTTATTTTTAAAAAATACCAAATGCTCATGAGTAGGCTGAGGAGTGGTTTTAGATGAAGAAAAAAAGACGCACGAGGAATGTGTACATCGGTAAGCCTCTGGCAACGTTTGAGGAATTCTTGTGATGCCTTCGACTCATCGCCTTCCTTGAACAGCAATGATACGGAAGCGATACTGGTGAAATCAAGGATGGGCTCTCCGTCGGGACGCAAAGTATGACACAATGTTGACACCATTGCAGAAGCTCCATACCCAGCTAACAGTCGGCGTAGACGAATCGGCCTACTACTACGACTACTGCTAGGTTGTGGTAAGGAAAGGTTTTTTTGAGTTTTCGCGATCTCTATCCACGAGAATTTCAACTCCTCAAGGTTGATGCAGGGAAGAAGGTCCTCGATGACGAAGTCCCTGACGTTCTGTAGATCTAAGCGAATGAGCGTTGGAAGATGCAACAGATGAAGCAGCTCCGATCGAAGGGAGTTCCTGTTCCACTGCTGCGCAAGCCCAGGCCAGTGGATCGAAAGGGATTCTAGGTTCCGGATTTGCATGAAAACAATTGGAAGCAAGGGTTGGTCCATATCGTCCACTGAAACATGGTACACCAGGTGGCGAATGAGGCCTGAAATCTCTGGTGTGCGAAACAGAATGCGTATGAAGGTAGCGGCGGTGGGTTTACGAACGCGAAAGCGGAATGATTGAATGGGACGTCCGAGAACGATGGAGGCGAAGATATATTGTCTGCAATAAGGAAGGTATGTTTTACAAGTCACCGAGAATGCTTTGATTGACGGATGGTCTGGGCTATCCTGGGCTAGGATATCGATGACTGCTTGTACGATTTCGAGAGGAAGCGCCGGGCTGGATTTCATCTCGAAGATGGTGAACGAAGGCTTGACACTATTGTCCCACGCTGGTCGTGACTCTATGTCCTCACATGTTCTAAACTTTCAAATACGAAATGCATCTTCTCCCTTGCGACATCCAATTACTGGACAACTTTTGTCAATGTTGCACCTGAGCACATTCTCGGAATTTGTGCTTTATCTTCATGGTACTAGAAGGCCATGGAGATCCTGATCCTCGAGGACGCTTCATCCCCCATCAAAGTTTAGATTCGGCGGATGGTCATTATTATGGGCCTACCCCGTGTCGTTGGCAGCAAGCCTCCCTTTCTACTGGCAAACCGATTACCAGGGCTTTTGACAAATTCATGTTATTTACGTTGAAAAACATTGACAATACGGTACTTACTAACACCATGCAGTATTTTTGAACCCATAAAGCCGAGTTGACCCCTTCAGTAATATTCTGGTTCTGATCCAACAAAACCCACTATGCAATGCTAATAAACGTACGTTAGTATTCGAAACACGTCAAGTGGCTCCCTCGCGAACGCGCAGCGCCCTGGAGAAATTTATAGGTATAACTGGACATGCTATAAATATCTTCTAAGTTGGGCGTCGATCACGTCACAGGTATTTTTGCTTCAACTTTGACTCTTTGAGAGTTTCCAACAATGGCCGTTGGCTTTTGGGCTTTTCCACTACCACCTACGCAAGTTCTCACGACTTATGAGTATCGCGAGCGCTATCTTTCAATCTAGCTTGGCCAAGCCAACTGTGCTGAGGCCACGACTCGACGCGGCAAAGTCAGATGCCTGTGTGAGTGATGCGCTTATCATGATGATTTGTCCGATGGTTACGGCTGCATCGCACCGAGTCAATTGACCGCTCTTATAAGCCTGGAGCCTGGAGGATATCTCTAAGCAAAGGTCTCCAACCAACACTCACTCACATCTGACAAGGAGAAAACACAAAATAGCCCCTTTCGAGCCACCCTTAACCAGAACCAACTCGAATGGCAGCGAAATCCGCAGAGGCCTTCGGCCTCACGGACTCGTCCGAGCCTCTCCAGCTCAACCCAGGACCCCCACCCCGCCGGCGCTCCAAAGTAACATGCAAATGCATCTTCTGGTCCTTTCTCGTCGTGTGCGCAGCAGGCGGTGGATACTTGGGCGCCAAAGTAGCGTATGCGGGCTATCGGCGGCTGCGTGAGCCACATAGTGCGCTGTACCAGGACTTGACGGTGCCGTACCGGCCGCAGGACGTGGTGCGCCCGTTGGTGGATGCGAATCAGACGTTCGATGTTGTGGCTACTGTTTGGTTGCGCACTGAACGAGAACCGGTGGTTGTGCCAGCGGAAGAGTCATCGACGAAAGAAAAGGCCGCACGTGAGAGTGAAGGAGATGGTGAGGTCGAGGCAGAAGCAACGGCAGTCGTGGGTGGAGAAGACCCGTTGAAGCTTGGAGAGGAGGTAAAAACAGTTGAAAAAGAGGTCAAGGAGAAAGGAAAGGCAGTTGAAGACGACTCGCAGCTGTCCGAAAAGGCTATCTTCTCCGAGACGATCTTCCGTGGGATTCGACTCAAGGATAAGAACGTTCAAGCATCCCTGAAGCTTCGCGTTCCAACAGAAATCTTGTGAGTCATTTATAAATTGACCTGTTCTGGAGTGGGTATTGATATCTGTTTCTTTAGTAAAAAACGCGACTTGAACACCTATGATCTCCGAGCCTCATTCGTCCTCATACCCAACCCACCCTCTCCATTGAGTCAGGTAGCAAACTACTCTACGTGGCTCCCAGACACGATCAAATTTCCTCCATCGCGGTCGTGGCAGTAAGTTTCCATCAAATAACTTACTATTAATATTATGGACCATCTGATCTCAGTCCAGGGACGGATACACGCGCACGATGGAGGAAGAAGTCGTAGATGCGTACGGGACGTTTGCGCCCATGCTGGCTTTCCTAAACATTAAGTCAAGATGTGACTCGTCGTCCAACTCGACGACGGTGAATTATCTTCCGAGCCTTGGAGACGAATCTGACGAGGACGAAGAAGATGCAGCCACTTCCAGTCTTACTGTCGCACACGCAGCGAAGTACAGTTTTTCGTCGAAAGGAAAGCCTGTGCTCGAGGCCCACCCGTATATCATAACAAGGCATGTGCATTACGCCACTTATTTCGGACCCTCTGATATAATGATCTTAACCCCTACAATAGAACATTCCTCCGTGTGGTCGACATGACGAAACTGTATAATCGCAAAGCCTATGACAAGGCCCACAAGCAGCTCAAATTGACATCGGTAAGTACTTTGCTATTATTCACTCTAACCCCTCGACGACAAGTGAGAATTTGACGACGAACTTGAATTAGTGCGGTGACTCGGGAGCTCTGAAAATACTAGCTATCAAGGCCGGTAAACCTGATTGGAGATCATGTCCCCGGTCTTACTGGAGTCATGGAAATCAAGAAGTCAAGATTAAGTTGATGAAGAAGAACGAGGAGACTGGAAAGGACCTGGTGGAGTGGGCCTATGCGCCTTATCTTTCCGTTATCAAGACTGGTGTGGGGCCGCTCGTACGATTGCTCAAACCTTTTCGGTTGAGATGACATGCTCACGCACTGTTTAAATCTTCGCAGGATCTCATACCAGTTCCTGTCAACCGTGAAGAATGTCCAAACCAAAACTCGACCGAGAATCACAGCAGTCAGTCACTGTTCTCTTCTGATCCTTAATTTATTCTGAAATCGAGCGGAAAGCTCCAATCCTCGACGAAGACTTTGTGAACTTCACGTGGAATGTCTCGTTTATCGGCAGGACGCCTGCGAAGCTCATGATGGCCGACTTCGTCTCGACCACGATCGACTTCAACATGACCGATACGGAGAGAAGTCAGCTCGTAACGCATTCTAACATGGAAACGACTTGTGCGTGCTTTTGCCCTCGTTTGTTGTGACTCAAATGACTGAAGTTATCGATTGCGTTAGATGGCCTGTTTGGACATTCATTCCGAGGCGACTACCACCCCCGTCGGATCATGGTGCTTGTAGGCATAGGGTTAGTTCCGCATCATTTCTGTTCTGAGTGAGTCTTGTGTTCATCTGGGAGACTCCAGAATGGTCTTCCTCGTCGTCGAAAAGCTCCTGGAGCTGCACTACTGGTACTCTCGCGCGTCGACAGTGGGGATCACAGTCACCGGCAGTGCTTTCATATCCGGAGGCCTGTTGCTGGACTATGTACTTGAGACCATCTCCACTGGCGCAGAGGAGGAGTATAAACTTAGCCAGTGGATCTGGGCCTTTTTCTTCAACGCCTTCTTCCAGGTGACCACTCTTTTGATGCTGAAAGCCATCACGCGCGCCGAGTTCCATTGGTGGAAGTCGTGGGTCCCCATTGTGCGTTTCGCCCCGGCGTCGCACTCGGAACGGGCGAGTCAGCGCTTAGAATCTCAGATATCAAAACGTTTACAAATATTAGTGAGTTAGTCCCTAAATCCACGTTTCATTCTAAAATTGTTGCTTTCCAGATTTTCATAGCACTTGCGGCTTTCTTTTACACCATCCACTCTCAAAATTTCTTCATCATCGACCCTCGAGGTATACCCTACTCTCACAAGACCAGTCTCTCCGCAGCCGTCGTGGCATTCCAAAACGTTACTGTGCTCCCTGTCATAACTCTCGGACGCATCATGCAAGTCATCATGAACTTCAAGTCGCGCAGATTTGCAGGGACATACAAGCCATGTACAGCGCTGTCCTTGGCCGGTTTCTTCTTCACGACTGCGGCCATGGCACCTTGGATTGTTGGCGAGGCGAAGGACAGTCATGGATTCACAGTGTTCGCGTTTACTGAGGCCGTTTTCATGGTTGCCCTGGCTTTCCAGGCGCTTAAGTATCCGGCGGTATCCCATGTAGATGAGGATGAGGATTCAAGATAAAGTAATTAAATGTAATTGTAGGTAGGTCTATTGACAGATTGGCTTGTTATATTAGAAACCGCGAATTTATTATGACTTAAGTGCTAAAGCATCCCCACGTCAAATGCGACGGTGAATACCATATGAACGCAGATGGATTCTCTCAGAATATGTCGAATAGCCGGTTGAAGCACTCTGCTATGGCACTACTAGTCATGTAGATGTCAACTTGGTCGAGGAATCGAATCCACGATTGCCATTGAGTCTTGAAAAAGTGGAGAATTTATTATCCGGTTGCATAACAGAATAAAGTGTCGAGATGCAAGTACGTACTGTTGTCAAATGATCTTGAGAGTAAATGGCTAAACTTTGGGCTCAGAAATCAAGTCCATGTGGTTTTGTGTTCAGTGGAATATAAATTTATGCGAATAGTATTCCGAGGTGAATCGTGATGAGACGACGACAAAAATCTGGTTACTATACAGACATTCCAAGTGTTTTCGCCTCGTCAGAAATTCTTATCAATAATTGCTCCCATGCAGTCTTTATTCCAAGAGTGCCGACTCTCCTGGGCCATCTCGAGTGCAGGAACATGATTTCCTCCATCTTCAAAGCTTCACCCTTCTAAGTTGCTTCCGGCCAAAGAATCTGGGATTTGGAAACACCGGCGTCGTTCACCGGCGGTGCAGGCGACGGCAATACCCGAAGCTGACCTAAGCGCTGTCTGGGCCTCCTCGGCAAGTTCGGCAGATGTGTGAGTCAGCCGCCCCGCCCATCCCGCCTAGCGCTTTTGACATTGAACTGGTGCATTTGCTGCACATTTGACACCCCCGCTCTGCGTAGTAGAATTCGAATATGACTAGGGTCATTTAATTGCATATTTAGGTGTTTTATTTGTAGGGTATGGGGATAATCCAAGTCCGATTAGCGGTGGTCAGCCGCCCCGCCATCGTCGCCCATCCCGCCCAGCAAGCACTTACGTATTTTTGATGTTCGGCTGGCGCATCTGGCGCTCCCGCTCTGAATGGAAATTATAGAGCCGATAAATATTGAGGCTGTGATATCTGTAGTCACCTTTTTTTGTACATAATTATTAGCACAACTTGAACACTGAATACGAACTCTCCCCAGTGCTTCAGTTTGTATCAAACGTTCTCTGGGCTCGGTATATACCTTTGCCACGCTAAAACACTTTTTACTTGTCTTCGATACGCTGATTTTCTCATAAAGTGATGCTTTGAGTGACGATCGACGTCCCAAAGGCAAATGTACAACGGGACCATTCTCATTTTGATATTTTCATGATGTGACCTACTTAATTTAATACATAATATGTATACTAGTGATCTCCCCAGTAGCATATTGCGCGCTCACCTAGCTGGACACCTTACTCCGTGCTCGCTGTCGTCTGCAATAGTAGGTTCGTTCCAAGCCGCCGTTCTTCTGCCGGTGAATGTTTGCGGTGCAAACAGGTGCAATGTTTGGCGGATTTTAGAGCTCCGCTTCACCTTCGAAGAAGGGGCTTGTGCCAGACTGACAAAAACAGATAGGACGTTTGAACATCTACAACACAACAACAAATGCACTTCAGACCTTGAAACTTCACATAATTCTTGTTTCGATGCTAACTTAAATTTATGTATAAATTTTATATTTATTGGACATGGTTGAACGACTTATTTTTGGTCATCTTGAAGGCAGAAATACCTTTGGTGACTTGGAGGTAATCTGCACTTTAAGGAGTAAAAAATTGAGCAGAAGCTGTAAATTTTGGCCAATATGTTACGAGCATGTACAAATTCCCGAAATACTATGTTATTTTGTAGCAGGCGGCGAGGAAAACAGTATATTTGAGATTTGAGCCCAAGTGAGCAGGATGCTGGTGGTTGTGACAGCCCTGTGACTGCCATCAATGAGACTTCTTGTACCTTCAAAGCTGAATCGAAATTCTTAAGCCCGACTTGCACTCAAATAAAAAACATATTTACAATTTTAGCCATGTTCTCTATTGGATGACAGAATTTTGAGGCTTGGAAATAAAAATTGGCTCGATAGTAAGCCTGTAGAAAAAACATCACAGAATTTGTGACCGAAGTTTTTGAAGCCATTTCTTTATTTCTTGTGAGCTTTTTCGCATTTAAATTTTATAATTAGGCGTAAAGAGATACAGAAAATGACCTTGCAAGTTTTTAGGGTCCTGGAGCGAATGAGTAAATGAGGGAGAAGTGTTCTGTGTCCCCTTTGTTTTCATCAGTTTGTCCCAAGCCCCTTCTACGAAGGTGCCCGCTCCGCGGCCCGGAGCAAGGGCTTGCTCCGAACCTACTGCAATAGCGAGCTCAAGTGCTCTGGCAAGGGGGGACACGTGCCCCGGTATTTGCCGCCGGTGTTGATGGCGTCGATCACCGCCGGTGTTTCCAACTTACGGATGCCCTCCTTCCGGCATGGTATTCGCCACGTTTTGATCGATCAACACAGCCACACAGTTCATCGTCCAAGAATAGATTATGTCAGAAAGTTGATTACCAGATGACCACCCCCGAACTCGGGTCCTACGAGGAGTCAGCCTGATCTACACAGTAAGATATATAAGGCGCTTGAAAGTGAACAAGAGCCAATTCTTTCTTTCCATGTCAGCGTCACCCAACCCCAGATTGGATTCGGAAGCTCTCAAACTAGGACCACGACGACGTGGAGTCACTTTGACCTGCACTTGTGTCGTCTGGTCGTTCTTCGTCGTCTTCGCGTTGTGGGGAGGTTACTTCGGCGTCAAAGTCGCCTACGTAGGCTATCGCTCCGCCCGCGATCCACATCGTGCCTTGTACCAGGATCCTAGCTTGCCATACAGACCAGAGGATGTGGTGAAGCCGCTCATTGATAGTGACCAGACGTTCGACATCGTGGCTACCGTTTGGCAGCGCAGAGAATTGGAAACGCTGGGAAAGCTTGAAGCTGCCTCCGGAGATATAGCTGGAGACGACGGACTTTTTGAGTCGGCAATCTCAACGGAAACTGTCTTTCGTGGTCTCCGACTCAAGGATAAGAACATCAAGGCGTCGTTAAAGTTCCGGATACCAACGAAAATCTTGTGAGACTATTCGTAACTTCTTCGTAGTTCCAAGGTTCTGAATCTTCGTATAGTAAAAGGAAAAAGCTGGATTCTTATGACTTACCTGGATCATTTGTTCTAGTACCAAATTCTCCTTCACCACTGGATCGCGTTTTGGGCTATTCGACATGGATTCCTGAATCAATCAAATATCCGCCTTCGAGATCATGGCCGTAAGTTCTCATAATACTTTCATCTTCGATTCGATCATGAATACGATGCACGTTTCGGACAGAGATGGTCGTGCACCCTCTTTACAGGAGGAAGTCGTTGATGCATATGGTACCTTCACGCCTTTAGTGGTTTTCCACAACGTCACATCCAAATGCGCGTCATCATCCAACCCTCCACTCAATTCGTCAGCAAATTCTAAAGATCTTGACAATAGTCCTGTTCTTCTGTCGCACCCATATATTGTAACAAAGTATGTTGCATGCTTTTTTTATTGTGATCTATCGAAGACCAATTGCGTTTCCTTCACCTACAGGTCATTCCTACGTGTTGTTGACACAACGAAGATATACAGTCGTCAAGCTTACGATATAGCTCATAAGAAGCTCAAGTCAACATCGGTTAATATTTTTCGTTCGCCGCTCACGTTTACAGACAAATCTGACAATTGTTTTTAACCATTCAGTGTGGAATGGATCTCAGTTTAAGCCCTCCGAAAGACTGGAGAGCGTGTAATAGAACATATCCATCTCATGGCAACCAAGAGGTTAGCATCCAGTTGACAAGAGAGAACGCGGGCGGAGCTGAATTGTCGGAATGGGTCTATGCGCCATATCTTTCGGTTTATGAGGGTACAGTGGGACCTCTAGTATGTCCACTTCCGCATTAGAACTTATCTTATCACTAAGAATTGATCACGACAGGACCTTGTAGATATCCCCATCAACCGCGAAGAATGTCCCAACGAGAGTTTGTCTACAAATGGTGCGATGCATTTTTCGTCCCACTCGTATCAACCTGAATACGCTATATATTTTAGTTGCAGACAAAGAGTTTGTTGACGTTACTTGGAACGTGGTATTTATAGGCAGGACGCCAGAGAAATTACGCCTTGCCAACTTTGTAATGATGTCCAATCTCACTTTCAACATGTCAGATACCGAATATCAACAAAACCTCTACCAATCTACTATTGAGACTGCGCGTGAGTGATGACAGTTTTCTTTTTCCTTTGACTCCACCAAAGACAATACGTGCTGGAATTAGATTCTCTGGTTGGCCATTCGTTTACTAAAAACTATCATCCGCGAAGGGCTACAATACTCAGCTTTGTTGGGTAAGTATTCTTACTTTTGCTTTCCTGATCGAGTTGTCAACCGTATTCGGATTTCGCAGGAGATTGTTTGACCTTACACAGGGTATTCTGAACTTCTATTATTGGTTTTCGCGCACGTCAATCGTAGGGATATCCGTTACTGGTACAGCCCTTGTAGCCGGGGGACATTTGCTGGATTTCATTGTTCGGGAAGCCGAGATCTTTTATCATATTCCTTCCGGCTACACTTTCAGCAAACTCGCCTTCTGGGTCGCCTTTCAGGCCGTGTTTCAAATCACGCCTGTTTTAATGCTCAAAACTGTCACCCATGCCGAATTCTATTGGTGGAAGTCGTGGATTCCAGCTGTCCGATTTGGTCAGGCATCGCACGCCGAAAGGTCAAGTCAACGGCTCGAATCTCAGATATCAAGACTTTTCCAGATATCGGTAATAAAATTCTCTTGATCCAGTATATTTTTCCTTTCTTATTTGTTCATTGAATTTAAGGTCTTTTTAATACTTGGATGTCTCTTCTATTTTCTCGACTCTCAAAGTTACTATGTTATCAATCCAAGAGGACCTAGTCCACCTCCAGATGCCGGTCTGCCAGCAGCCATTGGCAAATTCGAAAACTTCATTACAGACCCGGCCAGAACTTTAGGATATATCCTACAAATCATGATGAACACGAAATCCCGCCGGTTCGCAGGTACATTCCGGATATGCCCACAATTAGCGCTCGTCAGTCGATTATTCGGGCTGGCGTCCTCTTCACCCTGGATTGTTGGCAACTCCACGATAAGCTTCGGAGTGAAATTACTTCCATTCATTGACATTGCGTTGGCTTCCGCCCTGACATACCAGGCGCGTAAATATCCGTCAGTTTCTGCGGCAGACGAGGAAGAAGATGAAGCTGCGAGATGAATGCATTGCAATAGATGCAAACACATTGGTTGCGTTTCGAACAACTTACCATTCATTGTAAATTATTGTGCAATATAAGCGCCTCTGACCATCAGTAGTGTATATTTTCCTAGTCTCGTCCCCATCCGTTCTGGTGAATATAAAAGGAAATCCCCACCGTGGGACGGTCACTTTGATGCTCGGTGATTCACAGGAAAGCCCCATCATTTTAATGATTCTCACGGGGCGATTTCCTTATTTATCACCAGAACGGATGGGAACGAGACTACAGTCCTTTGCATAATTTTGTGAAAATCGAAACATTTTTCAAATTGTCACGTGCTGATTGTGCCTGGCCAAACACATCGGCCGTTGTCGGCAGAAGCTGGCTGGTTTGAACTTGTCGCCGCTTCCCCCAAGCTCCTACTCTCTAAAGGCAGGAACTTAATATTATTTATCTCTGAAATGTTTCTCTAAAGCATCTTCTCGCTGTTTTGGGGACTGATATTGGGTGTGTAGCACGGTTTTATGCTTGTAAAACCAAAGTAGAACTATCCTTGAGTATATCAACTAGTGGTCTCTCGCACTTTCCAAGGCGAGATACTTAATTGATCGTAAGCTGTATCTACAGGCCCAAGTAAGGACAGTTCTTGGTTTAATTGTAACATTGATCTTTTGACGAAGGATAAATGACCCATTCAGTTTCCAATGTCCTTTGAAACCTAACCGAACTTTGGATGGGAGAACTACAATAATTCGGGAAGATTTATAACTTCAAGAATTTCCAGAAACTTAAGAAAGCAGCGAAGTGGCAGAAGAGAAGTCGGCGCACGGAGTGAACACTTGGGAGACGGGCCGGGACTGCTCTGTGATGCAGCCGCATGTGCCGAGTATGTTTGGTTGAGGTACCATCAGCACGTGACAACTTTCGAAATTGTTCGAATTTTCACAAAATTATGCAAAGGACTGTAATATTTTCCCAGTCTTTGAAGGCAAAACCTGCCCGAAAACCTCTACTTCCCAATTTATCGAATCACGATCACATGATCACATAGGTTTATTTAGGTATAACGTTCACACGCCCTTGAAATGAATCAACGAAAAATGGTCTCTCCAACTTGCTTTCGACCAGCCTCCAACTTGGAATTAAACTTTTTCAACGGCATACCTATCGGGTGCATTTTCAACAGCGAGCTCCCCTAAAATGGAATCACAGTTCCACCTGTCTCTCTTTCCTTCTGTTTCCTGTTTCGCAGAGCCCCTGGCCGAGGATGAAGACCGATGAAGGTGCTCACTGGACAAGCAGAGGTGCTTGGAATGTCCTTGGAATGGTACCGATGTGCGGGGAACGGAATAGGTTGAAAATCTCCTGGGACTTCAGTGGGTTCGACCAACGAGAAAAATCCGGATGGCATTGACACTGGCTTCATCCTCGTCGTAGGACGTGACGAATTCTAGTCCTCAAAACCACCAACAGCTGGAAAGACCAAAAACGGCACTTGCGGATGACGTTACGAAAAGACGACAAGTGATTAGGAATCCCATAGCTGCAGGCATGTTCAACGCCACCATGAACGCCGCAATCAGCTTGACAACAACTTGGAAGCTCTAGCAATGTGTGCTCGAAGGTGAGTAAAAGACAGTCCACAAGGAATAGCATTTCAGCTTAACATGTTATATGCCGACAGACTTGGGTGAAATACGAGAGGTTCCGCTCTCCTTAATACCTCTCGAAGAAAACATATTTCTCTTCCTTATGATAGTCACCAGGCCATGGCACCCAACAAGCAGAACGAGTGAAGTCGGTCATGCTTCACGAATCTTCAAAAAGATCGCGGTTCGATCGTGGGGACACGCACAGCCACTTCCCCGTGCGGAGGTACCGCCGGACGAGCAGGCGGATTACTCATTTTTGTTTCGTTCAAACTGACCCTGCTCGCCTCGGTACTTCGTCTTGGACTAGCCACTTCAAGTCTTGTCTCCATTTTTCGACGGGCTTTTCTGTCAATCTGATAATGTCAGAATTATACAAATATAGGCTCTTCGTCTGCGCTGGCAGCGTAACGTGCTTCCCCCTTGACCACACTAACCATGTCTCAAAGCATGATTGCTCAATTGGCTTCCCTCATCTCAACTTCGGTCGGGACACTAGAGAAAGTTTGCCGTGAAAACAAATTCCCCATTCCTAACCTCAATGCACCAGGATTCTCTCCTGAGTCTGAGGCATTTCGCTCGAATTCTGCAGCTGCCGAAGCTGCCAAGCTTGCGGCTGCAGCTTGTCTACAACTTGCAGCAGCGTTACTTCCACCCACAGATGCTATGTATGGGTTAGTTGTCGGGGTATATTTAAGCTTTCTTTGGAGCACTATTTCCTCGGACTGAACGGTTCATTTCAAAGGATCATCATTCAGCAGCAGTCCGGGTATGCTTGGAAGCCAATGTGACAGAAATACTTCGCGAGGCCGGGCCTGATGTAGCTATCAATAGCTATTATTCGTATAGGCATCCTCAATGACATATGTCCACTAGGGCCTTCACGTCAATGACATCGCCGCAAAGAGTCATCTCGATTCGTCGAAACTTGGTACTTTTCTTTTAGTTCCACTCTTATCTTAATACTTAACAATTTTAGGGCGGATTATGAGATATTTGGCCAATCATCATGTCTACCGTGAACTGAAACCCGACGTCTTTACAAATAATAGAGTCTCCGGAACCTTAGATACTGGTAAATCTCTTCAGGAGATTACTCTAGCGTCAGTGTCGTTCTCTTGTTTCGGAACTGATGACACTGACTTGCTGACCCCTAAAGTCCGGAAAGCAAATATGATTCGGCAGGATTTCCTGCTCTTGTTAGTCACCAGTGCGTTTCACAATAAAAAGGGCTTTCCGATATTTATGTTCCATGCACAGCTTGGATTTGAACCACAAATGCAGCGCCGTCGCATGGGATGTTCTCCGGGATCCAGTCCTTGGGCATTCGAAGGAACTGACTAACACAGTATTTTCTCGAGGATTGAATACAGACATGACGTTCTGGCAGTTCTTTGGACACCTAGATAACTATTTGCGGCACCGTCGTCTGGGGTTTGCAATCCAAGGGATCGCAGCGGTTCAACCAGTTGATATGATTTTCAAGGGTAGGCTTTGGCTAATGGGATACCATCATTCGTCAAAATTTTGACCCTGTAATACACCCAGCCTTCAATTGGGAGTCGCTCCCAAAATGTTCACTCATTGTTGATGTTGGCGGCGGAATGGGCGTCTCGATTATGCCAGTTGCAAGAAAATACGGTCATTTGAATATCATCATACAAGACCAAGGGAAAGTCGTCGAGGCAGGAAGAAAGGTAAGTCGCCTTTTTTGTGTTAAATGTCTGCTTGTTTACTTGGATAAAGCTTTGGTTAGATAAATTCCCCGAGGCGCTCGATAGTGGTCGAGTGAAATTGGAAGGTGCGTTTCAAAATGCAGCCATTCTGACCGGGCCATAATTGTGATCAACGGCGCCCATAGCCCAGGACTTCTTCTCCCCACAACCCGCCGGAAATGCTTCAGTATTTCTTGTCAAACATGTTCTTCATAACTGGCCAAAGCCATATATGACCAAAATTCTGCATCAGTTGCGCGAGGCCGCAACAAAGGACACCGTCCTGATTATAATCGATAACGTCCTTCCCTATGCCTGCCGGACTGACCTAGAGGGATGCGTATGGACAGATTCGGGGGTCAAAGAGGCGCCGGAACCGTTGTTACCCAACTATGGCGCTGTTGGTAACGCCGCGTATACGCTGGATATGACGGTGAGTGATTTCAAATTTTAATGAGACCAGAGATATGTTTTGTAACTGAACACTGACACACTCTGTCGTCCTCTAAAGATGATGTTTAATTTCAATGCCGAGGGTCATACAGTGCTAGGACTGAAGGATCTATTGGCAGCGACAGGCTGGCGCATATCAAGGATACACGCCATCGATCCGAAAAATTTCTTTTTAAAGTCGGTGGAAGCCACACCGATGTAGCTAAGGACAAATCTAGTTCTTATGCCCTGCACAATGTTAATATCCTTCATACTCACTCCTGATTAGTGACGAGAAGCAGTTAGGTTCGCAACAGGTGCTGAGTGGGTTTGATCACCCACTAATACCAATACAGACACCTCTGCACTCTTTGACTCCCATCTATCGTCCCGTCAGGAATTTATCTCTCAAAATTGCTGACAGGAGATCTCTTGAAGTTGCGTTATAGTAAGGTTTGGTCTAGGATACTTCAGGCTGCTGCAATGCTTCTCCATGTCCAGAATCAGCTTCTCATAGTCGGTCCTTCTCATGTTTGCTAGTGCTTGGGTGTCTTTCTCATCACGCACACAATAGGACACATACGGTACGACCAACGACCTCGGGGTCTGGCACTTGCGTACTGATCATGTACGCCACGGTCATTGACCATGTGATGACGTCTTTCAAGAAGTCAGACCAGTCAAACTTTATTCTTATTTATTGTTGAGTGATTTCGGGCTTTCCTAAATCCTGTTCTTGCGCCATCCGTGGGCTCTGTTCCGGCGTACAAGCCATCTACATTCGCAGATGTCAGATTAACTCTCGGCTTCTAGTTCCTCTATTTTTTCCTCTTATCTTTAAGTTCCTGAATATAGCACATTCGAAATGCAGTTCGGCTCCCTACAAATAGGGACCCCTCAGCTACTCAAGCAACTCCTACTCCCCACTCTGACCATGTCTCAAAGTATGATTTCCCAGCTCGCCCTTCTCATCTCGAACTCGGTCGAAACATTGGAGAAAGTATGCCTACAAAATAAGTGGAATTTACCTGACCTAGATGCCCCTGGGTTTGAACCCCAGACAGAAGCATTTCGCTCGAATGCGGTTGCAGCTGAGGCAGCCAAAGTTGCAGCGGCAGCGTGCATGCAACTCGTCGCGTCGTTAGTGCCACCCACAGACACTGTGTATCGACTCATGGCTGGGGTCTGTATTTTTCTCCTCCTTTGCATAGCCTTCATGTTGACCGGAGGGATTTATCAGGAGCGTCATTCAGCTGCTATTAGAGTGTGCTTGGAAGCCAACGTGACAGAAATACTCCGTGAAGCTGCTCCCAACGTGAATACGGCTTTAATTTCAGAATCGTGCATCTAACAATGTCATAATTTTTTAGGGCCTTCATGTCGACCAAATTGCAGCCAAGTGCGGTCTCGATTCATCGAAACTTGGTACGCAATTCTAACCAAAAGCAAAGATTATATTTGAAGCTTATGACTATATATTCGTAGGCCGGATTTTGAGATATCTGGCGACTCACCATGTCTACCGCGAATTGAAACCCAATGTATTTACGAACAACAGGATATCTGGAACGTTGGATACTGGTAAGCCATCCAAGGATATATTCGATGAGTCTGTGTTCCCCCTTTCCGCACTTAATGCCCCGTCCTGACGAGCACTGTTTCGCAGCCCTCAAAGTAAATATGATTTCACCGGGTTTCCCGCACTTGTTAGCCACCAGTACGTATTATTGGCATCACGAATTTTTCAACGCCAAATAAAATGATGCAAAGCTTGGATATAGACCATAAATGCAGTGCTGTCGCGTGGGATGTGCTGAAAGATCCCATTCACGGACACTCGAACGAGTCAAACGACACAGTCTTCTCTCGTGGGCTGAACACAAACTTGACGTTCTGGCAGTTCTTCGAGCACCCAGATAATCATTTTCGGCACCGCCGCTTTGGGTTTGTAATGCAAGGAATGGCAGCGATTCAACCTGCCGATATGATCTTTAAGGGTGCGCTCAGGCAAAAAACCGAGACGATTGTTCTAACAATTTTATAGCATTTGATTGGGACGTCCTTCCGGAAAATTCACTTGTCGTAGACGTCGGGGGAGGAATTGGCATTGCAACGATGCCTCTAGCCAGGAGATACACTCATTTGAACATCGTCGTACAAGACCTTCCTCGGGTTGTTGCTGAGGGCAAAAAAGTTCGTCTTGTCCTTTGCTATGCTTGAAATTTCTTTTATTCAGAATACTTGAGCAGTTTTGGTCAGAAAAGTTTCCAGAGGCCCTCGAAAATGGTAGAATAAAGATTGAAGGTGTGTTGCGTCGGTTCTGTCCGGAAACCATTTTCATTGGCCATTTCAGTCCAGGACTTTTTTACTCCACAGTCAATCGCAAATCCTGCAGTCTTTCTCGTTAAACAAGTCTTGCACAACTGGCCGAAACAGCAGATGTTCAAGATTCTGCATCAACTACGCGAAGCAGCAACAAAAGAAACCGTTTTAGTTATCATCGACAACGTTCTTCCCTATGCGTGCCGAAGCAATACAGAGAGCGAATTTGTCGAAACGGGTGGGAAAGAGGTACCAGAACCATTATTGCCCAACTATGGCGCGGTGGGAAATGCTGCTTATTCGCTAGACATCTCGGTAAGTCGTCTTTGATCACTAATACCTGGGCATTGAAATTAATTGTCATATTTCTGTAGATGATGTTTTATTTCAACGCACAGGAGCACACGGTGTTAGGACTTAAGGATCTGTTGCACGCCACGGGATGGCGACTCACGAGAATCCAAGCCGTCGATCCGAAAAATTTCTTTTTAAAATCTGTTGAGGCCGTACCTTTATAACCCACGACTCTAAAATCAACTTTCTCGTCGAGGACACCAAATAGACGCCCACTGAAGGCGCTGAATTGAATTATTGTAGCAATAATGTGTCTATGTCATTACTATGCAGGCAATTAAGCTTTAAGGCTTCCTACAATATTAAACGACTTGGCTATGCATCTATTTATTCTCAGAACAGAAAGTCAATGCACGATTTTATCAAGAATGGTTCCTAAGCCGAAATGGCCGGGATATTTGGTTCGGAGGCTGTTGTTCTTTTCTATCAACAACTTTCAACAAGCTGGCAACTCTGACACTGCTGGAAGGGGTATATTCTGCGACGCGCAGAATCAGTGCAGAATGTAATGTGAAATCATAAAATTCTGTGTACTGTAGAATGTAGTATTTTGCTCCGATTCTACCATTTAGCCGAATTTTCTCAGAATGTACTCAGAATTAAAAATTCTAATTGTTTACTGTCGTCGGCAGAACTTCAATTTCTGCATCGATTCTGACACAATAAAAATTTTTGTAGAATTTTACCTTTTATCAAAAATTTCCCATGACCAGAACTTATTGTTCTGTGCACCGCAGAAGGAAAAATTCTGATAAAATTCTGTGAACACCACCAAATCAAGCCATTCTGCGGAGGTTCTGCGACAATTCTGCATTTTGCAAGCGCAAAATGATAAATTCTGCCAAACGGAGAATTTAAGCAAAATTTAAGATTCTGTAAATATTCTATTTGTTGCAGAATCTTTGCAGAAGTTGAAGTTCTGCCGACGGCAGTAGACAATTAGAATTACTAATTCTGAGTACATTTTGAGAAAATTCTGCCAATAGGTAAAATCGTAGCAAAAAATTACATTCTACGGTACACAGAATTTTATGATTTCACATTACATTCTGCACTGATTCTGCGCGTCGCAGAATATTCCCCTTCCAGCAGTGTGAGTCTCAACAGCTCGACTGTCACAACTCGACTGCCACTTGGAAGTTCGAAATTTTAGATTCTCGCTGCTCTTTCACTTTCAAAGGGCTGATTTACTGCTTAAAGGTTGGGTCATGAAGCTGCCTGGAGCCAATGGACTACTCTCTGGATTCGGAAGTCGTTCTAGTGACGTTCATACCAACTATACAAAGCCCGGATTCACGTCGTCCTCACTCCAGAACTCATTGCAGTATGCTGTTTTTGGGTACGTCTTGAACCGCCTGTCTACCGTGGCTCTTCCACCGACGGTGCTTAGATCTTAAAAAAAAAAATACTTAGGCGACTAGATCATAGCCACTGTTCCTAGCCCACTGCCCATCGTTTCCCCTTGTTGAGTCAATCTCAAGGTCCAATATCGAGTCTCTCTCCTTTCCACGCATCTGGAAAAATGGCCCTTTTCGTCATGAATCTGGGATTCAAAAAAGATCGCAGCGCGATCGGTATGAGGTCAGCCTCACTGGCGTCTGGATCTAAAAATACCTTGAAAGATTGGCCCTACAAAGCTGACCTGCCAACCTCATCCTCATTCTTACTCTTCCTTCATTAATCGTCCACCACAGTTCCTTCTATTCTTCCCATCCCTCAATTGTGGGAAATTCAATCCCCCTTCTCTGTTGCTCATCGTCCTCGGACTCGTGGATATAATACTTGCTTCATCGTCACTTCCTCGAGACCCTACCTTCCCTTGCGGCCAGCCACCTTCGTCGTCGTCTGAAATATGCTCGTTTCCGTGCCAAAGCCTTCCCCGAGACTGAGAACCATTTTTGCCCTTGGCGTGGTGGCTCTTTCGTTACTTGGTGTCGAGGCGCAAGAAGTAACGCTTGACCGTACAACCCAGGCTGGCGAGGCTTCCATCAAAGGCGAGTTAGAGTTCTAGATATTTTTCAATTTCTTTTCCCTTCTGCCTAAGACAGACACACCGGCCGGTTCATACCACGATCCTGTGCTTGCATATTCCAATTTCGTTTCTCAGTGGAGGCTTTAAAGGCTAATTCAACGTATACAGATCCGAAAAAAGAGTGCCAGCCGTACTACTATCAGCCTGTCGCCGATGCCCTCGCCTCGTTTCCCATCATCTGGCAGCCCGCCACTATCGTTCCCGAGGACTCTAATGCTCAGGCGAAATGGGCTTCCATCCAGCCCAGCGTTCCCAATATCCCGCCTAAGGTAAGGCCGCCGAAGCTGTTCAAGGCGCTGAAGCTTATTTATTTACAGGGCACCTTGGAAGGTAACTTCGAAGGTCTCAACTACCCAGCGGATGACCCCGATTGTTGGTGGACGAACACGAAGTGCAATAATCCCAAAACTAGTGGTATTCCTGCTGACATTTATACGATGCCGGAGGTCAGTTTTCTCCCTCGTTGCTCCAGTGACTTGTCGTTAAATAGCCGAGCAGCCTCGAACCCTTGCGTACGGTTTCGACGATGGCCCAAACTGCTCGCACAACGCCTTCTATGATTACCTCCGTTCTCAGAACCAGAGAGCCAGTGAGTTCTCATCGTGCCATCTTGAGTTGAGGCGTGTCGTTCAATGAAATTATCTAGCTATGTTCTACGTCGGAAGCAATGTCATGGATTGGCCTTTGGAAGCTCAGAGAGCCGTCGCTGATGGTACGTGTTTGAAAAAAATAATTTACGGCAATGACTAACACAATATAGGTCACGAAATTTGCATTCGTGAGTTAAAATTTCACCTTCAGTTGGACCACACTGACTTCGTCGTTTCATCGTAAGACGGCTGGTCCCACCGTTACAGTAAGTAGTATGTGATGCCTTCCATCGCGTTTCTTATTCTGTTTTTTTTTTTTCGTCAGTGACTGGATTTGAAAGTCAGGACGCCTTCGCCGAACTTTACTACAGTGAGTTATCAATCCCTACTTCCAATTGATCATCGCTCATAAAACTTGATTAGGTGTAAGAGCCTTCTTTCTCATCGTCGAACACGCGGATCACTCGAAATAATACGATGCTAATTAATTTTCTCAGATGCAAGCCGTCAAAATTGCTACCGGGGTGACTCCGACTTGCTGGAGGGTACGTGCCTTATTTCCTCGGACGCGTCGTCCTTCCTTTCAAGTCGATCACTGGCTAATCTGACTTCGGTTCTTCAGCCACCCTATGGTGACGTTGACGACCGTATTCGTGCCATCGCTAATGGTTTGGGGTTACGCACCGTCTTATGGGATTACGATTCGCAAGATTGGCAAGTCGGTGCTACGCCTGGTGTTACTTCTGAGACGGTGGACAAGGAGTATCAAGTCCTCATCGACGATGCGAAGAAGGGCAAGTTCAATACGGTACGTTGGTCCTTTTGGGCCTCTTGCGAGTCTTGTTTTATTGATCTTCCTCTAGGCTGGGGCTATGCTCCTGATGCACGAGATCAACGAATATACGATGACTGAAGCGATGAAGATGTACCCAAAACTCAAGGAAGCATTCCAGGTTCGTATAATAATTCTTTTCCTCGCCATCTGTGCTTACATACATTCGGTATCAAGCACATCGTTCCTGTCTGCGTTGGGCTCAACATCACGCAACCATACGTGGAGAACAGTGTCACTATGCCCAACTTTGCGCAATGTCAGTAACGACGACGGATATCGGATTGTATCTTGACTTATTAACTTCTTTTTTTGGTTTCAGATGTCGCTGGAACCGGCTCTTCTCTCGTTAAAAATTCCACCAACGCGGCGACCGTCACTGCCACGGAGACCTCATCCAGCACGTCGTCGCCATCGGCGCCTGACGCCCCTGGTGCGACACCGCAGACAGGAGATGCATCGCGCTTGCAGTGGATGAACGGCGTCGGCGCTATGCCGGTCATCTTTGGTCTGGTCCTGGGCTTTGTCTGCGCGGCGATTCTTGGGTTCCCGAACTAAGTTAGCGGGAAATGAAAACCGGCAAATATTATTCTTGGACTTTTACTTTGTCCTATACCCTATATTCATCTAGTATACCTTGTCTTTAGAACTCCTTGCACATTTGAACTATCTATCATCTCTCTCTCATTGCATTACCATTTCACTACTCCCCACTTACATGCAAAATTACTATAATAGATAACAAGCCATCATCATCATCGTACTTTGATTAATCAACAGGACCAATGCGGCACCGAAGTGACAGGTCGCCTAGACTTCCGTCGAACTTGATTTTGAACATGACTGAATTTTCCGAAAGGGAAGAAGCACATTACAAAGCGTACATATATGTCGGTGTCAACGTGGTCTGCGATGACGACGTACGTATTAGTATTCAGTGACATTTATAAGTCGCCGTTTTGAAGGTTCTTCTCTCGGTTCCCCCCATGTCACCACCGATCGAGGTTCTTGATATCCGAGGCTCGAAAGAGGCCACAGGATCGATACCTCATCTGCGAGATGAAATCCTCCAAGGTCTATCGAAACCTCCTGGTCATCGGACTATCCCAGGGGAAACTCTCTATGACGAAACAGGTCTGAAGATGTACGACGAGGGCATGAAAACTTGGCGGAAGTGGTACTACCCTTTTGAAGCAGAGAAGGAAATACTGCAATTATACGGACTTGAAATAGCAAAGTTACTCAAAACCTCATCCAGAGGAGAGGCTGTTTTGATCGAGCTCGGAGCTGGGTGAGTTTACGAGCAATTATTCATTTATTGGCTTTAACAGCCCAGGAATAGATCATTGGAAAAAACCTCACAAATTTTGTTATCTGCAGCCCAAATCACCGAAACCGGTGACAGCAGCAACACAAATCCTATCACATATTATGCTTTGGATCTTGAACATAGAGAATTGGAAAGGACACTTACTGCGCTCCAGAATGCAATAGGTCCTTCCATCGCTGGGAAGATCGCAACCAAAGGGATGTGGGGAACTTATGAAGATGGCATCCGCGTTGTCGAGAGAAACGATCTGAACCTTCCGTCAGATGTACCTTTGCACATCCTATTTCTGGGAGGAACTATTGGAAATTTCAGTAAAGGAGATGGCGATGTAGCCTTTCTGAAGAGTTTACCATTGAACCACGAGCGCGGCGACACGCTTTTACTTGGAATGGACAGAGCAAAAGCGGTTGAACTCATAGAACGCGCCTACGGTTTTGCCGCCGCAACGGACTGGATCATGAACGGCTTGAAAGTATCTGGACGGGTTCTTTCTGGAGACGAGGAATTATTCCAATCGGGAAATTGGGAGCGATATTCCAAGTACAATGAAGAATTAGGTGATAATATCCTTTCCGAACCAAGGGGTAGTTATTAACGAGGTTTCAGGTCGATATGAAGCAGGTTATAAATCCAGGAAGGACCAAACGATCAAAGTAGCCCAGGATGTCGACGTAGTTTTCTTGAAAGATGAGGTGGTTTTAGTTACTTACTCTAATAAGGTAGGCAGGTTTGCGCTCACGTCAGGGCCACTGATTCATTTGACGACTGTGCAGTACACCGACGCAGAGATCACAACCTTATTCGACGGCGCCGGGTTGGAAATAGTCAAATCTTGGATGGACGTGAAGGCTCAGTATTACTTATTTTTGCTGAAGGCCACTCCTTAATGGAAACTCACCTTTATAATTACTGCAAAGTAACTATATTCGTAGAACACGTAGTTATGCTGAGGCTAGAAAATTAATCAATGCCGGAGGTAGCGGTTTCAGAGACGTGTTCGTACGCTCAAAACAAGAGCTTGGGGGGCTTAAAAAAGCCCTTTTAGAAGAATAAGTCAAGCCCACAGTCGGTGTAGACAGATGTCTGTCGCTGCCAACCCAGCATGCCAGTCAACCGTTGGTCAAAACGATGGGACGAAAGTGTTCCGAATCCAGTGGCAAACATGAACCCGGTTTTTGCTAACGCTGAACTCTGCGAACTGTGAGATTCAAAGCGACGCCATGGGTTTAGGCATCCTAAAAGGAACTGCACTAGACTGCTAGACGACATCGACGACGGAGGAAAGGAAAACCTGAAGTTGAAAATTTACGTAAGTAACGGAATATCCCTTTCGATTTGCCATGACGTTTGGCAACCTTTCAGGCTTTCTACCTTGGCATCCTGTACAAATGCTATCAATCGGTCTCATCTAACAAGCTTAGAATCCTCGAAAAAATGTCTGCAATATCAAGGCAATGATACTCGAAAGATTTTGTCCAATTCAAACGCATAAAAAGCTAGGGTACAAATTTCAAGAACGAGACATTTCCCGACTTCCCATCCCGAAGGTCTGAAAAGTCCTGCTGATGCTCGATACTCTGTTTAACTTCAATGTGAACAGGATAAAATTTCCCATTCTGGTCGTATTCAAGGTCGTTGTGTCCTGTTTGTTCGTCTCGGGTCGTGCAATGGTCTGGCAATTCATGCTGAAATTTTGACCTGAAGGCGCAGCTATCGTTCCGAGTTTGGCCTTCCTGAACACCCAGCTGAACATGATGTTCACGGTTATGGCGTATGGGATAAAAATTGCCAGTCGATAGGACGGGTCCGGAGCGAGGACATAAAACCACGTAAGAGCTGCTATCCCTGCTAGCATCGCCACTCTGCTTCTGTTAGAAAAACTCAAGAGGAACAGACAGACAAGGACTCACAAATAACAAAGCTGGCTCGCCTGTAAGGCGGCCCTTGAAAAAGATGGAAGTGACTCTCCAAGAACGAAAACTCTGTATCCTCTGGTGATACTGAACTTGTTGTGGAAATTGGCATATGACCTGCATAACCCATATGTCGTGGCAATAAAAACTATGAGGTGATTCATTGTGGGCCCGAACACAGCCGCTCCGACGTAGCCACCAGAGACAATCTCTGTGCAATATGGCGAACCGTTAAAGTGATTGAAGGAGAGGCCTCCAACTGTCGTTAGACTCCCCGCCACGCCGACGATCCAGAGGAACCCAAATATAATCAAGACCGATCGTTTTCTATCCCATACGGCACAAACTCGGAAATAGGAGAGTAGCATCGTGCAGGATATGACCGTGTTGTAGAAGCCCAGTATTCCAGCTGAGAAACCCTGGCAGTCCTTGATAGGAATTGCTAAATATCAATGTGAGTTTTACATCCGGCCTTTAAAATCAGTATTTACTCAAGCCAAGTACGCCCATCATAGCGAAACCTAACGTGGATATTCTGTTCAATGCCAACCTGAATTAATAAACTTTCTCTTAAAATGCTAGCAGCCATTTACCTGGAAATAAAATACACGGCCATCGGTATGTTCATTCGATGCATTCGCACCATCAAGTAGTCGCTCAGGACATTGTAGAGGAGATCCCATATGAAGACCTAATGGACCATGTTGCAATATTAGCAGTGAGCAATATTTAACAAGGTCTACTTAACGCACGCTTAGAGCTCCCACAGCGAAGTAGGTTCCAATCGCAAGCATGTACGCTTCGGAGGCATTCTGCGTGTAGGCGGTAGCTAGCTGTACAGTCAATGGCCCGCCCGTCCCATTCAGAACCGCCATGGACTGGAGTAGGATGGATCACTTCAAGTAACCCAGAGACAGGCAAGAATCGGAAAGAAGTGCATAACTAGTGCAGAGCAAACTTTATATATCGTCCCAGCTCTCAGGCCCTTAGCTTGGCCAATGTAATCGTCACTGGTAATTCTGGGACATCACCGTGGAAGACAGCCCAGATCATGAACCTCTGATTGCTCCTTCCCGATGTCTAAGTCCTATAAAGTCCAATAATAGTCATGTTAGACTGTGAGTGGGATTTCTTCGTGTAAGTGAGAGTCACTTACTACTAGTCCCAGGTTTCGTCGTGTAGCATCTCCTCATCATATAGTCATGGTACCTTCCTTCCAAAGCTTTCGATTGAAAGTGCCCGTTATCGTCTACGACCCCGATGTCAAGAAGTTAAAAATACTTCATACCTCAAGCCTGTCAATGTCCGTATCATTCACACAAACTTTCGCATCTCGTCGTGGTGTTGAGAAGCACAGGTTTCGCTTTCAAATTTACTGTCAAGGTTCTGTCTTGACAGGACTGTCTGTTTCCACGC
The DNA here is from genome assembly GCA_023014345.1 of Galerina sulciceps. NCBI lineage: Eukaryota > Fungi > Basidiomycota > Agaricomycetes > Agaricales > Galerinaceae > Galerina > Galerina sulciceps. Next base: position 1,123,183 of record JAEDXJ010000001.1, read on the forward strand.
CATACTATACTCAAATACAAGAAGGACGTTGGACTTCAATTGCAACTTTCTGTGAGTCATCAGAATGTAGCCCAGATACACCGATTCACCAGATGAGCTGTGCGAACTAGCTCTTATTTGAGACCAGGAGAGCGCTGGTTATCCGGCCATCTTAGGCCAGCCTTCAACGATATGAGCATGGCCCATAAATCTACAGGCAGCTGCTTATCGCAATACAGTTTGATTCTATTCAAGGCACAAGAGGACCAACACGACAGTTGAGCCTCAGTGTTGACTGAAACCACTAACATGCTTTTAGGAACTTTTGCCAATGTAGCTGTCTTTGATGTCTGAATAACTGTATTCTCGTTACTACTCTGACGCTTCACTACAAGTGGGTACGATGCCGCCACCCCCATCTTTCTGAATGTAAACACAGAAACTTCCTAAAGGCCCCACTTCTCATCTATCCTTAAAAACTCCACCAGCGGCAACAATTGCGGAATTCTCAAAGGACAAAGGACACATCATATCTATCTGACCCTTTTCCGTCTTCGAGACTGGGATAGTCGGTCTTGGATTCCACAACCTCATGGACTTCTATTTCCACTGGCGTCGAAGCTATCATACTACTGTCGTTCGAAGAACACGTCGGACTCTGTCCTCGCGTTAACGTGCAGGGTTCCAAGGTTCTTGCTAGAGTCGATGGACAAATGGGCTTGTCACTAAATCTGCCCGACATTGCGCACATCCCTAATTTTCCCTTCCGGAAAACCCAGCTGAACATAATGTTAACGGCGACGGCATAAGGGACGATCATGGCGAGCCGGTAGCTGGGATTGGATTTGAAAGCGTAGAACCAGATGACCGCGACTACGCCAGAGAGCATGGCCGCACTGCGCATGGTTTATAAATTCATAATTTTTATGGTAATGGCAGGAAACTGATCTCACAAATAACACAACTGGCAGGTCTGCAAGATCGCTTTCGAGAAGGTTGGGAGCGATTCTCCTAGAACGAAGACGCGATAGCCTGCCTTGATAGTCAATTTGTCGTGGTTCCCGGCGCACGCCCTACACACCCCGTACGTGATAGCCACAAAGACACTGAGATGATTGATCAAAGGCCCGAGGATAGCTGCAGCGACGAATTCGGCTTTGGTCCTCTCAGTGCAATATGGCGACTGTTTCGGCCAGTGGGTAGATATGATACCAGCTGCGCTTGTCAGGCTCCCGCACAAGCCTGCAAACCACAGAAAGCCGAAAACTACCTTGATGATACTGTTTCTGTTCCACACCGCGCACACCCGGAAATAGGAAAGTAACATGGTTGATGCGATGAAAAGATTGTAGAAAAAGAGAGTGGCGATTTGGTAACGTCGACAGTTCTGGATAGGTACAGCTATTGCAGAATATTGAGCGATCCGAATTCGTAATTTAGGTAGCTTGTCCACTCACTTAACAGGATGGCTTCCATCATTGCAAAAGCCAGTGTCGAAATTCTGTCTGAGAATTAAAAAAAAGCTAACCGTTGCGCAAAATTGGTGACTAACCTCGAGACAAAATATATGGCCGAAGCTATGCATGTATGATCCATACGCACAAGCTGGTAATCGTGCTGAAGGTTGAAGAACGTGTCCCAGATGAAGACCTGGAACCTGGATGTTCAGTGTGATGGTCATACTTTTTTTGGATTCCACTAACACTTAAGGCACCGACGGTAAAGTATGTTCCAATGGTCAGCCTATATGCATCGACTGGGTTCAGGACATAACCAGTGGGCAATGCCGCGGTTCCCGCAGAGAGTAGCGTTAGGGAAGTATCCGCCATCATGGAGGATATCGACAGCTCGGGCACGCACTAGGGAATAAATACCAATCGACAAGTCACCGGGAAACCCGTCTGATGATTTAAATCTAGAGGATCAATCGTAGTTCAGGTACTGGTTGCTTGTATTTTGTTCGTTCTAGTGCATAGGTAGGGGGACTGCATCGGAGAATCATTAAACCATGTTTTGATCCCTTGGTAAAACTAAAGATATGCGGCTCACTGTTGCTGATCTATTGGAACATTGGTTCCAATTTTCAATCCATCATGCAACCCAAAACGATTGAACTGAGAAAAATAGCGCTCGACCTGTAGCCAGTGGATGTCTAGGCGTCATATGCATCTTAGTAAGGGCAGTTTCTGTAATGTTTATCACATTGTGTTGATGACAAGCCCCAATGATTATCACGATCACGAGGCAGTTCAACGATGATCACGTCGAGCGTGCCAGTCTTGACGGATTACACGCTCACTTCTGAAAATTGGAGAAAAGCACATGCGCAAAGATTAAATATGTGCTGAAGCCTTGATGCTCCTCATAAATATGATTGAAAATCTGGACCAACAATGCTGAACAAATAAATTGTTAGCACGGCAGTCAATCCTCACGAGGCCTCAACTGAGGCCATTGGAGAAATCAAAGATCTTGCAACCAGAGTCCCGAGTAGAGCAAATATGTCGCAAGGAGAAGGAATAGTAGGATTGATATTCTAGGGGAAAGGGGCAGCAGCCATGCGGCATTTAGCTATTAACATCGCTGACGCACTCCCAGATGCCCTTCAAGTTCTCCTTCCAGAGGGTAACTTTCCCATCTCCACAACTGACCGCAAGTAAATTGCCCGCCAGGCTCCATGACACGCGCCAGACCACATCAGGGAACTTCCCAGGCGGCGGAGGCGCAGTGCCGGTCGGCGAAATGATTGTTGACGATGGGTCCAAAGCAGTTTTCACCCATGGGGAGGACGGTGTCTCCTTCGTCCAGATCAGGACACTCTTGTCCTGCGAGGCAGTGGCGATGTAGCTGCGCGGCAGGCCGATATTTGGTGCCCACGCGACGTCGCGAACCCAGTCGGTGTGCCCCTCGAGAGTTTCTTCTTCAACCCAGGACTGCGAGTCTTCCCTGTAGCCCCAGATCTTGACGAGGTTATCGCAACCTGCGCTGGCAAAACGTTTGACGGAGAAGGTTTGTGAGGGGTTGGGTGTTTGGCCGGGGGCAGGAGCTTGCTGGGGCGTGATGAGGGACCCAGGGAGGATGGCGGGTGCCCAGGAGACGGCGTTGCAGCCTATCGCGTGTCCAGTGAAGATATCGGCGTCCCATTGGCCGTCATCTGCGATTGTGGGCGTCAGGGTAGGTAAAATCGATATTGAAGAAATCAACGTACTTTTGAAGGTCAGAACAGAAACCTTTCCATCAGAGGATGCACAAGCCAGGATAGCGCCAAGCTCGTGGGGGGCCCAGGAAACGGAGTTGACTGGTAATTGCTAGGTGAGATCAACAAGAACATGAAAGAACGTAAATTTGAAGATACCTGACGCCGTGTGCAGAGTGTGTTCTTTAATCTTTATCCAACCGCCCGCGCTGTTCCCTTGCGACTGTTGTTCTTTCCAGATCAACACTTTCCCGTCATACGAACTTGACGCAAGGATATGACCATATTTTGGATGTGCCCAGGCAACCTGCCATACAGGGCCTGTGTGTCTGAAGATTTATTACCCTTATCCATGAGCTATAAGTTGCAAAATAAAGAGCAAAACACGCGCACCCTTTCAAAGTCTGTCCAGGGGATGACCGCGTCTCTCCATCCACAACGTCAAATACTTTCACCGTTCGGTCAGACGAGCACGTTGCTAGTCTCTTTCCGTAGTAGTCCAGTTGGGCGTCGTGCTGGTCAAGAGCAAAGCGTCATCTTCAGCGGGTGTCCAACTTGGCCTCAGGAAACTGGCTCACAATCATATCCTCGTGTGCGGTTTCAATAGGGACGGAATCCGACACCATTGCGGCTGCCTAAGTCGTTTCCGTCAGTCACTTTGTTGAAGAATTCCCGATGAAAACTCACCATTTTATAGTGATAACAATTCGAGTCCAAAGCCAATGACCGTCGACGTGGATGTTCGTCGTCACAGGGTGTGACGATCACGTGATAATTATGTCACTTAAGCTGTCACACCTCCCCTGCTTTTCCGCAAGTTCGATTTCGCATATCTTTTTGATTTCTTCTTTCCTTGATTCCAAGTTACTCCTTGGAATGCCTTGCCCCACTAACCTCAGACCGGCATAAATTTGAAGTCCAGGATATGCGAATCTGCTTGGATTGTTCTGGCGGCAACGATTGCTGTATGTTAGGTTGTCGCAAGTTGAACCTTTTTTCTGACAGAGCGGAAGGCCAGAACACTTCTGTTGTTTCTTGTGCTCCGAGTCGAACAACAGGGCTGGCGTGCTATGGCTCTAGGTTCTTTCAATTTTTGATTTTCGACAATATTTTGTCTAACTCATTTTTGCTGCGATGTTATGCTTTGGCTGTGTCATTCCACACCTGGGTCATACATTGCTTGCTTCATCCTCTATGGTGTTGCTCACGGTATCCCATACGCTGATATTTTCGACGACGACGCAAGCACGTGCGTTACAACATCCGCCATTCAAATCTATTTTTTGAAGGAAGAACACCTCATTATAGCCCTGTGAATGAACCCAAGATCAAGAAAACACGTCAGGCATCCAAGGTCTGAATTTTTGTCGCGCTCTATGAATTTTTGGCTATTTCCTCTAGAGTGTTTGACAATTTCCATCCCGCTTGTTGTTTTCACCAAAGGTTTTCGATTGACTCAACCAATTGTCGGTCTGATGCAGGATCTGCATAAAGTCTTCAAAACTTTCCTGGCCATGGCTCTGGACTTGTTCGAAAATCTGAATATTCATGAGGCCAGAGCTTCGCTGAAGGTTCGTCGTACTCGTCGTCTTTTCTTTTGGTGCATTCATTGGAGACATCATGATTGTCATTCCGGGGGAATAGATTTTGCCCTCCACGAGTTTGATGTCGTTCGGAGGCTTCAGTTACTCTATTTATATAAGCTGTATTCCATCTCCTGTCAAACAATCTCTTCATCTTACCAGTTGCACGTAGTGCACACTCATATGCTGGGCGGCGCGTGAAGTGGGCGTGACTATGCCAGGTTCCAAAGATCTGTCCAGGCTGCACTGGGTGGGTGGAGCATCTTTCATGAAACAGCAGGAGAGCTGATCAACCTGACCGTGGATGCCCGTGGCTAGCCACATTTGTCATTTGCGTCAAGCTGCCGGTCACTGTTCCGAAGGAACTTGGTATCTTGTTGTCCATCCATCTTCGAATCAATAAACTTGGGTGCTACAGAACGCAATACAAGCCTACAAAGTCCTCCCAGTTGAAGCAAGGTTTCATAGAGTCACAAGTGGCATTAGGAGTAATAGGACCAAAGTATATATATCCATGTTTTACCAGTTCCGGCGTCGCTAACCGCTTCCCATGAAACGAAATGTCAAAAGGCCTCAAATCATTGATCATGATTATCATTCAGGGCTCTAGTGCGATGTCCTCGTGACGACACCAAATCGATACTGCGATACTGACGAGTTGAACTTACCCTCGGCTGGACAGCCTGGACTGGACCCACGTCGACCAACCTTAATCGGATGACACCGACAGGATAATGCCGCATATTATGCAACGGCCTCGTTCTACTGCGCGTTGGTGGCGCTACTCTGCGTCTTACTCTCAACCTTAGCCAGGGACCATGTCTGCTGGATGTTTCTCATGGTGTGGTCTACTCACGCCACGGAGCTCAAAGAAGCGAAGGACGGATGTGGTGTCAAGAGAGGTGAGCACTGACTTGTACACGTGTTCTCAAACTCATTGACGAAGGACGAAACAGAAAGAGCCCGAAGATCAAGTTGCGACCGTCAGCGGGCCAGGAGCGAAGGAGACTACCACGGTCGAGAGCCATGTTGAGCAGACGAAACCCGACTGGGTAGGAGCGGATTCCACGACCCAGACAACTCAGGCAACCGGCAGCGGGCCAGATGCAAAGCGGTTGATCTCTGTTAAGAACCAAGTTGCAAAATCGAGCTCCCGTGGGGTATGAGCACTGGTTTCCTGTCTTGAGAACCCTCTAAAATTAACGGAAACTGGTTCCAGGAATCATCTTTAAATGGTGCCCCAACAACAGCCCAGTATTTCACGACCAGCGCGAAGGAGATCCTATCACTACTCGGGACTGCTGGCGGGCTCATACCAGTTCCATTCGTCAAAGAAGCTATCGAAGTTGCGCAGAAGATTATTGAAGTCTGCGAGGTTTGTCAAACTTCTGCTCCGAAAGCTGCAAAACGATTGAAAGTTTTCTTCAGGAAGCCTCAGCTGTCGAAGACAGGGTTAAAGAGCTACAAGAAAGGGTCTCGCGTATCATGATGGTTGTCGTCGCTCATGTCACGACGAACACGGATGAAGAGGGAAGCCAGGCTGCGGTTGTGAAGGCTGCAAAAGGTATTGAGCAGGACGTCAAAGAACTCGTCGGGTATGCACTTATCAATCGTTGTCAAAATCGGTTGTTTAACATATCGCAGCACTCTCGGGACAATCAAAGGGGAGCTATCAAGAATTGGTGGCCAGAACGGAGCGGTCTTGGCGATTTACAAAGACCTCAATATGAGTATGATCGAGGACTGTATGAAGCGCCTTTCGACGGCTCTGGAGAAGTTCCAGGTAAGTCTTCGCATTAACCCTATATTTTTTTCCGTGGAAATGATGTTGATCCTTCTTTATAGCTTACCAACGACCTCCGTGACTCCGAACTCCTCCGTCAGCTCCATGATCGCCTTGGGAGGATGGAGGAGATTTCCAGAGATATGAAGCATGTCGTTTCCAAGGTCGATCATGCGTCCTGGGATATAAAGCAAATTGATACCAAAATGGACAATATCGCCGACAAGGTAGAAGGAATCGAGGACATGTTCAACGTTTGGCTACGATACGCCAATTGGATACTGCCGTCCTGCAAGAGATACCATTAAGACCGGAGATCTTTCACGGACGTGAAAGTCTTGTCGAAGAAATTTCCCAGTTACTTACATGGGAAGAAACCTCCCACATCTGTATTTTGGGCCCCGGTGGGATGGGGAAAACCTCAGTTTCACTTGCCGTTGTCGAATCTCCTCTTGTTCAGGCCCGTTTTCTGCCCGAAAATCGTATTTGGGTGCCTTGTATTGGCGCAAAAACTGCGACTCTCTTTCTCGAAACCCTTTACATCCAGCTGAAGGTTCCCGGAGACAAGCAAGCTACACTCGAAAAGATAATTTCCGAACTTAGTGCTTCGACAAGCCCGCGCCTTCTTATTCTCGACAACTTCGAAACACCTTGGAATACGACTGGTGGAGCCCAGAAACAGGTAGAAGATATTCTCCGTCGCTTGGCCCGGATAAGCCACGTCGCGTTTTTGGTCACGATGCGTGGAAATCAACCCCCTTGCTTTAACACGATCAGATGGGAAACGAAGAACATCCAACCTACCGACGAAGCGGCTTGCTTGCGTATCTTCCATGAGATCAACCCTGCTTCGAAGGACGATCCGGATGTTGGTCGTCTGTTGAGTGTGTTGGGACATATGCCTTTCGCAGTCACTTTGATGGCAAATCTCGCACGGGACGGTGGGTCGACTGCGAAGGATTTGTTGGACGCATGGTCAGAATCTGGTCCTGATATTCTCTCCGACGATCCTGAACGGAGCATGAACCGAAGTATCAGTCTTTCTGTCGATAACGACCTTGTCCAGCGGAACCCAAATGCAGTTCTTCTCCTTGGTATCTTATCCTTACTACCAGGAGGAACGACGAAAGACAATCTTCCATGGTGGGCACCGACACTCAAGAAATCTATGATTCCCTCCGCTGTTGCTGCTTTGTCGAAAGCAGGACTGCTGGTCGAAAATAAACGGCAAGATTCTGATGTGCCGGTCTTCTTCATCATGCCTGTCGTCCAATCATTTATGCGGCATAACCGGATTGAACATGATCTGCAAAAGCAAGTGTATTCGTCCTGTTGTCAATACGTCCTTGACCATGCTTGTCGCTACGACGATTCCGCATTTTCTGTCAAATCGAAAGCCCTCGAAACCGAAGATACCAACATCCAAACCATCCTTTTTGGTCCGTCATCAATGCAGCATACCGATGTATCTTTGGAAGCCCTCATCGCTTTCTGCTGGCACCGTTGCGACACAAAGCCTAGCGCTGAGCTTACAAAGTACACAGTAAACGCGGCTGAAGCCTCTGGACACGACAGATACATTGCATCGGCACTATGGTGTCTAGGCAGGACCTATTACCAACTCAGCGACTACGACCTCGCCTATGATCTCTTAGAGAAAGCCTACAGGCTTTTCAATACTCTTCCAGCTACCGATCGCAAATTGCAACAACTGGGTGGTCAATGTGGAGTAGATCTTGTACGGACCGGATCTGCACGCATTGTATTTCGAGACAAGGAGGCTGCTATCTTACTTGCAATGGAGGTCGAGGCGAAGTGTGCCTCTCTTTCGGATGTCCTCTTACATGGCCGATGTCTCATCGAAGTCGCGGAAGCGCTGCGCCGGGCACAACGAAACTCTGAGGCGTTGCAATATCTGGACCGTGCTAGAACCATGTTGCAGGCTGTTGAAGACATCCCTAATTATGCTACTTCGTATGAAATCGCTTGTCGGGTGCTTTACGCAGAGCAAAGGTTCCAAGAGGCCCGTGACGCTATAAAGTTAGCATGGGGGTTGATCAGCACGAGTGACAACCTATTTTATCAAGCAGTCATTGCCATGGATTTCACTATAGTTCTCTTCAGTACCAATGACGACACAGAGGCTTGGAAGTACCTTGAAATAGCCCTAACAAAAGCCTCGCACATTGGCCACAGGACTACAGTTATGGACGGACTAGCATACATGGGCTATGGGTACCTACGCCGAGGTGACTATCAAAATGCGTATGGCGCCTACAAGGCTGCGGCAGAAAAATACATTGGAAGTATGTATACCTTGGTAAAGAGTGATTGCGAGGACAACATGACCAGGATTAGGCACAAGCAACTAAACCCTGACGCGGTTGTTGGCTTTCACCGACCACACCTTGATGTTGACAAATCACTTTTTTACCCACCGTCCTCCAATCAGTTCCCAAAAACTTCTCTGCCTACCTTTATTTCGCCAGAATCCTAATATGCTACAAATTTCTATAAATTTCACTCCATGCTGGTAATACTTATTACAGAGTTCTGCATGTAATCAGGTCACTTGCACTGCTAAGTAAATTGTAACAAACTTGAACGATCCTTTAGCAATAATGTTTTTCATGCTGGATGCCTATACATCGCTTCAAATTCTCGCGGCGCCTCCGCCAATAATTATAGGATCAAAGAGGGAAAGTCAGAATAAGTGCGAACCACCAATTCGAGTTCTTCCTGTTTTCTTACTCCAATTTATGTAACTGTCAATCTGCTTCCTCAAGATTGCTGTAACACACTGCAATTCACGACAATCGATAGCTATACAAGGGTATAAGTATAATGGTATAAAAGGTATATTGACTATGCACTAGAAATGGCGGCATCACACAGATGACGGTCCGCCAACAGATGGTGGGTAGAAAAGTGATTTGTCAATATCAAGGTGTGGTCGGTGAAAACCAACCTCTGCATCAGGGTTTAGTTGTTTTTGTTCGATTCTGGTCATGTTGTCCTTACAGTCGCTACCAACCCAAGCATCCCTAGTTCCGACATATTTTTCTGAGGCAGCCTTATAAGCGCCGTGTGCGTTGTGGTAGTCGCCTTTGCGAAGGAACCCGTAGCCCATGTATGCTAACGCATCTGCGACTGTAGTCCGATGCCCAATCAAGGATGCCTTCAACAGGGCGATTTCAAGGTACTTCCAAGCTTCTTTGTCACTACTGGTGCTGAAAAGGACGATCGTGAAATCCATGGCAATGACCGCTTGATAGAATGGATTGTCAATTGTTTGAACCAGGTTCCAACCCTCCCTTATGATGTCGAGAGCCTCTTGAAGTCTCCCCTCTGCGTAAAGCGTTCGACAGGTGTTTTGACAAGACGTCGCAAGATTTGGAATATCCCCTACTGCTTGCAACATGGTCTTAGCACGATGCAAGTATTGCAGTGCGTCTTCTGTTCTTCGGGCGCGGCGCATGGTTTCCCCAACTTCCACCAAACAACGGCCAAATAAGAGATCATCGGAAAGAGAGGAGCATTTCGTTTCAACCTCCAGTGCAAGGACGACTGCCTTGTCCTTATCTTCTAATACAAGGGACGCGGTGCGGATGAGGTCGACCCCACATTGACCACCAAGCAGTTGCAAATTGAGGTCGCCAGCAGGGAGAGAGTTGAAAAGCTTGTAGGCGTCCTGCAGGTTGTCAAAGGCGAGGTCGTAGTAGCTAAGTTGGTAGTTGGTCCTGCCTAGACACCACAGTGCCGATGCGACGTGTCTGTCAATGGCAGAGGATTGGGCTGCCGTTACCGTGTACTCCGCAAGTTCAGCGCTGGGCTTTGTGTCGCAACGGTGCCAGCAGAAAGCGATGAGGGCTTCCAAAGACACATCCGTGTGCGGCATCGTGGATGAACCGAAAAGAATGGACTGAATGTTGGTATCTTCAGCTTCGAGTGCTTTCGAGTTCACTGCAAATGCAGCATCGTCGTAACGACAAGCGTGGTCAAGGACATATTGACAACATGATGAGTGTACCTGCCTCCGAAGATCGTCTTCAATCCGGTTATGCCGCATAAACGATTGAACAACAGGCATGATGAAGAAGACCGGCGAGTCAGAATCTTGACGTTTATTCTCGACCAGTAGTCCTGCTTTCGACAAAGCAGCAACAGCGGAGGGAATCATAGATTTCTTGAGCGTCGGTGCCCACCAATGAAGCTTGTCTTTCGGCGTTCCTCCTGGTAGCAAAGAGAGGATGGCGAGGAGAAGAACGGCGTTGGGATTCCGCTGGACAAGGTCGCTGTCAACGGAGAGACTGATACTCCGGTTCATACCCCGTTCGGGATCATCAGAGAGAATGTCAGGACCAGATTCTGACCATGCATCCAACAAATCCTTCGCAGTCGACCCTCCGTCCCGTCCGAGAATCGCCATCAAAGTGACTGCGAAAGGCATATGTCCCAACACACTCAACAGACGGCCAACATCCGGATCGTCCTTTGAGGCGGGGTTGATCTCATGAAAGATACGCAAGCAGGCTGCGTCGTCCGTAGGTTGGATGTTCTTCGTTTGCCACTTGATTGCATTCGAACAGGGAGCTTGATTCCCGCGCATTGTGACGAACAATGCGATGTGGTTCAGCTGGGCCAATTGACGGAGGATATCTTCGACTTGCTTCTGGGCAACGCCAATTACATGCCAAGGTGTTTCGAAGTTGTCGAGGATAAGAAGACGCGGCTCTGTTGAGGCACTAAGCTCGGAAAGAATTTTTTCCAGTGTAACCTGTTTATTTCCTGGTATTTTTAGTTGGATGTACAGGACTTCGAGGAGGAGAGTTGCAGTTTTCGCTCCGATACATGGCACCCAGATACGATTTCGGGGCAGGAAACGGGCCTGAACGAGAGGCGATTCGACAACGGCGAGTGAAACTGACGTCTTCCCCATGCCACCTGGTCCAAGAATACAGACGCGAGAGGATTCCTCCGTCGTGAGTAACTGGGAAATCTCCAAAACAAGGTCCTCTCTGCCATGAAAAATCTCCGGTTTTAGAGGCATTTGTTGTAGAACGGCAGTGTCTGCTGGGTGGAGCGCCGCTAACCGCTGCACAATGTCCTCGATCCCTTCTACTTTGTCAGCGATATTGTCCATTTTGGTATCCATTTCTTTGATGTCTCTAGATGCATCGTCGACTTTGGAAACAACGCGTTTCATATCCCTTGAAATTTCCTCCATCTTTCCTAGCCGAGTGTGCAGCTCACGGAGGAGCTCAGAATCACGAAGCTCGTTGGAAAGCTTGAGAAAAAAAAGGGGTAATGTCAACTGTCAGGACGACGAACATTGTCTTTACTAACACACCTTGAACTTCTCCAGGACTGCTGCAAGTTGCCTCATACAATCTTCAAGCGTACTCATGTTGAGATTTTTGTAAATGGCTAGGACCATTCTATTCTGCCCGCCAATTCCTGACAACTCCTCACTAATTGTCCCAAGAGTGCTACAATATCGTAAGCATCAACTATGTTTAGCTAGAATTGGACGGGCATACCTAGCCAGCTCCTTGATGTCCTCCTCGATACTCTTTGCAGCCTTTACAACCGCAGCCGGACTGCCCTCCTCATCCGACGTTGTTGTTACATGGGCAACGATAACCATCATGATGCGCGAGACTCTATCCTGCAACTCTTTTACCCTTTCTTCGACAGCTGAAGCTTCCTAAAGACTCAATTATTATTAACTGCCTTGTATCATTCAAACCAAAAAGCTAACGAACCTCGCAGACTTCGATAATCTTCTGCGCAATCTCGATGGCCTCTTTTAAGAATGGGACCGGTATGAGCCCGCCTGCTGTGCCTAACACTGACAGAATTTCCTTCGCGCTGGCTGTGAAATATTGGGTCGCACTTGGAATGACTGCCAATGCGTCAACTGGCAAATCCTAAATTCATATTTCCGTTAATGGGTTTGAAAATTCTAAGGGAATCCCGTTCTCACCTCGCTGGCTTTCGTCTCTTCAACATGGCTTTCCACTGAAGCGCGCTCCTTCGCTCCTGACCCCTTGACGACTATAAGTCGGTCTTCCGGTTGTTTCTGTTCTCGGCGTTGCGTCAACGAGAGTTCAGGATAGAAGTAGTTGCTCACCTCTCTTGCTCTTGATTCCGCGCCCGTCCTTTGCTTCTTGGAGCTCCGTGGGGTGTATAAGCCACACCATGAGAAACATCCAACAGACATAGTCCGCGAGTAAGACTGAGAGCAGACTCAGTGGCGCCACCAATACGCAGTATACTGAGTCGTACACGTTGTAGAACTCGCGTTCGCGGTGTTACCTAGGTAAGTGGCATACCCGTGACGAAGACATCTTACAACAGCCCAGAATAAACATCTGGGCAATTGGAATCTGTCAATCAACGGGACTTGCCTTGATTCCTGTGGCTGTTGGATAGGCGTTATTCTTCCCGGCTTAGTTGTAAAACAACCTTGAGCTCTCAGTCCATTGGATGAATTGACATGGTGAGGGCAAGACGCAAACCGAACAAATTTCTGGGCAGGATACAGTCAATTACGTAATAACAAGCAGAGGTCCTTGACTTCTTGCTCAACCATTCAACGAAACTTTACATCAGAGATTAATTTATTACACCAATTCGCAGGTGGGAGGAAGAGTACTCTTGGTTCCCATTTGATTGAATCTTCAAATTCTTCTCATGCACACTGCAACCAAATAAATTCATGAGCGCCTAACCCGGCAATGCACCGCAAGCCCGCCTCATTTCCAAAGAGGCAGTTATAGCGAATACCGGTAATCCTGATTTTGAATGTCAGTGAGGTCGAGGAAGGTCTGTTGCAATGTCAGATATAGCAGGTTTTTATGGATGGCAGAAAGCGGGGCTCACTCTGTCAACCCGTTTCTCAGTCTTTGCACCGTCCATCGACTCTTGAGTGAGATAGACATCATCGTACGAGTCATCTCTTTGCTTGCTATCACGTCGTTTGTTTTCTCGATCAAGCATAAAGCGCAAGAGCAGGATGAGAGCAGCGCAGGCACCAATGCAGGCTGATATAATGGCCCACGGAACATGGTTACTTGAACAAAACTCAGAAAGAGAAGATGCTGTCAATGAAAAGGTTTATACCATGGCTGAAATTTTTTCCTCCACATAAATGATCCAGAACCGCCACCTATGGCATACGCACATAAAACGACGGCGTTTGTAGTGGTGCCTGTAGTGGAATAGAGGGTTCAGAACCACCAAATGGGAATCCCGACGAAGAGATAGTACCCACGTTTTGTGTGTCCGGACACGATGGAGCCGACCCATCCGATAAGAAGAATAAACGGGGTGAAAACGAAGACTGTTGAAGAATTTGGGAATTCAGCACAGGAGTAGCAGATGACGGATGCTTACTTGAGACCCAATACGAGAACAGAAGTCCCACTTTGTTATGCGAGGGTAATGTATTCACTAAGATGGAGCCAAGAAGTGCTGGGATAAACATCAAGGCGATCGCATAGCCACGACCAATGGAGCGGCGAGATGCAAGTGTTACGCCCAGCAAAATGGTGAGGACTGCGATCGTCAGTACACTTCATCAGACTGGACCTCTTTAGACGTACTCTCGACAGCCCCATCGACACATCCTAGTAGCGTAGTCTGAATCGGCGTGAAGCCGAATTGGTTGATGATAAGCTGCCTTTGGTTTGTCAACTGCGATCAGAAAATTATGAGCCGCAGGAACAAATGGAGTAAATGGCGTGTTGGAACACACCGAATTCATGACGTTGCTGCTCAGGGCACATATTTAGTTGGTCAATATTGAAAAGAGGCATTCAGTGATACGTACACAATCAAGGAGAACGCGGCCATCACCCATACTTTCGGATCTCTTAACGTTTCAATGAACCTAAATCCGAGCTTAAAAGCACTCAATTTCGATAGCCATGGGTTCAACATACTGTTCTCGTTTCCAGTGCTTGTTTTCCACTCCAGTTTGATTCACCTTGATTCGTTGAACAGCCTGGGTACGTTCTTCGAGGGTAAGAAAAGACGCTGTCGTAGGCGAGTCGGGGAAGAAAAACCTGCACATAAGATAGTAAGCAGTGAGTACAGATTGCGAAAGCAGAATACCTGCCAAAATAGTATGGAAATAATCAAAGTGATTACGCCGGTAATGGTCATTAACCTGTACAAAATTTGAGATCAGGCAAGTTTGATTGAGAAAAGTGGGAACTGTTTACCATTGCCAGGCCATAAAATTATGGGTCTGCGTATATTTACTCAGTAAATTTTCGCGATGGGCTTCGACCAAAAAATACCTTGGTGTGTAACACCCCAAAGCTGATGAAGCCGAGAAACATCAGAGCAAATCCATTCATCAAAACTACCGACTAAAGTTAGCCACGTTCGTTTTCGTACGGACAAGCGTCGTACACCAGCAGCCAACGCGTTTGTTTTGCTCAGCTCGGGTATAGAACATGGAAGTGACGATCATGAAACCTGGAGTGATTGTAGCTGGACTCTGAGTCCGCTAATGAATCAATAAAACAAGAACTACAAGGGACACGAAATACCTTCACACATGCCCAGAATGAATCTGACTGCAAATAATGCGCCAAAAGACTTGCAAGCCGCGTGTGCGATAATAGCAACTGCCCATATGAAAATATTGATGCTGGGAGGTCAACGATCGGTAAGTTTGGATTCGTCGTTTTCTAAAGAATACGTTGATAGCCAACCTCATCCATTTCCCAACCGGGAATCTTTGAAGGGCGAGATTTTGAGGGTACTAAGACATCAAGAGACCTAAGTCCAAATTTTTTACTGAGAGAAAGAAGAAATAACGGACCTCAAATATCAGATAACTGAGATACCAAACGGTTCCGAGCCAGTTGAATTGATTCTGCGTTAAATGGGCACTGGGTCTACGAAAAACCATTAGAACAGGTATATAAATGTCGAGACAAAAACTTAGTACATTATTCCCAGAACAGCGGATTGTCCAAGTGCCGTCTTATCGGCAAATGTCATGCTTTGGACACGGTGTCACTGGTTGGCATTCGTAAGGACTTCCAGGACGTACATGTATGTGACTATTGATAGCAAGGGGCTCAAGATATGACCTCGGAATTGCGGAATTCCGACATTGCTTACTGGACATAAGTGGCATGAGGTGCCAATCGATCTTTCGTCTGCAAAACCAAGGTGTTGAGCTGCTGGAGCATCGCAATCTTATGATCTGAGCTCACCTCAAACAAGCAGCAACCTCAGGACCCAAAGGAGTATCCGAGTCTAAGCTAGCTGCGACATCTACGTCTTGAAGGTATACGACGGGGTGAGACCCCTTCTCCGAGATTTTGCTACTTGAATCCATGTTGAAGAGAAGAAAGGGGTCGAAGAGTAAAGACGGGGAGATGGCTTCCAGGAATCCTCGATTAAATCAAAAATCTAGCGCCTCTCACGAACTTCCGTAATTTAATGTTATTCCAGTGAAGATGGACCAGCAAAAATAGACTCGCACCGGATTGCCACATTGTGGTCATCGACTTCCCACAGATGGGTGTTGCTCGGCCTCATCTACCAGAGACAGGAAAAAAAACACTTTGGAAACTCCAACATTGAGTCTCAGATGATAAGGTTGGACTCCTTAAGGCACTGTACCCAGGGAAAAGTCAACCACATTCTAGTTGAAAGTTGATATGCAAGGGCCCTCAGCGTCTTGACACAACTCCTCATAGTTCACTGTTTATTATCGCAAGAATTTGGCCTTGCTATACCTCAAGAAGTACTTTGACGGAAGAGTTTACAAGAGCGAAACTAGACTCCTTGTTTACCGAGAAAAAAAAGCCTAGTTGAGACCATGGAAGAGCGGAGAAGAAAGTCGATAAATTACATAATATCCTAGGCTCCGCCTTCCTTGCAGTGACCGTCCACCTTCCTCATAGCGGAATGCAATCCAGCCCAGCCCTTCCTCTCGAAATCGTACAGGCAATCGTCGATATCCTTGCTCAGGAAAGCCCAGACCATATATCAATCAAAGCATGTGCAGTCACTTGTAAAACATACCTCCCTCTTTGCAGGAAACATATTTTTTCCTCCATCGTTCTCGCGGGTCAAGGTCGACCCTTTCGTGTCGCTAAACCCAGCACTGCTGCCTTCATATGCCTTCTATCTACCACACCAGAGATTGCTGGCCTCATTCGCAACCTAGTGTACCATGTTTCAATGAAGGATTTGGACCTGCCTTTGCTTCCAGAAACGTTAATGCATATCTCAAACGTAGAATCCCTGTCAATCCACTGGCCTGGGACTCAGATTCAGTGGAACAAAAACCCTCTTCGACCCGCTCTACTTCACCTATTGCATCTTCCATCCCTCATTCGGTTAGAGCTAAGGAGCATCAGAAACTTTGTCATTACGGACCTTGTACCCTGCACCAACCTCAAGGAGTTCAAATGCTCGTGGATTAACATCGCAAAAGTCGAAAACAGTTTTCCCTTACCACTCCCTAGAATGCCGATTCGTCTACGTAAAATAATTGCTGGGGATGAAAGTTCCGCGTTGGTCTCCAAGTTCTGCCACGCTTTGCGTCCTGACGGAGAGCCTTTCCTTGATTTTACCAGCATTGCTTCTGTATCGCTGGTGATTGAGGAAGACGATGAATTGGATGCCTCACAGAAGTTCCTCAAACGTTGCGAGGGGCTTACCCACGCACAAATTTTTCGTGCGTTTTTCTTTAATAAAATTACTCGTCAGGCCACTAATTTGTTATTTTTCAATCAAGTCTATTCATCGCCGTTAACTTGGGCGGGTCTTTCAAGAATGCTACACGCTTCTCTGCAAACGCTGAAACACCTACATTTAAAAACCGTGATCACCGATCCAACTGGTACCAGCGATCCTCTCTCAGGGCTCGTTACCGAACTCCAGGAGATGCGCCATCAGAACAGTATTGAAAAACTTACCATGGCGATCTCCCTTCAGATGGACTCTGATTGCAACCGGGGAGACGATTGGGGTCGGCTCGATGAAGAATTAACGCGATCCGGATGGCCAAGGTTAAATTCTATTGTGCTGAGCATCTCATTTCTCAGGCGTGAAAACAGTGACCTTGAGATTGCTTTGAGAAAGTTGCCCGAGACGCAATTTCCAAGACTATCATCAAGTAAATCTGTCGTATTCGACTTTTCAGTGATCAATACAGTCACCCTTAAGGATAGATTTATCGTCTTCTAGAAATGAGGAGACGAGAACGTGTGCACATACATCGTTGCAATGGCTCCTGTTACTTACGTCTCATAAATAAAATCATTTTTTTGTTCAACCATCTCACTATTAAGTCACGACCGAAATTGTATAAGATACTACATAGTTTGATTCGCATTACATTTCCCTTTTCGTAGGTAGATGAATAATGCTTGGGCTTCAGAAAAGCCTTTGCCGCCATGGTTAGGTGTTGAGGGATGGACAGTTTTTAGCGATCCGAAAGTTTCTCAATATCTGTCCGAGGCAAGGGTTCCACATACATATGGCAGTAGACTTCTCGAAGCAAGCTGAGAAAGCCTATGTCTTTTCAAAAGCGCAGACCTGAGATGGCAGGCAAAGCTGCAAACAAGTCTCGTCTGCTGAGATAGGAGTCCTGGGGTTATTGGATCGATGACTTCAGAGTCAAGCATTAATTAAGTGGGATAATCCTTTTGAAGTTGGTTTGTTGGAGTGATTACCGGCCTTCTTCATCGCTTTGAGTAGGTTGAGGGAAGAGAATCGCCAACTGAGATGACTTGACAGGGCTACGTTGGCTGTCCAAGCAGTCAATAACACGTATCCAACTGAATCCAGGCTTTGAAGGCGCAGTATGGGGTGTAGAGTACATTGAGATTAGGGGCGCGCCTCAAGCCCATAGTTGACCAGAGAAAAAGCAGACAGATTCGTTGAGCCACATCAGCAATGCTTTCTCTTATCCCCCATCATCCGATGCCAGCTAGTCGGTATGGGTTTTATCCTCCAGGCTCGTAGGAGGCCTCAAATTCAGCCTTGGGAGGCCTTGTAGCACCAGTGTATACGTAGCAAAAGTGTGCCGGTGGTCGTCATCATCGAAGTAAGAAAGAAAAGTGACAAATATTTATTTTCGTCCTTTCTTCTGTCCTGCACGCCGAGCGTGCTCCGTCGACTCTGCATTCCTAACACTTCAGCTTCAATAAGCCCCCAGACCATGGAAGTTGCATGGAAGAGCGGAAAAGAAAGTCGATAAATTACGTAATAGCCTTGGCTCAGCGCTCTTCACCGAGTTCGTTGTCGTCGTCCACCTTCCTCATAGCGGGATGCAATCCAACCCGGTCCTTCCTCTCGAAATCGTACAGGAAATCATCGATATCCTTGCTCAAGAAAGCCCAGACCATCTATCAATCAAAGCATGCTCGGTCACTTGTAAAACATACCTTCCTCTTTGCAGGAAACATATTTTTTCCTCCATCGTTCTTGAGAGTCACGGCCGACAACTCTTTCGCGTTGCTAAACCCAGCACCACTGATCTTATACGCCTTCTATCCACCACACCAGAGATTGCTGGCCTCATTCGCAACCTAGTGTACCATGTTTCAAAGAAGGACGTGGACCTGCCGTCGCTTCCAGAAACGTTTATGCAAATCCAAAACCTAGATTCCCTTTCGATCCACTGGCCCGGAACTCAGCTTCAGTGGAACAAAAATCCCCTTCGACTCGCTCTACTTCATCTGTTGCATCTTCCAACCCTCACTCGCTTAGAGCTAGTGAGTGTCCAGGACTTTGTCATTATGGACCTTTTCCCCTGCACCAACCTCAAGGAGTTCAAATTCTCGTGGATTGACCTCGCAAAACCCGAAAGCAGCTTTCCCTTGCCGCTGCCTAGTATACCGATTCGTTTACGCCAATTGATCGCAGGGGAAGAAAGTTTCGCACTGGTCTCAAAATTGTGCCACACTTTGCGTCCCGACGGAGAGCCCTTGCTTGATTTTACCAACATTGCTTCTGTATCGTTAATGATCGAGGAAAACGACGAGCTGGATGCCTCGCAGGAATTTTTCAGGCGTTGCGAGAGGCTTTCCTATGCACAAGTTTTTCGTGCGTCTTTCTTAATAAAGTTATTCGTTAAGCCACTAATTTGGTACCTGTTTTTGATAAGTTTATTCTCCTGAGGCAACGTTGACTTGGGCGGGTCTTTCAAGAATGCTACACCCTTCTCTGCAAACGCTGGCATACCTTCATTTGAAAACTGTGATCACTGATCCAAGTGTCACTGGCGATCCTCTTGCAGGCCTCATTACTGAACTCCGCGAGATGCGCCACCAGAACAGCATTGAAAAACTTACCATCACGGTCTCTATTGGTCTGGACTGCGATTGCAATCGAGGAGACGATTGGGGTCGGCTGGACAAAGAATTGACGCGATCCGGATGGCCAAAGTTAAACTCTGTTGTGCTTGGCTTCTCAATTCTCAACTATGTAAACCCTGACTTCGAGATTGCTTTGAGAAAGTTGCCTGAAACACAATTTCCAAGACTATCATCAAGTAAATCCGTTGTATTTGATTTTTCAGTGATCAATAAAGCCGTCCTGGGGGTTGGATTTTTCCACTTCTAGTACTGAGGAACCACATTGACTAATTAGTGGAAATCCTGTTTTATACCAGACCTTTGGGTTGAGTACAAGAATTGTGGTTGGTATAAGTGTTGAACGTTGAACACGATCATCGGAAGAAGACAGCATACGTAGATAAGTATGTAGCTCGTCCTAGCAGCACAGGTGTGGTCGCCATCACCAGAGGAACTGAGTAAGAAAAGTGACAAATATTTATTTAATATTTTCTTCCTTTCTTCCGTCATGCACGCATACCGTGCTCCGTCGACTCTGCATTCCTTTGTTCTGGAGCTTCCTGACATTTCAACTTCAAAAAGCCTCGTCAGGTCGGCACACCAGTACTGCCCCCACCACGGAAGGTGCTATTGACCCACACGGGTAAGTGTCAATCAATGGATGAGTGAAGCGGCTGATAAAACTTGAAGTGCAGAATACAAGCTTTGTCCAGGCAATACTGGGCGCTTTCTTCTAGTGCAGCCCCGGAGACTTGGGCCACAGGCCAACTACAAACGTCAGCACTTAAGTTCCTCCTAGCAAAGTTGATTCTCGGTCAATAATGAACGCGGATTCATTGTTCCAACAACCTTCTTCGATGCCTTCCAACCCAGTAATTCCCCTCGAAATCCTACAGACAGTCATCGCCATCCTTGCCGAAGACGATCCCGCCTATTCATCCCTCAAATCATGCTCCCTCGTGTGCCAAACATTCCTCCACCTCTGCCGAAAACACATCTTCGCCTTCATCTTTCTCGACGGGCGGGACTGGGCCATCCAATGGCCCACTACTGCTGCGCTTATCCGCCTCCTGTCGGCCACGCCTGAGATTGCCGATCATATTCGGAAGCTCGTCTGCTATATCTCAGGAAGGGAGTTCGACCAGCCGGCGTTACCGGGGATTCTCAAACGACTGAACAGACTGGAATATCTGTCGATTGACTGGCCTCGTACCGAGCGTCAGTGGAACGACAACACGCTCCGACCTGCTGTGCTTCACATGTTGCATCTACCAACGCTCAGTTACTTGGAATTGCGGAACATTAAAGACTTTGTGGTCATGGACCTTGCTCCGTGTTTTAATCTCAAGAAGCTCGAAATCACAAAAGTCGAAACAGTAGAAAGTGAAGTTGCCCTTACATGCACTCTTTCCGGTGGGCCTATTCCCCTTCGCCAGCTTACAGTTGGCATCGAAAGCTCTACGACAGTGTTGGACCTCTGCAAAAAACGACGACCCGACGGTAAATCGATCATCGATCTCGCTAACCTCGCTTCCTTGGAATTCACACTCAGCAAACCCGACGAATTTGTTGCAGCACAAGAATTCTTGAAGTGCTGTGAACGGCTGACAGAGATAGATATTTTTAGTGAGTGTTTTAAGTCTTCCCTCAAAACGGGGCTTCTCATCTCTTGGACTCTGTGACTAGTCTTCTCTCCCCCACTGACTTGGGCGGGTCTGTCCAACATGCTGCATCCTTCTCTGCAGACGTTGACCCACCTCCGCTTGAAAAGCATGTTGGACGATGAAACAAGAACCGCTGATCCCCTTTCAGGGCTTGTCACTGAACTCGAGCAGTTTCGCAACAGGAATCAAATCGAGGATATCACCGTCGGCGTCTCCATTCAGACAGATACAGAGTGTAATCGAGAGGGATGGGGCGGCCTCGATGATGAATTGACGCGGCCAGGGTGGCCAAAGTTGAAGTCTATTTCGCTGAGCATCGTAATTTGGAGTTATATGCGCGCAGACAAGGACCTGGAGCTGGCCTTGAGGAAATTACCTGAGACGCAATTTTTGAAATTGTCGTCAAGTAAATCAGTCGTATTTCAATTTGAAGTTACCAACGAGCTTGTTTGAAGAGATGATATATATGTATGTGGCGTAGCTCCTGTTGATAATATGCTTCGAGTCGATGAGGCAAACAGCACGCACAGTCAAAGCCCCGTTACTGACGCTTTCTTCTTGTCTCCCATCATTGGATGCCGGCCAGTTGGCATGCATCACTCTCCTCCAGGCTTGCAAGAGGCCTGAAAGTCGACCTTGGAAGACCCAGCAACACAAGTACGTCGTAGCGTAGAGCAAAGAAAGAGAAAAATAACAAATATTTATTTTTGTCCTTCCCTCCACAGGCGTCATCGATATCAGAATCAGATTCAGACTCGGAATCGGATCCAATGTCTTCCTCCATCGCGCACTCCACCACCACCACCATCTTCGTACATCGGCTCAGATGTCGCAGGCATACACCACCGAAGAGCAGGTAGCCGTCGCCGCTGTGCGCAGGGCGTGCCACCTCACCGCGTCCGTGTTCAACAGACTCGTCAAGAACGAGACGCTCACCAAGGGCGACAAGTCCCCCGTAACAGGTGCGTTCTTACACTCCTGATGTCGTTCTATGCCCACCCTCTTTGTCATAGTGGGCGATTTCGCCGCGCAAGCCGTGATCAGCACCATCCTCTCGCACGCCTTCCCTGGCGACCCGATCGTCGGCGAGGAGGACGCCACCGACCTGCGCGCGGACACCCCCAGCGCAAAGGAGATGAAGGCCCGCGTCGTCGCGCTCGCGAACGAGGCGCTCACTGAGGAGCTCGGGCTGGGCGATAACGAGGCGTGGGGGATAGGCCCGGGCAAGGAGAGGACGGACGGGCAGCTGCTCGATGCGATTGATCGGGGCAACTTTGAGGGCGGGGGCAAGGGACGTGAGTGGTTTTTTTGATCTGTTTTCTTTGGTGTTGGGGGGTCAATGTCGTGCTCCAATGTGAAGGCCGAGTCTTACTATTCCTTTGATCTTTTATCCTTATCCATTCCCTCGCCAACCCTCATACTAAACCGCCTCCTCTAGGAATGTGGACCATCGACCCCATCGACGGCACCAAGGGCTTCCTGCGCGGCGAGCAATACGCCGTCTGCCTCGCCCTCATCGTCGACGCCCGTGTCCAGGTCAGCGTCATCGGGTGCCCCAACCTCCCCGTCGACCCCGCTCACCCAGAGAGAGGCACCGGGTGCATCTTCACAGCCGTGCGCGGGCAGGGGGCGCAGCAGGTGGGTGTCGAGTCGTCTTTCTTTCACCCTTGTTTTCGCTTTACTAACTTACAATCTTATATTTAGTTAACCCTCTCAGGCTCAAACCCAACCCCTCTCGCCATCCCCACCCCCTCCCCACCCACCGCAATCTCATTCCTCGAATCCGTCGAAGCCGCACACTCCTCACACACATTCAACTCCCGCGTCTCCGCGCTGCTCTCCATCCCCCCGTCCTCGCCGCCAATAAGGATGGACAGCCAGGCGAAATACGGCTGTCTCGCGCGCGGGCAGGGCGGGGCATATCTGCGCATGCCGACGGGGGTCGGGTATCGGGAGAAGATCTGGGTATGTTTGTCTACTCTCTCCTTTCTTTGATGTCCCTTTGTTTCCGTAGACTGACGACCTTTCACGATTCTTCATGCACAGGACCACGCATCAGGCAACCTCCTCGTCGAAGAATCCGGCGGCATCGTCACCGACTCGCGTGGCCTACCGCTCGACTTCGGGCTCGGCCGCACGCTGGGCGAGAACTTCGGCGTCATCGCGGCGGGGAGGGACACGCATCCGCTTGTGCTGGCGGCGGTGCAAAAGGCGTTGGCGGAGGAGACCGAGGAGAGGGAGAAAAAGGCAAAGGTTTAGATTTATTTGGATGGTTTTGTTGAGTGCTTGTTAGTAACTGCATTTGTAGCTCTAGTCCGTCTGGCGAGGGTAGACCAGGCATAGCATATACTGCACATACGAACCATACGAGTTCTTCTCGAGCTTGGCGCACTGTGCCTGGAGTGGCTTTTATTGACCTACGGATTTGCGGCTCTTATTAGTGGTCGAACATGCCGCTGACAATGTAAATAGAAGGTGTGCTGTAGTATTTCGAATTGTTCGGCCGTCACGGGTCACAAGGCCAGTGGACGTGGCCGAAATAGGTTTTGAGATTACGCCCCATTCACGTGATGTCCCAATTTAGAAAATATTATGTAACACGAGTGGTTCGCGAATTTCAAGGCAGTTCGCAACTGTACAGGTGAGCCAATGGGTCATACCTGGGCCAGAGGACGCGATCGGACAATGAAACTTAGCCACTGGCTGTTTATTACTTTATCCCTGAGTCTGTAAAATTCTTGTTCCCCTCCTACCCACTGAAAATGTCGTCCTCGTCTTCGAAATTTTGCGTCAAGCTCAATGCCCCTTTTGATACCGCCCAAGTACCAAATCCGTCGCCGCTTCGCCCGTCTTCGCCTACTTTTGGCATTTCAGCTACGCCCCTGACCGAAGCGACGCTGTCAATGCACGCGCAGTGCCTGGCGTCGGATCCTTCGAACAAGATGTTAACTGAGGGTATAATCTTTATTGGAAGGATCAAGTCGCCTTTAAAGACTGGATGGACGAAGAGGAAGATAAGGAAACTATTGAGTACTCGTTAAACCCCTTCATCCCTCCTTGCCTTTGCAATTTCAGTGGCACTCCAAGTTAGTATGCAAGCCACGGACCAATGGCACTGGCGCCGTCCTTGAACTCCACCACATCCCAACTATCAAAGTATGCCACTCCTGACATCGATCCCGCAGCTGATGACCTCCGAATTGAACACTGCTTATTTGCGTAATTTAAAACGGCCTCGGCTTACTGCACTTTGCTATCATTACTATCCTAGTGCCAGGGGAACAAACCAAATGATTATTGATAGATTGCAACATGTAATTACAAGTACTGTCCCATAAACTAATGTAATCCACATTCCTTGAAGACACAGAGGTTGTGGCATACAGAGACCGAGCCCAGTTCGAACCGATTCGCCGTCCCGCTCGAATTCCTCTGCGAACGCGTCGCGTTTTGGAGCTTTACATAAGACTTTCCAAAATAGGACATCACGTGAGTGGGGCGTAAAGTCGCCAACTGGCCGAAATCGGTCGCATGTCCTGCGTCACAAGGCAGGTGGACGGCGGCGGATCCGAAGTGTGAGCTTCCCGAGCGCTTCGCGGGGCTTGCGCCCCGCGTTTTGGACGAAAATTTGGCCGATGTCACAGGTCATGCATTCATGTCCTGTATGGTCGGAACAAAAATTTCGTCCAACTTGTCCCAGGTCACACCTCCGGCCGAACAATTCGAAATGCTACAGTATCCTTTCAGTTTTGACTGCAACCTTTCTAAGTCGCCTTAATTCTGACTACGAGAAACGTCCTGCATTTGACAGGGACAGTTCATTGTTATAGGTCGGCCTCAAACTGTGATAGGAACGATTTCGATAATAAGCCCAGGTAGAGGTGACAGGTAAGCCTATCCACTTCACGAAAACACACCACCAAGGGGGACCCACCGGCAAAATCCGTGAGGCCCACTACCCTCTGCCGGTTGCCATCAAAACTCTTGGGGTCTGTACATGCACTTGGGGTCCGTTTCTATATTGGGTAGGAATTGATGGTGTCCGATATTTGTGGGCAATCGTTCACATTATCTTTGGCTGTCGAAATCCTCATCCAGATAAGTTCTACCACTCTGGATGACTTGGATGGTTTTCTCTATGCTATCATGAAAAATCGGATGCTTCCCGCTACCTGTCTCCTGATGTTGGCCTCAAAACCTTCAGATTTTGTTGTTTACTGAGGCCTTATTTGAGCTCGGGACATTGTTATTTTTTAAATTCAGTGGTTTCTTCATTAAACTTTTGTTTAACCACCTTTTTTTCTCTCTCTCCGACGAGTCTGACGGTGAAGTTAAGGTAGGTTGGTGGAGCGAATTAGCGAGATAAGATTAGCAAGCTGACTAAGTACTACCTGATATAGGAATGGACCCCGAGGGTATGTACAGACCCCATGAGTTTTGATGGCAACCGGCAGAGGGTAGTGGGCCTCACGGATTTTGCCGGTGGGTCCCCCTTGCACACCACTGCTTCATTAATCACCTTCAGCTTCCCTTGCAGCTCATACCTGCCATGTCGACGACGACAGGCGAGTGTTCAATGTCACCTTATTTTTTTCCGATGCAGCGTCTCCCCTTTCCTCTACTGGGCTACAGCGACCGTCCTGGCTTCTCACCTGCCCAAATTGAGCCCGCGACCGTTTCTTTCCCGCCTTCCAATTCCCTACGGCCAACTGATTCGCATACAACTCCGCCTCTGTGAGCTGGAGCTCCCGTAACCCATTTGCGACCGCTTGGCGGACCACCACTTACCCCAAGTCCTCCCGCGGTCTTTGCCCCCAGTCAGTCTACACTCTGTGGCCCTCTTCCATCCCTCCGCACCGAATTGTTTCGCAAACCGCAACCAATGCAGTGCGTCAGGACTCCCGCGGCCACCCGTACCACGCTTACCAGTTGACCTCCAACGTTCCGTGTGTTAGCGAGCTGCCGCTTCCCACCCCCATCGCTCGGCGGAGCAAACATCCGGCAACGCGACTCGGAGCCGTCGATTTCGGCGACGGCGAGCTTTACGTTGCTCTCCAGCCTGATGGGGACGGGCACACATTGAAGATATATCGTGGGCTTGACCTGGCGAAATACTCCACAAGATTGGCGGTGCAGGAGTGGCAGTACTACGTTGGGGTACTACCTAGGCGTAGGGGATTGCCGGTGTGGGATGCGGACTCGGAGCGAGTGTGGGCTGGGGAGTTACAAGCGCTGGTGTAGGTGGGTTTGGAAGCAGGCTGATGTCGAACCTGGGGACATTAGCCTCGCACGTTTGGGCTCTCATGTCCATGCGCAAGGGCAGCAGCATCACCGCCAGCACCAAGTGGCAAGACTCAGGCTCGCTGGTGGGGGCATCCAGCCATGCAGCGGCAGATGCCAGTAACTGCTTCTCGCTGCTAGAATACTCGAAGAGCTTGGCCGGATCCTTTTGCATGGGAATCAACGTTTGTGGCGCTGGCGGCAGTGCCCCTGCTGACGCAGTAGAGGTCGAGTTATTGGTACACGACGACGACACGGTTTCATCAAGTAGTTATTACAATTGGATAGGGATTGTACATAGTTAATGTTAGTCAATAGTGATATTAAATACTAAACTTTTGACATTTCAGTCAAACAACAGAAGGCAGAAACGGGCCACGAGGAGCCAACCGCAGGTTGGCGACGAGAGGCGCGTCGAAATTGATATGTACTACAGACTGCAATTCACGGTCAATGACTCTAATGGGAGCGAAAAGAGACCCGACTGGGGACGAGTTTTGCCGTGCGAAGTATCGGCCTTCGACCCAAATTATTTATTGTTAGGCTGTGGCTTATGACTGGCTCTGCCTTTAGTAGGAGCATAAGACGCTCTGCTGCGTATCGGGCCGCGAGGGCGGTAGCTAAAAAAGTAGGTCAATAATTAGCGACAAGTCCACCAACTAATAACATAAACGAACGTTGGTCGGTCAAACTCCTCTGGACTCTCTAGAATCTCAGACGTACTTGGCGTCTCGAGGGCAGTAGGGCTTTCTCCAGCTATTAGTGCTCCGAGTCAATCTTGGACAGAAAGGAATTTCTCACCTGTCTTCAGACGCATTCGGATCTGTGCTCGAGGATGCGACTTGGCTTGCATCTTGGTAGTGGCTAAAAGTAGGCAATCAATCAATGATAAATTCATCGTAGATAGAATGTTGACCAACATCGGTCGTTCAAACATCCCTGGCTTCTTTTGAGAATCTAGCGTCTCTGAGGTGGTAGAGCTGTTCCCCACTGTTAGTGCTTAATTTATACAGAAAGATGTTTCCCACTTGTCTCTGATCGCTATCCGAGCTGCGAGCCCCGCTGTTATCAAAGCTCTGACCTCATCATCATCGGCCTCGTGCGCGGCTGCGAGTTGGCGGCTATTTGGGTGTCATAGTAAGTGGGCATTTGGCTGTTGAGTGATAGAAAAACAATCTAGTCGAAACTAAGACTCACTTTAAATTATCCCCGAACAACGCCTTGTCTAGCGAATGTTTCTTGGACGGACTATCAGATCTGTGTTGTGACGGACGAGAGTGGGCGACCAAGACTGCATTAGAAATGTTTGTTGAATCATTTTTGCATGGTATGACAATATTTTGAGTGAAGCGATATAAAGACTAGATTCGATCAAACCTCTTGTGTCATTTCCGTTGTGTGTAGTAGCTTCAGGAAAAGTGATGGCTTGCTAAAATATGGTTGTTAGCTCCAACAAAATGTGTAGGCGCCGGAAGAAGCATACATGGACTTCTCGGGATTGGAGAAAAAGAGTACCTTAAAGAGGGAATGTGTCAATGATGGGATATACTGAGCAGGGATATATCTCAACCTTGGTCTATGCAGACAACATTGGACATCATAATTCGGTCAAACAATACCTCTGCTGGAGGTAGAATAGAGTCATCCTACTCCAAGTCCATCATCAAAAAACATTGAAGTTCAGTTGGTTTGATTTCTAACATTTTTAAGGACTGCGATCCAGTCTTTATCTTCAGTAATGGCCATTTTCGCAGTAGGATTATGCTAAGTACAATGAAAACGGTTCGGTACAACGTCAGGTTGATGACGTACCTTCAACAACATTTCGTTAATTCCTTTCGAAGGATGTTCCGGCTGTTGGGAGCAACATTTGCATCAGATATCTCATGGATACAAAAGCAAGGCTGAAATTATTAGCAACACCTACGGGAGAGCTCATCAAAGGCGAAGATATGACTGGGTTGGTAAGTTTTGGTGTGGGAGGTTCTTCAGTAGCTAAAGGCACTTCAACTGTCACCTTGCGTCCACCGCGTTTGGCTGCCGAAAATGATTGCCCCGCACTAGAGGAAGAACCAGTAGCACTCGAAGTGCCTTCTCTTGATAACCGGGAGTAGGGAGGACGAAAAATAGTACTTTGACCCTCATAGATCTCTTCCAGCTCGAATTCAGTGGCCAGTTTCGTCCAAAGATGTTCTTGTAGGCTGACAGTGGATGTCCGGATAAAAAGGCACTGGTTTTCATATTCAACCCCGTCTAGGGATGGGTCCCCCATACATATCCTGGCTTTCTCTTCCGCGTCAGGCCCAGATCTGACTTCTGCAAACCCCGAATATTCCCAGCCATAAGTCCTGCCTGCATCACCCAGCTCAATGGGTTTGAACTGCAGCAAGAACGGTTCCTGCTGAGATGAAGTATTGGAAAATGTTGCCATGCCCCAGCTTTTGGTTTTATCCCATCCGGTCACCAGATGGACATCTCCATTTCGTATTTCGCGACCCCGAACACCAACGATGTAATCATACCACGGCTGAGCGTTTTTGGATATATAATTACGGAGGCTTACAGTGTTTGCGATATCTTGTGAATTAGATCCTACGGGCATGGCAAGAATCGCACCTTCAGAAGCTGAGGATTCGAAGGTTATCCATCTGGATGAGAGACGATAAGCGTTGGTAAAAGTGTCAGCAAAGGTGTATCAATACCTTTCATGGCTAGCTTTGGTTTTCTTAATCGAAGCACTCGAAAGAGAGCTGTCGTGGTTAAATTCTCTGTGTTTCTGGATATCAAGAGTTGAAAGCGGGAACGGTGTAAAGCTCTCAGGAAGCTGAGGGGGGTTGAATGGATGGTCATGAGGAAGGAATATGTTGAAGAGGAAGTCAAAACTCCCAGCCGCAGTTATAATCCCAACATCACCAAGTTCTGTTCCTTGGCGTTGATAACCAATCTCAAGACTCTGGTTAGGACCTGGGATCCACAAAGGAGAACCGCGGCCCTTCACTGCAATGAGCCGGTAGTAGATGTCAGAGCTTCTTTGCAGCGTGACAGGTAGGACCCTCGTCTGCACAGGAGTATGAGTAAGTAGAACGCCATGATAAACATAGATGGGCCTTACCGTAGATCCAAAACCTCCAGAAGCTAGTTTTAAACATAAGAATCATGTGGGTTGAAAATAATTGGGGTGTTCGTACGGTTTGACAGAGCCTCAGGATAATCCTGCCGAGGACCATAAGCCCCTCGATAACGACTGGGTTCCTCGGGCTGAGCAAACAAAGAGTCACAGATTGACCGTAGTGGCAATTGGCGATACGTACATGTTCTTGTGGTTCCACTTCACGACCCTGCTCTCCCACTAGAGCTCATTAACGTTTTGACGATAAGATGCACTTAAAGCTAAATCACTGGTACGTACAGTTTAAGTTGATGTTAACTTGGGTACCGGCGGTGTTGAAAGTTCCACCTTGTACACCAACTTGTCTTGCAGATTGAAGTATAGACGCATGGGCTCTGCTTGGGTCACGGCAACGATACAACAGTCCAGTGGAGATTGTGGGGTATTTTGAGATAAATACACACCTAGATTCTCCAAGCGGAATCGAGTTGCTGGAACTTCTACTTGAAGGAGGAACCGGAATCAGTGAACGCGTTGCAGATGCTCTGTCTTCCGAAGATTGAATTGTTCTACGTCCGCCCCGCTGACCAACACCACGCGTGATCGAACTCTGTTCGTTTGTCAGAATGTCTGGCAGTCAGATCCAAACAGAGTCACGATTGATATGTATACCTGTCCGCTTCCTGGTTCGATGGTCCGCCGAGACATGCTTTGAGTAGTTGGAAAGAGAGAGCGGCTAGTTGTGTGAAATAGATTGAAGCGATGCTTACATGGATGATTGCATAGGTTTGGCTTTCTCTGATGATCAGGCAGTCAGTCATATTCATAGCTTGAGGCTGTGTCGAACCCAAATGACCAGACGCAGCCAAGGTGAGCCAGGTGTCACTGTCTGAACGCGTTAAGAAACTAACGACAGGACACGTAGATAACTTACCTTAAATCAAAGTTCCGCCTGGATATTCAGAGGCGAGCGCTCAATTTCTGGCGTCAAGTTGGAAATCACGAATTCCCTGGAGGAATTGCTCTGTCCCACTTTTAATTTGTACAGATCCACCTGGAACGGACTGGGGCCTAGGTCACCTCAAAAGGTTTTGAAGGGCCAAGAGATTCAGAGAAGGTCAGGACATAGGCCGGCGTTTCGCTGGATTCGAGCTTCGAGCGTTGCCAGGCTTCATAGAGGTGCAGCTGTGCTAACGTCACGATGGCAGGAACCCCCGCAGGATGTAAGGTACCTGACCAGTGGTTGAGCTCGCCAGACTCGGTGACTCGGGTGCGGAAGTCAGGTGATCCTCCTGCACTCTTCTTATTCAGAAGGTCGGGCCAGCAGCCTGGACCCTGACATGGCGATAGGCGCCCAAATTCAAGACCAAACAGTACGAGCAAATTTAAAACGGAAATTGTGCATTGACACCAGATTTCCTTGCATTTTCGCAGATAATGGTGCACCAGTGGTAGAAGTGGAGAAACCAGCCATGTTTCCTTGAAATGACAGAAAAACAGGCAAAAGAAAAAAAACGAAACGCAAATTGTAAACACCTTATGGCGTAAAATCTTGACTCAAAATGTCAGGTCAAAGACGAGGGAGCAGCAGGTACAGTAGCTACAATATAGGTTTCCATCTATCTACGCTGTCCGATGCTTCACAGACAGAATTAGATGGCGTATTTTGGGCTGACATTATCAGAGCTTTTCTGCACATTATTGGTGCTATTAAAGCTACGTATACCTCGTCTTTCCTCGTTCCTGGGTAAGCTTCGTACTCATCAACGACTTCAAGCGCACGACTCAGTACCGGATTCTTCGAGGATGTTGCTGGAAGTGGCATGGACCAATCGAAGCACGTAACATTTTGTCCGTCCACCCGTCGCGACGACAAGAGGTACCAGAGGAAGGAAAAGGGAAAGTCCAAGGATCCGGAAAGTCAGCGCAAGATCTTCTCTCGAAGCTTGCCGCTTGCTGATGCCCTTCCTCCATCAGTGCGCTGAGGCGCACCGTCTTGACCGCCCACAAGTCGACTTTTCACTCAAATAATCAAATTGGAGTGCCATGAAAATCAAAATCAAGTGTCTAATGTACAATTTGAACCAATAACTTGAATAAGTAGCATATACTGCATATACGAACTGTACTACTTCGTTATAAAGCTATAAAGTGGACCTACGAACAAGTAGAAACATAACGAGAACTATAAAGAACCTAGGTACTTGTGCTCCACCACATTTCGAGAGCATTGGATGGGGGACGACAGCGGCAGCGGCAGTGGCCAGCAATCAAATCTAATGTACAATTTTCATAATTCCAGGAACGAGAGCAATGAAAAATAAAGATAAAAAGCAAACACAGAACTTTCGGCTTGACGAAGGCTGGCTTAAGCCTTCTTCACCAGCTTCTTGTGCGAGGGGTTAGAAGCAGCGTGCTTGACCGCCGCGTCGTTCATCTGGCGCTTGAGCTTCTGCGCGGACACTTCTTGGAGCGGGGCTTTGACGGACGCGCTACTCGCGGTCGAGCTGGAAGCGGAGATGGTAGAACCGCTGGCAGCAGGGCCGGCGTTGGTGTGAGCGGCCGCGGGCTTGCGGAGGTGCGGGTTCTTCTCGAGATACTTGCGCTGTGCCTCCGGAGTAACTTTTACGGAGGTGAACCAGAGTAACTAGTGGGTATATGCGTCGGTTAACCAGTGTAAACGGGGAAAGGATGGAGGCAACGTACAGATTTGCGGTTTTTGTTGATGAGGTCCTGTTCGGTACGTGTGATTTGCCTCGACGTGGCGCTGTGAATGAAAGGTGATAAGTAGATGTTCACGACACGGAAAATGACAGAAAACATCAAACAAGGGAAAGTCGGTCATGAAAGGCGAAGACGAAAGAGGGAATGCCGGCACACATCAATGATCAATGTGGTGACAAGCGGAGGCTACTCGTCTCCTCCAAATATAGGCAGGGCATACACAAAAGAGGGCAGTGGACTTACGTGCACCCATACTCCTTGACATAGCGGTTAAACGCCTTGCGCATGTCGGGGACGAGGTGGAACCTGATGATCTCGTGCGATGCCTCGCCCCTGCTTACATCGACGGTGGCAAGGTGCTCAAGGAAGTGCTTTTTGGCCTGTAGTAAAGATTCGTCGTGAGTAACTCGCGATAAAGGTGGCATTAGAGGAAGTTGAACGCGTCGAAAGCCCACGAAAGAAAATCGTCGAAAGGAAGGGAAGGCAAGGGAAGGCAAGGGAAGGAAAGGGAGTAAGACTCACACTGTCGAGAGCGTCCATGGCGCGTTGAGAGACTGGCGCGAAACTGTTGCGGTCAATCCCATCACCCATACCGTAGGGGTCCGCAAACATCCCGCCGTACCCGCCGCCTCCGTAGCGGCCGTGACGGCCCCTGCCACCGACGAACATTTCGAGGAGACAGTCTCTGCACATGTTGTATGTAGATAAGTGTGCGGTGGGGAGGGTAGGTAGTTTGTTAGGGGGTGGGTGAGGTGTGAGACTGGCGGAAGTGGCGGGTGTGTCGGGAAGTGGGGAAAAACGGGACAGAGGCAAAAGGACGCGCTGAAATACGGACGCGGTTATTTGGTGTTGCTTTGATTGGCGCGTGACTGACGCGTCGTAATTTGAAATTGACCACACGTGCTGGCCAACTTTCACCTTCCTTGGCAATGGTCAGTGGCGTTCTGGCCATTTTCTTTTGCAACGTCCGTGCTTGCTTTGTCTGGACTCTGTTGGCCTTTTCCTCTATGACGACGTTTGTTTCTATCCTGGTGCTTGACTCGTGGCTTCAATTCTTTGACTACCTTTGAGTCTCCTAGGCCAACTTGGCCGTAGACTTGCCGACCTCAACTCTCGCTGTTGCATATTGAAGGGGACTTTCACGACCGCTTCGACTGCTTTGTCTGCCGGCCTTCTCTCCTTTGACCGCACTTTTGTTCTTTGAGCTTGCCTTCTGGCTTGCGCTCTCGACTCCTGGTTCAGTCTGACGTGACTTGCAAAGGGTTAATCCCGACTGTAGCAGTCACTACGTTCAAGTGGCACACATTCGTGTGGCCAAGAGCAAATAAGTATGCAGATCTGTCGTTTCAGATCGGCGCTCGATAATAGTGTCTCTCTGCCTTGAGGCACTGTGAAAATGCACAAGAATAACTTGAAAAATACATCGTACGAGGGTTCTACTCTCAGGCATCGTCACGACTGTGGCCTTTGTCCTATAATTAATGGACCACTTCTCCTCGACATCGTGTCCTCAAATTTTCCAAGCCATTTATGCAACGGGTTGAACGGTCCTTGCTGTCGTCTCTTCCTTGCTTCCTGTGCTCTTCTCGACGCCGTACCGGGAATTTTTATACTTTAAAGGCAAAAGTTACTTCCTCGAGAGGGATCAGTTATGCTACCTCGACAAAACGTCCGTCACATGCATCATGCCCTGGCTGGTTCTCCTGCTTCTTGTCGTCCGTCTTCCGCTATAAAGCATGTAATCTCGCTGAAGTTTTTTTCCAGCTATTTTCTTGTTTTACACGCCCTTTGTAAACCAGCTTCCTGCTTCAACTATGGTCTCCTTCAAAATCCTCGCAGGCGGATTCGACGTTTTCGTTGCCACATACATCTTCAACAGCGCCACCTCGTCTCTCACCCTCCAAAGCACATCGCCAACTGGGCCCAGCCCATCCTGGATCACACGAAACCCCTTTAATCGAAGTGTAATATAGTAAGCTTCGCCACCCTAGCTCAATTCACAAAGCCATAACCCTGCCCTCACTCGTGCCTTTCAGTGCCGTCAACGAGCTTGACCCCAATGGCGGCCTCCAATCCTTCGCCATCAACCCTGATGGCTCGCTCTCAGCTCCACTCGACACTGTTTCGTCTGGAGGCGGCAACCCCGCGTTCGTCACCACCCTCTCGAGCGGCTCGGTCGCGGTGATGAACTTCTTCGGCGGAAACGGACGCATCATACCCACCTCGTCCAGAGGGACGATATTCGACGACTCAGCGCCGATCATCACTTTCCCGCCTCCTGTGGGCGGCGTTTCGCACCCGCATATGGCGCTTGAGCTTGGAGGGGAGGTGCTCGTTCCTGATTTAGTGCGTTCAGTTATTGGGTTTTGTTTTTGAGCTACGAGCTGAGCGGGTTTCGTTACTGTCCAGGGTGGAGATAAGATCTGGCGCCTGAAAGAGAACCCTATAACTGGCGCATTTGGTATCCAAGGCTTTATCCCCCAACCACTCGGAAGCGGGCCTCGACACATCGCGTTCTTCAGTGCGTTCAGTTCCCACTTACCCTACCGTTCAACAATTTATGTAATCTCCATTCACAGACAACCGCCTCTTCACAGTCCACGAGCTCTCCTCAACCCTCTCCGTCCAACCCCTCCCTCCACCCCCAAACGGCACCTCAAGCATCCCCTCTCTCTTCTTCAGCATATCCACAACCCCACCAAACCCACCCCCTGGCACCCTCTTCGCCGCCGCGGAAATCCTCATCCCCCCGCCCACACCGCGATTCCCCACCCCGCTCATCTACGTGTCCAACCGCAACACCGGCGCGCAGGACCCATCGGGGGCAGGCGACACCATCGCGATATTCGAGCACGTCAATCAGGGGAGGAAGGACGAGGGGCTGGTGTTGGTGAGGCAGGTGTTCACGGGCTTGGACCAGATTCGGGGGATGGAGTTTGGGAGTGTGGAGGGGGGCTCGGATGAGTTTTTGGTTGCTGCTGGCGTGGCGGGGACGGGTGGGGTGGTTGTGCTGAGGAGGACGGAGGGGGGGCGGAATTTGGAGGTTGTTGCGAGGAATTTGGATGTTCCGACGAGGTCGACGTTTATTTGGCTGTGAATAAAGCTTCGTCTTCCGGATTCTTATTTACCTGGAGACTGAGGCCTGAGGCCTGAGGTGTTGGAGACGGAGCACAGAGGGAAATAACGTTTAAAGAGTATCAGTTCGCTTGCCATTGGTTCGCACCGCTGACGCATCGATGCGATGATGTATGTGTTGTGGTAGTTGAAGATATCTGGTGCAGCCGTTACGCTGTCATTACAGCTGGTTTCATATTTATGCGGAATCGCTGAAACTTTTTTTTCGTTGCTTGGTTTTGTTGTCCTCGCCCCTCAGCCTAATGCCGGATCACGGGACTTCTGGCAACCCACCGTCTCATTCATCGCGTACCGTCCTTTCTCATTTTTAAGCCGTTCCGCGCTATACCCTAGGTAAAATAAAATTTATCGTGTGTGTGGAAGGCTCATTAACGACTTTAAATGCTATGTGTCACTGTCTGGAGTAATAAAGAATTCGAAAAAGCAACCCTCAGGCTTGTGAGCGGTGAAGGTGTACTTCATCACAAAATGTAATGCGGCTTGTACACGATAGTCTCTGCTAAAGAAGTAAATATATCATGGAATGGGGTGTAGGACTGGAGAGCTAATTTTTGCCATGGTGAGCGAACCTACCGGTTCGACAGCTTCACTACAGCTTCGGCTCGGTGTGGATAAGAAACGTAAAGTGAAAGGTACCCGCAAATATCCCTCTAGAATAAATGTCTCGCGCACCCGTAACATGCCATATACATGAGATAACTGATGAAAGCGGATTCAAGTTCCTACGGTCGGAATGTGATCAAGCTACGAAGAAGAGGCGTCAAAAAGGCGTTTGTCGGCACGAGGAAAATCGATCGCGACTTGGATCTCTCTTTCGAAGCAGAAAGTTGAGCACGACGAGCGATGTTATCCCGAATACCAGTTGCATGAAAAAGTCAAGCATAGGGTCCAAGTGTGGCAGGAAACAATAAGACGACCGCGGCGCTACAAGGAAGGGTGGGTTGCCGGAAGTCCCGTGATCCGGCATTAGGCTGAGGGGCGAGGACAACAAAACCAAGCAACGAAAAAAAAGTTTCGGCGATTCCGCATAAATATGAAACCAGCTGTAACGAGTCGGGCGCCGAGTCGGGCGCAGAGTCCACTGACGCGTTAAAAATGGAGGCAAAGGCATACCAGGTGACGGAGGCTCGATATCTAATCTTATCTCATGCCTCCGGTGACATTCGGTCCGCAAGGATAACTCCGCAACTGCCCTTTTCTGCGAACCACCATCAGTCGTCCCTATTTTCAGAATCTAACAACTTCAAAAGTGAGCATTATTGGCGCTCGTGTCAAGTGTTCGACAAGTTCATCAACCACAGAACTCAAATTGAAGAAGAATTCGCAATCCTGAAGCTGTAAGTTTCTCATCCTTTCATCATGATTCGAGAAGAGCTGACTGGAAGGGATATCTAAACTAGGGCACTGAAATATATCCGAGCTCGGGTTTCTCGAGCTCTCACCATGATGTGTGATCCGAGCTCAAGCGCCATCGCAGACGACGACAAGCCACAATGCAGGCCTTCGCCTGTTGCTCGAAAGGATAGTGTGGAGTTCGTGCCCGTTGCCAGCCTCGCAAGTCTCGATATCAAGGACACGTCCGAGTCAGCTCCCCAGCCAGCACCGCTCGACACATCTCCGATCCCCATGGAAAACTTCGGCCAACTTCCACCAGAACTCATGGCGGAAATATTCACCATCGCATGCCAGGCCGACTCTCACAAATTCCAGAAAGACAAGCTACGCTCCAAAATGACGACTCCCTTCATCCTGTGCCACGTTTGCGCGAGATGGCGAGCAATTGTTTGGTCGACGCCCGAAACATGGAGCCACCTACTGTTGTGCCTCGCGCTACCAAGATACAACACGCAAGTATCCCTTCTCGAAGGATGGCTAGCGCGCTCTGGAAATTGCCCTCTCACAATCGAATTCAACTTCCTCGAAGAGGACGATTGGTCCGACAGAACGCCTACAGAACTCATCCAGCTGCTTGCCTCCCATGCTCCTCGTTGGCACTCCATCAATTGGGTGCTTCCGGAGGGATGGTATGGCGTTCTCGACGAGGTCAAGCACAAATTCGCCATGCTAACGACAGTATCAACCCAGCCGCTCTGGCACGACTGCAATCTGCCCGCATCGATGAGAAAGCGGCTCGATCTATTCCAATGTGCGCCCCTGCTATCTGACATCCATCTGAACGGGTACTACCTCTCGGACGTAGCCCTTCGCTGGGAGCAGATAACCCGATTGACTATCCAACACGTCTATCTCGACGAGTGCTTCTACGCGCTCGTTAGGACACCTCATCTTACTTTTTGCCGAATATACACGATATTAGACCATGGTGGTTACAGAGACAACAACGAACAGCCCATCAAGCAGCCGTCGTTGGGAAAGCTCGTTATATACAGCGCGACATGGGAGGATGCATTCCATTTACTTTCTTACATGTCAGCGCCTGAGCTCACGACCTTGGAGTTTTCCTCTCCACAAGATTACGAAGAACTTCCAAGCCTCACTCCCGTGCTCGCCCTACTGGGCTGCCAGCTGACCCAACTCAGACTCACAGACTTTGTTTTAGCAAGCCAAGACGAACCAAAGCTGCTCGCATTCGTTCGAGGGGCTTCTTCCATCAGGGAGCTTGTTGTTTATTTACAAGCCCAAAGTACCCCAGTGTCCGATTTCCTTATCGATGTATTGAAGCTACGCTCTTCTTCAGATGAGGAGCCAGGAGAGGAGGTTCTCTTCCTGCCACTTCTCGAGCGCTTTCATTTCTCTGGACCAGTCAAGGTCGAAGATGAATTTGGTGAAATGCTGCTTGATGCTCTCAAGCTTAGACTCGTGCTTGGACGTCTTGCACAGGTAGACCTTAATGCAAAGAGCGCACATAAGGGCTCGCCTGCACCTGTGCTCAAGGAGGAGTTCCAAGCCCTGATGGACGGTGGATTATCCCTGAGTATTTCCTTCGATGATTCGTCCTGGCCGTGAGGGACTTCAAGTTCGGTTCCAATATCTATTCCCGACTCAAATAACTCTCTTGATTAACATTATTCTTGATGTATGGGATGACCATGCAAATGAAACAAAATTGCCCTTGCTCTCAAAGCGCACCGGACTGCACGTACTTCTGGCATGAAGAGTGGGACCGGTTAGAGGACGTGTTGCTGCGGTTGGAGATTCTGTTTACAGGAATCAGGAAGTCCTTCAGTATTGACTGCCGACTTGCTAGCGTGCCGCTATAAGGTAAGTATTGTCAACCGTTTTTGGCGGACTTGGGCTGATTACACCCTCGACCAAGGTGCCCGCCTCGAGGTCAACCCAAGACCGGAACAGGTGGTCCATTTTTTGCACATTACTGAGACGAGCGCAAAGTACTCTTGAAGATTTCGTTTCGGACCCTTTTGAGGACCCGAGGTAGCAATTCGCGGTCGGGGCGAAGGGGAATTTGTAGACGGCTCCATCTTTGCACTTTTCGTACAGTTGTACCAGCGTCCGGTCTGACGTAACCAACGCCGACAGTTCGAGATTGAGAATCTGCAGCCAAGGCAAATGACACTTCGGCCAGCAATGTTTCTTGAGGAAACAGAACGACAGCGATAAGAAAAGATGGATACGCTGTTTGCGGACACCTTATGGCGTAACTTCAATCATCTTGGCAGCTTGCAGGGTTGGGTCAAAGGCGGGGTAGATAGCTACTATACAAATGTCCATCCATCTACAATGTCCAAGACTACAGGATGATATCAGGGCGTGTTTGGGCTGATATTAAGGGTATCTGCAACAGCCTCGCTGAGAGCCTCTTGGGCTACAAAATAGATAGGTAGATGCAGACTTTACTTTTTTCCAAAGATACTCCTCTTCTTTTTCTTTTCCTCGCTTCCCGTGCTCTTCGTACTTTTCGAACTCGATGTCGAGGTTTCGCGTTCAATCTGTGGGGCAATACCAGGACCGCTGCCAACAGGGGAGTCGTTCCGGCGAATAGTAGAGGCTTCAAAAGCCTTCACAATATGTCTGGGGGATAATAAATGACATTGAGGGACAAGATTGTAAAAAGAGGTACACACCTCTGTGTCGCATCAACATAGTCCTCCCTTCCGAAACGTTTTGACGTTTTTACAGACACTCCACTGGCTGAAACATCCAAGCCTTTCGATTTTAGTCTAGCATAAGGACATCAGTACACTTCCAGGTCAAGAGCACACACTGACTCACGAAGCTTGCGTAGATGACCAGCCTTCGTTAATGGATCGTACAACAAAGATTATTCCGTATATGATGCCTCCGAACACTGTAATTGTCTTCATTCACGATATGAGTTGCAATAGGATCCATAGGCACGGCAACGAACCGCGATTAGAGACACGAAATCGATCCTGGTTCATTCGTTTAGTGGTAGTGTGAGGGAGTGCAGAACATGTTTAGCATACCAGTTGGCCATGGTGGTACAAAAGTAGTCGAGGTATTTGTTGCTATAGATAGAGTCTTTTAGATTATTTGTGGGTCAGATAGCAAGCAATCCTGAAAACTTGGTTAATACAAGAAGTTGAATGTCGGCGTTGATGGGAAAGGACGGAGAGAACTAGTTCGTGTATCGTGCGAAAA
This sequence comes from Galerina sulciceps, assembly GCA_023014345.1. Taxonomy (NCBI): domain Eukaryota; kingdom Fungi; phylum Basidiomycota; class Agaricomycetes; order Agaricales; family Galerinaceae; genus Galerina; species Galerina sulciceps. The sequence continues at coordinate 1,163,554 of JAEDXJ010000001.1, forward strand.
GAGGCTATGTTGCGGCCAGCACGTGGATGATCTGTACGTCATACGGGGTTTGCCGAGGCATTACTTACCACAGAAAAAGACGATATCTGATATGAAGACAACAGACAGCTATGCCCTCCAAATCAAAACTCTGATCAGAAGAACAGAAGGCCTCATCTATTTCTCTCTCCGATTCAAAGACAAATCAATCGCCGGGTGAGAAAGCCCCCTATTTTAGGCCTGGTGAGCAATACTTATTCATCGATCCATGATCATACTGATAGTTGCCATAATGCTGGATTGGTATGTTAATTATCTGGTCATTACATGTTCTAGTGTCCATTAAGCATTTAACGCGTGAACGTTGAAGGATGTCTTCCATTAATTTAGCAGCCATAACGGCCTTCTAATGAACCCTCAATAAAGGCTGCCAGTCACTCATTGGCCCTAATTTTAGATTCGTGGGTGGAACGGTCGGGAGCCAAGATGAAAGCTCTGAGCTCTCCGATTTCATCAACGGGTGTGTGACATATCAAATGCACTTGAGATCCTATGTTTGTATATAAAGAGTGTGATAGAGAAGCACAGCTCTTCATGGTTCTCCTTGCCTTCAATGATGACCGCCCCGACTAAGGCAGATACCTTTTTGGCCACTCTTGACGCAGTGACGGCGTTTGAAGACCCTCAAATGGCGACGAGGAGTATCAATATCCTTGCCTATTTTACTATCGGGTCTCTAGCTGTGAGTAAGCTGGTGATCCACAATATATTGAATTTCTGAGCCCTTCCAGGTCCTAATATGGGATATTCTGAGCGAACTGCGGAGAGATATTCAGCAATTACGCTCTTCGGAATTTCGACTGCTTCAAAAAATGTCGTACATCCTTTCAAGGTGCGGCATAACATTTCTTAAAAAGGACCAACTCATATTCCCTCCAGAGTTACCATGCTGGCGTATATTTCCACTGACGCCATATCCCAAAGTACATTTGCTTTTGAAATTCGAGTGCATTCGCTAATTGTTCGCTTACACATAGCCACGCCAATAAAAAGCTGCTCTCAAATTCGCCTCATCATGGTTGTCTTCTGCATGATTGCAATATCGACAACGGCTCTAATAATCTTCTATCGCATTCGAGCCGTTTTCCAGCGAGATCGCTTCATCACACTACTTTTTGGGTGTATTTGGCTGTTGGTTTCTGGCGGATCGGCTACCATAATTTCCGGGGTTTCGTTAGAGAGTGCACCAAGTAAATATTGCACCATCTCCCAGAAGGTTGCCCCTTATTATGCGGGTTCTCTAGTCGGCCCATTGCTATTTATTTGTCTTGGGTACATGTTTATTGCGGCAAAGCTCGTTTCGGCAGCGCAAATGGACTTTTCAATGCGGTTGGGGCTCCGGGAATTTCTTGTTGGAGAGTTCGTACCTGTCTTTTCAAAGGGGTTGCTACAAGAGGGACAGGTATTCTATTTGTAAGTGACCGAGATAAAATTTAAGGTGGATGACGGCTCATATCTCAATAGGTCTTCTGTCATGTTGCAACTTATCTCTTTTATTATTTTCATTTCTACTCCAACTCCTACTCGTTTTGTTCTCGTGGATCCGAGTTTAGCGCTCATGAATATCATGGCGTGCAAAGTATACAGAAATTCTACCTCAAAAGAAGAAAAACGCAAAATGCAAAAGTTGGATTTTCCCATTCCCTTATCGTATGTCCACAGCGACATACTTCTGAATGGGCATCAAACCTACAACTTGCGCGGCGGTATTCAAGTAACAAAAACCGTAGAACGCAGTTCGTCGTTGTAGTTTTGTATCGTGTTGGTAACGGATCCCTACATTACGTACTTATGATATTCGTGTTTCGTGGACCGTATTCTTCAATTTTATTGGGACTTTGTGGGTAAATCGCGTTAATAAAGCTTGGGTGCACATTGCAAACAGGGGCTTTCAGTGATTTCTAAATATAGCCGGCTCCTTATGTAACTTTGAGACGCGTTCTGTCACGATCGGTCACATCTGTTCCTTTGTTTTTGACTCTTTTCGACCCCTGGCAAGTTGGGCTAAAATGGCTCGTTCTGCACCTCGAGCAGGTCCTTCTCAGTCTCAAAAGCCTAGCCAAACACAGAAAACGCGTGCTGGACGGCGTCAACCCCAGGTAGAAGAAGTTCCCGAAGAAGAGGAGGAAGAGGAAGAGGAGGAAGAAGAAGAAGAGGGAGATGGAGATGGCATGAATGTAGATGGTGGTGGTGATTCCGTCAGTACTTATACAGTCGACTCATTTCCAAAAAAACTCACCTTTCACTAGGATATCACGCGTAAAGCGAATGCCCTCGTTCGTCTTGCACTCTTCACTGAGCATAAGCGAACGGTCTTGCGTCGCGAAGAAATCAACAAGAAAGGTTTTTTTCGCGAAATTTTCTGACATTTATAATACTGACGATACGCGATGTAGCTTTGGGGTCGAGCGCTCGGACCTTCAACCTGATATTCGATTTGGCTCAGAATAAATTGCGTGCCACTTTTGGAATGGAACTTGTTGAACTCCCTTCTCGAGCTGGTCTAGATCAAGACGGCGATGAAGAAGGGCCTGGCGAAGCTCAAGCAGCTACTGGAATAAAGAAGAAAGGTTCGAATTTTATGGTCTAGAATATTGAAAGGACCTGATTCTTTATTAGCCAGCGCTGTTGGTTCCAAGACCTATATTCTCCGTTCAGTCCTTGACCCCATTCTCGTTGAGCACGCCGCTCAAACTGAAGAGGAGATATTGGAAGAAGAGGCAGGCGATCAAGCGACGCTCTTCCCATCTGTAAATCTCTCAGATGACGAAGAAGACAACGATTCCGATGATAATGCTGAACGGCTTCCAAAATACTATGGGAGTCTTATCTCTTGGAGCAAGGCTGACCAGTTGAGTTCTCTCGGGATTCTCTACGTGATACTTGCACTGGTATTGGTTAGCAGAAGGGTGATCTCAGATAGTGAGCATAGTTTCTGTTACGCGATATAATTTTCACTCACATGGCGCAGCCGACCTTCGTCATCACCTGAAAACTCTTCATTTGCCGAGTAACCCTGCCATCCAAGCCATTCGTCATTCGGCATCCTCCACCACCAGGGCCTTGAACCTTGACACCTACCTTTCCAATCTCCTCAGGCAAGGTTACCTCGACCGACAACAGGTCGGCGGCGACGTTGCTAAGAAAGGCAAAAGGGCTGGTGCTGGCGTCAAAAGGCTTCGCACTCAAGCTGAAGACCAAGAGGAAGGTAGAATCTATGAGTGGCGTTGGGGTCCACGGTCTTTCTGCGAGGTCGGGGAAGAATATATCGCCAAGTTTGTTGCTGAATTTATGGTCGGGAGTGACGCTGATGCTGAGGAAGAGGGTGCTGGAGCAGCGAGGGCGAGGGCCAGACAGCAGGACTTGATGAAGAAGATGTACGCTGGCATCGAAAAGGCTGCAGGCGGAAATTTGACACAATTGAAATAAATACATATATGGTTCTCGAGGTACGAATTTACTTATGATACTCTGAAATATACTAGTTCTCTACCTTCCTTGAACATGTAATGTCTATACTCCATGGTCAACTAGATCATATTTTAAAATTGGTTGCCAAAAAAAATTAGGTCCGTCCGTCAACGCTTCCTAAAGAGGGTTCGTATTTGTTTGGCAACTACTTTGATCGCTAACGTCTGTTGCCACTTCAATCAGGGGCTCAACTTCTCTTCGCACCCGTCAGGAGATCGACAAGCTCAGAGCTTCCTCGTCTTACCCGTATAAACACCAACAATGTCCGATGACCTTCAGCAACAACTCCAAGATGTTTACGGAATACACACTCACCACAATCTCCAACCACCTAGTGAGGGAGAAGAATTCGGCAAAGTGAGGTTAAGCCCGGAAGTTCTTCAGTTTATCGAAGATATGGACCAGGTATTTCATCTCGAAGCGACCAAAACTGCTGTTACATTCCTTGATATAGTCCCTGGACGCCTTGACTAGTCAACCAGTTCTCAAACCTCCCCCAGTTGATGACACTTTGCCTTTGACCCATTATTTCGTGTCGTAAGCGATTTATCGTCTTGGTTGTAGAACTTTCTTTATTAACCGCGTTGTTCAGCTCTTCCCACAACACTTACCTCCTGTCAAGGCAGCTCGTTGGGAAGGCCTCTGCAGCTTCCTACACCCACGTTCTAAGACATAACGGGTGTTGCGTGGGTTTGTCGCGTTATTAACACTGAAATTTTTCAAATAATATTAATATATCGAATCACTCAGAGATAGACGTGTGGCCTTCGTCCAAGGGCCTGATTGTCACCCACGGACATACTTTCAGCAGAGGCGTTCCTTTCTCGTCAGTCTGTGAAGCGATTGTGATTCAGTGACACCTCTTAGTTGGCCTGTCCTTGTGAGCCTCGAATGCCACGTCGACGTGGAAGGACAGAAAGAGCTGGTGCGACAAATGCTTGACATCTGGGGCAACAAATTGGTGAAGGGAAAAGTCGAAGGCGTCGATGACTCCAAAGTGTCACCAGCTGATTTGAGGGGGAAAATCGTGCTTATGGTATATTTCTATATCCCCTCGGAAATTTCACTTTATGACTGGCGTTTTGCGTAGGTCGAGTATTATCCACCGACAACTGCGGGTACAGGAGAAAATGACGATACAACGTTGGCTTCGTCTTCATCGTCCCCTTCTTCATCCTTCGAAGAGGATGATGATAACGACGAGGAGCTAGAGGATATAGAGGAGGTTGATGAAGACGAGAAAGATGAAGATCATCACTTCTGGCATATTCACCACAGAAAACACGATAAGCCTCGTATTTCCGATGAGCTGGCCGAGTTGGGGTACTATGCACGCAGCATGAAGCCCCGTAAAGGATGGCTAATGCAACGTACGACCCTTCTTGGCTCTTCAAATTTCGCACAACCTAAATAGCTGCACATAGAATTGACATCACCGGCCCACATCCTCATCAATATCTCCGAATCGAAGTGTATCTCCCTCCTCAAACTCCCAACTTCACTGTCCGCTCTTATCGCGCATGGCTCCAAGCACTTGCGTAGGATCTTTCCCAAGGGTACTCGCATCGGATCGAGTAACTTCGACCCGCTCCTATTTTGGCGCAACGGTAGCCAAGTCGCGAGCCTAAATTGGCAAGTCTACGATTTAGGGATGCAGGTGAATGAAGCCATGTTCCTGGGAACCCCTGGATGGGTGGAGAAACCACGTTCGATGAGGCATGCCTTGGATCTCGGAAGCGAGAAAGAACCTGTTCCCGGGACTGGGGTTGGTGGTCGAGAGAAGTTAGTTGTGGATGTCGTTGGCGTTAGCTCTCGTATGTGTTCAGCTCTCCGTTTGGTTTAACTTCGGTCCAAGAACTCATTCTGCTCTATTTCATTCAAGTTCCCGCACCGGACGGACGTTGTGGCAAACCGTTTTCCGCTTATATGCGTGCCCAATTGTTGCATGCAAGCGGCGATTTTGAGTGGCGCTCCAAGACAATCAAGGTCCAGCATGACCCAGATAACGGCGCGGATATCGCCTGGCAAACTCAATTCGAGTGGGAATACGAGTATGATGAAATGGCTTTTTTAAGGTATGTCTGACAGCATTCACTTCAGTTTAGACTTGCTTAAGTTCGTGGATGGACATGAATAGATTACTTGTATTTCATGACGAGTTCGGCACCGATTCTCCAATCGTCGTCTTCTGCGCAAGACTTTCGCATATCCTTAAGGACCAGTGGGTGCTGGTGAGAATGCTGGACACGACGGGCAAGAATTCAGGCGCGACAGTCCTGGCAAAGTTTTCGAGCTCTCAGATCCAGTGATTTCGGGGAATGTAGAAGTAGTTCTGAGTTGATTTGAACGAACACAATTGGTATCATCTCCCCCCATAAGTTCGTGCTAAATTTTTTACCAAAACCTGAAGACTGATTCCTTGCAAGATAGATTCATTGGCAACGCATCTGGAAATTGGTACTCCATTGGACAAATACTATTACATGTTTATACATTTCTTCGAAAGTTGGCTCCTAGTCGTTGCTGATCATGAGAATTCGTGAAGGTCATGCCATATCTGTTCAACCCGGCTGGTGCTATTTTCGAGCTTTCACAACTGCATCTTCAATTAACTGCTTGGCCCGCGGTGACCGGGGTGTAATGGAGCACTTGAATGGTTTCTTCTGGCTGTAGTCAGTGTGTCCGGTCAGTCATGGTCTACAATACCATATTCAAACGAACCTGATCATCCCATCTGTATAGCCATCATCGATCCCAATCTCTTTGCCCCATTCATCCTTTGCAGTGGTGATATTAAATGTCGCCGCTAATGACGCGATGAAAAGCCATAACTGTGGGTATGATATTATTTGTCTCGGAAACGAGCAAGTTAATGTGGTGCGGAACGTACCGTCGCGCTCGCAACGTATTGCCCAACGCAAACTCTGCAGAGGCCGCAACCGGTTAGCCTCCCTTTCGTAAATCCTACGTGGATGACTGACCTCCTTCCAAATCCGTACGCCAACACTCTGTCGTCCTCGTTCAGCTGTCCTTCAGCGGTAAAGAAACGTTCCGGCTTAAACCTCATGGGTTCAGGGTACATGGCCTCGTCATGTGTCATCGCCCTGTGGCATTGGCGTCAAGACAGCCTGGAGAGAAAGGCAATAATCTCACCAAATGTTTGAGAAAACGGCCGTTCCTTTGATTCCCAAAGCCTGTCAGCTCCAGCACTGCACCAAAAATCGTAGACTCAACCTTTGGGGATAAAATATCCTTTGTACACGTCGTCGCTTGATGTGAAATGTGGGACGCCTATTGGGCCTGGGGGCCTCCAGCGAAGTAGTTCGCGATACATTGCCTCTGTATATGGCATGGATTCACGGTCGTTGAAGTCTGGAAGTCGGTCTGGGCCTACAACGCGGTCGATTTCTTCCTGTGCCTTTTTCTGGATATCGGGGTTTGTGACCATGGCGTAGAAGAAAGACTTGGTGGCAGCGATTGCCTTGCGTAGAGATTTTTGAGTCTCGCCCTTGCTTGGAAACGAAAAGAACAACTTACAGTGTCTGCTCCAGCTAGAACGGACACACCATACGCCCTCCTTTAAGTTGTACTTCAACACAGGGCAAGGATAGCACTTACCGCTGTAAACTGTCGCCGCTATCTTTTCTGTGGCAATTGCTTCTTCCTCTGTCGCGTTGCCTGATGCATCCCTCTCGAGGAATGTCGTGACGAAAGAAGGCTTTGCTGTTCCTTCTGCCTGGAAAGTTTTCAGCTCACGAAGAAACGCTAGACAAGTAGAACGCACGAGAGCCTTTCTACAGTATTCCATCGGAAGCCGTTGCGTTTTCTCTGTCATCTCTCGGATCTCAGCAGCAAATTTCTGGGTTCCTAGCACAGGCGGAATTCGACAAAGGATAGGAAATATGTTGAGCAGTGTAGCGCCTGGAACTAGCAACGAATTTCCTAGCCTTTGCCCCTTCTCGGCTACGTCGATAAATGGGTCCTCAAACGACTCGACATCGTACCCATACATTGTTGCCATAGGAATAGAAATGGATAACCTGCGTCGAAAGCCGTAAATCAGTGCAGACCACAATCATTTCACTCCATGGGGACGTACATCTTGCAATGTCCTTCAAAATCTCCAGGGTTGGATAGCAGATCACCGAGAAATTCGTGGACTTTACGCGTTTGAATAGGCTGGTAAAATGTTGCTGATTTGCGGTTAAATGTTTGCTGACATATCTTGCGATGGTACCTCCATGTTTCACCGTAGTCCATGAGGCCGATATTGAAATCCCAACCCATCCTGCCGGCAGAGGTCAGCTTATACATCTTACATGATCCATCGACTCACAACTCTACGATTGGTATAGTCGGCCTTCCTGAATAAATCTGCGACTTCTTTTCAAGCAAAGCATCTGCATCTTCGCGGTTGTTGAGGATTAGAATCCGACTGCCAAGAGTGGAACCGAATAAGATGTCGCCTACAGACAACACAAATTCTTAGCACGGGCAGAACATGAACACAGCAACCATACTTTGGTAAACCTTGCTCCAGTTACAGTATTCTCTCCATGGACTCGCGGTTGGAAAATCGAACAGATTCCCTACAATGGGCCATCCTTTAGGGCCTGGTGGATAGGGAGGAGTCGCCCTCCGGTTCGTCCAGACTTGCACGAGCTTGAAGGAGACAAAGATTCCGGCCCAAAAGCAGGCAAATTCGATAAGCCCAAGGGTGGTCATGAGTTCTTGGAGGGTCTTTGTGCAGCTACCCCTATTACTTATAGGTTTCGAATGTTTCTTTGGGTCTGTGTCCGTTCTGGGTACACGCTTTGAGATTTGCTTCCGTTGGAGTAAATGAGTCGATTCAACGAATTTGGAACCTGGTCTCCGAAACTACGGTGGTCAAAGCCCACCCGACAAAGTCCCATCCGAATGGTAATTTCTTCGCCAGACATGTTCAATGTGTGCTCACTGTGCGTGCAGGGTTACATATTTGAGCATCGCCTGGTCAAACGACGTCATGGTATTGCCGTCATCTAATCGCACCCTAATCATGACCCATTTCTGGCCTAATAAGAAAACCAAGTATTATTGTTGGGCGATACTCACCGCTTGGGTGCAGATAGGGTCGCTTACAACAGTGAGTTTCGCCCATAACTCGAGCGGCGTCGGACGAAGATTCTTATCATCCATAAAGGAACCCGAGGGAATGCATCTGGCAATCTGACAGTTTATGCGAACGGCGTCCGCCGTCAAAAGTAGAACGCAGCATGCCACGATTTGTCGGCAGTGACGGTTCCTACATGTTTAGACGTTTTCTGTGAGCCAGATCGTTAATAGATGAATAGGGTTAGGACATCATGACGTTTACCACAAATCTGTTATACCCTTGGGCCTTTGGTGGTCGAAAATGGCAGCTGACTGGAAGTCGTATTCTGAAAAGAAGGCAGGTTAATCTTGTATCTTATTGGGCGATCTCATTAAATGTGAGACCGTTTTTGTTGGAACACCAAGGAAAAGCGTGCTGGCCTCGTTTTTAGACTGTCAAATAATTTGTGATCCCTTTCATGAAATTCTTTGTGCCTAGTTCAGGAGCGATGTAATTGCGGTTTAAAGCGCAATGGAACAATTAAAATAATGTCCTTACAAGTAATAAAAAACACAGAGCGCGTCAGCCACTGCCAGGCGATAAGATCGCTCAGATACTACGGCGGAAAAAGTGAAATCAGGGAACGGGATTTACTCCAATTTGAACTGAATAGAGTCCTCTATGCCGTGTATTTTCGTGCTATGCTCTCCTTTTGTATTTCTTTGTCCGACATGTTCCGTGAAACTGATGAAGGATTTCCTGCATGGTACAGAAGAGGAGGGTGATATAGTGGGATAGGAAGGACGCCTAGTCTTCTTCTCGGTATCTCAGGATGTCAGCATGTGCTTTCCCTTATGTGAGTGAGGAAGGGTATTTGAGGCATTGACTACGTCAACCTCGTGGATCCGCAAGACAATCGGGCTCGAAAGAAAGTATGTTCATTCGTTCAGGAATCAGGAAGACGAAGTCTAGCCTGGGGTCCATGGTCCCTTCATGGAAAGGCTAATCTTGATGTCCCGCAGGTTCGATAGGGTGAAGCAGCTCAACGCAGGGAATGCATCTGGTGGAGGGCATAGAGGGTTTGGTCAAATTCGGAAGGTTTGTCTGAGAGAACGTCAAACTGCGGTGAGACCGTAGCGGCATTCATCCCCACCAGGGAAATATCTGTCACTCGACTCCATTTTCGGATACGTTATTGAAAGGGAGATCTTGGTGTAGTCGACCGTTTCGAAAGAGCCGATGGGAAGCTCGTTAAATGACATCATCTTTGCCTGGGATTCAACGAGGTGGAAATGCAAAAGGAATGGAACGTCCCAAGACAGCCTAGTAGACCATGCTGACGGTCCACGAGATTAGTGCTCAGTTCAAGAGCCTCGATACCAGTGAAAACAGTTTCCTTTGAGGCTTTTGAAATCAGTTTGAATAGAGCAGTTCGTCTAGCTTTTGTAGGGAGGGCGTATTGAACTGTATCGATGGCCTACTTACAAGTTTTCGCAGAGTAAAGGTATTCTGAGCAACCCAACGCCAGCATTGGTTCACAGCAAGTATCATGAGCGGGTGAAAAGCAGAGTTCGTCAGACGTAAGTGTATGGAGTGATTGTGAAGCGACGCTATTCGTGAGTGATGACCATGAGTTTCCAAGGTTCTCCATCTCATCAATATAGAAGGCATAGTAAGTGTTGCCATAGGTAGCTGGACAAAATTGCGAAAGCCGTCGTCAAAGAAGTTTTCAATTGGATGAGTCGCAAAGTGCATCTGAAAAACTCAGTGTTCATGGAAACCGGGACCGTAAATTGGAATCAAACTTCAAGTCCAACTTTATACAACCTGTGATCGCGCATTCGCCGTCAGCTTTTTACAATGTCGACTATATACTCACCGACTTCTGAATCGTGGTGGCCATAATGTGTACTTCTGGTCGGTCGAGCTCGAAAACCAGATTTTAGAAGTCGTGGGTGGACAGTGGACATACTAGGAGTCCAATTATTCGAACGTAAGATTGCAGTCGGAATATTCAAGTAGCTGAGCCGGTGATGTGACCAATTTATATCAGACTGAGACGCGCTATAGACATACGCATTGGATTTTCAGGGAGAACACGGACGAGTTGGAGTTCAACCAGAAGGCAAGCTTGTGGCACGATACAGTACCCACCAACCACTTGTCATAATTGCTACCTCGTCAAGGTCGAAAAAAGGCTCGTTAAAGTAAAAACGTCAACGACAAAGGAGAAAAGAAATGTGTCCCAGATTCACAAACAAAGTCAAGAGGGAATCGATAAATCGTGCGGAGTTTTAATTTGCATTTACGTGTTGTTTCTCACGCACAGGTAGTTGCCCTCTCGATACCTGAATTGTTCCAGGACCTTGCTAAAATTTTATAAGGTGCGAAGAGGAAGGTATGCCTACCTCAAATGGTGGAGGAAAGTTTTAGGCGAGCTGTAAAAAACATCCAGGACTTTTCGTTTGCTTTTCGTCCGAAAAAGGGAAGGACCATACCGAACAAACAGCACCAAAGAACGCGTCCAAAAATAAATATTGGGTCGCGCGATTTTTTTCGCGGAATTTTTTGCACCTCTTTCACATCATATTAGTTTTTCTCGAACAACTGACGAAATGGTTGCCCTTGTACAACGCCCTGCACCAACTTTCAAAGCTGAGGCCGTCGCGGATGGTCTCTTTGTTGACGTCTCCTTGGAGAAGTATCTTGGCCAATGGTATGAAATTTTCGCTGCTGTACAGACGACGCAAAACCGTGTTAATGGGCGATACGTAGGGTCGTGCTTTTGTTCTATCCAATGTATGTACCTCGAACTTTTGCCTTTCGTCATATTGTAACTAGTCGTCTATAGGGACTTCACCTTTGTCTGCCCCACGTAAGCAAGCCCTTGCCGACCCCCACATTGCAATCCATTCTAAGCTTGCTGAAGGGAAATTCTCGCTTTCAATGACGCCCTCTCAACTTTCAAGGAGCTCAACTCAGTCGTCTTGGGTATGTTTTCATCCACACTCTATCGATTTGCTGCAAACAAGTCACTTTCAACCAGGCGTCTCCACCGATTCCAAGTTTTCCCACTTCGCTTGGGCCACTCAAACGCGAAAGGAGGGTGGATTGGGACCCAATCTCCATCTTCCTCTCATCGCAGACAGGAATATGAACATTTCGAGGGACTACGGGGTTCTCCTCGAGGATGAGGGTATTTCACTGCGAGGGTTGTTTATCATCGACCCCAAAGGAATTCTACGGTACGTCATAACTTCTTTCATTTGGTTCTTGCTTAATGCTTTTTGTACCCATAGGCAAATTACTGTGAATGACCTACCTGTTGGACGCTCAGTCGACGAGACCATTCGCCTGATTAAAGCATTCCAGTTCACTGTTCGTTGTCATCCTATAGTCACCGGTTTTTGCTGTCCACTGACATTCAATACTGGCAGGATGCTCACGGCGAGGTTTGCCCTGCCAATTGGACTGAAGGGTCGAAAACCATCAAAACGGATCCCGTTGCTAAGCTCGAGTACTTCTCCGCCGTCTCTGCCACTTCCAACGGCGATACGAACGGCGCAGCCAAGAAGCGCGCCCGCATCGAGTGAATGAATACTCAACCCTCAAGTTTCACCTCGCTGGATCTGACCCTTGTCCCATACGTTACTGATCACACTATTGTTACATATTAACCCTCCGACAGTTGCACCACCGGTTCGATTTCATGCAAATATCTATTGATAAACCCCATCACCTTAAGACTTTCCAGGAATCCCTTCGCATTGTCCACTATATATCTCATCATATTATAGAATGATACATTCCATTTCTTGTGCATATTTCATCTTATTTTGGTTTTTCGTATTAATATTTTGCACTTTGTCGCCTTAGGGTAGAAGGCGTGGCATATTACATAGATCTTTACAATGATAAAATACCACTTTTGTCGACATCCTAGAAACTCGAGGCGCGAAGGTCATTATTCTATACATATAACAGAGCCTGAGGCTGGGCTGGGCTAGGCTCTTGACGGTCATGGTATGTATCTAGGGTTGGCATGTCAAGTAGACAAATGAATTTGTCACCCCTGGTACTGAGTGTATCTTTCTTGAATCGCCAGGACACTGCAGAATTATAAGAATATTTGGGCAAGGATACCCAGTGCAATGCCCGAAGAGAAGTGGAGATATGTTCCGATTAGATTACCTCTAATCTAAGCGAGCTGCACCTATCCAATTTTGGATCAGACACAATCGGCGTTTTCCGGCAGGAGGCCTTCATCTCACCGTCATCAACGAAGGCTCGTTGCAATTGAACTACTTACGGTCACTGGTAGCACTGGATGCAATCAGAATTCAATTGCCCTAGGCAAAACGTCAATGTGAGAGTCATCAATGATTCAAAATGCCACTGCTCATTTGAGTCCTGGTCGATTGAGCATGACCAATTATAGGCCAGTCACAGGAAACTGGCAAGGTGCGGGATTGTAGCATGTATTTCTATACCCACACAGGCTTTGCAATGATTAGGATACCTATGGCTACGGCTCCAAATTACTAGCTAGTTACTTTCGACGTTGCCGATTACTTGGTAAGTCTTCCCTCCAACCACTGGCTATCAATTCAGAGCATACTTGCAACTCACAACTACTTCTCGTTTGACTAGGTGCTCGTGCTGATTTGCGTTGTCCCAACAGTTTCCTCATAGGACATAGATATCTGTTTGAGTACTTGTTTGCTTCATGAGAATGACGGCGATGAAGTCGATTGTCAACGGTTGAGCCAAACCCCAATCAAGGTGGAAACGTCCAGTGGCCATGTACGGGCAAAATTAGTGTCGAATGACCATTGTTCCCCGAATCATTTCAACAAGGAAACAACGGACGATAGGAAGGTGGCCCAACGCACCCATCCTGGCCCAATGCCACATAAATTATTCATGACATATAAAGGTCGAAGCCATCGCCTGTGTGCCACGCATTTTATTTCCCGCCTCCGAAATTCCCTTTTCTTTTCCGCTCATATTTTCATGGAGAAAATACTGGCAATGCGCTCCTGCCTGCGTTCGCCATCCCCGGGTGGTGAGCAGAAGCGGTTCAGATTTATGTCGAAGAAGAGCCTAGCTCAGTTACGGTATGCGAACGTCTTCAATTTTTTTATGTTGACCCGAGGCTGAAATTGGTCCTATTATCTCTCTCTACAAAGAGCTCATGTAACACCTACTCTAGAGTCGCTGGAGTTAGCCGATCACGATCGATTTATTACCGACCTCGCCACTATCCCATTCCCGTCCGCGAAGAAGGTCGCGTTCGTTAGGTGGTCGCTCACTTTCGAAGACAGCTTCTATATACTGTCGAACTGTTGTTCTGCGACTCAAGTCTTTCTGGAGGCCAGCAACAACATAACACCAGCCCTACCTGCCGGTCCAGTCCAAGGGATTCAGTTGAATAATTTAATCAGTCTCGAGCTGGCGTCAGTTGTCCACCCAATGGAGCTTCTACGTCGGCTTACGCTCCCCAAGCTCCAGAGCCTCAAAATCGTCGACGGCGTTGGTGGCTCTTGGTATTATAAATCGCCTGAGATGCCTGTGCAGATCATGGAGGCCTTCTTGTCTCGCTCAAAATGCCCTCTCAGCTCGCTCTTCGTCGAAGACTTTACCCTTACCATGGAGGAAGTCGTGCTGTTTCTCAAAATACCCACTGTACGCGAGATACGAGCGGTGACATTCAAGTGTGCGCACGTCTTAGAGAGGATGGAAAAACTATTGATTTCATGTGGCGAAGGCGAACGGGTTTGGCACGAGGAACGGAGAGACGTTGTCACCGCTACTGATGCCCAGCGCCAGAGACAGAAGAAAATGCTCGACGGAGTGGATTTTAAAGTATGGCAAAAGAAAACTCGCCACATGGGCGATGAGGACGATGAAGACGGTGAGATGGGACAAGATGGGGCTTGGGGTCAGTTTATTGGACTGAAAACTCTACGGGAGGACGAAGACCTTTTGATGGAGTACAGGGGTGGAAAGCTTCACTCTGGGTGGAATTTTATCATTGTGCCTTAGGTGAAATGATCATGGTGCACGGGAGGTGAACTTGGAATTGCTACGAAGAATAATTATTGACAAAATGTTTCTCTGTGAAAAACTTTTCATGGAGTCGAAAATGATGAAAATTGTCTTTGGAAGCAAGGGAATATGCTACCGGAATAAATTGCAGAAATATCAAATAAATTGGCAATTAGTATCGCTCATAGAGCCGTGGGATGGGTTGCTGTATAATTGGTGTGTTGCACCATTTCGGGATCGTCCACATAGGAAAGCGCAGATTCCGAAATTGGATGAACCGAATGGACCAGCGATTGACGCACGACAGCACTTGGTGCTCGGAATCGCGAGTTCGGAGCCAGCGGTGGATTGTCGTTTCTGCTGGGATAAAATTCGTCATGTAAATCGAGGGGAGGCTCGGAATTTCCTCTGGTTCCAAAAATGGTATTATTGGCCTTTTCTTCGTCTCGTTGTCGTTTTTTCTTGAAAAAACGATAGATAAATAGTATGCAGCATAATAGAATTACAGGTCCGATGATACCAAGGGCAATTGCGATCGCGAGCGTGGCTGGGTCTTCCCCTCCCCCATGATGTGGGCCATGAGGCCCGCCCCCACCAGGTGAGTCCCTTGAAGACGAGGGTGCTGGAGATTGAGAAGGTGAAGAAATTTCTGGAATATTCGTCCCCATCGTAGGTGACGAAAATTCGGTGGGCGGCGAGTAGACAGTGGACGTATTTTCGGGGATTTGTGAACTTGTAGAAATTGTTGTAGAGGTTGCTGTAGAATTGTCCATCGTAAACGGCAAAAAACCAGCGGGTGCACCTGCCGGGGAATTTGTGATATGACTCTGAGAGCCCATCATGATCTTGTTATGGGACCTATTCCCCTTTCCTTTCCCCTTGCCACGGTATGCCTGGAAAAAAAAGCGGAGAGGGTGAGACAGGCCGCACGAACGAATGTACTGGGAAAGTTACTATGTATAACACTCACCAATACAATTCTGCCACCAGGTTGTGACATCTTTGGTCTGTATATCTGACTTGGTTGGTCAACGCGCCAGGGATAGTAAACGCAGTATGCTCCAGGGGTCGTGGAGCTCCACAAAGCGGTGACAAAAATAAAGACGAAGTGGGAAAGAATTATCGTGTCGCTCAGCGACAAGAGTCCATCGAAAGTCGAAGGGGTAAGTACTGAGAAATCCAAGGGGCCGTCCATTGTTTAAAGTCTGAGGAACTGTTACATAGCACTCGAGATGTGATGGCATGATCCTTCAGCCACAGGTCAAAAGTTGATCAAGCATCAATATATAGGGCGTTGAAGAGATATCATGATGATGAACTCGAGAAGTGCTGATATTCATAGCCCTTCGTATCGCGCGCGGTGATTGCTGATCGGACAATGGCCACAGTCACAGTCGTGCCAACGATCAACACGTTGATGATTGTGACGAATTGGTTGTTCGAAATTCCAAAATAGTATTATATACGGAGACGAGCTGGGTGACATTCCTCGAGTCGGGTACACTGGCGCCCATAATCATGAAGCGCGTGATCAAAGGCAAACCTGTCAGCATTGCCCTGTGAAGAGCCAACTCTTTCCAAGGAGCCACCTCCTCGCCAGGCCGGTAGTCCACGAGTCCGGGGCTTATACACAGTCGCTGGCGACGTTTGGTGGATCATCTCCATTGATGTAGGTATCCTGGACGAGAAAGAAGAATACGATCAGAAAGAAGACGACGCCACGACTTCCCAGTCACGGTCATTCTTGTTCCAGATCACCATCACGTTCGAACCTCCACAGTCTCGTCGTCAATGCTCCGCCAGTGCCCGCTACCCTGCCGTATCTTGCTCCTTTCTCGTCGCTACTCACACTCTGGGCCTCTCTGTAGAGGCAGCATGCTTTGACTTTATCCTCGACCTCTGGATCCATATCCAATCAACGACAACAGCTGTAGCTTGACGTTAAAGAAGCCTGGAATACGAGAAAGATGGAAATTGGGCCAAGTAGTCTGATTTCGTGTAGGCTAGACGAGGTATTGTACCGGTGTGAAGTAAGTTTTCAAGTCAGTGAACCGTCAATTTTCCCACTCAACTGCTGCTTCCTTCATACAGGGGTCATTCCAGCCTCAGGACGACGATTACAGTAACGCCTTTCCTCTTCTTGTTCGTGGACAGCCATGTCTGGCGATAATTGTACTTATCAACAGAAAGAAAACACACTGAAGGGATTCGTTTTACCAGACCAACACTAGCCCATCTCACCCGCTCAAAAACATCATGCTAATTTTACGCTTTCCAAGTCCGCTGGCGGCGCCCCAAGAGGTTGCACTCAAAGGCCGTTGGTCTCAAGTTCTCCCAAGAGCACAGACTCCTCGTTGGGCCGCTTGCAATGTGAGTCATCTATCACTGATTTCGTAATACCGTAGGGAGTAAAATCGAAACGTTTTGATAGATCCTGTACAACAATGTATTGGCGGCGTCATAGCCCTCATTGTTTTCTTGGGGTTGGCCGAAGAAGCTTCAAACAGCATCACTCCGATTCATTCGTCGATATCAACGGAAGATTTCAAATATACCCACTCCATACAATGTTGACCATTAATTTTATCGCGAAAAGGGACGAGTAGGACTGGCGGTGTAGACGAAGATAGAGATCTCGTTGCTGTATGTGTTGAAACCGTCAACACCTTTGCCCCAGTGGTGCTCATCCATTCTCATCGTGGGCGGTCATACAATTGGTAATTTTTTCCTTTCAGAATAGGCTGAACCAAGAGGATATCAGCTTGAGTCGTCCATGTCAGATTCAGATGCTCGGAACGCACGTCATACGGGTTACGTTGAAAGTGGTGTTCTGGACCGCTGGTGCGCTGTCTCCACCGTCATCAACATGTATCTATTAAAAATCAAAGTAGGTTAGCACTTTGGCTCTTTTTCGAAGACGAATGAAAGTTTCCTTACCAAACATACATCTGTCTGAAGATCATTGGAGGTGAACTACGTAACCGTGAAGATTTCAGTGCCTCGCGAAGGTTGAGACAGCGAACGCTTGCCTCCTTTATTTTTTCGCTTTTGATGGTGCTTACTTTCCAGGCACCTTCACCTCCGAAGTCGTCTCTGCTGGGGTCCGGCTGATAAAAGGTGACCACAACGGTCATCTGTTTGTCGAATGGGCCCCAATTGACTGTCTTCTCCTTTGTGTCGTTCTCAAGATAAAAAGACTGAACAGGCGCTCCGCTGAAGAATGCAGTCTCTTGCGGCCCCTGTACGTCGTCTATAAGCTCAGCGATGACCTTCTGATTCCAGTTTGTTGTGATAGCCTGTTGGTAAGATGGGTCAGATAGGTTCAACTTTGGCAGACGAGGAGGGTGTTGTTACTCCAAAGAGCGTAACAATCGTCTGCGGGTTCAGGGTAACTTCCAGCACTGTACCAGACTGTACATCCCCTCCTGGCACGAAGATAATCTCGCGCTGGATAACGACTGCTTTTGGGTGGGAAGGCATTTTACTTGCGAGAGGTGAGGAAGATCTATCATCGAGACTCGGGTTATCTGCTCATGATTTTAGGCACCCCTCATCTTCATTGGTAATGGAGCAGATTGACTATTCCTGAATGATCACAAGGGCTCATCCTGCTTCTGAGTTTACGGTTCTTTGGTCTATTTGGTGAGAAGTTAAGTTATTCCGCAAGGCACGACTCGAAGCGCTTACTGATCGTTTGGGTGTATACGGGACATGTCATAACTTGACGTGGTATCAGGACACTTGGGACCAAGTCAATTCTTAGGAAGGTCTGCTGCATTTCCGCGCTTCTATGTTTCGTAGATTCGGACATCGGGATAAACCTAACCGTCAGGAAGGTCATATCTTCGGTTTTTGAAGTCAGTCTCAAAATTAGGATAGGACCGGCCCAGAGGTCGACTATTGCTCCTTGCGCCTTCAATGTTGTCATTCGGTCAATGTGTATGACAGCCGGCTGTAAATATCTAGGAAGGATAATGGATATCCCTGACTCCCGCTTTTGAGAATGGATGTCGTCCATGTATGTGAAATACCCAGTCGGTTGGAATGAAAGTCCGTGATAGGTGAGAGTTCGAACTACTTATCTAGGTCTGCGAAGTCCATTGGAGTGGACATCTGTGTATAAGTATTAAACTGCGGAGAGATGGCGTTCATTGGACTGGGTCCCGTAGTGGGAGCTGCTGAGGTCATGAGAGGTAATGGCTCAATGTGTTGATGCCAGGTGACCAGGAATCCAAGAGAAGTGTTCAAGCCGGGACATTGCTTCCCGCGATAACTCACTTGCAAGGACGGCGCTAATCCAGGCGCTAAGATAGCGAGAACATGCCGGCTTATAAATTCGGCAAACGCGGGAATATTTCGGGAGCAATTTGCACCTCCTTCTCGTCACCCAATCGTCACCCAACTTGAACGAGGTTCATTAACGTTCATTTCCCACTGTCCTTTGATCAGGCGACAGCTGTTGTCCGTTTACAGGAGATGTTGTGTTCGGCTCTCGACCTTTGGCCATATCAGAACCTCTCTCTAGAACCCATTGATTTGGATGACACGATTCGCACCCTCGTTTTTTGATGAAATCGTCTTGTGTCGTGTAAACGCCTTTCTGATTCAACCTCCAGTGAGGTCTATGGACTTGGATTCTGGTCGCTCTACCTTGTCAAACTTGCCAATCATTCCGTGGCTTTCTGATAAACTTTCTCCCCGCCCGTCATGGACCCAATCTCCCACAAATAGACCACCGGGCATGCTTTGAAACATTGGGTAAACACGCCAGCTTATCTCACCTCCACTTTCCTCAAATACTGGAGCTTAGAAGTGATGAACCCATCCGAGGTAAAAATTCGTTCTTCTCTCAGCAAGCTGTTATCTCATAATGACGACATTTCATCCGTCTACCCATCGAGAAATAGCCCTTTACAACAAGCAAATACTATTGGCCTACTACCCTACCACCACTTTCGAGGTTTTTATTGATACGTCTTTTCCTTCGGTATTGCTGATTTTGTGTCGGATCAGACAGGCGATGGCTTGGACAACGACAGTGTTTTGTTGTCGTCATTGTTGGATGACAATAATGAATTGTCGCAGTCAGCAATCAAGCAAGCGGCTTTCTCTTACGTGGAAAAGGCTTTAGGAGGGATTCCCTCCGGCTCAAGTATTGGGTATACCAGTGGGTATTCCACCGGTCAGATGACATATGCGTATGTCCACCAGGAGGATGTAAGCCATTTCGCTGCATAGCCTAATCATTTACGATTTGAATGTGCCCCCGTACAGGATAATGGCTTGAAAATAGCCAACGCTGTTGCCAATATTGCATGGAAGGGTGACCGTGTGGTAGCGTTTGGTTGTTCATTCAAAAAAATGCGTAGGTACCCTTACGCTCTCACTCACAAGTACTACTCCCCTGACCATTCCATTAGGTTCGAAGGCGAACAAGAACCCGACCTTCAGTGTCGAGTCTGTCAAATCAACGGCGGAGCAAGCGCTAAATGGCACATACAACGATCATCCTACCGAGTTGGAGTACTTTGTGCTGCCCAGTGGTGATCTTGCGCTTGCGCATGTCATTCAAATTCAGAACGACGAGACGGCTACTCGTTACGATGCATTCGTGGATGCTCACTCTGGACAGCTTCTCTCCGCGATTGATTATGTCTGGTATGGAACGGCAAGTAAATCGTTAAACCATGATCCAACGACACTTATTGGACAATAGTACAAAGTTCTTCCCATTCCTGGCTCAGCGACACCGCCAAACGGGTTTCAAACGGTGAGCAATCCACAAGACGACATTGCGTCTCCGTCCGGGTGGCACACTGTAGGAACAACAGCCTCGACAAGTACCAAGTGAGTGACATCGTCTTTCATCAGGATACTGCAATAGCCATTCAGCTCTCTTTTCTTCTAGGGGAAACAATGCACTTGTCTATAAGGGAGGGGAAAGCAATACCACCGAGCAGAGTTCATCTCCACTTAACTTTGACTATACCTTTAAAGAGAAGGAGGAACCTAGCAATTCTGACAACCTCAACGTGGCACGCGTCAATGCATTCTATCTCGCAAATAAGATCCACGATTTATTTTATAGATATGGGTTTACTGAAGCTGCGTTTAATTTTCAAGAAGACAACTTTGGCAAGGGTGGCAAAGGAGGCGACAGAATAAAGGTGTCGGTGCAGGACAACCAAGGCACCAATAATTCTTGGTTTGATCCACACCCAGAGTAAGCCCCGCGCTCCCGACGATATTAGATGACCAAAATTGTTCACAGTGGGACATCGGGCACTTGTCACTTGTATGTGTCATCAATTCGGCTGTGTTATTTCTTTTACCGACCTCTGATATTTTAGGTACCTCTATACAAAAACCACCGTGAGTATTTGTGAACTGAAAGCCTGTCTTACACTTACCTCTCATCGACTTTGCAGCCCCATCGTGACGCTGCTTTGGATAATGGCATAGTGATCCACGAGCTGACCCATGGTCTAACTGTCCGTATGACCGGTGGCGGGACAGGAAAATCTTTACAGCCCACGGAATCCAGAGGGCTAAGCGAAGGTTGGTCGGATGCGATGGCTGAGTGCGGTTTATCACCATTTTCAATTGTCACAATTTATCTTCGACCTCTTTCTATCCAGCTGGGCGTATCAAACCTCGGCTCCTATTAAAGACTATAAACACGCAGTCTATGCAACAGGCGATGATAAGGGCAACCGCTTACATGCCTATTCAACTTCAGAGTATGTTTTCTCTGAACAAAGTTCAATGACTCTTCTTACTCCGAGACGCATGTAGCACGACCAATCCTTTGTCTTATAAGGATCTAAATCTTTCAACAATGAAAGAGGCCCATGGTAATTCAATTGCTAGCTTTTTTCTGGAAACTAACCAGCCGATAACATTACAGCTATCGGACAGGTCTGGGCCAACCTCCTCCATGTCATCCATGCTGCCCTCGTCGATAAACATGGATTTTCAGCTACAGCAATGACGAATCCAGATGGAACGGAAGGCAACATAGTATTCCTTCACCTCTTTATCGATGCCTTGGCTCTGCAGCCTATTCGGCCGACTTGTAAGCCTCCTATATTTGAAGTAAATTGCCGTAGAATGACTTTCAACGAAATTACAGTTATTTTCGCACGTCAGGCTTGGATACAAGCTGATGCGAACCGGTATAACGGTGCAAACGAAAGACTTTTATGGAAGGCATTCGCAAGCCGTGGATTAGGCATTGGCGCTCAGACGAAAGGATCTGACGGAAAATACGTCGCTAGCACCGTGGAACCTTACCACTTCAGGCCAGTCATCATTTGGCGACAACAGACGCATCTCCCTCCTCTTACGGATGAAATCACCAAAAATGACCCAGACTCTGGACCTGTCGCACCTGGTAGCATTGTGTCTATCGATATCAGCGCAAATACAGTCGTTACTATCTTTGGCGTTAAGTCATCTCAAGCAGCTTGAGCCACTGACAACCAGCTCAAAGATAATTTACAGGTTGTTACTGCGGGCTGGAAGCAGAAAGTTAAGGCGCAGCTTATTAAAGAAGACTCAAAGTATCAGGCGACAGTCTTCTTCGACGGGCAGTCAAAAGAATCTCTGTCTCTCGAGACCGACAAGACAAAGAAGACTGTAACATGGGGTCCGTTCGAAGCGAAAATGACCCTTGAACTCACGTTTTACCGCAAGGAACGAGACGGATGGGGATGGGAAATAAATACGATCGTGACTAACAAGATGAAGGAGGTACCGTTGTTTCCCTAGTCTTCCCTGCAGAATCTAAAAAATTTCAGTATGTGGACGATGATTTTAAGACGGCTATTAGTGTGGTAGGTCAACATTTCAGGACCTTATAGGTGCCATGACATGCTCACAAATCGCTTCTGAATAGATACCAATCGATGACGGTGGACATGGCAGTCAGGACTACCAAAACACGACCTTGACAGTCACTCGTACAAGGCACGTCTTGAGGATCTGATTTAAGCATGCGATATACTGAGTACTGATGCATAATAATCACAGCCTCTTCTAGCGCTTCACGAACGAATCTATATATAAGAATTATGCTGCGTTTTATGAGTCGGTTTTGATTCAATGTACATTTCAAACGGGAACAATGATGGAGAGATTTCAATGCACAGGAGTGGCCAGGATTCTGTCGAGCCTTGTAATTTTTATCATGCAGTGGACCGCCGAAAAGAAGTCAGTCGGGATACACGGGAATCAGACTCATAATAAGTAGACAGGGTTTGAACGTTGGACGGTCGTAACTGTCAGGGACTGAATGAGCGTCTATCGGAGTGTAAAAGCTTTACTCTCGGGCCTGGGAGGTTTTTACCAATCACATTTTTCTAAACTCAGGATACGTCATCATCTTATCCTCCTTCAATACGTTGGCATACAATTTTTTTGTCTGGTAACTGTCAAACTATTCGGTGTACAAGCATGCGGGCTTTTCGAGACGACGCTAGCAGACAGGAACACTGGAGCCTCCTGATTCCTCGGTCGCAACTTCATCGGTATCTTCGTCACCGCTGCTGACGGTTTCCTCAATCTTCAAGTTGTACTGACATACCCCACCGTTGATGTGATCAATTACTGATATATCTTTCGAGAAAAGCCCTGCTAACATGTCAACTTATATACATCATGGCTGCGAGGACGGTGAAAAAGCCATTGTCCGAAACTAATTCGGGTGTGGCCCATGGCCCATCAGTTCCGATTTGACCGAGTTCAAATAAATCGCACTCCTTCAATTTCCAATTCTCCCATCCCAACCAGTGTCACAACCACATCTTAACCACACTCTGGTGTTCTCGAGCAAATATCGGTTTCTCTGCCAATCAAAGCTCTTCTGAATTCTGGGTGCACGGTGAATATCGTCACCTACAATCATAATAACCGGAGTCAGCCGCCTCTGCTTCGCTTAGCCTATGGACGAGTCGCTAATCCTTCTCTCCGAAATAGAACACTTAGCTCGGAGGATATGTCACATATCAACGATTTGCCTTTCGAGCTGCTTTCTAGGATATTCAGGATTTGCCTGGGCATTCGAAGGAACGAAGTGCCACCTTTTCTGCCGAACAACAGAGTCCAGCCATTTACCTTCCTCCTCGTTTGTACATACTGGAAACACGTCGCGGTAGAGACCCGGGGTCTCTGGACATCGCTTCGTATCCCAAAGTTTACGGCCAGCCTGACGGAGGGCGACGTGGACACTCGTCGCGACTTCATCATCAAGTGGCTTGCGCGGTCCGAGCACCTCCCTCTTCAAGTCCAACATACCGAGCCCGCAATGCAATTCATCGATCCGCCTGACCAAGGGAAACGGTCCTGGAGGCGGCCTGAGCCCGCTATCTTAGATGTTCGTTCGCACGACCGTGCTGACTACTATGCCACCCAAATGCTCGAAGCCTTTTCCCGCCACGAAAGTCGATGGAGATCTCTTGAAATCGTGTTCGACTCGCCACTCCTTCGGGAATTCAACCGCATGTGCCGGACATACAAGCCGTCAAGCAGCGCACCTTGTCTTGGGTCTCATCTGCGCACATTGAAAATTACGCTGCACGACCACTTCTATTCGACGACTGATTTCCGGACGACGGCGTCCCAATGGGTCGCACGACTTCCTGTATTAGAAAAGTTTGAGTTTGAGGACAAGTCGGGCTTTTTTCCGGATTTCAAGGTTCTTCCCTTCTCCCGATTCAAGGATGTCAAATTCACGCGTCAGACTTTCCCGAATCACATAACCTTCGAACATGCAGTTCAGCTCTTGTCCCTTTCCACTTCGGCGACCAATATCGTACTTGTCGGTTGCCAATTGCTGCAATTTAATCATACATTCAACGTTCCTGAGCCAGA
Organism: Galerina sulciceps; assembly: GCA_023014345.1. Taxonomy (NCBI): domain Eukaryota; kingdom Fungi; phylum Basidiomycota; class Agaricomycetes; order Agaricales; family Galerinaceae; genus Galerina; species Galerina sulciceps. The sequence continues at coordinate 1,188,056 of JAEDXJ010000001.1, forward strand.
GAACCGACACGTTTTACCTCATCTTCGGCGCCTTTCTCTTACTCAAATCGACACTCCCATCAAGGTCTTGAACTCGTTCACTCTCCGCGCTCTCGAGAGCCTCGAAATAACTTCAGATTTTGCTGGCTGCGGAAATATGGCGATTTATATCTTCCAAGAATTTCTAGGACGCTCTCGTTGCCCTCTGAAAAGGCTCATTATCCACGATCAGGATATGACTTTACAACAAGCTTTTCGCATTCTCAGCATCCCAGAGTTGGCGAGCGTGGCTGAGATCGCGTTGGTTTTTGCGGATATCTCGCTCTTACAAGCTTCAGAGGGAGTCGGACCTTTATATCCGCTGGAATATTCGAATTTCAATACTCGGGCCACATCACAGGAAACATCGGACCTTGACGATATTCTTGGCACTGTCAAGGACTTGAACTTTCTGGTCTGGACGGAGAGTGTTCGCAGTCCTCGTGGACTCTTTGTCACTGAGTTTCGGATGGGCAGAAAACGCCTTCAATCCGGCGAAACACTTCACTTTGCCTTTCGAGATGGAAAAGGATTTACAGCCTACTAGTGAAGAGGGCTCTCATTGATTTTGTGGTTTGATTATCAAGGACTTTGGCTGTCAATCATTATTAAATATATTGAAAATTAACCTACATCCTTTGTATGCGCCAATCCAAGGTTGAGTTGAACTCAAAGTGGTAATAATTTAAGTCGAAGCGCATGCAGGGTTCTGCCCACCGTGGGTGGAATTATTAGGATAAAAGTCAAAGAATCAGGGAGCAAAACAGGTTCAGCAAGCCAAAGTCTTGTCGCCTACGTCCTGTGTGCACAGCAAGGTTCCTGACCCTTGCCGTACGAGTACCGAAGCCGGGTGTGGAAACATGGCCCACACAGTATGATAACAGTCCTCGTCGCTGGGACACGGAAATTGCAACTGAGCGGGGTTCGAACGCACGTGTGCGTCAAACAACCTCAGCTGCGCTCAAAACCCCGACGTTCTACCAACTAGACTTTGTGAGGACTAACAGAATTTGCTTCCGCTTAGAATACGGGCGGTACTCAAGTAGAGACTTTAGTCAATCTTTAAAATCTTTAGAGTAGACGAATCTCTAGATTGGCTAAGCACTAAAGTACATTGGAGATGGTACACTATAATACAACAAGCATGATGAAACAGACTATACGAAAGCAAAGTAACATACGTTCTAGAGATGAAATGCAAAGATCACGAGGGCTGTGCGGGCGAATGACAGAACGAAAGATCGAAGAGCTAAACACAGCACGAATACGAACGGGCCAGCACAGCTGAAAAGCCAGGACAGAACAACAGCGGCAGCAGCAACGATTGGAGAGTATTTCAACCTCACTCGCCCAACCCTACAAGCACCATCATAACTGCACCCGCAAACAAACTTACCACAGCAAGCACACGCTTGCCCACGGACGCCGTCTTCCCACCTCCCTCTCCCTCGCCTTCTTGCAACTCTGCCTCAAGCACTTCCAGCTCTCCTCCAAGCTCTGCCTCTCGCACACCCGCATCGTCATCCACGGCACGGTGGGTGGCAGTGCCAGCGTCTTCTGCCGGTTCGTGCTGATGGTGGTGGTGATGATGATGCCCCTCGACATCGCCAAACACGAAGTCGCCTGCGATCATCTCCACCGTCGCTGCGTATATCAGCAAGCCAGCGGATATCGCGGACATGATGCCCTGTATCAGAAGCATGGATGCTGAATAGGGCAGTTATCGGCGTAGAACGGAGGAAGTAAAGATAGAGAAAACTGACCATCCTCACCGCTCTCTCCTTTGCCTGCACCCTTTCCGTTCCACATGACCATCCCGACCCCCATTCCGACCGGCGTCGTAATCCCAAAGAGAAGCGTTAGTGTAGGTTTCAGCCACTGCACGCTCCGTACATGCATCCATGCGTGGCCAATTCGGTTCTTCAAGTAACCCCAACTCCACCTCGACGTCTGGTGTTTTCTCCGTCTCGACGGTGATGAAGAACACGGAGCTGCTTTCGACTTGTGTCCTGACCTCGTCCTCGACGGCGACGTCGTTGACGCACACGGGTCTGACGATTCCGAAGAGAAGTGCACGTGTCTATGTTCATCGTCATCCGATTCGTCGTTTTCGGCTTCTTCCTCGTCGTCCTTTGGCGACTTGGGTGCAGGCGGCAGCCCTGCTATCCGTATGCCCAACGACAAGCCCTCAAATAGTTGGTGGAATATTATAGCGGTAGTAAGTGAAGCTATACAAGGGAGTGATTAGCATATTAGAAATTTCAACAACGACGAGCTTCGAATCGAAGTCTGTCACGGTTATCCAAAAAAGGACACCCTGTTGCCCGATTGGGCATCCCGAGCTTCTCTCGGGCTGGCAAGAAAATCGAGCAATTTTGGGAATATATGCGCCAGAAGAGGAAATGACGTACTAAAATCGGCCCCAGAAGTCACAGAAAGCGTCAGACCGATAACAAAAGAATGGATCATAATGCCCAATTGCAGCACCTATTGACGCAAATATATATCATTAGCACAATTTCCCTTATGGATACTTTTATTATTGATGCAAAATGACTCACAAGCAGGCCGACGACCTGCCTCCTCCGCCCGACTCTCGGCTTGCCCACGACAAGTGGTTCATGCTCGTGATCGTGGTCGCGGTCGTGGTCATGTTCATGACCATGACCATGCTCGCGGTCGACTTCGAGCTCATTTTCCGCTTCCGTTTCCGCTTCCTCCCCCTCACATAACTTCTTCGGCAGATGTATATGGTCTCGTGCCATTGCCATTCGGCAAACCCGGGGCGAGTTGGCAAGAACATCGATCGGCATGGCCGGTATTGGAGGTGCGTGTGCGTGCACATGTCCGCGTTGATGGGAGTGGGTTAGACCCGGGATAGGTGGCGCTACCAATGGGTATGTCTGAGTCCTCACTGGAGGTCGTAGACCTGGCGTCGACATTGACCGCGATCGCATGTGCGCGGGTACTGCCAGTAGAGGGGTTGTTTCGGATAACAAGGATGGCGATTCTGTTGTTCGAGTCTGAGACAGAGGTTCGTGCTCAGTGCTATATCCTCGAGTGGGTGAGGATGGCCTAGTAGGCACTGGAGTGGGTGGTGCCGACGACTTCTCCTGGAGGTGTTCAACATATGTTGTCGATACATCTAAAGCGAGAGGAGGGTCAGTATTAGTTGACAAGCAGGCGTATGACGTACACTCCACCACAAAGATCGCCAGCAGCGAAAACAGTCTACATTTGAATCAACACCCTGCAGGGCAGGACACGGATTGAACAGGAGCTCACATAATTGACCCAGTCCACTTGCCCAGGTTCCCGTAGCTTTCCTCCACTCTCTTGTCCTGCAATGACCGGAACGCGTCATCCAGTAAATGGATGAACGCTGTGGCGAGAATCACTCCGGTCCCGAAATGCTTTCCAATAAAAAAGACAATGCCGGGAATATGCAGGAACCGAACTTTCTTCGATAATGTTGGGAATGATACGGCTATGTGTGGCGTGCGTCATTAGGGTTTGAGTTTGGGAGGAGACGATCAGGAAAACGCACCGAATAATGATACAGCCAGAATAATGACCATCACCCACAACTTCGCTTCATCTGCCTTTCCAGCCGTAGCCGCAGCGACAACAACGCCCAAAGTCCTCGCCGACGTCCTCGAAAAGTGGGGTCCAGGGTAGAGTGCTGGCATGTCTAGGTCCAAATCTCTTGAAGTTCTTGTCTAATGTATACAATTGAAGTCAATCGTTAGCTGTCGTAGAAAGAGCCAGCAATCGACGATCAGAGCATGTATGAAATAACACAAGACAAAACCAGAAAGCAGCGGGGGTGAGGGGATAACGAAGAGAGGCTTATGTACGACAACGAGGCCGTCTCCCAAAGCAGTTCAGCGAGTACCGCAGTGGTCAACCGCGGTTGTGTTTGGAAGCGTTTGCCAAACACTTATGACATCGCGGTCCTCTCTTGACCCACTGTGCTCTCGAAACGGGTCGAACGGCCAACCACAGCAGTCGCCACCATCTGATAAGGCCCGTGCATCATGAGTCAGAACGGATTTACTTCCATTCAACGCCCGCTGCCAAGGGATGTAGGCAGTTGATGACTGTAAAGGCGTTGCCGCCGCGTTTCTGACGGACACCACCAAGTTTCATGCAAAAATAGGTGACGAGGAAGATTGATTGGGCCAAGATTAGTAACAGGAAGTGGAGTGATTTCAGCAATTTGTGGAGGATTAACTGAAGGGGTGACTTTAGGAGGCAAGGAAGGAGGTGGTGAGGTTTTTGGAGGTGCTTCTTCTTCGTCCTGAGAGCATTTGCTTTGAAGAGCAGAATAATCTATCTCCCCCTCGGACGGAAGAAGTGGCAAAGATTTACCGATTGTTGAGTCATCAAAGCGAACATGCGTCGAAAAGACACACTTTTTCGTCTTTGGACAATAGACCTCCCAAGCCTTTTGAGTCATAGAAAAGCCTAGAAAAATAACTTCTTCAGCTCGAGGATCAAGCTTACTCCGTCCAGGCGTATTATTGTACAGGAATGCCCTGCAACCGAAGCGATGCGCACGAGATAAGTCGGGTTTCTTCTTGCGATAGACCTCATAAGGGGTTTGATTTGGTAAAGCAGAAACAGGTTGCCGGTTTTTGAGCCAGATAGTATAGGCTACACCCTTAGCCCAGAATGAAAGAGGAAGACCACTGTCGATGATGACGGTCCGGACGCGATTAAAGATGGTTTGATTGAGACGTTCAGAGATACCATTTTGCTCCGGTGTATAAGTGGAGGTGGTTTCCCATCGAATACCTCGTTCCTTCATAAACGCAATCCATTCGTTGGTGATATATTCAGGTCCATTATCTGTTCTGAAGACTTTGAGCTTTTTACCGGTTTCCTTCTCAACTTCGGCGAGCCACTGCTTGAAGGCAGCGAAGGCTTCGCTCTTGAGTTGGAGGAAATAAACCCATACCCAGCGCGAATTATCGTCGGTGAAAGTGATGGTGTATCGAGATCCTTTATGAAGGGAGCGAACTGGCGCAGGTCCCCAAAGATCCAAATGAACAAGGCCAAGAATTTCTGGATTCCTACCCGTCTTAGAGACTGGGAAGGAAGCTCTTGTCATCTTGCCTTGGATGCAAGCAGCGCATATTGGCGACTCGCTTTTGAGATCCTGCTTAGATAGCGAAATTCCTGTGGCTAGACCTTTCCGTACCATGGCTTTAACGGCAGGGAAATTGAGATGACCCATACGATGGTGTAATTTCTCAAGGTCGGATAGAGGTTTGGTGGAATATGAGGTCTCTTTAGATGAAGAGGTGATATTGGGGTGATATAGACGGTCGGGTCCCTTTGTACCGGTGAGAACTACCTTTTCGCGAGCAATAATATCCTTGATAAATTGGCCGTTATCATCCTTGTGAAAGGTGACACATTGACCATTCCCAAAGACGGTATAACATTTTGCTTCGTCGAGACGTGGAACCGAGATAAGATTGATATTTGAATCCGGCACGTAACAGGTGTCCTTGAGGTTGAGTTTAGCGACGCCACCTTTCGGTAGCTTAGCCATGAGGGATGCCGTACCGCGACCTCCAATGTTTCGAGATCCGTTACCAAAACCAGAGATCTTGCCAGATGAAGGAATGATTTCATTGAAATCGGAGCGGTCGGAGAGGATACTAGATGATGTTCCGGAATCGAGGATGGTGGACGTGCTCAACGATATGTCTGCAGAAACTGGAGAGTCTTCCGTCGCTTGAGGAGAGTTTGAAATAGACTTAGAATCGTTCGAAGGATAAGCGGAAAAGTCGGCTTCAGTAGCCATAAATGTCAATTCGAACTTTACATGATTCGATTCCACGTCTTCGTCTCCATCATCCGTAGTATTGTGGGCCTTTTCCTTGCCCTTAGCTTTACCCTTCTTTTTCCCCCTGCGTTTCGGCCTCTGACCTTCCTTAGCTCCCCCTTTCGCCCAGCAGTTATCGGTCGTATGACCTTCGACCTTGCAGTTAGAGCAAAAAGGTCGGCCACGGCTGCGAGCGGATTGCTCCAAAGCGGCGTACATGGCTTCCTGCTTTTGGGTTTCAGATATCTCGAAGGTCTGGAGGCGACGCTTCTCTTCAAGTATACTGTTGATAACGGAGGAGAGGGTGGTGGTCTTATCGAGCTTCATCCCAACGGTATAGTGGTGCCAAGATTCCGAGTCCTTAGGATTGGCTGGAAGGGTAGAGATGAGGAGAGCGGCGGCGACGTAGTCAGGCATATCAAAGGATGCATTAGTGAGATGGCGAATAGCCTCCTGGAAAGTAGTAACATGGGCGGAGATATCGCCCCCAGGGGCTAGCGGGGTGACGAGACGGCGGAACCAGAGCATGAGTGATCCAATACCAGTCTGGCCAAATTCCGAGGAAAAGACCTCCCATTTGTCCTTTGCAGTTTCCATTGTAGCAACCTTGACGACGAGTTCTGGCTTAATGCATTGGTGCATCAAAGCAGTAGCAGCCTTATCCTTCTTTCTCCACTCCTTCTTAGCTTCAAGATCCGTAGAGGCTTCCTCAGGCTTCTTCTCAGTGCCAGTGATAATCTCCCATAGGTCGCAGGCCTCATAGGCAGTCCGCATTCGGATGGACCAAACATAATAGTTGTTTTCATTCTCGAGGCGGTCCTCCTGCGATTTCGGGAAGTACGTCGACGCGGCATGAGGAAGATCCCAACCGAGCGTTCGCGCGGCCATTTTCGGAGTGGCTTCCGAGTCGTCGCCCATTCAACGTGTGACGTGTCGCGTATCACGGTCGGCGTTGACGAAAACGGGTGGCAGGTGACGAAAACGGGTGGCAGGTGTCGTTGGAGCGGGGGTTCGTGATGTCGTTACGAGAGCGAGAGGGACCGGGGTAGCGAGTGTGTTCCGGGACGTCGTAGCTGGTCTAAATGGAGCCTTTAGGCGGCGGGGCCCATAACCTAACAGGATGTGTAAATAGACTCAGCCGTGAATAACAACGACTGTGGCATTAAACTGTACCTAACAGGATGTGTAAATAGACTAGATGAAAGGTACAGTAAGTAGGTGAAATGAAATGTAATGAATGGGACATACCTCAGCCGTGAATAACAACGACTGAGGAAACTAAACGAGAGCGAGCGAGTTGAACTACGAGCGAGCGGGGTTTGAAACGTGTGACAAGAGTGACTACACTACGAAATAAGGTATGAAATCTAACAATTAGGCCGACGTCGAATATGACGGCCAAGGAATGCGTTTCTTATTACATACTCAGTGAACATCGGGTGAAGTACTTCATGTTTATGTGGTCTCAATAACTGACTAGCGTCGCTACTAGGTATAAGGTGGATGTTAACTGCTTTGGCGCCGACACTGATACAATCTCAACCACAGCGCCGACACTATATATATGATCCCCTACCTCACCACTGCTATTAACGTCTTTCCCAGCCCGGCGAAGATGCCGACAGAGATGGCGATGCCTACGCAACGCAAATTTAAACAACGAGTTGGCATCGGACGCGTTAATGTTTGAGCAGTGGCAGAAGATGCGAAAATTTATTTGGCAGTATAGTATGCCCAGCTGAACATACTTGGTTTGCGGAGAGAAGCGAGGACGAGCACTGAACTCTGGTGAGGTAATTTAAAAAAAGATGAGCTAAGATGAGACGGCATCAACGATTCTACTTAATGACAAATGAAAAACGCTTACTTTGTTAACATGATACAAAAAGCCACCGTTTAAGACCGACGCAAGCCTCGCACCATTGATAATAAGCCAAATTCGAAGTGCCTAGTCGGCCTTAGCATCAGGACGAGTAGCGGAGGACCGCCCCAGTACCAAACTCAAAAAGCGTATCCCTAACCACGAGTACATTCCTGACCTGGAGGGTCCTCATAATCGCAACCGGCAGTCTGGAGCCTCACGAATTCTGACTGTAGCTGTGAACACGAGGCGAAACGTGGAAAGTGGAGCGGGCCGACTACCGGCGATCCCAGCGGAGTAATACTATAGCGCGGGCGCCTAATGAGCGTCACTCTGATTATCCCCTAACTTCAGCATGCTGGTTATTGAATCTCTACCAAAATTAGCTTGGGCTTTAAACTAAATGAGAGATAAGTAAGAATTCGATTTGCATAACTCTGGACTCGTAAAAAAAATTGGTCGGAAAAATTCTCGACATACAAATTACAGTAAGGTGTTATTAATGAATGGCAAAGTTAGTCCTCGGAGCACTCATGCAGCCGACAGATTGGACGTATTCCGGTATTCGGAGTTGGAAGGCTTGTTCAAGCGAAACACTGGACAGCCCCAGTGAGCATCAAATGGTTGTTTGTGACTACCAGAAAAATACAGCGGTCAGTATCAGCCTTGTATTAATTACCACAGACTCGGAATATCAGTCACTGCGAGGCACCCGTAACCTCAAAGAACCGCAATAGGCCTAGGCGATACAATTGGTAGTGGGTCGCTAATGAGATCGTCAAGCAGGGGAACTGTCTGTGTTCACTTGGGAACTTCGAGTTGGAATAACTACGAGCCTGCAATGAGGAATAAATATCCTTTAATGGGAAGGTGCCAAGGCCATTCCTAATCTTTAGCGACGATGGTTCTCGTGGCCTGATCACATGCATAAGGGTTGAGACAGGGATTTGTTGAAAGGCATTGCTCAATAACCCCAGAGGATAAGACAGCGCAAAGCCGTAGGACTTGTAGACCTCATCTCTGCATGACTCGGATACAGTGCCGTTTATCCGTTCTTCGTGATTATTATGACGTCTGGGAAGCTAAAATTGAATGGAGCCTGGTGCACCTTCAGTGGGAAACCGAGGCGTTTCCGAGCAGGAACATCGAGAACCAAAGATCAGGAAACAGGAAGCTTTCTCTCACCACGTCTGGCATAAATGGATTAACCGGTAGGCATTGAATATGAGAGCAATTGCATGCAATACAAATTGTACAATGATGGTCACCGGAAGTGGTCATCTACAACCCTGCTTGAGTAACGTAACCATACCTTTCCAGCCTAGGTTACGGTGTACGCGATCCGCAAGGTTCACTTGACATGAACTTGGCGGTCGCAACACCACTTCGGCTTGTTCCGGGCCACCTTTCCGGCAAACCAGTTCGCTTGCCCAAGGAACAGGATGCTCTTCCAAGACCGTCCTCAGGTTTTCTGGCTTATTCGATGAGCGGTAGCCGTATGTAGACCCTCTAGCCACGTTTCTGCATAATCTTATATTTTGAAAAGCGTCACATAATAATTTATATTCCGCCTTGGAGGAGTTTACGGTGAAGATCAAATGCAATTATTCAATTTAGGACAGGTAACGAGCACAATTGAGATAAGTACTTATTGCAAAAGTACTTTGTGTGTTTCACTGCAGAGATACTTTTCGAAGATCAACAATTCCAACTCAAATCTGAGTGCTCTAAATTTAGTCACTTCTGTGAAGTGATACGGTAGATGAGTGTAAAAAGGCTAATTCAGTGAACTGCCAACGATAGCATACGGAAAGTAAACATTTGAAATGTGTTGATGTCATTTACGAACTAACTTCATATTATTTTCGAGTACTTATTTTACTATGGCCGTTTTTCGAACGGCTCACACACCAGCACTAAGTTCATTAGCGCTTATTCACTTTAATCTTACCTGGTAGCTACTTGCACGGCCTGTATATCTAAGTACAATCTTACAAGACTGTAGCACCGAGGACTGAAGCTAGAAGGTAAGCACCAAGTGTAGAAATGAATAAGAAAATGACTGGGTGATTATTTAACTCACATGAAATAGAGTACTTATGTTGGAATATTCATGAGCGCTGATACGCGTTCCGAATCTCTGCGCACTCAAAATCGGACTTTACCGCCCGTACTAGGCGCGCGTCTCACGCATCGCACGCTCACAAAGCGAATCGCGCACTATCGGAGCCCACTCAGAAACCGACTCTATTAAGCCGACGTTCGGTTTTCGCACTCCCCCTATACGCCGACGTCTACCTTTCGCCCCATTTTTCCGTTTTCCAACTCGTCCGACATTTTATTCCACTATGTCATCTCGTCAATCACATCGCATGTCACCCCGACGAATCGCTTTGAGCCTCCACCACAATTTATTTTACAGAGTCAAGACAGTTCCTTTCCATCAAGAATTCTTTTTCCTCATCATTCTTTGCTCCCTTTCTTTACACCACAATTCTCTGATCAGTTCCTTGTATCTTCACTTCCTCATTTGATTTTTGTTTTCTCATTTCACCTTCACGATTTAACCTCTATTTCCGGTGAATCTACACTCTAAAAACACGCTTGTAGTCTACAGTCAGTGAATCACACTCCGAGTTTCCCCTCTCGAATTTCGTCCGCTTCGTACTTAGCTAAAGAGTACAACATGAGCAGTATCGGTGACTACGGATAACATGGCTGCCACGTTCAAATTATTTGAAAAGAGCAGAGGTCTCCACTTGCCGTGCGCTGATATGTCTACGATGCGCTATGCCGTGCACAACAAACACAACACGAACGCGATCGTAACGAGAGGCTCTGAGGTGCAGAACGGGGTTCTAGGGACCCGACGACGGAACTGAAAGAGGTACGAGGGTAGAGCGACGAGAACGATGACGAAACGCGCACCCGCGACGCCGAAGACGGCTAAAGACGAAGTGCGAAGACGAGGATGACGTGTTGCGACGACGAAGGCAACATAAAACGAGACTAGAGTAAAAGAAAAACAAAAAGCCTTGCACAATTACGACGGTCCCTGCTCAAATCCAAGTTGGTGCGTTCCTCGGGTTCTGACAATGTCAATTCCACCGAATTCATGCACAAACTTGTGAATGACCAAAGCCTTGGTGGCAGATAAAGCTAGCTTTGGAGCACTCCGGGCTTACTACCTGTTGATTTTATGGACTCTGGCGCTTTACTTAAGGTGGCTTCACGATATTATTAATTGTTCTCGTCGCCTGTTCTAAATATTGTCCTTGAGTTTCTCACTAAACTCCTCAGAAGGCCAACTCATGTGATATTTTTATTATTCAAGGATATGTAGAGACATGTCCAGAGGGTCCGCATACCGCTTCCGCCCCTCGAGTAAGCCAGAAAGCCCAAGGTCGGTCTTCGAAGAGGATCCTGTTCCTTGAGCAAGCGAACTGGTTTGCCGGAAGGTGGCCCGGAACGAGCCGAAGCGGTGTTGCGACTGCCAAGTTCACGTCAAGTGAACCTTGCGGCTCGCGTACACCGTATAGGTAAGTCTGAGGGGGACGGATGGATGCCAATGAGCCAGAACCAATGAAACCAGTCGCCGCAGCACATTTTCAGGTGCAGAAAAGCAGGTGCAAAAGGAAGATGGAAAATTTCTGACGATGCAAGTTTATATTAATTAGACCTATATCTCGCTATGTGAAGGAACAGCCCAAAGACAATTCGACTGGATAACAGGTCCAGGCGTTCGACGTTCAATTCAAATTCTGGAATTTTTGTGACATTTCAATTTTAAAAGCTCCAAAATCACAGGTGGGTAGGCGCTGGCAATTACTGGGTTGGTTGGATTCATCAGTTGTTTCACAACTTAATTTTTTTGACTTGGGCAAGCGAAAAAAATTGAAAAAAAGCGCTAAAACCACAAACCACGTCCGTTTTCTAGAAAAGCGACCCTGAGCGACCCTGACAACTAACCATCCATCAGTGATTTGTAAGTAATTTCTGAAAAATTCTGTTGATTTTTACCGCTTTTTCGCTTGCGACAAGTCCACAAAGGGTAAAAAGCGCACAAGTAAATTGTGAAGTCGCTGATGCTTCTGAATTGGTTATGTGGCGGTTGGTTCACGGAAATTAGTTCTGTTGTAGTGGCCAGCTTGAGAAGCTAACACGAACTCCTGGCGGCGCCCAGACCAGTAAATGGAATAACCCAGGCTCGGAGAGAAAAGGCGAAATTTGAAGAAAAGTCGCACAATGGTACACTGCTTGTCAGTGTCAATGAAGTAGAAGGAAAGGCTTGACGATTCGCTACCAAAAACCAAAGTGGCTGCGAAAACTTCGTGCTGCTGGGCAGGTGACATGAAAGGCTACCGATACCAATGAGATGAATGTTTCTGCAAGTGCTGGCTATCCTTCACTGATGTCATATTTGATTACCGTACAAGCCAGTATATAGCAAGAAATAGTTTGCCTTTGAATTGTGCAAATTCAAACTATAAAGGTGTCAGATACTATGGTGGGGCATTGGAGGATTCTATTCCAAAGGAGCGAGAAGAAAAAGTCGAAATTTCCGTGAGCGTCCATTGGAGTGATTGGTCCGAAACAGAAAGACAAGTGCATCCTGGTGGAGGGTGTCGTGAAGTTTCAGTCGTGACATCTCGTTGTGGTCTTTCCCAATTACGAAGTCGACGGAGTGCCACATAAAGACACGTTGCAACAACAGTAAGATTGCAGACAAAAAGTGAAATCGCAACCTAAGTCCAGAAGTTTTTATGAAAACGCAGAAATTGTAAAAGAGTGGTCTATTTACCTCGATAGACACCATTCCCGCCACAATCTGTGATGCGTTCCTCCCCATAAATATCTTGGTGGTGCTCGAGACAATTTTGAAGACCATAACGAACAGCAGCGTCAGCGCACTGCCGCAAAAAACCACTATAATCAAGCGGCGCTCTTTATATGGTAGTTTCAAGCGCCAGAAGAAGACAAGAGGCGCGATTACGAGCAAGACGTCGCCGACGAAGTCAACTATAATATGTACATGAGAGTGAAAACCAAATTAAAATTGACTAGGTGGTCAAAAGTATAAATTGCCCGCACCTGCAAAAACGAAGGTACTTCCTACAGGTACTCCTCCAACACCCTTGATGCAACTTCCCACCCAGTTCACGGTAAATGAATCCAATGATGGCTGTTTACAAGTAAGTCTTGTAACGAGAATGCAGCTGATCATTGATACAAGCATGAAGATGATAAGGAAGACGGTCCACAGGCGTGCTGGGTGTTTTCGAGGGAATATCCTGGTTAACGAGAGAGCGAGAACCGCCCTCGTCCACCTAAGTATTTTGAAAGTTGGGATCAGCTGAAGAAGAAGCTTGGAAAACAGGGAACATGCACCAGATCATTATATGGGGAGGGAGGGCAGCGAGCCAGTAAGAGTTTAGGACTTGATATGTCCATGTGTCATGGCCTGGGTCAACTGCACACAGCAACGAATATGTTGAATGAAAGACTAAAGCCTGTTCAGTGTGCTTACCTCGAGTGAACCGAAACCACAAAAGAGGCCAATATACACAGTCGATGACCAAAGGAACGATGACAAGGTAATCATCCCACCAGGTCATTTGGATTCGAAAACGGTGGATCAAGCGATAGATCGTAGAGCAAATGGCGAGGATGTGCAAAATAGACATTGACACTAGCGGCCAGCAAGTCAAAGTCGTGATCAGTACTGGGTGATCACATATACATTTTAGAGACACACCTTTCCACCCCAGGTAAGGTTGGAGAGGCGGCGCTATCGTCATGTTGCCCCCAAAAGCTCGAAGTACCTCAGTAGAGATAGGGCAAGGCAGACACACGACATCGACTTATGAATGGAGGAGCGATGACATTAAATTATAAAGACAGCTGGTTTGACCCTGTGAAAAAATTGACATTCATGAACACAGATCTAGATCAGAACTCGACTGTCCCCCTTCCCAATTTGACTTCCACCAGGTTCGACACAATCAGGAATCCATCTTCCGAGGGAACGACACCACCATTCTGAGGCCCAGTTGCGCTGCCGTCGGTCTTTGCGCTGTTCTCGCTCACGTCGAGTTTTGAGCCCTCGCTGTCTTGTAGTTTAGACAATGGTCCTCATTCGTCGTCATTGAAACAGGCTAGACAATTGTGTATCATATCTCAGTCAACCAAACATCAAGAACTCACCCTAGCACGACGACCAAAAGGTGTTAAGGCCAAATTAAACGTGGTCATCACCCAGAGGCGGAGGCACAAATCCCGGAACGATTCCCGACGGAAACCTTGTCTTCCCACTTACACCCACGCTGTCCCACCGACGAGCCCTAACACCATGTATATGGTATTGCTCGCCCACGACTTCCTTAACCGCTAACATCAGCCCATCTAGTCGCGTCACGATACCAAATGCGACGGCAATGCCCACGGAAAACATTCTTAATTCGCCCAACAAGGTGCGACGGATCAGTAAAAGCATCATGTTCACATATACAAAAGAGCACCTACAAATATTGTTCGTCCTTCAGAGTCTCCACCGATATCTTTCTTGGAAGACCATAGTCGTCTTCCGCGTCTTCGTGGATGACGTTCAGCCCGTGGTAACGCTGGAGGAAGCGGTCCATGAGCGGGCACGGTGTAATCTGGGGCAAGGGGCAGCCTGTTCTCAGGGAGAACGATATCATAGCTAAGGTGAATTAATTGGTCAGTAAGAATGAAAGAGCAAACCGCCGAGAAGTAAGAAAAATGGCACGGACAGATTACGGCTAACACGTCCCCTTGGAATTCCGGGTCCATAAACCGGGTCCGCCTCAGGAAAGCGCGCGACCATGGAGGTTCGAGGTGCGAAAGGACAGACATCAGGTGGGAGAGCGAGTACGATAAACCCCTGCCAGGGATAAAGTGTGAATAGGAGTAAATTAGAGAAGACAGAAAGTGACAGACAGTTGCAATTCCATGATCCTCAAATACCGATCTTTCGGCCACTTCCCTTTTAATGAATACTTAAATCACATAAAGCATTAGTATCCTAGTCCGTCGCGTGATCCACATATCCATCAGAATCAACATACCTCATATATAACATTGCCCCTTAACTTTTCGCCTCTCGCCAGCTTACTTCTAACTGCTAACAAGCCCGAAATGATCTCCTGTATCTCCGACGAGCGCTTCGTATTTGCGAACGACAGAATCTCACAGTACAGCGTCCCGAGCTCTGCGGAGGTCGTTGATAGAAGACGGCGCTGGTATCGACGGATTGTAGTGGACGGCGGGAAAAAGGAGGCGATGCTGTTGTGACAACTTGGTGAAACATTGAGCACACCATGAAAATAACGGCTTACCCAGCTGCCACAACACCACAAGTAACGAGCACAAAACGTCTCTGGGTAGACATTAGTAGGTAAATTTGCATCAAAGACAGCGACGATGTTCCGACATACCCAAGCAACGGAAAATCCAGTCCCCGGATTTCCAGGGAGTTTCAGCAGGTAATCCTGGTACGAGTAACCAATGACCTAAATGCTCTCCGTTAGTCTTTGTCAGTGGATGCAAAATGGAACACGGTTTCAAGAGAAAACTGACACTGCTGGCGGTCCTTGGCAGAAAAACAAGAAGCAAAACTCACAAGACTCGCCGCAACGAAAAACACGAAATTACACAACAGTGGTACGGGCCAGTACAGCCGACCGTAGAAGAAAAACGGAAAGAACCCGGCGCACACCGCTGCGAGGCCGTATGCGTTCCCTTGCCCGGAGCCGCAGGACATATACCTGATGAAATGGAATGAACATAAGTGAGCAATAACATTTCTTTAATTCGTGTGCAGCAAGGGGAGCCAGGTATAAGACATAGGAATTACACAAGAAGGGAGGGAAGTACAGGATAGAGACAACACACCACATAACCATGCCCGTGAGGGCGCCAAAGAAGGTGCTGATAATTCTTGCAAAAAGGGCAAAAGCAGTGTCTCCCCGGAAGCGCTGTAGGGTCATTTGACCGAAGAATCTAGAAAAAGCGAGTCATTATACAAGCAAACGAAATCAGAGGGTAGTGAAAAAGGATATACATTGCCCAGATGAATCGATTTTCTGAGTAGGAGAACATAAGCTCAGATACGAATTATTCAGGGGTAAGTCTCGAAAATATGCACCATATGCAAACGTCGCCGAGTGTTGAATCAAGCTGGGCAACGACAGGGCAAGTGCCAACAACCCGCCCTTCAGCGCAAAAAGGACATTTCCTGACCGAAGGCTAAGGATAAATTCGTGTATCAGACGCGTCAACGATTCGAAAATATTCCTTGGTGGAAGGGCATCAGGATCGCGTCGTCTGGGAAGTCCCAGGTCGGAGTTGGGATCAACAGGAAAGGCAGGACCAGTAGTTTTCGAGGCCAAGTATGGGTCGGTCGTAGACGTAGATTGCTCTGGAAACGGCGGAGAGCCATCTGTACCACGGGTCGGCGTAGGCAGAGATGCATCGCCTTCCATTCCTTCGATGACGTCTGGGCAAATAAAATAAGGCGATAAGAATAAAGACACATAAATTTAAGAGGTAGAAACTTGCCAGGATCGTCATCCTCGTCCTCATCAGGCTCCGTCATTTTCGGTAGCGACCAGGATTTCCATCTGAGCAATCGTTCTGCTGGCGTCCAGAAACGACATTCGGTACGACTTTCTTCCAGTCTAATTACCTCGTCAAGCTGGGCCATAATGAAATAAGGGTTGATTAAGCACGCAAAAATATTGCAAAGAAATACCAGCGCACCATTTCAACAGTGATGGAGGCAATCTGCATCAGGTTGTACTGGTACAAATAGCAATTGAACAGACATCGATGTGGCGGCATGGAATATTCTGATTTTGTTGTTTCGTCTCTTTCTTTCTTTCTCGACAATAAATCCTCTGGTGCCTCATCTCTAAGAGTTTCTCTGTTTTTGATATGGTCGTTGAGCCCCGATTTTTGTCCTTCTTCCGCGTTCTTTTTCAGAGGTTGGGATGCTGCAACGGAAAATAGACAAGGAAACAGGACTTCATTCTGTATGGAACTCTTGTGTCCCTCGAAGGCGGGTAGGTAAGGCTTCAGCACTGCATGCCTGGACTGTAAGGTAAGAAAAGCGAAGAAATCCAAACCCGATGAACTGGAGGAGAAAGGGTTTCGAAGGAAATATGACCACACACCGGTCAACGGCCCGAAATTGATCCAGGGCAGTCACAATTTTTGTCCGAACCTCGCGAATGCTGCTGACCCTCTCCTGTCTCTTTTTCCCCTCATTCCTTCTCTTCTTCTGGCCCATTCTGAAAAGATCAAGAATTGCACATGCGACAGGAATTTTTGAGCGGTCAGCGGTCGGACTTGGCGGCAAAAAGCCAATGGATGAGAAAAATTCTGGAAGACGTCCACATCGCACGCTGCACAACCATTCTTTGGCAGTTGAGATGCCAAGTATACTGGCGTCCAGGAGCGGGTCACAACTGCGTAGTTGAAGGAGGTCAAAAACCAGTTGCGCAAGTTAACTGAATGGAAGACACCTTGCTTTCAATAAAACCTCGATCTTCTCATTCCAATGCTCCTCGAGTGGATTCCGGAGTCCCGTGGCCTCCAAATCCAAGTACCGTTGCGATTCGAAAGTCCCGACTGCATATTCTGCTTTTTTTGTCTTCACCTGTGCCAGCGCCGAATGAAGAAGCCGGTGGTGCAATCCATGACCGTGACTCTCACTGACGTGGGGTTGATCGTGGTGACAATGCTCAGTCGGGCGTGCCGACGACGACTCGTGTAACTGTGTGTTGTGGGAAGCAGGAAGCACCGAAACGGACGGTGCTGTACTCGAGACCTTGGGTGGTTGCGGCATCGGCACTTGCGAAGCCGGTCCTTGTTGATATGGCTTCGTATTTTGGAGGGGAGCGCCAATGGTGCTATTTTGCTCTTCAACCTGTTCCCCGACCAGCATCAACGTCGAACTCGTTCTCGGAGTAGCTGGAGCAGTCTCGAGGGGTGTCATCGTGGAAATTCCTAGAAATCTTTCTCGCATTGGGTCCACTAGTGTGAAGTATCTTCCCAGTCCATCGGCACGTCCCGCTAACCTCCTGCACTTGGCTTGGAAGGCAACAAAATCACCGGGGGAATATCGTCCGTATGTCAGGTCGCTGCCTAACAATCGGGCTGCGGCTGCGAGAGGCACTAGAGCCGCTTCACAATCTTTCGTGTCCTTTATGACGTTGGCTAGCAGCGATGCGAAATCTGGCGAGCTTAACGGTGTGGCCAGCAAAGTGCGGTGGTGGTTCAATGTCGAGAGAAGAGGTGCAAGCGATGCGGAGAGACGACAAGTGAAAAGAGCGGAGATTGTGGATGGAAAGATGAAGATGCAAGACAGAAGAGAGATGGCAGTATGAAGAGAAAGAGGAACCAGCACTGCTCTTCCAAGGAGATAATACGGAAATGGGAAGAGGGCAGATGCAGGCAGAATGATATCTGCGATGCTTAGTGGGTAAATTTTTGGCACAAAGACGTAAAACTTACCAATTCCCAGACACGCAAGGATGCATGGGTAGAACATCGGTCCTAGACCTTGCCGGGCTCGTATCCAGAGGAGCATCGCTGTGCCAGAAAAAATGAAAAACCCGATAATGACTGAAGGGGCAGCTTCAATGTATTTAGCGTCTAGCACTTCTTCCAAAGGCGCAGTCGGGATATACTCGTTGCGCGCTAGGTTCGCAAGGAAGATACCGAGGGAGCACCAACTAGAGCCCATGAGAAACAGTAAGAAAGGACGAAATACGTTGAAAGACTGACGCCCATGACACGGCAGATAAAAGCAATATAAAGAACTCTCGCTCAGCAATCGCCACGAACGGGTCACTAGGCGGAGACAAAAAGGCAGCTAAAACCGTGAGTCGTAAGCGTGCTTTTCTTAGACGTCGAGAACGTACCGATGAGGATTAAAAAAGACGCTTGACCCATCATCTTCTCCACTTTCGGAATTACGAGCAGCACGACAGACACCCAAGCTGCCAAAGCGCATCGAATGACAGGTTTCATTTTGCTCCATTCAAAATTTTGAGGCACCCATGCGAATTGTCTTGCAAAGTAAGATCTGACGGCTGTCCAAACCTTTGTAGTCCACCGAACCTTGTCATTGGGCGCAAAGGCAGCATCATTTGGGCTATTAGACGAATCCTGTTCTGCGATTTTTACTTTCTTGGTATGTACGACGCGATTACATGGCGCTGTCTTGGCTTTCTTCGTTGCTTTGCGGGATGCAGCGGTTTCTGAATTGACGGCAGGGGGATCCGAGTCAGTGGCCGGGTTACTCATGAGCCAGTCAACGAAAATTTAACGCATTAATAGAGGATAGTAATTTAGGATGGAGGAAGAACAAGTCCAACGTTGTCGATCGCACAGGTTTTCACATTTGTCTCCGCTATACTTAAATAGATCAGCCTGAGGGTTGACGAAGGGCCTTGCTGAGAGACAGCAATTCCAAATAGACAGTAATTGCCTTGTCCATTGCAGATAGGAATACCATTTTTATTCTATACATGAGGGAAAAGAGACTGCCAACAGAGATTAATTTCATACCGAGGAGGTGTAAGTAAGGGAGGACCCGAATTAAGTTCATGATTCGTCAGTGTCAGCGCGAATCGATACCGAATCGGAGAGGTCAGAACAATTAGGAACCGATATCGATGCTATACTCGAAACACTGATTAAGCTTTTCACTGGTACCCGTACTGGCAACTGCATCCTCTTTTCCTCCTTGACAAGTTCCGCTGGCGAATCAAGCTGAATAGGTGTCTGTATGTTGAGGCGCGAAAGTTCAAACTTGGGTGTCACATGCCAGACGTAAATATTGGCCCCCTTGAACCCTTGATAGTTTGAGCTATCGGAATCCCCATCTCCGTAATACCCCGGCATGGTTGGGAAACGCTTGTAGTAATACAGCAGAGTCTCCATGAACGAAAGGATGGGTTTTGAACGAACGGGATCGTAATTCCATTTGTGGAAGCTGGTTACAATCTTCCCGGCTTTTTCGTTCCAATCTAAAATCTGGAAATCTCTGAAAATGTCAGTCAAAATATAAGACGCATTAATGAACAACAGCGGGCGCGGCTCTGATTCCTTAACAGCATGATCTAAGGTTGACGTGATGAAAGACAGGCTTTGGAGGAATATTTCAGGAAGATTTTGCCCAGCAGGATGCCGAATCGCGTCGCCGAGGAGTCGAGATGGAATGGAACAAAATTTCTTCAGGAACGGCGGCTCATTGAATACCGTTCCGAGTATGGGTGTATCTTTCGTGACCTCAGCAGTTTGTCGGATGAAAGAATCAAAAATGAGGAAAAATTGAGTGACCGAATCTGGCAGAAGAGGATGAGTTTTGGTCATGGATAAATAGGCGAGGAGTGAGAAATGAGAAACAAACCATCCAATACTTTTTGTGCGATCCCCTGACCAAACTGGCTGTGCTCGAGCGTTCCAGGGAAAGCACTTTCATTCCTGTGCCAAAGGCCAGGATCGTACTTGTTTCGGTTCATGATAGGGACAACGCGGTTTTTGGTCAATAAATACGCAGTTGATCGCGAAATAAGCTCTGCCATATGGGAAGCGTGATGGGTTTTGAGGATTTGAGGGTACCCGTACTGCCAAAGAGCTCCAAGGAACCAAATCATCTGCTCGTCCTGAGCGCAAGGATGAGGAGGCGCCAATAGAGCATCGGCGTCCGATAGGTCAGTGTTGAGCACTCGAGTTGGGGCACAATAAGGGAGGAAAGGCTCGGCTCCCATTCGAATTTCTGGCAGCCTTTGACTATAGTATAAGTCGAAGAGAGTGTTTGCATTTCTTTTGTGATTCTCGTGTAAATCACCTGAAGGAACCGTCAGTTCCGAAAAGCAATGGTACAGCGCGCAAACGGTGGTATATTTCGTTGAATACCTCCTGAGTGCGTCGATCAGCGCTTCGGCTTCCATGAAGGTTGGTAGCGTCGCTTGGCTGGGGTGCATTTTAACAACTCTGGTCAAAGACTCGGATTTGTACATTGGGTCCTCGGTCACCCATGAGAAAGGTAAGGAGTCAGAATGAGCCTCGGGGATGGTCATGTGTACTTCTGGTATTGTGAGCCACCAAGAATCGAAGGAGATCCAACTTTTAAAGTCGTAGTCCTTCGACGCGGAGAGCGCGAATCGATATGGATATAGGGTTAGTCGTCTGTTAATTACGGCAGACGTGGAAAATGCCAGTTTTCTGACCAGTCGATAGACGAGGGACGAACATCGGTAGAAAATCCATGCCTGGGGTGACCTATACGGGCATTGAACAGGAAGCGATGATTTATCCGGACGCTGTTGTGGATTCAAGCTTCGTGGGATGAAGAGCTGCATAGTAGGAAGCATGGTAGTCGCAATGAGGAAGAACAATGTGAGCACAATTGCTGCAGTCACGGGGATGGCAACTACAAAGTCTAGTGCGAACAGAAAGTCGACGACGCCAAGGAAGAAGAAGATGAGAGCGCATTGGAGCATCAAAGGAAGAGCGGTGAAGATTCGCGAAACGTACCAGACATCCAAGCCTTGCGTGCGCATATGAAACACGGCTAAAGACTTCCTATGTGTGATGTCGTCCGTGTAACGCTGGTGTTCTCGGACCCACTGGAGGCATATTATACCGACGAGGACCGTAGCCAGACTGAGGATAAGACTCAGAAACCAGCAGACATTGATGCGAGTCGTGGAGGCTGTCCGAGTGAAGGTTGGAGGCGATATGGACTCACTGCCATTTGCTATTCGGTTGAGGAGATATATGACGGTGTCGTTGGGATCTGGTCGAAGAGTCTTGTATGATTCGATAATGAAAGCCGTTACGACGGCAGAGAATAAACCCGCCTGTTGGAGATGAAATATAGAGACGCTATTGAAGTAGATACGACCGCGACAGTATAGTTTAAGCTTACGAAGATGAGGAGGTTCTGGACTTCGTCTTTCCAAGCTTCACATCTGATCGTGTCGCTCTTCAACTTTTCCTCAAGGACTGAATTCCAGCAATCTCCTTCTGGTTTCGGAAAAGCGTATTGGTATGGATCACCAGGCATCCACATTTTGTGTTGTTCCTGCTGCGAGGGTTGGATGTCTGTCAGCTGATCCATTGACTCGCAAGGTAATGAGTTAGATCTCTTCACCTGAGGGATTTCTGTCGAAGGCATACGGTCTTCCGATCGGGCTTTAGAAGCAGAATCGCCAGAGTGGCCATGTTGTTGTCCAATATACTCCCATTCAATATGAGCGTCATTGGGAGCCACCTTGATGTCGCTTGCTGCATTCATTGATGTATGTTGGTGCGAAGATCCTGGAGTCGGACTCTGCTTGACATTAACATCAGCATCGGACATTGCCCTATAGCGATTTTGAATATGATGGGGAAGAGCAAAGATCGCCCCGAATTGTCTAAGGGTGTATTTATTTGAGTCTTGTGGCGAAATTTGACGCACCTGCACAGGATCCTGTCAAAGTATTGATTGAGCTAACCTAATAAGCGCCCCTGGGGCCTAGCAAAAAAAACCCACCAGGACTTAGGTCAAGCCAACTTCGCTATGACAAAGACCATTGTGCATTGAAAAACTAAGATTGTGATGACAGTTGCAGACAGATGAGATGGCAAGTGGTATGTACTGTAATTCCAACGGGAGAACTTCCCGACTTCCACCCTGCGGCACTGCCTCCGTCAAGCTCCGTCTTTGCTCCGTTCCTATTTACTTTCAAAGCAATTCTCAGTTCTGCAGAGATGCAAGCTTCAGGCCGTCGGCTTATTATTAATAGGTATTGATAAGCCAAGCTCTGATAAAATTACTGAGAAGCATGTGTCTATTTCAGACAAACATGAACGTGAGTGTTTGGTGAGCGCTTGTAAAGTCACAGAGCGCGGCGCGTTATACCTTTCAAGTAGGTTTGGTAACTTCGACGTGAGAGACGTGTGAGAGTCATTTCAGATGGGCGGGTTGGGAGGCTGGTGGCAGTTGGGCAGCGGGTGATGGTAAAATGAAAGCAGTGGCCGTGACAGGCACCGTGACGGCAATGGCAGTGCCATCAAACGTGTGACCGACGATCAGATATCTGTCTATAAAGCTCGTTCCGCCTTCATTCCCGTATCCCCACACACGACTACGACCACGACCACGGCCTTGATATTTCTGGCTTAGAATGTGGAACAACAACAACAATAACGCCCCGCCGAGCTTCCCTGGAGCACCGCCCTCGTACGTATCGTACATTGATGACCTTGATCTTCCAGTAATGACATTGTATTGTTAGATTTCCCAGTTTTCCTGGCGCGTAAGGACCCAGTTTTAACTCGTGTCAGCCAGGATTTCAAAATAACATCATATAGTGAAGCTCCAGGATACGGAGGCGGTCCACAGATGCCCAACCAACCAGGAGGATATGCACCATCCTATGGGCCTCCATCTGGACCACCGCCTTCTGGGTACGTGTGCTGAGCAATGCGCTGGATCACCATGACTGACTTCTTACTTGAAAAGCTATGGAGCACCTCCATCTGGGTGAGCGCGTTTGATCGTGCTGTCTGCACACGAAGATTGACAGCGAGGATAGTTACGGTGCACCGCCTGGGCCGCCGCCCGCTGGGTGAGTCAATGTTGCAATCCTTGTTGTGCTTGGCGCGACTCATCCCTCGAACAGCTATGGACCGCCATCGGGCATGCCGGCTGGACCCTCTCCTGGGTGAGTTGTCCTCACTGACAAATTCAACTGGACTCACTCAAGCCCGAACTCAGCTATGGACCTCCTCCAGGGCCACCACCTTCTGGGTACGGATCAACTCGCCGGACTTTAATAAAACGTGTTGCTTACCACACATTTTTCTCAAAATTTCAGATTTGGCGCTCCTCCGGGACCACCGCCTTCTGGGTAGGCACATATGTACCGAGACTTATTCTATGCTGAACCTTTTTTTTCGTGGTTAGCCATGGCGCGCCTCCAGGGCCTCCGCCGCCTGGTGGTCAAAGAGGGTATCCCGGCCAGCAATATCACCAACAACAAGGCGGCTATCCCGGTCAACAAGCCCACCATGTCGGCTATCCCGGACAACAACAGCAGTACCACGGTCCACCGTTAGTTTACCCATTCCACTTAGTCCGCGAGACACTTGATAGATGACTCAACCATTTACAGTGGCGGAAATGCTTATCACCCTGGTATGCTTTTCTGAGAATCTGTCCTAACGAATGTTCAACTTGAACTGTGATAAGCTGGACCCCCACCCCGTCCGCCAACTCAAGTGCAGAACTACGGCCCTCACTTCCAGGGACAGAACAACCGCGACGCACAGCCGTTCTTCCAGTATTCACAGTGTAACGGGAAAAAAAAGGCGCTTTGTGTACGTCTTGCTTGTTTCTCCATACACTTACTGTATCGTGGTGACCATCGCGATGATTAGGTTGGCATCAACTATTTTGGCCAGCAGGGTGAACTAAGGGGCTGCATCAACGACGTGAAGAATATCCAACAGTTCTTGATTAGTATGGGCATTCTTTCATTCCTCCAGTCGTTGCAAAGCTAACCCTTTTGTTTGGAACAGCGGAGTATGGCTACAAGAGGGAAGACATGGTCATTCTTACTGACGACGCTACGAACCCGAGGATGCAGCCGACCAGGGAAAATATTGTACGCCTACATCCAAACTTACTCTTCAAATCATGCTCTTTGTTTTTATCTGACATCTCTGCGCCTTTTGAATTATAGATCCAGGCAATGCAATGGCTCGTACGAGGTGCCCAGCCGAACGATTCTCTGTTCTTCCACTGTCCGTCGTCCTTGCCCTTCTATAATGACGTAATTGTTGAATACTCCTCGTTGCGCAGATTCCGGACATGGAGGTCAGACCAAGGATCTGGACGGAGATGAAGGAGATGGTTTTGATGAAGGTTGGTGTCTGACTTTTGTTATGATGATTAAGTTTACAGAAGCTTACGAATTCTTTCTAGTGATCTATCCCGTTAGTCCAGGTCTAGACCATTTTGTCGTAACAAAGTTCATTAACTTGTTGTTTTTACAGGTGGACTACGAGGCCAACAGCCACATCGTTGACGACGTATGGACTTGTTTTTCGCTCATGGCATTTCGCTTTGACCTGACGAATTCTGCTTGTTTTGAATTTTGCAGCTCATGCATGATCTCCTCGTGAAACCCCTGCCACCCGGTTGTCGTCTGACTGCTATTTTCGACGTGAGTATCACTGTTCTTGCGCCTGCTAAAATCTCTGATGTACAATTTGTCCAGTCCTGCCATTCAGGTTCTGCCATGGGTAAGCCGTTTGATTCGTCATGTTGATCAAGCATTCCCTAAACTCTCAAATTACCCTCAGATTTGCCCTACATCGTAAATCGTCCTAATCCAAACGAAGACAACCTTTCATTCTAATTTTCTCATTTATTTAGTACTCGACGGAAGGCAAAATCAAAGAACCCAACCTCGCCGCCGAAGCAGGGCAAGGCCTGCTCTCCGCCGTCACCTCTTACGCCCGCGGCGACATGGGCGGTGTCTTCAAGTCGGCCATGGGGCTCGTCAAGACCGCCACAGGCAACACGCAGAAGGCAGAGAAGCTGACCAGAGCGACCCGTACGAGCCCGGCGGACGTTATCTCCTGGAGTGGGTGTAAGGACTCGCAGACGAGCGCGGATACGCAGGAGGCGGGGAATGCTACTGGTGCTATGAGCTTCGTGAGTTGCATGCTCTATGACTGTATTTGAAATCGAAGGCAGTGCTGACATTTTTTTTGTTTTCGTAGGCCTGGATTTCCGCTCTCAGTAAGCTCTTCTCTGATCTTCTTGCTGACCCGTCTTTTTAACTCTTTTGTATTACAGGAGCGAACAAGCAGCAGAGCTATCAGGAGCTGCTTGGCAATATCCGTGGGATTTTGAAGGCGAAGTACAGCCAGAAACCTCAGGTATGTTAAATGTTCCTCGCCTTGCAGGACATTTTTCTTATGATAAATTGCTAGCTTTCGAGCTCTCATCCTATGGTACGTTATCTTTCACCCCATTGGGGATTATGGGGCTGATTTTTTTCTTCTGCAGGATACCAACCTCATGTTCATCTGTTAAAGTCAGACGGCCCAATAAGTCTTGTACATACATGTTGTATCAGTATTATTTATTACTTGAATAACCGCTATCGAACCTTGTCCATGTGTGCTGACTAGAATGTCCTAACTTCTAAGTCCTTTGTACTTGGGCTACATAAAATTAATATCAGGAATGAGAATCGTCCTTCGTAGTAAGAGTTCCGTCGATGGTAACTAATGCCCGTATAGAGTAAGTACAGTCAAGTCTGCTTCCATAATCGCAAATTCCGCAGCCAGCCAGGGATCCAGTCTCGTAGAGTGGGAATGAGCTCCTTGCTTGTAGGTATGATGGTGAAGTCGACACCCCCCAGATTCTTGAGCAGGTGATATTCCCAAAAGTCCAGTTCACCAAGGTCCAGGTTCGCATAATTGAGCAGGGATATCCCTGAAGGGAATTCATACTTTAACGATTTATCTATCCGTGACGTCAACATGCTCATAATGGCTGATGATGGGGCGTCGAGAGTACTGGACGACGAATCATTGTAGAAAGTGAGTTCTTCAAGAAACGGAAGGATTAACAACGACGATGGGTCATCTCTCTTTCGAGTTAGTAGTTCCAGGGTGCGAGTCGATTTGAGTCCTTTGAGGCTCATCTTCCGCAGCGTCCGGAGCTGAGGAGACGAGATGAGGTCCAGGATAACTTGTTCCTGGGTGAAGGGCGTTAGGAGGTTGAACTCGCGGATGGTACTGGACTCCACTGAAGATCGGGAGAGGAAATCAAGGATTGGCGTGGCTGTTGTAATGGCGTTGTCGGAAGCGTCAACGACGAACTTAAAATTGTGTATTGATAACACCTCCAAAGCTGGGATGATGAGTGAGCCGAGAAGCTGAGAGAGAAATGTGGGACGCGTGGATATCGACAGGACTTGAAGGCGGGGGTGAGTAAGAGGAAGGGAATCAGGAAGGGACATGGGGAGTGGACGATCGTCTGGTGGATATATTTTTGCATCGAAGCTTTCCAGCAACGGACATGAATGGAGAAGAGTGATACAGTCGTTGACGGTCAAACTATTTTCCAACGAGGCTTGCCAGTGTACGAAATGCTTTAAATTCGACCAATTCAGGAAGAACTCGAGCGCTCTTGGGAGGTTATAGCAGGTGGCACCCCAGTCGATCCTTTGCAATGTGGGCGACGAATGAAGGACGTCAACGGCACGCTCATCTCGTGGGGTTAATGGGAATGGTTGGCCCAAATTTAAATGCAATGATTTAAGGATTGGAGGGGGATATTCAGGCACACGGAAAGGAACAGGATAATAATAATGAGAAAGGCGGAAGTCGATAGTTTCCCAGTTGTCATAGGAGGAGAGAAAAACGTCGAAAAGAGCCTCCATTGCGATGAGCTCTGGCCTTCTCGGTCTTCCCCAGATGGAGGTTATGTGCAATGTCAGTGGATGGCTACCCGCAAGAGATAGCCACTTGGCGGCGAGTTGAACATGCTCTTTGGTGGGATGGGAAATGTATATGTGCGACCACAGTAGTGGCAGCGAAAGAGAAATCTGCCTCCAGAGTTTGCTCACTTGACTGAGAACCATCGGATTGACTATGCCGGCTTGGGATGAAAATGTGCTCAGACCTTTGTCTAGAAGGGTTTCCGTATGTGTGCTTGGGTAAACTTCTGGCGAATGAGCATAATAACCAAAGATAATTTCGAGGAGCTCGACTGGGAGGATGGTGATAGGCGACCGCCGCCTTGCAAGTGATAAACGTAACTGCCGCCTGACTGAGTGCATATCTCTAGGACCAACTTAATGAGACTCGGAGCAAACTATGGGGGGCGTTGGTGAAAGAAAGCGCAGTATTCCGCTTCACCACAAGTCCTTAGCGGACTCACGTGAGATTATTTATCTTATCTGATGCTCATACTTTTGATCACCAATCAATATTGACTGAGCCAGGCGTGTTGGGCGCCAACACTATAATCCGCCTAGTGGGCCTAGTTGACCAGTCAACGTTCATCCTTGAAATCAAGCTTCAAGTCTTTTGCTGGTCGTTGTTTTACCTCTGCAACGCCTGCGAGTCACACTTTTTCAGTTTCCCACTTGTGTGGAGAAACGCTGATCAAAAGCCGCCTATGCCCACTCAAAAAATGCTGAAACAAATAATAATATGCATAAGGACGCCCCCCCATCATGGGCGAGAATAAATAGTCCGTCTAAAAGTATCCGGTACGTTTATGCCTAACCACAACCTCAAGCTTTCCCCTAATCTCTCCCTATTTTTATGTTTTTTACTTAGTTCAAACAGTGAGCTGGAATACAGGCCCCTCCCCAGAAAATAATTAGTTGTTTGTCACTGGAGCCAGAAACTCTGTGTCATGGCGCGCGTCGTCGCTGATTACTGAAACAAAAATTTCTTTCAGCCCCAACGTATCCGCGAACATGGCCAATAGGACTTACCATGACGCGCAGACAACAGTTCAACGGCACCTGTTCCGTTTTATGTAAGTAATTTTGGGCGATAAATTTTAATTGATTTACCTCGCTTGAGGAACTGTGGATCAGTGGGTTCGGTCGGAACGATGTCAGCAGCTGGTACTGAAAGTCTGTCAGCTCTCAGTCCTTTATATCAGCAACAAAAAGCTTACTAGCGACAGGGCTCGCAGAAACGAGCACGGAAGCGAAAATGAAAGTAAAAGAGAAGAAATTGAAGAAGTTAACCATAGCTGACGATGGCAGGTTCAGCTGCTTCCTGAAGCACCAAAGAGGTTTAAAAGTGGGGATGAAAGGGCTTTCGAGCACCCTTTTATTCTCTTTCCATACTCCTTTCGGACTTTAGGAAGTGACGAGAATTCTCCTAGAAGAAGCACCATCCTTGGGATCAATTGATTGCGACCATGTAGCCGTTTGTTTCTCATGTGTCGTAGAGGCGGTGATGAATCTATAGCTGTGGTTCACTCCTGTGTGTTCAAAATAGATCAGGCTCCGGTGCAGTCGTGTGCGTCTCGGGATCAGGAAGGACAATAACTCACGGGATTTGCTCCAGATAAGCCTCTTGCGCGAATCTACTGGTCTTCGCTTGGTCGGACACGGACCCTGATCAATAGTCGCTCCAGCGAGGCTAGTCATTCCTTGCGACCTGCGATAGCCGGAGAAAAATATGAAATCCTGTATGCATACCCAGGTAACGGTTACAATATCATACCTTGCCGCCCAGTGTCTACAGAAAGAAGCATATCGACATGATTCTTCTTCGTGTGAGTCCCAGTTATACTTTGAATTCGAGGCTCGAAGCTGAAACGAGCTGAAACACTGGGCAGCCTCGAGTAGATCGCACGGGCCGCCAGGCAGATGAGAACGTCAGTCAGTGCCCGTGGAAGCGTCGGAATCTGAGTTCCCGACACGACTTCTGAATATCATCAGGGCTATATTTATATGTTGATGAGATGTTTGGTCTGTAGAAAGTCAATAGCGGTTGTCTGGTCGTTCCCTTGTGGCTGATTCGTGAGTCATAGTGTCCTTGAGACCGCCAAGAGACTGACCGTTCTACTGCGGTTACTTCGAGAACGACAATGTCTCTTTCCAAGATTTAAGAGTATTGTGTACATGGAACCAATGCTCCCACGATCTAGATTGTATAGAAAATCGCTACAAGAGAAGATAAGCATTTTGAAGCAGGAACATACCTTCTCTTTAGTACGACCTGTAGATCTTGAGTTCTCGAGATAGACACGATGCTCCGAGCTATGATTCCTTGGTACCCGACAGGACTGCCTATGACTAGATCGAACCCATGCATAAGGAGCTCTTGTGAAAGTCAAATCTATCTGGGGCGTTCCAGAGTCGACAAGACGGCGAATGCTAGGACCCACGACAGTCTACTCGGACTAGCCTTCTTTGTCAAAGGTGGAATCCTATAGTCAAGAGACAAACAAGTCGCCCACCACCTTCGGACCAAAGTCAGAAGCAGGGATGCAGATCCTAAAAGTATCCGGCCTGAACCGGAATCTAGGTTCAAACTTTTGTATTGACTTGGATTAGATCAAAGAGATTCTGGTGGCCAAGCAGTTCGAGGAAATATGGTCGCTGGGAATCCTGGCACAAATGAAAATGAGGTCAGATACCGTATGGCTACCCTGACCTGGAGTCGGACTAACCTTGGTCAATAATAATATCTGAATATCGACAGCCACTATCCTCGTCGTTTACAAGCGTCGACAGTCACTCATTGTAGTCTTGATAGACAGACCTGACACGACATTGGCTGTCTTCGAGCCAGAGAGCTTCAGCGCGGACGAAAACCGCGCAAGGCCGAGTACGTTCGCATTCCTAATTCAGAGACGCAAGAGGGCGATAACCTGTATCCGTACATGACCCTCATTACAATTCCATACCAATCCGCCTAGAAACGGCTCATATGTCGCTTGAATCAGCTCAAACGGTAAAAGAGTCATGGAAAAGAGTCACTGGAGGAACTGAAAAGTGGGTTAGTGACCACCTTTTCAACTTGAACCTGTTAAGATACAGAAAAATTAGAGGGAATGATGCAGAGACTTTAGGGAGGGGGTGCGTTTACTTTGTCGAAGAAATTGCAACTACTAGAGGCTCTCGGGGAAAGGAAGCACAGAAAGCAGCGGTTCAGAAAAAGGACTCGCCTGCCGAAATGCCGTCACCACTTGACGCGTCCCAACTCGTGACCGATAGCCAATTTCAGAAATTTTCAATTTTCTTTGATTATCCACAACCTCCGTCTTCCTTGCTACGTGCTCCTAGAAGTCCAGTAGATCCTCGGCAGCCAGCGAGTCAATGATGAATTCAAATGGAAACGACAGCTCAAGGGAAAAGCTTCTAGTGGTATTGACCAATTAGCCTTAGGTAAGTGATAAATTCAAGTTCGTTCTTCCTCAGTCCTACCTCCTTCCTTCAAAACTGCGAACGTTATTGGCTGGTGTATACTTTTCATGCTAGACTTGCCGAGCTGTTTAGTGTTTTGGGACGGGATCTTTTCGATTGTACTCAGCGACCACTGAAAAATCTTACCGATAGATCTAGACGAACACAACACAAACGACAACCGAAAATTGTCTCCCATCGCTGGCATCCAGATTTCCGAGCCATAAAAGACGCTCCATGGCGCACTGTGGTTAGTTAAATCTACTCCAGGGCCTCTTGATATTTGCCTCGCGATGGGTGTTGGTTGTAGATTCTGGAGATGCCAGTGCGTCCAGTCGCCAAAGCCCAGAACGAGATGCAGACGCGAAAGACAGAAACGAAGGCAGCACCACTCGACGGGGGACACAAGTATCGCCTCGCCCCTCACGAGCCTGCCGTCCAGTTCCACGACGCTGGCGAGCTTGTCAGTGGCTGACGAGTAAGTAGATCCATCTATTCTTGTGGTGCTGTTTGTTGTCTGTGAGCGTCTGTCAGCATTTCATGTTTTTGCTTCCATATTTGATTTTCTCTCACTTTTTTTTGTTCCCCATCGTTCCTCTGTCTATTGCCTCTATTTGGCTCTTTCATTTTCACTTGCTTTCGCGATTTGCTTTCGCGATTGCAGCTAATAACATAGATCAACGAACGCGAACACGAACCATGAAAGGCGGAAACAAAGACAGCACCACTTGACCATATCAGCCCAACAAACTCAGGCTCCTGAATCCTGGGAGTTGGAGTGTTCGATGGGGGTCTGATTACTGTTGGCGTATCATTGTGCGGCTATTCTTGTAGCCCTTATGGTATATGATGTTTGCTGCTCACTGCTTACCGCCTTTTTGCCGGTTATCATAGCGCTGGATCTCGCGAAATGCGGCGAAGAAACATGAAACGGGTAACAGCACCACTCGGCGGGGACAAGTATCGCTTCGCCCCCCACAAGCCGCCGTCCGACTCCTCGGCGCCAGCAAGCTCGTCGGGAGCTCTCGGGGGTACCTTTCTCTTGTGATGCTTTACTTTGTTGCAGAGTCTTTTTCGGAGCCTGACGTTTTCAATTCTTTGCTTTGCTTGTTCATTTTCTGCACTTGTCTTTTCACTTGCTTTTGCTCTTACTTTTTTCTTTCGATTTGCCTGTCAGCTGATAAGATAGGCAATCCGTCGCGGACATCGAGATACGAAAGACTAAATCAAATAGCACCACTGGGCAGGAACAGGAATCCGCCCCACGAGCAGGTCGTTCGGAGTGCGAGTCGCTAGCGAGCTTGTCGGTGGTGGGGGCAGATGCAAAAGAAATCGTTCGGCCTTGTGGTGCTGTTTTTCTATGCCGCTCAGTGTCTTTCTGGGCGTGTTCGGTGTCTGCTGCCTGATGCCTTTTTTTTTTTTTTTCTTTTGGCCTATGTTTTTCCCCAGCTGTGTGGGGAATTTTTATTTCAAATGTATCACCTTCGTGCTTCACGTCTCTCGCTTTCTGCTGGCTAGGCTGCCACTCATGCTTATTTATTTTTTTCACTCCTTTTCACTCCTTTTTTCTAGGTCAGCGAGCCGACGCCTGGCCTAGCCAAACGCCATCGCAATACGAACGCTTGATACGAGAGAAGAAAGATGAAACCGACAAAAGGCAGCACCACGGCACCGTCTATTTCACCTCCGCCCCGACGAGCCCATCGTTCGATTGCTCGGCGCCAGCGCGCTTGTCGATGCTAGGGACGAGTATTTGTTGCTTGTGGTGCTGTTTTATATTTCGTCCATCTCCAGAGCTTTTCATGCGCTCGTGGTTTGCTGCATCCCACTTTTCTCCTTTTTTTTCTTATCACTCGGGAATTAGCTGCTCCATTCGCATTCAGCTCCTTCACGTCTTCCTCTTCCTGCTTCACCAGTACACTTGCTTCTTAACAAACAGAACCGAAAACAGCACCATCGGACACCATCACTTCCCTCCACGACTCCGCGGCTGCTGCCTATACATTGCCCGACCTCTCGGTGCCAGCCAGCCAGCTCGTTAATAGTGTGCATCAATAATTGTCTGTGGTGCTGTTTTTTTGCGCGTTTCTTCTTGTGTGGTGACGGTTGGTGCTTCCTGTGTTTCTCCTTCCTTCCTTCTCTTTGTTTGCCAGTGGGAGGTTATATATCCAAACTGCGCGGACTACGAGCTTGAAAAGTAGTGTTGAAAACAGCGCCATCGAACGGTATCATCCCCCAACCACAAGGAGCTCGGGGCCATTGCGCTGCATGGCTCCTTGGGGCGAGCGAGCGAGCTCATCTGGGGGTGTGAGTCGTGTCTAAAGGTCGATGATGCTGTTTTTGATGCTTCCTTTTGTGTGCGGTGTTTGGTGTTTTTGCTTCCTGCGTTTTGTCCTTCAAATTTCTTCCTCTTTTTCCCCCTTTCGCCAGTGGGGGCACATAGGTGATCGCACGCCTAACAAAGATAATGCAATCAAACAGCACCATTTGGCCGTATCATTCTCCCCCACGAACTCACAGCTGTTGCATACAGCATGTGCTGCCTCGGAGCAAGCTCGCTTTCTTGTGGGGGTCTGTATTTGCTTTTGTCCATGGTGCTGTTTTTTATGCTTGATTTGATGTGCGGTGTTTGGTGTTTGGAGTCTCTGCTTCCTGTTTTTTTTTCTTCCTTCCCTTTTTTCTTCCTTCCATTTTTTTTTTCATTCTATTTCACCAGCGAAGAGTCGCACACCAGACTACGAGCATGAAAAGTGGAGTTGAAAACAGCGTCATCGGACGGTATTATCCCCCCCACTCTAACGAGCTCGCAGCCATTGCGCTGCCTGACTCTTCGGGGCGAGCAAGCGAGCTCATCTGGGGGTCAGTGCTACCTGTATGTCGATGGTGCTGTTTTTGATGCTTCTCTTTTGTGTGGTGTTTCTGCTCCCAGTGTTTCGTCCTTCCTTCCTTCCTTCCTCTTTACCAATGGAGGGTACAACATAATCGCACACCAGACTATGGTAACGAAAAAAAAATGGCATCATCTGATAGTATCATTCCCCCCCCCTCCAACTAGCTCACGTCTATCGCTGCATATCTGCCGCCCGATTTTTCGTGGTGCTCATCTGCTAGTGGGGGTTAATAGTGCTTCTTGGATGATGCTGTTTTTACACTTCCTATTTACCTGAGTGTGTGGTGTGCGGTGCGGTGTTTGCTGCTTCCTGTGTTTTGCCTTCTATGCGCTTGCTCGAAGTCCTTACATCCGAGTGGTTGGCAAGGATGGAAGGGTGAATGCTCGTGGGTTGGAGGTTTCTTTTATTTTGCCAAGCTCTAAGCTCTATACTTGGGGGTCTAGATCACAACATATTGGAGTCGGAGTATCTTGTTGGTGTCAGTGTCGGTGCCTCTTCTGTTACTTGTGGTCATTAACATTTGATCGCCGTGCTCATCTGATCAGCTCTCGGGACGCTGAGCCTCACATCTGATGATGGGAGGCCGATGTTTGTGTGGTTGTGGAGGGCGATGGGCCCGGTGCTGGTCTAAAGCTCGGGAGATGGAGGTGAAGGTCGACGTCCTCGCTTTCCATCTTTATTTTCTCATTCTTTTACAACAATATTCTTCGCTACCCAAGTACACATGTACTCGGCTCTCACATCATTAATATCAAGTCCATCTCAGCTGCTGATCAGATACAGAGATAAAGAAACCAGAGTCATAATATCGCAAGTCAGGTGCAATCGAGCACGATCGGGGCCGTAGGCCGTTCAGGGGGTCTGTCTGTCCAGGGACGGATCCGGCCGTGTGATGGCCCGTGTGGGTAGATAAAGGGCAGGAAGCAGCAGGTTTGTCGCAGTTGCGTTTGTCTCTCTCTCAGCCATTTCCGCCTGACAATACATATAATTGAGCTCGTCCAAGACAACCTTCACAGACACATACAAGGACAGACACACTGAAGACGACGATGATGGACGACGAGATCGTCTTTCTGGGCTCGAGCAGCGGGCCTGGGCAGGAGATGAGGAAGGGCACGCCGCCTCAGGCTCCTCAGGGGCAGCGAGCGGTGACTGGTAAGCAACAGGAAGAGTGTGCATCTGCGACGATGGGTGCTGATTGTGTCCTTGCAGGGATCGCACTGCATGTGGAGAAGCAGGGGGAGATGGTGTTCCGAAGGGCGAACACGAGCGTCGTACAGATCGGGCGGCGGTCGGGGACGGAGGGGGAGGTGCAGCAGCAGCAACAGCAGGGAGAGACGGCGGGGAGCGGGAGTGCCATGTTCCGCTGTGCAGTTGTGAGCAGGCGGCATGCCAAGATCGCTTTCTCTGATAGTGGCCATGTACGTTGCCTTCCTTCTCTCATCGCTGATTCTGATGTCTCACACTCACCCACAGGCATACCTCATCGATCTAGGCTCGCACCACGGCACCCACGTCCGCAAGCCATCCGACAAGTTCCCCAGGACTCTCAAGCCCGAGACACCCACCCTGCTCGCAGACGGCGATATCGTCACTTTTGGCAAGTCCGTCGGCAAGGGTGACGAGTGCGTCCGGCCCGTCGTTGCCAGGATCGAGCTCCTGCATGGCGGGCAGCCGTTCAAGCCACTCGTCGTTCCCAAGCCTGCTGGTGCCACTGCCACTGCTCCTGTGACTACACCTGTGAAGGGGAGGTACGGCGTGAACCGCTCGCCGTCCGTGTCCTCCGACGATGACTCGTTCTCCTCGCACTCGGGGATCTACTCCGACATCGAGGAGATCCCGCCCCCTGCAGCGTCCACTATCACCAAGGCCTCCACCACCTCTGCCCCCCCTGCCCCTGCCCCCGCCGCTACCCCTGTGTCCTCTAGTGCCTCTGCCACCTCCCTCGGGCAGGCCTTCGACGCCCTCAAGCGTCTTCTCCCTCCGACGCACCGCCCAGCCGCCCCTATCCCTGCCCCGACCCCGCGTCGCCTTCCCCTCCCCTCCGTCACCGAGATCGTCGAGCGCCCGCTCGCTCAAGTCTCCTCGTTCTTCTTCGGCGGGCCGGAGTCGGTGCCTACCTCCCCACCGGACTATGATTCCCTCACCCTCCCTGCGCTGGGGCTTGGGCGGGGGGCGCATGAGGACTTTGGGATGGATATGGATTTTGGAGGCCCTGTGGGGTTCGATGCTTCTGAGCATGATATTTACGAGGGGGACTCGATGGGGGGTGATGCGGATGCCGATATTGATGCAGACGCTGATGCGGATGCGGACGCTGACGCTGATGCTGATGAGGACGCAGACGGCGTAGACGACGACGAAGAGGACGAAGACAGGGATAGTATGAACAGCGAGAACGACGACGATCATAACAGCAACAATAGCGACGATGAGCACAACATGAGTGACAACGACAACGAAGACAACGAAAGCATCAGCAACTCGAACAAATCGCGGTCCCACTCCCCCATGGACCTCGCCTCCCCGTCGCCCGCTCCGGAGGTCGTCGTCTCCCGCCCGCTGTCTATCCCGCCCCCGCCCGTCACGCCGGTGCCGGTTCCCGTATCGATGACCTCGGCCAGCCCGACCCGGCGTGGATTTGGGTCGAGGTTGGCACAGCCTTATGCCCCGGCCCCAGTTCAGTCCAGCTCCCAGCCCGTCTCATCCATCTCCTCATCACCCACCTCCTCCGCCTCCCAGTCCACCCCGCAAGCAGACGCGGAGATGGACCACCTCCCGCTCGTCAACTCCCCCGACGGCTCGCCCGCGGGCGGGCTGCGCGGGTTCTCGCCGCTTACGGACTTTTTGAGGGAGGCGGCTGCTGCGTCGTCGTCTGCTGCTTCGGCGGCGGTGTGGAGCGGGAATGGAAGGGGAAGAGGGGGAGGGACGAGCGAGGGGGATGTGGTTAAGGGGAGCCCTTGGAGGAGAGTTGGCGCGGTTGGGGGTGAGAGTGTTTCGGGGCCATCGAAGGCGGAGGATAAGGACGAGCAAGATGAGAAGAAGGAGGAGAAGAAGAAGGCATCAGCCTTCCCTCCCCTCCCGCCCCTCGTCCCTCTCCCGCCCCTTCCTCCTCGCTCTCCTATTCCGCCGTTCCCTCCCCTCCCGCTTGTCGCTAGGCTCTCCTCTCCTATTCCCCCCGTTCCGGCTCTCCTGCCTGTTCCGTCTCCTCCTTCTCTGGCTATGCGGGCGATCCGAGTGCCTGCACTCCCAACCCCAGCCCCAGCTGCTGCTGCTCCTGCAACTGCAACTGCAACTGCAGCTTTACCCGCAACCCTACCCCCTCCTGCTCCTCTTCTCGCTCCTACTACGACCCCAGCAGCAACCACAACCCCAGCAACAACCACAACCCCAGCATCAACAACAATAACCCACGAAGACCTCGCGCCGATCCACGCCTCCCTCTCTTCTCTCACCGCGGAGGTCGCGAAGCTCAACGCGCACAGAAGGAAGTACAAAGCGCGGTTCAACGCGAACACTTCTATCCTCACCGCGCGCCTTGCCGAGATCGACGGCCGTGTGCTCGGTGTGCTGGGGGAGGTGGCTGTTCTCCGGGCTTTGATTGACGGCGAAAGCGGGGAAGGCGAAGGGGGGGAAGGCGGGCTGAGGGCGCGGTTGGAGGGCGTAGAAGAGAGGATGGGGGAGGTGGAGGAGAGGGTTGGGGAGGTTGAGGAGAGGGTGGAGGGGGTGGAGGATTTGGGAGAGGGTATGTCTTTTTTCTTTTTTCTTTTGCTTTTTTTTTTTTTGGAGGGAACTGTGGGTTTGTGCTATAAATAGATAGCTCGAGGGGCTATTTTTGGGAATGTTTTCCATTTTCGGGCTGCGTGCCTCGTTTTGGTGCTCCTTTGCTTCTTTCTACTTCTGCTTTCTTCACTCTCTTTCAACTCCTAACTGACCCGTTCACCTCCACAGATGTTCAAGCCATCACTGAAGCCGTGCGCGACATCCGACCAGAAATCAGCGAGATCCGGCCGATCATTTTAGAAATAATGAAGCGGGTCGAGTCCTGGAAGGAGCCTGCCCCGCGTGCGGCGGCGGCGGCGGACGATGAGGGAGGGGGTGCAGGTGATAAGGAAAAAGCGGGAGAGGCGCTGGACGAGGTAAGTGGTTTACCTTTTTTGGGTGGACGATATTTCACCGGGCTCTCCTCCCCCTCCTCTTCCACTGTTCCTCTCCTGTCTGTACCTGCATGTCAGACGGTCCAGACCCATCCTGCTCGAGGCTGTGACGGGGTCGAGGGCGAGGGCCAGGACGGAGAACGTGTTGTGCCTCCGATGACGCCATTGAAGCGCAAGCGCGGCGAGATGGAGGAGGGCGAAGGCGAAGGCGTTGGCGCACCCCCACCCGCACCCGCACCCGACTCTTCCATGGACGTGGACGTGGACGCTGCCCTTGCCCCCTCGCCCGTGCCCCATGCTGCTCCCCTGCTCCACGCACCCCCGGCGAAACTCGGACCCGCGCCTGCGCCTGCATTCGTACACGCCCTCATCGAGTTAGATGCGCCCCCGCGCAAGCGCGCGCGTCTGACGAGGGGCAAGCGGATCGCGTCGGTGGTCGCAAGGACTGCGACGGCTGTTACGCTTGGTGCGGTGGTTACGTGGGGCGCGTTGGCTTTTAGCTAGGCGTTTGGCTTGGCGTGCAAGTCGAAATGACTGCGAGCGCATTAGGGTGTGGATGGGCGGGACGATCGAGTGCAATGGGAAGGGGAAACGGCATGGGGAAACGGCAAAGGAGACAACAAGGCGCCGCACCATTTTTGTTGAGGGTGCGTGTATGACTATTGCGAGCGTGCATAGGGAGAGGGGGTTCGGGACACTGAAAGCGATGTGACGATTCGAGTCGATTGAAGGAAGCAAAGACCGATATTTGTAATTTAGCACGCATTTTTCTCTCATTTTCTTTTTTTTGTTCTTGTTCGTACTTCGTTTGTTGCTTTCGAGCTGTATGTATTATGTAGTAGGGTCATAGGCTGTAGGCTGAAAGCTTAGGGAGTTCAGTGGGTTGTAGGAATGTAGGCATGTGTGTAATGTGTATTCGAATAGCGGGATGTGCAATTGATTCTTGACTCTTGGTTCTTGGTTCTCTTTCTTTCTTTAAGGATTTAATGGCCTTTGAGTTATCTTCTCGTCATGGACGGTGAACTGGCTACACCACTTTGGATGACTTTCCTCGAGACAGGACACTCAGGCTGGCTTGAGGCCGGCAGTGGTATATCCATTTCTCAGTTGAAATGATCTCTTGAGATAATTCTAGCGTGTATGTTCAATATGTAGCAGTAACACTGAAAACATAGATAGGAAATGGATGGAGGGAAGCAACGTCGCTAATAGTAATAATCGAGCGCCCATTTGATGACTGGTTTATTCTTGTAAAGTGAACGGTATATATCGTGATTTCAGTTGAACAAAATGATAAGCGGTAAGTAAGACCTCAGCATATGTTTTTCTTAAATTTTCGAGATAAAATGCAACCAAATGGTTAACCTCTAAAAGCCCGCCCATGTGCGAATAGGTCGTTGAAAATTTCCTGAGGATCAGCCGCGCCGAAGTTTTGTGGCCCTCCAGACGCCCGCTCGTAGCGAGCCTCATCTGCAGCGCGAGCTCCGCCCGTCGTGCCCCCCTCTGCTCGATTTTGCGCAGGATTCAAACTAGGACCAGGCCTGGCTCTAGTCTGAGCACCATGACCAGACGGCAGCGGTTCTTCTCCGAGTCCCCCGAACAACTCTCTGAAAATCTGCGCCTCGTCCGCTGAAGCCTGATGCGCTCCGGCTGCAGTTCGAGGTGGACTGCCGCCTCCGAAGATGTGGTTGAACAGGTCCTGTGGGTCGACTGGTCCGCCTCCCCAGCCCTGCGCAGGTGCGGATCTAGTGCCGCCCGAGGAAGGTCCTGGCCCTCCGAATATATTGGTGAAGAAGTCTTGAGTATGAGGAGGAGGTCCGGGCGTTGCTTCGTGTGCTGGGGTCGAGGATATGCGCCATGATTGATTGGACGACGCGCTGGCTTGCTGAGTAGGCGCAAGTAGGAAGTATTGGGTGTTAGACGTGAAGGCAGTATTAGGCGCTCAAGGCTCACCTTTGCTGTCTGCCATTCCAAGGCAGCCTAAACGCAAAGGTAAGCTGGTAGAAATCGTTTTGGCATTGAAGTTACTCACCCGATTCTCTTTCAAAGCCAGCGCGAAAGTAGTCCTTCTACCGTTTTCTCTGACTTCAACCTCTACGAGAAGCCTATCTCGGGTTTTGCACAAAGGTCGTTTGGCGGGAAAGTGTGGGATGGGCTCACGTGTAGCTATTAGGATTCCCGTTGATCTCCCATTGCGGGGCCCACGGCGGTGCAACCGCAGACAGCACTGGGACGAAAGCGCCGCCGATCCCTCGTCTTTCAACGGAGAGGAACCGCCCATCTAGGGTATTCATGATCGTGTATTTTCCGTTTCCTCCTGGCTTGACGTCCCACTGGTTGGCAAACGGTATTACTCAATCTGTGCTTGAAAGGAGCTGCAAGCTGTAAAAACGCACTATACGACTCAGATGTTCTGCGCCGCCTTGATTTGACGCGGACAGTGCTCGCTCCAAGGACACTCCCGAATTGGTGCTCTGGATTTGGTACTTGACACCCGCAATGAAGTCTGAAGGCATGTTGAGTAGGTGGGTGGTAGTGATACGGAAAATGGCTGCACTCACGAAATGTCTACTTCAGGGCCAGTTTATCGTGTTCCAATCTTGACGGATCGATCATCGATGATAATGAATACGTGAGCGCTCCGAATTCCCCGAACTTATCATGGGCGCTTCTAAATCCAAGGCAAGCTTTACTACAGAGCTCCTTGCATTCGTTTTCTTGCAGCCGAATTTAAACCATTCCTCATCTCTCACAAAGATTTGCAGGCTGGAAGGGATGGGCTCAAGAAGAGAATTCATTTTCAGCACAAAGGAATAATAGGACGGCAATCGTGTAAGATGAAGAGGTTGGGACTTATGCTTTTGTTTCCCTCAATCCATGTTTATCCCTTTACGTCCATCGCCTATATTTAGATAAAACGACAAATGAGCATATATGGTAGAGATGCGAAGACAATCGCCTAGCAAAACATCATGCTTACCGTAAGTAGGACAATTCCGAGGCCAAGTCAGCCTTGCTCATGATTTAGGCAGCAGAAGTTGCTGCACTACAGGAGTTTGTCGTGATGCCAGACGTAGAGCTCGGTCTCCGTAAAAGGGTACCCTACGGGTTTGAAGTGACCATAGTACATAGCGAGGGCTTGGAATGTACGTGGTCGTACTTCCATTTCTTCAACCCGGTGACCACCTTCTGTCCTGTAGCAAAATCCCAGTGCGTGATTGCAAAACGCCGCATGCTTGCCTTCTTTTCCCCCACCGCGACCTCACCTCAGCCTACTTTGGCATGCTTCGCCTTGGGAGGGCGAGCTCCGTCGTCTTTAACAAGTTCAAAGCTCCCGCTTCTCCGCGACCGTTGTTCTCTTCCCTCCGGGGCTCCATCTCCACAACCCGTTCGCTGCCATGTCGCGCCTTGTCCTCTATGACCGAGTCTCCAAATGACCTCTACGACTATACTTCTGGGCGTTGGGTGTAAGTCTCATAAGCGTTGTTCGAGCGCATAGATATCCGACATGTCATCTCCATCGTTCAGCTACAACGACGCTCTTCGTCACAAGGAGCGGAGGGTCGCCTTCGACGTCGACGGGTTGTGTCGACTTGCAGCCGAGTCTGTGCATCAAAGTCCTACGGATGTCGTCACCATATCCAAGCTCGCTGAGGGCGGGTTCAACCGCACCTTCGTCGTCGCTCTGCACGATGGTCGGCAGGTGGTCGCCCGGGTTCCCTACCCCATGACGGTCCCTGACTACTACGCCGTCGCCAGCGAGGTGGCCACTATCGAGTACCAGCGGTCCTGCGGGATCCCTGTCCCTGAGATATACGGGTACTCGGCCGACTCGAACAACGTCGCTGGAACGCCGTACATTCTTATGGAGTTCGTTCACGGCCCAAAGCTCAGCGAGGTCTGGCCCAGCCTCGGGGACGAGGAAGTCATCTCCGTC
Organism: Galerina sulciceps; assembly: GCA_023014345.1. Lineage (NCBI taxonomy): Eukaryota > Fungi > Basidiomycota > Agaricomycetes > Agaricales > Galerinaceae > Galerina > Galerina sulciceps. The sequence goes on from JAEDXJ010000001.1 coordinate 1,229,735, forward strand.
GTCCGCCAGCTCACTCAAATCGAATCACGCATGATGTCTCAGCCATTCCCCGCTGGCGGGAGCCTGTACTTCACCGAAGACCTCGAGAAGGTTGCCCCAGGGCTGGGCGTGCCTCTGGAGGACAAGCGTTTCTGCGTCGGCCCGGACACGAAGCTGGCGCTCTGGTATGGCAGACGGGCAGGGCTCTACGTAAATCGAGGACCATGTATGCCGCTCTCCGCCTCTTTATTATTACGCCCTCGAACTAATTGGTATCTATAGACCATAGCGCCGAAGCAGCTCTCGCAGCAGCGGCGCAGAAGGAGATCGCCTACCTAAAGCGCTCCGGACAACCGCTCCTACCGCTGCGGCGCGAAAGGAGGCCTAGCTACAAGTACCAGCAGCAGTCGCCGTCGGACCACATCGAGAACTTGGAGCAGTACCTCAGCATCACGTCGTCGCTCGTTCCTAGGGACCCCGCTTTAAGTCGGTTCTACATCCGCCATCCAGACCTCCAGCCGAACAACATCTTTGTGTCATGGTCGCCCGGCTCCGACTGCAAAATTGTCAGCGTGTTCGACTGGCAACATACCTCTATTCTGCCCATGTTTCTCCTCGCCGGCATTCCCGAACACCTCCAGTACCACGCAGATGGCGCGTCGCAGTCCATGACGCCGCCCTCTCGACCGGAGAACCTCGACAAGATGAGCGAAGGTCGGCGAGCCCACGAGGAGTATCACTACCGTTGTCGCCTCGTTCACTATCTCTACGTCACCAACACGAGGAAGTGCAACCCGCTCCACTACGCCGCCTTTACGGACCGCCTGTACGCGCTCCGTAGGCGACTCTTCCTGTACGCTGGTGGCCCGTGGGAGGGTGAGACTTTCGACCTGAAGGCTGCGCTTATCCAAGCCATGAACAAGTGGGAGGAGCTTACGGGTGGAGACGTGCCGTGTCCCCTCGAGTTCGACGCCAAGGACTTGGACGAGACGGTGGAGCTAGGCAAAGAACTGAGCGAAGCGACCAGGGGCTTCGACCGCTTACAGGCCATGCACGACGTCGGGGAGGAGGGCTGGGTACTGGTTGTGGACTACGAGCGTGCCGTGGCTTTCTTCAAGGAGTGCAAGGAGGAAGCGTTGGCGGCGGCACAGTCGGCGAAGGAGCAGGAGGAGATCATGGGTCACTGGCCATGGGACGACATGGACGAGGATATGTATATGTAACGGTGCGTGCTAGATATTTTGTCCTGCTCTTGTCTCATCTGTAAATTGTATATATGGGCCAGTCGGCCTCGTTTGTCCAACTGCAGCTGCAGGAAACGCCTTGCAGAGGAGGAATGCGCAGTAGTGAGGTGTTTGCCGGCAAGGCTCATTGCTGACTCGGAACGCCAGTGCGCAAGATACTGGTGTTGCAGCCATCATCTCGGACCAATATGTCTATTGCACACTGCTCCATTTGGGATGAATAGATAGATGGAGTTTAACCAGTTCGTCCGATGCTGGCGAGACTGACCAAAGCACATAGCGATTAGACATTTTCCATTTTTAAAGCAAACTGGCTGGAGCCCCCTTGGCACAAATTCCACACTGAGTTTACTCTCACTTTGATAATAAGAAAAATACTGGTACACCATGCGAGTAGGTATTTTAGTGAGCAAACCGAGGAACAAAACAAGCAAAATGGCTAATAATATAAAATAAATGGAAATAAAATCAATCACAACCACCCCTACGATCCATACTTTTTCTTTAAATCCTTCGTCAGCGCTCTCAGCATCGCGACCGTAACACTAGGCGCCGCAGAAACCTCCGTCGTCGCAAGCGAGACCGTGCTCTGGCTATTCGTAGGTGACGGTGTCTCCGTGTCTGTTCGGCCACCGTTCATCTGCGGGGTGGACGGGGCACTGATGTTGAAGCTGTGGTCATCACTGGTGCTAGCAATGGAAATAGACCCTGATAGGCGCGGCCGTTTGGCTTCAGGACTACATGATTCGAAGGATGGAATAGTGTCAGATGAACCTTAAGCAAACCAATAAAACTCTAAGACAACTGACCTTCCCTGCTGACTGGTGCTAACACTACATGACCGTCTCTTAGGCGACCTCCTCACACTGAAATTGTACACCTGCAACAGTTTCATCTCATGAGGCCGCATCCTGTCCTTGAACAATTGTAGAGTCTGGTTGATGGCCGAAACAAGAACAGGAACAAGAATGGTCTGTTGTCCACCGGTTTTGCCTTCGAGCGCGAACGACCTCTCCAACCGAACTTGGGCAAGCTCAGAAAGGTGCTCGAGGAATATTCGCGCTGGGAACTCTGCAGTAAAGGGAATGAAGTCAGCTACAGATGCACTTAGACGGAAGGACAAACAGACCTTGTCCAATGTTCCGGTGTGCCTGCAGATCTGCAGCCACCATCCTCGCATCTTCTCTCGAGCTAAGCGACGACAGCCATTGGTTGCAGTCTTCATAAGCAGATCTTAACACAACATCAGTTACATTTTCCAGTCAGAAAGAGTAAGTACGTACTCGCTATCCTCGAATTGGCTGGCATCGAAATCAGGCAATAGGTCCTCCGGACCCGGCCACGCAAGCCCGAGCAATGACCGTACAGAGCTGGATATCATGTTAAGCAGGGTAACAGCCACCTGTACCACCTGATCGTATAAGCTCCAGTTAACTGAACAAAGGATCATTAGCGACAGCACTCCCATCCAGACGAAAAACAACTCACATCGCCCAAGTCCATAGCTCCCACAATTCCCCACCCACTCGCCCACGAACAGCTCATACGTTGACTGGAACATCTTGAACGCCCCTCTGACTGAGAGGCGCTGAACAAGCTTGCCCTCCGTGTCGAGCTCCATGGTGGATAGGACAGCTTCGAGCTTGGCGTCCAGATCTTTAGTGGAAGAGGACATTGAGAGGATTTTGTAGCTTTGAAACGTAGATTCGGCGAGCAGTTTGTTTACCTGTTACATGGAGGTGAGTCAAGCGTATGAAAAGTGATGCGGATAGTAACTGACCATGTCGGAGAAATCACTCGCGTTTTGCGTTAGGGTTTGACCATCTTCACTCCAGGAGATGATAAGCAATGACGGGATGAAATGCCGCTTGGGAGGCAAGGCATTCACAATGTCTCGCAGGCGAGAGCAATCGTCCAATATCCGGTATTTTCTAACAAAATTGCCAACGCATCAGTGACAACAACCAAGGACATAACAATTGATGACATACCTTTCCAGCTCATCGCCCACATCGCCTAACGGCGTACACTCAAACACGATCACACCAGGGTATCCATGCCCCCTGTCCGACGACGATAACGACGAAGGCGAAAGAGGAATAGCAAACGCGGCCTCGCCAACCCATGCTCCAGAATCCGGCACGTTGAATTTACGTTCCAACCAGATGGCAGTAGCATCACTTTCCCGGTTCGTGGAGAGCCAAATGTCCCATGGTAATACCGATGACTTCGTTTCTGAAGACGAGGAAGTAACCCGAGCTTTGACGTGTTTCCGGATGACCTGAAGAAAGGATTCTGGCGCCCAACGCAGTGTATGTTCTTCATGATTCTGGAGGTCGGATCGTCGTTGGTTGAAGTGCAGTGTGGTGGATCATTTTGTTTTTCATCCAATGTCGAAGTCGAATTCAAGGTCGAGGCCGAGAAAGCATTTGCCGTTGCACAAATGACAAATGGTCAAGGGAAGAAAAAGGGAAAAAGATTTGTCAGGTCCAGCTCCTAGCCCAACAACAACAAAAGAAAACGCTCTGCACCTCTTTGAACCTCCTCGCCAAATCCTCGTCCGTCCGCGGCGGGTGGTACTCAGTCGATATGCGTTTCCTTGCCCTTTTCTTCGCCGGAGACTTGTCGTGCGAACCACCAATAGTCTCCCCGTTTGCTGATATCCGTCGTTTCTTGTCATGAGGCAGTAGTCCATCCCTCATCGATGCCGATGCTGACGCTCGTAACAACGGTTGCCTCCTCATTCCTGCCCCATTCCCAACCCCTCCAACTCCAGCAGAAGCAGATCTTGCCAGCCTCTCTCGATATTCGTCCCCGTGTCTCCTTGCCTCCAAGTACGCCGCCCGATCCGTCGCGCGTTTCATCCACCGCTCAAAGCACTCCTTGACAACAAGGCTCCTCCTTGCAAACCCCAACGCGGTCTTCTTCATCTCTTCGACTTCCTCAATATCGTACACCGACAGATCCACTGCCCGAGCCTTCCCTTTCCCATTTGACTTGGTTCCACTTTGAGGTGGGGACGTGGGCCGGAATATCCTGGACGCCTGCGGCGTCGACAATGGCGTGAAGTTGTTGAACGGTTTGGAGGACGACGCAGTCGGTGAACCCATCACCAGCGGGCTCAGAATCTCCTGGTCTCGGTTGCCGGACGGCGACCCAGATGGCGACGGGACCAAAGTGTTTCGGAGGTGCTCTAGAAGCGGATTTGGCGGGTTTAACACCGTCGAAGGCGTCGACGGTAGGGAAATGGGCTGCATCCTGGCCAGGGGCGGGGGAACTCGTGGTGATGAGGCTGAGGGTGATGAGCTGGATGCAACAGTGGTTTCCGTATCAATTCTTAGCATTGGCGGCGCAGTGAGCCGGTTGGGTGGTGGCGTAACAGATGCTGAGCCTGGAGGGCTCGGCTTGTTGGGAAAGGTAGTGGGCGGCTGAGATGTTCGCGTCGAAGAACGCCGACGAAGAGAATTTGTTCCATTAAGCTGCTGTGTAGGTGCAGCTGTCGTTGTCGTAGGTTGTGTGGTAAAACTGGGTATTGTGGGTGTTCTGGTTATTGGTTTAACTGCTCCATTTACATTGACAGGAGATGGTTGGGCGAATACTGGTGTAGTTTTTGATGCTTGTGGGGGTGTGAATTCCGGCGCTTTCGGGTTCAATGATGTGGACTTCGATGACCCAGCAGTGGAACTTAGGCTGCCCGTTGTAGGAGCGTTAGTAGAAGTAACTGGCGATCCATTTAAACCTCCAAAGAGGGATGTTGTGGGTACGGCTTGGCTTGTCGTGGGTTGAGGTGCTAATATAGACGGAGCTGGTGTGGGCGTTGTGTCTATAAAGAATTGGGTTAGAAACGAGAGCTGCATTGCATAACTGAAAAAGCTTACTGAAGAAATTTGAAGGAGCAGTGGGCTGAGAAGATGGAGGAAAAGCCAAGGGTACATTTGAGAAACCGTTCGGCTGAGCCAAGAAAGGTGCAGGAGCGCCAGTAGAAGGCGGCGGAGCAGGAGTAGGCGCTGTTGGTCCTGTCGCTGCTGCTTGTGTCGTCCCAAAAGCAGACTGCACTGGAGCCCCAAAAGTTCCAAACACCGATGTAGGTGCAGGTGTCGTGGTTAAAAAAGCTGACGTCCCAAAGACAGAGGATGCGCCGAAGACGTTGGGAGTAGCCACCAAGCCTGCAAAGGCACTGGCAGCAACGGGGGGTGGGTTAAAGGCTGAAGTTGGCGCTGCGAAAGAGCTTGAAGATTGGGGTGTAGACAACTTTGTGCTGGTTTGTTGTGGGGTTGAAACTGCCGGTTGAGGTTGATACTCCTCGGCTTGTGATTCATCCCCTCCTGCGTCGTCATAAACTTCATCTTCGCCTAGAAATTCGTCCGTATCGTGATCGTCGTCCCCGCCATGCTCAACACCCTCCTCAACCACGTCGCCTTGAACCTCTTCATCAAGGTCATTGGACAAAACACCGTCAATGATATCCGAGATGCTCAGATCAGCTCTGATGCTCTCAATATCATCAATGGTGTCTTTGCCAAATAACCGTTCGAGTAAGCATGCGACGAGATAAACCATAACTCTGCTGCCTTGCTCGTTCAGGACAGTGGCCAGCTGGCCAAATATCTGCATGCCTTCTTCCGTAACAACCAACTTGGATGTTTTGCTAATTGGTGCACTCTTTTGTTGAACGTGCAGACGAAACTCGGTTGTGAGCTTGAATACTGGATGAGAAGTAATGTAATCCGGTATGTCTTCGTGCCGCTCCTTTTGGTCGCGAATATGAATCAGCCGATGGTAGACGCGCATTTCAAGCTCTGTTGGAGACTGGTATCGGCCACGTTGATCTTCGTAAAATTCTTTCAAACTTTGGAGTGCTTGGTTGTATGGTTGATATTGATGTACACCCACTCATCATAGTGGACAAACTCACTGTTCATGAGCTGCTGCTCCTCCAAGGGAATAGAAAACCCAGGACGGTCCCGCTCAAAATGAAGAGCAAGAATATGAAATCGAGCGCAACGGTCGTGGCACTCAATTGCAAGGGGTCCAGTAATATGCTGCATTGTGAAATCGTTGCGAACAGCTCGAGATCGATCGCGGATGAAGTTAAATGTCGCTGAAAACCCGCCACGAGGAAGGAGGTCGTGAAAAAGATAGTCAAGTGTTCGCTAGTTTCATGAATTTAGCATGAAGGATTCCTCGAGTCGAGCAGATGGATTTACTTTTAGGACGTGTGGAGGCCGTAGATCTGAAGGCAGGGTCTTGTCGCCAGCAGCACGTTCGTACATTTTCACAGCGCGATTGTGGTCGACCCTTTTAGTACCAGGGATCTTGGAGGCCATCAGCGTAGTTTTCTTAACGACAGACGATGATGCAAGGACTTACGGTCTCCCATTCGAACAAGTTATTTTCGCGTTCGCGCCGATACCTCTCAAAACGTGGAGCCATATCCAAGCATGTGCCGACGATAGATATCGCGTCCTCAAGTCGTTTAGGAACAAGAGGATCGTCCATCTTTCCCTCCGCGATTGCTTTTTTACGTTCGATTTCTCGAGCTTTGACCAGCTAGAAAGGGGTTAAACTACAAGTCTACGTAAAAGTAACAAGAAACACACCTCTTGATAAAACTTTTCGCGTTCTTCTGCAGTTTCGAGTTCTGGCTCGTGGATTTCGTGTATCGGTTCATTCACTTCCTCTATGACCACAGTTTCTTCCACTTCTTCGTGATCTTCTTCCTCATCTTCAACATATGTCTCTTCTGGTTGAACAGTTACGCCGTCGACTGTGGCATGCTGTTGTCGTGCTGGCGTATTGTTGGGCCGAAGAGAAATGTTGTGAAATTTTCGAGGAGCATCACGAATACCACCTCTGCCTCTTCCACCCCCGCGATGACCCCCCCGTTCCCAACGTTCGCCGTCTGCATGCCCAGGTGTGCTACTTCTTGAACCTCCATCGTTTGCGGACCAATGTTTATTTCGTGACTGCGGTCGACCTCGTCCCCCACTTTCGAGACCCCCGCGTCCCCGGCCACCACGAACATATGCAGGACCATCCATAGTCGACGACCCAGTCGGCACGATCGTTGAGGACAAGAAAGAAGTGGGAAATAAACAACAGCAAACAGGGGTCCCTGTGTTTTCCACCGATCACATACGCGTTGACCACGGTTCATTCACAGCACAGGAAACTCCCAGTATCGTCGACGACAAGCTTCTCTTCCTCCAAATCATGAGCGAACAAGTCTGTTCAGTTGTTTGTGCCGCTTGTTTTGATATTTGTGCCGGAATCTGTCTCGACTTCATATCGATCCGTGTGTACATTTTATGGCTGACCGTTGGCGTTTGGAAGCTGAACATTTCTAGGTCATGCATTCACGGAGAACCTGTGTACCTGCTCTTGCTGCAAATCTTCCCAAAGAGATACCTGAGCGAGAACCAATACCACTGTTGTTGGACCTAATAGACAGACCCAACAACCGCAACCGCAACCTATCATGGAAGTACCAAAGTGATGCGGTTCCCGTCATGGTTGAAATTCAGGTAAGTTGAAAATTGCATACATTCTCAGAGTGTTAAACACACCTTTTAGTTCTCTATCTCTCGATTTGCAAAACAGCGACGCAATCAACTTCGGTGCGACTCCTCTTCGACCTAAGCTCTCGGTACGGTATGGCGAAACTAGTGCGAAAGGAACTTTGGCTTTCGCTCACTTCTAGGAGTCCTGCTAGCCGGCCAAACTAGTGCTACATGTAGACATCCAATGGGGCAGAATCCCAGTGGTTGATCTCGTTTGGTTCTCTTTCATTTATAATGAATACCCTTCTATTCAAGAATTGTGAATCCCACTTAGATGAATTTCTCATTCTCCTCCGGAGTCAAATAAACTCCTTGACGATCGTGTTCAGCAAATATAGAGTAGCCAAGACTCGACCAGCCGCTTCATCGAAATAACCAACACTGGTTGCCTATATTGGCTTTTGGCCAGCTTCGATCGACATGCACTTTGCGTCGCGTCTCCTGACGGTCGTGTCATCTTGCAGGTGCTCCTTTTAAGCTTTATTTCCAACATTCTGTGTTCGACAACCCTTGGTTGGTTTGCATATACATTGCATGGGAATCCCCACCAATTGATCTTTACATTTCTTCGAGCATCGACAATTGTTTATTCTAGGAATTTTTTCTTTCATAACTCGCCTCGAACTTATTACACATTTTGTGCCCCTAGAAGAGTGCATGAAGGACAAGAAAAACTTAACTGGCTACTACTATACAAACCCTACAGGCGCCACCATACGCCACAAGCATAAAAACGCAAATAACGAGTCCAAATCACAATAGAAGCATGCAACCATCCCCGCCCTCCGAGAGATTTGCACTTCACCTGCTGCCAGTCAACGAAAACTACACGGCATAAACCTATCATACCTCCGCGAACCTTCACCAAGCTTCTGCGAATCGTATTGTGGCGCAGATGGCATTTGGGTATTCTGAGAAAGTTTTTTTTTAAAACACCTCATCGCGGCGCCATGCAGATGTTCATTGAAGTAATTTCTCTTCTCTTTCATTGTACTTATGCCCTGCTTCTCATCGCCCTCTTCTCCAGTCTATCACAGCACCAACGATCTCTGCTTTGGATTGCAAGGGTCGCATACACAGTAAGTTGGTCCTAGAACCCGGGTGTAGGATTTGGTTCAGGATTATAAACGGTTCGTCCGTCGCTGGCTCGTTAGACTGAGGAACCAAGTTATTGAGATTTCGTCTCTTTCAACCCGAATCCAACCAAGGACCTGATGTATAACAGTGCACCCAACTACATTTATTACTCGTATCCTTGGAAAGTCACGCCCAAGTGGTTCTACCAAAAACAATTTCCAACTTCAAGCCTCCTTTCACCAAGTCCTTGAAGCCCTCGATAGCAACTGGACGACGGGCGTATCTATACGCGCAATTCGACTTGATACGAATGGAGCGTAATAGATGGACATGAGGTCCGTCGACCACCTGCGTGATCGGTGGTCGTCGAAGCTGGAGCACCATGAGCAACGATTCGTCGAAATTTCTGTCGCTTGGAATGTAGGGTCCTGAGAAAAAGAATGATTTGAGGTTGGGCAAAGGATAAGGTGGTCGATTATCCTTCTCTTCCGACGAAAATGTGGTCAACCCCAACAACTGTGTAGGCAATGAAGACACAGCTTTGCAGTCTTCGTTCATGAGGATTTTGATGTCTTCAAGGGTCCGCATAGCGTGCAATGCATTGACAAGCACCTGTTCCGTTTCACCTGCTTCCCAAACCTGTATATCCTTCAATGTCAGACGCCTGAGCTGCCAGGATTCGGTAGCCTGTAATAATGCTGGCATGTTGGCGAAATTTGTGCTTTTCAAACCCAATAGTTGTAGGTCTTGTAGTGCTGGAAGAGACGTGTGTTGAAATATGTCCTCCATTGCATCCCAGCGTGATTTTTCAATGACAATTTTTTCCAGAGAAGTTAATATGGCTCGTCGGTCTGGCCCATAGCTACGGCTTAGCGCTTGGTGAAGTATTATATGTAAATACCTCAAGTTGATTAATTTCGGGAGGGTGGCTGTAAATTTTTTTAGGAAAACACTTGTTAGTGTCAATGACTCCAGTTGGCCCCATGCTATTCCGATGCTAGAAGGGAGAAAGTTATGCAAGTGAAGTTTCCGAAGTGCTGGCGCTGTTTTGAACAGGTTTATCATGTATTTATACCCACTGAAATCTGGCCTTCTCGCCTGCAGAGATGATAAGAGCGGAAAGCCACGGAAATCCCCAATGTCGTCAGTAATTGTTTCCATGAACTTGTAACACATCGCGGGAAGGTCCAAGTAGACCACGGACCACCTCTCCGAATCTCTCAAAAGCAGCCCTAGTAGTTTCTTCAGACTTCGAGTTTCGGGTATTACTTATGCACACATCGGGTTCATACAGACAAGTGAGGTTGATGGTAACTGGGCACGTTTTTGACCGAGACAACCACTCTTTTACAAGTAAAACCTGCCTCTCGTGCGTGGGGGAAGCTGTGACAGAAATGGAGAGGGATATGTGGCTCCAGATATCCGAGGTCGAACAAACGATGGCGCGCCAACGCGCACAGACATGTGAGAGCACGAACGGTGCTTTCCACTGCTCCTCCTCTGGTGAATGGATTTTGGAGGTATCGGCATGGCAGGCTATGGTAAAAATTTCGGCCAATAACTCAGGTGGTAATGCAGAATGTAGGTGAGCGATGTGTTCCAGTTGAGAAGGAGCAGGGGTTGCATCCTGGGGGATGAGTTCAATATTTCCTCCAGTTGGTTCCTGTCGGCAATCCGACGACATTGGTGAATGAACTTGAAGGTCAGAATTCGGAGCCATAATAGAGCATGTATGTCTTGTGCCAAGAGACTGGTCCTTTTATTTACAACGATCTCAGCAGTGGAAACGAAGCGTCGTACACGATTGATACTATCACGTGTCCAGTGCTTGAATGGGACCCAGTGTTTGAAAATCGTCACTTTTTGCTTTATATCTCCACAACCACGCAACCAATAAATCTATTTTTTTGGATTCAAGGATATAGGAGTATAATACACAGTATTCTGCAATTTTTATGTTTTTAAGTAAGGTATGAGCGACACAGTGGGCAAATAAATTCTAAGAAAAGCGTAAAATGAAGCTTTACCATTCCAATTTTGCTCTTTTTCATTCCTTTTTTTTTCCTAGTACATAATAAGCCGTCTAGAGTGAATCTTACAGTTTTTTAAGATCCAGGACGGTGAGGAAGAACGCAAAACTTATGAGCGTGACCGGGGCGACCCATGTCGGAGTCTGAAACGCCCTGGATTTGTGTCGCGAGGATCGTGAGATTGTGTGTGACCCGTTGGTGACAACTACTTCAAACACTAGGTCCTTTTCTTTTCAGCATTTTCTCTACTTTAGCTCAAGCTTTTCAAATAATAAAAATATATTCATGTAACTGAAGAGTACAACTTTCACTTGGAAAAAATTTGAAGAGAAACGGTGCAGAATTGATAGATATATACCTTGATTTGTAAAAGTTTACAAACACTGGACCAATGATAGTAACTTGAAGAACAGATTCACTAGGTTACATAATACGTTCCCAGGTGGGCTTGAACATCAACAATCCTCTCCTCATAACATTCAAGCATTGGAAAAAAAAAAAAACAAACCAGGACCGTTGACTGAAGCAAGTGTGATTCTGGTTTCAAGGGAGGTTGAGGCGAGATCCTCAAAAAAGATTTTTCATAACCCGATAAGAATAAAAATACCATGACTAGTGGCAGGACAATATAATATTTAGTTACACTCGCAAAACAGGTTGCAGAGTGTGGTTATAATACGTAACAGACATAGCAGCTATACGACTAACATGACCTCAAGGAAAGTGACAATGAATGAACGAATAGCAGGTAGTGCAGCAGTTCTTTCAACAAAGTCCAAACGAATGTGATGCTTGAAGCGAGTCTCTATAAATGTACAATAGCACCAAAGGAAAATAATGCGGTGAACTTTCAACATTGCTGCCACATCTTGACGTGATCGCTGTGGGACGGGGTCAGACATCATAAGAACAGGACTAATAAATCACTGCGGCGGCGTACATGACAAGTGACCGTGCTTCGACATTTGTCTTTGACCAGGTTGGCAACCACTGGTTCCTCTTTGCCCAGAAATCACCCATGGCAGCTAGGCCCTGGTATTAGCCCAGAAGCGGAAACGAACAACAGACGAAAGCTTACTATTGGATTCGTCCAACCATGGCTTTTCATTTCCATCAGGGAACCACCCATTCGTCCCACCAATAGCAACATTCAAGATGAGGTAGAATGCTGCAAGTGCGTGTCAGCTGAGACAATTCAAACAAAGCACGAGCTCAAGTTCATACGTTGATCAAAAGGCGCAGCGTTTGACCCGTTTTTCCACGGGTTCTCCAAAATGACAGCCTCTGACCCATTCTGAACCACCGCCGGGAAGTCGCCCCGTTTAAAGAAAGGTTCGTTGAATTTCAAGTCCAAAAGATGATGTAGACGAGTGTCCACGTATACCCGCCTAGGAAAAAACAAGGGTATAAATTACGGGCGCAATCTCAGAGAATCCATCCGAGAAGTTGGGACTTACATAAAGTCTTTGTCCCATTCGAGGACATAATCGTGGAAGCCTTGGTCATAGCTCCCTCGGCGCAGTGACCATGCACCGAATGTTTTTGCGACGGCATTGAGCCAGGTCAATGGACCCCAATTCAAGGAGCCTCGGACCCAGTCGACTCCTCTGTTTCATGATTGAGCTCAGGAGGAAATCAAAGACATCAGGACTGATTGCACGCACTGCTTGGGATAAGTAGGACCATTTCCACGTGCTTCCATGATATCGATTTCGCCTGAAGGAAGAGAGAATACGTCAGTGAAGCCGCTGCGTCATCAAGGAAGAGCAAGGATTCGAGAAGTAAGAAGGCCCGAGAAGACCCGGGCTTCATTCTCCAAGCCCGAAATGTTCGAAAAGAACATACCACTTATAGGCCAAGGTCCATAATTATTGTCGACTGGAAGCATCCATATCGCGGGCCACATCTTGATTGAGGACAGGATCAATACTCAGGGTGTTATCAGGCTATTCTACGAGAGGCTTACCCAGTCACTAAAAGAGAAAAAATTGAAAATTGAATGGAAGCTAAGACTGTAGAACCAATTGACTTACCCAGTAGGGATCTTCGCTCGAACCTCAACGCGACCATACCGTATGCTAGCCGTCTTACGAGTGCTTATGCGAGCACTCTGTACAGGGTTGATGATCTGACCACTGGTCGAATTACTGACAGCCGAACAAGCCCTAGTATATGCTCCCACGTCGAATGGTTGATCTGCACCGATGGCACTGGAGTTTCTCGGTAGCGGATTGGACGACGTGTACGAAATTCCTTGCGTGATGTTGAATGTGCATCCGGTAATGTTGTAGACATAACCATCTACGATTGCAGCCTCGCCAATGCTGTCGGACGTAAGAGTGGGCGTGATGTAGAGTTTGCCATCTCGGACATAGGAGTTATTTTCTGAGGCCGTTGTCATCTCGAATTCACCATTACTGCAACAAATACTTGTTCGCCAAACCGAGCATAGAATTAAATGAATAAGACGCACCCGAAACCACTCATATCGACCTCACGGAAAAATTTGCCATTGTCTCCGAAAACGCCATCCTCGGAGTCGAATGTCTCGTCCAAGACGGGACACAAATTCCCGGAGAGGAGTCGGACCTCAAACCATCCAAAATAGCACCTGATAGCACCAGTTGCAAGGCCCAAGAATATGAACGTGTAAGTGATCAAATAAGAGATTCGCTGGTACGGGTCACGTGTCTTCAGCCAGGGTTTTTGAATCGTTGCCGTGGTCGTAAGCATCGTGGACTTGGGACGTTCGCGCTGAACCTTGACAATAGAAGGCTGAACGGTACTGTACATGGTCGTTGGGCGTGTTCTTGGAGAAGCGAAAGCCTCGCGAGAGCGAGCCGACATTGGCCGGGAACCATACTCTGTATTGGGACGGTTGTGACCATAAAAACTTTGCGCATTTCTTGAGAGGTCAGCGACACTCGTTGAAACGGAATTTACGCCACTGCGAGACGTGCTGCTGCCGATAGAGATATCAGGGAAAGGGAACCCGTTTTGTTCGTGGGTTGGGCCGACTGGGGAGGTCCCAGGTGTCTGGTCGGGGGTGTAAAAGGCCTGGTTATTGAGGGAGTTGAAGGAGGAAAAGGGGTTGGGTGATGTATTGAATGTGATGCTGCGAGGCGTCACAGGTGGGGATTCATGCCATGAAACGGTGCCCGACGTTGTCCTTGAATGTCGTGACAGCCTGGCCTGTTCAAAATCACCATCAGATCCGCCCTCTGCAATGGCGAATTTAGGCTTGGGCGGCCTGAGCTTCTCGTCGCCGGAGAGGACCAAAGGTGACACAGGCATCGTCGACAGCGAGTGATTAAGGACGTATTAGAACAAGCGAACCTTGAGCCCGGAAGAAATGTTATGAGATTATAAGAGGCGTCTGGCCCGCTGTGATAACATCACTCGAAGGGAGGACTGTCCGGGCTGTCCAACAATCTCCCTCTGTACCTGGACATGATGAGGTCCGACTGGGTGAGAAAGGATCTCTCACTCGAGGATCGATCTGGCTCGCTCGATGAATGCTTCTTTTTTAAGAATCCACCTAGGATTCAGTTCACAGGTTGCCGAAATTCTGGGCCAATCAAAATTAGATACCCGCAGCTCGACTTGCGTTTTCCGATACGTGAGAGCTACTTATAGCGCATCCGCTTTGTAAATTGGTTCTTCTCATCGGAACGCAAGGTAAAAATTATTTGTGATCTTCATCCGTCGACGGAACAAGGACTGAAAAAAAACTCCACGTATTTTATGCTGTGAGAGAAGGGAATAGATCGCGCATCAGATACGGATTTGTTACGTCGAAATGAAGAGAAAAAAATACTGACATGAAATTACACTCAGACAACAGCCTAGGATAGACAGGCCTGTCATGATTGTTTGCGAAGTGTAGTACTCCGTATGTCGAATATTCGCATACTGAACGGAAAAATCATTCATGAGTAATGACATGTAATCACAGCAACTTGATCGGCAGATGCCCGACTGAGGGCTGTTGGTGTCATTCTTGCTGAATGTAATCCATCGAATCCGCCCGTATTGCCGCCCATTTGAAGAACGTAGTTCCTTTTCAAACCTCGGTATCTAGCCAGTCGCCACTGACCGGTCTTCCCCATAATGCTTTGCGGAACAAAGTAAATGTCGGGGCCACTAAGAAGACGTATTCCAGCATGGACTGTGGAGCACATCTGAAGTGCTGTACTTCCGCCTCGCAAAGCTGTGAGCACGCTGAAAGTGGCTCTTGCTTCCGACAACTACTCTGCTTCTGGTTATTCATTTCAGAACAACATAGGCTAATGATCAACTAGGAACACATGTGTGAAATGCGTGTTTTGAGTCTTTACTTCGCACCCCCATGGTAAGCCCATGTGTACAGGGCACGAAAAAGCCCCAACATCAGAAATGACAGGGGTAGCCTACATGGAAGACATATATGTGATTCATAGAGCAAAGACTATGGAAGCGAAGCTGACCTGGACACCTCTGGCACACTCAGCACCGCAGCCTCCCTCTAATTTCTTCCCAGAACTGGCAACGTAACCCCGACCGACGAGCCAGCGAGCCTTTTGATGGGTCCGTTCCTGGGTTCATTCAAACCTCAGTCCGCGGATTGCAGCCAGGATTCAGAGCATCGAAGCATGACGAGCTGGCGTATGGGAACTCCGGACGGCGGCGATAGAACTTTTTAGAAGTTGTGAGGACTGTCAATTTGATGGGATTGAACCTTGATAACCTGTCCTGAGAAACAGATGTCGCGAGCAGTGCTTTGTTATGCAATATAACGTTGATGGAATGGTTTAGATAGCGCCCCGGTCGGTTTCAGATGTGCTGTGCAGCGCCGACGCACCACTTGCCTTTGAAATGGTTCAAATGGTGTCTGCAAAAGAAATTGCTGAGGTTGTGGTTGTGCAACGTGGGTGATTGGGGCGGTCGGCCTCTCCGAATAACACGCATCAACAAACGTGGAGATTAAAATAGATGGACGGTTATGGACAGACAGGCGCAAGCTGGATAAACCACATACAACCGGAAGAAAAGTCATTAATACTTACGCCAGAACGTAAATCTATCCGCTTTCTATGCTTAGCGGAAATGCCTATACTATACTTGCACCTCATCCCTGACGAAGTAGAAGCCAAATTAGCCAATGTGGACTCGGACCCGCGGTGGTCAAACAGTTTTGCACACTGGGTACTCGTATTTGGAAGTAAATTTGAACAATCATTCCTCAATTCACAGAGGTGGCGTAACATAATCTACGTTCACCTTGACTTTCTATTTCGGTTCCCTTTTGCCAGAGCACACACATGCTGTGAAGACTCAACAGAACATGCATCCTGTACAAGACCTCATGCACGAAATAACGGAACACCTCGGACACCTTTCAAGAAATCGCCTCATCTTCGCCTTATCTATTATCTTTCTCTTGGGAAGCGCCAATCCTTCTGACCCACCTCGAAGTGGTGTGTCGATTGCCCTCCCCTCGGAACGGACATCATTTTTCTCTCTTTTTCTCTCTTGCTCCCATATGCATTTTTAATAATTTTGATCGTTCCGAGCTGCTTCGCAATGAAACAATGTTCATTAACCTACTGACTGCGTGTTGTATTCATAAAGAACGGCCACACTTGCGCCATGCCCATATGTCTGTCGTTCTACTTTAGCCGAGACGTCCGTGTGAGCTTCGGTCGGATAAGGTTAAAAATAAAGACATAAGACCTTCACTGATAGCGATTTAATAGACCAGGGCATCCAGGACTTCTAATGGCGTACAGGTGGTGAAAGCTGGACCACGTTTGAATTTTTGCTGCCCTGATATTGAGGATGTGGAGCCATTCCTTATCTCGGCGATTTTTTGAGCATTCCTCAAGTTCTCTTATCTTGGTTTTGTCTCGATAGCAGGTTCAATCAAGTTAAAGATAGAGGGATGTTGTTCGGCGTACTTCATTAAGGTTACGTACAGAAAATATAGTTGTTCAGATTCCATCTGATTGAGATTTCTTAGGTTCACAAAACAGGATCGCCTAAAGAGGGGACAATGTGGTCTTTCAGTGAGGAGCTAACCGAATCGTTCTTTGCATTTGTTCTGACCGACTAGCAGTTTTCAATATTCCCGACTAAAACTTAGTCGCTTTTGTTAGGTTTATGAAGGCGCCGTGGAGCTGTGGCGCACTTTACAAACTGGGATTTAGATTTCTTCTAATTTGCCGATTCAATAGGGGTGGGAAGGGTTGTTGCCTTCTAGATAACTTGACTGTACACAAAACCCATACCAACGCGTAGGGCATCGTTTCCCCACAGAAGGTAACTGGCTCTGTATTGCTATTCGCCTGCTTAATTAACAATGACCTCACCACGTCTTGACGCGTTCTAGTGCTGCAGTTATTACTTCATATCTCCTCAAAATTAAGAAGGTGTAGCTCGCTTCGAAGTCCAGGATTTTTATCAGATATGTAAGTAGTGGGTAAGTAGTAGTAGGATTTATTTACTAAACCGATCGCCGCGCACCATGCTGCTATGGCTCTTCATCTTCTGATAACGAAAGTAGAGTTCTGTCTGGAGGAAGAAGTAGATGGTGAACAACGACCACAAGATCCTGGGAGCGCGGACCAAGTCGTGAAGCAAACTCTCACCCAACTTTAAATCACTTACCATGAGTAGTGTTATTATAGAAGACCATCGATAGTAGCTACCACACGGTCGAATTCATTAAACGATTCATTGAGAAGAGAGATAGCGACTCCTGACCGACGACTGCCGTATCATAATTATTTACTGACCTCGTTTCCTTGGTAAACCAGTGGTTAGCGCGCTTCTAGATGACCAGAGTACAGCCGCAATAGTCACACATACGTAGGTCATAGCCGCTTTTATTGAACATCATCGGTCCGATGATTTATGATTGCGCAAATGAGGGTCTACACATTTTGCTCGAATGTCAGATTCCATTCCAGGCTTATCATCCTTGGGTCAAGACGCCTCCGGAGGATTCTGAGCGCCGTGGTTTCAAACTGTTGTGTATACCATGCAGGGGTAGATAATGACGATTTTAGACGAGCCCTAAAAGGCACGATTTAGGCAGTTGTGGTGCGATCATGATCTGTGTGTCCCTGGGCAACTAAGCTGAATATGGCAGTCGGTGATGGGCGCTTGCTCTAATGAGAAGCCCATTCGTCATGGAAAGTTCATTACCTTTGGTAATCAGCGTGAATACATTGGATAGAGTCCATAGACATCCCTTTAAAAGCAGAGGAAAGGACAATATATCCTGCGGGTACAGAACGCGCTTGTAAGGACGAGGGATATGAGCTATTTCGAGAATATCGGGTGGAAATCGGGATTAAAGATCTTCAAAAGTCATTGGTAATCAAAACCAAACAAGTGCTCTGGGATGAAATTGGTTTGTTGAGGAGTGTCAATCTCACGTCCATGTCAAAGCTCGCCTCGCGACACAGTACTGTCTGCCGTGAGTTGTTCTGGGGTCTCAAAATCCGGTGCACTGGCTGCAATCCAAGTTTTCATCAAGACAAGAGTTTCCCAGGTCTTGCCACTGTTATCACCTTGTATTGTAAAATGGCGGACGCCGCCGGCGTGCTAGTCGTCCTTAGCCTGTCCGATGCGGTGAAAGCAAGTGGATGAGGAGCAAATTGGGGATAGTACTAGGCCACGGCCACGGAGAGAGTCACCGAGAGTGGTGAAGACAGTGCGAAGTCCTGCAAACGCAAACCAACCCGCCACGATATGGCTCGGAACCCCAGAGAAACCTAATGATTCGTGTGTAACGGATTACGCTCTTTTCTTGGTGGTTTCCGAGCTTCTCTCAGCTTGAGGACTTTCTCTCACGGATTGCACTGGGTGCTTCTATTTCTCGGAGGCTCATGCCAGCAGCCAACATTCGTTATTTTCGCAGCTTGCATAATCCGATCAGTTCAGTGGACTGAATGCGGGAGAAAAAGACGGCTGAGAACAGGCGGTGTAATCGAGGAACATGAGGGAAAATCTGTTGCAGCCGAGGGAATGTTCTGCCATTCAGTACCTGTCCCGAAAAATAGCTCTTTTCATAGACGTGTACCGCCTGTCGCTGTACTCCCGGGATCTCTCATTTCAAATCTAGGAGCCTCGATTGTCCTGGACGGCTGCCAGAAGGTTTTTCGGAATTACTAAAGAATCAAAACGTCTGATTGAAATCTCGCGGCACGATTCTCTTTTATACTCGTGTTCGCAGCACAGGCTTTCCTTGGGACCTGCAAGTGTTACTTACCTTACCCTACACTCTTGGCTTTCCTCTTCGTTAGCCACTATAATTTTGGGTCCCAGCAATGGAGTACGATTCGTTTGACGCTGTTCTCCATTGGATTTTTCGTTCTGTATGATTCTGTTCTTCTGACAGCGAACCGAGATACGGATGACTGACCGGTTTCTCAACTTCTAGGCGCTAGGTGATGCTTGGTTTAAGCCTACAGAGGAGAACATTTCTGCCGGTGTCTGCCTACGGGTGGAGCCAGGCGTTTTCAGAGTCTTTCCTTATGAAAATCCTTATTTGGCACCCTTCGAAGCTGCCGTACGCGACCTCAATCCCCTCGTTGCCGTGAAGATGCGAACAGCGGCAGTTCATTCTGCCCTAGCTACTGTGTCAGCACCTTCCTGACTTTTATTGCTCATTTCGTGGCTTATACTTGCCTCTTCACAGCTCTGATGATGCAACAGCGATCTACATCGACCTAAACACCCGAATCCAAATTTTGGACACCGTGAGCCATTTAGTAAAGGCAGACAAGGAGCAATGTGGTGCTTTCATTGTGAGTTACTCTTTCATCAGGTCCTACCGGTCATTTAAAACCACAATTTTGCCGTCAGCGAGACGAACGCGTTATGATTGTCTGGGCCGACAATCTCGACCAAATCGTGCCTTTGTGCTCTGAATTCGAGGACAAGCTGATGAAACTTGTGTGGAGATCAAGAAACCGCGCAGCTACATCCTCCATCATTACATCCGCCTCCAACTCCTCCGCCCCATCAACGACGGCCTCTAATGTGAACCTTAACGAGAAGGCCGCATCAACGAGAGCATCAGTGACGGTAGCTGAGGCTGCTGTCGTGACAGCAGCACTTGCTGAGAAGGAATCTGCCGCCCCCGAACCTGTCCCAATCGCCGTCGTGAGTCCTCCCAAGAAGAAGTCTTGGGGATTGGGGTGGTGGAAGCTGTCGAAGAAGAAAGCCACCGTTGAGTCAGCCGACCCCGAAAAGGGCTCAGGTGCAACACAGCCGCGGCCAATTCGTCTATTTGCGCCACTCTACGGTGGTCTTGGGTTCGGTCTATCACTCTGTGCGTCCGAGGCCACCCCAGAATCTTGATGAGTCTTTCTAATATCCGTTTTCAGTTTTCATTGGTAGCGGTACCACCCTCCTTCTGCAAGAATACCGATTGGATCAAAATTACAAGCGCTTCATACTCCTCGTCACGGCTCCTTTCCTAGTCTGTGTTTCTTTGGTGAGCTCCTTTGTATCGCCTGCCATTGAGAAAACATCAGTTCCAATGTGCACGCAACTTAGTTCTTCGCCTTACAAATTATTACGACAATTGCCATGATGTACGTTTTTTGTGTCCATTCTTCCTCTCCGAGTATTTCTAACTGACAGCTTACGTCCTAAAGTATTGGACCCATAGCCCAGTTCCACGAGAACTCCCGGTATTACTCTGCTGTCCGCCCTGAGCCTAATCCTGACGTCGACCAACACCTTCCGCACATCACCATCGAGATGCCTGTCTACAAAGAAAGCCTGGAGGAGACTATGTGAGTCTTTCATCCTCCTTCATATCTCCTCTGCAAACGGTTCCGGTATCATTTCATCAACGGTTTCATGTCACGTGATCGTAATTATTGAACCATTCCGAGAGCTTCACTTGCCCTCTTGCTTTCATACTCTTTGGCTTTTCTGCTTCTCTTACTCACAATGCTCTTCTTCATTAAAGTGCACCTTCGGTGTTCTCCCTTAAGAAGGCCATGCAGACGTACGCCCGGCAGGGAGGCACATCCACTATCTTGATTCATGATGATGGGTTGCAATCCTTAAGCAAGGAAGATCAAGACAAACGCATCTCCTTCTACTCCGACCATAATATTGGTTGGATTGCTCGCCCTGCTCACTCGAATGCTCCTGATGGTTATCATCGTGCTGGTCGATTCAAGAAGGCATCTAACATGAACTACGGTCTCCAAGTGAGCAGCCTCATCGTTGAGTTCGTAGCATAATTTCTCTGACATTTTTTTTTTGGAAAGCTTTCACTATGCATGGAGAAACATATCGTTAAACTTGAAGCAGCCGGAGAGCGTGGCGACGACGACATTTCTCTGGAGGATAGGGCTTTGGAATTGGCAATTGAGGAGACCTACGAAGCTACCGGCAAGAAATGGAGACCATGGGCCAAAAACGCGAGGTCACTTCGTATTGGCGACATCATCTTGATAGTTGATTCTGATACCGTCGTTCCCGAGGTGTGTTAGGTGCCGCTAGACGAGATTATGGGCTTAGATTGCTGATGGTTGTTGTTCTTTTAATTGATGCAGGACTGCTTTAGGGATGCAGCGCGCGAGCTAGCCGAGAGCCCTGAAGTTGCGATCATTCAGCACGAATCGGGTAAGTGGAAGGCTTCCAGTGCGGACAAGCAACTTTTGATGCTGATTGATGATTCCTAGACGTGATGCAGGTCGCCCACCATTTTTTCGAAAATGGTATTTCCCACTTCACGCGCCGCATCAACAAATGCATCTCGCTTGCTTGTGCTAATGGTGAAGTCGCGCCTTTCGTCGGGCATAATGCTTTCCTCCGCTGGTCTGCCATTCAAGACGCGGCCTTCATCGACCCAGCAGATGCTGTTTCGAAGATTTGGTCTGAAAGTAATGTGTCTGAAGATTTCGACATGGCGCTACGTCTTCAGGTTTGTTTTCTTTTTGCAACTGGATGTTCAAATTACAGAGAATCTGACCCAATTATTTTAGTTAAAGGGCTATACTATTCGTTGGGCTAACTACTCAGAAGGTGGTTTCAAGGAGGGTGTATCTCTTACCGTCGACGATGAGTTAAATCGATGGCAAAAATACGCGTATGGTACGCTCCTTGCTCCTCTATCATCTGGCAATCGCTCAAGGCTATCAGGTTGCAACGAGCTTATCTTCAATCCCCTTATTGATTGGTGGCACATGGGTCCTATCAACAAGCAACTGCGTATTTTCCTTTGGTCCGACGCGCCTGTCCACTACAAAATTAGCATGCTGTCTTACATGTTCAGTTACTACGGGATAGCAGCGTCTTCTTTGCTTGCCCTGGTCAACTACCTCCTCCTCGGTCTAGCCCTGGATGTTGACGGTTTCTACATGCACAGTTTTGAGATCTTCCTGGCTTGCACTGTCGTCTTCCCAGGTGCAGGAAACGTTGCATACACTCTTCTGGAATACCGTCTTGGACAGCGAGATATCTTCTCAGGCGTGGTGGAGAACTTCGGATATGTGCCATTCTTGTGCGTATATCGTGCTGCATTCTGTGTTTCAGTTTTATTTACTGGATTTACTTATCAGCTGGTTCTTCTTCGGAGGCTTGAGCATACATCTCTCCACCGCCCTTCTCTCACATATGTTTTCCTATAATATCACTTGGGGTGCGACCAAAAAGGTACTTGGCGATAAAGATGCCTAATCTTTTCACCAGACTTACAGTTCTGTCACAGGAAGTGGAACGATCCAACTTCTGGATCGAGGTACCTAGGATCCTCAAGAGGTACTGGTTTGTCTTCCTTCTCTGTATATTGGCACTGGCGACAATTATAACGCTGTCAACCACCCTTGTGCCACCTGCTTGGCGTATTCCGGGGACATCGTGGGCCGTTATTACACCGCTCGCGTACGTCACGGTTGTTCAAGTCAGCAAGGCTCTAGAACTGACAAGTGTTTATTTTTTTGCAGTATTGTTGCCGGAGGACATCTGTTATTCCCGGTAAGCCTTCCTTGCGAGAAAGGTATCGACACCTGGCTGATTAGTCGTGTCTTCTTAGGTTGTCCTCAACCCATGGCTCATGATATTTTCTTACTAACGTCTGGGTCTGTCCCTCTGTTATCCACCACATTCGACTTTCGGTCGGACTCTACTCTCATTTTCTCGCGAACTTTACACTCTTTCAGTCAACCTGGACACTGTCTTTACCGAACACTCTTCCTCTCTTTAACATAGGTTACGCTGATCGGACGATCCGAATGCTCCTCGGAACTGCACATGCCAAATATATAACCCCTCGGCAAGCGTACATCGCCACTCTTTGGATGGGGTATCATTAGATTTTGTATCTTATACTCGTACATTGTATTTATGTCGGCTCACTTTTTGTGATAATTATGAACTTTGGGATCTATCCTTTCGACTGATACTCCACTACGTGGTATGTAGTCTGGCTGTTTGTGTGGACGGTAGTTGTACTCGGCTGATGGAAAACCAGAGTCTAGGACTGACATGACATGACTTCGATATAGATTGATTTTGATGTTTGCATCGAGTCGGTTTGTCAGATGTCGGAATTTATGTCGGAGTAGATAAAGATGGCTCTTGGACGCTGTCTGATTGTGTTATGTCGTTGTGGGATGCAAGACCGATACTTCGCGCCGCGTGGAAGGAGGCAATTCGCGGCGAACTCGTTATATTCAGATGCCAGAATCATTAGTTCCCTTAAGCCGCAAACAGGTTATCCAATATCATAAATTTGGATTCGTTGATGACCGATTTACTACAAGAGAAAAGGACTATTTGAGAATACAACATGTGCCGATGGAACAATAAAACCGTTAGAAAATTCCGTTAGAAAATAGAGGAAGAAGGATAGAACTACATAATAAGAACGTTGGAGAGAATGTCCATTTTTTAAAGTCTTATTTCTCGTAGAGAGTTCGTCAGAGGCCAGGAGTAGTGAAACCAGGCAAGTTTGGCCAGTTGCCCAACTGGGCTGGATCGCCTCCAATGCGTACCCATTGCGAATGAGATGGAGTTGGGCCGTCCAAGATGAACAGCTGGTGCCATCCTGGAGGCGAAACACCCGCGTTCGGTGGTGCGACAATTGTGCACGTTGTTCCCGAGCAACTGAAGGCAGGGAAGATAGTCCTGGCTCCCATAGCGTTTCCATGAGTACTCGACGTGGCTACAAAAAATTTTAGGAAGTGAATTAAGCGCACAAGGCAAATTACCAACCAGCAACAAGGGAGATCCTTAAGTTTGCCATTGGACCCTGGAAGAGCTTGACATTGGTGATCGTGTTCGAGGACCCGTAAGCCCAGTCGTTCTTTGGAACAGTGAACGTTGGCTGCTGGAACCCTTGGTTCAAGTACGGGGGGATATAAACCTAGATGAAATAAGACATGGGTGGGGGTGGAATGAAATACGGCAAAGTTACCTCAATACGGAACTCTTCGGGATATTTAACCGTTCCATCAGGATTGTTTGTTTGCGGGTCAGAGCCAGAAACAAGAACGCGTCCATCTGGTAATAAGACTGCCTCAGAGTGATACATACGGGCCACGATAGTATTGTTCAGAATTGAGAATCGGGATCCAACGGGTGAGGTTGGATCGTAGAGAAGGGCGTTCAGATTTGGATTGTTGGCTAAACCGAATCCTGCATAGCCCTGTGTAGCGCCATTCAAAATCATGACGGTGCCGTCCGGAAGCGAGACCAAGTTCGGCATCACACGCTTAGAAGGCTACAGAGGGGGAAGCTTTAAGGGTTCCAAGGAAAACATTTCAGTAAAAAACCCCTCACCATACGCTCAAGTGTCCATGTAGGATTTGGCCCCTCAGGAGCGATGGAAACACAGTTGTCAATGGCATCACCGGCGCCGTTCGTTGATCCTCCGCAAATAAGAATCACTAGTGGGTCGGTGTAGGGACTATGTTGAGGAAGGGGGACGGCAGAGCCTGATAAACAAGGTCAATTTCTGCTGAGTTAGCGCTCCGGGTTTCCTTACCTTCGAGGGGGTATGTGCGGCCAGCCAAGACTGCAAGGCGAGGTGAAAAGAAATATCAAGAATAAGTCACCAAGTACTAACAATTATTGACATTCCCTGGTATATTCGGCAACTGCGTGATTGTGTCGAAGGTAACAGGGTTGAGGATTCTGGCCTCGTTGAAATATCCTTATGAGGGAATTTAACTCGAATAAGTAGTCTTAGGAAAGGAAGAAACGCACCAACAAAAATATGGGTACTAGGAAGGATAATGATGAAAGGATACAGGTTGTTGGGATCCGTTCGTGCGAGCCAGTCAAGAGGTACAACCGTGTCACCTCCCGCAGGCTTTGGAAGAATTTCCAAGTTGGGTTGCGGGGCCGAATTACTCCCTATTTCACCTCCCATGACGAGAATGGAACCATTAGACAACACAGAAGCAGTAGGATACCAACGCGCGCGCTGTTGGAGTAAGGTCAATGATAGTAATGAAATTACAGCGATGAATGCCAACCTGTAAAGACAGTTCGTTCACGTTCTCCTCCCAGTCGTTTGTACCATTAACTCCCGCGGACCCGTCAGGCGTATAGATACGGACTCCGAAGTTAGATTCTTCTGCCCAGCCAGCTACGTTGATTTGTCTACCCGCTTTGTCGGGCATGATAACACTACCGGAGCAGAAAACATCAGTCTTGATATGCATCTCGCGCCATGCCAATTTGAAATTCGACGTCAAAGTCAAATCAAGTTCATAGGCGCCTGTGGCATTTGGAATACTAGAATATTTTAAATTTTCATTAATCAGGGAAAAGCAAGAGGACGAGAGAATCAAAGTTTACCCAGTTCCTCCTTTTTCGAGGAAGGTGACCTTGTTGTTGATGCCGACAGTCGAGATCAATGGAACAACAAGTCTGGAGGGAAAAAATAAGGGAATGGGAAATGTTGGAAAGAAAATTTAATTACCCTCCAACTAAAAGTTAGGTTGTTTGAAAGGAACTGTCAAGACATGTTCACTTGTTCATTCATTTAGCCAGACTCACTGAGGAACTGTGGGGCGAGATTAATATTGAGGGGATGATGAGGGACATAGTGTAACTACTTACCTCATATCTCCCAATATTCGTGGGCGTCTTCCAGTTGTTCAGGGTTCCGTTCCAGAAATAGGTGTTCAAGCGATTGCCGTCACCACACAAATGAACAGGATCTCCAGGACAAGGTGCTGTGCACTCGGTTTCTGCTCCGAATACTCCGTTGTTCTTGGTGACATCGGAAACATCACCACAATCTGTACACTCATCAGCGTCTAGGAAATTTCAGGAATTGGTTGAACGACTTACAGCATTCTTGTCCGAACTATCTCACATCGTCGATCATAAAAATTTTATCCATGACTAGACTTTGTAACTTACCTCTACTCCCGCGGCAGAGTATCCGAACGCGCTACATTGACTCATACATGCGAGAGCAGAATTGTTGCCGATCCAGATAATTTGTTCCGGGAACATCTTGCCGACGGACGTTTCTCTGACCGGGATGTGGAGTTTAAAAATAGCCCACTGGGATTGGCAATGACATTTACCGTAGACAGCCCGCATATGTCCAGTTACCTGGAAGACCTGTCTTCATAGCAGTAGGAACAGGGAGAGCCACGATAGGTTTCACCGAGGAGTAAACGGAAAGGCGGTTAGGGCCTCCACACGCTTGTCTGGAAACCAAAAAAATTATGATCGAAGCAAGAGAACGAAAAATGACTGATACGAACGTCGTGTTTCCTGCACAACCCATGTTACAAGTCGTCGGGTCTGTGGCAATCACCCCACCATCAACTAGAGTGTTTCCGCAGTCTGATTGAGATCCAGTCAGTGTCAAGGGAAATCAGACTTCTGAAATCACACACAGCATTCATCTGCGACGATATGGTGAGAAAGGTATTCGAAGGACCTTTTGGCAAGACTCACCTGAGAATTCGCTTCCGGCGATAGTGAAGTTGTTGGCTGACACTGTGCAAGCAGGATTGTATCGTATTGGTTTGGCTTCCAGGAAGTTGGAAGTCAAAGATACGACCATGAGCATTGTCACTAAGAAATAGTCAATTAGACAAAAAGAGTGACAAAACGTCAAGGCGCTTACACCCAGCATGCGTTGTATGACCATCCTGTTGGAAGCCCAGACAGCACGGGGAATACGGTTAGAGGGGCTCCACCTCCGCCTCCATTGCCTCCGCCTCCGCCCTGACCGCCAGTAATTGGTGGAAGATCCGTTCCAGTGTAGTTGTATGCGTTCAACCTGTTGGGGCCGCCACAGAATTCGGTACTGTTACCTTGACAGACCATATTGCAGTCAGTGGCCGCCGCAGGACCGCCCCCATTGCCTATTGCCGAGGCGCAAACTGGTTGGTGGTCAGGTTAATTATTTCCTCCAAGAAGCAATATATACATAAAGCACTTACAGCATTGACTGGATTAAAATGATCCAAATATTCAGGAATAACAGCAGTCAAGTTGAAGAATAAGGCTTACTTTGCAAACTCTGCTCCTGCGATACCGAATCCTGCATTGAAACATGCTGTCGTACAAGATTCGATGGTGACCTGTCCAACAGTATTAACCTGATTGGCAATTGAGCGGCCAGCTCCGTTGACGTTATCGCTGAAGTAAAAAAATAGCCAAAAGGAAAAGTTATCGCATTAGCCTTTGTGCTCCTTTATTAAGGACATTTGAGAAAATGGCACGCACGTAGTACATCCGAGAGAGACCCATTTTCCAACCTTCGGGACAATTTGAGGAGGAGGAGGGGGGGTTTTCCCGTTCCAGAATAAATCAAGTCGATTTCCAGCACCACACGGCTCATTCGCATTTCCTGCACAGGCCATGTTACAGTCAGACAAGCTCGCATTGGTACCTCCAGGAGCTATCGTATTGCCGCAATCTGTATTATGGGTTCCCAGTCAAAGAGAGTAAAGTAACAAGGAGCAGATCGATGATCCATAGTTAGTGGCGTTTCGGAGTTGTTGAGAAGTCTACTTACAGCATTCGTCCTAGTTGTAGGGGTTAGGATCTCTGCTTCGGGGTTAGGAAGACGAAGAAGGACTCACGGCGAACTCGACACCAGCAAAAAAGAAGGACTGCGAGTCGCAGAAATTGATACAGGACTCTATGGTCGTAGTAGGTCCAGTCGTGCTTGCTGCTTGTAAGGTGCGCCCGACCCCATTGACATTGTCGCTGTGTAAAGGTCAGATTCAACGCGTCGACTGAGAAGCGTTGAACCTACTTAACACAGCCCTGGAACTTCCATGTCCCAGGAAGAGTGGGCAAGGTAAGGCGTCGTTCAAGATTCTGAAGCTGCTCCGATGCAAGGGCATTCTAGTAACACGAGTTGTAAGGGTCTATGCAAGATAAAGGAGGATTCCTAGGAAGATGACTCACAGGAATAACCGCTAGGGCTACTGAGAGGGATAGAGCGCTGAAGACACCCATCCCGAAGAGGTTGGGAGATGGTCTGGATGGGCATTGAAGCCAACCATTTTATATAGGAATCGAAGAGCGGTTCCGGGATCTGGACCTACGTATGTCACCTAGTCCTTTCCCCTGTTTCTCTGGTTAAGTTTATCTTTGGATTACTGTAAATATAATCAGGTACGGTCTTCGTACGTTATACCTATGCTTTAATTGCACACCTCCTACTCATAAATAGAACATCCAGCGAACATGAATGACATGGCATGGCGGGTTCGGTAAAGAATGGTGACAATGATATTGATGCCACACATGGACGTCCAGCGTGTGTCGGCGGGTTGGCGAAAATAGGACAGTTCTCAATCGCTGTCATACCCTTCCGAGATGCATCATGGCCCGCAGGCGACTTCATTTATGGGAGGCCGGCTGGGAGAAATCAAGGTAACGAAGACTCGACAAGTTCGAACATGCTCTTTCGCTTTATCCTATTTTCGCACGCTCATTCCCCGATTGGACTATACGCGACCCTCCCCCGACGCCTACGGATTCGAAGCAACTCTTCGAAAGCGAAAGCACACCTGGGGCTTTCTAGCGAAATCGAAATGAATTCAGCTGATCCTTTTCCTTCAGTTGTTCTTTGTTTTCATGCAGATTTTTCCGTGAGGCGATGCATGTCAACGAAGGAACGGCAGGAAAAAGAAGGAAAGCCATCATATGTTTCTGTGTTCAGTGTTCTATCTACATCTTATCGGACCCAGAAAGACGGTCGCGACCAATGCCGTTAGGAACTTGCGCACGTCATTGTCAACCCCCGCCACCGACGAGAAAATGAAAGTGAACATGCGGATTTCAAGCGGACGACAAGCGGACTCTTTGTATCACGAGTCGTATTATTCATTATGTTTTGAGGCACGCGTAACGCCTTTAATGTGCTGCTTGGAAGATTTTTGACGCCCCTTGGGGATTCCTGAGTTCAAGGAACGATAGATTGAAGTCTAATAAAATTGGAAAGTAATGAACCCAAAAACCCAGTGAGAAAACAAGTAGTTAAGGAAACTACCGTCCCGGACAGATAAACTACATAAAAAAGTAATAAAAAGGTTAGATAAACTGTCCATTTTGCAGGTCCAAGTTATTGTTCATGAAGTTCTTTATAACCCGGGTGTGGTGAACCCGGGCAATTTTGGCCAGTTACCCAATTGGGCTGGGTCGCCTCCAATGCGGACCCATTGAGAGACAGATGGGGTTGGACCATCCAAAATGAACAACTGGTGCCATCCTGGAGGCGAGACACCGGCGTTCGGTGGTGCGGTAATCGTACAAGTAGTACCCGAACAGCTAAACGCCGGGAAGATAGTTCTGGCTCCCATGGAATTACCATGAGTGCTTGAGGTAGCTACTCAAGAATTCAGAGAAAGCGTTAAACATTCATGAGAATACACGAACCAGCAACGAGTGAAATTCTCAAATTGGCAGTTGGCCCCTGGAAAAGCTTGACATTGGTAATTGTATTGGCAGAGCCGTAAGCCCAGTCGCTCTTGGGCAGAGTAAACGTCGGCTGCTTGAATCCTTGGTTCAGATAAGGTGGGACATAAACCTAAAAGCCGTTAGACAGAGTCACAAAATTAATTTCGATTGAAAGCACCTCAATGCGGAACTCTTCAGGATATTTGACGGTTCCATCGGGGTTGTCTGTTTGGGGGTCAGAACCAGAGACAAGAACACGTCCATCTGGCAACAAGACCGCCTCAGAGTGGTACATCCGAGCGACAATGGTGCTGTTCAGGATCGAGATCCGGGATCCAACTGCCTGGGTAGGATCGTAAAGAAGTGCACTAAGATTTGGGTCGTTTGCTAAACCAAAACCAGCGACACCCTGTGTTGCGCCGTTCAAGATCATGAATGTGCCATCTGGAAGCGAGACTATGTTCGGCATAACACGTTTAGAAGGCTTCAGAAGAAGAGATTTTCAGAGATCCGAGGAAAATGAAGGATAGAACAGTGCTTACCATACGCTCAAGAGTCCATGTGGGTTTCGAAGCCTCAGG
The DNA here is from genome assembly GCA_023014345.1 of Galerina sulciceps. Classification (NCBI taxonomy): domain Eukaryota; kingdom Fungi; phylum Basidiomycota; class Agaricomycetes; order Agaricales; family Galerinaceae; genus Galerina; species Galerina sulciceps. The sequence goes on from JAEDXJ010000001.1 coordinate 1,260,103, forward strand.
CGCAATGGAGACGCAATTATCCACGGCGATCCCCCCACCATTCGTCGATCCTCCACAAATAAGAATTTGAAGGGGATCAGTGTAGGGCGCATGCTGAGGGAATGGCACCGCGGAACCTGGAGAAACCGTTTAGTCGATTATTGGGACGCCGGGTTTCAATATGTACCTTGCAATGGATATGTCCGGCCAGCCAGGACTATTAACAAGTTAGCGGTCTTCCAGTCGAATCAGAATTAGCGAATACTGACAGTTGTTCACGGAGCCCGGAATATTTGGAAGTGTGGTAATGGTATTGAAGGTAACTGGATCGAGAATTCTCGCTTCGTTATAATAGCCTGATATCAAATTTAATACCAGCTCTTACTGAGTTGGAATGATAATAAAATGGCTTACCAACGAAGATGTGAGTGCTAGGAAGAATGATGACGAAAGGATACAGATTGTTGGGATCCGTTCGGAGCAACCAGTCCAGCGGAACAACAGTATCTCCACCGACGGGTTTGGGCAAAATTTCCAAGTTGGGTTGCGGTGCCGCATTACTTCCTATCTCACCCCCAATCACGAGGACAGAGCCGTTCGAGAGGATGGCAGCCGTTGGGTACCAACGCGCGCGCTATTTTAAGAAAAAAATGAGTTCGAAATTAATGACATTTTGACAGATTCTCCAACCTGTAGAGCGAGTTCGTTGACGTTCTCCTCCCAGTCATTCGTGCCGTTTACCCCAGGACTTCCGTTAGGCGTATAGAAACGAACCCCGAAGTTCGAGTCTGCTGACCAACCGGCAACGTTGATCTGTCGACCTGCTTTATCCGGCATGATGACGCTTCCTGAGCAGAAAACATCGGTCTTGATGTGCATTTCACGCCATGCTTGTTTGAAGTTGGAGGCCAAGCTCAGGTCCAATTCATAGGCACCAGTGGCGTTTGGAATACTGGCGATATAGGAAAAAGTGGCGCAGTGAGCCAAAAGAAGCCAAGAGCGGACCTTCTCGCCACTTACCCAGTTCCTCCCTTTTCGAGGAAGGTCACTTTATTATTGATCCCAACAGTGGCAATCAGCGGAACGATGAGACTAGAAAGGAATGAGCAAAGGTAGTAAATTCCGAAAGGACCGTCGTGACGTACCCAGGCACTAGCGTTTAGGGAGTTGGAAAGAAACTGTCAAAATGCTTTCCGACTGTAGCGTCGGCTCTACTCACCGAAGAACTTTGGAAGTGGGTCAGCAAATGACGCCCTTAAAACGTCATAAAATCCAACTGCGTACCTCGTAACGGCCAATGTTGGCTGGCTTCTTCCAGTTATTCATAGTCCCATTCCAGAAGTAGGTGTTCAAGCGATTCCCGTCTCCACATAGGTGAATAGGGTCCCCAGGGCACGAAAGCGTGCATTCGGTTTCCGCACCGAAGACTCCTTTGTTGTTAGTGACATCGGTGATGTCACCACAGTCTTGTCGTCTTGTTAGTTTTCAGACGCGCTCAAGTATGTGGGTCGACTTACAGCATTCTTGTCCAAACTACGAAACAGCGATCAGGGGCATTAGGCGGGAAAGGCTGAGAGTGGACCTACCTCGACGCCCGATGCAGGGTAGCCGAATGCTGCACATTGGTTCATGCAAGCGAGGGCGGAATTATTACCTTGCCAGATAATCTGTTGTGGGAACATCTTCCCGACTGCCGTTTCTCTACAGGAAGTGTCAGGCACCTACAGCATATGTACGAAAGACTACCCTACCTCAAGCAGCCGGCGTATGTCCAGTTACCTGGAAGACCCGTTTTCATGGCGGTCGGGACGGGAAGGGCCACGATGGGTTTCACCGATGAGTATACCGACAGACGGTTGGGTCCTCCACATGCTTGGCTAGGAGTGGATGCAGTTAGATACCAAATTTCCCCCCTAAAAAGTTTAAGATTTACGTCGAATTTCCAGCGCATCCATTACTACAGGTCGAGGCGTCCGTGGCCACCGTGGCGCCGTCAACGAGAGTATTACCACAATCTAATCAGAATTATAGTGAGCACCCAGCTGCTCAGGAAGCCAAAGGAACGTACAGCATTCATCTATAACAACAGTGTCATTCTAGAGCAACTTTGTCATGGGATCAAAGCTTACCAGAGAATTCCGATCCCGCGATAGTGAAATTGTTCGCCTGGCACGCTGCAATGCAAGACTGAATGGTGTTAGTTGAGCCGCCCGGGGCCTGGAAGTTGAAGATTCGGCCATGCGCGTTGTCGCTAGACACCGAGGGTTCATTCACGGTATTCCCAAAAACCCTCAACCAAGAATACTCACACCCAGCACGCGTTGTAAGACCAGCCAGTCGGCAATCCAGACAAAACCGGGAAGACCCCGATAGCCGTGCCGCCTCCACCACCACCGCCTCCAGCAGGAAGGTCCGTTCCAGTATAATTGTAGGCGTTCAACCTGTTGGGACCACCGCAGAATTCCGTACTATTACCTTGGCAGACCATATTGCAATCAGTCAGTGCCGCAGGACCTCCGCCATTAGTGAGTGCTGACGCGCAATCTGAGCAAATTACGCGTCAGAAGGGGCCCCGAGCAAGGTTTACATCTACAGATGACTTACAGCATTCACTATATTACACAAAAGCCGACGTCAGTCGCGTGTATCGGGCAGCGCAGTCAACAAAAAGTGAAAGTGCGTACTCTGCAAATTCTGTGCCAGCCAAGCTGAATCCAGCATTGAAGCACGCTGTCGTGCAAGATTCGATGGTGACCTGGCCCGTTACAGCAGTAGGATTGGCGATTGTACGGCCTCCTCCATTGACGTTATCACTGCGGGCACGAACACATTCCACGAGAGAGCGAAGGAGGAAGCACAGAAGGAGGAAAAAAAGAACCCAATCAGCGCTTGCATAATAAAAGTTCGAGGAGTATAAACGCCGACGGAATCACACGCACGTAAGGCATCCGAGCGAGACCCATTTTCCAACACTCGGGACAGTCTTCGGAGGTGGGGGAGGGGTCTTGCCATTCCAGAACAGATCAAGCCGATTTCCTGCACCGCACGGCTCGGTCGCGTTGCCCGCGCAGGCCATGTTGCAGTCCGTCAGCGTCGCGTTCGTGCCTCCTGAGGTAACCACATTGCCGCAATCTGCGAAGTTCATGAAAGGGCGGAGAAAAGGGCACGCGAGGATCGTTAGTGGGCTTCTACAGTGATGGGGAGCGGAGATGGGCTTACAGCATTCGTCCTGGCCATTGATAGAACGGGTCAGAAATTGATGCTGCCTCGGTTTTGGGGGTGCTAGGAAGACGGGACTCACCGCGAATTCTAAGCCTGCGAAGAAGAATGACTGGGAGTCGCAAAAGTTGATGCAGGACTCGATCGTCATGCCCGAGCCCGTTGTGCTAGCACCCTGCAATGAGCGTCCTGCTCCATTGAGATTATCGCTGTACCAAAAGTCAGCTGTAGGACGCGTTAAACGCGCAGACCGATCACCCACTTGATGCATCCTTGAAATTTCCACGTCCCAGGGAGCTTGGTGGGCACTGTAAGGGCACGGCGATCAAGGTTTTGAAAGTCGTTAAAAGCGTAAGCAGCCTAGAATTAAACGAGATCAGAACGCGTTCGGGATGGAGGGGGAAAGAGAAAATGCAGCACCAGGCATACTCACTGGAAGAATCCCCAAGGCTGTTGACAGCGTTAGGGCATTGAGGACACCCATCGTGAAGTAAGTTGGGGGAACAGACTATTCAGACCGTTCAACACTTTATACACGGAAACGAACAATGATTGCGAATTGGACCCAGGAATTAGTGCCTGGCTGTGAACTTCTTTTTGCTTGGATGACGGGAACGGGTGGGGGGGTACACCGACTTTTAATGCCACGCGCATCGTAAAGTAAGTTGGGTCTCTATTCTCGCCAAGAAATCAGCATGGCCACAGGGACTTCTCGTTACGTCTGCTCAGAAGTGGATGATTGCATCTGTACGAAGGTATTTTACCTGCGGCAGCCACGGTGCATGAGCATAGACAGTCAAAAGCCACAAATGGGGGTTCAAAGGATAGATGTCCTGGGGCTGTCTAGAGCTGTCTCCGTGCATCCGGAAGTACCGAGCTCCAAACTTCCATGGAGAGATCGCGTGTATTGCGTATCATTATGAAGGGAATATGCGCTGTCAACAAGCCGTCTGGTCTTCTCAGATAAACGCCCCGAAAGTGAATAATCATCTTCACCTGTCTGGCTCATCAAAAAGCCGCAAATAACGCGTTCTCCGCCTCCCCCTGAATATCCATCGTAAAAGGAGATTTGGGACGCGCAAGCCGTGTAGATGGACAGAATGGAAACAAATCAATGATTCATGTCTGTCTGCTGGCTGATCTGCGTCTGTGCCGATGGATCCCTTCGGCGGTGACTCGTAAAGGATCAACCTTTTTTTGGATCCTGGAGCTTCTTCTCGACATCGTGTTAAATGTCCAGATTTAGAAAGCAGTGAAGCCTCTCGAGACATTTTGGGCTTTCCTCGGAAATTTTTTCCATCATTGACTTGGGAGAATCGAACTCAGAGTAGGTAGGATTTCCAAGGTCTCGAACACTTTTAGCTACTTATCTCCATCCTAGATCAAGAGAAATGGCAATTAATGGCAGACGCGCCACCGAAAACGAACCTAAATGATACCTCAGTTTCAGTCAATTGTTGACATCGGCAGGAAGATAAGACGTGAAAGACCTAGCTAGTTCTCGGTTGCAAGGGGCGCCGAGGAAGAAATGAAGGACGACTCTCTCAGGATTGTACAGGCCAGTCAAACAGCAATTCCTCAGCGAGAAAGAACCGACAAGCGTAGACCTCAAAATCTCAGGATTCGAAACGACAACCGACCAGTCCATGTGACTACCATCAGTTATAGCAAGGCTGTCAGCTTGGACAGGTAACGAAAAAAGATGCCATAACATGGTCTTGGGACAGTCGTCGGCGATGGGAGGGAGAATGTCAAGAGATGTTCTCAGCTATCATGAGATGATCGATTTCTGTGCATCGCGGGTAAATTTAGAGGTCTGAGAGTTAAAGCGCACAAGCTAACTCACTAATGTGTTTGGTTGAACTAATCCTGGTCATCATCATCATTCAGCTAGAGGTCTTCTCGCGAATGAACGGACGTTGAACCGCAAAAAAGATGAAGCGACAGAGAGGTTGAAGCCGAATAAGAGAACCATCGGACGCAAAAGTATCTAGCCGAGGACGCTCTGACTGCAGTGGCCCTGGGCGCCGCTTGTGAAGGGATTTGGACGAAGGAGTCGGGGAATTGTCCACGGGGCATCGTGAACTGTCGAAAAAGGTTCATCTGAAGTCTGACGTGGTATCACATCGGATTGGAACACCCTTTTGGGGTATCAAAGGAGAGACTCGTCCGAGTATCTCGCCACCGCAGGAAGTAGGAAGAGCCGTATAAGTAGGTTTTGCTTCACAATACGCAGTTACGTCGCAGTCGGAGGACAGACGGCGATAAGAGCTAGACGGCTTTGTAGAGTCGGAGAAGATAATCAACTGGCAAGAATGCTTAGTCAGCGCCAGGATAAACTTTAATTTCTGGATGAGCTGGCTGGGTTTTCTTGTAATTAAAAGCGGGCCTTGTAGTGGTTAGAGTTGAAAAGAAGTAATTGTAAGAATTATGAAACGGAAGGGGCTGGCTTGTGCGGCAAACCAAACAAAGCGGAGTCGCATTTTGGTCGGGGTCCAAATCAACCCCATCGCGCTCTCACAAATTTCTCCTCCGCAGAAATTCACTCGAACGGTAAGCCAACTTTAAAGTACTGATCAAAAACTCTAATGCTCGTCGCTGATCTTATTTCTTGATCTTCTTCCCATATCCCCCTCATCGTGCCCAACAATGTCCACCAGCCTCAAACCATGTCCATGGGCCAGCAGGCGTCAATCCAGCAGTCCTCCTCCACCTGGACAGAACCTCCCTGGTCCGGCTGGATAGAGACCACCGGCGACGCCCTTCTTATCCTAGAGGCTGCCAGGAGAGGTCTTATACCACGTGTAACCCGCAGGCTCGTCGACTCGGAGCGCAAGATGATCACCTCGGGCTCAGTTTTCGTCTTTGACGAGGACGAAAGTGGCATCAAACGCTGGACTGACGGTTTCTTCTGGAGTCCAAGCAGAATTCTGGGCAATTTTCTCCTCTATCGCGAGACCGACAAGCGTGGCGCCGGACACCGAAGCGCTCGCGCAGATCATGACACCAACGAATCTGGCGATGGTCTCAGGACAGAAATCCTCGCTCTCAGCCGCCCAAGGACCGATGGGGCGCGCCTGGGTCTCGATAAGCAGAGGGAAAAGAGCTTGGTGGGAAGCCTGACGAACAGCTACAAGTTCAAGCCGGATGGGCTGATGAAGAAGGTCAGTTAGCCGATCCTCATGTTCCTCCACGTTCACTCATGCACCTGTCGTTTCTCATAATTTCCAGACATTTTCCGTGACAATAAACGGCGTTGCCCAGCATTTGATTTCGTACTATAGAATCGAAGATGTCGAAAACGGACGCCTTCGCTCCCCCTCTTCCTTACCCGAACTTGCTTCTTTGGATATCAGCCCGGAGTATCTCGACAAAACCCACTTCAGGAATCCTCCCAAGGTCGAAACTGGGGTGGACGGTGTCCCGCGTTACCGCGGAGAAGCGGACGACATAGAAACATCGCCGCCATCCTCTCTCCCCACCCCGTTATCCTCCGAAGCACTTCTCAGCCTTGGACGCGTCGCTGATGTCGGCTCAACCAAGCGTGGAAAGCGATACGAACCGTACGCCGTTGCTCGCGCTGATCGCGCTGACTCGCCGCCCCAAAAGCGACAGAGGAGGGACACCCAGGCGTCCCAGGCGTCACAGCCAGACAGCAGCTCCACCTCAACGGCCGAGCCCAGGTCTCCGCAAGTAAGCACCAGTTCTGCGACCCCGCAGCCGGTACCGCCGCCTCCGACCGCAGCAACTGCGCCGCCCTCGGCCTACCCAGACCCACAAAACGTGCCCATCAGCACCCCGCACCCCGCACCACCCCCGAACCCAGGCCCGTATCCGCCCCCATACAGCGTATCTTACTACGGCTACCCCCCGCCTCCACCAGCACACATGTACGCCGCGCCGCCGCCGCCTCCGCACCCCGTCAACGTCGCGTACGCCCCCGCCAGGGCCAGGCGGCGGCGGCGGCGGCTCTCCGCAAGTGCCCCCCCCCCCGCATCCGCAGGGCGGGCAGTACGCCTTCCCCGGGTACCCCCACCACCCCCCACCCCCATCCGCACCACAGGTGCATGGCAGTGATCCATCGCAAGCAGGGCACGCGGCGCCTCTCCCGCAACACCAGCCCCCCCATCCACAGACGTACTACTACTACCCGCCGCCGGGGTATGCGCCGTACCAGTGGCCGCCGGTGTACTCGGGCTTCCCGCCGCAGGTGCAGCCGCAGCTGCAGCCCGTACAACACCCCCATTACCCTCATCCCCATCCCCCGCCGCCGCTCCCGCATACGCCTGTCGCGGATACGAAGCCGAGGGGAGGGGGTGGAGGAGATACCTGATCTGTGCTACTGGTCGGTCAGTCATGCCATCGTCATCGTCATCTCATCTCGCTGTGATGCGTCGCTGTTTGCTAGATCGTTGCGTCCTCAGTTCTCCTTGTATCTTTTCATGTTGCTCTTCCTTGTATATAGTTCTCCCTTCTCGCATCAATGATGCTCCTGCTTTCATTTTCCTGTACACATACAATTTCACCGAACCAAAAAGTACCCTTGTCGTATAATGAGTGTCTCTTCTTTTGACATCTCAAGTGTAGTATATGTCTTCCCATTCGTCCTCCTTTCACGCGACCGTCATTGTCTCTCTCGGCTTCATTTATTGTGCTATATCCTCCTTGCTCTTCATTCCATGTACACAGGTTCCTATCCACCTTACATCCTTACTATTCAGTCCTCGTGCCTAGTCAAATACCTCCAGAGGCTCCGTGCTCACGCTAATCGCCTACTGCTGTATCATTCCTCTTCCTGTTCCCCACGCTAGTGGAATTGTGTATTGTTAGTCTGGATTCATGATGTTGGAATGTTGATAGTTTACTTGTTGCTTTCGTCGTCGTCGTCTCTCACTTGCATATTTTCTTTGTGTCTATACCAGCCTGTATACCTGTTCTACTTTTACTTCACTGTACATATTTTACTTAGTTCACCTTTTATTTATTGAAAACTTTTTTTTTTAAAAAGCGGAGCATGGACATTGTTGTGGAAAATGCATGAGTTCAAGGAGGAGAAGACACCGGGCTTCGGAAATGAACTGTTTCCGTTGCCGGCTTACTTAATCAGCTGATCATATTTGGTCCGTGTCGTGGGAGCCCGTCGTCCGGACTCCGAGTTCCACAATCCTCGTCCTTCCCGCCATCAACGAACTCGAAACGGTTCAGGCAAGCTTGCTGCTTCATGTTCCGGTTCTTAGATGTCCGGAGTCCCTCTGAATTTCTTCTTTACAACGGCCTTCAGCCTTGAAACATCTTACTGGTCTCCGCCAACATTACAAGGTGCCAGGTGGATGTCGAAGTGTAATCACCTTACATGGCATGCTTCCCAGCAGAACGTTGTGAGTCCGTTCAAGGTAATACCGAGGAAATCTGACAACACTGATGGAAAAGAAAAATCTAAACATTGACTTATACAGGCGAAACACATTGATTTCTATACGCCAACACGTCTCCCATCCTTTGACTCCTTGGATACGAAGCCCAATTGACTTGACTGCAGACTGTCAATCACCCTTTCGATGGAGGGCATATGTCTCTTTCCATTTTGAGTCGGCTATTCGTCCGAACATGGCGTCATACAAGAAATATGTGTCACACGCCAGGCTCGACACTGGCAGATGGATAGTTCTATTCCTTTCCACACGTTAGCTCGAGCTTTTTAAGTAGGATCTGATCTGACGAGGTAAGCCCGTTCTGCAGATGAGGTTCCCTTGTCCGTTGCACGAAAATCAGGTACTGAGGAACTGCCGTTTTCAGGAACTCCGTTTGCTGCAGGAGGGGATCCGAACTTCCCTTTGGTCGCAGCCGACAGTTCATGTCCTGCGGAAACACCCTCGTCGGCGTGGGCGGGGTTAGAAAATGGCTTTATATATATCGCGCTGGTAAGCAGGTAAAAGCTAGATTGGAAATTTGAATAGGTCCTACTTATCTCTTGCATATGGGTTATTTAGTCTGTAGAGATGCTTCAAAGCTGTAAGACGGTTCTCGTCTATTTATTCAAATATGGCCTTACCTTGCTGCACATCAAGGTATTACGAACTTCTGGCGGGAGACTCATCACTACTATAGGTCTCATTCCCGTTCTCAAATTAGCCTCAGTGAAACAACTAAACTCTTGGCTGACTCGAGGGCGTCGAGAACACTCACGACTCAGCCACAAAGAACGAATACAAGCTGTTATCGTCTTCCTTTGGGTGAATTGGTTCCGTCATAGGTATATATAGTTCTGATGATATCTCGACATCGTTCTTCTGAATTCTGCTTCTGATACTGCCCACTGGTGCTGACTCTTCTCGTTATTTCCGTATTCTTGGGCAGTAAGCACTTCTACGCGATTTACTCGGCATTCATAGTGTCGACCCTCGAACTAAAGTTTTAGCCTGATATCTCACAGAGCGTGGCCGGTTAGACGGGCTTCTCTTGATCGACACCGGGCGGGCGATAGATGGTAGTGGGCCCGTTACTCCGGTGTAGCGTTTATTCTCGTTTCGTGGGTATGTCGAATTCTCTTGGTCGAGGCTGCAGTTTCTCCTATCTTTGACTCGAAGGTATTCGAAGTACAGGCAAGCTTCCGAGGTCTGCTATTTGCAGAGCATATTTCTCATCTACCTTATCACGGTAGATGATCGACGTTCTTTGTCCTAAGAGCGTCTGACTGCGCGAAGCTAGATCTATTTTGGACACAGGACTGACACAGTAATATATTCGCCATCGCCTCCACCATCCATGAGAAACAAGTCTGCATGGTCACGATCATCTGAAACTGAATGTTGTGCTTCTTTCGATAGGAATTCTCCCCTCTTTCTAAGTTGCCGGCAGGAGCCTGGAAAAGATTAAAAGGGCCCAGAGGCAGGCTGCATTTTTTCCCCACTCCAGAACTTTCAGATCCTTAGAAACCAAAATCGAAAGAGCGTCGCCAATCATTAATCATGGTCAAGGGCTTTACTTCCCTCATTTTTGCGATTGTTCTTGCTTCAGCAGTTGCTTTCGCAAGCCCGGTTCCTGGTAAGCTAGTCCATGTACTTTACGGTCGAAGTTTGGCAAATAAAACAAAGGCTTAGATGATACTCCCGGAGACCCCGCGGCCATTTTCCTCAAGCGAGGTATGCCATCTTTTCCTTCTGGACAGCGTTTCTAATCATTTATCATAGAGAAGCCCGAGGGAACGGCCCGTCAAGACACTGACTTCTTGCTCCCGCCTCGTAACCGTAAGTGCAGAAATAACCCTCGTCTTCGTTGTCGACCTGACTACGGCACTTTTCAGTGGTGTACGAGGAAACTCGACAGGACACCGATTTTTTGAAGGCGATAACAGGAAATTAAGCAATGTGAATGGGAAAGATCAGCGCCTGCCATTTTCCAAGTCTTGAACAATCTCAGAAAGCTACAAAAAAAAATTGACAACGATTCCAACGAGTTTATTATGATCCAGCTCTGAATCCCTATGTATGTATTTAAGTGTATTTGATATCTTAGAGCATTCGTTTGAATGCCCGTTTATGACCCATTGCCTTGTTCGATGCCGCCTGAATGCCGAGCTGTCAAACTGCCATCAAAAGCGATGAGATGTGGCGCATGTGTCCGAGAATGGATAAAAGCCGGTTTAGCCTCGTATTTGATGATCTGATAATCTCGTCGCAATGAAACGAGGAATGGGCGTAGTTGAGCACCTCGCGTCGCGGACATCATGAAACTCAGCCGACTGGCAAGTTATGTCGCGCATGGTGGCAACCCTTCGGAACAGTCGCATGCGCATGCTCCCAAAATATGTGCGTCCTGCCAGTATAAGACTTCCAGACAAGCGGACTTATGGCTCAGTGTGTCGCTGTAATAACTTGCATTCAAAATAGATCAACATAACAAACGAGCTTCTCTAGTCGCAGTATTGCTCTCTATTGTTTTGTCGTCTGGACTCTGGGGTTGTTGAGGTGAGTACGCTACTTGGTATTGTTTTAGGATTCTTCGCTAAGAACATCTATCATAGCTACACCTTGTAGATGGCAGCTCAATCGACTATCACAGAGCCAGCCTTGAGGTTTATAGACACATCATGCTCGGGTGACCAACGGTAATCTCCTCCCCTCTCCAATCCTCCAGGTCGGCCCATCAGGGTACACATCCAACACAGAAATTTCTGTTTCTTCCGTTCTTTATTTTAGTTTTTACTTCAAATTCAGTTCTGCCCTTTGAATACGAGTCAGGACGCGGTACTAAAGCTCAGAAAAGCTGTGCTTGACATCTCTGTGAGTAGTTCCTATCTTTTGGTGACCCCAGCTGATTTCTCTGCCTTTTGTAAATGTCAGTGGTCGGCGTCCTCTCATGTTAGACTTGAGGTCGAACAAATCAAGCTCCTCTACCAAAGAACCGTTGACACTTGACTCCAGTCATCGTTCTTCACAGCAATCCTCTCATACAACGACCCAGTCAACGCCATCCCAGACAACCAGATCGTCGATCAGTATTTCTATTTCGACAGTCACCGTAACTGTCAGTGCCACTGTGACCTCAAACACCAATCGGGAATCCAGCTTTGCAACAACTTCTGCTTCTATATCGCAATATGTGCCTTCCCCGACACCGATTTCAGAAGCTCTGTCATTTACGTCAGCCGGTTCTGTGTTTTCCACTGCACCTACAGCAGTACCAAACCTGGACACCAATACTGCGCACACTAAGATACCCAAAAACATACTGGTCGTTATCGTTGTAACCGTCGTTTTCGGTTGTGTGGCTTGCGGGATAACCATTTTTTTCCTTTGCCGTCGTCGGAGGCAGCGGACACGGCCATTTAAGAATCTGGAATCTGGAAACGGGACGATATCGCCATTCCCAGGACTTCAATTGCACCCTTCTCGAGCGGCTAGAACCTTGACCGAGAAAATAAGAAAGGCAAAGTCGGCATCGACACCCCAGCCATCGCAGATCGCTGCATCAGATTCCACGCGGCAAGTACTCGACCGTAGTGGGGGGGTAAATAATGCAGAAGAAATATTGGAACGGTTAGAAGCACTTTTGACACGCCACGGTGCTTCGCCAGCTTCACACCTGGCGACTCGGAGTAACTCCACAAATCGCACATTTTTTTAAGTACGCACTCGACTATGGAGCCTTTTCCCTGGTTATATACTACACAAGCAGTGTACATGATCTTACCCAAAAATATACAGCTCGCGTAGTATTTTATAATTACATTTCCGAGCATCGGTGACAGTCCAGCGGTCAACAACAGGAGGTATATCTTACCAGCTATCAAGGTGCGAGTACGATGGTCATGAGTAGAGGGCTGCTAAATAATCTGGAAAGAGACTGGAAATTCTTGAGATTCCGTATCGGCCCTCACAACTTCGACATGCTCCTTCATCCAATTCCACGACTCCAGGTTCGATGAGAAATACTTATCCAGTATAAGCGTCAAAATAGGCTTCCCAATTTTTTCTCGGGCATCGATTACGCGGTGTAGGAGAGGCTTGCTCACATGGGCATCGTTACAAATAGAGAGCGCTTCGAAATCTGGCCAGGGAATATGGGAGTCCTCTTCCACCTGAGATGATACTTTTGGTAGCAACTGGTGGATGAATGTATTGGAACTGACCCCATCCAGAGTGAGCCGACGTATATGAGGAAATCCCTTAGCAAAGTCAATGAAGCCATAGTGATTGCGGTTAAAGGGTATGACATCAGTGATGTTTGAAAGGTGAAGAGAGGTGAGGTTGGGATAATGATGAGGATGAAGGATAAATGGAGCTGTTTCGGTCTTTAAGTTCGACAATGTCATGCACTTTAATATCAATGAATGAAGCGCAGGGAGGGGAGGTCCTTGGACCTCGGCCATATTATCTTGGGGTGCTAGGTCATAATTCACTGCCAATGTCTGAAGGCTGGTCAGTAGCTTGGGAGATAGAGTCTTGAGAGCGGTGGGAATGTGTTCCGACTGGATTAGAATGCTGTTGGGAAGGCCGGCATAGGTTAACTTCACTGGAGGATTAAAAAATAGTGGGTTTATGATTTGATGGCGTATATCGGCTTCCTCTGTGTAGCTCAAGAGCGCTCTAGAAAGGCCATTCCAAATCATAAGCAACTGAAGCTTTGGCACGGAAAAGGCCCGGATAAAGGTGATGGACTGGTCAGAGAGTGATTGGAATGCGTAGAGTAAGAATGTGCAGAGTGCGGGGAGTTTGATTTCGAACCCTGAACTATTCAAAGTCTGAGGACTCAGTAGTTGACTTTCCTCTTCGGGCATATCGAGTATCAAGCTCTCGAGGGCACTTGAATTCTCCAGAACCTTAAGTTGCAGGAGATGTGACCCACGATACCCTCGGATTTCGAGAACCTTTAGCCCTTGAAACGACATGCCAATGTTTTGCAGGGAAATATTTCGAAGGCTTAAATGATTGAGACAAGGCGGTGGAAGGCCAAAAGTGAGTGAATCAGGTCTAACATCGTAAGCATAATCAATGTCAAGCCTTTCGAGGATCGGTAGCGGGATGTGTCGGAGATAAGGAATGATTGTTGAGTCGTTATGGAAGACGGTAAACGAGGCACTTCGCCACCGTTCGCTGTGTCGAACAAGGAGATCCATGGCATCCTTCGTTTTCTGGCCATAGGCTGCGCTTAACTTGATATTCAGTGCATAATCCCTTGATCGCTCGAGTTGAACAGGAAGATTGGCAAATTCCCATATAAAATTTCGGCCGGCTAAATGAATGACACTCCACACCGACGGCGTATGAAGCGTTATATTTCGAAATCTGCGTGAGGTTTGCAACAGGAGCGTTCGGAATGCATAATTGGGATATCCTGCTCCATTGAAGTCAAAGTAGCCAAATTCCAAGATGAGAGAGAGCAGCTCATCAGGGATCGAATCAATCAAACTCTGCGATTGAATCCCTTCTAGTGCGAGCTGCTGAACACTGACTGGAAGCAGGGCTTCGTCTTTTTCGTTTCTGGGATCCTTTGCGGCGGCACTGTTGACAGGGTCCTGATCGTCATTCTTGATCATGATTTCAGAATACTTGAGGAGTGGGGTAGTCATCAACGCAGCCGGTTCAATAGGTCGAATACTTGTTCTATCTGGACAGCTATTAAGTGCTTTAGAAGCATAGCAACTCTGAGAAACTTAGGGTGGAAACGAAATCTGACTGAAGCACTCACATAAGCGTAGATTAACTGGTGACCTTGGGCGCATCCGCCTTGTGTCAAAACTCAAGTGATATCGCCTAGATCGTTTCAACGCTTGTCAAACTTTGGTACTCTTTGGATGAAGGACAACGACACAAAATCAGTCCGTGTTCGGCACTGCCAACACCTTTCCGTGGGAATTACGGAGTTGAACTCAAAATTTTCGTCCCAGCTGTCATGTAAGTGGAGACGACGCTGTTGCTGTCTACCCGCGGTGGGGAATTTCTGGACGACGCTTACTGTGTACCACTAGCCACCATTTCGAACCATGACTCAAGAGCCTCGTATAGCGCAATCGACACGGACCTACTGGCAAACGTAGCCTAACGCGGTCTATGTTATACAACAATTCAAGTTCTCTTTCGTTTCCGGCATCGTCCACCTCAGATAAGCGAAGGTCGAACAGTCCTCGACGAAAGATGGGAACTTGCAATCATTCGCCTTTCCTCATCATAGCTTAATGAAACGTGAGGCTGCCACCGTCTACGACAATTGGTTTTACGCGGTCACATCTGCGTCAACTTACCATGAGACCATTTCCGTAAAGCGTGCTCTATCTCTTTTGTTTACTTTGTCTGTGCTGCTCTCTTGACAACACGGACGATCCCCACGTCTGACGTCGCCCCTCCAGGGTCCAGACACTGGCAGTATATCGCAGTTTGAGAAGACTCCGGGAGTTGTTCTCTGTTTGGAAGGGTCTTGGCCACGATTCTCTATTGCGGTATATCCGCCGCTTTATCGATGATCAGATAACCAACTAATGTGTACAAAGCTCGAAGCATCAATTTTGAACGGTGAAGGTCGAACCTTCACGTCTGCGTCCTTTAGCCACACATATGACGTTGCTTTATACATGCAACGGCGTTGGGCAGCGCATCTGTACTGACGCCAGGACAGACCGATATAACTTGCCTCAGAGTAGGCTGCACTGTCGGCCATCTCACATGAAGTCACGACTTTTAACAAGGACAAAGCCAGTGTCGCCATGCAGTCTTATTTCCTGGCGGATTGTTCAAGCGCCGTGTTATTTAACGGCCTGACATTAATTAACTCATGGATTATAAATTAGGCGACCACAGATTTCTCACTCGGCTGGACATTTGGTTGTGATTTACCCCACCAATAAATGGTTACATAGCTTGCCTTACGTCCTAGATGTCGCATTTCTTGTTAGCATTCTTTATTATACTGTACTCGGCCAGAATTATTGCAAGGAACTGGCAAGACTTGAATTTCAGAAGGGCGTTACTTTTATTCATGATTGAAAAAAAAATATGCACTGCATTTACATGTAGGACGACCAACCTACTTCTTTCTATCGAGACTGCCATACGGCGGACCGAGTACCACCCCAGTTTCAAAATAGCGGAGTCTCAATTGACGGTTGCCTTAACTGGTCGATGAGCGCTTATTTCCTCCAGTCAAGTGCAAGCTCGCACCATGCTCCAGTCCTTTCCCAAGACATCGTGGCGTCCACGGATAGTATTCCTTTATCTGTACTCTTAGGAAACATTTCAGTTTACGAGTGATTGAACCCCCCTTCTAGATTATTCGATTCCTCTATCGTGTGTACTTTTTGATCATGCGGTGTAACTGATTACGATAATATCAGCCCACTTTCGCTGACATCTGTCATCAGTGATCACAAGGTATCTGTGGGCCCTTGCACAGGCAGGTGCTTATCTCTCGACGACCGTTGGCTGGCCTTTCTGTAGAGCGTAGATATCTAGGCCTTCGAACCTGTTAATTTCATGTACAGCGATACAGTCGCAAAAAGGGTACCATTAGTAAGGTTGCATTGCGGGAGTGGAAGACCCTTTAAATATACAGCCTTGAGTGTAATTAACTGATGCACATCTTTCCAGGATCTGTCATTGACTCACCGCCGCATTGCATCGGGTGGAGATTATGATTTAAGACAGCCGACAAAGTGCTTTAACGATTGCCTTCTCCCACTACTCGCAATGGCAGACGCCCTCCCCTGCTTTAATCCCAATCCCGCAATATTTGGCTTTGGAGTAAGTTGCTCCTCGATCCTGCACTTGGAGGTTACTGATTGCCAATAGGTCCGGATAGGCTTCTATTTTATTGGTATCCTCGCTGCAATCACTCCCATCAAGTCGTCTTTCACGAACTTCAAGCTGCGCCAAATCGAAAACGGAGAAGACGTGCAACCAAAGCGAGAGATTTCGAGTGTTGTTACAGTGCAAGGCGTGCAAGGACTAGGCCTACTCGTTACGGCCGTCGTACAAACAGCACGCAAAGAGCTCAGCCTCTATCATGCGTTTCTAATCATCAACTTGCTCTTCTTGCTCAGCACGTCGTTTCTATATTATCTTTTTAGTCGTATGTCTCGTTTTCTCGTCTCATTTGGATCTCATTATTTGAATTGCAGCCCACGTTACTCTTCGTCGTCGATTTTTCTTTATCTCCGCTCTTCTGATGCTCTCGAGCTTCAGTCTATATGTCGGCTTGAAAGCACCTTCATTTGGCTCCCAGCCCGACTGCAATAACAGAGTCCAAATCATTTGGATGTTTCAAGTGACAACCGCCAGCTTTATATGGTTCCGGAATTCCGGAATCATTGTGTTTTCCGTCGCCTTTGGAGTGGCCATTCTACATATCGCGCAACTTTTTTGGTTTAAAAGAACATCGACAGATCTAGGTTCAACGCCCTTGCGGGTTTATGGGTTCAGTGTGCTCCTGTACGTCCGCAATAATGCAGGCTCGATAATCTCTACTTATCTGATGTATTTCCCAGCCTTAACCTCAGTCTTATCATCGTTATTGAAAAAACGGTCTGTTTTCTCTCTACCTGGTAAAAGGATGTATTAAGTCACTTTTTTGTTGCTACAGATCAGTTACAACAAGGTTCCCGACAATACCTTGTGGTCCTTTGGTCAGGTCCTACCGATCGTAATGCTCATTGGACCAGTCTTCGATGTATGGGACGACAATTTCCCCTTGCTAAAAGCTAGAGTTCTTAAATTTAGACACCGACGCAGTGGAGCGAGATACAGTCAGTTGGACTATCCACTGGACAAATTGAATCCAAGCTAGCAGTGGGACGTTCTTGATTCGGCTTATGGCATGGGCTATACTTGTAGTTACTAGTCATAAGTAGATTATTTTTGCCTCTGTGTAAATGTATTTCTAGTCACATATAGAACTGTTAGCAAGCCAAAAAAAAGAAAGTGAAAAAAAAAAAACTGTCAACAGGACTAAAAGAGCCATACTTCCTATCCAGACCTATAAACAGACGACGAACGATCTGCTTTTATAATTCATACTGTTCTAGGCCTTTCAGGTTGGGGTGATTTTTCGACGCATGGGTGAAGTCACGACGACTCAGGAGGAAAACAAGGCAAGGAAACGAGAGCCAGAGAGTAATAATAGATTATCGGTATAAGTAATTATAAGCAACATCTATGAGTCTAGATCTACAACGAGACGAAGAAAATACAAAGTAATATAAATACATCTATGTACCGAAAGCAAGGCAGATAATAAAACAACATCTATTATCTAAAGTTAAAACAAAAGTGAACCAGTATCCACTCACAGATACCCTGCTTGAGCTGGAACGACAGACTCCACATGTTCTCTAATCCAACTCCAGGATTCGGCATTGGCAGAAAAGTGATTGTCAAGGCAGAGCATTTTTATAGGTCTGCCCATACTCCGACGAGTGTTTATCACTCGGTGGAGGAGAGGTTTGCTGGCATTTACGTCATTGCAAATGGAAAGCACTTCGAAGGCGGGCCAGGGGAAGGAGGGTTTATCAGCATTGGCGGAACTGTCAGGAAGAAGGTGGCGAATAAAAGCATTGGAACCGACGGAATCTAATGCGAGGCACTGTAGATGAGGAAAGGCCGCGACGACGTTGATATAATATGGGTTGCTGGGGTCAGTGGGTAAGATATCAGTCATGTCGATGAGTTTCAGGGAGCTGAGGTAGGGGTAATGGGAGGAGTCACGTGCCAGGGTATCTGTGAGCTTCTTCCACTGCAATGCCTGGAGATTCTTGAAGATCAAGGAGCGAAGGGATGGAAGGAAAAATACACGCAGAAATTCTGCGCTGTACTCCGGTGTCGAGTTTGGAGAAACTGGGTGGTGGAAGTCCAACATCAGTGTTTCAAGGGAGGGTATAGCGACAGTTGCTTCCATTTCCGCCACCAAACCTTCCTGGATAGTTCCATCTATGTTGTCCAACATCTGGCGAAGAGCATCATTGGGATGGATGTCCAAGAAGAACAAGTGTTTCAGGTTCTTCAAGGTCGAGAACATTGTCTTCATGGTGCTGTAATCCGGCAAGAAAACCTTGCGAAGTTCGAGACTGACTAGAATTGAGGCAGAAAGTGCCTGCGTTGCTAGATTGACGTTGGCAGATTGTACAAAGAGGCGATTAGGGAAACCCGTGCATAACGGTTCGCTTTGAGGATAGGACAACCGAGTGTTTTTGGGTAGATGGGGAATGGCGGTGTAATTCATGATGGTTCGTGCCGTCTGCGAGGCCGAGCCGACACCCTCTCGCAAGATTAGCGACTCAAGTTTGGGGCACTGGAAGACTTGGATAAGGGATACGATGCCGGATGAAAGCCATTCCGACGAGTAAACCTCAAATACACGTAAGTTAGGCAGCAGGACCTGTCTATCGCTGCGCTCATTAGTGTATAGTTGCTGAGTGACGTGCCATGGCTTGACATGAAGGATCAATCTCCGGAGAGACGTACATCCTCCTAACATCTCGTTAAACTGAGAGAAAGTGGGCCATGTTCCATAGCCACGTATCTCGAGGGTTTCAAGGCCCCGAAAAGACATGTCGAGGTTATCGAGGTTGATATTTCGGAGGCAGAGTCGAGAGAGTCGTGGAGTTTGACATCCAAAAACATTTGGCGGAAGCGATATCCGGCGCTCATGCGAATAGAAAGAGATGTCGAGGATCTCCAAAATGGGCACATTGACGCGGTGGAGGAAGGAGAGGATGTAGCTGTTACTGGTGACGATGGACAGCCGACGCCACCGCCAGCTGTGGGGGATAAGCAGGTCCAAGATGGGGTCCGTCATCTGGGTATTCCAGAAGCAGCTGAGCTGGATATCAAGGGGGTATTCCTTTGACCGTTCGAGGTATACAGGTAGTTGGTCTATTTCTTCGGCCACATTTCCCTGAGATAAATAAATAACACTCCATAGTGATGGGGTATGGATAGTCTGTTGTCGGAACCTGCTGGAGATCTGCATTGAAAGCGTTCGGAATTCGGTGTCGGGTGTAGGTCCTTCGCTATAATCGAAATAACCGAATTCTAGGACCAGGGACAGCAATTCGTTGGGAATCAAGTCCAGCAAGGACCCAACCCGCGAGTCATGAATGGATTCTAATTTTGGGAAAAGAATATTCGCCCCATCACCGGCGTCAAGATCTTGAGCACCTACTGTCGAAGTATGGTGAGTCGACGCGAAATAATCACTGGAACTATATGACATCAAGTCTGTTGAGTAATTGGTGTTTGACACGTGTAATGTCTAGAGCTTACCCAAGGCCATTCGGAGTGTTGAGAACACTGGAGTCGGTAAATGGAGGGACGACCTGGGGCGACAAGAAATCTCCCATAATACCGCTGGAAGTGAGGATGAGGGGAAGTGAGGATGAGGGGAAGTGGGGGTTGACTTTTCTTTATTGATCGGACCAGCGAGTGGCTGTGCCAATAATAACATTCACCCCGATCACGTTCTTTCGTTGAGCCGATTTTATCTCCAAGCTTTTGGGACAATAAGTGCGTGATAGAGATGTGTAATAAAAATATAATTACTCACCAGTAGACCAGCAAACATGTAGTGGTTAACTCTTAGCAAGAAACTCAAGGCTTGATCTGTGTTTGACGGTGTGGAATTTGGTTTACAAAAAATTATATTGCAAAGGAATGACGACAGCGAGCCCAACCAAAACCCGAAAGTCAAGCCATGAAAGTGAATTGCAAACCATCATCGTCTATCTCCATACCACCGCCAGAACCTGGTGGCTCTGCTCTTATCCTGTGAGCCTTCCTTGCCCGCTTTGCTTCCTTCTTGAGACTCCTCCGGTTCAGTGGATTGCTCCGACTCATCTGATCCAGCACATGCTTGTCAGGGGGGTCATCATATCCTGGCACATCTTTGGACTTGCGTTGTCGCTTGGGTTGACGGGTGTAATGGCTCGGTTCGCTATCCATAATGGTAGGGTCATTGCTAATGGATGAAGAGTGTTGGAAGGTATGCTGGACCTCCGAAGGAGAACGGGAGCGTTTCCTTGGTATGACGGGGCGTAAATCATCGGATTCCATTGCGATGCTGCAAATATTACCAATTGAGTACCAAGAAAAGGCCAATACATGCTCAACGCACCTATCTTGATCCATCGCTTCAGGACTTTCAACAGCATCCCAAAAGATATCACCATCTTCATCAGCGACCATGGGTACATCATCGGTGTCACGACCCGCAAAAGCACCAGCATCTGCAGCTCCAAAAAGTCCTTCCAGTTCAAACGGTTTCGAGAACTGCGACAAAATTTGTGCCTGGCCAACATTTTCTGCACCGGGTGCGATGACAGGTGCATCTTCTCCGTTGCGAGTCGAAGGAACTATTCGTTATGAAAATCAGAAAACTCTCGCGAGGATGGATAAACGATAACGTACCCGTTGAAGGTATTTGTGACGGATGGATGGATGGAGGTATTGAGAAGTAGGGAATTTTCTGCTGGTTCCAGTCAGTCAGAACTTGGCGAGCTGCAGAGTTGAGATCGGGTGTTCCACCCTGTAAGAAAATGTCAGAAACAGCAGACGTTTAAATATTTGCAAAGTCACCTTCAATAGTCGGCCATTGGTTAAAGCAAGCATAGTAAGGAATTCCAAAGTAGAAGTGAACTCAGGCAGATTGTAGATTTTTTGCAAGGTCGCTTGTGATGTTCTGGCGAGGATCTCTTCAACTAAAACGTGACAATCATGAGATAAGAACTTTATAGAAAGATAATTACTGACCAACTGCAATAGGGTCTTCCACGTCCTCGACTTTCACAACGTTACGGAGAAGCACACTGCTCTTCTTGCTTCCCTTTCCATCGTCGTACTCATCATCGTCAAAAACGACTCCAGGAGAGTCGAGGATGCGCATTCCGCGCTCCAGTTGCACACTTTGGAGGTCCTTGGTATGCCCCGGTTGAGCGGCCACCGCACAAACCTACAGAGTAATATATCAAGCTGCGGAAAGGTGGATGTGATAAAGAAGAAACGCACCTTACTACGCTTGAGACTATTGATCAGACTACTCTTGCCGACGTTCGGATATCCCACAACACCTATCGTGATGCTACCAGCCTTCGGCTTGTAGGCCTTCAGAAGCCTCAGCAAAGAAGGAGCAGTTGATGACGAGATATTCGTCCGTTGATGCTGCGACGAGGCTGACGACAGGAACGGCAAAGTAGGCGTCGAATGCCGCAGATACTTGAGCCACTGCTGGGCATTAGACCTAGGAATTAAATCTAGGAAACCTTGAGCTCCAAGTCAAAAACCAAAGACACCAAAAAAAACCTACCTATTTTATTCAGCACAAACACCAACTTCTTGCCCTCCGACTCCCGACGCCTCACCTCCTCTTCCACCAGCCTGCTTCTGCAACCCTCTGGATCTCGCGCATCCAGCACCAGAATGACGATGTCGCTTTCGTCGACGACCTTGTGCAGGGTCTTTAGGTAGTACTTCCGCATCTGCTCTCTTGTCTTCGCAAAGCCACCAGAGGTCGACGACGAGGGGTCCGTAAATTGCTGGGATGCAGCCGCAGCCGCATCTGCCTCAGATGCTAGCATTGCGAGAGTCGACAGCGTAGGCTCGGACGCCATTGGCGAATCTGGATCCATTTGCCGATCGGGTGGCACCTGGGATCAAAAATTGAAGTAAACCTCTTTACCAGTGAATGCAATTAGACACGCACCATGGGTTTCTTTTGCGCATTTCTGACTTTAAGTTTGAGGTTAGGCAGACGCGGTATTCCAGGATCTTTCTTGAGTTCTTGAATACAAAGCTACGGTTAGAATTTTGGCACTGAAGAAATCGGAAGATCCTGACTTGATTTTAGAGGTACATCAGGTTTTCTTGACTCTGGAAAGCAAATCAATATGGGAATTTTGAGTCAAAATGAGAGACGCACTTGATCTGCCCATGGTCATGGAGGAAAGACTGGAAGAAAGAATAATAATGCAAGGCGAAAAACATGCAAGCGTTACATAATGAAAGCCGGGCCGTTGTCCGTGGACGTTTCTCATCAGCGAACTTTTCCAGTGAAAGTTTTGATCATGATCAAGTACATAGAGTAAGTAATGCATAATAATTATTAGAAAGTCAGTATTGTTCCGAAGGCTACGGTTTCATAAACAATATGCAAATACGAGAGTCAATTTTTATCGTTGAACGTAGTTCAGACCCGGTAGAGGGGGCCGCACTTGAGTCATTTCGCGTCTTCCTGGTCTGAGAGGTGCTACCGAGCCATACCCCATAGCTTTCACCTGTGCAGAGAGGATATCAAGATCATCTATAACCTGCAGCGTATGCGTCGAGTGACCCTCAACCGAGCTTGGCAAATCAGGCACGGACAAGTTGCGCCTCCCGTCTAGGCTGTTCCAGCTCTCTCTAGACCAGATACTCTCAACCTCCCTCAAATTCCCAAAGCTCTCGTCCGAATCACGACGCGCCCACGCCGGCCGCCAATCCTCAACCGACCTCGTAAGGTCACCTACAGAGAGCCTGCGTCTCCTGTCGAGGCTTCTCGCGTCCGTCGGAATCCCACGATTCTGTGCATTCCCGTTCATGAAGGTCGAGTTCGAACCTCGCTCTCTTGCTGTTATCAACCGCTCGGTGCTAACGGACGGCGAACCAACGCTAGGCACTCGTTCGACGTCCGCCTGGTTCAGGTCGCGACGCCTGCGTCTCCTTTGGCGTACAAGAAGGAAGCAGGCGAGTATGATGAGGTCGAGAATGACCATTGAACCTATGCCAATGCCAACCATAGAACCGGTTGTTAGCCCGCCTGCGCTTGATTCCTGAGGTGTTGTCTGCCCTGGTGTTGGCGAGGTACTTGAAACGGAGGATTGTGTTGACGTTGTAGGACCAGTTGATGGGGAATCAGACGGTGATCCTGGTTCTGAAGATGTCGTCTGAATTGAAGTCGTGCTAGTATTTGTTGCACTGGGTTCGGATGGTGATGTTATCGTCGTCGAGCTAGTATTTGTTGCACTGGGTTCGGGTGGTGATATTATCGTAGTCGAACTAATTGATGGGCCAGTTGACGGTGTTGGAGGTGGTGCCACACAAGGAAGTAGTTGGGACGGCGGTGGATTGCTCAAAATGGAGGTTATGGACAGTGAAGACGAAATAGAGGTTGTGGACGGGGGAAGAGTCGAAGACGAAGATGTTCCATACACCGTCCCCGACGTAGTCAATGGGACGGACGGATGTATAAAATTCGTTGAAAGCTTCGGCAACACACAACCCAGCGTCGGAAGGGTCGAAGGCAGGGACGTGAACCCAGATGAAGAGGAAGGAGACGGAAGGGGCGGGAATAGAAAAAGGGTCGAAGGGTGGGGTACAGTACATCCCAGCGTCGGAAGAGTGGTTTGTACAGGTGTCGGTGTGACGGTCGTTGGCCCTTGACACAGAATGGTTGAATCCGTGTCCTGACTATTGGTGATGAAAGGAAAGGATGGCCCAGGGGGGATGATAGGAACCTCTGTCTCTGGGTCGTCTCTGCGCACCAGTCCCCGAGAGTGATCGACTGTCAATTGGCGGACAGCGGGGTGGACTGCAGGCGATGAGGAGGGAAGGCTATCATCCGTTTCTATAAAGAATCTCTTGATGGATGGGTAACGGTACTCCAAAAGACGAAACCTGGCTGGATAGATTCGTACCAGCTGCATTGTCGGTGAACATTAGTTCTCACAAATTACCAAAAACATGCAAAGAAAACGTACATTCAACCCACTGAACTCGGATGAACGGGGCCACTCATAACCCATTGCAATACCTTCTTCCCTCTTCATAAACCCACTAAATTCAGCATAGGGCCCAATACCATGTAGTGTCAAAACGCCAATGTAAGAAATTGAAAAGAAAAAAACCGAGAAGAAAAGAGTGACGAGGATAATAACTGGCACACGGTTTCTAGAAGGAGAAAATAAATAGAGACCGCACTGGATCATAGTGAAAGTGAGGCGAGGTTAAAGTGAACAAAGTGCCGCAAGCGGATCCAGTGCCAAGGAGTGTAGTGAGCGGCCTGCCAGAGACATAGAGAGTTGGACGGACGAGAGACGGAGGGCGAGGAAAGCGCATCTCGTTCCAGAGAGTTCCAGCTTATGATCCAACGCAGATGCAGTGGAATATCTTGATGCTGATGATGCCTTGCGCTGCTGGAATCCAGCGAGGCGGTGGTGGACGGTCGATCCGAACAGCGTCATATTAATAACAGAACAGAATCTGCATCGTCTAACGCAGTTGAGTTCAGCTTCGAAGATGAGTGGCTGGACCGATTATCCATGGTTACTACGAGGGTTTGGGGTTCAAAGATGTGTTGAAGAGGTTGAGGAATGAATCGGAATCGCCCTCCATGGCCGTTTGAGTGATTGACGACTGATTCATTCCGTTCAATATCTCGTAAGCTTGTTACTAGTCTCCGTGAAAAAGGTTACTGACCAGAAGAATGGCCGTTAGCCGGTTTGTGATAGCTTCAAGTTCGAGGAAGGAGAGCAACCTTGATCCGCCAAAGCCGAAGGTTTCACCAAACACAGCCATATTTATGCAGTTGAAAATCTTTGAGCCTACAGCTTACTATGTGACCAGGCAGAAATACAAATTTCCTCTACGCAGCCGACTTTTCTTTCGCCCTTTACCAAGCAATGAGAAGCGACCCTTACATACAGGACCCTTTTATCGAGCGCTACATCTTCTATCACCCAGGAGGCTACCACCCCGTACATTTAGGCGACAAATTTCATCAAGACCGATACACCGTAGTGAACAAGCTCGGATACGGCGCCTACTCTACCGTCTGGCTCGTCCGCGATGAGATCCAGGGTGTATACGCGTCGTTGAAGATACTCAGCGCGGACGCATCCAAGTACTCCTCCGGCACCGAGCTTGATGTCCTCCGTCGCTCGACCGCTGGTTCCGGGGCAGGCAAGCGCTTCGTCTTACGGTTTCTCGACTCTTTTATCCACGAAGGACCAAATGGCACGCATCTGTGTGTCGTCACGGAGGTCTCGGGTCCTAGTCTTTCGAGCTACTTGGAGGCCATAGATTTCTTTGGCGAGATTGCACCCGAGAGCGCACGGGCACTCATACCGCAGCTTGCTCAAGGAGTGGAATATCTCCACTCGTGTAACATCGTCCACGGGGGTAGCTTGTAACTCATACCCCAGCATGAAAGAATTCTTACTGTTTTCAGACCTACATCTAGGAAACATATTATACCACTCATCCTTGCTCGAGTCTCAGGAGAACATAGAAAAATACTTCGGCACGCCACAAACATCTCCTATCCGCATCCGCCGAGGTGCCAATCCGCCATACAGCCCCCCGCATGTACCCCGTTACGCGGTCCACTCGCCGAACTACACCTCTCTCCTCGAAGCCATCTTCGCAACTCCATCGCTCGTGCAGCTCAAGATCTGCGACTTCAGCGAAGCCTCCCTCCACGACCCCGCACGCCCAGAGGGCACAAAACGGAACCTGAACTGTCCAAACGTACACGCCGCCCCCGAAGTCATTTTCGATGAACTGGTAAGCCCCGCGTCGGACATGTGGGCGCTGGGCAACACGATGCATCAAATCCTGACTGGATGCGGGACGGTGGGCAAGACGGTGATACCTGGAGCGCCTGGGTGCGGTACGGACGAGGTTGTGTCCCAGATGGTGCGCCTCTTAGGCAGGCTTCCGGACAGGTGGTGGGCTCGTTGGGAAGCGCGTTCGACATACTTTGATGAGGCAGGAAACTGGATAGGTGATGCAGAGGCGAACAGGACCCCAGGGCCATTGGGTGGTCGCATCACAGAGTTTTATCTTCCATCGGACAAGAAACGAGTCTTTGAGAGGGTGTTGGCAGGGATATTTGTGTACGAACCGCAGGATCGACTGACTGCATGCGACGTAGTTAGAGAAGTTGCATGCTTGGCTGCAGAGCAATTAGGTTCTGCTTCTGACCACTCCGGTTCTGAAAAAAATACCGAGTAGGTTCTTCATCGTGCGAGACCGTGGTCTCAGTAGATATACTTAAGACTATCATCTTTCTCCTAATCTCATTACTTTTGTATCCATTGTCTATCTGCTAGCATCGACAATTGTGAAGCCTATATCTTCACCAGTTCTGCTCCAAATCTCGAATAGAAAGTTGCTGTAGAATAGTGGTTTGGCCCTTAGAAAAACCTGTTCGAAATTTTATTTCTTGTCAAGCTGAATTTTGGCAGGAGAAATCAATACCCTTCCTACCCTCGAGACCTTGTTGAAAACTTTTGGAGTTTACGCAAACGGTGTGTATGCTAAACCTACATACTTTTGACAAGTAAAATTACGAGTACATTACAACAGTCCGACTCAGAGTCCACATTTGATGTGATGGGTATAAAAAAGAATGCAACAACCGTCGAGCAGTAGCCCAACAACGAAAGAGAGTGTGGTATAAGGTTAGATATCTTTAGAAATGAGTGTGAGATAAAACAACACATCCAGATCGGACTTGAAACTTGAACGTTTGAATGGTAAAAAGAGGTGCAGCGGCCTTCAGGGGGAAAGGGCCTAGAGGTAGTGGCGTAGGTGGCCACCTCACCCATACCCAAAGACAGCAGCAACCAAATCCCTCCACCCCCTCCGCATGACGACGCGCACGTCGTCCCCAGCGTACTCCTGCACGAGCCACTCGAGGTACTTCGCATCCAGCGCGCTCAGCGGGCCCAGCTCGAACGCAAGGATGTCTTTTGCAGACATATTGACAACCTTCTCCCTTGCCCGATCACCGCGCGACGCAGAACCGGATGCAGAGGGAGAAAGCAGAGGAAGCAGCCCCTGCTTGCTCAAAATATCCTCAAGCACGGACAGCTGGAACGACGTATGCGCGTGGAACGTCTGCAGTATCGCCATGGTCGTCAACACCTGCCCATTCCTTCGCTGCGTCTCCTGCTCCTGCGCGAGGTCCGCGTCCTGGTATGGGTACTGGTTGAGATCGTAGTTGTCGCCACCCTCGCTAGCGAGCGGACCCGATCGAGAAGGAACCACAGTCGACGACGACGCCTGGCGCGCCTTCCCACCAGCCGCCGAGGTCCCCACCATAGTCGCCTTCCCGCTGGACCACGACATTGCACTCGCTCTCCTTGCTGCCTTGGATGTCGCAGTCGTCGTCGACGCGCTTCCGCCGACCCCAGGCGTCAAGCTCTCTACAGGTGCAGGTGCAGGCCGCCCCTCAATCCCCATGCCTACGCTCCTCACATATGCCCCATCCACCGTGAGATCGTCGTCCCCCTCCAAACGCACCGCGCCCCAGTTCTCTGCCCCGCCCGCAGTGGAGTACGACGCGGTCGAGTTTCCGCGCCAGCTGCCCATGCCCATCCACAGCCCTGCGCAAATGATGCACACGTCCTCATATACCTGCCAGGCGTCTGTCCAGGCTGTGATGGATTTAGATTTGGTGGGGGCATCGGAGGAGGAAGGACCACAGCAGTTGGCGTGGGAGGTGGAAGAGTCGAGTTGGAGGATGCGGTCGATTTCGTTCCACTGTTGAAGAGTCAGTAATGGGAAATATGAGAGATGGAATGGATTGACCAGTCGCACGTCGCTCCATGCGAAGCGGATGGTTGTTAACCTGTGAGGAGGCGCTCTTGAGCTACCTGGTTGAGATGGCACGGGCTTTGATGCGTAGAATGTGGGTCTTGTAGTTTTATTCGGCGTTGAAGTTGTAAGATCTATCAATAAATCATAATATGATGGCTTCTCCATGAAGATCGCGTCAGTCGTGCCTAGAGAAAATTTAAATCATCAACAACCATGACACGTAAAATCGAACAAAAAAAACACATACAAGCTATCCATCCCCATCCTGTCTTACTCTCTGCTTCCAGTCGGTCGAGGTCGACTAGGGTGACCATCCCAAGGACGTTGATCGGTTCCTTGTGTTTTCCTTTCAGACGGCCAGTTCCAATCTCATTCGAACTTGAACCAGCCTGAGTCTCAAAGCAGAGGTCGCCGGCGACGTGACATAGGATGCAAGCCACTTCGACGGGAGGAAGCGTGTAAATCAGTATCCTCTTTCGGCCCAAGACGTATTTGTAGAGAGTCAGCGAAGACGGTCCTAATATTCGAAAGAGATGTGGTAGGTGTAATGTCGGATTCGAATTGCTTGGGTCCGAGTAGACCTGTAAAGAATTCAACGCCGGTGTCAGCTAGACTTGAAGTAAGCAAGTGCAGCTGTTGGCTTACCCCATCTAATTCCTCACTCCAGCCCGCCCAATCGCCCGCCCCACCGAGGTCCGACCGCCTCACCTTCCGCTCTTCAAAAAACGCACGCGCAGGCTCCCAATCGCTTTCTGTGGGTTCAAGTACGCCTCTACCCTCCGAACGGGCATAAATAGAGTCTATAAGCTCCTTCAAAGCTCTAACATGTTGAGCCGGACGTGGCCTTCGTGATTTGGCGAGCAGGACACCAAGGGAGCTGAGGCGGAACCCACGGTGCCCTTGTTCTGTCGTTGTGCGCCGTCGGAAGACGCAGACACCTTGTTGGTTGTCTTTTGTAAAATATCTGCAAGGGAGGGGCATGAGTCATCGGCCGCGGAGGAGGAATACTGCGGACGTAGAACGCACACCATGTCCTGCTCCACTAGGTGAAGACCACTGGGTAGCGCACTGAATTCAAGGTGCTCTAGATTTAGATCTGGTGAAGGTGATTCGTCAGTTGACAACCGAACGGAGCCTCTTGCGCCTGCATTCACGCACCATCGCTGGCTTTCAATGACCAATCGACAATGTTGCCCTTCGTTGGGTGAAATGAGGCATGAAATATAGCAACTGCAGTGTACACAAGCTAACAGTCAGCTCTATCTAGTGACCAAAAATTTTGCCACATACCTAGATCTTGCGGGTATCTTGCTTTGGGCTCTGATTCCGACATCGAGAAGCTGCCCTACGACAGCACTGAGAGAGGCGACAATTGTTGGCAAAACCTGTCATCGTCATCCGTGTAACGAGAAATAGCTTCGTCACACAGGTCACAATGTCACGTCTCCTTGATCCTTTCCTCAATGTCGCAGCAGCCGCAGACTATTAACGTATCAGATCTCGACGTTGCGCAGCTCTCGGAAGTGCGGAAACAGCTAGAGGATGTAATTTATTGCTTTGATTCTTGATGCTTTAGGACGACCTTCTGATGAAAACGACAGGAACTGAACCATCTTACCAACTCTTTCGCGCAGCTGAAGCAAGCACAGGGAAAATTCAAAGCTTGTCTCGAGAATGTGAAAGAAGTAAAACCAGAGAACAAAGGTGCTGTTCTCTTGCAATGAAATCACCAAGTTTTTCATGCTTCATCTCAGACAAAACCATCCTGGTCCCGTTGACCAACTCGTTATATGTTCCCGGAAAGCTTGCAGACCCGGAGCACGTCATAGTCGATGTTGGAACTGGATACTACGTCAAAAAAGTGCGTTATTTCAAGTAAACTCCCAAAATACATCTTCAAACGGGTTGCAGACGCGTCCACAAGCGGTGAAACACTACGCCGACAAAATCGAATACATCCGGAAAAACGTCGACACACTAGAAGACACGATACAGAAAAAAAGAGACAATATGAACTATCTCACCAACGTTTTGCAACAGAAAATTCAAGCAGAGACGCAGGCCGGTCCTACTTCAAGAGGCTCATAGACTGCTTTTCGTTGGTATTAATACGACTTTATTGTGCCAATCAATTCGTCGTGCAACACAACCAATCCATCTGGAAAGACCCCGATTCCGCTAAAAGACTGTCCATCCTTTCTTTGTGCAGGTATAAATTTAAAGTGTGCCGAAGCGATTCACAGCATGGTATCACCGCCCGCTAAAATGACGGCGCCTATGACCATTGCCATACCGTGATGTATCAAAGCTTGTGCGCTGATGAATTTTCGTCCTTTGCAACAATATAGAAACGTGGAGAGGAAAGTGATTATCATTCCTCCAGGCACAGAAAATCAATGATTCATAGAGTTAAACCTGACGTTTTGCCCCTTGATATCTGCGGCCAATGACCAAAAAAAGGAGTCTCCACCTCAACAATTTATTCTTTGACTGACAAATTACAAGCGCCCTGTGATTGCACTGCCGGTGATCGCTGACGCAGTAAAACCAGGAAAAGAATCAGCGCAGGCATTTCCTTACTTCGCCGATGTGAACAAGGCCACTCACAGCGACCCCACTGCAGTTGAGATCAGTTTCACTGACCAGATACATTTTTGATTAAGAATTCGACGTGATATCCCTTTCGGTTAGGCCACAGCCGTCTGTAGGGTTGATATTTCCTCTAATGACTGTGAGCCGACTCGGAGACAGCGCCTTCAAATGGAGACAGTTCGCGTCATTAGACGCGTTTACTACTAGAAAAGCTTGAACCGTTTTAAGAAGGTAACCTGATGAAGGAGTTGAGGTTCATCTTACTCGTTGACCTGGTCCCTTTTCTCTAATAGAATTCGAATAAAAATACAGGGTACAATGATCGTTCCGATAGTTTAGGCTTGGAAACTAAGCTGGCAGTTGGGTAATGTGTGTTTCATTATTTTACCAAGATATTCGAAGAGTTCAGAAATCTCCTGAGGTATAATGGGTTCTGGTATCGCGACGTACTAGTGTGAACGACGTACTAGTGTGAATAGCGGTGAAGAGTATCTCGGACCTTGGAAGATGCAAAGCTTTCTCTCCGCCAATATGACTCACGTACCGAAGGCGACGGCGACGACCCCCTTGACGTAGGAAAGTACACATCCGACGTGTAGTCGCTCCGAGCGCTGCCCCGGTACAGCGTCGACATCTCTCCGTCAAGCATCCGCCTTCTTTTCTTCATACGGCGCAGGAGGAAAAAGACGGCGCCACCAACCAATATCAAAAATGCGAGAACCCCAAAGCTGATTGCGAGCGCGAGTGTAGAGTTCATTGCCTTCGGAGATTTACTGCTGACGGTCGTCGTCGCTGTGTTCAAAACAGTGGTTGTCAGATAAGGCGAAGGTGCTCCTGGAGTTTTGACTGGACCGTTTAATAATGTACGTATGGGCACCGATGGGGAAGGATTTACTGGGGACTTTGCGGAGCTCGATGGTAATGCTGCTTCAGTGGGTCCCTCGTTCAGTTGAGACGAAACCGGCTGCAGAGCTTTCGGATCAGCCACTGCATGTTGGGGCACTGCTGGCCCGGGACGGGTATCAACAACGTTTTTGTCCTTTGGAGGAGAAGCCGAAGGGTGATGGTTATCGGGAGGAGGCATGATTTTAGGTACATGGGGTCTCTTTTTCGGAGGAGTAGAGGATTTCCCTGAATTGCGGCGTGGATGTAATGAAGGTTGGTCCAGAGTTTCGTCTATTAACTTCATTGGGCGAGCGAGGAAGGATGCGCCAAATGTGTCGTGTAATTGAATTTCTTTCAGCACGTTTAAAGTGCCTAGTCTACGTAACCATGCAATCGTCTGTAAATTGCACAAGGGTTCCTTTCAGCACCTTCACCAACACTGATTGGCAATTTTATACGCACGACGAACTTGCAAAGATGTCTTCGAGTCGAATTCGTACACCTCAATATTTTTGTCAGACCGCTTGTTTCCCCATTACTTTGTGTCACCAACAGGTCCGTCGGGAGGTCGCAAGTGCATGAAGAGCAGGAGAGGGTCAATGAAAGGATAAAAAGAATGACTAGGGTGAGAAGGAGTCCAGCCTGGTAAGGCATGGAGGCTTTGCGGGAGACGCTGGGGAAGGGAACTGGGAAACCACTGTCGGGCTGGGAAAGCTAGCTATTAGTATGACTGGCAATATGATTACGGGGCCTGTGAAGTCGAACGGGGGTCAAAATCAACAACGGGATAGATGTCCGTTCTATGACAGTTGTCGAATTTAAGGAACGTCTTAGTTGGCCTGCAGATTTTATATAGATTCGAGTACCAGTACGTTGTGGAGTAGCTTGGAAGTTGTATCACTCATCCGAACAGGTTTCTAGATAACCAGCTCCAAAAAAAGGGTGTAATCATCTCAGTCTCTCGGGTCAATTCTAGATACAACTCACCCACAGGAAAAAGCTGGTTGGCCTGGAGCAAAGATATCATGATGCTGTGCACGGGGTTGACAGGCGATTTGCGCTGGCAGACGATGGTCAGATCCGATGTTGGGCATGGTGGATACAAATATTTTTGGGTCCTAAAAATTGCTCAATAGAAGCGCTTTCATGTGAAGAATCACCTTATATATCATGGTGGATAAGCAAGCCAGTCTAAAGGGTGATCCTTGTTGGCAGTCGACTTGAAAGATCAAAAGATGTTATAATCCCAAATCCGAAATAGCGTAACCAAACAAAGAGCAAATATCTATCCTACAGTCAGCCAGAGTAATCCAAGTGCTTGCTGAAGTCTCTCCACTCCCAGTTGTTGAACTCATACCACGTCGTATCCCTGCTCGCGATTTCCTCAAGATCGGCTTGCAAGTCGCAGGGGATATTCCGAGGATCCATAACGTCAAACCGTGCAATCGCTTTCAGCTCTTCTTGTCTCCGTGCCTTGTACTCTTCTGTTGTCGTATAATCCACGGCCTGGACTTCTCCTGTTTCTGGATCGATGACAAGACGCTCATTGTCTCTCTTGAGTTTCTTAGCCCGGGGCGCAGGCGGCCCCTGCGGTTTTCCGGGCGGCCGGTCTTTGGCACTGAGATGCGAGTACGACGTGGGGCTGTCGAAATGACGAGAACTGGGCCCAGCTTGAGGTTCTTGGGCGACCGTGGCACTTTTAGTTACGATTTCTTCCTCGTCTGAATAATCGGAAAGATTACTAGGAGAAAGATATCCGCTCTCAGACACCCCGCTGTCGCTGTCGTCGTCACTCTCGGAGGAGGAGGATGGCGAGTAACTGCTGTCACTCGCATCGTCAGCGTAGTCGTACCATGGCACGCCTGGTGCTTCTTCCATCGAAGAGTCTTCGCCATCAGAACTACTCGAGCTGAGGTCGGCGGCGTCTTTGTCGAGACGCGGCTTTTTGTGTGGCCGTTTGCCGGTGTCGTGTGCGGGGTTCGCATGACCGTCGCCGTTTTCACCGTCCTCGTCATCTTCTTCCCGAGTGCGCTTCAACGCGGTCTGACTACGAGGACTTCGGGTAACATTTAATTCAACTCTTGGGAACTCGAAACGTCGACTTTGGTCCTGAGTTTCGTGTCCGGGTGAGCCAGGTGGGTTTCTCGATCCCTTCGAAGGTTGAGAATCCTTTTGCGGAGCGCTATATCTGAGATTAGCAAAGAAACAAGCAGAATGTTATTTTGGGCGTACATCGGCTGCGTATCTTGCGCTTCTTGTTCATCCTCATTATCGTCGTGGTCGCCATCATGGCCGTCATTGTCATCGCCACCATCACTCCCCTCACTATCACTTCCGTACCCTTTCCACCCATCTCCTCGTCCAGGCAACTCCCCGTGCTCCATCGCGTACGCAACGTCGTCCTCGATCTGCTCAGCGACCTTCCTCCCACAAATGGCTGTCACGACCTCAAAGACTTCTTGCTGGTATTTCTTCTCCTCCGAAATTTGGGCGGTGAGCTCGAAGACATCTGCCTCCGCTTCACGCGCACTCGTATACGCATCTTCTATAGCAGCCTTCAACAGTCGGTGGTTTCTTTCAAGTTCGTCGAGCATGCAACGCAGCCAGTCCGGGTCCAGAGGCTCGTGGATGGCAGCCCCATTTTCGTCTTCGCCGACAACGCGCGGTACGGGAGGGTATCGGAATTCGAGAGGGGGGCGACTGTATGGGGACCACTCTTCTTCTTCACTGTCCTCGTCAGCCCTCACCTCTCTACCTTTCCCTTTATCCTTTTTGTGCTGCCCCTCGTCGTCCACAAGATCGTATTCGTATTCGTCATCAGGGGGTGGAAACCGCTCTAAGGGGAACTTCCCGTAACGAGCTTCGCGCCTGAGACGCTCTTCCTCTTCGCGTGCCGCGATAAGCTCAGCAGGGACGCGTCTAAAGGGGTTAACACCGTGATCTGTGACGTCCCATTCGTGCTCCTTCAATGCCGGGATCCACTTGTTTTTGGTACAGAGGATTGCGATGATCTCTGCGCTGCTGAGGTTGGTGGCGTCTGGTATGTTGTAATACTGTGGAATGTGGCATGAGAGTCGGGATAAAAACTGGGGGCGCGGAAATAATGGCTTACTTTTGCGTAGTCTCGCTGGACGTCAATGTGCAAGTTCGGGAACCAGTCGCGGTCAATGCAGGTTGATTTGGGGTCAGCTGGTTCTGGAATGACGATGGGAGGGTGTGAAGCAGGGGGAAGCATAGAACTTCCTGCTCTGGCGTTGGTCTTGGCTGTCATCGTTGTGGATGTATATGTGGTGTAAAGCGCGAAAGTATGGGTCAAGATACGCAGTAGTGGTGGTAGTGAAGAAGAGAGAGAGATTGCACAGCGTCGCTTGAACAAATTCTGAAAATTCGCGCTCCGAACTTCCATAACACGAACATGGCCCAAGGAAATATCAACAATAAAACAAGAACGGCGAACAATACGAACAAGGCATTGGCCCCGCGTCCCCTATCTATATTTCCCCGCCACACATACCGAAAAAGGGAATTGGTATCCACGTGCCCTTCATGGGACTTGCCGATCGAGCGTACATACATTGTTCGAGAATTTGGGCTTCAAGAGCGGTCAATTTCTTGGACGAGTGGCATGGTTGTAATTGATGGGTCGCGAACGAATTCCATGGAGATGTGGCCCACCGGGCGAATTTAACCCAGAAATGGCCCCAAAGGCTGTTCTCGGCTCCGGAATGGAATGGAATTTCAGGAGTAACACCCCTCCAAAGCATCAGGCCAGTTTGGTTAACAAGTTTCTGGTCATAATAACCTGTCCGATAATTGTAATGGTGTTCTAAACTTTTCCTCGCGCAAGGTATGCATTTCACTTTTCTTCATCGACCACTGACCCGCCCCTCTAACACGGTGGTGGTGGTGCGAAGTCATGGGCCACTCGAATTTCCTCCCCATTTTCGGTGTATTCACCTAGGCTTTTTTAATTTCGATAGTACTGGAGATAATTCTGCATACCCGTTTGACGATGGGGCTTATCCGTGTGTATTGGTTCAAGATTTCGGTCAGTCATTGCTCTCGAGAGGTCAAATACTGAACTTGAGTGAAAATACTGGACAAAGCTATCCCGTTGCTCTGATTTCGACCTTAAATGCATTAACCCGGTCTTCACATGATTAAAGACCCTACTCGGAGGAGCAACGACGCTGCAATTTCAAGTTCTTGCAAGGGGCTGAAAAACCGGGCGGGTTATGACTTGCTCGACGGAAATAAAATAGAACCCATGGGTGGCCAATGGGAGAATGGTGGAGAAAATTAGAAACCAGAAATATGGCTCGATACATGTTCCTCTGTACCAGGGTGTGGAGCTCGAGTCTGTGTGGCCAGTGGCAGTCAAGTTGCAGTCATTCTGTGGTGCGCTGCACCGGAAATAAAATACGTAAGGGACCACATTTTGTGAGCAATAATACACCAAGACTCCCATATTTTTAAGGAGGCGACTCGGGAAGTTGATTCATGACTGCGTAACTTCACAAGCGAATCAAGCGAATGAATTTCCACCAGGGCAAGCAGGAGACGCGGCCCGAAAGGCTCGACCTAAACAGTCACAAATAACGCGTCTCAACCAACCAAATGTTTGAGCGGATTCGTACATTCTCGTCTTGTTTTTCCCTTCCCATGCCCTTCATTCCCATTACCTGGCTTTCCGAAGACTTTCCGTACCAGATAAAGCGGGGGAATCTTGGCGCAGGTTTGGAAATTGCATCATGATCCCAAATCCAAAAAGACTTTAACCTTCACCTCAAGCTCGGGGTTTTCTCTGGGGTCCACCGTCCAAGAGACCCATCCTCGGTCTTGGATAACGGGATCGGTGTACTCGCGTCTGCGCGTTCTAGATAATATTCACTCCACTCTGGCGTACAAGGCACAATATCGGACCGGATAATGTATATGAAATCCTGGAGCAGAGCGGGCGCTCTTCAAAACTATGTTCACTTGAACATATGGTGGCTAACTCGGGAACACGGGGAAATTCTCACTGCTCCACCCATCCTCAAATAGCATCTGAAGTCCTCGGATGTGGGCCTTGAATGAACGGCGGGTGTTCGTCTGGGGATGTGGCTATGAGGTATCTTTTCAGTTGTTTCTTTTTTTGGCCGATATTCATATAGACATGTGTCGTCATTCGAAGGGTATATGTTCAACCTAAACCGCGCGGCTATTCATGGACATGCGTATCATTGGCGCTCTGGTTCACAAAATCTGTTGCGGTGCTTTTTCAATCACAAAGGCGAACGCAAGGCAGGTTACCGCCAGGGAATAAGCCTTCAAAGTCAATCTTGCTGAACGAATTACTATAAAATTTGGTCGTCGTTTTAACTTGGCAAACAGGTATATCGACGTCATCACAGCAAATCGCCGTTAGCATCTGTCAACAGCAGGTCTAGACCTCTACAGCATTCCCACTAATTTTATCAACTCCTTCAACCACGGCAAATGGGAAACCGCCTGCTCCACGAGCGTCTTGTGCACGTCTCTTGTTCATTGGGGAGAAGTGACAGATAAGACTACATGTGAGCACCAACTTGGACCAGCTGCGGCTGTATCTTACCCATATTTACCAGCTGCGCCCAGCCACCAGCCTTCCGACCGCTGTCCCCGGTCGTAACTTAAACATTCGTATGTCCCAAGCTGTCCCAAGTCATCGAGAATAGATCTATGACGCCATAGTCAGGTACGTACGAATTCACAAGTTGTCCACCTTAAGTAGATCAACTGATGTTTGCTTCTCTCCCAATTTCCGTCGTGTCCCCCTTGCCTCTTTCCGTAGCAATGGCGACATAGCACATCCCATACTCTTCGCCGCCTTGAACTCCTGCTCGACGACCCTTTGCTTCCCGGGCGTGGGAAGACACTGCCTCCTTTTTCTCAGCTGGACCCAAGTACAACCCCAACACCAGCGGTCCCGCCTCGTTCGTTTCCGTGAACGACTTCCACAAGGCATGCAGATCTGGGCGTCGCCTCCGAAAACACCTTTGCCATTATCTGGTATGAAAACCTGGATAACTATTATATAGCGACTTGTGTCTTACGGAGATGTCCTCAGCATGTTAGACTCAACATCTAAGTATTTCCCCAGGTTTCTGTTGAAGTTCTGGCTTTCAACGTACGCCTGTCTTCCTCGTATGCTATGATCTCTTCTAACTTGGTCCTCTAGCGGAGCCATCCTTCCTTCACGTCCTCCACGGGTACACCTTTATGACGTATACGAGAATGAGTTGACAGAAATGCACCACTCCCGCAAGGACCCAATATCTGTATTTCACGAACTCGATATTGGATATCTGCAAGGCGAGACGCGTCGAGCGCTCTCTGAAGCCGAAGCAGCTTTCTGCAAGTTGGAATCGGAGGCCCAGGACGTGCTTAACGATCTCCTTGATCGAACAGTTTGGAGTGGAGAGAACTATGCCGGCAAAAAATCTCTCCCGTTCAACCGAAATTCTGTGGAGGTTCTTCGGAAATATTTTGTTTTTCTTCGGTTCCGCAACAGCGCCGGCTATCGCGAGACTGTTCAATCGCTTGAGCAATCTTATCAAGCCCAACCCAAGGAGGGGTGTGTCTATTCAGCATACCGCCCTCTTGTTGTTCAACTCCGACTTCGACATATCCTGCGTGGTTTCATCAAATTCTTGAACCACTCTTCTGCTGATACTGTGTCACCCAGGACTGTTCCTGAGTTTCCAACCACTGGGGTGTCTGTCCATGCCTTCCAGGACGCGATGGAATTGTACTGTTGGCGCTTGTGCGAGGCAGAGCTTTGTATAGGCATCGCCACCGAAGATCAGGAATTTATGCTGTCTGATAGGTGCTTTGGTACCCTGGACGAAGGGTTTAACGAGGATCCGTAAGCTATTTCTACTTCAGATCATTCAATTGTTCGCTGATTGTATTCGATAAGTGAATGCTGCGATCTTTTCTTCCCCATCTTCCCTACTCTTGCCCTGTACATCCTTGGGACCGCAGGAGAGCACTATCCGTCAACTTCCACGTATCGACAGACCAGTCGCTCGACCGTGTGGCTCGATATCGGCCTAGAATCTGCCTCTGACGTCCACTTGCGAAATGCCATGATCCTGCAAACGTATCCAGAATACCTGTATTTCCAGTCTCTTCGGACCGTCGCCCTATCAATCTCGTCATACGACGAGTTCCGCTGGATCCAGGAGCATCAGGACTACAGCAGGCTTAAGCAGAGGTGTCGGCAAAAGTTCTTGCAGGAGACTGTGACGAAAACCCTGGTCGTGAAGGGTTCGTTGATCTTAACCGATCTTACGGACGAGGTGGTTATCATTGGGGACTCCGCGGTCGCCCATGGCTCGTTCTCGGACGTTTGGCAAGGGCAGTGGGAAGATCCTATTGAGAGACGACCCCGAATGGTTGTATTTTATGTTGTCGATTGATATCTTCCATGCTCATTTCTTATGCTTAGGTCGCCTTGAAGTTCTTGAGACAGATCATGGTCCGGAATGTTCGAGAGAGGCTGCTGAAGGTTGGAACCTCGTTTACTTATGCCCATTACGTTATCCTAATTTCAATTTCAATACAGCGCCTGCAAACAGAAGTGATCGCATGGCATCGACTATGCCACAAGAACGTCAGCCAATTGTTCGGAATTGTACAGTCTCCGAATAGTATAGCGATGGTCTCTCAGTGGTGCGATAATGGGACTGTCTGCAATTATCTGAAGCACAATGCAGATGCCAACCGTATGAAGCTGGTGAGCTTGGCTTCACCATGTCGACTTTATGACCGACCATCTCACCGTCGTCCCTCTTAATCTGTTTATAGTTGATCCAAATAGCATCGGGCATTTCTTACCTGCACACAGTAAAGCCAATCATCATTCATGGCGATTTGAAAGGGGTCAGATAACGCTGCCTGTTCGCCTTCTTATCTTTACTAACTCGGTCCGCAGGGAAACATCCTTGTGGACGAGAGTGGAAACGCCATAATCACTGACTTTGGTCTGTCGAAAGTCCTTGGGGAGATGACAGACCCTGTGAATAGGGCCACATCTGTTTTCGCTGGGTCTACGAGATGGATGGCGCCTGAGCTTATCATGGCGCTAGTCGAAGACCTTCTGCCGCCCATTACGACGTTCAGCGATGTGTATGCGTTTGCGTCCATTTGCCTCGAAGTATGTTCTTGTCCTTGCACGAGTTCATGGAGTGTGTGCTAACCCTTGGCTCCGTGATTCAGATTGCTTCAGGCCAACTGCCGTACCCCAACCGCTCAAACGACCATGCGGTCACGCTTGATATCATTCGAGGGGTTAAACCCAGCCGAAGTTCCACCTGCCTTCTTAAACTCAACTGTGAAGGTGAAGATGCGTTTTGGGACATTTTAGGCCAATGCTGGAACAGCGAACCCACTCTGAGACCTACAATGCCACACGTTTTGTCGTTTTTGGAGGTTCTGGCTGCGTCTTCGTCCTGATTCAACACTTTTCGCCCGCGATCTTGCAACACTTTTTGCTGGCACTTCCAACCTCTTAACCATGCTACATTTTCACTTTCACCTTTCAGAATGTGACAGTCTTAACCCTCCTGGGTTTATTCTATCTTCGTGTATGACCTTCCATGACCTAATAGCCTTCAAGCCTGCATGCCTGTGTAATTCCCATTGTTCACCGCCAACTTCCACTATCTGCATTTTCCTTCTTCGCCACCAGCACCAGTCATTATGTTTTCGTTGTTTTCCTCGTTCTATCGTATATATACACACCATTTCTCATCTGCACTCGTTTCAATCATGTTTGTACTATTACACCATGACTTATCGATATCAATGATCACGCTCGATGAAACTCTACAAACCCACCAATTGAAGCTGTACAGTAAAGTGAAGCAACCATCCGAGTGGAGATTGAATTGTTGAAAGCATTGGCAAAGCATTATTTTATAGTTAGAAAGGAAGCTACTATACTGCACCCTGATGATCCCACCCACGATGATGCACTGACGTTAGGCTTGTCACCGTTTTCTCCAACCGCGTCAACACGGCTACTCGCATGCGCACCAATAAGCCTTGAAGTACCCCGCACGGCTCACGAATCGCCCATTTAAACTTATGTGTAGATCAGCTAGTCAATACTTCTCATGTTAGGACGAATTCGTCCCCTTCATCGACGCGTTTTCTTCCTCCGAGTTACGGCCAACTGCAAGCTCTATAGCCGTCGCAACACCAGTCGCCAAGTACTTGATAGGAAGCCAGATTCGACGAGCCTTGACAATATCAGGCCGTTTAGAGAGTCAGTGATTGCCGTGCGGATTAGCGATGAGGAAGACGGCGAGGAAGGGGTATTTGCCTCTGACGAGGAGCCTCATTTCCTTACACCGGAGCAAGGTTTCGGATTCAACCCACTCAAACTTGGGGAACATCTTCAGGGTAGAGCAGGCCTCGGTGGCGAATATGAAGTTGTTCGCAAGCTAGGTTTTAGTGCCAATTCAAGTGTCTGGCTCGTCAAGTTCAGCAGGTGAGTGCACCTTCCTTGCCAAATTGAATTGCTATCAAGCTTTTATTTCAGTTCGAACTCGACCGAAAAACGCTTTCTAGCACTCAAAGTGCTGACCGTAAATATGACGGCCGGAATCGTTTACGGGAAGTATCTGGAGCTTTCTTCTGCGCGTCAGGTAGCCGATACGAATCCAAACCATCCTGGCTATCAGCACTGTCTTATACTCCGTGATTCATTTGTATCTGACAGCTACCATGGCCCCCATATGTCGCTTGTCTTCGATGTCTTGGGGTCAGATATGATGGCTCTTCAAAGACAACAGCCGAACCGTGCCTTCCCCTTACACATTACAAGGCGGATCATCAAGCAGGTTCTCCTCGCACTCGATTACCTTCATCGCGATTGTGGCTTGGTTCACCGAGGTGAGAGGGGTTTTCTTTTCTTTCTTTTCGGCGATGGCTAAAGCAATAATTGAACAGACGTAAAACCACAAAACATTATGGTCGCCATGAATCCGTCTGATACGACGATCTCTAACTATTTGGATA
Source organism: Galerina sulciceps (assembly GCA_023014345.1). Taxonomy (NCBI): domain Eukaryota; kingdom Fungi; phylum Basidiomycota; class Agaricomycetes; order Agaricales; family Galerinaceae; genus Galerina; species Galerina sulciceps. The sequence goes on from JAEDXJ010000001.1 coordinate 1,301,886, forward strand.
AAAATCCTGCGGCTCTCTACGAGCCGCGAATAGAGCCTAGTCTTTCCGCAGATCCTATCATTACCGTGAAATCGCAACCCTTGCCGGACTTCTGTCTTCATTCCACATTGGACAATCTTGTTGTCAAATTAGCTGACTATGGTGAAGGTGAGTTTACACCTCTGCTTGAATGAATCGTACATTGACTCTGCATAGCCATTGCGATAGAGAAAATTAACACAGGGGATGAATGCCAGCCCATTCTCCTGCGAGCTCCAGAAGTTATTCTCGGGCATCAGTATTCTACACCAATCGACATATGGTCCCTTGGATGCCTCGTAAGTCCCTTTCCTCCTTTCTCTATCATGGGCAAATTGATATACACAATACATTTCAAGGTGTTTGAATTTCTCATTGGCACTCCATTGTTTCAACTATACGAGTCTTCTAGTGTCAGCGTAGCTGATTCACATTTACAACGGATGACTGAAATTCTTGGTGGTTTTTCCCAAAACTTCCTCTCCGATTGCCGGAACAGGGCTGAATATTTTGATGAGAAAGGTCAGAATTCCTAAATATTTCCTATCTTTATTACTCTCTTACCTAGCTATTGCAGGAGAGCTTCTCCGCATAAAGAAACTATTTCCTCGCACTATTGAGGAATGCATTGCACATTACGGACGTCTTGAAGAAAAGGATATCACTCCTGCTGCAGTATTCATCCGCAAGTGTCTGACCATCGATCCGTCCTTGCGGCCCAGCGCATCAGAACTTATCCAAGACGACTGGCTCAGTGACGTCGAACGTTCATAGTCGTATCATTGCTGTGTACCATCCATTAGTCGGCACATGTCTCGTTCATCTTAGTTCACTGGCAAAGCACATGTTTCAAATGAGTGGTGTTGGCGAGCCATACTTTTCAGGCGTTTGTGACGTTGTGAGGGTGCCAGCAAAAGTTGCTTAACATGATCTGAAAAATACTCTGCCAGCGTGTTTCTAGATCCCTGCATGAAACATCCAATAATTTTTATCTATGTTACGCTTTGGAGGTACCAACTTCGTCGCTTGAACCATTCCTTCACCTGAAATAACCATCAACTGAACAGCGACGTGAAGCAAGGGCCAAGTCTTCGATTGCGAGTGCTCAGCCGGGAGAAAAAAATTAAGTTGAATAGGAATGATTGACAGTATCAGGTACATTATTTTATCAGAGTCAAAGCGACTGTCGATACGGCGGTCGCTCCTAGCACAATGTACCCTGTGACATAGGCACCCTTGACCGTGGTGACTTCATAGAAGAGTGCATGAGTAAACAGAATATCGGAGAGAACAGGCAGCACACGCACACTTGACCAAATCCCAGCTCAGATGACGGAGCCCGTTCAGAGAGTGGAAAGCGAATGGGGCAGCCAGAATAGCCTTTCCAGCATACTTGACACCTTCAGGCAGTCCTGCGATAACTTCTACGACGTGTGCGCTGTCGAAAGTGCCAGGCGCGATGAGATATGCAATGGAGAATCCATAGAGCACTAAATGTTTATCAGGCAGGCTCAGAATGACAATGTTGAGTAGATAGCTTTAAGATACGCACAAACGCTAAGACCTGCACCGGTAACACGGTTGGCAATAGAACCAACCCAAGTCAGTTGGGGTTGGTAGATGGTGAAATGAGGGCTGCTGGGTCGGTGAAGTCGCTGCTTGTTCAGAATCACTTCTTGAGCAGAAGGCGTTAGCGATTGCGTCTGAACAGAGCTATTACATCGACATTGGCTCAATAATAAGTAAGATTCCAAGTATAGTTTGATAACTCCTCACCGTTTTCCGACGGCGTTTCGTAGAACGACTTGGTTGCGCACTGCGATTTGAAGAGTGTTTAGAAATCGCCAATCTTCACTGCTCTCAAAGTGACATACCAGCATTTGGCATAAAAGTAGCCCTTCTCAGGGCTGAACCCAGCCCAAGAGCTCTAGTGGACATCATATCGGCTTGCAATATGGAGAGAAACGGAAGTGGAAGTCGCGCGGTGAACGTCGGGACTCGGGAAAGCCTCTAGATTCAAACTCCGATCGGAGCTCCGGAATAGATTGATCCCGAGCCAATCCAAAGCCCATTCTCTTACCAACATATTTCTCTGCAGCTGACTGGAAGCTTTGTCATTTATTCTTTCTTTATGGTACTATTGCGGAGGTACTATAAAAGCTCAAATGTTTCATTTTAGAATGCATCTTGAAACCAAACCACGACAACCATGAAAGCACTCATAACCGCTAACCCAAACACCGCACTGGTTCAGGATATTCCGATTCCTGAACTCGGTCCTAAAGATATTCGGTAAGTATGGTAGTAAAAAAGCTGCTACATAAATCTGATCACTGTCTGGCCATGTAGAATCAAGGTTCATTCTATTGCACTCAACCCAGTAGATTCGCTCTACGTTGCTCACCCAGCAGACAAGCCTGGTCGTGTAGTGGGTAGCGACGTCGCTGGAGTAGTCGATGCAGTCGGGGATGAAGTAAAAGATTGGAAAGCTGGTGACAGAGTTGCAGGTCTACTTCAAGGAGGTCTGTTGACCTCGTTTTATCCAGCTTTCTCAATATCTGAATGATCTCAAATTTTAGCTACTTCAGGAAACCAACGCCCAGGTGGATTCGCAGAATATGCTATTCTCGAAGAAGATCTCGCAATCCGAATTCCGTCGGGAGTGTCGTTTGACGAAGCGGCTACATTTCCTTTGTGTTCTCTAACCGCTGCTCAGGTTGGTCTGCGTCTTAGTTTTCATGAAATCTTGAAGTGAACTGCGACTCTAGGCTTTGTTCATTCGTCTGGACATCAATGCCCCCTTTCCTAGTCCATTAAAATTTCCCCAAACACAAGTCGAATCTCCGGCCATCCTAGTGTACTCAGGCGCAACATCTCTAGGACTTTTCACTATTGGTCTGGCAAAACTTTTACGTACGACCTCTGGACATCCCTATCGAATTTACGCTACCGCCAGCCCCAAAAATCACGACAAGCTTCTTGCTTTAGGCATCGACGGGGTGTTCGATTATAGGTCCTCCACATGGCCAGAGGATGTCAGGAAGGCATCTGGCGGAATATCATACGCGGTCGATTGTATTTCTGAAGATTCAAGTACAGCCCTTATCTCGCAGACCTTTATCGAGGGTGGCGGAAAGATCGCAGTAATCCGGAAGTCAGCCTGGCACAAAGAAGGTATCCGCAACGATGTCGTACCCCTCTATGGAGCCGCTTGGTCTGGCCTCGGTCACGAAATTCATTATAACAGTGCGCCTTTCTTTTTTCTTGTCATTGACTTTGAGTAAACTTATGAATTAATTTTCAGATGAAATTCTGCCTGCGTCGCCTTCATGGCGAGAGTTTACAGTCGCATTCTACAAGTTCTTGTCTGCCGGATCTGCGGAGGACCACACAAAGTTTCCGATCCCGCCGAACCCAGTCCGTCTCATGCCCGGAGGGCTGGAACGTGTTGTCGCTGATGGATTTTCATTGCTCGGGTCTGGGAAGGTAATCGACCGCACTGCCGGTAATGTAAACGAAGAAGATGACTGGATGAAGCCAATCTCTGGCGAAAAGCTTGTTTACCATGTACTTGGTGCTTGAGAGGTGCCAGTTGATGCAAAACAGAAGAATGTAACGTTCCGAATTCGAGATGATTCCCAAAAACATATTTGTCAGTTCAGGTATCAAACTGAAGGCAACTCTCATGCAAACTTATGACCGACTGCAATCTAGTTTGACACTGGCCTCCCTAAAATGGAAGCAGGTGGCTGGTGCTGGAAACTCCCACTGTCCTCCAACGCGCTCGACAAACCTGATATGTAGGTACCTAAGGCTGCTCCTTTGCTATGGGGGAATTTGTTACAATCACATTGCGAATCCCAAATTTAAACTTCAAATTAGGTGCGGTCGATCAAGTAATTCAGGGTTGAACCAGACCTGAACTGCAGAATGACATGTGATGAATTTCGACAAACTTAGATGTTGCCAAATCCATGGCCCGTGGAAGCAAACCAGTTTGATTCGAATTCCGACATTTAAAAGGGAACTAATATCGCGTTCGACCCGGCCGACTTCAAGTATTGTGTTTTGTTCTTTGGCGACGTTTTCAACGACATGCCGCCACTGCGAACTCGCAAGAAACAATTACAAGCAGCGAGATTGGTCGTGTCCATTGACGTCGGCACTACCTACACTGCAGCTTCTTACTGTATCTTTACCGACAACACTAATCATCAATTTCAAGAGGTGCGATCTTCCCTCCTTTCGTTTGCCTGTGCTCAATTGTACCGTCCACGATTAGGTCAATGTTTGGCCAAACCAGGCGCGTTTTCTTGATTTAAATGGATTTATTGTGGTCCAGCCACCTAACCCGCGTCCTTGTTTGAATCAGGTTTTCCCCGATGCAAAAATCCCCTCTTCCCTGTATTACGACGAGCATGGAGTCGCACGTCTGCACGGTGCAGAGACAGAAGACGAGGTCGGCTGTTTCTCCCAACCCTTATGCATTGGCCTGCAAATAATTATTTGCATCTTTCAGACCCAACTTCTTGAAGCGGAGACGGAAAACTGGAAGAAAGCGGAATGGTGAGCAGTTCTACTTGCTAGTCATAATCAAAATTCTCAAAGTAGACCCCCATTATTCAGGTGGAAGCTGCTCCTCAAACCCGAGTACCTACATGCACCAATTGGATTCGCCCCCTGTATCCTCCCACCACAGGTCACAGTTGACCAAGCCTTTCAGGATCAGTTTGCATACGTTTTCAAAAACGTTCGCTCCTTTATCATCAAGAGAAACGGGAGAGGAGAGGAATTATGGAACGAACTTTCGGCTTCCATGTTCGTCGTTCTGACGGCTCCAAATGGTTGGGAGGGTAGACACCATCACCGCATGAGACAAGCTGCTGTACGGGCTGGCCTTGTTAACCCTGTTGATATGAACAGAGTGCAGTTTGTCTCGGAAGGAGAGGTGAGTACGCTGATGATGCGTAGTGGAGAGCTGGAATTTACTTTCGACTAGGCGGCCATTCACTATTGTCTGGGATCCGTTACAGCTCACTCAGTTTTGGTGGGCATGGGGCTCAATATGATATCGCTTTACTTACTTTGCGCAGCCCGGGTCTACCGTTCTGGTCTGCGATGCCGGAGGTGAGATATCCTTTGTTGAATTCATTTTTTAAATTCAAATTCAGCCTCCTAGGTGGTACCACCGACATTGGGTAAGATAACAGTTTCCCCTTCACATTTTCAGGCTCATTGTCCCGTAGCATTTACAGGGTCAAGAGCACGTCGCCAATTAGCCTCGAAGAGATTTCTAGACCTCGATGTAATCTGACACCTCGCTTTATCGTTGTGCTTGAAGATTAATGTCGAAACTACAGGTTTTCTTGCTGGAGGTGTTTTTGTTAATGTGCAAGCCAAGAAATTCATCAAAGGTCAGGCTGTAGGCCAAATATAACGAAGAAAAACAATGCTCATTTGTGGCTTTAGGTCGGTTGAGGGGGTCTAAGTGGGACACCGAGGACTATCTTGCAAGCGCTATGAGGACGTTTGAGCGCCAGGCAAAGCGTAGTGTGAGTATAGCCCTGATGTTTGATGCTTTAGCTGACTTTTTTGACAGTTCAAAGGGACTGAAGCCATTTACATTCACTTAGATGGAAGTAGCGACAGCGATGAAGTACGCGGAATCTCGCGCGGTAGATTGAAGATTCCTCGGTAGGCACATTTACTTTTGATGCTTTAAATATTGCTCACTCTTAACAGGGCAGAAATGATCAAGTTTTTCGAACCTTCAGTCAAACTAGTAAAGGACGGCTTGGAAGAAGTGCTCACGGAATGTAACTGGTTAATCGACGTAGGCCTCAGAATCTCTCTCCTGTAGCCCATTCTCACCCATTCTATGTTTGCTATAGCAAATCTTTGTCGTGGGTGGCTTTGCAGAGTCTGATTATGTCTACTCGGAGATCAGGGAACTGGCAAGCAGCAACAACATATCAATTGGGAAGCCGGATGGAGTACTTTCAAAGGCCATCGCCCATGGAGCATTGAGCTGGTATATCAACTCCGGCGTCCAAGTCAGAATAGCAAGGCTTCATTATGGTGCTGAAACCAACATTGAATTTAATCCTGCCGATAAATCTATGAGTGGACGCGCAAAATTTCAGAATGTTTTGGGACAGTGGAGAGTCAGAGGAGCGTGGAACGCAATTGTTGAAAAGGTATCATATGGCTGTATCTTTGAATTTCTGGCACTATATAATGGCTTTCCCAGAATTCCAGGCTTCGAGCTAGTGATGAACGTTGTGCATGGTTTCATCTTGAATTTGGTGAGGATGCCGACTTGGAGTTGGAAATGGAACTGTATGCGTACAGATGGGAGAACCCCCCTACGTTTTTGAAAGGAAAGGGTAATACATTCACCGACACTGGTTGACTCGCCTTTAATGGAGAAAAAATTGAAATAGGTAACGATCTGTCCGATGGCTTTATACATCTTGGTACTGTCAAAGGCAACTTGACAAAGTGTTTCAATGCAATGCCTTTCAAAATCAGCACCACCGGAAAGCGATACAAGACCCTGCAGGTACAGTAAACTATTTACATTATCGGCTATTTTCATGCTAACGGAATGTAAAATATGTATAACAAAAATTAGTATGAAGTTTGTCTGTCTTTTCAGGACATTGAAATCCAGGCTCGCCTGCGCTGGCTGGAGAACGTGAGTGTTCCAAATTGTTATCTCTTCGTGATGCTGACTCTGATGCATCGCTTAGAAGAGGTTTGTCTACGGGAATGCAACAATTGTTTATGATCTATGACTTGTGCTCATACGAATATGTACTGAAAGATTATTGAAACTCCAAAAGCAAGATGAAAATTTAGCCTAACCCATTTCCAATAAAAACTGCATGATGATTCTTGACAATTTGATGACTTCAGTCAAAATTTAGCATTCTTCAATAAATTCTTATCCATTAATTAACTTAGCAGTTTTAAGGTTATATAGGAAATACATGTGGCTCGTAGGGATCCTTTTTCTTTTATCAAAAAATGAGCATCTACCACTTCTCGAAATGTCGACAGATTGCCGAAGTTATTACTGCTGGAAGAATTATAGTTCGTCTTTCCACCTCAAACTCCTGGTCGAGGCCAAACTTGAAGGTACCAAGTACCTGATCCGTGTGTTTCGGTTTCATATTCTCGCTCCAAACACTGGTCGCCTTGTCGGGATTGAAAGCTGTGTACTGGCTAGGTGGTCGTGGGGCAATGGTGATAAGCGTTCGACATGATACAATGTCTTTTTGAATTTGGATCGACAGCTTTTGGGCCATATTGACGACAACACGGAGGTTCTTTGCCTCCTTCTCTATTACGGCCTTGATCATCTTCTTGAAATTGCGTCTTTCCGAGGGATAGGCTTGCAAAAACAGGTCTCCGAGCGCGTTCTGTATATTTTCAGTTTGAGAAGCCAGGTCGCTCTCGTGTGTGGGGAAAGCCTCTAATATTGCTGGAGCAGTAATTGCTCGCCAGCGTTGCGACGCAACCCAGGGCTCTGAAATAGAAAGGAAACATTATAGCTTGTGCTGATATCGAACAACAAAACTCGCCTCTGTGACAGACTATGTTGTGTACTTTCTCGAATATTCTAGCGGCGGTAGCGTCGAGCCCATAAAAACAATCGCCTTCGAAATGGTAATTAAATATGAGCTTGCAGACCTTGTCATGCATGGAGGCGTCCAGGATCAGACACTTGTCCTCGTCAGACAGCCATTCGTTCAATAATAAGTTGTACACCTGCTCCATCGGCTCTTCTCGAGGTGTCATCACTGCCGAACCACTGAGCTTAAGGTCCTTGAAGCGCTTCTTCCGGATAGTAAACTGTTCCAGAATGGTCGAGATTGTGTTGTCAATAGCGTAGTTGAGTTGTTCCACGGAATTCTTTATCTCAGAGATCGACAATTTGTCAGAGTCTTGGTTAAAGGGATCCAGGACGTGGTCCAGACTGCTTGTTATACGAGGACGAACTCCGGCATTTCTGGGAATGGATGGTAACTCATGTGGCAGCGGTATCTCTCTGTGAGACGATGGTGAGCATTTTAATTATCGACAGCCTGGACGCACGCACGGTGACATGTCTCTGTGCGGGATTCCAGATAATGAACGGTCCGACGGTGTCCTGCGCACCCTACCAGTGGACCAAATTTCATCAAGCAATGATACCAGGAATGCAGAGGTGTACCACCAACATGGTTTTACCAGACTTAACAGGGAAAGTGTACTCAAGCGGATTCGCGGCCACCACACCCACTGTCGACGTCAGGAAGATCAACCAAATTTTAAGAAGCAATGAACGACGCGTGAATACCTTTGCGTGGTTTGGAGCTATTTTTCTGAACCAGACGACTTTCCTTCTTCTTCTTAGCCCGTTTCTTATAAGGACCCCTTTTCCTGACAACACGGGACGCTGCAGGCTCGTTTTTCACTCTGGTCATTGTCCCGAGCAATGAGAGAAGATGGTCGGTCGCGGTTCAAGTGGTGCCACTGCCAATGACGATCTTCGAATTCAACAATAACGCTTGGTTTGTCGGCCTGGTTTGCTCGGTTCAGCGAAGCGGGAATGTTTGAACGATGGGAAAACCGCCGATTGTGATGCATGTAATCTGAAGACTCTGAGAGAGTGCTATCGGTGCATAACTGCAGCTGATCTCATGGGTGAAGAGACTAGCCTTATTTAACAGAAGAATTCTCAACCCTGACTGTGTGAACTGATTCTCAGGGGCCTGCATCTGCTATTCACCATCGTAAATTCAGGTATGTAATTTTCAGCATATGTCACTCTGCCAGAGGGCAAATCTTCGTAACAAGACCTGGCAAGGAAAATCCACAGCTTTCTTCGCCATGAGCCTAAAATAGCCTGGTGGAGGTATGTACACGCAAAGCGGACATCTTCAGTCACCGGTTCACCTGCTTGTAAGTTTGGTTCAGGCTAAGCTCACTGCTCAGCCGCCCCAGTACGGTGAAGGTTCCGAGGGTTCCACACGGCCAAAGTCTGTAGTGCTGACTCCTGCTTTACCTACATCATTCGAATTTAGTCCTGTACCTAACCCAAGTCCCGCATTCAATCTTAAACTTAAAGTCTACCTGAATCTTGCCTTCAGTCGACCCTTTCATTTATAGGGCAGGATGTGTTAAACAAGAGTAAACTTCTGATCATGACCCTATCTGATCGAACAGAAAACCTAAGTTGTACAAGCTCGCATAAAGGGAATTCTACTCACTAACGCCTGATAATATGGTACTCGGTCAAGTCATTTCTAATCACTGGAATGACGATAAATAAGAGAGATAGGCTGTTTGAAAAACATGCTTCAAAGTGGGGCTGATATACTGTTTTCATGTCCTCTGTGAACGGCTTCCTCCCAGCCACAGCGAGCCGTTTTAATGACTTGAAGTGGTGTATTGAAGAAATAACTGCATCCATAAAGTCCTAATAGGTTATCATAAATTAGGGCGCAATGGAAGCTTGAAGAAGATGGATACCCTGGTCATCTCTTTCACTTTTATAGCTAGCTCGTACACGGCAGGAAACTGAACCGCAATTTCGATCATGTGTGCCGCGGTAACTTGAAGGGAAGTGAATGCGAAGAATGTCTTCTTGATGTATTCCGAGCGAGGGCCAATATCGATAAAAGGTTTGATGTGTGTATATGTCGCTTCAATCAAGACAATAATTCTGTCTATTGGACGTCCATTAATAATATAACGTACGACGTCCAACGGGACTTTGGAGGTCCAAGTTATGACGCTGAGACTGGGAATTGAAGCGGGTGGAAGAAGGTTTTTGTCACGTATGACAGTCGTTAGCGAGGTGGGACATTGTAGTTCCTTCAGCTGAGTTTGCGTCTGGAGGAAACGGCCCATAGCGGAATTGAATTCCAAGGTGGTTATGAAGGAACGAAGTTGGAAAGTCGTCGGACCGAGCAAACGAGCCACGTTTTTATCACGGCCATCTGACTCCATAAGACGCAGCTCAAGATATCGAAGATTGGTAAGATTCTTCAGTGCAGTGGTCAACAGCGTCGTGTAGTCCCGCAGGACACTGCGGAAAGCTATAGCCTTGAGAGGATTCCCAAGCTTCCTTAAGCGCTGAAAAGTTTCTCGTTTAGATAGTGATTTAGTGATTGTGAATTTCGAAAATTGGATTGTGAGAGACCAGACATAAGGCGCCCGGTGCTTGTAGAAGCAGACAGCTATGAGAAAGTCGATCGTGCGTGGTACGTCCATCTTGGGTATCACTCGGTAGAGTACACGGCTGGAGACGTTGGAGAGACGCCGACTGGTTAAAGAAACTCGGTACAAGTCATAATTGGAGCAATATGCGAGAATTTTTTCATACAGCTCCTCCGGAAGGGTGTTAAAATTTGTTGTTAAGGCGCCCATGGTTGGTTTGAGAAAGAGGAAATGAGTTTGATAACTTTCTCGGCGTGCTGTGGGTGGTTATACGCTAACCGCAGGCCAGATACGGTGTCTCTGGTAAATAGAAGGGATTCAAGGGAACAGCGCCAGCGAATAAACTTAGTAAGGCAGAAGTCAAGGCTGTGTGTGCAGAAATAGGAGCCTGTCGCGACCAAAGCCTCGGAGAGGCCACGTGGTCAAGAAACTGGTCAACAAATGCAAAGTATGAAGTAATTTACACCTCTTCCAAACGCCAACCGGAAAATCCTTTCAGAATATTGTGCACCATGGTTAGTAGTATCGCCGATTATTAATGTTCACTCAATTCCATATCTACACAGGCTCTAAGACCGTCTGCGGCAATTCCACCAGCAACAGCCAGGACATCGTTCACCGCTCAACCAAATGCCTCATCTTCGTCGGCCAACCCATCCCAAGCACCCAACCCGAATGCTGCTATGTCTCCAGAGCTTGAGCAGACACTATCGATGCTATCGTCTCACCGTTCTGTGCTGGGCTATCTACTTATTACACGGGGACTTCATCCTAGTATCATCAGGCATTCGGGTGTCGTGTTCGAAGGAGAGCAAGGAAAGCGTTACGCTGCAGTCGTAGCGCGGATAGTGGAAAGTGTTCAAGCAGGGTTGGAAGAAGTCAGGGTTGATGATGGTCTAGGTGCCGCGGCAGGCGAAGCTGATGTCGTGCGTCATGTCTTTTTCCTTATCATTCTTAGTCTAACTCCTTTGTGGAATAATAAGGATGAAATCAAGTTCATGCGGATACGAACGAAAAGGCATGAAATCATGATATCTCCAGGTCAGAGCTCCCAATCATTCACATTATTTTGATCCTTATTGCTTTGACGCCAAAGATGATAGGTATCTTCTCGCAGTTCTGCACGACCCCGCAACATGACACCATCAATATACGACTCTCGATTCTACCAATCGTAATACCTGTAGTTTTAATGACCATACCCACGTCTCGGTTATGTCTCTCGATCGTCCGAATCCATGGACAACAAGACCCAAGAGGTGAAACAACAATTTATCACGGAACCATCGACTATTGCGCTCTACGTCATCGCTACTGTCAATAATGTTGGAACAAGGCCAAAATGAACTTATAAACAAAGAGAATATTGTCCCGTTGGGACACTCTTCACGCCGATGCTGACACCAATGTCATGCAGACGAGCTGAAGAACATTGTCCAACATTATGAAGAGGTCTTATACGGTCTTCTGTCCTAGCAACGGAATAGTTTTATGCTGCCCTCCTTAAGCTAGGACAGTTGGAAGTCTGGTTCTAACCAGTCCTTCGACCACTCCGTGGGCATTGGCAGAATCCTTTCTTCCTAAACTTACCAAATGCCAATGAGGCCATGACGATTTCTACCTGCAAGCTGCAATATTGAATAAAACACTTGATCAGAGGGTTTTTGCAGTTCAAGACGAGGAATTTGACAACATTCTTTTGGTTACCGATGTATTTGAATCAAGAATCACACCCGCTAGTCTATAACCGAGGGTCTGGCAGAACAAACCAGGACCAATTTAAAATTTAACACGATGTCGATGCTGTGAGTCTGACCTCCTTGCCCTTTCGATTCTCTGTATCTAAATCAAAAAAAAGATCGTAGTGCAGTGGGTTCAGATTGTCTGCTCTACTCGTAAAGAGAGATTTGAAAAAGATAAAAAAAATTTGCAACGAAAATACAAATTTGGAAATAACTTCCCGAATTGGCTGAAACCCTCAGCGCTCATTTAAAGTCACATGACCTAGACGAGCTATCCGGAATCCGAATCCGATTGAAATGACCCCTGACCCCCGCTCTTCTCTTCTCAATTACACACCCTGACAAACCAAGTTATCCAAGTGACAAAGCCTATTGAACTATTGGCATGCCTTCCAAACCAGCCAGCTCGACTACAGGTAAAGTTCCTTCTGTCATAACCGAAACTTTACCCTCAGAGCTCAACCTACTTGTTTCCATCACTTCTGTTTTTAGTTCGCGCACAACCCTCTGGTAGGCCATCAGATGGCGCGATAAAACGGGATTTAAAAGCGCAGGATCCAGGTAGTAACCGTCCGCTCCGTTACGAGATCATGGTCTCTGTCGGCGACTCGTCCGAGTCGATCAAACTAGTCAAGCACGACCAAGTTCCAGTCTCTCTCTGCTCCATGCGCCCTCCCGAGGTGCCTACCAAAACGTTCCTGGCGCAGCTCGTTACAAAGTACGACAAGGAGATCAGAGACCACCAGGCTTGGAAGTGCTGGAACTGCGCCGCTCCAGCTGTGGGCATGGTGCACACCCCCATGTCCTACCTTCATCTTGAAGAACCACAGGTCGTCGACTTTGCACAGCCGGTTTGTGTCAATGGAGGACCGTGCGATACGGCGGCGAGGAAGATGATGGCTGAGCAAATGATGCTGGCAACTGGGATGAGCGGATCGCGTTAGCTGAGGTGATGTCCGGGTTGGATTGCTGTTTCTCTTCAGATTACTATAAATGTTTGTATCACTACAAGCCTCCATAAATTCTTATATGACAGTTCAAACGAGCATACCAGGATATATAGCTCAAAGGGGGTGTCATTTTTGGCTGTTGAAATAAATGGTAGACCCAACTTGTAGTAAGGGATGGCCTATGATCTGAAGAGCACACTGCATATATCGCAGTTTAGTTACTGGACTAGACAACTTGATAAGGGCTCAACGGCCCAGCCATATTTCGACCTACTTATCCACAACGTCTGCTAAAAAGACATAATTCAAACATTCTACTCTTCATTTATTTGATGGACGGCAGGAATTGCAGGGGCCAGGAGAACACTATCATTCCCTCAACTAACAAAAATCGAACGATACATGCAGCATCCCAGACCCTACAACAAAAAATCCCAATATATGTTTGTATGTCCGCGAGGACGTATGCACAATAGAAGAAAGAACGTGGTGATGGTAAAAAACCTGTAAACCAAAAAATGATGCGAACCGAGCGGAGGATGTATGGGGCCGTACAGACTGAGACCAGAAAAACAGCGTACACGGTACAAAAAGAGGACGAACAACGAGGGATGCGTATGTATGGAAAGGGGTTGGTCGGCGTGATGAGAGGAACTACTAGATTAACAGCATAAGACAACAATAGCAATGAAAGAAAGAAAGATGAACTACAGTGTGAGATGAGATGAGGATGAGAAATTTAAACAGGCACAGGCACAGGCGAACAGCAGCGGGACTGGTGCGCTGCGATTATGGTGAGAGCGGAATGAAGTGTTGGAACTTGAAGGGTACTGATTATGTTTTTAAAAAATGAGTGTTTTTGAACGAATATTCCAGGTACAGATTGCGTGCTTTGAGGGGTGGATTGTTGTGTGTAGAGAGAGAGACTGAGTGCGAGAGAGAGGAAAAGATACAAACCCAAGAAAGAAAAAAACAGAGCACGGCGGAAGCACGCCTCCGAAATCACGGCCCGAAAGTCCGGAAAGCGGACGACGGCGGCCTGATCTCAAGCTCAAGCCTCAAGCAAGCGATCCCGACCCATTCGACACCAACGACTCAGGCGACTCCGCCTCCGCCCCAGCCGTCGAAGGCCTCGACAAGCTGCCCCCTCCGCCTCCGTCGCCGCTCTTCCTGCGCCGGTTAGGCTGGGGCCAGCCCCACACCTGGCGGATCCAGCGCGCGAGATGCACCTCCTGCTTCATCGTGTTGAGGATCCATGGGTGCGCGAGCATCTCGCGCGGGGTGGGGCGCATGCGCGGGTCTGGGATGAGGCTGTGTTGTTTTTTTTTTTTTGAGGAGCAAGAGGAAAGAGAGAGAGAGGGAGGGGATTAGTGTGGGGCTACTTAGGAGGGAATAGGGCAAGAGAGGAGACGCACGTTTGCCTGATGAAGTCTTTCATCTCGTCGGTCCAGGTGACGCCCGCTTCGGGCTCGTCCTCCAGTTTCGGGGGCTGTTAAGGGTTGAGATTAGTCCTTTGTGAGGTGAGAGAGGGAGTAAAGCATCAATACCTCTGCGGTCGTGATGTTCATGATAAATTCGAACGGCGGCAAGTCCTTGGGGAACGGGAACCGATTTTGGACGAGCTCCAGGAGGGATATTCCCGTGGACCAGACGTCTGAACGGACGGTGTAGTCTCCACCGCCAGAAACGCGTTCGGGCTGTTTTGAAAAGTTTAGGATAAGCTCATCAGTGACATAGGGATACGCACAGCCATATAGATCAAGGTTCCGGTGAAGGTGCCAACGAGAGAATTGACGAGCTCCCCGGAAACACCAAAGTCACAGAGCTTGACTATGCCATCACGAGAAATGAGTATGTTGGATGGTTTAATGTCCCTGTGAATTGTTCGCCTGGAATGTAGGTATGCGAGACCTTGGAAGACCTAATAAAAAACAGAATTCAGCAAATGAAGAGGAAGAGGCAGTTAAATTTAAAAAGGAAGCCCACTCACACCCTCAGCGATCCTGCCAGCAATCTTCTCCCCTACCACCGCACCCCGCTCCTTGATCTTCCTCCCGACCGCTTCGAGACTCCCACCCTCGCAAAACTCCATGACGATCTTCACCTCCGAGCTGGAAGGACTCATGTAAGCCCCGAAGCACTGCACGATGTTGACGTGCGACGTCGTCGAAATGATGTTGAGCTCCCTGACCACCTGCCTCATCGAGGTCTCGCGCGTGGTGATCGTCTTGCGGGCGTAGAGAGTGCCGTCGCGCTTGTCCTGCACCTTGTGCACGGCGCCGCCCGCGCCCTCGCCCAGGCGAGCGAGCACCTCCAGCTGCTCGTCGCTGAACTCTTTGGCTTTGGGCAAGGGGAGCGGCGCTTGAGGAGGCGGCATCGTCTGCGAGGTGTCGTTGACATAAGCGCCGGTGGGAGATCGGTTCGTGCGGTTGGAGGGTGATATTGACTCGTTGCGTGAGGAAGATGAGGTACCGTTGCGCTTTTCGCGGGGTGGAGAAGGCGGGTTTGACGTTGATGAACGAAGCGCAGTAGGCGCCGATGCATAGCCCGATATCTGTACCTGGCTAACTGCCTTCCTGAGATTGTACAAGGGGTCGACTGGCAACACAGGCGGCGGCGGTATGGCAGGTGGGGCACCCCCACTGGGCATCCGCGACGGTGGCTTGCTTTGCCTTGGTTTGGGAGAATACGTGTCTTGAGGATGCACTGTTTTCTCCTCGCCCCCTGTTTTTCCATTTGCGCCATTCCACGCTGTTGAGGGTTCGGAAGGAGGTGGACCGATCGGCGCGATTTTGAGGTTTGGGCGACCGGGTCCAGTGCCGGATTTGCTACGGGGTTTCGGGGTGTTGAGCTGAGGAATTGAACCGATGAAGCGGGGGGTCTCGGATGGAGAAACTAGGGTGATCTGGTCGACGTATGTCGGGGACTGGGACCGCGGAGGAGGGTCTGGGGCTGAAGGGAGGTTGATAGCGAGTGGAGGGGGACCAGGGCGGGTGGATTTGCTCCTTGGGCCCATTGGTTTCGGTGTCACAAACATCTCTCCTCCCTGTCAAATAAAAGTAAAAATGCAGAAAATCCTCGACGACCCAGTCGCACTAAGGCGTAGTGGAGTATGAAAAAGGGAGAGATAGGGTTAGGAGGCAAAGATAGCGAGCGGTGGTGTGGTATTTGAAGAGAGAGTGAGAATAGAGAAAATTCACAGCAATGCCAGGCCCTGAGATACTTTTATTAAATCCTTCTATACTTGCCGTTCCTCCAGATGAACTCGCCAAGGTCGGTCTGCCCAAAGTTTCTCCTCGCAAATCTGAATCCAACTCCGACCCAAAATCACGATCGATGATCATCCAAACAAAAACCCAGGCCCCTCAGACCTTCAAACCCTCACATACCATCATCATCACCCAACAATTATAGCTCTGACACTGCCCACCCCCCAGCGCCCAGCGCCCACCCATTTTCGTCTACGTCGTTATGGGAATGAACAGGTTTCCTTCCCAATTCGTTCCCCCATGGTCCAATTTGCACCCTAATCACCCATCCAATGCACCACACACGAGGTTGCACCGGGTTGACATATGCCCTGTCACTGCTCGATGCACCGACGTTCGAGCTGATCTCCGTATCCTGCGAAGTCCTCCTTTGACTGGTTCTGCTGTTTGCTAACTGTTCGCCCTGGCTTTGAGTCCTAAAGTAAAAACCCTTCTAAATATTCTGGCACGGGGTTTGGACCTCCGGTCTTTTCTCTCCGGTGCTCTTGCCTTGAAAGCTTCAAAGCCTATTACGACACGACACGAGTATGTATTTTTGCTCATGCTCCCCATTATAGGAATCGGGGATCATCCGCTCCCTTGGATCGCTATACCTCTCTTTGGCCCAATGTGCACTTCATTTTCATTGACTTCGACTGCGGCGGACATCGCAGCACACTCTCTCGATCTTCAATCCCAAAACGGGAGATGTCCCTCCAGGTGTGGTCCCGCAAGGCAAAAGGGAAGAGCCAAAACGAAAAACCGGGCCGTGAGTAGATGTATATCCTTCTTCTCGGGGCTGTTCTAAAAGTGTCCAAGTGCAAAAGAAAGGAACAGCAAGCAAGGCTATGCGCCTTCGAACAACAAGCGCCGCCGGTTTTCTACTACAAAAAGCCACGTCAGAACTTGATACCATTCGGCCAGTCCCACATCTCCTTGCGTATCCGCTCGTCGCGTCGGAGACGGAGACAGAGACGGAGGCGTTTTTCTAAAATCTTTTGATTGATCCTCCTCTTTTTTTTTAGTCCGAACCGTGATAGCACTGTACTGTGTACAACCCACAGGAACCAATACATAACCCAATGGAACCTTGTATTTTGCGATCAATCCCCACCCCGAACAGCAACAGCGACCAAGCTGTATCACTTGAAAAAGCGGGAGACTACCTGCAGCCTGCTAAACACCACACCCCTCCTCGACACCTGCGGTATTGGCTCGACGGCTCTCTTGGTCTGACTCCTGTGTTACGAGTAACCCGATAGGGAGTCCACGTGCGAGCAACATGGCCAAACGTTTTTCCGTCTGTAGGTCCATATATCTATTGCCCGTGCCTATTGGGTATTGCGTCTGTAACGACGCCTTACCTTACACTTTTTTGTGGTCGATTCATTCCGATCCCGACCATTTCCCCCGCCTGTCTTCGCCTGATCCGTGTATCCTCTGATATCCTTCACCGTCCTTACCCTTACTACTCACCACGCACGGACCTCTCCCGAGGTTATGGACCTACAGGTAAATTTATTTTTCCTCATCAAAATCACCTTCGTTAGAAACCAATACACTTTACGGTCAAAAATCTTTGTGAACAGCGTTTGGGGCTGTTGCTGTTATCGTTATTTAAGGACAATAACCACCGAATTCGACTATGTAGTAGAACCTTGTGTATTCTTCAGCACTTCAGGAGCAGCAGAGATGCTATTGCTAATTAGAACGCACTATCAAGATCGACGGGACCGAGATACAAGTTATTACCATGGGCCAACCAACAGCCAACAGCCAACGGCCAATGGTTAACCGTCACCACCGGTAGTCACCACCGATACGAGAACGACGTCGAGTCACTACTAGCTACCACCTACCGACCCCAGTGTCTTCGCTGCTAAAATTAATATCGAAGTCTGCCGCGTCCGTGACCGAGTTCCGACCGCATCATGTCAACTCGACACAGACACAAATTTTCGATCTGCCGATTGTGGCATACGATCTCTTGTTTTTTTTTGGTTCTTTTTTTGCTGATTTGCGTTCAAGGTTCAAGGTTCAAGATTGCAGGACCTTTGTACCCCACTTTCCCTATCCCTATCCCCGTGGGTTTGGCCGTTTCATAGAATTAACTCGGACGTGAAGGCAAGTGGCAAGTGCGCATAAGAAGATTGTCTGTATGTTACCACTAGAGAAGTCGAATCTGGCAACCCAGCCAGGCGACAAGTGGGTAATTAATAACTCGGAATGCTTTGTTCGCATTACTTCTACATTGCCAGGGAAATGAAATAGTCATAATAGTCATCGTCATAAAAGAATGTTCGAGCACTCTACTCACATACCTGGGTCCGGAGTCTGGGCCTGCGCAGTCCTGGTCAACGTCGGCGGCGGCGGATGAACCGGACATGGAAGCGAATCCATGAAAGTCCTCGCCGAGTGCATGGCATGGCGAAGCATTTTGGTGTCCAGTTTCTTTACGGGGTACGGGGTACGGCGGCAGTGGGTGATAATTAATTAATAATCCGAGTGAGGACAAGGACGCCGGGAAGCCAAGGGGTAGGGATAAATACGGTAGGATGTCCAAGAGTTACACACACGGACGAAAATTGTCTGGGAAATCAGAAGCACCTTGGTTATGGCTCGGAACAAAAATGGGAGATACAATAATGGTCTGCCGCTCGAAGCCCATTATTGAAATTCATCTACGTCAATGACTTGATCATCAGACCCCTCCAACCAACCGGCACAATGGAGCCTGGCGCTCTATGTTGATACTCGGCGTGTTATCCAACATGCACAGTCTGAGTAAGCACCAATCGACTGCCTAAGTCATAATGGAAAAAGGCCAACCGCTTATTCAACATGATTACCTGAGTCCAAAGTGCACACAGATCAAAAGAAGTCGTTTCAAATTTGTTATCGTCCTACTCGGATGCTCCGCCAAGCAGAGCCACATCATATTTATCACTCTATTTACCGAACAGACAGAAGACACCTGGCAAAGTGGATGATCACGAGCGGCTAAGCACTTACCTATCCCACGATCCCGATGGGCTCTGCCTTTTGGCGCTGGCGGTTATGACGGACATCAGTGCGATATCCCACCGATGAAGATGCATAGGCTTCACAGCATGCCGCGGAGCTGCTCGAAGCCTTGAGGAGTCACTGGCAGAGGACGGAGGGGAAATTGTACCGGTGCGGTACCCCGTTCCATCATCATGGTATCCATAAATGGTAATGTGCGCCACATATCGGAGCCGTCCGTCGCTCGGCGCTCTGCTGCTATGTATCACGGTTGCTGCCACTCGTCTAGGATGCGTCCATCATAATCTTAATCTAAGGCAGTAAGATGATGAGCGATCTGTAATCTTTACTCTGTCATTTTCCCATACAGTATTCACTGCCCCTCACTCTGGTTGTCCCAGTTGATTCAAACGAAGATGGAGACGGGAAAAACTCTGAGTCCAACGACACCATATTTCAACGACACACGCGCAGGAACAATGTTTTCTGAATGGATAACTCGCCGAAGTACCACCCAAACCCAAATCGGGGATGTGGACGGAAATTTCGTCAGGAAATTACGGCGAGATATTCGAGAGATGATCCTGCGTGTGGGATTCGGAATATGGTGCGCCTTGAAAGGAAGGGTACTATAAACCCATGCCTAAGGAATAACGGAAAATATGTCTAATGTTACAAAGGGGATTGAATCGTACAGTCGATGGCGATGATCGACATAGGAACCTAATATACATATGATACATACCAGCAGTGGTGGTGGTGGTGTTGACTTCTTTATTTTCGAAAAGATGATATGCTGACGCTAGACCCTGAGGCTGTCGAAGAAGCCTTTCCTATCCCAAAAGTCATCCTCGGGAGATTCACCTTCTCTCAACCACCCCATTCTCGTCGTCGTCAAGCCTGCAGCCCTGATGAACAAAGTCCCGTCGATCAACCCCGCATCCTTCAACTCGGTTCCAGCAAAAGTACCCGCCGGAGTGGATCCAAAATGCGAAGCGTACTCGCTCAGCGCTCGTTGCAGCTTGGGCAGATGATCATCTGGATGGGTCAAAGTCGTCTGGATGATGGGCAGCCAAGGATCAGGAGTGATGGCGTGCGGCGACGTCGGGGAGGGGTGGGCGCGCTTATGAGGGGTAGGCTGGGGCCCTGGCGCAACAGGGAGACTCGAGGCGTCTTTGAAAAAGCTTGCGACGTCGATCGGGGGGCGGCCGCGGCTTATGTACCACCCCAGGCAGACGGCGAAGTATCCACGTAGAAGAACAGCCTGAGAACTTCTCTTGAGATGAGAGAAGATGCTAGAGATGAAGATGGACGAAGTGACGAGATGCATGCTGTTGTTGGGCGTTAGAAATTTGCTGAAGTAAAATGTACGAAAGTCTCACTAGAAGAAATCGGCATTGATTTTGCCGTCGCCTTCAAAGCCCCCAACGCCGTAAATTAGCGCGTTCGTCCAGACGAGCTCGTCGAGTTTCTTTTGCAAGTCGCCGTCAAGACTCCACTGCTCCACATGCTTTAGAATGGCATCTCCGTGAAGCTCGACAGTCTCTTTGTAGAAGCCATATTCATCTGGTATTTTGGTAGGGGCGAAGACGGGGTCCGCGAGAACCCGCGCCAGGATAGTGAACGCATGAACATCCTTCTTTTCCGACTTGCCGCCGAGACCGATCACACTCGCGAAACGGGAGGCTAGGCTGGCCTCGGACTGAACGAACATCGTGGGAGGAAGCACTTTGGTCGAGGATACGCCATGCACTGCAGTTTGTGCGAGTCCTGGGAGAAATCTTTGTTTAATTTACGTTTGAGACAACGTGAAAAGGAAATACACGCCTTCTGCAAACGTTCCAGGCAGGGAAAACTCGACTCCGAACCCTGTATGGATCATGGGATGGAGAAGACCCTCAAAGAATCGGTTCAACAATTCGGGCTGGTGTTTCGCGCCTGAGATAAAGTTCGCCTCGCCAGAAAAAACGTATTCCTCCAAGATCGTATCCATAGCTTTATGCTCAAGTTCTCCCTTGAAGAAGTCAAGGTAGCCTTGGTAGAATCTGTGTAATTAAAAAATCAAAAGCTTGAAGAAGCGAGGACACGGATCTTATCCGTACTTTTCATTTCCAAGGTGGTCTCGCCAATTTTGCTTTGTGATAGGTTCGGGTGGGGGAAAGGCTGGACGTTGTTCTTTGCAGTTTTCTTCGTATGAAGCTTTGAGAATGGTTTCGTCAGCGCCAAGGCACCACAGAGACAGGACTGCATGGGCGGCATGACTATGTTGTGCTCCAGTTAGATGTTATACACTAGACCTAGTGATGGTAATACGTACTTATGAAAGCCTCGATCATTAAAGAATACATGCCAGCGTTTATGATTGTCGGTTAGAATGGCCTGAAGCGCAGTCGTGGACGCTGGAGTGACACCAGGCCAGGTGCGTGGAAATAGAGGATTCTTGACCACTCCTTGATGATATGGTAAGGGAAATAGCTTTTGATCAATGTTTTCCGTCATATTAAAGAAGATAGGTGGAAATTGGGATGAATGATGGTGGGATGGTAATGGGGCGTCTTCTCAATATTGAGAGCACATTGCAAGCTTTTTAATGGGACTGAGCTCCAAGTGTCATGTGCCAGAGGAGTGATTGATCTTTCCCATCCAAAAACGCAATTAGACCGTAGCTGTTGGGCTTCGCGTTGACGTTGGTGGTGTCAGTCGTGTCTCGGAATGATGTTGGGGATAGGGCTTACACAATCCTTCGGTTCTCCCCTTACCGAAACGAAATAGAGGTGTAATACAAGTGCATCATACCATTGCTTCGTAATATGACTTCAAGATAAAGATCTATTGCCTAGAATTTCAAAGCAAATTGCCAAGGTCATGGTGGCACTTCGACGATGAGGGGTGCTGGCCGAATCCCTGTTCCGTATGAAGAGATATGGAGAGGCGTATTCATTCGGCATTGCAATGAGTCTGGATTAGGACCAAGTCATAAGGACTATTCGTGAGAACTGGGGTGGTAGTGAGCCTAAGTAAGGACTCACAATTTCCCTGCCGAAGCCCCTGTTCTCCCATGAGGTCCTTCTGAAGTTCAAAAGCTATGGTGGAAGGGAAAACCAAATATCAGTGACTGCATTCACCGATCGGTCTCCTGAGATTGTTTAAATTTGTAAAATGTTGATTTTTGAGCCTTAGAAAGGTCTGTAGATGGCTAGCAGCCGCTGAAGAACATGCGAGACAGTGGAGAAGGTGAAGGAAGGTGTCGGAAGTCAAAAATACCTGTTTCATTCCAACCATCATCATCACAATCGCCGTCGTCGCCCGCCATCTAGTACTTCAACCACCATCATCCAACTGTTCGAAGCTTGAGATAATGTCCGCATTCGCGATCGACACGGAGCTCAATGGCGAAAGAACCTTTCCACGCTACCAAGGGTAACAGTACCACGTTGAAAACGTGAGTTTGCCTTATAAACCATGGTGCGAGATTGTCTCTATCTTACTCTTGAAATTTGTTTAACCGACTCTGAGTAACAGCCTCATATTCCGCAAAAAGTTATAACAATGTTGTGCAATACATGTCGTTCACCATTGACTCTTGACGCCCTGTTGTCTGAACCCTCGGACTCGACCAACTCTGTATCTTGTCTTGTAAGCAGGCCTGAGCCTTCGTTCGGGTGTTCGAGGACTCATATCTCGACGCTTAGGAGACGGTGGCAACTCTAGAGGCAGAAATGACGCAAATAGAAGCAGTGATGGAGGGCCTCGCTGAGAGAAGGACGATGCTTAGAAGACGGATCAATGCACTATCCCCTACCGCCAAATTACCACAAGAAATTTTGACAGAAATCTTTCGACTGGCATCTCAGTCACCTGAGGATGGTCTACGATCAACCACCCCCCTCTTTTTCGGAGGGATCTGCAAAGAATGGCGAGACATCGCCTGGTCGACTCCACTTCTTTGGAACTCAGTATCTTTGCACGTGTCGCGGAAAACGCATGGCTCTCAAGTCCACCTTTTACGCGACTGGCTCTTAAGAGCCAACTCGTCGCCGCTATATATCAAGCTGACGACAGACGATGAGCACGAGTCCATTTTTTGTTCCCTTCGATCCATCATGGACGTTTTGGTTGCTCGGTCCGCGTTTTGGTACAGCCTTGACTGTCTCCTACCCCCTCAATGTCACGAGCTTCTCAAGAGCAACCAATTTCCAATGCTGACCTCAGTTTCGATACGGCCTCCCAAAGGCACGATTGCGACATTTAGCGAGCCTCCTAACATGTTCTTATCTGCCCCCAAACTCCTCAACGTTGACCTATCTGGGTACAATTTTCCAGCCATGGTTTTACCTTGGGAGCAATTACAACGTTTCAAGACCCAGTTTTTGACTGTAGGCGAATGTTTGAAGGTTTTACGACGCTCTCCCAACCTCAAGGAATGTCACCTCGAGAGTGTATATTCGCCCGACCTCCTTTCTTCGCCTATAATGAACCCGCTTCACTCCGAATTAAAGCATCTAGACGTTACGCTCATCAAAGGAGCCGCTATTTCCCTACTCGACAGCATCACACTTCCCTCCCTTTGCGACCTTCGCATCGTTTACAGCGGCCCCGGCGGGTTCCTTCTCTCTGCCATTAGCTCCCTTGTTCTGAGATCTTCCTGCAACCTTCAACAACTCCATATAGAAAAGCAAAGCTTTCACGAGGACGATCTCATACCTTGCCTTGATGCAATGTCCTCGCTATCCCGCCTACATTTGACGGTACTCGGTGATCACAATCATCCATTAATGGGTTTAACGACAAAGCTAGTGAATATGCTTCATACTTCACCCCAATCAGGGTCCCCTTTGCTTCCAAACCTGCATACCTTCGAATATCAAGGTCGAATTCAAAGCGATGGAGATTCCCTTGTTTCGATGTTATCAGCCAGGTTTTATGCCAAGCAAGCAGAATCCTCGAAGTTGGGATGTCGACCAGTCGCCCAGCTAGCAGTAGCGAAGATCACTTCCCCAGTCGCGTTTGAGCTATCTGATGGACTTCAAGGCGAGCTTTTAAAGCTCTCGGAGGCAGGAATGAAAGTGGACATTCGGTCTACGGATGGACCGCCACCATCGCGGTTTTGTAAGCATTCCTAACTCTATTGTATGTTGTCCTGAACTAACATCCTAAAAGGACCTGCACGTCCTCGCTCGACTGCCCAGTTGTTATCATCTCGTTAGTAGAACCTCGTAGCTGATATCATGTTTAGATGGGCGACAAAGTGCATTTTGTAGAGATGATAGATATTCGACATACTTTCTGACATGAAAAGTCTAACATACCATTGTCGAGTCTAAAAACAGTGTAGATTGTGCAAAAACATCGTGGCTGTACCATGGCGCCGATTTCTCACGTCTCCAACTTCACCTTGACCACATTCAAATTGACTGACTTCATCCTCTTCTCTATTATTTCTATTATATACCACAAGTCTCGGACGACCTCAACGTAAGGTCCAAAAGTTTGTCCTTCGTGGGCAACTAAAAAGTACCAGACATCAATCTATCCGCCATTGGTTCGGCTCGATCTTGCGGCTAGAGCTCTTATGAAGGCTACTAATAGTTGATTTCCGTACAGGATGTTTGAGGGCGCTCATGATTTTATTATACAAGGTGGACGATATACCGTGGAACACAATGGAAGGACTGGTATGCAACCTCCTTGTCCTTGCAAACACGCCCTATTAAACAATCCCTTCGACAGGTCTGCAATTGCTTCATCAGAAAATGACCCATGGAGCGACTCATGACTCCGCTGAACGATACCCTCCTCCGAGATGCCACCCAGACACGCGAAAGACGATAGTAGGAGAGATAATGGATTGGATCGACAACCGCTCGCAGTCCTCGAATATAGTCTGGGTGAATGGTCCAGCTGGCGCAGGAAAGACGTCCATTGCCCAGACCATTTGCGAGAATTGCAAGCAATCAGGACAGCTTGCTGGAAGTTTTTTCTTTTCACGCACCGTTCATGGCAGAAACAATGCACGGTACCTTTTTGCAACCATTGCGTACCAACTTGCTGTTGCTATTCCCGAAGTCGGTGATCGAATCGAAAATGCCATCACCAACGACCTCTCTATCATTGACAAGTCCATGGAGCTCCAGCTACAAACACTAGTTATAGAACCCCTGCAACCCGGCACAAGGCCAACCGTGATCGTAATTGACGGATTGGACGAATGCGAAGACGAGAACATGCAATGTCGCATACTCCAGCTGCTGGCCTCTGTGTTAGGTCATGACACCATTCCTGTCTACTTTATCGTTTGTAGCCGACCAGAGCCTTGGATTCGTGACGAATTCAATAGCGGCCTACTGAACGCCAATCTGCATCGAATTTCGTTGGAACAGTTGGACGAGGCCGACGAAGATATACGCATCTTCTTTAAAGCAGGTTTCTCGGATATTCACAACAGTCCGAAATATAGACAAACGATGGAAGGGATCTCTAAACCTTGGCCTCCCGACGACGTCATTAATGCTCTCGTCCAGAGAGCATCGGGACAATTCATATATCCCAGCACAGTCCTCAAATTTGTCGGCGACCCTAATTATCGACCAACTGACCGTCTGGAGATGGTCTTATCTATTCCCGTCGTCAAAAGTCGAAAATTGAATCCGTTAGCCGAGCTCGATCGCCTTTACGTTCAAATTCTCTCAACATGCCCGGAGATAACCTCCACGCTTACCGTACTTGGCAGCATTGTGGCAATGCGCGATGCAGCAACTAGACTTTGTCTGGAATGGAGCCCTCAAATTGATTCCTTAAAGATAGTAGAAAAACTTGTTGGCTGGCAGCCTGGAGACGCCTACCTGGCCTTGAGGACTATTCATTCACTTGTAAAAGTTAGTGACCTAGACAACAGCAATGACAGCCTACCTCCAGACGAACTTCGAGGTTGTGTCTATAGCGAAGATGCGGTAATATTTTACCATAAATCTTTTGTGGACTTTCTCCTCGATGGCACCCGCTCTGGAGACTTCAGCTTGGATGTGACTTCGGCCCATGCTAACCTGGCTTTGGGATGTATGAATATAATGAGATCATTATCAATGCTGCCTGCCACAAGGATCAACTTTGGTAACTACTGCAACTTTTCAGTCTCTTCCTCACTCATCCTCGACAACAGTTACTTGGGGATACACCGTCCTACATTGGACGGAGCACTGTGTTTTGTCAGGACAACCGCAAGATAATCTTGTTGATGAATTGAAGCTGTTGGACTTAGAACTGTACCTCAGCACCCTGCCAAAATATCAATTAAGCGGGGAACCTGAGAGTGCCATCTCACAATTAGTATTTTCGGAACGCCTAATGTTCGCCTCTTTTCTCTTGATATTTTCATTTCAACATTAACAATCAATTTAGATCCCGAAAAAGCGGCACAAAAGGTATCAATGTGATATGCCCGAATCCCTTGGATGTTGAACGCGCAGTGAAATTTTTCATCAATAATGGTGCCCAGAATGACATCATGATGTCCAGCTATGGTGCTCGACTCAAAGAGCTTGCAGAATGGTTGGAGGTAAGAAGTTTCAAAACTTTCATCGCCGATATATTTGATGAGTAACTCCCTGATGTTGAAGAAAAGCCCAAGAGTGCCCAGAAAGTTGTTGGAACAATATCATGTCACATCGAACATCCTCTCATATTACAGCCGTCGTGCCTCCCGAAGACCTCTAGACAAAAATAAAGCCTTTAAACAGGGTGTTCCCTCCCAAATGAAGTATACGCTAACTTCTATGCTACATTCATTTTGGAGATTGCAAGTCTGGGACTTCTTCCACCGTCGTAGTTCCTAGACGCAAACCTTTTGACAATCAACATGGTTTGCATTCTATAAATAGGTAGCTTTCATAAGTGACGTCATCCTTCATCCTACCCAAAAACTCGTCCGTCCGTTCATCCGACAAGAAAGCTTATAACACTCACTCTTCAAGGCTTTGGTCATTCTCACTAAAAATTCAATAATGTCTGCTACCTTCAATTTTTTATTTCCTGCCCCCTCTTTGCCTCTGTCTACTTTGTGTCCCCCTCATTTTCCTGGGGTCTCCAGATTCAACTAAGACACTCCAAAATGTCTTGAAGCACAATCATGAAAAGTGGCATATTTTTTCAACGAAAAGCGTTTTCACAAGTATGTCGGCCTACTTCACTTTACGCATGATTCTCAATTTAGTGTCATTGAAGTCATGCAGCACATCGAGCGATTGCTTCTTGGGCGCTTGGCGCAGATGCTTCTATTATTCAGGCCGCATACGAGAAAGATTGCAAATACGAAAGCCCAGCTTTTAAATCTCCCGGGGCTATCACTGCAGAAAATTTTTATGAGCACCTTGGAGACGAAAAGTGAGTCCTTAACTGGTCAATGTTTGCCTGACTTTTTTATACGGTTCTGCTTTGAAAGATACTTCGATTCCTACTCGGAATTTTTCACGGCATACGTCAGAGATAAGGGAATTCATGCAGCACTGGAAGATTTTGTATTCTCCTCAAAAGCAAATCTCGGCTCAAATTCCGGTTTGCCACCAGAGGAACAGCCTCAGATGCTGAGTCGTTTTTTGTCAGGTGTCCTACATCCTATGATTCATACGGGTTATGGTGCCGAGTTCAACTTGCCGGTAATGATTGTCGAAGGTATATTTTTTCACTATTGAAAGTCCTTGAATTCCCGGGTTACTATCATGTCTCAGGCCTAGCTCAGACAGCAATACATTTTTCGTCTCCGGACCTTCTAGCGCCTTTGTCGCTATTTCAAGACACTACTGTGACATCTAATAAGGGCATTATAAACACTGCCCGAGAATCTATTGAAAGTGCATTCAACAAGGGTGCTCGTTTCTTAGACTCAGCTTTGGAGAAGGCAGTCCCTGAAAACTCGCATAACCATTTGAATGCCCCTAGCAGCAACGACACAGAACGAAGCCCTGATGCCTCAAGCGCGACCCGAGGAACCCATGCACTTACCATTCTCGCGCGCGTTTTGCGCGATTCGGACTTCGCTCCGGCAGACACTTCAACAATCGACGAAATCGACTTGTTCAAAAGTACTATTCAGAACCATGGAAAGGCTTTGGGTGGTTACGTCAATCAGTGGGATGTCAGTAAGGACAAGATAGATGCAAAGATCGAAGAATTGGCATGGGTGGTTTGCGTACTCTATGGTGTTTGTGGTTGGACATATCGAGACACCGGGCCAGAGAATAAGGCATTCAACGCGGATTTTTTCTTGTAAGTTCTTCGAACTGTATGTTTTGACCAGGGGATTCAAGCTGACGCAACCAACAGCATGCACCTCGTTACATCTTCCATCTTCCTTCCTGGCCTTTGCGCTTTCCTGACGCCAGCCTCTCAAATACGTCTTCTCAAAGCCTACTTCACGACCGTGCTGACATGGGCTGTCGCGCGTGGTCGTCCGGCGGTTGATATCAATGGCTTTGTCGCAGAGATGCAGGATCCGAGGTCGCTCTCCGCCTCCCCTTCGACACCGAAATGGGAAAGCGCGTGGATGAGAATGGTGGAAGAAGCAAAATCGCATCATAACGAACATGTGACTAAAACTATTAGGTCGCTTGCTGGTTGGGCTGCGGTTTTCGGAACGAGGAGGTCAAGGGCCAGGTTGCAGTCCACCGCGCAATACCGGGACGTCGATAGAGTCCTGACAGAGAATGAAGCTGAGTGTGCAGGTCTTGGAATGGGGTTGGAAGGCCCGAACGAAGGAGTAGCTGGCGACAGCCCTAGGCCGTCCGAGAGCCAAAAAGATGTCAACAACAAACAGTCCGACGAAACGGGTGCCGCTGACTTCGTTCAAGGGGCAGGCCCATTGGATGCTGCATCTAATGGGTTGGTACAAAATGCATTGGATAAGAATAGGGACCGGTCTACGTCGGAAGAAGATCCGAACGTCTTACCGCAGACCGAGCTTCCGGGTTCCGAATATCTAGACGGGCGCCTATTCTTGAGATTAGGGGTTTTGACACTCAGGAGGATGGGATGGGAATTAGAGGGAAAAACGAATGGAGAAATGAAAGACGGTCTGAGAGAAGAGGAGCTGTTTTGGGATTTTAGGGGGTTCTTCTCGGAGAGGGACGGGACGAAAGAAATTCTGAAAGCTAAAATTTGAGTGGGGCATGGCGTAGTCAGCAATCTTGTTCTGTCCAGTCAAGTTGATCCATGCTTGAAGTCACAAGTAATCGTAGTCTTCAAAGATACTTGAAGGGATATCTCGATTCCTGAAGGTTAGATTGGAAGAGAATTTGTGATGCATTCAAAACCGACCTTGTATCTGGGTTATAAATAATCAACACGACTACCAAATGAGTAGATGTGCTTCTATTCCTCTCCGCCTTAATTCTTCGAAGGCGAGTTTGTCTTTTGCGAAGTCACCAGGGCCTTCCACTGTTATGTCTACGTGTTTGAAAAAAGTTCGAGAAGGAGATTTCGTCGACAAACGGGAGAGAACCATGGCGGAAATGAGGCCCTCTCTCTTCACTTTGCAACGGCTCAGCGACAAGACCTCCAAACGAGGAAGGGTACAAAAGCCCATCCCGTTGTTCCAAGTTGGTCGATGCGTAAGAAATTGGATTAGGTAGTCAGAAATGCTGAGGTGAAGGACGAGATGAACGAGGTTGACCATCCTCGGTAGAATCAGAAGGTCCATGAAATGACTTTGGAGATTTAAAGGGTTTGTATCCCCCAGAGAACTGCTATATGAGAAACGCTGAAGTTGTGACTGAGTTGTATCACATGCCATGGTTCGTAGAATTGTCCACCCTTCTTTGGTTATTCGTTGTTCGACGATATCGATGTTTAACTCTAATAGTTGAGGGAGTGTGAGGCTAGGAAAGAGTGCGTCGATTATCTGAGGTGAAGTCACAGTCAGTGTTTCAGCATTCACCGTTATGCTTTGAAGTCCACTTTTACGATAGTGAACTAAATCGCCGAGCTCCAAGTTGCGTAGGTTCTGAGTCTTGTTAAGAATGAGGAAAACCTGGTGTAAAGTTCGCGGATGTTCGAGTGTCAAATCAGTGAGGCGCTCCCATGGGACGTTTCTTGGGAGGGCAGACCCAAATGTCGTCGACCAGTTTATTCGTTGCAAAGACAAAGAGGAAATTAGGCTGGTGAAAAGTTTTTCACTGAGCTTGACATCCCAGCCTTCGAGTTGTAGTTCGACATATTTTAGAGACGAGACATCTCCAGGACATAGACTGGAGAAAATCCCAGACGCATATTCAGGCAGTCGAAGAGTTAACGATTTCCATTGATGAGATTTACTACCAAGAATTTTGGACAACTTGGGAATATTAATGAATGGAAAGTCCATCCTTTCGGTTTGTAGAAGGCTATGGCAATCGAAAGTGGCCTACTGGAAGCATTGTTCAGCCAAAATTGAAGGAGGGGAATTTGCATAGGATTGATGTTGTAAATGTAGATATAAGACCATATCACGGAGATCTGAAGGGCAGCCTGGCGTAGACGAGAATTGATGTGACAGAGGGCCAAGGGCGTAAGATAAGATCCAGGGAAAGACGAAATACGCCCAGAGCCAGACCGACTGTCGTTGTCTGGAGTGAAGGGCTGTCGAAATATGGAATCATATATGACTTCGAGAATGTCCAGTGGCATCGATTCCAGCCTTGCCATATTTTGAAAGCAACTGGAGGTCCGAGTCAACAAAAAAGAAATACTTGGAGTCGAATTTGGTACCCACCAATGAGAGCACCTATGAGAACCCTAAAAACCCCCGAAGGACATATCAATCGATTGAAATACGAAATTAGAGTCTGGTGCTCACTGCTTTTAATGGTGAGGAAGGCTTGGGACTGCGCAGACCAGGGTTCGAAAACGGCGATGCCATCCTCTTTTGGAATTTATGTGAGAATTGTGATTTATTGAGCCCATCATCCCCTGAACCAAACACCGCCCCTAACTTTGTGGACTCAAACCAACTCTCTTCTTGCTCTCAAACCATTCAGATTTTGCTCTCTTTCTTTAAGGATGCCTGTGTCGCGAGCTAATACGACCCGAAATAAGTCACGCTCTCCAGCAAATCCGTTGACGCCGAACCTCACTACTCCAAGACCATATTTGCCTCCGTCACATTACGCTGCAGCTGGTGGATTGTCGACGCAAAATCATCCAGCAAACGACCACGGCGAGCCCTCCAGAGCGAGAAAGGGTCGAGTTGTACAGGTGAACCCAATGAAAAAGCGTTCTCTCAACGAAACGGAAACATTGTCACGTCCCGATCCGTCAAGCTCGGAATCGTCTCTCTCAAATGCTCAAAACATACACTCAAAGCACCAACGAACTCAATCAGGCTTCCTGGAAATGGAGGCACAGCTTCTGCCGTCTTTGCGCGATACTATAGATCGTATGACTCGAGTTCCTTCAAGAGCTTCCACTCCATTTTCGACGGGGGCAGGGACTACAGAATTCTCTGGACCAAGAAACCGCGACACTGTCCGCCAAATTTCGCCCGAACTGATCGCTACTGCCACGTCCACTAGGACTGAAGCTAGACGCTCCAAGTCAAAAGGATCGCCCAAGTATTCTCCTGCGAAAGATGCCTTCAAAACTCCAAATATACCGCACACTTATTCGAACGAAACAACACCTGTTATCGGGAAACACACTTCACAACTAAAAACCCCCACAAGATCTGTCCTTAAACCTTCTCTTCGGTCTCCAGCGCCCAGTTCGCCCCAACCTTCTGGCCCTTCTAACTCGCCATCAATCACTGGGTCGTCACTGCGGACTATGAAGAGTTTATTGACTCGCAAATATTCGGAAAGCTTGAAATCTCCTTTCAGTAGCAATAAAGTGTCTCGTGACGCCAATCATAAGGTAAAACTTTTTGGAATTAAAGCTTTATCGTTGCCCTGACAGCCCTCAGGACTCTGGCGAGACCGAATCTTCCAGCCCTGGGAAGTGTCCACCAAGGATAATCGACGACGTGACTCACTCTAATTCAGGATTTGAATATCGAGACCAATACCCTTCGACGAAGAAAACGTTATCGTCTAGTATACCACGACCTCGTTCACGGTACTACCATGACGAGCTCAACCGTATTCCGATGACCGAAGATTCCGACCTTGACAGACGTTATGAAGATCAATTACGTGATAAACGCAAGCTGAAAGTTGCGAATGCAGAGGTCGCCGTCTCAGGATCCAGTTCGGACAGCGATGCGGATTTACTGATTGCTGGGAGGCAGAGGAAGAATACCAATCACGCCCACCACAATCCAGTTGGGTTAGGTCTTTCACTGCGACGTGATTCTCCATCTCGCTTCGGTCTCAATGACAACCACACCAACGTCCAACCATCAAACCTCCGATCGTATGATGACCTTCTTCCATCCCAGGAGAAAACACTTCGATTTTCCATACCTATGTCAGAGTCAACCGGTTCTACTTACTCTGATGAATCCAACAATTATCTAGCTCAGTCGAACCAGAGAAATTACGGTCTGGATAACACAGATACTTTCCCTCTGTCAACAAAGTCAGCTATCAGCGCATTCCCCCAGACTGTCAAATCACGTACTCACCTACATCGTCCATCTTCCCGCTCTCCTACAATCAGTCTGAGGCAAGAGAGTATCGATCAAGAGTCGGAGTCTGATCGATACGAATACTCTTTTCGTCGACCTAAATTCAAAGAGAGGAGGAGAAGCTCTAGCTGTACCCCAGCATTTTCTGCTTCTCCTGAGCTCGAGAGCGATGGGTTTGTGCCGATAATTCCGCCTCGACCGCGATCCGCCTGTCAAAAGCGTAGGTCACCTTCTCCAGGATATCCTTCAACCTTTCCCTCCGACCTCCAAGAAATGATCAGGGGCAGACAGTCGCACCTAAAATATCCAACGAAACTCAAGGACACTTGCCCTTCTCCGCCTTCGCCCAGACCTCGTCATCGAACTCGGGACGTCGCGAATCAGCGGAAGTCTCCTGGGGCTTCGCGTACAGCTCAGTCCAATCGACATCCTCGAGGCGATCTACGTCGATTTGATATTTACGAACACACTCAAGCTTCCGCGATTGCCGAAGAGTATCGCTCAGCAGCCGCTCGCGAACGCATGGCTTTTGGAATACCGCCCTCCGAGTCGGACGAAGTCCTTGAGAAAGTCCAACATGACCAACTTCTATCAGCTACAGAAAGCGAAATGTCGTCAATAAACGCGTCACTATGGCAGGAGGACAGCGATGATCTAAGCGAATGCGCAGAGAGCATCTTCAAAGCATTGAAATATACTAGGCAAGAAAACGAGAGACACAATCAACAGGTGGCTACTTTTAACTTTTTTTTTTTTCACCTCAATCAATTAATTAAAATAATATTAGCACGCGATCCTTGATAGGACGCCTCATTTAAGTGTTATCTCTCCTAGTGGATCATCCGCGCATGAAGAGCACGTCAACGAAG
This sequence comes from Galerina sulciceps, assembly GCA_023014345.1. Taxonomy (NCBI): domain Eukaryota; kingdom Fungi; phylum Basidiomycota; class Agaricomycetes; order Agaricales; family Galerinaceae; genus Galerina; species Galerina sulciceps. The sequence continues at coordinate 1,335,513 of JAEDXJ010000001.1, forward strand.
GAAGGTGGCACAAGCACAACACAGCCCAAAGTCGTGCTGGAACTAATCTTTCGCTTGGCGAGAATGACAAGGATTCTCAAAGAGGATTAGAACGTACCCCTCAGGAGCCTCCGAACACTCGAGAGGGCGTCATCCAGGAGATTTTTGAGACCGAAGAGGAGCTGCTGCGCCGTTTTCACATCTGCATGCAGGTGTTTATTCTTCCCCTTCGTGTCCACGATAGTCCATCCTGGATCGCAGGTGTACCTCCGAACGTGGCTAGGCTCCTCGACTGGTTCGATGACATCGTCAAGCTTCATGAACAAATTTACCAGTCCCTCTGCTCGGCTCGGGATACTATGTCTCCTGCTACAGACCGCGTCTCAGAATCTCTTCGGTTGTTCGTCTTGAAAGCGGAAGTTTATCAACCTTACCTAGTCAGACTTGCCGATGTGTCTGAGGAAATCGTTCATCATGTCAATGACTCTGCAAGCGATTTTGGCCAGTTCGTCACTCTCCAGCAAAAGGTGGCAAATTGCGAAGGGTGGTCGTTCGAAAGATTGCTGATGGTGCCCGTCAACCGATTGACTGAATATCAGGATTTGTTTGCAGTATGTCTTTCCTCAAATTTTTTTTGCCAAATGGCTCAGACACTGATTTCCCTACTATTTCTAGAGGATGCTTGATTTGACACCGAAAACACACCAAGACTACCTGTCAACCTTTTCTCTGTCTCGTTCAACAGATATGGTCATAAGAGTCATGACTGAGGTTAAAATTCGAGAGGATGAGTATAATTTACTAAAAACATTTGCTTCGCGCGTTCAAGGACTATCTTATTCCAACGATCTTGCAAACCGAGAACGACGACTCTTGCATTCGGGTCCTTTGGGTTTGGTTGTCGAGAATGGTCTAGCAACGTCTGCAGCATCGTGTACGCCGAGTCATGAAAAGCGAAAATCTGAATCCAAGCGCGCTAGTCGAGCGTCAAAATTAATTGACGTGGTCAACACGTCCAGCTCCGTCTTTGAAAAATCTGACTCTGAACGATCAGCTTCGTCTTTCGGAACTGGCAACTCATCTGGTACTGGGGTCCCTGCTTCGTCTACACCTGTAAAACTTTCCTGGTTTTCTCGTCTGCCACTCCGGAAACGAGCGCAATCAAAGTCGCCTTTGCCTCCTCAAGAGCCTTCCAAGAGTCAAGATACGATTCAGCCTCTCGCTTTGACTGGTTTGCAGACTCTTCAGGTCCATGCTTTTGTTTTCAGCGATCTTGTACTCCTGGCTCAACCTAGTCAGACTACTGGCGATAAACCTCGTTGGATTTTGTCGCGGGATCTTGGTGTCTTCAGGCCACTTTCGATAGCACGGATCCAGGCCAACAATCAAGGTATCTGACTATTTGTCTTTGTATGATAACTAGCTCGTTGGTTTTGTTAACTCTGAGTATCAGCAGGGGCTATTCTATCCTTGGAAACCCTTGTACTCGATTCCGACAGTCTCAACGACACTACTGATTTCAGGTCTTCTGTCTTTCGAAACGTTGACTTTATGCTGCCTGCGCCTCTTAGTACTCCTCTTGGATCCGATGGAGACGGCCATGGTCACGTCGAGACACTCCAGCCCTGGCTTCTGGCTTTCCGTCAATGTTCCAATACGACGCTACGGAAGCTGACGTTTATTGGACACGGACATCAAGGCGATCTCTTCATTGGCTCCGATAAGCAGCTCGATACTCATATGGCTCTGGCTTCCTTGGTCGGTTCTGGTTTGCCCATTCCACGAAGCCCTTCCGGTGAACTCCCGAATTTTAATCAAGATGAGGAGGGTCTTCCAGGGGATGAGAGAGAGGAACGAGGTTGGTGGTCTTTGCGATATCAACAAGTATTTCGAGAGTTTCAGCGACAGGACTCTATGCTCTCTGATGATGACGACACTCCATGACAGATTACATTTTGATCAATTTATAGCTATTGTCATTGATGATGTATCTAGTTCAAGCTCTAACTTGATTACCATTCTGCATCCTGTTCCTCGTCATCCTCGCCTAAGTGTTTTGTACATTCTACCACGAAAGAGTTTTCCTGATTTTCAGGATCAGGCACTACAGCCACAATTTCTGGTGCATCCTCGTCACTCCCCGCTGTCCCTCGCAACACAGGGATACCAGCAACAGGTTTTAGATCCTACTGGATGTCAGTTTCCATGTCTTAGGTATCACAAAAATGTTGGCTTACCTTACTGATAATTCGAGTGTATTCAAATTTTAGCCCACCGAAGAATACCACGGATTTATCGTCTCCCTACTGGACTAATTGGCACAGATGCAGGTCAAGAGCCGCAGGACATACCGCAGTTGTATATTCCCCCCATCCTTCATCCGCGTGACTTCTATACCACTCTCCACATGGAATAAGCTTTCCCAGTCCCATGGCTTCTGCCTCGAAGCCAACACTGCATCCTCTTCCCTTGGCACCCGACATGTTTATTGCGCATTTTTTTGCTGCGTATGTGGATGTAACCACCCACAGGCCGTGTTTCTTGACTTCCGGCCACCGTCGAAGGATAGTGTGAGCATTTTTCTTACACCAACTCTTGAAAGGCGATGAGTGATAATAATGCTCGTGTGTTACTGGCGAACTTGTGAGGAGGACGCCTCCAACGTCTGCATCGACGGAATAGGAATAGACAGCAGACACCGTGAGAGGGATCATGGTGGCGGGATTACTGCCGTTCTTGTCAGCGACGACCAAATAGCACTTCAAGAAATAAGGAAGCCCACATGCCGGCTGATAGTTCCAGTTTTGTCGCTTTGACATTCGCTGAAGTCTTGGGACCCCATGTTATGCCATTGTCTACAGGGGCCTTCTCCAGCAAGTCAGGTACTTTCTGCAGGCCTTTCTTCACGAGCATCACGTCATTCTCGAGATGCGTAATTGGATTCCACGACCCGAATTCATCGAAATACCCGCAACTTCCTGGGCTGAACACTGACAGAGGTAGCGGCCTATACAAAGCGAGTCCGAAAGGGTGGTTCTTCATGATCTCTGCATACTGGCGGTCGAGTGTCCACTGACTTGGAGCTGACATCGTAAATCTAGATGGCGGTCAGATGCGAAGGTCCGTCTTGCTATTCTAGGCTGCTTAAAAAGGTCGGGACTTCGAGGGCATGTATTCCCTGAGCGGACAAAGGCGGCAGCGGTTTGCTGTGCCTTGAAAGAATTAATAACGCAATCTTGGCCAGGGCGGGGATTGCGGCTTCGAAGGAAATTTTAAGATTACTGCGAGACCAATGCATAAGATGAACTCTGCATTGGACTTCTCCGTTGTCAATCATCGTCATAGATAATCGACCTTGACTCAAAAGAAGACACTCAAAGTTTTGTTCTCTTGGGTCGTTTGCACCGCCTTCTTACATTGGTGGTTGCGTATGTACAGGTGTTCACCAGTGAATCCGTATTCCATACAACGCGGCCGTATTTTTGCGCAGCAGGCGATGGTCTCCCAACTGGGAAGACGATAGCAATTCAACACAGGGCGTCACAGTGCCAGTTGTGGATGTGCCAAAGCATATAGAATAGCTGAGTATAGGTGGATTACACAAGACTGGGATATTTGACCGACATGTCGTGAGCCTCACCAGTGATTGCGGGCAATTTCAAGTATTGATTCGTCGCTTTTCCGATATTTGAGTCAAGACATCTTTTCGTGTAGCGTGCCTGAAAGTGAGAACAAGTCCCGATTTGAATAATGAAGAACATGGTGGCGTTTATTCACAAGAACCACAACTCAGCACTCCCGAGGTTCCTCAGATTCTACTTCGGATAGGTATTCCTCGCAATCGACCATGAAGGACCTTTCCTCGTCGCCAGGGTCGTGGAATGTAGTAATGATTTCTGGTTGTTCCTCGCCTCTCAACACAGAGGTGGAAATTCGCTTGAGATCCTACAGATTGACAACATAGGAGCCAACATTTAATCCAGTGTGGCAAAAGCAGATCGAAAAATCTCACTCTACCCCAGTATCCAGGAATATTGGAACTTGAGTCCGCCAAAGAAGACTACCGATTTATCATCTCCCTAAGAATAGTTGTGCATCAATTTTGTCGAGAAGAGGTGGCACAGCATACCTCCGTCGTGTACTCTCCCCAACCTTCGTCGCTTTGGCTTCGATGCCAACTGCCACTTGGGCCAACTTTACCAAGTGCCGCGACTTCCGCGTCGAAGCCGACTTTGAGGCGTCTTCCTCGAGAATCCCACATGTTAATTGCGCATTTTTTGGTTGAGTGTGTGGAAGTGACGACCCACAGGCCGTGCGTTTTCACTTCAGGCCAACGTCGAAGAATGGCCTGAGCATTTTCTTTACACCACCTCTTGATGGGAGAAGAGTGGTAGTAGCGTTCGTATGTGATCCGGGGGCTGGTCAAAAGAATTGCCCCGGTATCCTTTTCGACGGAGTAAGAGTAGACAGCAGAGACTGTGATCGGAATGCCCAAGGCGGGGTCGCTTGTTGATCGTCAGCAACCATAAACAACAGAGACGACGTTTGCACGACATCACGTACATCCCCCCTGCAAGCTCTACCTTTGTCGCCCTGGTCGATGATGAGGTCTTTGGACCCCACACTATGCCCTCATCCACCGGGGCGGTTTCTAGATCTTGGACCATACTCAAACCTTTCTCTCGAAGCGCCTCGGCTCCTTCATCAAAATGTGCGATGGGATTCCAAGCTCCAAAGTCGTCAAAGTATCCACAACTTCCTGGATTAAAATTGGACCTGGGCAGTGGTCGATATAATGCGATTCCAAATGGATGGTTTCCCATGACTTCGGCGTACTGTTGGTCTAGCTGCCACTGTTTTGACATGGTTGGGATGGTTGGCTTGCAGTCGAAAAGGTTAGAGCTATTCGTTTCCAGTTGACGCGTCAATAATTGATACCCCAACAGCAGGAACCTCGGTATCGTGACTATCCCACATGCATGAGCTAATAAAAATAAGCAGATTGCTGGGCAAGGACTCCGGTACCTGATTGTTTGCGGCCGCAACGCAGTCTTCCTCTTCCCCTGCAAGGCTGGCCCTCCACCTGCAAACAAGCTTAGCCTCATCCCGTTCTTGAAAGTATACGGTTGGGTAATCTGGTCAGCAGTTATATTTGTCGTAGCCTGGATTTATTCTTACAACATGGTATTTTAGGTCTTGAGTAGCTCCTCTTGGTAAATGACCTAACGTTGCAACTCTCATTGTGTACACATCGCTTCTTTGCATTATCTTTAAAAAGTGAGTTGGACAGAGTTGGGTCTCTCTGACTAATCCTTCGTTCTCTTTCTAGCGGACCATTGTCACCATGGCTGACCATTCGTCTCATGACCCATCTACACCTGATGCAGCCATCAAAGCACAGATACGTAGTCGACTGGCCTCTGCTATACCCCAGATCCCAATCATACGGCCTGGAGAGTTCTGCGACTCGGAGACATTCTTGGACAATCTCCCAGCCGTCTGCGTGGACATCATCTCCAAAATATCAGCGTCGGAACCCAGTTTATATCAATCGGAAGTCTGCAGCCGAAGGAGCGAATCAGACCTCCTTTCGGCCATTCGGTCCAGCTCATCTATCGCCCTCGACAGCTCAATAGCTCTCGGATCGGTAGCCATCAAGTATCTTCAAAAAAATGACCCAAACCGCGGAATAGTTATCAGCATGTTTGGCCGGGCTTTAAGGCGTCGGTGGCAAGTTAGCAAGGAGGACAAACACCTCGACGACATGATTTACTACTTCCAAAAGACAGTCGAAATAGAACCTTTAGAAGAGCCAAACCGCGCTCTTCACTTCGATGATTTAGGATGTGCACTTTGGAAACGTTACGAAGGGCATCACGATGAAGATGACTTCCAAGCTTCGAAGGCCGCCTTTGAGTCTGCTGCGGGTCTCCCTCATTCTGGAAAGCCCATGTTCTTGTCAAATCTCGGCAGCCTGCACAAGGATAAAGCTTTGTTTTTTTCCAATGAAAAGGACCTCTTATTGGAGAAAAGCTTAACTATCCATCTCGAAGCCATAACCGTCGTCACCCCGGAATTCCTTGGATCTACACGTTCCCTTCATAGAAACCTTGGAATGACATATGTGGAGATATACCCCGTCGACGATGTTGATCCGGTGCAAAATATCGAAAGTACAGTAAATGACAAGGTTCGAGCATCCGGTCACCGTTGGGCATTCTTGTATGAGTTGGGTGTCTTATTCAGCAACAAATTTGTCACTACAGGCGAACAGAAAGATGGCAATATAGCAATTTCATTCCTTCGCGCTGCATTAGCTGAAAGCCCCGAAAACAAGATCATTCTTTCCACCTTGTGCGATACGCTGGAACGGAAAGGTCTTTCACTTCGTTCCCAAGCTGTACTTTCAGAAGCATATCAATTATCTGAAAAGGTATTGGAAATGACTAGCGAGCACGGCCCCGAGATTATCGACAGATTGTTAACAGCATCCATGATAGCGAATCGTCAGTTTGACCTCTCTGGCGACCTCAAAGACATAGAGAAGGCCATTTCCCTCACACGACGTGCTTCTTCCTTCCTCCCTGAATCACGGCGTTGGAAATTCCAACAAATCATTGGAGTCCAGCTGGGTTATCGCTTTCAAGTTTCCAATGACCCCAATGACCTCGATGAGGCTGTTTTGTCCCTCAAAGCTGCTGTTAACACGGTTGGAGAAGGTCTAACAAATTTTGACAAGGCATCCAACCTGCGAGAATACGGCAAAGTCCTGTTCAGCCGCTTCAGATTTCGACAGAACCAAGAGGATTTCGATGGTGCTATCCAATCTCTCCAAGCTGCGGTTGATCTATTTGGACCAGACAACAGTGCAGTCGTTTCGCCAATCAACGACCTGGGAAGCGCCATGACAGTCCAGTTCGAAAAAACTGGGCAGCTTGAGGACATCCTCAAGGCCATTGATTACCACCTTAAGGCTCTTAGCGCCTTGGAGCGTTTTCCATTGATCAAAAATGAAAAATCGATCTATTATGTTGGTTTAGGAAATGCGTTTTATATCAAATACGAAATGTGGGACCAAGCGGCGGACTTGAACCAGGCGATATCCTATTATGAAGAATCTGTCAGAAACACAAACCCTTCTGACGTTCAGCTTGGTACCCGCTTGGGCAGTCTCTGCAGAGCACTTCTTCATAAATTTCGCGTCACTCACGAACGAAAACTTCTGGACACCGTTCAGGAAAACATCAAAAGTTTCCTTGAGAGACAACCACCTCCGCCACCTCAGAGCATCGCTTACTTGCAAAATATCATGGGACACTGCTACCTGCACGAATACGACGAAAGTGATAATAATATCAGTTTCTTTGACAAGGCTGCAGAATCCTTCCAAGCTGCTTTGGACAGCGGGTGCACGCTTCCTCTTCTCGTCAATCCTCCTGCCATCAATCTCACGAAAACTTTGATTGGCAAGTACAGCAAAACAACAAATGATGTCGACTTTTTGAAGGCATTGCGACAGGCCCTCAAAATGCAAATGCTCCTAAACAATCCAGGAAACCGGAGAGAAATGCGCGGCCTTTTTGATGTCCTATCACAATTCGCCGCCGTTATCTATGACACTAAACATATAACGAATTTCGGAAGGATGGCCATGGTATCTTACGGCTCGATTGCCTCTGACGCCTCTGCCTTTTCTGAAAGAAGACTTTGGGCAAGTTTGCAATCCTCTCGACTCATCTACGAAATCGACCAAGCTTCTGCAAAAGCAAGGGATGTCCTTGTACAAGCTATCCAATACCTGCCAGAAGCAGTTTTGATGGGACCTAATCGTGGTGATCAGCTCCGTGTTGCTAAAGACCTTTCCGCTCTTCCAGGCTTTCTCGTTTCATTCTCGCTTGCCGCAGGTGATCCTCCCGCAGATGTTTTACCTTTATATGAGCAAAGTCGATCCTTGATTTGGAACCGGCTGATGGACTTGAAGACAGATCTTTCCCAACTGCACGAAAAACATGACGAGCTCGCCCAAAAGTTTGAGCATCTTAGGCTTGCCTTACATCGTGCATCTCCTCAGGCTGGCGTGACCGAAGAGTCTGCCATCCATCGAGTACGGCACCACAGACTCAATAATGAATACAATGAAACCCTTCGCTTAATTCGACAGGAGAATGGTTTCGAGCGGTTTTTGCTTCTCGATGAACCCTCCCATATGGTAGCTCACGCAAACCAGGGTCCAATTGTCATTCTAAACGCAACCAAGTACCGAGGTGATGCCATCATGGTTACCTCAGGAGGCGTGTTGACCATACCTTTGCCCAATTTTAACCTCGAAAATTGCATAACTGAAGGTGCTCGCCTTCAAGAAGCTTTATCGACCTTCCACGATGACCCGGAGTGTGCATCTTCGTTGTTGAGGCAGACCTTGAAATGGGTATGGGAAGTGGCCGCGAAACCAATCCTCGACAAGCTTGGGTTTACTGGAGGAAGACTGGACAATCAATCACTGCCTCGTATCTGGTGGGTTGTAGACGGCTGGATTTCTATCTTACCGATCCATGCTGCCGGTGATCATGCTCTCGCGAAGGAAAGTGGGGAACCGTGTACCGTGATAGACCGAGTGATATCTTCCTATACTCCCACTATCCGTGCCCTTGATTACGTTCGAAAGTCTGCGACCGACCTGGCGGCTGTCGTTAAAGCTCATCCAAACACTGCTGTGCTTATTCAGATGCCCACTACCCCGGACGACCAAGATTTGACGAACGTGCCGCGAGAAGTTGCTTCTGTGGGAAGGCTGTTGCAGCCGACCTTCCAGGTTACAACCTTGGATCGTTTAAGGAGAAAGGATGTCATGCATTTGCTCGAACATGCGTCCCTTGCCCATTTTGCTTGCCATGGCATCGCTGACAACACCGACCCCTCTCTTAGCAGGCTTAAACTTCAGGACTGGAAGACAAGCCCTCTCGATGTTCGCTTCCTACTGCGCAGTTCCTTCCAACGTCTGAGACTCGTTTACTTATCTGCATGCGAAACCGGGTTGACAAAGGCATCCAAACTTCAAGGGGAAGCAATTCATCCATCCTCGGCATTCCTGATGTCTGGGGTTCCATATAGTATTGCATCTACATGGAATATTGACGACAACATGTCTGTGCAGATCGCCAGTGACTTTTACTCTTATCTGTCTATCGATGAAGGCGTTTTTGACTTCAGCAAGTCAGCCGAGGCACTTCATTCTTCGGTTACGAAGGCCAGGAATGAAGGTGTAGACCCACTGCTTTGGGGAGCATTTGTTCATTTTGGAGCATGATATCTTATCCTTGAGATAATGGTTGATATAACCAGGACCCTTGTGAACGTTCCTGGGTATGTGGAGTGTAATATGGTACAGGATGTGTATACAAGACATATCTATGTTGATGGTCGAGATTGAGAATGTGACAATGTATGGTGAAGATGGTAGCAATTGTTGTGTCGTTAAAGAAGATAAGAGAGCCAATAGATATTCAATAGATAAAGTACTTTTTATTGCCTTGATGCAATGGCAGATAAAAGGATGTCGTAATCCAGTTTGGCAGCTAAAAAAACGAACGCGTCCATGTGAGCCAGAACTCAAGAACAGTATCCGACACGCACCTTTCAAAACCAGCTGAATGAACACCCTAGCCAGTTCTGGTTCTTCCATTTGGAGACGTTGGATATTTTCGTTGCTGAACTTCCACAATACAGAGGGCTGTTCTGAAGCAACCGTTGCGTTTCTAGGCGAGTCCGAGAGAGCCGACATCTCGCCAGCCACGGTACCTGCTACCATTGACTCTTCAAAGTGCTGCACGGGGTTTGCAAATTCATATGTCGCGCGAAGGACTCCTGATTCGATAATGTACAGCCCATCGGAAGGGTCACCTTGCTGCCACAGAACATGACCAGCAGGTACAGATATGCGGTCCAGGTAGGCATTGATGGGTTGAAACAGTACTGGGTTGATATCGCCGTAGGATGAGAATGCCTTGCTCAATGTGTTGAGCGGTTCGGCAGAGAGTTCGGGGGTAGGATCTGAAAGAATTTCAGACGCAATGGTCCTGTCTCCAGCATCGCGCAAATGAGATCTTCTTGGTGATCGCACGAAAGACCCAACTAGATGGCTATATTCGATATCCCCATCTTGTCGGCCTGGCACAACTATTGGACAGGAGTAAGATATGGATGGAAGGAAAGAGACTATAGCATACTTAGAGAAGTAGCGGACGTCTCGATCTTTTGCGACCTAAACCAAGCACGGAGGTAGGCGTTTTCTGTCCCTATAAGATACAAGCAATTGAACATTGTTTTTCTTCAGACAATGGAATTCAGCACTCACATTCCATGGCATCACTGAACGTGGAGAACAATTCGACACCATGAGCTCCTAGCACCTCGACACTTCTCAGAGCTTTGCCAATTGGCGAATCTGCCACAAACCCGCAAAACACTAGTGTAACCCTTTTTGCCGCCAGTAGCCTCTGAATCCTGACGAAGGCTTCAGCAGACGACATGTCTACACCAGCGACCATCGACAGGTCGAGAACAAGAAATTGAATTGGCTGATTTTGCCAATAAGGCCCTTCCAGTAAACTGCGGATAGTTTCCTCGACGGTCGTAATAGTACCGAAGAAAAGGAATCCTAGTAAGGTTTATCATGTTCGACTGTCGATGTTAATTTCTAAACAGTATAAGCCTACCTTGGAGACGGAGAACCGTCGTCTGCTTTGACACCTCGCGAATATATGCGCGCTGCAGACTTGGCCGACGCACAGCCGACATCGCCAAATCTCCAGTGTACATGGCACGTATGCTCCGAAGCTGGGAATTTTGAACAACGAAAAAGAAACCTATGAACTCATATTAGTATCTCATAGACAAAAGTAAAAGGGGTTGTTGGCGACATACAGCATACAATGATCCCAAATAAAACCCCTACAACAAAGTCCCAAGCAGTCATACAAACCATGATGCTGATGATGGTAATATATTCCGACCTACAGAAACTCAGCCCATCAGCCAACAAAAAGTGATGATCGCCATAAAGGAAACTGACCAGCTAACACGGTGTCGATTATCCCACAGGGCCTCTTTTACGAGATCGATGCCCAAAACAAAGATAAGAGAACCAACAACAAGAACAGCTGCATAAACAACGACGTCAGACGACTACTACTAATGACTTGATTCACTTACGTATATAGGCAATAGGTCCAGTCCCGATAACAAGCAAGATAGCAGTAGCGACAGCAAGTAAAAATCCAGCGATACGATGGCCCCCTCCAACCCGATAAAATCTAGAAAGTAGAGCTTAGTCCTTCATCCTACTAGTGAACAATGCAGGTACGAACAGTAGCGTGTTTACATAGACAAGATAGTTCGGTCTAAACAAGATTGTATGTTAGCATCCAACTTCATAAGGTAAATTCAGACATACACAGAACCGACAAGGCCGGCAAGTAGATTAGAATAACCATGAGCGACGAGCTCTTTGTTGGTGTCGACATCAGAATTAAGAGATACAGCTGGCCCGAGTATGAGACAAGATTACCAAGAATATTGAGCAACACATACCGAGAGCCGGTACATTCAAAGGAGGGTGTAAAATATTGAAAAACAACCTGCACCAATATAAGTTAGACTAGGTCAAAATTTTCACATAAAATTGACCCACAGAGCAAATTGAGTAGGCAACGTCGACCATAGTGCACTGTAGCTGACTAACCGAAGGTCTATAAAAGGACGAAAGGAAGAAAATGAGTTAAGAAGTTTATTGCAAGACGCGCATGGATGACCTACCGAAATAAGAGTAAAACTTGTACCAGGGTTCCCGTCCAGAAAAAGCCATGTCGAATATCCAACCACTTTTCCTAAGGCCATCCAAATCCAAACCAGCAGCGAAAACAATTACATAGAAAACAACAGGAATGACAATAAAGTCTACGCGATCATCGCATCATCAGTATAACATCCATGATCCACCGAGCCATGACCGAAAGTTTGAATGACTCACAAGCCGGAAATACAAGCTGATGGTGGTATTTGTGGGTGATCACTCTCAGAAGGATGGCAAGGCCGAGCGGCAGTGTCCAGAGCAGGAGGTTGTGCTTGTCAAGAAACATGAATTGAAATGTCTCCCATGACATATCGAAGTCATCATCCGAGATGCGCATGCTGACAGTTAACCTGTCAAACACCAAAATTAGCATGCTTCTTGAGTCATTCCAAATTGCGGGGAAGGTAGAAAGGAAGAAATCGGTATGGTACAAAACGCAAGCCTCACAGAGCACGAGCAACAAGGAACGTTCGAGACGAAGTTAGACATGCTGAAGCGGACTACTTACCCCGTCTCGATGAGGAACGCGCCAACGCCGCCGATGCACCTATAAAACAAACTGCTAGTCAGAAAAGATTTTCCAAGACGAACAGCTGATCATGGCACACGACCACGAAATGCATCACCACGATGGAACTCAATAACTGTTTTACGTACCCAACAAGAATATGACGTGGGAAAAAACCCACTACTACTCCCAACTTCAGAGCGCCGAGGAGGAAGAAGGCGAGGCCTAGAATAAGACGGGATGAGAGGTTGAGCCAGAGTGGTCGTGGGTGATAAAACATAAGAGAGCTGACCGGTAAGTATGGAGCTGAGAGCATAAGCGACGAGAGTTGTTGCGATGATCGCAGCTGGGTTGTCCTCGCCGATTTGTGCAGCGATGCTTGTCGCGAGAATGTGGAAGAAAGGCTGTTGAAAATGAGACAAATATTCAGCAAGATGGTGTCCAAAATCTACTTACCACAACCTCAATCATCATGCTCCCATTCGCACCAGCGAAGCCAGAGCCGCCAAACGTGTACACCAGCTGCGCAACGACAGTCGACACAAAGAACATCGACACGCCCATTGGCCCCAGATCCGCGAAGACGCCTGTTGCTGGGAAGATGATCATGCCATCTGTGGGCCGAGAGTGGGCATCAGCATTGAGCACGACATTATTCTGTTAACAAGAAGCCCCCAGGAACGCAAGAGCCGGGCAGGCGAAAAAGGAAGATTGATAGCCAAGAATGGCTAGCACCTGTCTCGACTAATTGCTCACGGCGCTGTGGGGTTTGTATGTCTTTCTGAGAAATAAAACCGACCATCGCCGAAGGCGAATTTAGCCTGCGGGTCTTGAGCAGCCTCATGACCCCCATCAAGCGCCTTTGCTACGCCCCAAAATGAAAGATGCCGAGGCCCACAGCACAGCTATGAGAATAGACAAGAAAGAATTTTCCAAAGATAGATCCCGCCAAATGGTGGTAAGAAAAGAAAAAAAAAGCTCAAAAAGAATGGAATGCAACGAATGAAGAAAGAAAAAAACTCACAAGAAACGCCATCCAGGATGTTCAAGAGACATCCCAACAACACCGCGGGGACAGCTTTCACTGCCACCATCGCATGCTCCGGCGCATGGGCTAGTTCCTTCCTGAAGTCAGATTTCAGCCCAAAAAAGTTTTTGACGTTCCATGATTTGCCAGAGTCTTGGAAGAACGTGCGTGCGCCCCAGCCCGCCTCTAAACTCTCGCCGTTAGGGTCTGCTGGCCCAGAGCCCCCATATCCATGCAAATGTCCGTTAAGAAACCCGGGCTTGGGCACCGGTAGCTCAGACGGTTGGGGCGAGCGGCCATTTGTCTCGAAGTTGTCACGAAGCAAAGGTGTGCTCTCGTCAAACGAGGGCCCAAGTGGGCTGAGGGGAGAATACACCTGCGTCGGCGATGGCCCGAGTGGACGTGCCAAGGAAGTTGGGCTGCGCCAATGTACACGATTCGGGGTCGGTATTCCTGGGGATCTCACCATAGATGGAAGGGGCCCAGGCTGCAGGGGGCGTGGTGTGCCCATTGGCGTTGCGGTTGGAGTGGTGTCGGCGATGACGCGGGGCTGGGTGTTGAATGTTTCCTCTTGAACGCGTATTGCGTCATCTGCGCCTCTTGAAGAAATGCTGGATGAGCGCGAGGTGTTGCCGGACGACGCGGGTCTGAGAAGCGAGATGCCTGAAGGTTTATGTCTCTCGGATGATATCCGATGCGTTTGGTCGTGATCTTGATTCTGGTCATCGGATCCTTCCGAAGATGAAGATGGTGGCGGCAGAGTTACAATTGAGGAATCTAAACCCGAGCCAGAAGCAGAGGTTGGTGAAGATGGCAGGTCTCGCAAAAAAGAGGAGGCCAGGCTATGCGACTGCGAGCCTAGAGAGGCTTGGTCTGGCTCCAGCTCGAGGCTTAGGAGGGAGATGGATGACGATCGTGGGGCAGTCGATTGGGGAAATATGAAGTCGCTTGTTGCGTTTTCGTGTATGCGTTCAGCGGTGGGCGTGGTCGCGTCGGTGTCACGTTCTGGGCTAAAAGATCCGAGGGAATGAATGGCCGCGCCTCCAGTGGCCAACGAGGATGGGAACGGCATATTGGATAGTTGCAGAGTTGCTGCACGAATTGAATCAGGGGTATGTGAGTCAGGGTGCGAGGACGAAGGCATCAGCATAGATGAAGCGTTATAAGACTTCGGTTGGAGGAGCCTAGAAAGGAATAACGGGTAAATGAACGGCAATTGCGCGATTTTGTACGAGAAAAAAGAGTGAGTGTATAGAAGCTAAAAGTGTCTGCGAACGTGCGCGTGAGACGGGAATCGCGGTCTGCACGCCGGAAAAGAGGGAAAGGTGTAAGAAAGGTCAGGGAAGGGAAATTCGAGAAGGCAGTTTGACGGTACAGGGAGAAGCCACGGGGGCTGTCTCGAGGTTTGGGAATTAGGATCATGTATGTCACAAAATGAGGTCAGATGGCGTGCACTCGGATTCTCCACAGCCCATCTATCAACCAACGTCTCTTTCGCAGTTTTGGCGCCATAAGTAGTCTGAATTGTATTGCCACTGCCATGCCAAAGTGTAAAGGAAGGCAGGAGAACTCACCCAGCCCTGTGCAACAACGGTGACTCCGTGAGGTGGTAGTTTGATGAGTCCGCGCTGATGCTGCCATGTTCATTCGCACTGTCTGCGACGGCCGAAGTGTTGTCGGGCGAACCTCCGCGGTCCAGCTCTTCGCGCCTGAGAGAACCAGTGATTGGAGGCGAGTCGGACGCGACGATGTCCGAGAGACGGCGCTGCATGTACACCAAAAACGAGGAGATGGAGGTAGGGGGAAAAGGGTTGTTGATTGGGGCCGCACCACGCGCGGTTTCATCGACATCATCCATAGCCGTAGATAAGGATTAAAGAGTCCTAGCCGGTCACTGTTTCTCCTATCATGGGCTCCGTCGGGACCAGTGTTTGAAATTGACAGGCACAACCTAGAGCGCCTTGGCAAATGAATTTTCCGAAAAATTTGAAGAAATATGGCAGACGCTCACTGTTGTATGGCTCGCAGAGGCCTCTGGGGCTGCACAAGAGTCGTATCTCGAGGAGAACCTGCACGCGATAAGGGTCCCAGAATAGCCTGCAGTATATTCAAGGTCCGATCGGCCGCCTCCGACTCCGCGACTGATGGCGTCGGGGTTGCCCAACTCGACCAGGGCGCCATCATCATGTCCAATACAATCGCCTTGTCCGTATCTTTTTCTCTCATCAAGCCTTATACTGACCTTTGAATGCTACAGGTATCCTCTTTCCAACTTTACTTTCAGGTTAGCCTTAATATCCATCCTACAAGGCTCAACACTGATTTCGTTTCGTGCAACACAGCACGAAGGAGGCTCAGCCAGAGGAGGATCCCAGTGTCTCTGCGCGTCTCCAGCGGCTCCAGAACAACTATGAAGACTTTGGCATGCGCCGCACGGTCGAGGGCATTCTCGTCGTACATGATCATGGACACCCGCACATACTGATGCTACAAATCGCGAACGCGTTTTTCAAACTGTGAGTTTTCCTGTAGTTGCATTTTCATTTCGTTCTCCATCCCTGCTTTCTCCAAATCGACACTTCCTCCATATGTATGCGCGGCGAAATGAACGCCTCATCCAACACAGGGTGACACCCTGAAATCAAGACCTCTGGCGCCTAAGCTTTACACCATCTGCTTCGAAATTTCACCACGACCAGATCGCAAGCCTTGTTCGATCCCATGAATCTGGCGCTCCGTGACCAGCCCAAAGCCAATATTTACCTCACTGGCGGACCCTCACAGTACAACCACACAGGTCCTCCCTATCTACCCTCCCAGTCTTCCATCATCCTCGGATTTACGAGAGTCGACGGATGCCTCATTTCCGAGAAGCCCATTCCCTCCCAAATCCCTCTTGGAAGAGAAAGTACCCCCTCAGTTGGGCCCACCGAGACGCGACTAAATCACACCATCCAAGGTCTTACCACGTCAAACGCCTGGACCAAGACGTGATATTCCAACATCATTTCACCACTTCGAGTACCTCTGCGTTGTCCTGATCCCCGCATACAACTGTCCAGGTTCTCTCTAACAATTCCGGATTCTAGAACTTTACGTTGCTGTTAGGAATCCCTTTATGAATCTACCGTCGACATGTACCTTGTTCCTTACACGACCTGCCGGAAAAACTATACTCACGTATCCATGTTTTTGTCATTCGTCCTTCTCTTCTCATCACACATCTATCCTATTATTTTCTCCTTTCCCAGTCATAGTCACACTTCCGTCGTACCACCTCGCTGACCCTCCTCTTAAACAGACCAGGCGACTACCTAAAACCAGGAGAAGACGAGATCGACGGGCTCAAACGCCGACTCGACGAGCGGCTCGCCCCACCACCAGGGTCCCAATTCGACCAAGTCGCACACGGCGTCAACAACGACTGGGAGATTGGCGATTGCTTGGCACAATGGTGGCGGCCGAATTTCGAGACGTTCATGGTGCGTGCTTGCGCTTTTTTGGTTGAGCTGTTGGGGCCTTCTTCGCTTTTTTGTGTTGGTTTGGTCTTCCCGAGTTCAGGTCCTTGCCTTTGTCTGCGCTGCTTGTCTATGATACTGCTCTTGCGTGCGAGGGTCTGATTTCGAATTCTGGCCTGCCTTCGCTTATTGTTCGTTATGTCTTTGATCAGTAACCTAATTTACCCTCTTCTGTAGTACCCATTCATTCCAGCACACATTACCAAGCCCAAGGAATGCAAGAAGCTCTTTGTTGTACAGATGCCAGAAAAGAGTACTCATCACTTCTACTCCTTTTATATCATTTCACTGAAACAATGCACATTGTAGAAGTCCTAGCAGTTCCTAAAAACATGAAGCTTCTTGCGATCCCTCTCTTTGAACTATATGACAACGCAGCACGGTATGGTCCACAGCTCTCCGCTATTCCACATTTGTTGTCAAGGCGAGGGTTTTACTAGCTGATATTCGAAGATACGCTAAAATGTGTCTTTCCTGTAGGTATAATTTCATTTATCAATGATTGAGTAAACTGCATTTTTGTCATGACCCTTTCTCGCAATGGTTTCTGAGATGTTACCTGAGCTCATGCTAAACTTTATATCGTACTTTTTATTATCCTTTTTGCACGCTCATGCTTAGCTTGTTTTTCTTTTGCTTTGAGTAAACTGTTAATATTCTCGTTTTCCTCATAATAATGTTCAATGCCTGGATGAAATACAGGTGGGCTTGCCATTTACATAAATCGTGGACTCGTGTGTGACGTCTACAGTGCTTTCAGACTTGTATTTGATTCTGTTTTCGGGGACAATTTGAGCCAGAATTTCTTTTTGAGGACGGTGATCGACGATCGACCCTTCTTTCAAAAATTTCCACAAACCAACTGCCAATATCCAATGTCACCTCACCCTTTGATTGACCCAGCAGCTTCTTCTCTTACCTCTGTGTCTTCTGAGGCTTCTGTTCAACTTTACAACGACAAGCTTAAGCCAAGGATCGCGGTCATTAAGAACAGCGATGCCACTCTGCAAGAACTGGTTGACGCCGCCGAGAAGCTCGTTAGGGACGTGTTTGTGCCCTCCGCAATGAGCACTTTTACACACCAAGAAACGAGCGTGCAACTCGACCAAGTCATGACGGCCATGCTAGCGCACGCAGAAGAATGCGGAGGCGAGAGCGGAAAGCGTTATGTAGCGGCCGCTATCCTCAGCTGTGCGCAGGAAGAGGACCAGGTTGGAGCGCTTGCGGGCCTCGGAACTACGTGGCTAACCCATCTCCTATTCGTCTGTCAGTTATTTTATCTTCTGATGAATATAATCTGATATTTTTCGTCAGTTACAACGCCAAGGGAGCACGCAGATCAGCCATATAAGACGACCTATGAAGCCACAACCCCAACTCCCGACCAAACGACAACACAGGGAGCAGGAAACAGGAAACAATCGTTTGCCGGCAACGTGCATAGACACTTTTCATGAAATTTCGTTTCGTTGACTTCTCCATCAGGTGAAGAGACGAGATAGATATGAGTGTGTTTTGACAGGGTCTCAAGATCAGGCTCACCCACAACCCGCCAAAGGTGTCTTCACCACCAGTTTGGTCGCCGCTCGCATACTTCGTCTGGCAATCGGCCAATTTGATACAGACCAGGACTCAGACTCTGTGAGTTATCTTTACACTCGAAATAGAGAACTCGCTGAGCGTTGTGGTCTTTATCACGATTATCCAGTACAAGTCAGCTGCGACCACGTTCGACATATTATTGAATTTTACCCGCTTGCCAGCCAAGACCCTCGAGAAATTGAGTGCTGAACTGGGTCGCCCATCGAATGGCATGTTACTCGAGTATAATGCTCGTGATGCATTTGACCATTTTGATTGGTGCATGAAGGAAACCGATGTTAGCCTTAAGACCCCCCAATTTCAGTTCATACCGCTGACAGCATATCCAGGTTGAGCATACATACGCTTTGAAAATATTCAGAGGTCGAAGCATTATAAAGAAGCCCGATAATAACCGTATCACCTTCAGGGATTGCAGCGATGAATTCTCGGACTCAAGGACTGGCAAATCATGGGGGAAGGCTCCTGTCAATCTGCCAGATCCCTATTATATTCAAATTCATGCTGCCATAGCTGAAATTATGAATATGAGTGGTGCAGGAAGATTTTTTGACAAGCTCCTGAACAAATATAAACAGGACGAGGATAGAGTTTACCCTGTGCGGTGCTGGCCAGAATTTGAAAATTTGATGCAGGAACATTTATTGGTTGAGGCCTTAACTCGGTCATTTGGGTTGGCTGGAGTGCACTGAATTCTGTCTGTAATGTATCGTTTTTATGTTTGTGACTTCTGCCGTAAACTCTCATAATTTTATTCGACTCGTAATAGTCCTCCACAGTATACCTGATGTATTGGAATTTTGGCTAGATATTTCTGGGAGTTTCCAAAAATCAAGGAGAGCAATGACCTGCTCGCCACGGTGTTGTTACAAGCGACAGTCTAACCACCTTAATGGACGGCCTCGAATGGGGCAGTCTCCACTGGTTGAGCACAATGTCAGAGCCCACGTCAATTCTTTCGAAGCTATTCTATAACACCTAAATCGCGGCAGCTTAACGCCAACGACATGTACGGATGCAAACTTTAGTCGGTTCTAGTCTACTCTATCTTTTGGCTCTACTTGCTGGACCCGAATGACTTGAGTATTCTGCCCATTCCGACAACGTTAGTTCACATATGACAAAAAAAAAACAGTATGTTTGATACTTACACGTCGCCCTGTTCCTCGTCGGATTCCTGGAAGTTAATCGCCGACACATGTATACTGTTTATTGTAGACCCCCTTCTACTGCCAAGAGATGCGCGACTGTTGAGAGACGCCAGAAGACTGTTAGCGTAGACTAGGAGGTTGATTAGTTGCCCGTCAGCTAAGTTATTCGTTTTATCAACTTACGCTTTCCGATCACGAAGTCGATTCCGATAAACCACAAGCTCCGGGACAATGCAAAGGCCTACTTGGAAAATCAGAACGTTTTAAGAGTCCAAAAAAAATGCCACTCACCGCAATAAGCTCTGCGGTCTCAACGGTCCTGAGTTAGAGTTGCAGATCAATTAACATCATGTCTCAACCCATCGATTGAAAGGAAGCCTACGAAGTCAACAAAAACCGATTGACAGCGTAGACAATTAAAGTTGCAACAAGATTGTCGGTTCTGAAACGTAATTTTCAGTAATTTTGAAAGGGCAGGCTTGCGGGGAACACAGACTTCCGAATGCCACTGCGGTGTCCTCGGAGGAGATAAATCAAGGCGCCGGCGATTAATAAGTCTGATAGTACACATAAAACCGCAAACTGTAGGGCCGGGTAGAGCTAAATACATGGTCAGAATATATCGTGGTCATTTAAATTCAGGAGTGACAACGTACATCGAGTTCGGATAACTTGGAAATCTCCTTTTTGGCAAACCTAGAATGACGTTAGTACCAGTCAGCACAATAGGTATTAAGCCACTATTTCTCACATTAAAACTACGGTCTCTGTTCGAATTCAAAAATGTGTCAAAATATGTAGAATCGTAATGAAAGATATCGCATACCAATGCCAAACGCTAAATGTGCGATGACTGTTACTCCCTGGCATAAAAGTCAAAACGCTAGCATGAACTGCATGGAGAAGTGACGGCATACGATCACAGATGTAATCCACCATTTCAGTTTTTCTGGGCTCACTGTATTGGGTGAGTATGGGTTGCCGGAATGAACCCGTAAAAGTCAGAAAACTCACAGAAAAATATTCTGACAACAAAATAGCTGAACAGAATTCAAAATTTGAACTATGCATCGTTAAAAAGGGGGGAATTACGCTTGGACTGCGCACGCAATGACCGTATTCAGACCGATTGACAGCTAAAACACATCAGTACAATATCTTTGGTAGCCCTTGCAGTACGACGACGCACATAAAGTGTCCTAGATGACTATTAAGGTAATGAAGTCTCGATAATGTCAAAATAATCTTACCAATGACCGATCAACATAGCAGAAGGGTTATTGTAGTTGTCGATCTGTATTTCAAATTTTACGAAAACAAAAATACGACTCTGAGAAGTAACTCACTAGATAATAGTATATGCTGAAAGTTACTGGAGTATGATATACATAAGTGATCAAGCTATTCAGTGACTGGGACATACTGCAGACGATGTGTAAGGTATCAAGAAACCTACGTCAACACCTTCAGAACAACAAAAAATATATGGAAGGAAAGGCATTGACCATACGACCGACACCTAAAAACGAGTTAAATCCTGTGATCATAACTGTAAGAAATAAAAACGCGCCAAAAGCTTGTTTCCTATTGCATCTTTCGGATACAACGTGTAGTATAGGTATGTCTGCGCATCAGCTACCTTAAGTCTCTTTTCTAAAAGAGATAAATGATAGCACACCTGCAGCGTGGTCAGACCATAGAGCCTGAATAAATACAAAGTTTTATGAACGGCTAGAAGACAGACGAGTTGGCGGGGCTCACATGCAAGCGAAGAATGATCCAATAAGTGTAGCTCCTAGATAAAAATAAGTTACATACTAATTTTTGAAGGGCTGGAGACGCACCGAACGTGTTACGAACGTCTAACATTGGCGCTGTGGCCATTGCTAAAAATTGAGCAAACCCAACCTGGGGGAGGTAATGTGGAATGGGTCAGTAAACATATGACATGCTTTTATTTCCTTTCCATAGACTCACCATTTTTCAGTGGCAACTGAAGAACATCTCGGAGAATGCCATTCCTGGGAATGGGGAAATGACTACTGTCCAATCGACTCGATAACCGCAGTGACCCTAGGCCATTGACAAAAATAGAGACCATGAGAAGACAGGTTCTTGATTAAATTTGTCTTGTCGGGTGGACACCTTGCATGTTTCTAGGGTAAGCACGTTCATGTAAGGACTATGGACTTCTGAAAAAGTGGTAAGCAAAAACCGAATGGAAATATCTGTGCTCGGGGTAGTACTGACCCTCCTAGACATCGCACAACGAATCCACCCCCTGTAAATGAAATCGTTCTCATGAGAAAAGCTGCTGGCTCCTTTCTAGTAAAGCTCGCGAATGATCCCTTGTGGGATCTCGAATAGATACACTGCCAGCGCCAGAATTTGTAAAAGACAGAAAGAAACTGGTATCCCAAATGCCTGGCTAGACGATAAATTTAACAAGTTAGGAATATAAGTCTACAATATGACATCTGGGGCTTCAGTTGTGTCGCACTTCGAATGAAGTTTATTGACCGATAGTAAAATATAGACTCCTGAGCTGTCAAGTTTTTTCCATCAAATAATAGTAGCCAATAGATAAGATTGCCCCACATTGTTGATGAGACCCGGTAGAGCTAAGTCAAATTCAGTCCGTTAGGATGTACATAACAAACAGAAAATTTGCAGACTCACGAAGAAGCGGCTGGGCACAATCATACCATCCAAAAATTTGTGGAAGGCATATGTGCACAGAGTAGAAGAGAAGAACAAACACCATGCGACCGTCCTTATGGTTGCAAGAACACCAACACGAAAGTGGATGAATGTTCTTAGAGACATACAACGACACGTAATTGGAGCTGCGCATTATGACTTCACCTTTGCGCCACTGATATTAGAGAACGTTTTGTACTTCGAGGGTTTCGGGGTAACAAAAAGTAGCGATGTGTGGAATGGGCCAGTTTGCTTGAAGGATGATGTTTGATGATTAAACCAACGTTCTTACTAACATCTGCTAACACCAAGTAAAGAATCGGATTGGCCGGATCCTTTGCTTCAAACCGTTCCGAAAGATAAGATATCGTGCGCCATAGTTATTGGCTGGTTGTGAGTGATCCAATGCCCGGGGTCTGAGAATGCGGGGTATGAACAAATCGAAGCCAGTTCCATGCATGAATTCTGATGTGTAGGCAAGCAAACGTTGGGAGTGGGAGCGGAGTTGTCGTGCAGGGCAGGACTACGAGGCCTTCAGTTTGCAACGTTCCTCGCGTTCATAGCCCGTTGTATCGCTAATATTGTCTGTTGTGATCATCCACCCAAAAAGTATATATCACGGTAAGGTGGCGTTGACGTGTAGGTCGAGATTGTCCAAAAGATCTAATAACCTAGCTTGGGCTCAGCCACGATTGGATAGAAAATTGGTCTCACCAGCAATGCGTTGATTAAGGAACTCTTTTACTGACTTCCAAACTTTTGGATCTAATCGTGACCAACAACGGTTCATAGGAAGGAGAATTGATAGCCTGCCCCTTCCAAGCCCCAGATCTTCGGGACACATTTGTCAAAGCTAGGACACACAGTTAACCCCAAAAGATTTGCGGATGCAAATCTAATCATTCAAACTGTGGATTCCGCCGGTTGATACAGTCGACATGTCGACGTTAGGAAAGATGAGTCTCAAAGAGGTATAGTTCGAGGTAGATAATTATAGGCAATAGACATTGCTATAAGTCGCGATCAATCAGACTTGTGGCGGGATATGTTGCTCAGCGCTATCCGAAGAGATTGCTGTAAGGAACGAGAGGTCGTAATTTCTGTTGCATAATTATTTCAGGAAGGCGAGATAACTATATGCTTTGTAACTGAAGTAGAAGAATTTTTGTTATCAGTTTTGCCAGCCATGCATTGCAACGCATCCATACCTTGCCATGTCATTCAGTTAGACTGCAACAATAACGCGTCGTTGGCCAATTGTAAGCGAATCTGAGTATGAGGCTCGTCCCTTCTCAACCAGGCAGGTGCCCCAAGCTCGGCAGCCTCTGGAAAGGCGCTCGCAGACTTGTCAACCGGAATATCGTCGAACTCCAGAACACGGCCGCCTGTCTTCACGCGATTGTCTGCTTCTTCTTCCACGTCCTTCCAAATACGCCTCTGATAAGCGATCCAGTTCGACTCCAGGCTGTCAAAGTCGTACTTCAGGTGGTCGGACTCCAAATTGCCCACCAAAGAAGAATCGTTCAGCCCACTATGAAATACCTTCCCGTTCATACCCTCCTTTTCGTCTAGTATCAACCACGTCGCGCATTTTCTAGATCTGCGCACCAATATGCCGGGGATATGGGTCGCCCTGCGATCGACGATGTCTACATGAGTGAAGGCTGAAACTTGGGGGTAGGCAATCCAGTTTGTCCCCTCGATGACGGTGATGTTGTCCGCGTATTGGTCCGCGTATCTCTTTCGCGGGAGGCCCGGCCACGAACAGGCGACAACCGCGCGTGCAGGCCACTCGAGGACCCACAGCCGAAATTCATCGGGCAAGGAGTGGTACTGACGCGTCAATTTGGCGATGTAGGCCTGACGATCGAAACGCCTCAGGTTCGCGAGGACCCATGTACGAGTCTTGAAGAAAAGCGGTGAGGTCAGGAGATAGTCGTAGAAGTCGAGCATGTCCTTGCGAACTGGAGCGATGTCTGCGACGGCGATGAGGGATCGCCATTTGTGGCTCACACCACGCGCTGCAATGAGCCCTCGAAGGTCCAAGTGAGCGAAGATGCGAAGAATGAGTTCATTGGGCAGATCGACAAAGGCATCCGCGTCTCGTTTCGTGGTTGGGATCATGGGCGTAGCAAACAAAGAGGTGTTGACGGTTTCTGTCAGAGTCATGCATAATCTATTCAACCTCGAGCACCGCCTGACCCACATCAGTTAGTTCGAAATATTCTGTATTCGTAAACTTTATTTATTTAATCACAACGAAGTTTGAATAAGTACAACACATCGACGGAATATTAGTACTAGTTAGTAGTAGAAAAACGAACGTGAGCCTGAGGATGCGGGCATTACATATAGGGGTAACGATGAAACTACATCCAATCGTCCAGAGAAGCCTTATGCTTTAAGTTTTTTTGCACATTGCCAGCAAGCATCGAAGAATGACGATGCCCGCGGCGGAAGTTCATGAGTGTCATCTGCGTAAAACCTAGAACGGGAAAATCTTCGCTAGGCTGGTGATGTAGTTCATCGGCTCAGTCCTGTATGTGTCGTCCGAAATGAACGGGTCAACGCCGTCAGCGAACGTGTACAGCTTGGGCGTTGTAGCGTTGTATTGCGGCCATGCAGGTCCTGAGGGGAGCGTGGGGTCGAGGAAGGCGGTGAAGCGGATGATGTAGTCGTCCAAGAGGCCAGCGACGAGGTCTGATGTGTGGTACTATATCGAAATTTTTAATGAATTGTTTCTCGAGCTGAACATGACACTTACTGCTCCAAAAGGCGAGGCCGTCTTGAGCTTCTTGTTCACTAAATTCTGAGATCAGCAAAACCCACAGGTTCTCTCGTAAAAACCTCACGATACGACCAAATCTTCTGCTTTCCAGAGAGGTTTTGCAAAAAGAACCTCCTCGGAGCCTGGAAGGTAAGATCTCCCTGGAACGACGCAATGCGCTTGAACTGAGGGTACAGCTCGTTCGCATCACCGGTGTCGTAAGGCGAGCCCTCCGACGGTATCCCTGGGTAGTTCGTCCAGAAAGGCTCGAGCTGTGCGGGTGAAGCGTTAGGAACGTAAATGGTGGAAACGTAGTTGCGGAAGTCGTCCTCGGTCCTGGTGGTATATACATGAGTTCGTGTTTGATGGACAAGAGCACAGACGAAAACTTACGTGACGTTGAATTGAGATTGAGAGAAAACGGTTCCTTCGTCGTCGCAATTTCCTACAGCACAGAAATCAAGAGATGGAAAACAAACCGAACAAACAAACAAACTTACCCGAAACGATGGGTATCTTCGCCACTTTCCCAGCTTGGACCAGGTTATAGGGTAGGTCCTGAAGGAAGGTGCCATCCACACGCACTGTCCAAGCAGTGGACAGTGACTGGTAAGAGAAGTAGCTCGGAGACTTGTTGATCGCAGCCACAAGCGTATCGAAGGAAACACTTCTCAAGCACTGGAGGGTGCTGTTCGACCCCGCACAGCCAGTATCGTTAACGAGCGTATCGTAGTATTTCTGTTATCAAAAAAAGAAGAGATCACAAGATCTGAGCCACTGGAAAACCCAAAGTAAAGGAAGGAAGGCCTAACCTGTCCGTGTGCGATATCAGACACCGCGACGACAGATCCAGATTGCATAAAGCCAGCGCGGAAAAGACCTTCTGTCTTCCCACCGAACGCGAGCATTTGCATGGCGACAGAGATAGCACCAGCAGATTGACCCCAGCTGCAGAGAAGGAAAAGGTGCCATTAGGATCAACCTCGCGGGATAGAGATAAGGAGAGATAGGCTCACATAGTGACCTTGGTGGGGTCGCCACCGAAAGCTTGGATGTACTTGTTGACCCATCTCAAGGCAGCGCGTTCTGCAGAGGTGGGTTAACTCGAGTTGGAGCTTCTGATGGGAAAAACACTGACGATCGTAGAGACCGAAATTCCCAGTTCCTTCGCCTTTGATTTCCTTGCTGGCGAGGAAACCGAATGCTGCGGGCTTTCAACATCTCATAACTACGTTCATCTGAGAAGTCTCTTACCAGAGAGCCTGCAAACAGATTCGATGAGTAAAAACCAAGATCAAAGAATTCAAGAGGGCATACCTGTAGTTCATAGCAACGTGAACGACGGGTGTGCCAAGCTCAATTGACCGAGTGACAATGCGGGTGCTCTGGTCGTCGTATCTGAATCATTTACAAGTTTAGTACCCCACGGACAAGATGAATTGTTGAATCTCACCCTAGCGTGCTGCCAGTTTCGAAGCCACCTGATAGATTTGCAGAATTATCAAGCATGCCCATGCAGGGTTAACCGATATAATTACCTCCATAGATCCACTTTAATGACCAAGTTAATAAACAGAAACGAACAAGAGGGCAATTCAGCGACGTACAACAACCACAGGCAGCTTATCCGTGGAACAAGCTGTCTTCGGTCTGATGACATTGATAGAAAGGCCTTGAAAAAAAGTCAGAACGTCTACCTCCGGAACAAATATTCGCTACTCACATTCTTCTGCTGCTACAGTACCATCTCGTTTTGTGAACGGCGACGAGATACCAAACTCCTCAGCCGACCGCCTCGACGAAGAAGCAGACGGAAGCTGGACGATTTGTTGCGAGCATGACGGACCGTAGTCTGATGCATCTACGTAGCCAAAGTAGGGAGAAACGGGTACAGGTAGGCGGAATCGTCTGTTAAACACAAAAACATTGAGTAAAAGAAAAGTGTCACAGATGGGTAGGGCTTACGGTGCTTTTGCGAACGGTATCCCAAGGAACTTGGACACATTGCCACTGTTCACACCCACAATAGCAGCAGCGTCGACAAACACGGTGGGCGGCAAGGAAGGCAGTCCATAGACCACAGCCGGGAGGGCAGAAGCGATAAGGAGTGGAAGGGGCGCCAACATCGTCGTGGCGTAGTATCAAAGGCAGAATACTTAAGCAGAAAAGACCGTGTAGGGTAGAAGGGGAGGAGGGTTTTCCTCGATCGTCGTTGGCCATTTTAAATCAAATAACGAAGCGTCCGCCTCGTCTCCCTCCCGTTCGTTGCCCGATCGCGACGCGGTCGAGGTCAGTCAGCGCACGCGCCCCAGCTGTTCCTAGATCCTTTACACTACTCTTTCCAGCTCCTTCAGCTGATCGGCAATGCGTACTGGTTTTCTAGATAAATGCCCAACATGCCCCAACATGTGGACGTTGGCGGGGTGTTATCACATGTGGCCAAAGCCGGGCGTTGTATGTGCAAAATGCAATGCGGAGAAACGTGGTTGATTGTGGAACTGTTTTAGAGTAGGCATCAATCTGACCGCCGTCTCTGCATAAAGGCTATCGGTCAGCGGGCGGAAACCGATCCGCGATGTGTGGTGGCCATGGGCGGCTGGAAAAGCTATTTGCCAACTTCCAAGCTTTTTTTGGTCTTTTGAGCAATTATTTGGCTTGGATGGGGGGGAATGGCTCCGATTTGAAGATAGAGGGACACGTTAGAGGAAGGCATAGTCCAACTGGCATCCAAGACGACGCAAGAAAGGTCTCGTGGATGTGTTCAACTCAGTGACATCGCGACGCGGTCTTGGTTGAAAATTACGTAAGAATTGATGCAGCACGTTTTTGTGTGCCTGACGATCTTTGATCATGCCAATTTGAGTAAGCGCTCGCTTGAGCAGAAGCTTGAGCTTGAGCACTATGTACGTCCGGACTGTCCTTGGGCAGTTTCTTATATACATTCAGGTACATAAAATGCTGCGTTGAGCGCATGGTCATAGATGGTCTTTCGATAACAACTTACATATCAGCCTCACAACTAAAACGAAGCCAAGGCCCAATCCAGGACAATATTCATTATCAGCTGTTGTTGTGCGCACTGCGGTTTCATCTCCGTGAAAGTTTGGATTAGAAGAGATCAGAACATTTTTGAAGATCATATATATCTTTGGTAAATTGGATATTAACCTCGGCTCAAATGTTGCATTGTCAGGTAGATGAGGTGGACGGCTTTTTCGTCCCGACTCTAGCATGAGCTCAAGTGCTCTGCTATATAAGGTCTGGTGCTGGACGAGTAGTGCGTATACAAGACCTACACCAATGTGAAGAAGCAGGCTTGACCGGGGACACTGCGAAAAACAGAAGGTGATCATGGTTAGGAGGAACGTTTCGCTATATTAACCGATCGACGCCAAGTAATTTCCGACAGAATGAGACGAGGAAATGGGCGTCTGATATTTGTTTCGGAGATTTGGACGAGCGAGGCAGGAAACCCCCAAGATCGAGCGCCAATGGCTCGCTCGAGGCTGCTTGAAGGTGGTCTGTTTGTCGCCAACAACAGACGGTCTGCCAGTGAGTCATTAGCGTCTTGCGTGAACGACAGCTGAGAACTCATATTCTTAACGTGATATTTGAGGTATGCGTAGCCAGCCAACCAAGGAAAGTTCTCTAGTGACGATGAGGCAAAGGCCGAGATAGGCGATTAGAAAGGGCGAAATAACCTGATATGAGGGCTTCTGAGGAGGTTACAGGCGAAAATGAAGGTATAAACTTATACATACATGAAGCGAGAGGTCGTGACCCCATTGCGCGGTGAGAAGTACAACATGGGAGACAGCACACTGAAGGCCTGGACCAACGGGCTTGATGCACATGGACATCACGCCTGTGTAAAACGACCCAAAAGCATGACCGAGGGCATTGCGAAAACACAGCACACCAACCACAAGATCACCAGCACAGTGATCGTTTTGTTGTATTAATGATTGATGCCTAGTAATCGCCGAAGAAAAGATGGTCATGTAGAAACAAAGAAATAGACGCCTGGGTTTTATGGAGACGGAGCGAGACAGGAAACCCCCAAGATTCAGCACCAATACCGATTCTGGGACAGAGGACATAACTCGCTCGAGGTTGCTTGAAGTGGTCCGTTTATGGTCAGAACAGGTAGTTAGTGTCACTAGCGCCTTGCGTAAACGAATAATTATAATACTGCCTCTCAGAGGCAACCAAAAGCCTAAGGAACTTCGGTCAAGACGTTGGGCATGGTGGTTAGAGTGAAAGTGATGCATTTCCTAAACAGGAAAACACACCCTTACATCGTTCCATCAAGCATCGACCGTGCATGCCTGTCTCTCTCTCAGTCATTTCAGTCCTCGGAGACAGGAACAGGCCTTCTCTCCTCCATGAACAAGTGTCATGGACAACCTCTATATTACACCATTCTCCGTCCCAGCTCGGCCGACATCCCAAATACACATCGCTTCGTTCCAGCAGCCCTCCGAACATGATACCCCCCCAATGTCTCATATAAACCGCCTGGTAGACGCGTGGCACGCGAGCAGATAAACACACTCCCTCCGTTACACTGCAGGGCTCTCTGATAAGCCATGGACCACGATCGCCGCGATTCGCAGACCGTCGAAATCCCCGCCCCGTCCTCCTCCTCTTCCCGTCTATCTCTCTCTCTTCCAGGGCTGCTTCGCAGTCAAGCTCAAGCTCAAGCTGCCTCTGAGCTACTATCCCCGCACAGCGAGCCAAGCACCCACGTAGAAGCTCCCCCCACTGTCCCTGGTCCAAGGCAAGATACGAGCTCGCCATGGTCAGACGAGAAGCACGAAGCCCCGCGCCCCAGATCCCCACCTAGCCCCACCCTTCCTCCCCTCCCTCCCCTCCCTGAAGATATCACCCCGCGCGGCGTCGCAGTCGGCGTTGCCCACCCCGACCCTCGTGTCATCCCGCCGACTCTCCGCCGCCTGTCCCTGCCGCAGCCCTCCGTCGACTGGATCGTGCCCCGCGAGGACAGGGTGCGTGCTCCTCGCTCCGTCAGTGTCACTGTAAATGATCATGAATTTAAAATTGACAGCAAATCCGCAAAAAATCCGTCAGCGAGCGACTCGACCCCACCCTCTTAACCGCCATAGCGGAGAAAGACAAATACGCGTTCAAAGCCAAGCTCACAGGGTTCGCTTTGAACGCCGCCATCGGTATGCAGGTCGTCCTCGGTGCGCTGACGACGGGGCTGTCGGTGGTCACCACCGGGCATCAGGCACGTCCATATATGCGATGAGGAAGTCAGATAATATAAGAATTTTTTTTGTGCAGACACAAATAATGACCGCCGTCCTAGGTGAGTCCGATCTCCACCTATGCACCTCAAGCTCATATAACTGACATCCTACCCCACCCCAAACCAACTCCAAATCAAACCAAAAAGGCGGCATAGCAACGATCGTCGCCTCCTACCTCGCCCGCGCGCGGGGGTCCAACGAGCCCGAGCTCTCCATCACGCGCGTCAAGGACCTCGAGCAGTTCATCCGCGACTGCGAGGCGTTCAAGATGGACCACGGGCACGTCCTCGACGACGACGCGCTGGAGAAGCGCCTGGACGAGTTTCGGAGCCGGTTTGAGGATTTGTTGGGGAATGGGAGTGGGTGAGTTGTTTGCTTTCAAATCAGTTAGGGAGGTGTATGCGGTGTGTTGCAATGCTGATGCTTCTTTTTATTTTTTGCAGGGAACGACGTCTATCGGCATAGAGCTTTCTTTCCTTTCCTTTGCTTCCTTCCTGCAACTGCAACCGCACGTGTATAGCTATTAGATTAACTTATCAAGCATCAATTATGAGAACCGAACATCGCTTTTACACTCATCTCCGTCCTTCAACTTAGTTATTGGTGTTCTAAATCACCTCGGTGCAACCTCAAGTGGAGTGATTCCAAGCACCGCATGTATGTATACCCATCATTCATACGTGATGTCTGCTGCACTCGAGGCAAACAGGCTTTTAAGCTTCTTTCTCTTTCTTTAATTAACGGCCTGTGAAGTGGGGTCGGAGTGCTGCCTGGAGGCTGGTGTTGTTTTTGAACCGATATAGAGTGCTGCTGCTCCGAACAGCCGGTGCGGCTCGTAAGTTGCAGGAAGTGAAGCCTACAGGACGGGAGTGTTTCCGTCTTTCATTACTTTGATTAATTGCTTCATTGATGGGCCTTGCCTGTGAAAGGCATTGCTTTCCGTCAATTGAATGGAACATGGACGCGTGTATGTTTGTTGGGGGACGTGTTCAACCAAAAGGAAAGGCTGGAAGCATTGCAGTATGCAACAGGCGCAAGAGGTTGCATTGCATGGCCTATTAGTCCATCGGAGCAAAGAGTCAACAACCAGCGATCCTGCATCGCATTCCACTTATCACGCAATTTAGACTAAGATCGACGATAGATTCAATTTCTGGAAAACCCAGCGCTCGTATCTCCACTCCCAACCCCGTCAACAAGCACACTGCACGACGCACAAGCACAGCGCACTCAAATTAGCTCCACCTCTCCCCTCGCCACGAGCTGCTCCACGACAGAATACGGCATCAGCGAGATATGGCCCTTCTCCATCTCCAGCGTCGCACCGCTATTGTATGTGGTAAGTAAGTGGAATGTAAGCGCGAGTGCTACGACTGCGGCCGCGGAAGCAGAGGCAGAAGCAGAAGCAGAAGCGAAGGCAAACAAGAACTCACTCAGGGAGCCGGATGCGGGGGCAGTTCTGTAGTGCGTGCACGAATACGGGGCGCGATTTGTCGGGTTCTGTGACTGGAACGAAAAAAAAAGGAGTGAGTAAGTGTGGGTGTTAATTGGAGAGCTTCGACGGACACCGCGAACGCGAGAGAGAGAGAGAGAGAGAGAGAAAGAGAGAGAGCTTACTCATGGGCGGCACGAACAGCGGGGTATCGTCCAGGTGGGACTGCTTTTCGGGGAGGCCTTGGAGAACGGTCAGGTAGAAGTGCTGGTCTGTGATTTGAGCGTGCCTGCGCAGGAGAACATGGTTTGAGGTCTGACGGGACTACGAAAGATAAAGATCTTCCTCACCGACTAGCGTGATCCCGTTCAGCGGCTGTCAGGCGCGTTTGGGTCTCTGCGTTGGTGGTTATGAAGCGCGCGTATTTCTCGATCTAGCCAGCGATGTCAGCGTCAGCGAGCGGTGAACGACATCAATGCGAAAGGAAGGTAGGGAAACGTACCTTGAACAGCCGTGTGCGCACATACGATCTGACGATGAACTTGACGCGCTCCACTTCCGTCTGCACGAGCATGATCCGTATATGCTCCTCTTCAGAGGTCGACGGGTCTTCTCGTAGCAGCTGTACGGCCTCTGACTAGCCGTACGGCATAACCCACGACCCACAAGAAGTACGAGAACGAGCGCAATGGCAGACAGAAGAGAACAAGAAAAAACTGATCAGCAAAGCAGTTCCCATCTCTCTCATAAAAAAGAAGAAATAGAGAGTGCGAATGCACAACGCACCTGCCGGCGGAGATGATCAAGCAGGCTCGTCAGCAGGTCCTCCTGCGCGGGGAGGATGTCCGGCGCGTGTCGCTCGTTCATCCAGTGCCGCGTGAGCTGCTCGAGGGGCGTGAGGTTCTCCTCTTCGGAGGGGAAGAGCTGTGGCCTGCGGTCTCTGTCCTCATCGCCTTCGCGTGCCATCGGCGCATCGTTGGGTACACCTTCCTCGTCGTCGTCGTGGGTGGTGAAAGATGGCCCGGCGATGGGATCGATGCGGCCTGCTTTGATGAGCTCGTATTCGTCGTCCCAGTTCATTTTTGATGGGTGGTTTTGCAGAAATTTGGGTTGGAGATGTGGACAATAATGGTTGAAAAGGTTGGAGAGGATGGACTCCGATCAATCAAAATTATCAAATTGATCGTCGTCGCGTTTGTGGCTGCCTAAACCTCTCACGTGACTCTTTCAATATTTTACTCGCGTTTGGCTCGCGTTCGATGCAATGCAGATGCTTAAAGACCTTTCAGCAGGGTAAATTTTGCAGGCATATAGGAATAAAGACCGAAAGAACAAAAATTGATTTAGACATGCATGACAAAGATAATTTAGGGGCAGCTCGCTGCCTCCACTTCAAAGACCTCGACAGCGTCAAGATTGAGAATGCCTAAATCCTGATTCCCAATTTTGCAGGCGTGCTTGCTTGTAAGACAGATGAAAAACAAAAGGACAAAAATTGGTATAGACATGACAAATCCAATTTAGAAGCAGCTCGCTGCCTCCATTATGACCTCGACAGAGTCAAGAAAAAGAATGCCTAAATCCTGATGCCCTGATCACGAACCGGCGGAGGAAGCCCATTTCCAAGCATGACGCGAGCTCCTTCGCTCGTAACGTCGTCGATCGTCAAAAAGATGAAAGCTAAGGATGGCAGTGTCAAAATAACAATACTTAGAGCTTAAAGGCAATTCATACCTGGTCCTGGAGGGAATACCCTGTTATTGGGTGGACTTGTAACCACCAGAGTCCTCCGATCAGGAGAAAGTTTAAAGTCCATGAAAACTAGACGCTGGCTGGAGTGGAATGCATGGGAAGAGAATCCAAGATCCATCAACGCGACTGAGGGATAATATGAACGATCAGAATTATGCATTGGTCGCGAACAACCATGACTGACCTTGCACGGAAGACGCCTTGAGATTGGCCGGAACGGATATCTCAATGACGAATGCCTGGTTGAACCCAATTTTCGTCGGAACCTTTGTAAGCTTCGGCCGTGCCATGGACATAAACGGGGGGTTTAGATATTCAACACGGAGTTCTCTTTTTTTTAGTAGTCAATTATTGACTTGTTTGTTTGACAGAGTGAGAGCGAACGAACGTGTGGAATTCTGTGCCATTCACAACGCCAGCGTTTGGGTTGGATCCAGCCAGTAATATATTCCTGCGGTGTTGTTGTTAGCGAGTAATCTATCGGAAAGTACGAGGTGGATTACCCAGATGGTGTCAAGGTCGCCACGGAGTGGTACATACGTGCAATATTGGTCGTAGGAAGCCCAGCATTGCTGATTCGCCTTCCAAGCGGCGCATCTGGAGTGTACAGAGAAGGCGTCAACCTGTATCGAAGAATGAGCGATGTTATAACAATATTAAAAGCAGGTTGCATACACTGGGTGATCGGCATTGGATGAATTTCCAACGGGATCCTTGATAGAGCCGAAAGCCGCATATCCAGACTTCGCCCCATTCGTTATGAGAATCTGTCCGTTCGGGAGAAGAATCATCTCAGGCAGCATTCGAGGCTCCAGAAGATGCTCGATCTGCCAT
The DNA here is from genome assembly GCA_023014345.1 of Galerina sulciceps. Taxonomy (NCBI): domain Eukaryota; kingdom Fungi; phylum Basidiomycota; class Agaricomycetes; order Agaricales; family Galerinaceae; genus Galerina; species Galerina sulciceps. The sequence continues at coordinate 1,369,904 of JAEDXJ010000001.1, forward strand.
CCTTTCTTAATTCCAGCAGGAGTAAGAACCATGCGGCTGCACTGGTCAGATGCGGGGTCTTGTGAAGAGAGCTCAAGCGGGGGAATCTGGTCGCTCGAGTTTGTACCTCCACAGACGAGTATTTCGGGCGTGAAATTGGGTGGCGACAAGGGCAAAAGGGCGGCAGTACCGTCGAAAGGGTTCGTCACTCGAACACCGTTCGGAATGTCTGGCAGAATCGTCTCGGTGTTCTTTTCGATATCGTAAATGATAGTTTGGTTGCCCGCGATCATCAACGCTGTTCCGTCAGGGAGTTGAAAGACTCTTGGGAAGAATTGTTGAGCCTAAATAAAAAATGAAGGCGAAAAACAAATTCACCGAGGGAATAGGTTTGCCGGTAGACTCCTTTGGAGGAAGTCCAATGGGCGGGGAACTCCGTTGTCTTTCGACGGGAAAAATTCAATACTGTTGACAGGGTCGGTATTGTAAAAGGCAGTTGCTTCGTGAATTCCTCCTACAACCATCTGTAAAATTGTTAATGCTGTCCTAAGACACCACCTTGGTATTACTTACGAGAGAACCATCAAAGATTCTAATTGCGGATGTGTACCACCGATTTTCAGCGAGGTGGAGGGTGGCTGGGTCCTCTATGATTTCGCATCCAACACCATTTTCGTCTTCGCAAGGTTCCAAAATACGTACAGCCATACGACCGTCCGCTGCACCAGGGGCGACTGTAAAGGGAGCATTCCCACCGAGACTGACCTTCATGTTGAGAGACACTGAGACGTTGACGGCAAAACTTTGGATCAAAACATAATCTCACCATGGTTCCATTGCTCAAAAATCCTCCTGTGGCGCAGAAAGTATCAGTGACGAGTCTAAGAGGTGATGCCGTGTTCGTCTTCAAATTCCAGAGTGCACCCCAGGCTGAATGACCATCAATCGTCAGTGGGTCGTTGCTCGCGAGATCGAAGAACACAGCCAGGGTCGGAGAGACGATGATAGCTTCCAAGGCTAGAATCCCACTCGTTCCATTTTGAACGAATTCCCACTGAGGGGTGAACGCAAGGGCAGTCCCGGCTACTAAAAGGAGGTAAGACAGAAAAGCGAGAGTGCTTCTCATTGCTGAAAGGCGGTAAACTTCCTGGAAGTTGGTTCAAACTAAAGCCTGAGTCTGAAGGCTTTATACAAAGCTAGAAAACCTGTGAATAACGAAGCACCCAAATTGGCAGTTAGTCGTCCACTGCAGAGGTTGGAAACGGGTACAGGCGGGCACACCTTTTAGCAGTGGTTCACGGAATCTTGGGAGTGATATTCTCACTCATGATAGCGTTCGACAAGTGGGCATCCTAAGTGTGCGTCCATCAGAGAGCCGTGCACTATAGTTTGACATTTTCCTGAACCTTTGAGTTCATCAGGCCTTGGTCGAGCAGCCAGATAGAAGTCAGATAAAGTAGTTTAGTTGACTGGTCGTCACTGGTGGCATCTTAACGAAACACAGGTGCCACTCTTTTGGCGTCGCCGATCATTGCCACTGGGAGTATCCTGCATCTTGCTGAAGTAGCAACGAACATATAGGGATCGAAAGTTCACGCAGTCAGGGTATTTAAGGACACCTTGAGTGGAATACTATCACTCCCCACAGCTGGATCCCTTCCTTTCTTCGAATTCTGTAGACCGGTTGCCAAGAGAAGTTGCAGAATTCATAGAAGGAGGTTTGGTATGAGAAGGCGCAGGAGTAAATTTTATCCAAAGCTATATTTCGATGCAATAGGACACCGGAAGTGATAGGCTCTAGGTCTTCGGGAAGCTGCAGAGTGCTGTTTGCCTCGCGGGTGGCCAACCGTGTGACTGAACTGCGGATTGGTTTTCTTGACTGAAAAACGTGCATCCTAGTCCAGGCACATCACTATGATGGACGTCGATGGACATTCGTTGGAAGTTCGTCTGTGGAAGAAAAACCACTTACGTAATAATACTAATTTAAACGGCACGTGATCAATCTCGAGACGCGTTGTCACTGTCACGTTGTCCTGGCTTCGCTTGGAGCTATGACCACCACACTGGTTTCTCCATCCTCCAGCGATGCCCTATCTCCTGCCCTTAGAGTCCTTTTCATTTTTAATACGTGAGTAGTGTCCTCCTTTGGTTATCAGAGACGCAAAATTCTAAGGACAGTCCAACTTGAATTCTGAATCTGCCAACTGAAAGGTCTGAGTGCCAACAGGGAAGCAATTTTAGGCGTCTGTCGTCCAGTCTGAAATGCGCCATGACGTGTATGGTGAGCTTAGTTGCGAATCATATTGTATTTTGTCCTGGGATGTAAATCTCTGGGTGAGCCTCGTCTTACCTCCTTTCCGTGGTATATATCCACTGGTGTTGAATGACGAGCCCGCCTCGTTTCGACTCCTCGATTCCTGTCCTTGACAAGAACTTTCTGGGCCTCCCTGTTACGGTGGTAGCATATGCCATCTGTTCTCGCTCGAGATGACAGTCTAGACGTCACGCTTGAATCTGAGGCGCGTCTGATATCAATCTTGGTCGGAATTGGTATTGGCATTCTCCTCCTGATATCAGCTATTGTTATTCACGGCTCCCAACTCTTGCAAAAAATACGCCGTGCTTCGCGTCTTTCTAGTCAAGTTGAAAACCAGGCGGAGGCTGAGGTACGTAGTAATCGACCTTTCCCTTCTTAAATTCTTCACTGACATCCTTTCACAGAAAGGTAGCCACATCAAGACTCATTCACCAAACGACCCACCATCATCAATGCCTCGTCCAGACCTTTCTCAACACCGTCGTGAGCCACTTGGAAACCGAGGACAGCGTGCACCTGCACCTTTCGTCCCAATTCGAAAATCCTTGTCTACTCCTCACCGTCCCATTGCTGTCTACAATGAAGTTTCCCGATCACCGCTCGCTCCGGCTCGTTCTTCTCCTGCAGACCGCACCTCGCGCAGGCCACGACAACAGACCAAGAATATCCCGGCTCCCCAAGGCATCGTTACTGCCCATATCGCCGAATGGAACAGAGTGGCTGACTCAGTCGTTGGACGTCATCCTAATGCCCAACCACTTTCAACACGCGTCGCCACTCGATCTGAAATCGACCTCATCTCTGGACACGTTCATATCCCATGGGCCTTCACCGGCAAATGCAAGTCGCAGCCAATGCCCGTCAAGGTGCTGAAACCAATCATCGTTCCCACTCCATCTCCAATCAGAAACGAATTTTCGAAAGACTTCGGCGCGATTCCGGGCGGCAGGGATGTCCTCGTAACTGTCAACAATACCTTGAAGCGACCTCAGATGGGGAAAACCCCCCGTCGTGTACATGGCAAAGAAAACCAGCCGCCGGCTCCTGCTCGTTTTGCTCTTTCGGATGGTCGGTTCTGAATGGCTGCGCATTATCTTCCAGGTTCATGGACACTATAATAGTCAATGTCTCGTGGCCCTCCTTATCAAAACGCGTCTTCTATTTCTGTCTGTCCAAGACCCGTGCTTGCTCTTTTCATCGACGGCAGGCACACTGCATTCACATTCGTGTCGTCATAGCCTACTTTTCTTCCGCCCCACCAACGATTGTCCTCTCTCCGATCCGGTTCAAATCTCTTGCACAACACTCTGCGATACGGTATTTTTGTTCGTCTACTCCAAGCCTGTTTTTACGCCGTCCCTGTCGTATTCTTTCAAATCGAAGCATTTTTAATTTAAAACCCTGACGATGGCGTCATGGATTGTTCCGTTTTCTCAGGTCCTCGCATTGGTTGGTCGGGCCGAATATATGGAACAAGTTGAAGTAGTGACCTGATTCGTGGGTTTTGGCGCCTGCAGTGACCGTTCTTGCCTGGCTTTCTCCTACAGGGCTGCCGCCAGCCTCAGCCGGCTTTCCAAGGCCACCGTTCTTCTTGGATCGATTAGGTTAGAATCCACGTTTTGATCTCACAAGAGCAAGAGTCACGTCAACTTTCAGTACTTATCCTCTCGCGTATCGTGCATCATTGTTCTTTCTTGTCATAAAGATATGAATCATACGGCTTGCGGCATTGTCCTCTTTTTATATGCTCCTTTGAGACCTTATGTGAGCCTGATTATACAGATCTTACCCACCCATGCATCTTCCTGAGGCTTCCTCTCTGCCGAAAGCAGACTTACCCAGCCAAACTCTATTTGCAGAAACTTCAGGAAGGGCTGACCGAAAGCGTCGGAAATGCGTCATGTTGCGGGCGCTGTCATGACCATTCTCTTCCTTCATTTCTCGCCTCTCAAGCTGTCCGTTGCTGGTACCGCCCGGCGCCTGTAGTTCGCTGTGATCGACCTAATAATTTTGGACGCCTCGACCACTGACGTACTCAACTACCTTCCACCGATCTCTCGGATGGTCGTAAACCACGCTGTATCTCCGCGCAATTTCAAAATAAATGGACCACTCCCCACAGTTCAACATTCCCGCAAGTTTTTCTTTAACTCCAACTCGACCTTCCCGTGAGCACCAGTTCGTCCTATCGTTGGTTTATCAGATGATTTGACCGCCAAAAAAATAATTAACGCTGGTTTTGATGATTAGAAATCCCTTCGGACGATATTCTCATCAAGCATGCTCAGACCTTGCTTACGGCCTCTCTTTCTTGGCAAGCTGGAAAATCGTATCAAGGTGTCAAAACTTTCATTCATCATGAATATGATCAAGTCGCAAAGACATCTTATACCTGGCACTGCATCGTCAGCGAGCATCACAAGGATGAGGTTTCTTTCCATAGGCTGTGGTCGAAGCTGGGCCGGAACAAGGCATGGAATCGAAGAAGGTAAACTCCTACGTTCCCAATTTGACGCCTGGAGTTACTCATAACGAGGTTTGGATATAATAAAGCTACGGTACTGGTGTCGCTAAAGTGACCAGAGTCAAATATATCTCCGAGTGGCAAGGAATATGGACGATGTTGTATAATCATCCTTCTCCAATGTCTCCTCGAGTGTACACCGTGTACCAGGCGTCATGGTTGCTCGAATATTCTCATAGACGGAGAGGGTAAGAGCTTACGCTATTTCGCGGCCCTCTTTGAGCGCAACGTTGACGCGACTTGATCTAGAATTATGATAACTCTTCCCATCACCCTTTTGTCAAAGTCGACCAGCGACCTGGCCGAGCTGGAGGACAAGGGCGTTAAGGGCCGGTACGTTGGCGTGGAACACCTACAAGAGATGGAAGGTAACTTGGTCGAATGGAGGAGGGTGTCCTGTATGGACCCCGGTGGTCTGATACCAAAGTTTTGGATTCAAAGGAATGCAAAGAAAAGGCTGGTCGAGGTAGATGATCTTGCTTTCTTGAAAGTCTAACGTCTATCGATGTCGTTCTGTCCACCTGCAGGAGAATATTTCTTGTATCGCGTGGTTGAAGAGCCTTACTCCGGAGCAACTGAGGGAAGAGAGTGACGAGAACATCCCATGCCGGAGTAACGTCAAAATCAACGAGACTCAAGCAGTGGAAGAAGTGCCAGAACTGTCCCATTCTAGAGACGAGGGTACAAATACACAAACTATGACAGAAGGCACGTCTAGATAGCGCCATTTTCAACAAGTTTTCCGCAGATAATGTATTTGTTTGAAAAGTGATCAATCCAACCTATCATACGAGGGTCAGTACAGTTCTACCAAGTTGAATTAGAAGGTCGGCACCTTTCATATTGTCACTAGATGCAATAAAAGAAATAGATGAGTAACTGAATGCGATGTATAGATATTTGTAACGTACATTTCGTCCTGCTTTAAATCTTCCAATTTGTCCAGAGGTTGGTCAACTGGTGTCAGCATTTCTGAGAGTGAAGAGTGGTTAGTCAGCAGTAACCGAAGGATGAAGTTGAACATACCGAGGTCAAACGATTGTTTAGCCATTCCTCGAGATGCATCTCTGCCCGCGAAATTCCCATACATTCCATCTAAAGGAAGAAATTAGAAAGAGTGGTAATTAGGGTCCCTAAGCACGTACTTGGGCCGTAGAAATTCCTTCCAGACGTTACGTCAAAGACAGTTCCATTGATAGCCAGCAAAATTCTGCCGCCATCCCGCCCGCTGAAAGGTTCCAAGGTCTTAGGCGTATAGACCTTGTAAAGCACTGTCGGTGGGTGAGATTTAGGCATCCAAGAGTATCCGGACTTGAATTCATTTGGGATTGTAGTGGGTTTGGATGTCGACGGAAAAATTATGCGCTGCACCGAGTAGAGGATGTACAAGAACAACGCAGTGTTGATAGGTGTTCCTAGGTCGAAGGAAAGAGGCATCTTTAAGGATAATTAGTGTTGTCTAGTAAGAGGTGTTTCGCTTTTCAGGACGACTCTGAAGGTGAACAGTTGAAGAAGAGGTGCTAGGTTGGCGTCCAAATTGCGTCGGCGGAACGAGAGAGGGCTTGCGTGACACAGCTCACAGCTCTGTGACACAGCATCAACTTCTCCACACAAAGCACATACGGTCCTTGATACGGTCATGCAGACCTGCCAGACCAACCCGTTTGAACTTGGACTCGAATGCTTGGAGTAGATCTGTTTGTATCTCCTTCTATTTCAATAATCCTGTCAGGTCGCAAAAGCAGCTTCGAGTTTTGTCCGTAATGCAGAACGCTCAACTTCCTGGCCGTGCCGTCAAAGGTTATCTGAGTAAAGTCCAAGTCCCTTGGCAAGGGACTTGGACTTTACTCAGATAACCTGGTCTTGACCGACCGTGTCGTGCTTCCGCTTGCCTCGGTGTTGCAAGAGTGCCAATGGTTCTTCTACGTCTAAAAATTTTTCTTTCTGTGCGTCAACCAAATCCAACACATTTTCCTCCGTAACTTGTAATCTTCCTTCTGTCAAGTTGATTTTGTCTTCTAGTGGTCGCATAAGTTTTCTTGTCGTCACTATTTGTGGATAAATATGAAGATATGAAAATCTGGATTCTCCGACCTCTCAGATTTTCAGGATAACCATTTTGGTTGCGGATCTCCATCTTATGAACTCATGAGCGCAGATCTTTGTGAATCAAGTTATCTATGACTCGGACTGGGATCGCATGGGACGTCAATCAATTATCTTTCAGGTGATCATATGTGTCCGTAGGCTTGCCTGATATGCAGGCCTGTGCAGGTCGTTCCCGCATTAATAACATATGCATGATGTTAACCCTAAGCACAGCACCTCGTTCTCCGAGTATTAAAACGGTGATAAATCCGTCGCTGCCAGTGTTTCCAAGACATTGACACACT